>JAJTUV010000148.1:0-1382500 GCA_021653895.1 Mastomys natalensis
AGCTGGGTAGATTGTGACACGATATATTCTTACTAACTCTGGAGAATGGTAGTTTGTCAAATAAGATGGAAGTTCAAGGATTCTATATGAGGAAATGTTCATTTAAAAACTCCTAGTTGGTAGCTATGTGAAAACCAAATAGGTAGTTGGGCAACAGAGTGAACAGTCATTCTTGGAGATACATGCTTGGAACTCATGCACATTCAGATAAAATTTGAAACCATAAGTCTAGAGGAGGTCATGTGGGAAAGTAATAAAAGTCAAGGAGCAAAGGTTCACAACCAGACTTCATGAGTGTGGAATTCACTGTCAGATGTAGATAGGTAGAATGTTAGCATAGCATCCTGAGAAAATGGACGAACAACAGTGAAGAGTTATATTGCATAGGCCAAAGAACCATACAAAGAGATGCTAAGGACTAAGTATGGTTGCATTCCTGTAGTCTAGATAATTAAGAGCCAGAGAGGGAGGACCACTTGAACACACAAGTTAAAGACCAGCCTGGGCAGCACAGTAAAGAAAGCATTCTGAGATATTAGAAAAGAGATGGAGTTGATGGCCTAAAGACAAGCTGCTTTGGTGAAATCCTGGGATAAAAGCTACGTAGGAAATCAGTTGATTTATAACAGAAGTTAAAGAAGTAGAGACAGCTATAATAGTAAACTTTATGAAACTTTACTGAAGTGAAACCAAATAGGTGGATAATAGAAAAAAAGTGTGAGGGACAATTACTAAGGGATGAGTTTCTGTTAGTCATAAGATTTTAGGTATCAAAGGGCTTTGGTCAACATGAACAATAATCTAGCAGAAAAGAAGAAGTTGAAGATGCAAAGGGAAGAATAGGAAAGTCACATAAACAAAGTTCTTGATAAGATATGGGAGTGCACAGTGTGTGGAGAGTGAAGTCTATGCTGAGTTCAGAGACAGCTTCTGTTAGAGGACATAAAGAGCGAGTGCAAGTCTGCACACAGATATATGGGGACACACCATTTCCAGGTGAATGTAAAAGATGTCTAGGATTAATTATGGGATTGGTTCTTACAGATAATTGTCTTATTACACTGGCTACTTCTATCTCAAGTCTAGGATTGAATAGTCATAATGATAATAAACATTCCTTTGTTTAATTTATAGAAAATGATGCTACTACCTGATGATTAAATAGACATTTCTGCTTAAAGTTTTCTAGTAAATTTTGTTCTGTAAATGATGGATTATTTTCTTTCTTAGATTAAATCAAACTTGAAATGATTCATCTTGGGATAGAGGCTACATACCAGAGATACAGGTTTTTCCTTTTTTTTTTTTTTTTTTTTTTTTGAGCTGATAATATCTCAATTACAGTCTTTAAGATTTATTTTTGAGTATTTGTTCATGTTGTCTGTGTATTTAACACATGTATAGTTGCCAGTGGAGAAAGAGAGATCAGAAGAGACCACCATATCCCTTGGAGCTGGAGTTACAGGAGGTTGCGAGCCACTCAACATGGGTGTAGAGAACTGAATTTGTATCTTTGGGGAGAGCAGGAAGACTCTGAAGTGTTAAGTCATGTGTCAGTCTCTCATTTACATGTTGTTTTAATGTATATTTGTCAGTAAAATTGACATAGAATGTTTTTGTCTATGTGTCATCATAGATTTTTAAAACTTAGTTTAGACTATTATTGAAAATTTAAAAATACACATGAATGATAGCTGCAGAGAAAACAAAGAAAGTCAAAAGGATACACAGAAAATGTTGACAGTGATTATAAATATATATATTGTATAGGGAGCTCTCTCTCTCTCTCTCTCTCCCTCTCTTTGTGTGTGTGTGTTTATGTGTTTGTATGATTGAGTTATATCCCTCTTCTTGAATATATTTTTAATTCTTTTTTTTTATGTGGTTGAGCTATCATATAGACAGACAGATTAGGTAAGTGGTTATATTTAAATTTTCTGAATTTTCCATATTTAATCTGAATATTTGTATACACATATCAAACAATCCTAATAGCTTAATATTTCATAACTAGAATCTACTAAAATTGAAAAGAAATTTATATATTCTTTATTCTGGATAATTCTATATGAAAATTATTACACATTTGATATTGCTTTTGTAAGTTAGCAAAAGAGAAAATACTAAGATACAAATATTTTAAGATTCTTTTACTAATACTATAGATATATGTGCTAAAATTTATTTGAGATTATATAATATAGGACTCTGCATATGGAAATCTGTGCTTTCCAAATAATTATAAAGTTAAGTCACTGATATATTTAATCTCCTCTCATGAATTGTTATATGCTTCATCAGCCTCTTCCTGTGACTCCAGAGAAGTTAGAGTTTATATTGTTGCATAGTATCTTTATGTGTTTATAGAAATATAGCTACATGTATCTAATATACTTATGCATACATGTGTGAGAGAAACCATAGTTATATTCTATTCAGCTCCATAATTCACATGAACCTAAGTGTTTTTTATGTAACTTGGATAATATGTGTGTATATAGCATGCATGACATCTCAATTCTTGAATGAATGTTTGTATGGTTTTTAAATTTTAAGAAAACCTGATTAGTTCAGTTAGAAACATATATCTGCAGCTATTCAGTGGTAAATAAGACATCTGTATGATAATATATATTATATTATATTATATTATATTATATTATATATTTAATGATGCTATATAAATATATATAACAATGTTATATACATACATGTATATGTTAGATATACATATATGTTATGTATGTGTTATATATATTATATGTGTATAATATATAATATGTTATATGTATAATATATTATATTTTATATATTATTATATATATTATATACATGTATACATATAATTATATAACATATAACAATATATAAAATTTATATGATTATATGTATATTTTTTATATATTATATGTTTATATAATACATTTAATACAATATCAAGTCAATTCTGACTGGTTTTGTTTTGGTCTCATCATAGTGTTCTAGTTCATTTCTTAATGAACTGTGAGTTCTTCTGTCAAGGGCTGCTAGCTGATTCATTTGTTCCATAGTAAATGATTATTTCATCTTTGAACAATCAGATTAGTTAAGAGGAAACAACTTAAGCACTCATTCAATGTAAAGAAAAATAAAATGCAAATTCAAGAATACTCATGGAATGGTTGATGATAGCATAGCAAAACTTGCTTTGGTTTAGTGTTATGGCTTTGAGAATAATCTATATTACTAAGTGGTGCTTTGATTATCAGGTGTGAGTTAGACTACTGTAGGCTGCAAGTTGTAAAACAGTCCTGATAATGTGCCCAGGTGCTAAGGAAGGTAAGTCACTCCTCACAAGAGTTGCTTGGAGAGTTTATCTGGAGCTGATGTGGCCTGTGACCCACAGTGATGGTGTCACTTCTGAGAGGCCAAACTTATTCCATCTTGGGACCGGCCTCCATCTTAAAGAAAAGGAAATAAAAGCCTGAAAACTTGATCTACAGCAGAACCCAAGCTGCATCCACGTACCAGGAAGGAACCCACAGCTTGTCCTTGGCCAGAATTATTCCCTAGCTACTTCCTAGCAACAGTTAATCAAAGATTAGTCTGATTGTTTCAGATGTATTTTCAGATCGTTTGTGATGGTATACAGTCTTGCTTCAGAGACCACCTGTCAGTTTATAGTCATTCTTGAGATGCTTGTCAGACCAGACACCCCCTCCCTCACCCCCTCACTGGCTTCCATTTTCCTATAAGAACTTGTCCTGCTGAGGGTTAGAGGCTGCTCTGCCTTCCCTTCCTGTCCTTCTGTGTCAGGGTGGTTAGAGGAGAACTCAAGCTTGAGCTTCTAATAAAAAGACCCTAAAGCCCCTCAAGCTATATTTTCTGTGAGTTTGAGGCTAGTCTGGTCTACAAAGTGAGTACAGGACAGTCAGGGCTACACAGAGTAACCCTGACTTGAAGAACCAAGAGAAAAAAAAGAGTCTTTAATATAAAACTTAGATAATAAGCAAAGGTGAACCCAAAATATCATTCTTACCAAAATATTTTAAAATCTTGATCTTAAACAAGAAGGTACTCTACTTTGGACTTGGAGAGTCGGTCACATCATGAGATGTCAGAACTGTCCTCCCAAACAGAATTAATCACAGCAGCAGAGAATGCAGGCAGCCTGGGAAACATGATAAATCATGTCCATTTTCTGCAGTGTGTTCTGCATCCTCAAAGACAACAGTACCTTTGTACCATGGAGCTATTTCCCATAAACCTCTTTGGACCTTTTCTTCTGCTTTTGGGTGGTATCCCCATGAAGTTTTTATTACTATCATTGTAAACTCCATCATCTATAAATTCACTAAATGAGCTAAAATTGCAGATGAGTAAGACATAAAGGTTTACTTGGGGTGAGGAAGCAATTCTCATTTCTAACAGGAGGAAGGACAATGCTACATACATGCTTGGGCAAGATTGAGTATGTAATCCATCAACATGTTACCTGTTCCCTGAAGGCCTTTTAAAGGGAGGAATGACAAATTAACACCAGAGATTTCACAAACATGATGGGGCCTGAATGTTTGATTTAGCTCCAGATGATAGAAGAATGGTAAGTGAGTCACACAGTTAAGAAACTTGACTGCTGTCTAAAGGAAATTTCATTAAAATTTCTCACACCATAATGAATCATGACCATGGCCATGGTGTTTAGTGGTTCCATACAACTTATGCATGTCTTCATCTAAGGATCTGTTGAGCTACAGTAAAGCTACGATTCTACTTTGCTTTATGTTGAAGGAAATTGCTGTGAACATCTAGTTTTTAACCTACTCTACCTGCTTCCTTTCACCCCAAGTGTACCTAAAAAACAATGATCTTGACCCCTTGTGTCAATAAAATTATGTGCAATCATACCAAGGGATGCTCTCTAAAAGGTCAGAAATTGTGGTTGATAATCTCCAAGCAAAAGCATAGAGCCAGCCTTGTAGTACATCTAAGACAATTTCCAAGTCATGTACAACAGTAGGAAGTATGATAGGTAAGGCCAAGAGAAAATCGTACTCTCCAACACCACTCACAGGAAAACAGTTCCTTTAGTCAACAAAATGTGTGCTGATGGCATACTTTCTCTATACACCAAACAACTGCCCAGGGGACATCAGCTGGGTACCACAAAGTTAGCCCTAGTTCTCACACTGCCCACCTAGAGTAAGAGTCATAGCCCACAGGTGACAACCTCAGCTGCACGAGATGTGCCCTATTTGGTAAGCTACAAGGGTGACAGTGACCTGGGCTTCTGCCTGGCTCAGTGCTAGGCTTCCCCCATCCCCTCTGTCAGCACTAAACAGAACTCAGAGGAAACACCTCATTTAACTTCAATCACACTGACTATGAAGGATATTGAAAAGAATGTGATTGACTGTGCAGTTGAAAGACAGGCATAGGGTAAGGAATGCGGGCTGGGAGGTAGAGCTTCCATATCCTTCCTGGGTGTGCCATGCTCCCAGAACCTCCACATGTCCAGTAACCAAAATTATCTCCAAACCCACATGGGGCTTTGTACAGAAGTTTCATCAAATGGGGTGATGGAGGCCACTCTCCTCTCTGGAGAAAAGGAACTTGGACTGGCCTGTAGGCTTAGATTTTTCAAAACCTAATTTAATAAGGGTTCTTAAATGCTTCAACTCCCTTATAGTCCACTGACCAAAGAAAGGGAGGGGAGGAAAATGGCTAAAGGACAAGGTGGATGTGGACCTATTTAGAAGTAGTTCCTTAGGGTGATTCCAGTCTTCATTGTTTGCTGTCCAGTCCATTAGCAAAACACCAAAAATGAATCAGCAGCGGCAGGATTAGCACATATATTATACATTCATGTGCGGATATGTGTGTGCGCATACATATATGTATATATGTCTAGTTCAATTGCCCAATACACTTAGTGACCAATACCATTATAATTAAAATGCTTATTTACATGAGTAATTGAATTTTACTAATGTAAGATTGTGTGTATGGGTTTATATACTACGCAACAGTCCATCCCGTATTTCTGCCATAGAACCTTTATTACAAAATCATTTTATGTCTAGACCTTTACATTTATTATAGTTTTTGTTTCTATTTGTGGTGTGTGTGTGTGTGTGTGTATTTGTTTGTTGTTTTGTATCATGAGATGGTCTCATGTTGCTCATGCTGGCCTCGAACTTGATATGTGGTTGGGGGTGGTCTTAAACTCCTGATCATCCTGCCTCTGCCTACCAAGTGCTATGGCAGGCATTAGCCACCACACACAGATTATAATAACACAAGAGCAGTAGTATGACTCTTCTTGGTTTTTACAGAATCCAGAGTATGATACAGCTAGATTAAAAGAAACATCTAGTTTTTCATGCAAAGCCATTGCATGCATTTCTAAATTCTACTAAATTGCTTATTCTTTTTCATCCTTGATCTACAACTATTTGTTTCTTATAATAAATGTGTACAGAAACATTTAGCACAGAAATCAGCCATTGTTTAGCTACATCCATTTTTTCCCCACAGCCAGGAATATAACAATATTATCTTATTATCAAAATTCTTATCTATATGAGTAGTAAAAATTTGCCAATGCCATCAACAGTATGCCATATTAAAATGTAAGATTTTTTTCAATTACTTTTCATTATTGACCTGGTAAGTAAGAATTATGGTGCCTTCTGAAGAGACGGCAGGGACATTAAACATAGACATGGTTACAATGTTCACAATGAGCTACAACTTCACTTTTTTGTTGTTGTTGTTCCAAGTTAAAAGGCCATAAAGTTAATCAGTCTGTGTCACATCATAGGCCCGAGTTGAGACTCATTCCTATTATTTGTGATTATACAGCAAGGCCTCTGTGATCCATGGGAGGTGATCATTTAAATCAGTCTTTCTTCCTGCTAACTGGGCTTCAGAGTGTATTTTGTGTATTTTCACGAGCAATCGTAAGAGCACAATATAAAATATAAATACCCTTAGAAAACTTGCATGATTTTAGCATCATGAATCATAAAGATGCCCACTAGACCTCCATAACTAGAATAGAGGTGTGTGGTTCCATAGCCACCATTTCAGCCATTTGAGCCTCCATTTGTATTAAAACAGTTAAGAGACTGTTGGATTAGGATACAGGCCAATGCTAATCTTTACAATGTTACCATAGTAAAACAGCACAAACTAAGTAATCTATAAAGAAAAGAAATGTGTCTTGTACTATTTCAGAGACTGAGAAGTCCATCTTCAAGCCAGCAGCTTCTGACAAGAATTTTTTGCTGCATTAACAAGTGAAGGGCAGAAGAGCAAGAGAGCCTGGCAGGGTGGGGAGAGAGAACATTATCTTTATTAGAAACCCACTGTTCTCGAGATAATAACACTCATCTGTGTATGATAAAAGAGCCTAATCCTGGCCTAATCACTTCTTAAATGTCACACATCATAACACCACTTCGTGGCAGAGAGACCAACGTTTCCACCATGCCATCTTTGAGAGACAACATTCAAACCGTAACGGGACCATTTCTTGTGCTAGGTCAGGATTAGCCTGTACTGTTGGTTGAATTTCCTTTCCCCTAGCCTTGAGCCCCATTATGTGTTCAGGCTGACTTCTGCCCTTGGTTTTCTTCCTGAATAAAGTTCCCTCTAGTCAGCTATTCTAAATAAATGTATGTATTAGAAATGCTGTTCCTTGTCATGAACAACTCACCTTGTCCCAGGATTCTTAGACAAGCAGTCATTGTTCTTAGCATCCTGTCCTGTCTTGTGAGCCAGTGTTGTTCACTACACCATCTATCTTGTTGGCATCATGCACTGAGTGGCCCAGGGCAGTTAAGGAATAGGGTGTCATTACAAAAGAATTGGACACTCCACAGTGGGTTAAATAAGTGGTGGCCATTGAAACACTTCCCATTTTCCTTCGTTACAAGTCTATCACATGATACCTGTTGCTTTGATTTCATTGGGTTCCCATTGTCCCCCTCTCTTTAAAAAAAAAACAATTTCAAACACAAAACCAAAGGCAATTACATCTACACACAGTATAGTCTGGCTAGTTGGGCATAAACATAGATAGTGTCCAAGCCCGTACTTTAATCAGAACCTTTACCTAAGGGCCAACTCTACACTTGCTTATAGAACCCAGTTTTAGGAAACAGGCTTGCTGATTCAAGACCCAAGACCCCTGTGGTGGTTTGAATATGCTTGGCCCAGAGTGTGGTCTTGTTGGAGAAAGTGTGTCACTGTGGGCAGGGATTTAAGACCCTCATCCTAGCTGCTTGGAAGCCAGTCTTGTCCTGGCTGCCTTTGAAACAAGAAGTGGAACTCTCAGCTCCTCTAGCCCCACATCATCCTGGATGCTGCCATGCTTCTGCCTTAATGATAATGGACTGAATCCCTGAAACTGTAAGCCAGCCCCGATTAAATGTTTGCCTTTATCAGACTTGCCTTGGTCATGGTGTCTGTTCCTAGCAGCAAAACCCTAAGACATCCTCCTCTCTCTTCTCACTCTCTTTTCCATCTTCTCCTCTCCCTATAATCTTGGTATCTGATCATGTTCTTCACCTTTTGTCATCTCTTTAAGTTAGTGCTTCTAGACTTTCCTAATGCTGTGTCCCTTTGATACAGTTCCTCATCTTGTGGTGACTCCCAATTATAAAATTACTTTCTTTTCTACTTCATAACTATAATTTTGCTACTGTTATGAACTGTAATGTAAATATCTGATATGCAAGGTATCTGGTATGTGAGCCCCCAAAAGCAACATGGTCCACAGGTTGAGAACCATTGCTGTAAGTGATGGCAGACCATTCTGATTTATCTTTAGTAAGATAGGAATTCTCCTAGATTGTTCTAGTCAGTTCTCCAATACTCTGGAAGTGTTTTCTTAGCAACTCTGTTCATTGACCCTGGCCCTGCTCCTTGGCTTCAGATTTCCACTGGCTCTTGCTGTATTCAGAGACGAGCACAAACTCCACAAAATCCCATTGCTTTGATTCTTATACCTACTGTGATTTTCCTGAATGAAGTCTCCTCTGACTGTGCTTTAAAATTGTCATTGAATGAATTTTCTTTAACAGCGTGCAGCTTTTATGTGTTGTCCATTATGACGGGACATTTCTAAGCATTCAATCATCAGGGTTTATAGTTACTGGGTAATCAGTCTGTTGGTGGCTATATTACCACTCAGTTGGAAGTCCCAGTAGGAAGAAGTCCTTAGAAATCCCTTCTCAATTGCTATCCTTTGTAGTTATATAGCTTGAAAAATCTCATATCAGACACCATCAGAAGTGTAAAATAGCCTGCATTTCTGACAAATGGACTAAAACTCTATATTCCCATCAGCTCTACAAAGGTTCAATTAACTTGTTAGAGTTGGTCATGAAACTCCAGCTAACACTTTCCTTACCTTCATCAGTGGTTTTAAAAGAGCATAGTGAAGGATATAGATGAATGGTCAGATAAAGACCTATGAGTGGCAATGTCTGGAAAGGCCCCTAGCATGATCCTTGTCCCCTGTGGAGTTGGGGTGTACCACTCTCCAAGTATGTGGTTAACTTCAAAGCTTTACAAATTCTGTTCTTTTGCGATTTTGTGGAGACTTTCTTGTACAGGCCTGATTGATTGCATGACTGGCCATTAGTGATTATTGTGGTTTTGTTGGGTTCAGGTTGGAAGCTGAGAAAACTCACTTCAGGGACAGAAGTTTAAAAAGGAAAGCTTTATTTTCTGTGCATGCAGGGAGGCAGCCAGTTCGAGATCTGAACCACAACCCAAAGGCAGAGTGCCCATTTTTATATGACAGGAATAGAAAGCAAGGGCAAGCAGGGTGGGCTGTTGCATTGACCAATCATATTTTGACACAAGGAGATAAGCAAGGAAGTTAATGTTAGTGACTGGACCTTATCTAGGTCACCTGGTTTCAGGTTTTTTTTTTTTCCTTCTGCAGCAGTTTTATTACCATGAAATGAGGAAAAGACTCCTAGCTCCAAGGGACTGGCGCTTATATACGCCCAGAGCTGCGTGTCCATACCTGATTGGCTGCTAGCTCATTGCCCTAGATGACGCCCTGGACTGGGCGTGACTTGGCGTGTACTTTACCTCAGCGCATGCGCACATAGCTTGTTTACGAAGCAGGGGCGCACGATGCTAGCGTCATCTTGTAATGGCACACGCTGCACTGGCGCCCTTACCACTCGCACATGCGCAGCTCACTTGTTTACAGTAACAGACACAGGATGTCAGCGCCATCTTGTGATGGCGAATGCTGCAATTGTGCCTTCGGCCCTCTACATCTCCCCCTTTTTGTTTTAATAAAAAGATCATATCCTTCTGTCTAGGCTGAGCAGGTTTCAGGGTTTTTAATCCAGCATTTACAATCAGGCCCTTCATGGACTCTGGTCTGGAATTTAGGATGATAAAGGAACAAAGGAGGGTGCAAGCTGCACACAATCAATTCACTCAAGACAGACAGTACATTTATGACTTGTGTGCCTTAGTTAGATAACTGAATAACAGGATCTTCCCTCTTTAAACCCCTTACTGGTTAACAGACAAACATGCAACACCTGAAGAAGCAGGGTAGGGATTGGTTCTGGGGCTGCGAACATGAACTCAGTTTTGGCCCTGCCAGCAAGATGGAACTTGTTCCTGAGATGGTTGGACTCAGGAAACTGTCCCCTAACAATCTTATGAGACTGTGTCCCCTTCAGGCTCACATAGGAAGGTTAGCCTAGTGAGAAGGACAAGTTTTGTGGATGCTGAAAATTTTAGGATTGGGGCCTAGTTGAAGGATGTACATAACTGAGGGTATGTCCTGAGGGTCTAGATCTTTCACTGGCTACTTCTTGATTCTTTGAATTTTAGCAGGCAGGAGGTGAGTAGAGGCACTATGTGGCGGTCTGTGTTACTCAGGCCCACAGTAAAGAAGCTAATTTGTCATGTGGTAAAACCTCTGAAATCATGATCCAAAAGAAAGCAGTCCTCTTTTAAGTTAATTTTCTCACAGCAACAAGAAATCTAAGTAATTTAGTGATCAACTTAACCCTCACTCAGCCTCTCCCTTTCTCCAGAGAGGTGTGGCTGAAATACCAAAACTTCACACACAAAGCTTGCTGGTGAGCTTACATCTTTCTGGTGAGTAGGCGCATCTGTGCTCCCCTTCTGTAAATCATCTTACTAGCACCAAACCTGTACTCTTATTCCTCCAGAGATTCCAAAAGCTTTAGTTCTAGGGAAAAATGTAGCCAACTGCATATTTAATATCATAAATCACAATGCCATATTATCTTTTCTTATATTTTAGCTGTATTTATACCTATGAGATTTCAGGACTAAAAAGAAAATTACTGAATGCTCTCTGGAGAAATTAATCAGCTTAAATCAACTGCTCAGAAAATTGATGTTTTTCAGACTAATAAAATTGATGCTAATTGGGAATGGGCCAAGGGGGAACAAATATGAGAGCACCCTAACTCTCACTAAGAGTTTTCACTATTTATCCTAAGTTATTGATATTTAATATAAAAGGGAAACATTTCATCATACTGATAACTGTTAGAAGAGAGAGATAAAGAAGAGGAAGAGGGGGAAGGAGAATGCGTGGAAGGAAACCTACATTTTAAAAATTATTAAGGATTATTATTAAAATGCATTAGCATATGAACAAAGGCTAAAACCTCACTTTATTTATTTTCTATAGGAAAGTCTATTTGGCTAAGGAAACAGGAACAGAACACGTGATACAGTAACTATTAAATCAACACATCCTTCTTTATGGTAAACTACTCTGGTGTTCTGGCCCACTTGCCTTATGGACAAAACCAATAGAAAGCTGATACAATTAAACATGTTACAAATGAAAGAACTGGAAGACATGAACTTGAAGTCAGACAAGCCTAGATCTTATCCAGATGCTCTAATTACAGGCTGAATAACCTTGGATGCATGAATAACCTCTCACTGCCTCAGGCTCTGGTTTATAAAGCAGAGGTGTTAATGTGATCAACCTCATGAAGTTGTCATTGCAAGTGTATGTGAAGCTATTAATACAAGCACTTGCACACAATGAATGTACAGTAACTAGCAGTGATTGCGGTCACGATTATGACTACTGATTACAAAATCTGAATACTGCTGCTAGATCTCCCAGTGTAACCTTGAATGAGTCACTTCTGCTTACTGAGACTTCTGTATAATGAGGACCTATCAGGCTTGATGTCTGTCTAAAGGTTCTAGTGTGGTTTACACAGAAGCTCTGTAGCTCCACAGTGGGCTGGAGCTGGAAAAGAGAAGAGTAGCCTTGTTGTTTACCTTGGCGGTTCTTTGTACTGCTCCAACTGGATATGCAGGTCTTCCAGATCTCCTCAGTGTGCAGGTGTTTTCTCACGCAGTAGATCCATCTCCATGTTAAATTTGGTCTAGATATGGCAAACTTAGACAGATTAGCTAAGCCATGAGGGAGACTGAGAAACACTAGAAGAAAGAATGCCAAGAAAAATAAAATCTTTTCTACTTATGGTCCAGGACCCATGGATAATTGGATCATTAAATGATGAATGAGCTAGACTCACCTTCTTTTGTGTGGGGACTTGGAGCCAGGAGGATGGTTGTTCCAGTCGTGGCCCAGCATAAGCTAACCTGTGATCCTGTCATGTTTGTTACTCTTATAGGATAATTACAAAATAGGAAAGAGGTCCTGAATTTCAAATAATTGTGAGGAACGATTGATCCCAATCACCCTTTTATGCATTTCATTTACTGTGTTTTCTTGGTCTTAAGAGAGGCACTTTTACAATCTGAAATTGGAATTTATTTTATAATCAATATACAAGTAGAATTTATTTTTCTTTTATTTTCTTGGAAGGTGAGAACATATCAGTGACAATCTAGAATCAAGAAGTTTTGTGATCCCTAAGCAATAAAATTAGCTTCTATAATTAAACTTTTATTATTTTTGTTTCATTTCTAACCATATGAAAGTGTTATGGTGATATTATTATTTTATTCTATATTAAATTTTGTTAGATGATATTAAAAGATCAACATGATAGAAAAATATAGCAATCAGCAATCCAGACTTAAAAATAATGAGTTGGTTCATGTGCGTATGACCAATGTCTAAAATAAACTTCGTGTTACTCCTAGTTAAAGAAGCAACTGACTCTGTTCTTTGGCTAACCATGAGCAAAGGCACATTTTTAGACAACTCACCTCTTCCTTTTTCTGAATTAGCAGTCAAATGGCATTTTACCCCAGAAGCTTTCACTCTGTTGCCTGTGTGGTGTTAAATCCAGAATGTCTTGTTTAGCCTTCTGCATGATTGATCTTTTCCCCCCACTGGTTGTATCATACAGAATAGACTTAGTCTTTCTTTATGACTCAAGTCTTATGTCTCAACAATAACCAGTGACACTGCTCTGGAGTAGAGCATTGTCTCAACTGGGGTTGCACACACCCTACTCCTCAGATATTTTGTGATGTATTAGAATACCAGTTCTCAACCTGGGATCACGACCCTTTAAGGGGTCAAATGACCCTTTCACAGGGGTCGCACATCAGCTATCCTGCATATCAGATATTTACATTGTGATTCATAACAGTAGCAAAATTACAGTTATGAGGTAGCAATAAAAATAATTTCATCTTGTGGCGGGTATGTCACCACAAGATGAGGAACTGTACTAAAGGGTAGCAGCATTAGGAAGATTGAGAAGCACTGTATTAGAATAATTATTGAAGGGGATAATTATAAGTATTGTGATATACTGACTGTTGTAAATATAGTTGAAAATCAAGAAGTACAAAGATCATGCTACTTCCTCTCAAAAACATGATGAACATCTGGGTGGGAAAAGTACTCCTCCTGCACTAGATGACAGGCAGCATAGGACCTTGGGAGGAAGAACTCTGCACAGACCTTTGAAACTCACTCTTACCTTCTGAGCATCTCCTCACATAACTCAGGCCCATCTTCACATATAACTGTCCTTTGTCCAAAACAGTTTATGAACAGTTTCCTTGGCTTTGGATCTTTGATGTTTGTTTGGAGTTTTTGTTTGCTTGTTTGGTTGGTTGGTTGGTTTTGTTCTGACTCCTGTGCCATGTGAAGCTGCTGTCACATTTTTGTGCTGTTAATCTATCTTACATCAGTTTAATTCGGTAAGTAGCCAAGTCCCTGAGGATGGAGGTAGAAGTTTTATGCTTCTGCATTATTTATGTTCAATAATTCCTCAAAGGCCTGGTACACGTAAACTGAATTTAGACATGAATTCCCCTTTAATTTATTGTTATTACAGCCATTTATATTTAGAGTCTTGTGCATTGGTGGTAATGTCAGCCCATTATGTCGCTATTTGTTAAAGTACAAATTTACAGTGCTCCATTAAATCATGGCAAGGAATGAAATTGAAAACCACATAAGTCAACTGCTATTGTCCTATGAACCCAGAGGGAGACACTGGCTCTTTCTGTTCCCAGATCCTGAAGGCAATTGCTGAGAGCCAATACCACTTAATGCTGTATTTAAAAACCAACATTTGACAAACCAGCAGATGATATATTGTGTTTTTACTATACACAGTAACAATCATAAAATATTAATTAATAAAATATAAAAGGGCAATTGGAAACTCATTGAGATGAATACCCAGGTCTGTAGCCTTGATGATGGTTATAGTTTCACAGATTCCCACTTGCCCCAAGCTTATTGAATTATACATATTAAGTATATAGGGAATATTGTATACCAATTATATCTCAATAGAGCAGTTTTAAAAATCAAGTTAAGAGGACACAATAAGCCAGGCAGTGGTGGCACACGCCTTTAATCCTAGCACTTGGGAGGCAGAGGCAGGCGGATTTCTGAGTTTGAGGCCAGCCTGGTCTACAGAGTGAGATCCAGGACAGCCAGGGCTACACAGAGAAACCTTGTCTCGAAAAACCAAAAGAAAAAAAAAAAAAGAGGATACAATAAAGAGAATTAACATAAGGGCTGGAAAGATGGCTAATTGGTTCAGAGCACTTTCTGTTCTTCCAGAGTCTTGATTAATTCCCAGTATGGGTATCAGGCAGTTCACAACAATCTAGAACTCCAGTTCCAGAGGATACAAGACTCTTGGCCTCTGAGGGCACCTGCACTCATATGTACATACCTACAAGTAGACACATATACCTACATAATTAAAAACAATAAGTGTAATCTTCTTAAAAAGTGACTTAACATCTCCATAGCTCCATCTTCATGGCTTATATCCTCAGTATCACTACTCTAACTACCCTTTTATACAATCTTGTCTCAGATTACAGAAAAGAATAAATCCTTACAGTTTTAGTTTGGTGGTGTATAGCTTCAAAACAGTTAAATATTTCAAATATATAAAAACTTTCAAGTCAGTCTGATAAACACACACACCTGTGTAAACCACATGTCCTACCAAGACATATTCTATCCTCACCCAGTAGTCTCCTTCTAGAAATAATCACTACACAATGATTCTTATCATTTCCTATAAATAGAATCATACAATGCATTTGTAATATTTTTTAATTGGGCTAATTTTTTTTGGAAATGGTCTTGAAATGCACATATCAGTAGAATGCTGTGTCCATTATTATGGTTCAGTAATATTCCATTATAGGAATGAACATAGTTTGCCTATCCATTCTGAATATTTTACTTTGAAAGCAAATTTGAAATAAGTTATTATAAAGAGTTACCTAAGGATGTTAGTACAGGTATGTCTGTATTTTACGCAGAGAAATTCTAAAACCAAATCACAGGTTCAAATGTAAATGTATGTTAAATTTTAAACAACTTGGTTTTCTGAGATGGTTTACTTTATATTACCATGGACAGTGCATAAAGTACCAGTTGCTCTGTGCTTGACATCAGTAATTTTTGTTTTTCATTTCTGTCTTTCGTCCATTTATTGCAGTTTGTATTTTGCTTTAAAAAGGATTTATAATGTGAAACATTTTCAGTCTGTCTGTAGGGATGTGAACACATTTTAGTATGCTGGTCGCCTGTTTGCATGTTTTCTTTTATGAATCACATGAACTCTTGTTCATTTCTTATTACATTTTCATCTAATGGTGAATCATATATTTTGAATAGAATCCCATTATCAAAAGTATTCTTGTATTTCTTCTAGAATTTGACTTTGTTCTTTTTTTCAACAGTATTTAGAGCAAGCACTCAGAGTTCACTCTTGCATTTACTATCTATGGATCTTGACAGCTATATGATGACAAATATCCACAGCTATAATACAATGCATCACACTTTTACAGTTTTAGACTTTCTTCTGCTACACCCCAAGTCTTTTGAAAATCTTCACTGTCTTAGTTTTATAGTGGCCATGTTCTTAGAGGCACCAGTAGAGGGCCTTGTCAGACTCATAATCTCTGTTTGAAACATTTCATTTCACTCTGAGGAGAAACTGACCTCTGTAGATTTCTATATGTTCATTTTATGGAAGGTGTATTGATAACATCGATATTATCTGTGTACCTTTTTAAAAATTATTATTTGAAGAGTAGAGAAGCTAACAGAAGTATCTGGCCCTAAAGAAACATCACCATTTAAATCATCCGTCAAGCATAAAAGCAAACTGTTGAAAAGATAGAGGAACCTATGTGTTGTCAACTAAGCTAAATCATAGATCTGTTAACTGTATAATTTCAACTAATTCTTTACTCTTACTGGACCTCAATTCCCTGATTTTCAGATGGAGATCATGACAATATGACCACTAGTGAGAAAACTCATGGTAAGTTCATAGCAACCAGGTAGATACCCTCAAAGAAGCAATATTCTAATCACAGCCTCAATGAGCCACTGGAAGTGCACACAATTTAGAGACCTAGCATGGCACTCTGGACTCCTCCTCTCTCATGATACTGGGCACCATCTCACATGAGACATGCTACACCAGTTCTTGACTGCTGTTCGTCTCAATAAACACAGAGAATGAATGAGTAACAATATGGAGTTAGCAATACTGGGCACAGTCGAGGAGGTTCAAGTCTGGATATACAAGAATGCTGCTGTACTCAGCCTCATGGAGAGTCAACTGTCATCTCAAATAAAATCTTTAGGTGAAAGAGAACCAGAGCACAAGGGAAGGCTACAAAGGAAAGGGGAAACAACTGTTTTCTGATTGGATTTGAGGCTGTTCCACACGAGGGAATTTCAGGCCTGGTACTGTAAATCCATACATGTACATGCATCTTCATGCTTTCTGGTTACTCTCTCCCATCATCTCTTATTTCCTTCCTGTCTTGCAGTTCTCCTTCTTCAAGACAAATCTCTTTACCATGCTCATTACTTTTGGTTTAGTTTTGTGCCTTGCAGAGTCCTACTAAGGCTGTCTGTATCACCATGAGTTTGGGACTCTCAATAGAGCCTAGTGTACTCACAAGTAGATGCACAACTGGATCTTATGCCTGCCTCCCCAATCCTTGAATCTGTTGGTTGCTCAAAAATCAGAGGTAAGTGGCAGGGCCCCAGGAGCCCTTTCTCTATCCATTTAGAGGGCCTGACTTGCATAGGCTCAGGGCCAGCGCAGAGCCATTCATTTTGTCTGAGAACCTAGATTCAAATTTATCCAATTCTGCATGTAACTTCTCAAACTTAATACAGGAGGAAGAAGGTTGGAAAGTAGTGGATGCCTACATGGAACTTTCCATACTAATCATTTTTGCCTGGATGGCTGATATGTAAGTTCATAAATTCAAAAGTCATAAATATCCCACACATCAGAGAAGGTACCAGTACAATCTTATAATTTTAGGACTTGGTCTGTTATATGAGACAGATTCCACTTTTAAAACACGAAAGAGAGGCTAATAAACACACATCCCACTCTCATCATTAGGAGGAGGAGGTTCCAAATGCTTTTGATTATGTACCCACCAACTTAAAAAATAGGTTATAATCATTATAGCTATGTTAACTGATAGATTATAAATTACTTAATGTACTACTTTATAATACTATTGTGTATATTTTTAGTATGTTGACACTAACCAAGTATATACTTAAGAAACAAAACACATATTAAAAGAATACATTGGGAAGTTGACTCAGTGAGAAAAATTTCAGCACGGTCATTTATTATACTGAATTATTGATATTCCTTTTGAAATACCTTTTAAGATGGCTGCTCATTTGCCTCCTAAGCATGACTTTAGTTCAGATACTTACTGTGATTCATAATTTCAGCCGGCCAGACGAGTGAGAGCAAGAGAAGCGACACCTCATCCTTTCTAAATGAGGGGTTTGTGGCAATCAGAATGGCAATTACTAAAAAAGGCTTAATTTCTTTCTTTATGTAAAATAAACATAAACAGACGTTCTATTGTTTCGTAGAGTTTTATTCTTCCACCTATGGGACTATATTCCATGTCCTATGAAGCTGTTCACTCTTCAGTTGGGCCTACTAAAGATCACTGCTCTGCTGGGAAATGGAGAGGACACTGCATTTTTGAGTTACATACAGGCCTTGGGGAAGGCTGCATGACTGCCTCCATTTAAGCCACTATAGTTGGCCTCTCCTTCCTTTTTAAAGATACTGTTATACTCTGATTGCTATGTAGCCCAGGCTTGACTAGAATTTGTAGCCCTCTTCCCTCAACCTCTTGAGGGCTTGAATTATAGGGGTTCCCTGCCTTGCCAGGCTTTCCTATTTATTCTCAATAAGTCCTTGCTTTCACATGGCAATTCTAGCTCCACAATGCTAATTTAATTTTCCTGTTTTAAATATTATGTAAAAATTTCTGCAAAGGAGAAGGCAGAGCTCCTACCAGCACTGAGGGGATCAGAGGGATGAATGAGGCAGATGAAGGCTGGGAAATATGAAGGGCAGGTTTGGTACCCGTCTCTTTGATGCATATCTCTAGTAAGGTTTGTCATCTTGCTTCCTGGAATTGAATTTTAAACGGGGTAAATACAAAAGAAGAAAGAAAAACACCTCTCCTAAGTAAAGAGTTCAGAAACAGTCAGTTTCTTCACTAAAGAGATGTGCAGCCCTGAACCTTCACCCAGCTGATACCCTGTTCTGAATGGTATCTGTACTCCCCTGAACACCTATGCTCGGTGTCATTCCCTTCCCACATCCTGCCTTTTTGTGTTTATAACCCCTGTGTAAATAAGTAAATTAGGTGTGATTTAAATAATTAAATTAATTAATTAAAAAAGATATGTGCAGCTTTTTCTCATAAGGATGGTGGGCATGAGAAACAAATCTCACATGTTAAGGACACTGTCTTTGGCAACAATGTACTGTAACTCTGAAGCTTTATGCCTCGACGGTGATTTATTTGGTTATCAGAGAGTCATGGATTCTATACTCTAATCGGACTCTTTACAAGAAAAATGATTTCTCATCTGAACAGTCTGTGCCAACAGTCTAAGAGATACCATTCCTTCTCAGTACAAAATTATGTTGCTAACCCAGACCATCTAAGGCTACTCTTTATCAGTATAAAGTATGTGATCCATTCATGTGATAATCAAAGGGAACCCTATCATATACACAAAGAAAGCATGAGGCTTGGGTAATCCACTAAAGTTTATAGGGTTGCTAATGATACTGGACAAAGTTTCATGACTACAAGGTCAGCCGACTTCCCCATGATGTTCTAGTCATATTTACTTAGGCAGATTGTAAAAGTCAGCTGCATTTAGGGTTGACAGAAAAGCCTGAATGAATATTTTAATCAGATGCAGTAGAGTGTCTCTGGCAGGACCAATCTGGGACAGATGTGTGCTATTGGTCATGCTAAGAAGTGTTTCCATGGAAAGAGATAACAGCAGGAGAGCTGGTCTGTGCATATGGTACAAGATAACATCCCAGAAACATGGATAAGGAACTTTATTTAGCATTTTGTTTTCCTGCAGTGTCCAGAGTCTGTTCTGTTTTGGATTAACAATAATACTGGAATTAACTCCAAAGGCACAAGGTGATGGAAAACAGATGGTCTAGCCCCCACTGTGTTCTACACACATCCCTTAAGGTTTCCTTCTATTGCAAGGATTAAGAGGTAGAATGGAGAATGTCTATGTACATAATAGAAAATCAGTGTGTTTAATTATTTCTATCTGTTGAAATGTAAAATAGGGCAGAAATGACGAGAGTTGCCACATTATCCTTCACTTCTACAGTCTAATATATAAACATAATCCATGCATCTTCCTCCATTATCACTATACTAAAAGACTCTACCTACTTCGACTGTATTATGCATTGGGGTTACCACAAGGCTAGCTGTTCTTTTCTAAGGCAAGAGAACCTACCTCTACTGTGTCCTATCAAGGAAGGAGGGCTGTTTTCAATTACGACAAAGATAATTACTTTTTAAACATTACACTCTGTGTCTGTGTGTGCACATGTCACAGAGGTCAGAGGACAACCTGCAAGAGTTGGCTGTATCCCTCTATCACATGTGTTCGGGGACTGAACTCAGGTTGTCATGCTTCCAGGCATGTGCCTTAAGCTGGTGAGCCATTTTGCTTACTCAAGTCATTAAGAACTATTCATTCAAAAAGCTTTTAAGAATAAATACTTCTATTGTTTGATTGATTTCTATAGTTAGATACTCAAACAAATTACTTTTCCCCAATGGTGTCGGGGACATTTGAAAGGAGGCCCAGGTTTACCAGGATATGCAATGTACTTTTAGAAGTTATGGAGAGTGCTCAATGCTGAACAGTGCCCTTTGTTCATTCAAGACGTAATTGCCCAGCTTGTGCAGGCAATTAATTCAAATGAAAGGATATTAATCCAAATAAGGCATGATTGGTTCCTCTTCTCATTGTTTGTTATCTGACAGAGAGAGCCAAAAAGCAATAGTCCATAAATAGCAGGGGTTTTTTGTGGGCACAGTTATGCAGATTCTCTGTAAGAGAACAGAGAAGCAACGTCATGGGGACCATCTGGAGAAGCCCCAAAGCAGGTGTTCAAGAAAGATTTTATTAGTCTCTGAACAGTAGCTGTCTTTAGAGAGATCCTTGGAATTGTTGAGCATCTGTAATGGATGGTCTTCAAGATGTTAAGCCAAGAGCTAGACAAGGTTGAAACTGTAGACAGGGAACACTCCAAAGGAGTGATTCTCTATGATTGAGTCATAGTATCTGGATTTTCTAAAAGTTAGTTCCCAACTAGAAGCTTGAATGTTTAGTATGAATTTAGTTAATTGAATTTCTATTGTAAACATTTTACATAAAATATTTATATAAAATAATTTATTAAAAAACTAAACATCTCTAATTCTTTAATTTCCCAGTGATGTTCATTTTATTTTGCCATGACAGTAATCCTGTGAGCATGGAATTGGATCCTCTTTGCTGACATCTTGGAGTATCTTTATCCCTGCATGTCTTGAGCTCACCCTTTTTATGCGAATCTATATCATCTCCACAATTTTTAAATGCCTTGCTTATTGTCATCAATAAAATGCTTGTATATGTGTTTCACTGCGGGGATGTTGGGTACTAAGAGCAGTTCTACATCAGCTGAACTAAAATGGAGAAGTGACCTAGGAGGGCCTTATCTAATGCATGGACATGAAGTGTCCTTGTTGCTTTGTGGACAGAGAACACAGGAGAAGGAAAACAAGACACCTCCAGGAACAGTGGACCCTGCGGTACCAGTAGGAAAAGAGGATTCCTATAACGAACATGGAATAATAATGAATAGCCTACATGACTCAGAGCAATGACCTTCCCAGAGTCCCTGACAATGGCCCTGTCAATCTGCCCTTGACATTGGCTTTTTAATAGACAGCCTTGAGCAGAATCTAGCAACCCCACCATGTGTCCAGGCCAAGAGAACCATCAATAATAATAAATGTTACCCATTTTTATGTTATCTAAGTTGTGATAATTTATTTTAGGACAATGGAATGAATACATGATATAGTTAAATGAGACAACTGTGGGTCTGGATCCCGGAGTGCCATTCAACTGTCTTTGAGATATAAAAATGGCCTTCCATTTTTTATTTTCAACAAAATGAGCATACAATAATAGGCCACCTAATGAAGTTATTGAGGGATCAGCTGGGTGAACATTCTTAGAATGCTTAGCTTAGTAACATCATTAAATGCTCAGTAAGAAATTAACTCTCAATAGTATCTCAATTTTCTGAGTCTCTTTAGTAAAAGTAGAAGTTAAAAATACACAAATAGCAAATCACTCAAGAGGAGAAAATTAAACAGCTTTCATGTTGTCATGGAGACCAAACTTGTTGATTGATACAGCTAGGTGCCTGTTGTGCCATTTTTATCTGCCACAGAGACCCTCAAACCCGACATTGGTAGTCTATTATAGCAGGAAAAAATCCAGACATGAAGTGCAGCAGCATTCCTGCTTCTCATTCCCAGTCCTGTAAGCAGCTAAGGTGTCTCTTGAGCATCCTTCCAATTTTATCGATCTCATTTTCTGCAAATACAGCCTCACTAGGATCCCATGAGCTTCCTACTCTCTGCTTCTGAGGTGTTTTGAAGTGAAAGGAGAGAGAACAGCTGACATCCGAGAAGCAGATTTGTGTATTTGCCTGCAGAAGCTAGTAAGGGCTAGCCTAGAGCACAGCAGCAGGGCAAGAACTTCATCTATTGCTGCTGGTAGTAGATCCTTTCTTATTTCTTCCTACTTTCAAGGGCTACGGGAGCTAAAGCAGGCTGAGTGGGTGACAAATTAATCTATCTTTCAAAAGGACTAATGTCCCAGGATTTACCAAGTATCCATTAAGATAGCTTCTCATCAATCTGAACCAGGTAAAGACTACTTCCAGAATTAGAAGAAAATTATGCTGAATATATTACTATTATCTGTATTTTGTTACCTGGTGTAACCCCCCATACTTTATGAAGTTGAGCCTGGCCTTGCTCAGATCTTGGCAAGACTTACTGGGTACAGTTTGAGGCAAAAGTCCACCTTAGCTCTGGGAAAGCTATATGGGCAAGGGTCCTGTATTCTGAGGGCATTTGTGTGTCTCTCAAATCTAGAGTGAATACCAGAGTTCATGTTTGTTCAGCAAAGTTCCTTGGGGACCCATTTGAAAGGGCATGTGTTCCCTGAATATGAAAACTACTTGCTCCATTCTCAAACAAAAAGTTGGCAAAGAGGGTCACCATAGATGCTGGTTTTCTGCTGCTTGTGACCTGCATTACAGAGAAGGCAGGACATATACTTTCTTTTAAAAATAACTGGATACTGCTTTTCAGAATGTCACCTCTCTGATCCTCTTGGTTGAAGTAGATACGAAATGAATTTTTTCAAAAAAACATAGTCTAAACCATTAAAGTAGAGCTGAGCTGAGAAAAATAAATTCAGTATCAACTATTATTGTGAGTGATAGGCATGACTGGTATAGAACAGCCTCACTAAAACAACTGTATGGAAGACATGATCAAGGGGCTCTCAATCAGTCCTTTATCATGTCTATTGAGATGTTCATTGGCCAGATAGATTATTCTGTGGTAGATGGCTTCTCTGCTCACAGGGTTATCCAACCCCTCCCATGACATAGTGCCTAGTACTACAAAGTATGAGGCCAGAGCTGGGACAATTAGATTTCATGTTCACATTGCCTTTTCTCAAAGAGGTTTCTTTCTAGATCCTTATCACTCATAAAACTTGTACCTTTCCTATCTGCTACCCATCCAGGCTTTGGGAATTCAATCTCCCTTTTCTGGCCCTACCATTTGATTCTTCAGTCCCTAAATGACAAATTCTTCTCCATCTTTCAGTGAGCTAAGGCCAAGCATGAGAACTGAATTGACTATGGTAGTGAATGACAAGAGCCACTGCGATTTCTGGAGTTTAGGATGAAGACTCAGGTAAAACTAGTGAACACAGGGATGAAGATGCTACTCAGCCAACAGGTCTGTGTTACATGAAAATAAATGTCTAGAACTTTATCTCTTCCAGTGTTTCAAGGTAAGTGGAAAGCCAGTGTGGAGAGTGTAAAAACAAGACCATACAACACAGTGTTAGTCCTGGCAACCTCTTTGTCATTGCCCTTCCTCTCTCAAGGATGGTTTATTCCAAATTCCTCCCTTCATGAAATCATTGAAGGGAGCCTGACAATGATCACATTTGTTAGGGTTGACACAAGCTGCCATGGTTAGGTGGCTTTAGACAGTAGAAGTATATTTTCTCACAACTCTGGGATCCAAAGTCCAGCATCAGCATATTGGTAGCTTTGATTCCCAATGAGGTCTATGAGGAAAGGGTTTGTACCCTGTTATCTCTGGCTTATAGATGGCCATGTTCCTGTTCAAGTGGTATACTCCCTGGAGCTTCAGTGTCATCTACTCTCCTGTTTATGGCTTTGCCTCAATTTTACCTTGCCTAAGGACATTAGTCATATGATTAGTACTAACCTGAATGGCCTCATCTTAATTTTACAATTATCATTTGTGGTTGCTTTGATTCCAATCAAGGTCATATTTTTGATGATCAAAGTCAACTCATGAAGGTAGTCTCTGCCCAGACCCTCAAAAGAAAGTCCCATTATTCAGTAGAAATTCTTTTTTTCCCATGTACCAGAGGAAGGAAACAGTGCATCCTCTCAGCATGACAGTCCAGTCCTTAAACAGCTTGTCTCTTTGGTATGGGCCTAGTATGTGATTTGTTAAATTAAGATGAGCTGGAATAGTTTGGAATCACACAGGGAGAAAAAAGGTAGAGAGTTGTTGGCCTAGAGATGAGCAGACTCCCTTGGCTGGAGCTAAGGAAGATAAGAGGTAAGATCTCAGCCAGTGAGCAGTCAGAAAGTACTAATAGAATCTGAGGATAGGGAGATTGAAAAACTTTCTTTATCAATATTGACCAAAACATTGAGTCATGATTTGTAATGAATTATTGCAGCTAAAAAGCTGCATGTGTAATCCACTCTCACCTTGTATCAAAATCCATCTCTAGAGTAGATAACACTTCCCACCGGCTGAAGCACTCATAGGCTTTGGAGAGGAACCAAGATTCATATCTGCCCTATCCTGTATATGGGTCCTTTATCATATTGACTAGATTCTCTGTGTCTCAGTTTCTCATTTGTGAAAGACTGAATGGTACAAATCCTGGCATCCTATTGATTAGTTTTTACTATCTACTACAAGACAAAACAAACATATTTCCAATATCTTTAGATTGAAATCCCTGTTCATATCTTTAAACTTTTGTTTCAGAGGGATCTTTTTTTTGTCTCACTATATAACCCAGGGATATTCAATGTATCCAAGACTGGCTTTGAACTCTCAAATCTTCTGTCTTGCCCTCCCAAATACTGAGATTACAGAGATTTGCCTCTATTCAACTACTCATAGCTCTCCTGTAATACCATGTGCATGTGCTTACGTGTGTGTGTGTGTGTGTGTGTGTGTGTGTGTGTGTGTGTGTGTGTATTACAGGAACTGAATCCAGAATCTTGCACATGCTAGGCAAACTCTCTGCCATTAAAATGTATCACTAGCACTTTTTTTAAATACTTTTGAATCAATTTATTAATTTTGATTTTTCCTACTAAGTTTATTTTGTATTGTGTGTTATATTAGTTAAATACCAACCTAAATAGACTTATATACAAAGTATTAGAAAAAAGTTGTATTCATTGATGCTACTGTGATGCCAGGATCCTGGGAGCTTATATTATCAGATATTTCTCTGAAGCTCTCAGCTCAGTTGTTCTTGATTTGGTCTGTATCACAGAAGGCTCTCCTTATGCTTGCAAGAGCTCTAAGCTTTGAATTCAGAGCAAGGGACGAGCTCTCTCTCTTTACAGTTCTAGTTTTGATTTTTTTCATCTGTTTACTTATTTGTGTTTTGGTTCAGAATTGCATGGCTTGTCCAGACTATGTATAAGACAGGAATTGGGATGGCAGGAACTGAACTAATCCCCAGCCTTTAAATACATGGTAATGGATGACTCCCTGAAGAGACTAGATGGTGTTCAATTAAGAATACAACTGGGTTGTATGCATGGGTTCTGGCTCTGTTAAAGGTCATTTATTAAATCTTCTAAAATGTATTCATTTAGTGGTTATTTCAGCCTTATGAATACATTGGAGGATGAATATTGATATATTGGCAAGATGTACAAAGCATACTGAGAAAATATAATCTCCTAAGGGAAAAGGACTTAGCTTTGTTTTAGAAAAAAAATCTGTGTGTACATACCTGCCCACACATACATACCCTAAGGCTTTTCCTATCTGTGTAGTTATGTCTAGCCATTTCAGTATAGCCTTCCTGGCTTTCCCCAAGATATGGCATATAAACTATGGTAAATACAACATCCAACCCATAGTTTTGTATTTAGAGACTGAATCTTATTGTTGTTTACAGCATTAATACTTTGCTGGGATAGCCTTTTATTTATTTATTTATTTTTTACTTTGTATGAAGGTGTGTCTCTGTATTTTCAGTTGTTAAGCTCTCTGTACCAGCAGAGAGCTAAGTGCTGCAGGATGCTGGTATTGTTACTTCATTGGACCATCCTGGGTTTTCTATTTTGTAAGTATCTATCCTTCCCTACCAGCCTAAAGACAATCTAAAGCTGTATCAGAAGTTGTCTCACTGCGAGTTGATTGTAATAAAGATCTGATGGCCAATATCTGGAGCAGAAAGGAGGATAGTGGAACGTGTGGGCAGGAGAGGATGCAGGGAGAAGAAAGCAGAAATGAGAGAATCGAGAGAGGACAGGGGAAGGGACAGATGTGGGTGAGAACAGAGAAAGGGGGTGAGTTGTAGGCTAGAGTAATTGGGTTAAGTTTAAATAGTAGCTGGGAGACTGCCCCACAAAATGGCCTAAGCTTTAGTCTCATTTAGTCAACAAATAGCCTAGTAGAAGTCTCATGTCATAATTTATACATCAGGCAGGTCCATGAAATACCTGCAATAAGACTTAGAAAATTTCTGAACCTTAGTCAGAAGTCAATCAACCAATCAACAAATAAGGCCATGATTTATTTATTTATTTATTTATTTATTTATTTTTTTTTGACATATCTGGGTAATCTGTCACCATAAGTGGGGAGGGAGTTAGAAGTCTATTTTCATGGATGCTAAAGTCTTATGACAAAGAGAAAAGAACATCAACAACAGTAAAACAAGAAAAATACTCATTGAATTGCAAGCTCTGCTGGGTAAATATATACCTAGGTTTATTTGTGAGAATCTTCACAGGGCTGAGGTTTTTCTTATTAGAGATTCTGCTCATAGAAAAAGGACCTCAGCATAGCAGCTGGGGCCAGCGCAAACCTCCGGTCTCTGACGAGGGAGGAAGATGTGGACTGGGCTCATTTCTTGTTTCCCTGGGTTGATGTGAGTCTGTTAAAGGGAAGAACATGGAGAAAACTGTATAAACAACGTGGTTGTCCCTATTGCATTTGAACCATGGCACAATACATGCCAGATCCTTAGTGACAGAGCTCTGAAAGGCACAGATCTTTTTCCTTAGAGGCCATGGGGATAATAGTAGTGTCTCCCAGGAAGCAATAATGGAGACAATTTTATCATGTAACTTACTGCAAAGAGTTTAACTCTGCTCGAACACTTTCAATTTATTTTCCCTCCTTCCTACTCTTCAAGTTATCTTTAACAATTTAACTCTTATGTTAACTGTGATGATAATGCTAATCAAAAGACTCTGAAAATATAAGGATTTTATCCACTAAGATTTTTTTCCTTGTTTAGCATGTGTTTATATGAAGCGCCGGCACACACACACACACACACACACACACACACACACACACAAATTGTTGGGTAAAGTTAGGCCAAAGATTAACAATGAATGATCTTTTATTAATAAAATTAAGAACATACTTTTACTTTTAATTTCTTTATCTTTTCTTGTTCTTTTTGGGGAAAATTGTCTGCATTGACTAAGTTAGTGATGATGTATTTATCTTCTTTTATTTTTAAAAATAAGGTCATTTGAAAGGAAAGAAATAAAAACCCAGTGTGCACCCTTAAGCTCCATTTTCACATTGGAGTCCTCACTAGAGCTGTTCCTCCCATGCCTTCCCACACACTCTAGTTAAATAATGTGGAGCTCTGACTTCCCGTGGCCAGGGCAGAACACCACCTCTGCAGGGGCTGAGGGAGCCCTTGCCAAGTGTTGGCTGCCTGTAAATGTACTCAGTCTGGGGCCATAAATTAGTCATGTAATGGCTTCAACTCTTTTAATTCAATTAAATTTAACAATTTTTGATTGAATGTCCAAGTGTCATGCTGGCCTGTGAACCTTTGTATCCATAAAGGTGAAGTTAAAGGCCCCAGTAGGAGCACCTCAAAGAAAATGTGTTACCTGCCTTCCCCAATCAATCTACTTTTCTCTCTGAGTGTCCATCCCATACAATTTAACTATTTCTTTATATCTAGCCTCTCTTCTTTTGTTTATGGCCTAGCCTCTAGAGCAGTGGTTCTCAATCTGTGAGTTTAACCTCTTTGGGAAACCTCTATATCTCAAAATATTTAGGATTCATAACAGTAGCAAAATACAGTTATAAAGTAGTAATGAAAATAAATTTATGGTTGGGGATCACCATAGCTTGAGGACTGTCCTGGGGGCAGGGGGTGGTGGTGGTCAGTGCATCAGGAAGATTGAGAACCACTGTTCTAGAGCAAGGAATCGAGAATCTCTTTGCTTCTCCTGCACTGGTAGGTAAATCACTCTTCACAGATGTGCAAAATAAATAATCTTGAAGGGGGAGGAAAAGGAAAATAGTGAAACTTTAAATAATTTTGCTTTTACCTTATGCAAAAAAGGGAATGAAGTTTTACCAGAATTTCATTTTATTAATGGATCACCACAATTGGCTCGGGGTCAGGAGTAAGATGTCACTTGGCCCAAAAGGATCCAAAGGGAAAGAGGGTAATTTTCACATAGCAGAAGCTGAATGTACCAGCTTCCAGCTTTCACACCTGAGTTTGGTAAATTTGAGATTGGGTTATCTAGACTTAGGTGAACTGTCCACAAGTATAACAAAATACCAACTTGCAAAGATCCCTCCTGGGAAGAGACTTCATGTTTAATTATTACCCAAAAAGCTGATCATTGAACAAAACTGACCCATATCCCCACATTTTTATTCCTGATCTTAAGTACTTTGTGTCATTTCCTATGATGAATGAATGAATTGATGATGTTTCTTGCACATTTATGGATTTTGCATACCTTTATAGTGAATTTGGCCTTGGGTATATTGCCACACAGTATGGGTATAGAATGCCTCAAGTACTAACCAAGTACTGAAAAATTGGTATGGCTATAACCAATAAAACTAATTGTTTTTAATTTTAGAAAACCAATCCTGCATTATTTATACCTTGAAATATTCCAGAGAGTTATACAATCAAGTAGATTTGTATAGCAAAAACAACAATGAACACAACTGCTTAGAAAAATGTCCTTGGTATGTCTAAATTCTTCAAGAATAACCTGGCAACTGACGAAACTATCCTTTCTATTAAAAGACTGATTCTCACTGTAGTCCAAAGACTTTTAGATAAGTAGAAAATGAATGAATATCTGAAGCCAGGGACCTTCCTAGCTCTGACCAGCTGTCTATTATGAACCTAATCACATATGAACTAGTGATGATTTTTCAAACCAGAGACACAACTTGGTATCATTTGAAAAACTATATCTCCTGGAAAAGTGTACTATGTACTTAAAGTACAAGAAATAAAACCACACAAAACTAACAAATTAAACAAACAAACAAAAAACAATGGGATTATTAGAGGAAGAGACAAAGCAAAATCCTTATAGTTTGCTTACAATGTTTCTCTTCAACCTTTCACAAAACCTCACAAAGCATCTTATAGAAACTAGAGTAAATTTATGCTAGTAGCAATTGTAACAATTCAGGGAAAGAGGCTGGGGAACAATATTCCATCCTGAGTGTTCATATCACATTTTATTACTTTGCATTTCTTATTATTTTAAATATTTAATTTATCTTATAAACTTATCTTTTGTAATGAATGTTTTCTATTTAAATTGTAATAAAGCTTATTTAAATTTTTAGTCTAAAACACCTTACCATCAATAACCATATGACCATGAGCTATCTGGGTATCATCTGAAATAGTTCAAGGGTTGTATTTTGAAACACAGCAATTATTTAGCTTTATGTTGTGAATATCATGACAATTTATATCTTTATTCTGAACATATAAGTTGAAAAACATGAGTAAATGCATGTATTTTGTACAAATTAGTTGACTTTTTGATATTTTATATTATGGGAACTTAGACATTAAAAGTACAATTAATAAAAATTTTAAACATGGGCTATCCAAGATCCACTTATTTTATTTTTAATATTTTATAGGTAAGAATTGTATTAGTATTGTCTACTCAGGCAATGTATAAATAAGCATTTTTGTCTTACAAATAGGTGATTGGTTGTGGGACTGTGTAAGGGTATCTTGGTTCTTGGCTGGGCATGGGCCTGGAACCCCGGGACTCCAAAGGAGAAATGGCAGGAGTTCGGCCACATCCCCAGAACCCAGGGTCCTGACACACAGTCTAGTCTCCATGGACCTACACTGTTCAGTCATGTAGGCCATTGCAGTTCCTCCCAAAGTGCACAGGTAGAGGGCGTGACTAGAGGCCTCAGGCCCTAGAGAGATTTACATACTAATGAAGGCCAAAGGGAACAGCCAATTAAGCATTTTTCCCCAGACCCTCTCCCTTTCTCCCTCCCTATTTAACTCAGGTCTGCCCTGAGTTTCATGGGGGTGCACACACATCTAGATCCAACTACCACCATGGACAATAAAGCTTTGATCTCTTGGACTCCACGTTTCTTCTGGGCCTGTCTCCACCAAGCTTCTAGTCTCTGGAACCTTGAACTTTCTTGAGTATGTGGGAACCTGCTGGCCCGGCGGGCTGCCTCCACCATGGGCCTGAGGGCTGCTGCCATGCAGGGCCACCCCTTGCATGAGTTTTTTTCCCCACTATTGGTAACTTCTTATAAATAGAGAGTATAATTTACAAAGGTTGGAGGTAGTTTACTATTTTAAAAACAACTGTAGCATATATTGTCAGAGGATTGTTTGTGAAAGAAAGCTATTATTCAACAAGTGAGCACCATTAAAACTTTCAAAATATCCATTGGCAGTTTTGGAAGACTATATCGATCAGAGACCATTCACACTGTCTTTCTTTAGTTTAAACTGACCTATCCACCCACTTCTCCTCTGACACCAACTGCACCAAGTGGGATTGTGGTTCTGCCTCTGCTTCCCATGGCATCCTGTAGCAGCCATCCATTGAAGTTCATTACTGGAAGAAATAGAGGAGAAAATTGTCCTTGGCTTTGGTCCAGGAGATGTTTCAAGTGCTCATGCCCGAATGGTTTTCCTTGACTATCATAACTCATGAGGTCATTTGGCCAATGGCTTTTTTCTTCACAGGGTATATGTCATAAAACTATCAGAGAGCACAAAGAGGCAGTGTGGACACTCATGGCTCAGGTTTGCCTTGAACAAAGGAACAGAGGGACCCTGTGTTCCTAAGGAACAGGTGATTATGAAGATGTTCTCTGCTTTGAGAAGATGCTGTGTGCCGAAAAGGACGTGGGTGATTGTTGGCACCAGGTACAAACAATCTAAAGATTCAAATGCCAAGAACTTCCTGAGCACATGAAGTCCCAACCTGTGCCCTTCCCTCAGCCTTGAGCAGGCCTGAAAGACCTTGTTTACCACAATAGACCAAAAATAATAGGACTTAGGTGGAGTTACCCACCTTGGCTGCACATACAGCCTGCTACTGGAACTTAGAAGAATAGACTGCCCGCTGAGCTTGCCTTGAGATGCTGAGCGTGCTTTGAGATATGGGTTCCTCCACCCATCTCTGGCTGAAACAAGAAGGGTTTTGGTGGAATTCCCCCTTTAAATTGAGAGCTGAACATTAAACTTTGAACCTTGATCAGAATACTTTGTCTTGGCTTCATTTCCTCTCACCCTCCGTCCCTTTCTTCATTTCCAGCTCCGCTTTCAGGAGAACCCAGTTGATCCATGGCTGCAGGCGGCTTCACTAACCCATCCCACATCAGTACATATGATCAAAGACACTATGGGTCAATGAAAAGAACAAGGGTGCTTAGCTACCCTGGCAGTCTTGAATTTTGTGTTGGATTCTCTCCTACTGGGTAAGAAGACTTGAGAAAACACAGGAATGGCGGTCTTGGTGTTTTAGTTTCTGGAGTTATTGTGCTTCTATGCATTTGCTCAAAAGTACATCTCCATCATGGCTGAGGAGATTTTCCTTAAATAGGACTCACACTCAGACCACATGTAAATTTGGATAATGATTGCTTGAGTGTTGACAGGGAAATTGGCACCGTGCCTTGAAAAGCCAATAGAAATATAGCAAGGCTGCTTTCCTCCTAGTGTGGACTGAATCTTAGACACAAGGAGCAGCATGCCTTGCAGAGTACTTTTCTGAAACGCTGCTGGGGAGAAATGCAATTCAATGAGAACCCAACATGTGACTGGAATCCATTAGGTCATTTGCTCGACTTCATAATCAAAATCAGTTGTCACTTGAAGTAGAAAATCAAGAAGGAGTTTTCTCTGCTTTGCTCTGTGAGTCCTTTAAAGTTATGTTACCTGTACCTGAGACAAATACACAGCACAGACCACTTGCTCTTAAGACATTTTAATTGTAAACTAAGTTTTTGTTTCACATTTAAGAATGGTTAAAGAAATTAATTAAAAATAAAATGAAAATTTATGAAAACAATGTTAGACATTTGAATATATGTAACATATATGTAAGTTTGATTCTTAAGTGTTTTATAGTTTCAATCCTAATTAATTCATTAATGAATGTTATTCTTTAGTAATTTCATACATTTATATAATGTCCTTTGATTATTCTTGCTTTCCATTTCCCTCCCACCCTTCAACAACCCTTTCTTCTCTCTCTAATTTTTATATTTATGACTTTTTGTTTTGTTTTGTGTCCCAAAGTGCTTATCTAGAGTTGTCTGTGTTACCACTGTTTTGGAACTAGCCATTAGCTAGTGGGCTCACCAGTGCATATACAACTGAATGCCTATCCCCCATGTCTCTTAGAACCTTAGTTGCCAATAGGTAAGCCATAAGTATTTGAGCCTGTGAGCCTCGTTCCCATCTCAACTGACTGTTGGGTGGCTCAACTTGTGAGTTCCAGTAAATGTAGTAATGTCATGGTTGCCATGATATTGCCATGTTTAGAAGATGACATTTCATAACCATTTCTCCTATACTATGACTTTTTATATTCCTTCTGATCTCTTTTCTACAGTTTTCCCTGAACTTTAAAACAGTGGTATAAATGTCATATTAAGGACCAAGTCATCTACTATATTTTATTCTTAGCATTTTATGCAGCCTGAATCACCACCATTCCCTGCAAAGAAAAGCTTCTCAAATGAGGACTGAGGTCTTTGTTTGTAGTGATAAACATAGCTAATTAGAAGGTGGTGTGATGCAACATCAATACAGATAAGAAGTAGTAGTTCCTGCCATGGCCTAAGACCTCCTGGTCATAGTTTTGTGTTTTGTTTGTTTCTTTTTTTGGTTTCCATATTTATAGTACTGGGCAAGGATTCCCTCTTGTGGAGCAGACCTCAAATCCAGTCGGGAAGTAATTGGTTGCCTTTATAGTAGTCAGGCTACTATTGCACCAATGAGCTCAACTTGCCTAGAATGTTGGTACTATAGTTTCCAACTGAGTAACACCATCAGTGCACAGCATGATCCATCCAGCATCCAGCATCACCAAGATGGGGGATTTTCCAACTCAATCCCAGCTCAAGGTGTGTGTGTCTTCAGCAATCAGATCTCATCATCTGGTTCTGTTGGGCAATGAAGAAGAATGTCAAGAACCTGTATTGCTTAGCACCAGGCTACCTAGCAACAAGTCCTGTGGAGATAACATGGGGAGTTATTTTTGCTTCTAGAACTACCATTGCCTATCACGGCAAAGTATCTGCCTTCTCTATCTCTTTGTGTATGTTTTTATATTGGATTACCAGATAGTATGTTTCTATGTGACTTTTTCATAGTTTGATTATTTTTGAATAGCCCTAACCCCTTTGTCCCTCTTCTCACCTCTCCTGTCTCTTTCTGTCTTTCTCTCTTTCTTTCTCAACCTTACCATCTCTGCCACTTTCTATATCTACTCTTCATTTCTACTTTAATGACTACTACAATTACTAAAATTGTAGCTTCTGATTCTAAGGAAGCTAGAATCTATGTTCAAACAATGTTGATGAAGTTTGCCACCAGTGGGGTTCACCAGCTTCTCAAAGATTAAGGTATATCTGACTTTTGCCATCATATGACTTTCTCTAGAAGGTAAAATCGGCATGAATATATCTCACTACTATTTGAAAATTGTATATCACTTTACTTACTAATGCATTTTTACTAGTGTGTGGTCATTATGTCTTTTTATTATACACTTTTGAAGTTTTTACCTATTTAGGCCTTACTAAAAACACTTATATCAGAGCACTTACTAGAAAGTTAAGGAAAAACCAAATCTTGTTAAAAGCCCATTTTCATACAATAAGCAGGCAGATACTATGGATGCCCTAGGATACCCATTAATCTCTTCTGGCCTCTATCTTCCATTATAGCTAGCTATGCCGAAGAGACATCTGTGTCTCTCAGGCAAGCCTGCAGCCTGCACAGACTGAGAAGTCACTTCTGTAATCTAGGAACTCCTCATAAATGAGAACCTGGGTGAACAGCAGAAAAGACAAAATCTTACAAAGCAAACATAGTTTGGCTTTGCGGAAGGAACAATTATTCTTTCCTCTTGTGGCATAATTTTAGCTTTCAGATTAATATGTGGCTAGAAATCAAAATGCTTTTATATTGTTGTCTAAGCTAAGCTAAAATTTGTGGTTTTGAGTTGTTGTACGTAGGAAACGTCCTGTGCTGTGGGTGACAAGCTAATGGAACCATTTGCAAAGAGTACACTTCCAATGTTTGTCTAAAAACTTTCTGACAGATAGAATTCCAAGAAATTTTAGCTCACATAAGCACACAAACAAAACAATGAGCCTTGCAGACAACAAGGCACTGTGTGTGAGAGGCGTCAGAGGAAACAAGGGAATCAGACCCCTCCAGTCTGAAACTACAGGAACTACCAGATGTAGACCATAAAATAAAAAACTGATATTGCTCAAAAAATACTAGAGCTGAGCCTGATGACACATACCTATATTTCCAACTCTTGACATTCAAGGTCAGTTCTGTACTCTAGAGTCTTTTTTTAAAAAATTAACTATTATTTAATATAATAGCATATAAATAAGTATTACAAAAATTAAAACATAGACATAGAAAGGCAAATTTAGCCTAGTTATATTTTTTAAAATAATAATTTTCAACTAATAATAAATTAAATTTGGTCATTAAGCTGAAGCTCAGATTAAATATAGCTGAAGAAGAAAGATGTCATGTCTCTTCTGATTCATGATGCTCAAATAGGCTACTATAGACAGAGTATAGACAAGCAACAGCTTTATTTCTGTCAGTACTGGTGCGATGCAGAATATGGTGGATCCAGAGTCCTATGGACGCACTCCCTGGTACAGAGGGCTTTATTATAATGTCCTCATATGACAGGAAGTGCAAGGCGATTTCTATGGTTGCTGAAAAGACACACCAGCCCCATTTATAAGGGCTCAACCTCCTGTCCTAACTACTTGCCATCTATAAATACGATCAGACTGAGGATTCCAAGAACTGTACAAAATAAAGGCATTCTCTTAATAAATTACTCAGTTTGTGATATTCAGTTAACATCAGCACAGAAGTAGACTGAGACACAGCTGATGCAATCTCTCTTTTGATTACCTCTCAGAATATGTTTTCAATTTTCTCCACTTTAAAATGTTTCAACCAGTCAGACAGTTGTGGGGGCAGAGAAAGTGGCTCACTAAGTCTACACAGAGAGTTCCAGGCTGCATAGGGAGATCCTATCTCAAAACAGGTTAAATTCATATCATGTTTCATGTGTAAGGTGTCTCTTTTAAACAGCATATAATCAGATTTTTTTTTAAAAAAAAAGTTCAGGGTGAAAATCTTTACCTTTTAAAATGGAATATTGAGTCTATTTATATTAAAATGAAATTAACCACAAATGTATGTTTATATCTGCCATCTATATGTTTTCTGCTTACCTCTGGAAATTCTTGGTTCAGATTATTCTCCCCTATTACCTTTATTTTAATCAAATTAAAGTGCTATTATTTTTTCTATTATCCTCATAGTAAATTTTTAAATTATTCTCGCAATGACAACCCTAGAGACAATGAGTTCACATTCTGAACAGGGTGCTGCCCTGTGTTAAGATTATCCAATACTTGCCCCCCCACTTTGTGTGTGTGTGTGTGTGTGTGTGTGTGTGTGTGTGTGTGTGTGTGTGTGTGTGTTAGGAGCTAGGGATGCTTAGTCTCCAGAAAGGAGAACCCAGAAGGTGTCTCCTAGCCCCAGTCTGATGGCAGAGAACTGGCAGAATTCCCTTTCTCAGAAGTTAGGTTAATATTTTCTTGATTATGACCTGCAACTTCTTGATTTAAATCTGTCATTATTAGGTTCGCTAGTCAAACATCCATGAATGTAAATATTAATCTCACCTAGAAAAACTTCATCAGCAGAACACTCAAAAACTTGGACCAGATAGCCAGATGCTGAGGAATCAGCCCAGGCTACACATAAAGTTAACCAGCCCAGCTTGCTTCCAGCAAATTCTTTCAGCCAGCATCTCTTTATGTATGGCTATTCTCCCGCTTCATTATGCTCTGTCTTTCATTTCTCCAGCTCCAATCCCACATGTGTCGACCCCTCTATTGTGTTCTGCAGCCTCGTCTCCAGTTTCAATCTGAACATCTATCTCTTTATTGTCTTCCTCCATTTAGCTAATTCACTCTGTTTTCCATCTAGATTGCCCAACAATCTGTTGAATTCTTTATTGCACTCATTTTATCTTTAATTCTGGAACTTTTATTCTATTCTTTCTCATAGATTCCATTCTCCTGATAAAAGTCTCTAACTTCTCAGTTGTTTGTGTGCATATTTAACACCAAAAAGTTATTTCTGGTTTACCTGAAGTTCTAGCTTACTGAGATGTGCTGTGTTTTAGCCAGGGTTTTCCTATGTGCATGCAAGCTGGCATAGGTGACTCCTTCACAGAGGTATAGTACATACGATATCTTTACATTTCTCCTTTCTCCCAGATCCTGACTTCTCAAGTTCTTTCAGCTTTCTATCCTGGAAGTCTACTTTTTAAATCTCTCTATTCTAAAAGCCTGCTACAAGCTCTAGGTTTCATTGCTTCCTGTCCCTGGTAGTTGTCAGCAAATACATCCATGGGGGATAAGCACTGAAATGAAAGGGTCCATTCTGTGCATGTCTCCCTTTCTCTGGGGTCTTTTCCTTCTTGTCTTCACTGATTGCTCACTCTCTATGCCTGTTTGGTGTTTTAGACAGCTTTTAGGGCTATACCATCCCCAAAGGTTTAAGCCTGATAGATACTACACTGTCATGACCAAAAGCAAATACAACTGAGAGAAGCTTGGAGAAATGTTCACATACTGTTTCTTATGTTGATCTTCATATTAAAGAGACTGAGTATGATAGATTTTCAGATCTTGTTTTGCTTTAATTTTTCACAGTACAGACACCTGCAAGGCTTACAGAGACGACATAGAAATATGGGAAAGCTCAGAGTGGTCAGACAACATGGCAGGGAGTCAGGTCCCCAGCCTGCTGTTTTTCAGATCCTCTCTTCTATGACAGTCTGAGTGCACTGGCTATCCTCTGGTGTCTGGAATAGTGTGAGTCATGCTGCTTCCTGGCCAAGGATGGAGATTTGCTTTCACATTCTCTTTGAAGCATCAAAGCATATCTCTTTGCGGCCTGAAAGTTTACGACTGCATAAAACACTCAAGAGACGCGTGCATGGTAGAGTGCATCTATCAATCTGTGCAATACCCTTTGCAGCTGAAAGGTGTTGGTTAGGCACAGATGTCCTGGACTCTTCTGATTCTTTTTCCTTACTGTGTCGATCTCAACCCAGTGTTCCTGCTCTGACTGTCAGTGTTCAAGCTTAGTTAAACGCTACTGGTCCTTATCATTTCCTTTACCTCTTACATCTTACTTCACCTCTCCACAACTCAACTTTCTCATCCACACTCTGGAGTGCATACTTCCTGGAACAGCAGTGACGATTAGCCAAGGTCACTTCTATAAAGCCCTTGGCACTCTGCCCAGCATGGAATATATTCTCTAATTGGCAGTTAGAAGACACACATCACCCCTAGGTATAATAAAGATAATCAGATTGTCTGTTAAAAAGAGGACCAATGCAATGACCATCAGGAACTTCTGTACTCTAGTCACACACTTGACGTTTTCAAGCTATGGCTACAAAGAGAATTAACCATCTCATGTATGCATCCGTTTATGCCACAGGAGCTTCTCATTCTATGGGACTAGAAATAACCCAAGCATAGATAAATGCAGCAGAATATAAATTGTGATGTGAAAAATAAAGCAAAGGATAAAAGGTAGGAAATCAAAATGCACAGTATATAGCACAGAGACAAACTTGGAATGGAGCTCTAAACATCTGTCATGGGATGCCTTTCATCTGTGCTTAAACACAAAAATAGATGCCAGACTGCACATTTCAATCTGGAAAGAGAAAAGGGCATTAAATCTTTAGTCTGTTTCCCAGTCCATGTGAGACTGTGTATGGGAAAGAACAGTCTTGCAGAGAGGAGGAATTATGTGCATCTTTAAAAGAAGCTCAAACAATACCTCTAACATCAAGAACTTAAAAATTTCTTTGTCAGCCTACAGGACCCTAATAGACTGAGTAGGCTGGACTGAAGAAGGACTAGAAGACAAGTTATTTCTCAGTAGTGGTCACCTCCTGTTTTTGTGACTCTTTTGAACTTTTTGGGTACTTGGTGCTTTTCAAAACTCCAATGTTTCAAAGCAGAAAGCATGCTCTTCCTGCCTCCTTCATGGCTCATCTGATCCATACTACACAATTAGATAGACCCATGTAAGGCTGGGACTCAGAAGCACCAATAGTGAAGAGGTGAAAACCATGCAGAACCAAAGCTATCTTGGCATAGGCTGAAACTGAGGCTGCAAAGTGTGGTGACTAGGCCAGAGCTAGCATTGGTGCTGCTGCAGGGAGAAACAGGTCACTGTGTCCACATCATGCGGGAAAGAACAAGTGAAATGACACTAGAGAATAAGAACTTTTTAAAAAGAACTTCTTTTAAAAGAGCCAGCTTTCTGATCAAACCGGTTGATGCTTCTGCACAGCTTATCTTCATCTGTGCTACTGTTACAGAACACCCGAGGCACCACATTGTTTACATACTGTATTGCTCCAATTCTGGAGGATTAGAAGTCTAAGATCAAGCCATGATAAGTTTGGCATCTAGTTTAGACCTGTCTTGATAAATGAATATTACCTTGATTTCCTTTCATGGCATAAAGGACAGAAGAAAAATCTGGTGGAGAAGATTGTGTCTTCACATCACAAAAGAGAATACTCTTTCTCAGCACCCCGTGAATAAATTCTTGCATGTATTCCCTTAAGAATGTGAGACCCCCATCTCAATGTCAATGAAACAGGGATTTCAAGACAGAGTTGTAAATGCACCTGGGGTTAGGGAACTCTACTTTCATGACTTACCTGTGTCATTATCGACATCATTTCCAAATGCTCTAAGTTTGGCCTTCCAGTTTTAGCATGTACTTTCTGGAAAAGACATTTTAATTACCAGTACTTTGAGGAGTTTTGGAAGCTTTTGTCAAGCCTGGGCCTTAGCCTTTCCAAAAATACTGAGGATGCTCAGTAACCTAGCTTCTAATGCTTGAAACTATGACTGGCTGATAAAAAGGACTGCTTCATGCTAGCCTCATACAAGTAGATGCTTTCCTTTGAATTCCTGATTTGATCCAACTACTCTGTCAACAGTGATGACCACTGGGAAGTGGTCCAATTATGCAAAAGCTTTTGAGTTTCTATTCTTTGCTATTTTTATCTTATGTAATTTGAATTCAACTTTTTAAAAAGAACTTCTTTTAAAAACTTAAATTGTGAAAATTTTAAGTTATATTTAGGATATCCTTTTCTATTAGGCCATCTGGTTACCTGCTGGGAGTCTCAATGCACAAGCAGATAATGGCCAGAGAATATATAAAAATATAGCTCTGATCTAAGAAGACCCAGTAGACCAGGAAGCCAAGCAATAAACCCATTAGTTATCATCCTCAAAATGAAAAGAACTTGATCATTATCAGAGAGTTTATATCATCTGTGATTCCATTTCCAGCTTATGACCATCAAGAAGAGGCCAAATAGACTTTTATACCCAACTGCTTAGGATTCCTTACTAGTCGGCCTAGCCTGTCTACAAGCTAAACATGCCAATAGCCTCCAATTATGTCTTTGCTCAACCTTTCTCTTTTGTCCACTGTAGAGGCAAACCAAAGCATTGCCCACCTCTAACCTCATTACATATTAGTGATGGTGGTTGACTCTCTTGATATAGAAAGCTCTAAAGAAACAGGCTTGATTTGTCTTAATTTGGGTTTCTTTATTCTCACTTAGTCAAGTGTTTGCAGTGACCAGAGTTTAATGCTGGAGATATTATACAGACCAGAAGAGCACTGTTTGCGTTTCTCAATACCTCCATTTTCCACTCCTTCTAGTCCTCCAGGTGAGTCCCAGTCCTAAACAGGGCCCATTCTGCCCTGAACTTGCCCATAGGAAAGGACAGATAAGGTAGATATTCAGAAAGAAGCAGCTGGTACTTGTGTGCATTCTTCTGCCAGGTCTAATTTCACAGTCCCTAAATCTGGATTCTGAAGAGTTATTATGCTTTAAGGTCATAAAAACCAAGTATTATATAAAACAGCAAAATTAGAAAAAAATAGCTGTAACTAATCCTGTGGTTTTAATGCTGTATTTAATGAGCTGTGCAGTGCGTGAGGCATTGTCTCAGCTTTCAAGTCAGTTCTTTAAAGGGGTGTTTTCATGAGCTCTCTTCTAGAAACTTCTTCCATGATTTTGCTCTTGTTTATGCACAGGAACCCCTAAGATGTCGAGGGAATGTAGTTCATCCTTTCCTACAATTGCATTTACATTTTTCTCTAGCTATGTAGATATAATTTGATATTTTTGCAAAGAACTTAGTGACTCAGTATAATTCCATGTCCTTGCCCTGAACCATAAGACCCAGCACACTTAAATGGACCATCTGCCTTCTGACACCAACAGCACTTCTCAGTTTTTCTGTAGTCTCTTTCTTTTTGTTCTTTCACCTCTCACTTCTGAGAATCTATACAAAAGTATGTCTTCTTTGTAACTCCAAAAACAATGAGGAATTCTTAATTCCAGAAGGAAAATCTGAACAGTGTCTTGTGAATTCTTTATTGTGGACCTCATTTTCCTTCACTGCTTCAAAAGACTACTCACTGAGTGAGCTTCGTTCATTCTAAGGCACATTTTTCTCATTTTTTTTAAAGGTATCCAAACCCTACATGTTTTATAATCAATGGCATGTCATATGCTGTTTGTAAATTTCTTTACAACTCACAGTATATGATATAATTGCTACATCATCAACTAAGTAAAATAAGGAATGACTAAGCATCATTTCCAGGATGTAACAGGTAACACAGTGATGCCACAGACTAATGAAGTTAAACAGGATCTCCACTGAGGATCCCAGGTTTAGTATAACTTGCAAATCTCCAGGGGTCCTTAGAGGGTGGGGCAGGTAAAATACCCAGGACAGCTAACTTTATCTCTCTTGTTTTTTCCTTTTGTTTTAAACACATGAGCCATTTCTTTAAATCTTCTCCAGTAGAAAAGCTGTTCTGCTAAACCAAATCACTTTGAAGGACAGTGACTATGGAGACATACTGTATCCATAGAGGAATAAAATAACAGGGGCCCCTTTTGAGCTCTGCATGAAAGAAATCAGAGTTTGGTTTTTGTGGCCTATTATTCTACTCCCTTTTCTCTGCTTCAGCATGAAACAGGCTGTATGTGCAACAGAAAGATTTTAGCAAGGACAAAAGTAGGGACTGGCCTCCCCAGGTATCATAGACAGATGCTGCACTTTGTAGAAATGTTCACATTTTTTTCTTTTGATGATTTTGCTTAAACAAACTGACAATATATTAATGGTAATGGAGGCTGGTGGTGGAAGTATATGGACTTGTTTATAGACTCGTGTTGTGGGAGCCATGAAGAGGAAGCTCAAAGAAGGGCTATGCAGTTGAGGCTTCAATTTGTTCTTCACAGAGAAGAGGAACAGTGGAGGCATAACTATTACCTAGAAAGTTCTCTGGCTTTGTCCTGGGACAAAGTTTCCCTGGTCTGTGAATGAAGTGCTTGATTTTCAGTTTCATCCTCTATGGTAAATAAGACGTTCATCTTCCTTTATTAAAACAATAACACGGAGAAACACTGAAGACACTGTGGCCCTTCATTGTGCATCTGGGCTTTAGACAGGTGAGGACTTGCCGGGATAGGCTGTTTCTGAATTTTTGCTGTTTCCTGGTGCTCTCAGAAAATTAGGAGATATTATCTCTGAGCTTTACCCCATCCTCTCAGCCCCTATTATCTCTGCAGACTGAAGTGATGTTTATGTCAAAGTGCAGTCTAGGTCAAAGCAAGTTCCTTTCTTGCTGGTAGCCTTGATCAGGGTATCTTGATCAGATGCAAAGAGAACTGGATCATAGGCATAGGACTCCTATTCCATGCAGTAGTACCATAGCCACTGTCGTGGCACATTGGTACCCTGGATGAGAAGATATCTGATCTTGGATGCTTTGATAAGTGTAAGACTCTATAAGTTCTGTATAATTATACAGAAGACAGCAAAAAGCAGAGCAGGGAGAGAGAGAGAGAGAGAGAGAGAGAGAGAGAGAGAGAGAGAGAGAGAGAGAGAGAATATTTTTTTCTTGTACAAAATTTATTTGTTACAATGAAAATCCTGAAATATATGATATGTTATGTCATAAATATCTGAATGGTTGGTATTCTGCAGGCTTGGAAAGGGAAGAGATTTACCCACTTCTTCTAGTGACCCTGCCAGTTTAAATAGTGTGAGGACCACATAATTAGTTCTCCACTTCCAGTGACCTCCTTGCCCAGTCAGACCCTCAAGGTAGGCTTTCTGTTTGCCTCTCTTGGTTAGAGGTGTTAAGTCACTCAGAAAGAAAAGCTGCAAGAGCAAGGATTCTTTCTCAGTCACCTTCCAAACAGAAACAAATGAAGAAGAAGCACCTGGCTGCATCTCAGTGTTGCCTGCAGCCTGCAGCTCCACGTTTTTTCTTTTACCAAATGAAATCTGACATGGAATCTCAATATTTAAACTGGATATAAATTATATTTATATCCAATATAAAATGGATCCTTTAAGGAGCATAGATTTCTCACTGGCTATATATACACCACTGTAAAGTCCCAAGCCATATCCTTTTGAGCTAATGGGATCTCATGAGTGCATCTGAGGGCTGTTTTATTTGTGGGGTGAGGAGAACCCAGAGAGGATGGTAAGATAGGAGAACATTCAGGTATCAGCAGAGGAAGGACTGTTCCTTTTGGTGCTTTTAGGTATGAGATGGATAAGGCATTCTGTGTGATCAGCCAGGTGGTTACAAAGGGTAAGACACATATTTTTAAAACTGTGGGGAAGATTGAGCAGAGAGTCGGGCATCTTACTGCCAGTTTCCAGATAGACTTGCACGTAGCTAGATCTTAGTGTAAATCAAGTCATTTAATCTTGAGCACTGGTTTCATCATTTGGAAAACAGGGATCACAATATCTCTCACGTGTGCTGTAAAGATTAAGTCAGATAATGAGTATAAAACTCCTATCTCAAGACGTCCACACAATCAGCATCCAGGAAGTGCTCAGCATTACAGATAACCAATAGCAGCCTCACATCCACAAGTATACAACTGCTTTGACTTAGGCTCAGACAGAAAGATGCACTCTCTCTTCTTGGGTCTCCCCCACCCCCACCCTCTGTCACTCTCTTTCAGATTCTCCCCTTTTTCCTCCAACATGATTTGAATCAAGCTATTTGTTGCCAAAGTCCTTGAGAGCCTGCATGTTTTTATGTTGGGCAGGAAGAACAAAGATTTCCAAATCCTTTTTAAAATTTGATTGAAAGAGCTCTGGGCTGGAGGGGTGTGGCAAGCTGTTATTCACAGTTCTGTAAAAACTGGGATGTAAATATTGGCCTTCTTGGTACAAAGCATTTCATTTCTTCTAAAATTTATATAAGATGGCTTTCCACTAAGAATACAAAACAGATGATTTTATGTTGAGAGCATTTTAATATGCAGATTAGAGACTGAACACCCAAATACCTTATTTGCTAATTTGACATTCATGAGAAAATTAGATATGCTAAAAAGTTCTCGTTTTTTTTTTAGAGGAAAAAAAAAATCTTTCAGATTGTTGACTCAAAAAGAAAGTCTACCCATTGTCAAAAAGATATTTAAATCTATGCAGATGTCTCTCAAAAAACTTCAATCTAGAAGAAGATGGCAATTCAGCTTGCAGCAGTGCAGCTTTGTGACAAAGCACTGTGATTTCTGTCCTATTTCTTATATTGACATGTGCAGTGATAGCAGTGATTAATTAGTAAAACAGACTAATTGAAAGTTCAGCATCTAAAGAGGTATTTCAATGCTTCCCACCAATATAAGCATTGTGAGCCTTCCTGCATCCAAATGGGGCTATGCTTCCTAAGGCATTTGTTGCTAGGAAACTAGTTTCCAGTGAATTGAAAACCACTTTTTATTGTTGTTATTGTTGTTGTTAAGTCTAGAGTCTGAAATGATCCAGGCATATCTTGTATACTTCAGTATTATCTATAATAATGTACTTTAGGGTGAGCATTTGATAATATGAGGAATGCTAAGATTAATGTTCTCTATGGAACCAGTGCCATCTAACACTGGAAGCAGCCCCAGTCTGCTGCTTTCTTCCAATTTCCCTTGAAAATCCCACTAGCCTATCCTGTGTGAAGTTTAGTTTCCAGAACTATGAAGATAAAGAGTTCAGCTGTCATTTATTTTCATCATTTCCAAACTGCATGAAGCGTAGGGTCACCTGTGGGAGCCTGAACAGATGTTCCAAGATGTAGGACTTCAACGTAACAGTACATTCCAAGGCAAAGGTATGCTTTCTCTTTGGTATTTTTTTTTTTTTTAATTTATGGTTCAATCTTAAATTTCTGATACATTAGGGAGGCATCGGAGCTTTCTTGGGGACACTGAAAGCAACCAGCACTCATTTGCAAAACAAGCAACTTCATGCTGGGAAGATGTTTTGTGCTCAGTGGAGGAGGACACATGTGGACTCCCTCACTGCTCTTGCTGTGGCAGCTATGAAATAATTCCTTTAGCAACAGTTTGTTTGGGATGCAATTGTGAATGAACATTTAGAGCAAAGGCTGTGTGCTTAAGACGAATATCGCCTAATGCCAGAAGTTCAGTTCAAGGCAGGTTACTAGTTAAGATATTGAACCCAACTTGATCAACAATAGACCAGCTGTCAGTCTGATATATATAGCAGGATATGGTGTAAGGAGATCTTGGAAGAGGATAAACACTAGTGGTTTGGATGTTCCGGCTTTTCTGCTTCTTCTTTATTATTGTATCATGGATGTGTGTGTGTGTGTGTGTGTGTGTGTGTGTGTGTGTGTGCACATGTGCCTGTGTGTGTGTTTGTATGTGTGAGACAGAGAGACAGAGAGAGAGAGAGAGAGAGAGAGAGAGAGGAGAGAGAGAGAGAGAAGAGAGAGAGAGAGAGAGAGAGAGAGAGAGAGAGAGAGAGAGAGAAGAGAGAGAAGAGAGAGAGAGAGAGAGAGAGAGAGAAGAGAGGAGAGAGAGAGAGAGAGAGAGAAGAGAGAGAGAGAGAGAAGAGAGAGGGAGTTTGCTATATTTTAAGCTATTTTCCTCCAGCCTTGAATCTCTCCTTGCCTTAAGCAGACAATATTGCATATAGATGAGATTTACTCCAGTAGCTCTTCATAGGTGACTTTGATTGTGTCTAAATTATGTGCCACATTATGTACCACTGTGGTTAAACAACAATCAGTGGGTCAGTTAAAGGATAAAACAAACATCACCCTGACGTAGCCAAAAGGGCTGATTATGAAGCAAACCAATTTACTATGATTGCTTCAGAGCTGTTTCAATCAACTGCTCCAGTTAGAGTCCCCTCAGCTCAAGTAGCTGGAAAGGGGACAAGGATTGGTCATATTCAGCTGTGACCATGAGAAATGCTGGCAGATGAACAGCACTGAATGACTGGGTCTAGAGGAGGAGCAGGGCTGTGCAGAAGCACTGGGTAGCTGGGTCTGGAGGAGCAGAGGGGTATGCACATCCTCTGCTCGGTCTTATACTGGAGACCACAATGGGCTTTGTTTCTAGTATGTAAAAAGCTCTTTGCACTAAACTGCCTGCCAGCTCCCAGATCCTCTGTTCAGATAAACTAGCTCAATATTTCAACATGGTATAAGCAATAACCCCAGTGATTTGTCTTTCTAGTTCCTTCCCAGGAAACTGGACAGAATCACTTTTTAGAACCTCAAACATCCACGACTCAATGCTCCTCTTCCTTTGAAAGTAGAAGCTTCTCTCCATCCTCCTGACATACCCACTCTCTGAAAATGTCTGTCTTCACAATGTTGAATGAAAGCAACTCAACCTAAAGATTACTAAAGGTATCGAAAAACATGTCCGGGGAATTTCTTCTGGAGTAGTATGTCACTCCATGACAATAAAGACAAAGCTATTTTTCTGTTTCAGAAGTTATATCTACACGTTTTACTAAGAAATTCATTACAGACCAGCAAGCAGTATTATAAAGACTAGGTTCTGGAACTGGTTGGCAGACCATGAACCATTACTTTGTGTCTTTAAGCCTTGAGTTATTGGGCTATGCAAATATCAGGGTTTTTTAATTAATTAATTTATTTATTTATAAAATCAAATTGTAATTTTTACTTATTCACACAGGGGTTATAAACACAAAAAGGCAGGATGTGGGGAAGGGGATGACACCGGAGAATAGGTGTTCAGGGGGAGTACAGATATCTTTCAGAACAGGGTATCGGCTGGGTGAAGATTCAGGGGACAGGTCACTATGACTCTGCCTATGATTCACTTCTCCTTATCTAAGTTGATACTATCCGCCGAAGCTACCTATTTACAAGGTCTATGACTACTCAGGCTGGTAAATTTCCATAAAAGCTGCCTGTTTACAATAGCTTATAGCCATCTGTTTCAGTGTTTTTTCACAGAGACCCAAGACTTTGTGTTAGCATGCATGTATGTCAGGCCTATTGCTGACTTTAGGCTTATGGATGATTTTAGGCCTTCAGTGTATAAGCAGGGCTGTTCCTGACATCTCCTTCCTTCTCTAAGTATAGAAGGACCGTGGTGATTCTAATCTTGCAAAGGCAGGGATAGACCAGACCTCCAGTAGTTGAAGGGGACCTTGTAATGGCTCAGGTCCTCCTGTTGTTGTCCAGTGAGGCATGAGGGCCATACCCATCCCGATGTCTTTTTCCTGGAGAGAGGATACTTTTGACATCAACCCCTATGCAGTCAGGCTTGTCCCTCAGGGAACCCAGAGAGATATTTTTAACTTTTATTTATATTCCCTTGCAGTGGTTAGCCTTGCAGCCTAAGCAAGAATTCAGATCGACAGTCAGAGGGGGTTCTGGGTGGCCCCTCTCTGCTTGGTCTAGGGGATGAAGTCTCCTCTTTTAGGTTGGGTGGAGATGGGTTTTGGGAACACTCTGGATAGAGTAACAACCTTATCTTGAGTCTCGTGGTTCTCCATAGCTAACTTATGATAATGTATCTGAATAGGTTTTGCTACCAAATTATCTATCTGTTGTTTCACAAAGTTAGTCAGCCTATTTAAGGCCCAGGGACCAAAAGAAATAAGCAAAAATAACCCAATTAATGGTTCCAAGATGGGAGAAAGTAGGGCTGACAACCATAGAGTGGTTGAAAACCAATTCTTGTGCCAGTTCTCATCTTTCTCTTTCTCTCTCTGTCTTTTCTCAGGGCCTTCTCTGACCTTTTTCATGCTCTCTTTAACCATCCCTGTCTTGTCTATGTAAAAGCAACATTCTTCTTTAAGGGCTGTACACAGTCAAGAGCTGTACACAGTCTTTTCTATTGTAAAAGAGTAAATTATGTCCAATAAAGTCCTTTGCAATTTTTGAAGATCAGACAGTGAAACTAGGGATTTCTTCAGATTAGTGATGTCAGTCTCTAGCTGTTTGATGTTCTTGTCAATGGCCCATCAAAGGTCTGAGTAGTATAAGTCCGGAGGTCAGCATCAGAATTAGAACTACTAACAGCAGACATCATGGGTGATTCATTTTTACCTGAGATGCTGCCGGGTTAGAGCTCCTAGGAGCTGCGCTTCCAGCGGGTTTTGTGAGGTTGGGTGCAGAGTTGCCGCCCAGGATCTGCTCTGTACTCAGGCCCAGACCAGAAGTGTCTCCAAATATCAGTTTTTACAATTCCTACCTGCTAAAACTGTTGTGGATATTCCATCAGATAATTCATGTTCTTTGTAGACAACTTGACACAGAGACAAGGCAGGATACATGGTTGCTATTGTTGTAGTCACTATGTCTCATGGAGACATGATCACTTTCTATGTACCAAGCACTGTTGGGTACTGAAGTGGGAAGATAAGTGACCCAGACATACAACTGTCAAGAAATTTCCAGTTCAGTGAAGAAAATAGATAGCTGAAGATTACGTTGCAGTACAAAATTATGTAAGAGAGCAAAGGGCACAGATCAGTGATTATGTTGACAAAGGATGGAGACTAGAGACTCAAGGTCTAACAGAGAGAACAGTGCTCTGCCTACTGCAGGATGGAGAGGAAGTTGTGCTCAGGTAATGGGGCAGCCAGATCTAAGGGACTTCTGCTGTTTGGCCACCTGAGGCAGCCTGGCACTCAGCTCTTCTTATTAAGGTAAGGAAACTGAAGTGAGTGAGAGGTTAGCAGCAGAGGAGACTGCCTCAATGCATCTCCTCTCACGGTGGCCATTTCTGACTTTCAAAGCTGTCAAATTGATTAAAAACAGATAACCAAACAGCTTGATCCATATTTGCTTGTTTACTTCATTGGTCTTAGATAGTGATGATTCAACCAAGGAGCTGGCAGGCTTTCTATGAACTCATGTCATTAGAGAGTGATAAAGATAATGAAGGTTCCAGGCAATTATCAACAAATTACCTGAAGTCTTCCCTTCCTTGATGTTTAGAATATTTCTGATCAACCTTTTTTTTTTTTTAGCTTTACTATTCAGGATTATTAAAAGCTCTTTTTAGTGAATTTGTTTTTACTTAGAGCTTACACATTTTCTTTTAAAAGAAAACTGTGGTGGAGATTTCCTTAAACACGTAACAAAATGCTGTACCTGGGATGAGATTGAGAGAGCATTTACTGCTGTCCTTAGAGCACAGGCTGTTGAGGTGAGAAGGGTGTAGGCTTGAAGTCTCCTTGAACTCCTATTGTCTTCGAGTCTTCCAGTAAGTTAGAGCCTAATTTCATCATCTTCAAATTGGGAATATTTCAGCTTCACTTTGAAAAAGGGCTTCATATTTTAAATTAGTTTTGGTTTGTAGTAGAACAGAACTAAGCATACAGAGGTTTCCCATTTCAACCTGTCTAGATACACACACAGCCAACCCAGCTATCAGCCCCCCTTCATTTGCAGATGCTAATTCCTCAGGACCCAGAATTCCAAGTGTTTTCTCCTTTCAACACTTGATTTCACTCTTCTTTTTCTTGCATGGTTTCTGATGAGTTTTCCATGGACTGATTCTTCTGCTTGTGCAGTCCCTCACTGCCTACCTGCTCTTTCCTAGGCTTTCTCTCAGCAGTGACTTCCCCAAAGCTTAAAGACAGCACATGTAAGTAGGTTTTGCTTGGTTGGGTTTGTTTGGGTCTGGTTTTGTATTTGTCTCTGGTTTCCCTTGAGCTTTCTGGATCTGTGTTGCTTTAGTTAGGGTTTGTATTGCTGTAAAGAGACATGATGATCACAGCAATGCTTATAAAGGAAAATATCTAATTAGGGTTGGCTTACAATTTGGAGGTTTGTTCTATTACTGTCATGGTAGGGAGCATGGAGGCATGCAGGCAGGCATGGTGGTGGAGAGGTAGCTAACAATTCTACATCCAGATTAGGAGGCAGAAGGAAGTGAATGCCACAATGGGCCTGCCTTGAGCCTCTAAGACCTCAAAGCCCACCCTCAATGACACACCTCCTCCAACAAAGCCACACCTCCTCTAACAAGGCCACACCTCCTAATAGTCCCACTCCCTATGAGCCTATAGGGACCATATTCCTTCAACCACCACATTTGTCTTAGAATCTATTCATGTTGAAAATTCAGAGGGTTATACTTTAAGTTGTCTGGAGTGCTCAGTCTTCCTTCTCTTTCTTTTGTTCTGGGTAAATGTATTTTATCTCTTTTGAAGCTGTCCACAATTATGAGATGTTCTCTCCTTTAAAGTTATTCCTATTCTTTCATCTTTTGACATTTAGATTTGGGAAATTTCTGAGAAAATATTGAAAACCTCATCATCCCCAGTCAGGGGTGGTCTACTGTGACCCTACCCACCAAAGGCATTCTTCATCTCTGCTATGGGGCTTTTGTTTCTGGCATTGGTAGCTGGTCTTTGCTACTTTGTGGGTTCTTCTTTTTCTACCTATGGTCACTAGATAGGAGAGAAAGAAAGATAGAGCACAACTACCAACTACTAATAAACCACAACCAACACCCTTGAATGACCAAAATCTACCAACTCTGCATATTGGGGCTCTGGCATTTACAAACCCTCTGCAAAAGTCCAGAATTTCTAAGGTCACACCATCACAGAAACTATCTCAAGCTGGCAAAACCACACCTCTGCTAGAGCAGAAGGCAAATCATAGTCAGCTGCTGTGGACATTTGGAAGCAGATCTATATCCCCACACCTGAAATAAACACAAAAGCATATTCTTAAAATATTTCTGTGTTTTTAAAAATGGAAATAGGAGAATTTATTCTAGAGCCATTTTGTGTGACTATGGCCTAGGAAATACAGATTTAGGTTACCCCAAATGCCATGTTCCAATAAGGAAGCAGTGTCATGATTTTTTTTCTCGTAGGGACCATATTGACTATTGGGTAACATCTATTTATCTATCTATCTATCTATCTATCTATCTATCTATCTATCTATCTATTCACTTTACATCCAGATCACAGCCCTCCTTCTTCCTCTCTTTCCAGTCCCAGACTCCCATCTGCTCCTTCTATCCCCACTTTTCTCCTCAAAGAATGGGAGAACCCCCATGGGTACCAACCCACCCTAGCACATCAAGTCTTATCAGGACTAAGTGCATACTAAATGCACTGAGGCCAGACAAGACATCCCAGCTAGAGGAAAGAGATCCAAAGAAAGCAACAAGTCAGAGACAACCCCAGCTACAATTGTTAGGGGGTCCACATAAAGATCAAGCTGCACATGTGTAGGGCCTGAGGTCCAGCCCATGCATGTTCTGTGGTTGGTGGTTCAGTCTGTGAGCCCCTATGGCCCAGGTTAGTTGTTCTGTTGGCATTCTTGTAGTGTCCTTGACTTCTCTGGCTTACTAAATCCTATGTCCCACTCTTCTACATAACTCCACCAGCTCCACCTGATGTCTGGCTATAGGTCTCTACATCTGTTTCCATCAGATGCTGAATGAAGCCTGTCAGAAGACAGTTATGCTAGGTACCTGTATACAAACATAGCAGAGTATCACTAATAGTGTCAGAGATTCTCTGTCTCCCATGGGATGGTTCTCTTGTTAGGTCAGTCATTGGTTGGCCATTCCCCCATCTCTGTTCAATTCCAAAATTGTCACTACATACTTCCTTCATGTCTTCACCTTGCACTGACAATCTCTTCAGGCCCGTTGTCTACAATTCCCACCGGAGCTCTAAACATGTTAATCTTAATTATTTTAAATGCCCTACCTGATAATACTAACACTTATGACCCATTCAGATGAGGCTCTGAAGGCTGTTCTGTTACGTCGGTCAGTATTTTCCCTTGCCCCTGGCATTCCTTATATGCTGCTGTTGAGTTGGACTTATTGTAGAGTGGTAACAACTTCGAGTGGGATTTGACTAGGAGAGAGCATGCACCTCAGCTTCCTCCAGTGTTCTTGTTTTGTCTCTCCCTTTAACTTAAGCTTCCCTAACTGTTTTCCCTCAGAGAAGATCTGAGAGCTCTGGTTCTCTTAGGGCCGGAACCCTGTATTGCAGTGCTGAGGTATGGAGGAGAAAGAACCGTGTACAGCCTCATAATAAACCTCAGTCCTCTTGGAGGCCCACATCTTTGGACTAAGAAAAGACCTTCACAAGTGTGTCTTCAGAGGAACAGCTTTTTGCCACCTGCACCACATACCCTATACCTTTCCCTGGACCTAGCATTGCCGGTCTTGCAACCTTGGCCTCTGTTGAGAAGAGTTCATTACTCCCTTCATCCTATAATGAGAAAGAAAAGTTTGAGAGGGGCTGGAGTAGGAGGGATGCTTTCTACCAAGGTCCTACTTCTGGAGAGAAGACCTGAGTTATGCAGAAGATTCTCTTCCTCCCTCCCTCCCTCCCTTGCTCCCTTGCTCTCCTTTTCACAATCTCTCCTAAGATTAGTTTTCTCTTCCTAAATTCAAAACATCGTTCCTGGATCTTCACTGTGAGTATTTGATGGGATTTCTGTAGGTGAAGCTCAGGGAGAAGTTAATGGGTAAGTGGTCAAATACTACAGGTCTTTGAATGTCTCTCAGTCACATGCTAGTTACAACCAGCCTCTCTCTCTCTCTCTCTCTCTCTCTCTCTCTCTCTCTCTTCCTCTCTCTCTTCCTTCCATCCTTCTTCTTTCTTTTGTTTCAAAAATAGGCTTGTTCTTTTTCAGATAGTATATTCTGATTATAATTTCCCCTTGTCTGACTCAGTCAACCTTTGTTAATCTGTCAAAATTACCCTTAAGAGTTCTGCAGGGCATTAGCTGCTCTGGAGAAGCTGATCGATCCTGACTATGGCTCTCCAGATGAGCCCATTGCTCTTTATTTCAGGGTAACTGTCCTTCAACTGATGAGCTCTCTGGTGAGTCTAAAAAATGTCATTGATCTTTATAATGTTTTATATCATAAGAACAATCGTAAAGACTTACAAGGTCATTATGTGCTGAATCTAAACTCAGAAAATGCACACTGAGAAAACAAATAGTTGTGTGTCCAGATTCAATGGGGGAAGTTCAAGGAGACATATCAATTTCTTGGCCCTGTGTCTAACATGATGCTTAGTAATTTCAGCTGATGTTATCACTCCAAAGAAGGTTCACAATTTTATTTACAATAATGTGTAATGGAAAACATTTCCTTTACTAAGATAAATTTCTTTTCAAAAAATAATCTAAAATAAGAGAAGACATTTAAATTGGTTACGTGAATGTGGCCAAGTAGCAAAAACAGCTGAACACTCTCCAAATTCTTAATTATGCCTTCAGCTTCCCAAATCCAGCCTGGTCATGCTTGCTTATCAAAGCACACTTGCTATTGGCAAAAACTATCTTCATTTGTACAATTCATGGATTATTTTGTAAATGCACCTTTTATTTGCCAGGTGCTATGTGATGTAAAACTGATTTTGTCACTGCGTTTTCTGGAATTGCTCATGGTGTGATGAGAACAGCAGGCAGGGGACCAGCTGATGGTAAAGCCATTCAAGGAAAGTACAGGAAAGACACCCAAGGGTGTCCAGTAGACTGATTAAGAAAAGCCTCTGGACTCCAACTGCATTTTAATCCTACCACTGCCTTTTGCAGGAATTGGCAGTGAGGCCTAGAGCAGTTGTTTAACTTGTCCCTTGCTCAGCTCACTTATCTGTAAAAACTGGACTTAGAAGCCTACAACCCCCTCCCATATTACATGTACATTGATATAGCCATTGTTCAGTCTTGTTTATGCAGTCATTTCTAGGAGAGACTGTTCCACTTCAGACTTCCTGGTTGTCTGACTCTTACAATCTTTCTGCCTCCCTTCTGCATTGTTCCCTGACTTGTAGATGCAGAGCTGTGATGTCAATATATCCATTGGGGACAGGCTCACCATGATCTCTTGATCTCTGCATTGTGTCCAGTTGTGCTTTTCTGTGGTGGTCTCCATGTGCTGTAAAGAAAGAGTGGGGCTGGCAGCAACATTCAACTGTGGGTAGACAGAAATGGAAACAAGCGATTTTACATTCACTGCTTATTTAAAATATTCTCATCAATGCTCCCTTTCACTCCTTAAAGTTTTTTTCTAAACCTAAAAACAAACAAAGGTAATCACTAATCCCATGCCTCAGGCAAGATAAAGTGGGGGAAGACTCAAGCCAGTCATATTTTGGATCCTGTGGGAACGTATCTGCTACATGTATTTCAACTTAGAGATAGCCTTCTAACAAATCTTTTTTTCCCCCTTCAGTAGCAAAGTAGAAGTCCTCAGCTTAATGATTGGGAACTCCAAACTGACACCCAGCTCTCATGGGTAAATCACAGTCTTAAATCCTAAGAGTTCATCCATACCACACAGCCTTAGGCAGCCTTTAAAATTCATTCACCCAAAATAATACCGAACACAAGAAAAAAACCCTTAATGTTATAAGTTGTGTAAAAACCCACACAAGATCAACCTAGTTAAAAATTCCAGTAAAGAGGGGGCAAGGTGCCCTTGGCCTTATTTCTAGGTGAGGAGCAATTTGCAGATGAAGGCTACTGAGGGAAGGAGAGTCACTTTTCTTCTGGAATGTGACTACTAGATGGTTGTCCGTGAGCCTATGCATGACTTTGCCCATATGCACACAGGACTCCCATATGCATTACTGGACTCCATGGGATGTGTGTGTATATGTATGTATCTATGTATGTGTCTATTTTATATGCATAAATTACATATATGGAGCACATAAAATTGGGGGGGGGGGAATAAGATGGGGATTTTAGAGGAGTTGTAAGAGGGAATGAGGAGTGGAAATGATCCAAGCATGAAATTTTAAAGCATAAAAATTAGAATTAAAAAAATTAGGATTATCAACACAATGAGACTAATTTTGCTAATAATTAGCCTTCACATGAGCACATGTGTATACATACAAAGGAATAATAAAAGACAAATGTAGGCTTATATCTTTTAAAACCTAAGGTTCTTAAATGATCCACCAATTGGCACATAAGTTGAAACTACAAGAAGCAGCCTGAACACTGCCAGAAGTTCTTTGATTTGTTCTTTCTATGAAGTCACAAGAAGAGAAGATCAGTGAAGAAAGCAAGGTAAACAAATGCCAGAATGACACCCACTGTCTGTTGGGTTATATTTATACTCTTTCCAAACATCATGCGTCCTCTCAAGTGTCTGTTCCAGCAAAACATCACATGCCCTTTTACTAGACAGCTTCCAGAAAAATACTACATGTCTGTTCTCAACAAAACACCCTCTTATTTGTCTGCTTTGGCAAAACATCCTCTCATAAGGCAGCTCCCAGAAAAACATCACATGACACAATAGAGTCTCCAATGAAACCAGAAATTCTCACTTTATACAAAAATAAATATACCTGAATTTTACTGACATTTTTCTATCACTGGATTATCTCTATACACTTATGCTTATTCTATATGCATTCTCTACTTATCTCTTTTTAATTCTTTACAAGGATTCTATGTTCTATAACAAGGAAAAAAGAAAGTGGTTAAAATTACATAGCCAGATTTTTAAAACTAATTTTAATAAAGTTAATTTATTTTATTAAAATTTTGACAAATACATTATCTTGTTGAGAGTCTTCTTTAAAAATTAGAGAAGTCTCAATACTCTATACAGAAAATAAGACAAAACAATCAAAATATACTCAAGGTCACTCATGCAGATTACATATGTATACTTGACACTTTAATATGTGATTCTCAAATATCTACATAGATAAAAAGGAAAAGTGATAGTCCATTCTCGGAAGGATTCATCAAAGCTTATCCTTTAAAATTTAGCTATTTTCCCTTAATATTAAGTAGCTGTATGTTAGTCATTGTGCTAACTACCACAGCCAATTCTCAAAAAACTACCTTGGAGATATATCCTCTAATAGCTCCAGTTTACAGATAAGGAAATCTGATCTAAAGAAGATAAGAAGTGATGGAGCCAGGACTTGAATCTGTGTACCTTATTGTCTGAAGCCAATATAAACAGAGTGACATGCACAATACTTTCCTAAGCATAGCATACTTCAAATCATAGTCTGACTCTTAACAAATAAATGGCAAGAATTTTGGAAAAGAATAAATGCACACTTTTTGTTCTGCATTGCTTTCTTGTTTTTTTTTTTTTTTTTAAACAAAACAAAACAAAAATCCCAAGGCTCTGCCCTATAGACAGAGGCAGTGCCTGTAGTTAGGCTCAGAGACTTTGCGATCTACAGCTGTCTTTGCTCTTCTCTCCCAGCTTAGTCTGCAATGCTCATAAAACGATTCCTGTTCTCAAATGGGAAGGGGTCAGGAAGGAAGCACTAGCTTACGAAACCTGAAGGTAACTCTCAAGCTTTGGAAAGTGCCTGCCATCAGCCCTGTTTCTGACCTCCATTCTTCAATTCCAAAAGAGACTATGGTTAATCATTGACATTTCACCTTGCAAGACAGTGGGTTTGCCGAACATGTTTAAAGACACGGGAATTTACTTAATGGACTTGGGATGTAACTTAAGGCAGAGTACTTGCTTAACATCCATTAAGGTCCTGAGTGTGATCCTCAGAACCTTTCAGACAGTGGGGGCAATAATGGTGACCAGAATGTATACTATACATGTGCTGTGTGACAAACCTTTTCCTGGGAGATGCTACACAGATGTACACTCACCCCAAACAAAAGTCCAACTTGGTGAGCCATTAAATTTTTGGAGGGGGTTACTTACAGGAATATAGGTGAGAGGTTACTTAAAGGAACAGAAATGACTCACAGACATCAAGGATCACCCCAACCACCGTTGGCAGCTCACATAAGCTGGAAAACTTGGGGTATACTACATGCCGCTCAAAGAGCTGGAGAGTGTCCCTTCCAAGTACTTCTGCTGATCTGAGCCTCTTCCAAAGAGTTTGGTTGGTGTCTGTTTTTTCTGGTGTATTCTCGGAGTCTTTTTCATAGTTTGTTTATCTGAGGATGATTCTTGGCTTTTACTGCTTACACCTGCAAGGAGGGGCCTAGTGAAGTTGATCAGTTTCAAGGATTTCCTGAAGCTATTTTGAGTTGTTTATCTTCCTATACAAGGACTTTCTCTGTAGGATACAATGTTGCAATCTTAAAGGAAACTGACATCATATGTGAAATTGTCAATGAGTAAATTAAAAAATAGACAAATAAAAGACTTTAGACTGACAGCAGGCATAAAGAGACTTCCATCATTTTGAATGACACATCACTTTCTTATTAAGTGAAACAGGAAAAACTAGATTATTATCTATGGAAACGAAAGCCTAGGCAGAAATCCACCCAAGATTCTGGGTTCCTACCCCTCCTGGTAGGTAGTGGCAACCCCTCCAAGCCTCCATGACTAGTCTTGTAGCAGTATGATTTCCACAGAGGGGGAAAAAAAGATTAACTCAGTATTCCAGATGTTTCTAGGGATGAGAACTTGTGGTGTGATGGTGTGCCTTAGCCAGATGGTTACTGAATGTTTAATCTTTTGCCTGGATATGGTCAGCCATCTGTACACCCAGGCTGAAAACTTAACAGGGCACCAGACAATACCATGTTGTCTGTTAATTAAAGATTTACTTGAGTACATTTTGTCCACTGGGTGCCTGCTGTTTCAGTAATCGTGCAGCCAGACACATTTACCTGAATATTCATGGTCACTTAGACTGCACTTGACATTCGTATGCTGACTAATCATTTAATTCTTCTTCCCTACCTGCCAGCAGCATCAGATATTGCTGACTATTCCCTAGGATATTTTATTTCCCTTTTTAATTATGAATATTTCTGGGAAAGAATGCTACAGACTCACCAGTGATTGCCTGGATATATGTATATGTTGTTTACCTGAGAAATTCCTATTTGCTGGTAGGTAATATTCTTGCTTGGCTTATAGGTGGCTCCAAAGCCTCCTACTTTACACTCTTGGCTGCTTATCTCCCATTGAGGCACACACATCTTTTCAAATACCCCTGAGAAGAAGTCAGAAATATTTGTGGTGTGTGTGTGTGTCTGTGTATGTGTGAGTGTGTCTGTGTATGTGTGTCTGTGTGTATGTGATGTGATGTGGCTGTATGCTTATGAATATGCATGGTGTGTGGGATGTCTGTGTGTGGTGTGGCATATGGACATGTGGGGGTTGTGTGTATGGGGGATATAGGGTACGGTGTGTATATGTGTGTGTGGTGTGTAGACATGTGTACATGTGTCAAGGGGTGGCATGTGTGTACCTTTGAGTTGGGTGTGTGGGTGTGTGGGTATGGGTGTGTATGGTATGGTATGGTATGTATGTGTAGGCCAGAGATTGCTAAGTGTCTTCCAACTTCTCTACCTTTATTTTTGAGATAGAGTTCCACTAAATCTAGAACTCAACAATTTGTCCACATTGCTGGCCAGGAAGCTCTGAGACTTCCTAGCTTAGTCACTTCTCTCTGGTGCTAGCATTACAAGCACACAAAGCCAAGCTTGGTTTCTCTCCTTTGTGCTGGTGCTAGGCATCTGCAATGGTCCACATGCTTGAATTGCAATCACCTTCTGACCAAAATTTCTCCCCATCTCTAAAGCCTAGAATCTTTCTGGTAACTTTGAAGTCCTCCTGAGCCATAGCCTTGTGTTCTCTTTCACTCCTCTTCACTTGTTTTCCTTCCTTTTCTAGATCCATACTTTCCCACAGTACCTTCCTCCCTCCTCTGACTCATTAAATCCCACTCATCTCTAAGATCAACCCCCTTTGCTCTGCGAAGATGTTCTGAAAGCCCCAAATTCAATGCCCTTTAAATAACTCAATCTATCCCAATCTATCCCTTTTCTCGTTAGTCTTCTCCTGAGGTTGCAATATCCCAAAGGTTTACAGTGACGGGCATTGTGAAACAGGCAACTTAGCAGCTGGCACAAAGTAGGTAGTTAGTCATCATTTTAAAAAATGATTGTAAAAGTTTTAACTTGCAAATTTAGGACTGATACAATAGCACAATGATATGGAGTCTGATACCCAATTGAATCAATAATTCAGTATCACCAAATATTTTATATATTTGTTCTATTTCAGAGGTACTATGTACTATGTATCATCCTAAAAAGAGTACATCATGGTCTATCTTTCCTGAGAAACTATCTAATTAAGATACTGCCTAGATGATGCACTAGCTTTTGCTCATGTAGTCTATAGACACACAGTAGCACTGGTAATTTGGGGTTTTATTTGTTTGTTTTGTTTTTTCTTTCCTTACTCCCATTAGTTTTGCCAGGTCTGTTGTGTAGGCAGCCAAAGAGACAGCGCCGGTTTCCAACATGGCTGGCGCAGCGTCCTGTATAAGCCTATGCGCATGCGTCAGCCTCAAGCCCCTCCCGAGAGGGCTTATGCAAATGAGGCATGAGCCCCAACCAATCACAGGGCTTATGCTAATGAGACACGAGCTCACAGGGCTTATGCTAATGAGGTATTGGCCCTAACCAATCCTGAGAGATCAGGCCACCTGGCCCGCCCCCTTGGAAGGGTATATAAGCAGTGCATTTCAGCTGCTTGGGAGTGGCCGCCCCTTCGATGGATGAAGACTGTGCCTGGAATAAAAGAGCTGTTAAAGAAGAATCCAGGCGTGTCGTGTCTTACTTGCCGCTGAGAAGACGCCACAACTGGTGGCCCGTGCGGCGAGAGACAACGAGAGAGAAGCGGCGAGAGACGCGGCAAGAGACGCAGCAGAGACACGGCGAGAGACAACGAGAGAGACGCGCGAGAGACGTGGCAAGAGACGCGGCGGAGACACAGCGAGAGACACAGCAGAGACGCGGCAGAGATGCGGCTGAGAAACAGCGAGAGACAATGAGAGAGACGCGGCAGAGACGTGGTGGAGACAACGAGAGAGACGCGGCAGCTGAAGAAGACCAACGACAACGAGCCGAGGACAATGAGGAAACTGAGGACAACAACCTCGTGAATTCAGAAACTGAGGTAAAAAGGTATATTTTTTAGTCAAGGTTCCCCGGTTTGGGACGAGTTAAGGATCCCTGGTTTGGGACGAGTCGGGGACGAGTGGAGGATCCCTGGTTTGGGACGAGTCGAGGTTCGAGTTAAGGATCTCTGCTTTGGGACAAGTCAGGGACGAGTGGAAGATCCCTGGGTTGGGACGAGTTAAGGATCCCTGCTTTGAGACGAGTCAGGGACGAGTGGAGGATCCCTGGTTTGGGACGAGTCAGGGACGAGTGGAGGATCCCTGGGTTGGGACAAGTTAAGGATCCCTGGTTTGAAGTTCCCTGGTTTGGGACGAGTCAGGGATGAGTGGAAGATCCCTGGGTTGGGATGAGTTAAGGATCCCTGGTTTGAAGTTCCCTGGTTTGGGACGAGTCAGGGACGAGTTAAGGATCCTGGTTTGGGACGAGTCGAGGTTTGAGTTGAGGTTCCCTGGTTTGAGGTTCCCTGGTTTGGGACGAATAGAGGTTCCCTAAATTTGGGACAAGTCAAGGTTTAGGGACGAGTATAAGGAAAGCAGCAATAAAAGGTCCGCAGATTTTCTAAGCTATGATATCTATTGTCAACCCGGAGTGGGTTGGCTTGGGTATCATAATAATGCCTTTCCTGACGTATAGTCTTAGCTTGTACCTAAATTCTCATTGTGAATATGAATCTGCTGTCCAAAAGGACCAGGAAGTTTTGAACAAGTGAAAGAGGCTCAGTCAGAAGGCTCTGAGGCAGGAGTTAGTAAAATAAACAAGGGACCAAAAAAGATAACCAATATAGATACAGAGAGCTCTTCTAGCTCTGATAGCTTAGAAAAGATAGAGGAAGGAAAGAGCTTAGAAAAGATGGAGGAGGACCTTGAGGACATGTTAACTAAAATAGAGACCGTGGTCCTCTCAAGGAAAAAGAAAGGCAAAATGGCGGAAAAGCTCAAACCGCATGCTTGGGAGATGCCCACAGCTCCGCCCTAGGCCCGCCTCCCTATGTGGAGGTTCCTTGGACCAGTCTGTCCCCAGAGACACAATGCTCATTCTGCCCACAGACTTGAAGGAAGCACGTATGGTCTTCCAGTTTTTGATCCTGGAGGCAAATATTTTCTAAGCAATCACTCTTCATGACACAACTCCAAGAGCCTATCTTCAGAACACAGGAACTAGGGTTAAGAAAAATATGTTATTGGGTATGATTGCAAATTTATAATTTTGTAAAAAAACTAGATTTAAACTGGTAATGCAAAGTTGGAGTCACTCAAAACCAGTGTATGACAATATCTTTTAATATTGAGACATCAGCTATATTCCTAAATAAATTGTGACATAAGATTCAAAGGTTTCTAGGAGATGCTAATTGGCTAAGATCTTTTTTTAAGCTCTCCACAAAAGAATTTAAGCCTCAAGAGAGATACAAACCTTAATTTTTTTTTTGCTGATAAAAAATTAATTTTAAAAAAATATAAAAAACTATTATTAATAGATATGTAAATTAATTAGTTGTTGGCTGTTTTATAACAGTCCTGTTAGATTTATATTTACAGACAATGGCTCAGCCTATACGGCTCAAGCTTTTTCTTCTTTTGCCAACGTATGGAAGTCTCACTCACTCATGGACTGCCCTACAACCCTCAGGGGCAGGGTATTGTAGAACGAGCACATCGCACGCTCAAGGAATGTCTTCAAAAACAAAAAGAGGGAATAGGCCACGGCCTTAACCCCAAGCATAGACTATCCTTAGCACTATTTACTTTAAATTTTCTAAATTTGGATGCTCAGGGTCAGTCTGCTGCTGACAGACATCATAATCACTTACGCCCTCTGCCAGAAAAGGTAAAATGGAAAGATATCATAACTAACACATGGCGAGGGCCCGATCCCGTGCTCATAAGAGCACGAGGTTCTGTTTGTGTTTTCCCACAGGATCAAGAAAACCCTATCTGGATCCCTGAGAGACTGACTCTGAAGATCTCCAGTCCGGCGATCCCAGACGAAAGGAGGGATGATGAAACTGCAGATCCTGATGTTGAAGCTCCTGTCGCAGACTGCCACCCTGAACGGCACTTGCCTAGATCCCGTCACTCTGAAAAGACTTACCACTTGGGTTAAGGATGCCCTCAACTTCTTTAAAGAATGGGCGGGAGTATTTGTATGGGGAGCCGTTGTTCTCTTAGGATGTGGTTTCTGCCTTTGGTTTCTATGTTGCCTACGCCATGACCATGCAAGACATAAGGCTGTAGTTTATCAGGCACTGACTGCCGTGAAGGAAGGTGCTTCCCCAAGTATTTGGCTGGCCTCCCTTAGGGAGACCTAGTGGGGAACCTTCTGGACCCGATATTGGCCGTCCAGGCATTTTCCCTAGATCCTGACCATCTTGACCATTGCCAATGGTATAAGGCTCCTAAGGCACCATTTCAATTTTTCAGAAGCGGGGAGCACGAGGAGTGCCTCGACTAGAGATGTTCTCAATCCTGAGATAGATTCTCTGAAAGTATGTCTGAGTGCATAGAGGTTTTGTGTCAAACACCTCTCCCTGAAAAAAGGCACAAAGGCGGGTATGGGGTGGCGCCCCCCATTACAATGCCTTCAACACTTGCACAAGGGCTCAGACCTCTGCTTTCCCCCGCTGACTTTTGCCACAGCAGTGGCTCTTTCAAGGAGTGCCTTCCAAAGCCTTTTGACAATCACATGCATGCTTGGGTGTGGGAGGCCTAGGACGAATCTTAAGGGTCCAGAAGTAACCTATTTCAAATTTATAAAATAAATAAGGGGAGATGTAGGCAGCCAAAGAGACAGCGCCGGTTTCCAACATGGCTGGCGCAGCGTCCTGTATAAGCCTACTGCGCATGCGTCAGCCTCAAGCCCCTCCCGAGAGGGCTTATGCAAATGAGGCATGAGCCCCAACCAATCACAGGGCTTATGCTAATGAGACACGAGCTCACAGGGCTTATGCTAATGAGGCACAAGCCTAACCAATCACAGGGCTTATGCTAATGAGGCACGAGCCCCAACCAATCACAGGGCTTATGCTAATGAGGTATTGGCCCTAACCAATCCTGAGAGAACAGGCCACCTGGCCCGCCCCCTTGGAAGGGTATATAAGCAGTGCATTTCAGCTGCTTGGGAGTGGCCGCCCCTTCGATGGATGAAGACTGTGCCTGGAATAAAAGAGCTGTTAAAGAAGAATCCAGGCGTGTCGTGTCTTACTTGCCGCTGAGAAGACGCCACACTGTTGTTTACCTGGAGATTAGAGATGCTGGTCCTCACACTTCTCATCTGGACGTCTAGAAATCTTTTTTCATTTAAATTATAATTGCCCCATAAGAGTCTTATTGGCTGGCAGCAATCCATCAGTAAAGTTGATCATTTTACTCTAGGAAATGTAACTAGGGAACCAGGAAAAGAAAGTGAAATCCCATGTCCTTCTTCAGGGTTCATGGCCTTAAGCATACCCATCCCTTCTTGGGATGAAGATGGCTGGAGTTCTTAAGGAAGACTGGTTGAAGTCAGGTTTTGGATTTCCCCCTGGGACTATGCACCTCCCTGTGAAAGGAAAGAACAGTTTTTCTTTATGCTTGGCCAGGTCTGCAGTATGGTGTCAGAGGTATTGAAAAATCCTGGGATACTGTTTATGCTGGCCAGGAACTTGTTTGAGCTTGCTTGCTTTCTCTCTCTCTCTCTCTTTCTTTCTTTCTTTCTTTTCTTTCTTTCTTTCTTTCTTTCTTTCTTTCATCACTTGGATTAGAGTCATTTGCCAGCATATCTAGCTTTGAAATATTATTTATCCCAAAAAATATCAGGATGAGTAACCTTCCAGTGAAGGCCAGGGATTTCAAAATAATTTCTATGCAATTTCTTGTCTATGACTTAGATAAGGTATGGTCTCACCAACACTTCTTTTTAATATAACTGAGCAGTGAACCCACTAAAGACTCCACCAAATCAGAAAGTAGGATTTAAAATCATTTTTCTTATTTTTTTTAATCAAAATTTTATTTATGTTAGAAGGTACTAATTTCTGGTCTTGGCTGGCTTCATTTAAGTTCAGAATAAAATGAGCTAAGACTTTATGGCAAAGCCTACTCTCTCCTTATTCTTGACAGAGTGGGACAGTTGTTCCTGCTATCCATTGCCAACAAAAGAGCCCTACCAGTGCAAACATGTATGACCATGACCACTTTCTTTATGGTTGAAGATAAGTGACACTACCATGCTGTGCATTGGTGAAATAATGATCTATGTGCTTCCTGTCTCATGGGACGAGAGTTAGGACAACTGTGTATTAAATAGGAAGATAGGAGCAGACAGCTGCTCAGGCCTGTAATCCTTGTACTTGGGAGCTTGAGACAGAGGAATTCTAACAAGGTCCAGGTGAGTCTGGGCTGAAAAGATCCTATCTCAGAAATACAAAAACAACCCAAAAGATGGTAGAACAGGACAGGCAGTAGTGGTGCTGCATGCCCTTAAACTCACCACTGAAGAGGCAGAAGCAGGCCAGTCTCTGAGTTCGAAGCCAGCCTGGTCTATAGAGTAGGTTTTATGACAGCCAGGGCTACACAGAGAAACCCTATCTTAAAAGAGAGAGAGAGAGAGAGAGAGAGAGAGAGAGAGAGAGAGAGAGAGAGAGAGAGAGAGAATAATTAAGGAGCAAAAGAAAGTCAGGGCATGGAGAAAAAATTGCCTTTTCATGGGGAGCACTGAGATCTTGGCCCATGACCATCTAAAATGTATCAAGACAACAGAATACACTGGCCTAGCTTCAAGGGCTGAACGTTGGTCAGGAAAGTGTGCCAGTCCTGTATGATTCCCTGCATGGTAGATACTGTTTTCAGTACTGCTGTTGTAATTACTGGATTTACTGATGGGTTATCTCAAATATTATTTGAATATCTCAAGACATTATTCCATCAAAAAATTTGATTTTCAAATATATGTCATGGTAAAAAAAATTAGTTTTCTTCTTGATATTTTCTCCCTTAAACTGTAATCTAGGGATTGGCCTTTCTTCCACTTCTGAAATTTAATATCCTCCAGGACAGATTCAAGATTCACTCATGTAGCTTCTGCCTTTCCCACCAAATGGCATTTGAACATGAGTGGCAGTCAAATATTTTTGGAAAAAATTAATCTGAATCCTCTTAAGCAGGAATCATAATGATGGAGCTGAAACATTTTTAAACACTTTACTGAATATAGATTCTTTCTTGTCATTAGAGCTCTGTGATGCTGGGGGCTGGTTTGATTGTACTTGCAAGGGTCAGAGCCCTCCACTTCCAATGGGAAGGAGATACTATAAGCATTCTCAGCAGCTGGCTCTTAGTGTGCTGAGATTCATAATTGTAACAACAGGGACTCCAGAAGTAGAATTTTTTAAAAATGTTAGTGGGGATAACAAGTGTTAGGAACAGGAATTATAATGAGATTTCTTTTTTTAGAGAAAGAGAAGAGAAAGACGGCTAGGGATCCAGGGAGGAAAAGAGAAATGTGTCTCCCTACAAGAAGTCAGTAATCTTTTTCTATTCTTATCACAGCCAATGGGAAAACCTCAACTAGAAAGTCAGAGACTGTAAACCTATGGTTCAAGGTTATTTTTCACCTTTACCGGCATTTGGATCAATGAATTAGAATTTGACCTTTTATGATACTTGAATTTAAGAATTCCTAATCCCATATCCACCCACACAACCTAAACCATTTATGTTGATAAATGCAAAAGAAGTTCTCAATATATCCATTTCTAAAAATGTACTCATACAAATGCATGCATATATATTTAGGTAATTTTAACAAGTGGCTATAGATAATTATATATAAGAGCTCAAATGGAAATTTTATAAATGTGACTCAGAAGTATTGAGTCTCCCTGTAATTGCTATAGTTCACTCAAAGGCTCTGAAGACTTATGAGTCAAATAATTCTGGGTTTTGGGGCCAAGTTGGCTTTAACATAAACTTTCATAGACAGAAGACTCAGCCATCTTATACAAAGACCTCTGGTTATTTCCCGTGCAAGCAGCGGTAGTGACTGTTCTGTCTCTTGCCCTCTTTCACTGAGCCTGCCTTGGCCTCCTTCTGAGATTGAGATTACAGTGAACCAGTTGTAGATCCTGGGCTCAGATTCTGACCCATCTTTACCACTTTATTTGTAGGTGCTCATTTTGCAACACCTATCAATAAGAGCTGCTACTAAGGAATAGTAATGAATTAATAAACATCAGTGCATATGATGCTTGTCTTTTAAGTCAATATTATTTGTCTCTACTAATATGGTTCCAACACTTTAAGCCTCCAAAACACTAGACTAGGAATCTGTATTTGACTCAAGAATAGGAAAGTAACAATCAGTGTATCAAAGTTAATTAACAGATTACTCTATGCCTAAAATAACATAAAAGAACAGAAGTCACCATATTTGAGTCATGAATATCAATAATGCATCAAAAATAACTTGTTCTGGGGTGTTTAATGGGTTTGAAAATTGTACAAACCTGTTTACATGTATCCATGCAGGTGGTCTTCAAGGTAACACGTAACAGAGAGATTGGTATTTTGTATCATTTTCACATAAAATTAAGGCACAGAACAGTTAGAATTCAAATCCAGAGTTCTGATTGAAGAACTCATACTCTTTTTAAAAAAATTTTTTATTGGATATTTTATTTATTTACAATACAAATGTCATCCCTTTCCCCATTTCCCCTCCCTAGAACCCCCTAGCCCACCCTCTCCTCCTTTATGCTTTTATACCATTTTGATTACATGCATATATTAAGGTCAGTTCTAGGTTGAGGGTCTAGCAAAACAATAGATGCAAATAGTCAAGGAACAAGCAAGACAATAGACACAAGTAGTCAAAAAAAAAAAAAGCAAGGCATTAACCCAATTATGTGAACACTCCCATGATCACTGTTTCTAAGGACTTATCAGGATGACCAAAGTATCTGTGCCTACTTCCCGGTCCTAGCCCAAGGTCATTTTCATGTCTGAAGCCTACTTCCTTGTTCTAGCCTAAAATTTAGATTCCTGTCTGAAATTACTTCTTTGTTCTAGCCTAAGATTTAGATTCCTATCTGAAATTACTTCTTTGTTCTAGCCTAATGTCAGGTTCCTGCCTGAAGCCTACTTCCTTGTCCTTGGCCCATGTCAGATTCTTACCAAGCAGCCCCAAAGGCTCTCCACCTCTCCCCCTTTTTTATTTCATTAACAAGACTGAGCCTGTCTTAGGTCATTCTGACAAGAATGCCTTCCTTACCCATCATGGAATATGCCTTATTAAAAGCAATGCACTTCTGCCTTAGGTAGGTAAGGCTCTGTGCAGAATTTTACTGTCCTTGGCTTGCCAGCCTGTTAATTTAATAACTCTTTCTAGGGGTCCATTTTCAGAGAACCCATACTCTTAACTAATTTCACATACTATTATGGAGTAGGCTAGTAAAAGAGAGAGAGACAGAAGATGGAAGAGACAGAATGGGAAGCAAAAGCCAGTATCTGTCTGCAGGCCCTCTTCTATTTCATGGCTCATCCAGATACAGCATTTCTGAATGTGCTCTTCTGCACAAAAACAATGGATCACTCTATTTTTTGTTTGTTTGCTTATTTGTTAATTTGTTTGGCAATAGAGTCTCATGTAACCCAGGCTAGACTGGAATTTGCTATGTAGCTGAACATAACCTTGAATTTCTGACACTCCTGTCTCCACTGCCCAAATGCTGGGATGATAGGCATCATACCCAACATGTTATGCATGTATGCAATGCTGTAGACTGAACCCAAGGCTTCATGCTTGTGAGGGGAGCATTCTACATACTGAGTTGTATCCACAGACTTGAATGGCTCCTCCTATCTGTGTAGGTAAAACTAAGAGTTTTTCTGATTAGGGGCAAAGGAATCAGAATTGATTAAGTAAGTACCATACTTAGTCTCATGTAAACAAACAAACAAACAACAACAAAAACCAACAACAACTTCAGTAGCCCATAGCTCCCAAGGGACCTTTGTACCTGCCAGCAAACTCTTAAACATAAAGAGCCAAGGAAAGAGCTAATATCCTGTCCATCTATTATGAAGGTCGGTTCAGGATCCCCACAGCCGTAGGAGATGAAGGCCATCATAGAAATAAAGATGAAACGTTTTTCTCTAACTAAAGTTTGCTCAAGAACAGATGATACCAAGATGTTGCCCCTGAATCTCCATGTCACCTCAGATCATTCTCATCCTAGTCCTTTAGACTCATATAATAATAAATGCATAAATAATCTTTCTTAGTTAAGGAAATGGGTAGTTTGACTTTGGAAGAAGCTATTTTAAATTAAGAATCTTTAAATTAGGAATCCAGGCATCTCCATGGTAATCCATGTCAGCAAAATAGGTTAAGGCTAGACTTTAAAAAAAAAAAATTCTGGTAAGTTAGAGAAGACAAGAAAGGCATCTGTGATTCTCTAAAAAGAAAGAATATATATATATATATATATATATATATATATATATATATATATATGTTCACTAAAAGCTTTAAAATTTTGAAAGCATCATATCCACTAACATGTTGTTTGAAGAAATGCCAGAAGGGAAGTTGGGCAGAGGCACATTTGCCCAGTCAAATATGGTAGCCATTGACAGAACAACATATGCAAAAGCTTCTGATTCCATACAGCTTCTTCTGTTTGTCTCAATATTTTGCTTGATTTCTTGAGTTTTATCTAAGCTTTATTCAGGCCCTCCTTGCATTAAAAGAAGTCAAACTGCAGACTTGCTGGCACCAAGCTCTGTTCCAGTCCTCATTTATGGACTCAGCCAATGGAAAGATATAGGCAAAGAAACACTGGAAATACATAACAGCTCAGTTCTTGTACAGATTAATAAAGGTGATCGCATTGAAGCTGGCATAAAAGATGGATTCTCCTCCCCCTGGGCAGTAGAAAAAAAGTGAAAATTCATGACCACAATAAAAGTCAAGTTAATTAACTATTACAAAGCACCAGCTCTCCCTGGGTATCTAATCCCTTTATGGATAAAGCTAATTGGAAAATTGGTGAAGGTGCCATAAAAATCAGGGTCTTTCAAGCCCCAGGGTGGTTGTCAGATGCTGCAGCTTGACCAAGTGTTTTTCTCCTCTGTTTGCCAGATTTTCCTGTGTTCTGTTCCCTCTCCCTAATTTTTTCAAGGTCTTACCTGTTGTAGAAATTATTTAATCTCCATCCAGGGTTTCTACTCCACCTTTAACCATTTAGTTCCCAGATTAAACACACACACACACACACACACACACACACACACACAACCCTTTTATATTTACAATAAGCCATAAACAGCACAAGAGCTGGGCAGATAATCTACCCTCTATGTTATTAGAATCTACTTTCCTAACAATAACCCCGAGTTATTACTTACTATTTATTATGTTTCACCTGGGCTGCTCTTAATTCCAATTGGCCAGACCTCAGACCAAGTTTTATGACTCACCTCACCCATGGTGGCTTCTCCTTCCTTCTCCTGTATACTCACTTCTTCTCCTCCTGCTCCCTTTCTGACCCCCAAGCCCAGAAAACCTAAACTCTACCTATGACTCTTCTGCCTAGCTATTAGCTATTGACATCTTTGTTATCAATCAGAAATAACTTTGAGGCAAGGTCTATGTGTAGACTCTCTTATCTCTGGAACAACCAGGTCCTGGGTCCCACATTTAGTATTACAATAGATAACAACAGACCAAACTTCAGCACTCCCCTCACTGCACACAATTTCTCATACTTGGTATTTTTTTCTTTTATACACTGAATTCATGTTGCATTTAGACCAAGGATAGAGAGAGAAATGAAGACAGAGTAGAGAGTTGGGCTGTGCTGAAGGATGTTGTAGAGAAAAATTGGGTCCTTATGAAGGAAGCCTAAAAGATATTCTTCATAATAATGCTACCTTATGGTCACTTAAGACCCATACTGAACATGGCCTGCCCTTGGCTCTTAGCTTTGTGGTCAGCATCTAGAAGTTCCTCATAATTTTGAACAAGTTATTATACAATGAGCTTTCCAGACTATATAGTTGATCCTGAAAATCAATGAAAAAGGAGACTGAGGGAACAAATGCAAAATATGGGAATTAGGAGGTTCAGGAAAACATAGGAGTGAGTTATCAGCTCACTAAGACTCGACATCTATAAACAACAAAGAAAACACAAGCAAGCTATGAATATATACTTGTTTTATCCATCTACCTAAGCTTTGGAGTTACCACCTGTCTCTTTATCCTCTAGCACACTGGAATCTTCCATTTCCCATGTAAGGTGTTCACCCTCAGTTTGGCTGTATTTGAGGAGATCTTTAAAGACCTGAGTGACTTTGCCCAAAGTCAGATGGATGAGACCCCAGTCCAATAGAGTGGTATCCTTATCCTGATAAGAAGAGACATTGGGAAAGTTTGTAGATCATAAAATCCTATAAGTACCCATCAAGAAAGCAGACCAGAGGGGCCCCTAAGATAGGCTAGGCTTGCCAGCACCATGATCTTAAGTTTTGGATCTCCAGAACTCTAAGACACACAGATTTGGTGTGTAAAGTACTGAGTGTTTGTGTTTTTGTTATGGAGCCAAGTACAGACTCTGTATTCATTTCTGTAATTGATCATTTAATAAAGCATTACATGAAACAAAAATTATGATTGAACAGAGTTGTATGAAAACTAAGGCAAATAATTTGGGAAGATTCTAACAAGTTACCTTGAAAATTTGTTGTACTACTATTCTGAACAAAACAACTCAAAATTTTAGTAAAATCTGAAACTTCTACCTTTGGATCATTCTTGAGTATTTTGAATTCTTCCCCTGGAGATACTAAAACAAATTCATAGTTAATATAATACACTATAAACAAAAAATGGCCAAAATCAAAGTCTTTGTTTACCAAATGATTTACAAATGAATGGCTATGTATACACTAGCTAAAAATGATACCCTGCTTTAATTGGCATTTTTATTTATGATCATATAAGAAGACAGTAGCTGAAAAGTACTTAGAAGGAAGGTGAGATAAAATGAGATTTAGGGCCAAAGAAGGGGGTTTTTAGATTTACTGAACTGTTTCCATTTTCACAGGAAGAATGTGCACGGTTTATGAGGCAGGTATGCTGTTGAGAGTGAGAATGGGAGATTGAGAACATCCTGGACATGTTACTCTCCCTCCTGCCCCCACCATCATGAAAGCTAAGAAAAAAATCAATAGAAATAGCGGAAAACATATAGTAAAGATTTGAAGAATAAAAGAAAATGTTCGCCAGTTAATAGAGGAATAAAAAACGGTAATGTCCTTGAGAAATGAAGAGGATAATTATGCTTGCCATAGTGACTTCTCATTGGATATTTGTGATGCCAAGTTTCAAATGTGTCCATTTACTATGGCTGCCTAATTTTCTCCCAAAACTTTATCTGCACAAAAGTCAACAAACATTTCTAATTTTGTTGATGCAATTATGGTTGAATTTTGCCAGTTATGACATACATAAGGGATTAGGGGATATGGAACAAAGAAATAAAAGTCTTTTAAGGGAGTTTAATAATGAATCTTTGGATTTGGGTGAGCGAAGCGGAAAGTTAGACAGCAAGAGGTAGAAATAGCTCATGAAAACTAATCTGTGGGGTGTGTGTGTTTGTGTGTGTTTAAGATATTTGCATAAAATGATTATTTATCACTATTATTTTTTATATTAACAAAATTCAGGGAGAGGTACCATATGGACACAGATATTTGGTAGTTAGTAAATTATACTTGGTAGACAGGGTGGAATTACTATGAACTCAGTTAAATGATCTTTGGGGAATGTTATATAGTTTACTTTCCATTGCTAAGATAAACCATGATAAATATGATATCATGACCATTTGTTTGTTTATTCTTGTATCTCTTTTCTTTTTCCGGGTAGCTTTGTGTTTCTGAGATTTATCTAGATTTGTGCCTGTTCCTCCCCACTATTGCCAAGCTGTGGGTACAAGCACTGAGCTGGAGTTTCACCACTGACCAGGTCTGCACTGTTTCTGTGATCTTGTACTGGGAACTGGCACTTATTTTGAGCCAGTTTTCTTACTTGTAAAGCCAGTGTCACAATTTTGCAAGGTTCTGAGCACTAAGGAAATAAAGTGGTGTTGATAAGAAGTAGTTAGAATGGTGGTTCTCAACTTTCCTAATGCTGTGACTCCAACATAACACTTATTTTTATTGCTACTTTCATAATTGTAATTTTTCTGTTGTTATGAATTGCAATGTAAATATCAATGTTTTCTAGCAACTTCTATGAAAGTCATTTGACTCTAAAGGAGTCACAACCCACAAGCTGAGAAAAAATATCTGGCATAATATATGCTCAAGAACTCGTTTTGTAAATCCATATTTTTTGGGGGGCTTGCTTTGTTTTATAGAGTTACATAATGCTATTTCCATGTTATGCATCATGTGTTTATTTGAGGTGGGGGGCATATGCATATGAATGTCAGCAGACAACACCTTGCTGAAGCTGGTTCTCACCTTCTATTATATAGTTCTGGGATTTGAAATCAGATCTTCAGATTTGGCTGCAAGTACTTTTATGCACTGGGGCATCTTGCCCTCCAGTATAACCTATGAATATATTAGCATGCATACCATCATACATGTTTTCTTATGCTTGTCTACTGCCTAACTTCCAGTGCTTTCTTCTTCTCCACCACTTGCTGTCTGTGAGGTATAGTTCCCAGGGTGTTACTTCACTCTGGGGACTTTGGAATTCCAATAATTTTCAGGGCTCTGCTCCTTCTCTTCCCAGTTCCCCTTCCTCTACCATCCTTGACCCCCTATATTTTCTTCTCATATCCTCAGAAGATGTTTACAAGTGTGTCCTCAACAACGCTGATTCAAGTTACTGTGACAAGCAGTCTTATGTATTCCAGCCCCCATCTTGAATAATTACATGGTCCACCTCCCTTTTCCTGCCAGCTCATGTACATGTCATTTTGTTTCCACCTCAGCTTATCCTCATAAGTTTGTTTTCAGTTCATGTAGATCTCACCGTCTAATACTTACTAATGATATTCTAATTTTCTCCAGATCACATTATCTAATACCTTTCTTCAGTTGAGGTATATACTCATTTTCTGAAGTCTCTTCTTTTGGAAAGCCAAGTTTATTTTTTTGTTTTCACCATCCTGTGTTGATTTTTTTCCCCCTGTACCTTCTCAGCACTGGGTTTTGGGTCCTCTACATGCACTACACACTTAAACAAGGGAAAGCATTTGAACTTGGCATATGTCTACAGACAGGTGTCACAGGATTTCATTTTCTCTGTAATCACCATCTTGAATATTCTAATTCTGTTCTGAATTCTTTTGATTATTATCACTAAATCAGCTCAGCTCAGCAGGTCAATAGCTGTGCATTTGACTCTCTTCTTTTACACACATGGCCCAATTCTTTGATTCCGACACAAGGCTGTATTTAGAAAACCACACTTCTTAGCACATGCTGTTCCTAAGTGATTCTGTCTTCCCAGGTCCCATAATTTACAAGACGCAGTTGCCATCATAGCTAGCTCATTTCATAGGACTTATTGACCAGCAAAGAAGTGGAGCAAAGAGGATTTTCAAGAGTTGGAGCCATGTACTAAGGTCCAATCAGGTGCCTCTGTGGTGGGGATTCTGGGTATTTATTGCAGTGGCAGGCAGTGGTGGGAGACCAACATTTCCATTATCTCTTTATCAAGAGATGACAGGTAAATCCAGGCTTTCCTCACTGAGTTTCCCAGGATGGTTCCATGGACGGAGGCACAGGAGGAAATGGTAGGAACTCCTGCCAGACTATTTCTTCCAGTATCGGTGTTCACTGTGGTTAGCTTTCAGGCTTTTCTGTCTTCTGAGCTAATTATGATGTGCCATGTAAAGCAGATTTTATCAGGAACTCAAGACAATACACTTTACCAAATTCACCAAAATAAAACTGCACCTCTGAGTGTACATATTAGCTCTTTCCTGTCTCATGTTCACACCTCTCTCTACCTTCTTTTCCCCAATATGTGCTATTCTTTTTCCATCATACAACAAATCCCTTGTAGGTGAAATCTACGCCTTGGAGGACCTGAGCAGGTCCACTGACCTTCATTGCTCACAAAGCTGTCCTGGAAATCTTCAGATGAGTTATGTACATCTTATGTACACAGTGCACAAAAGCTCCTTATGGATGGGTGTGTAGCAGAGCAAAGAAAAGCCAGTGGTTGTGTCTCCTAGTGCAAAAGTGTACACTGAGCTCCTACTTAAGAAGCAAGGAATCCAAGATGACTAAGCCTTTTCTGTGGTCAATAGAGCATCCATGAGTGGCTCCACTGAAGGGTATTGTTTCTGTTCACCTACCCAACACATAGAGATTGACAGACAACTCCAAAACAATGTGGTAAGTATAACCACTCGCTTAATTCTAAGTGTACCAGGTCAGAAGAAACCAAAGGCAATATGTAATTAGCCATGTAAAGGTGAATACCAAAGGCAATATGTAATTAGCCCATGTAAAGGTGAATACGTGTATTTCTCTGTACTTACCCACTGTTTAGAGATCTCTGGCCTTGCATTCTCAACCCCTCAATGAAAACATAGGGAATCAGGTACCTGCCTAAATGTATCTATTGACTTCTTGCTTCCCATTAGATTAGTTTAGGACAGTTTCTCTTCTCTTCTTAGCAACAGTGTTATTCACTGCAAGAGAGACTAAGGTGCTACCCAAGGCATCTATACTTGTGGGTGTTGCCAAAAATAGCTTTCATGTTTTTAAGACTCACTACTGAGAAATAAATGGTGTTGGTAGAAACAGTTTTGTCTATTTCTTCTGTTGCTACAATTTACCTCATTGAATATTTAGTAGCTTGATTTCCTTCTCCCGAAAAGATGAAATAAGTAAACAGAAGTGACTGGCTAGTCTAATCTAGGCTAGATAATACATTTCTATTTTTAAGTTATGAAATAATGGTTTATTGTGGGATTTGTGTGTCTGTGTGCTCACATGACTGTGTGTGTACATGCACACATGCATACACACGCACACACGCACACACACACACCAAGTATGCATACACACAGAAGCACACAGAAGTACCCACCTATATGTGTGCATATGGAGGCCATATGACAACATTGGGTATCTTTCTCTCCCACTGTCCATCTTATCTTCAGAGTCTGTCACTGAACCTGCTGCTCAGTTACTGTCTATACTAGCCAACAAGCCCCTGAGATCTCCCGGCTCCTGCTTCCAGCACTGATGTTGTAGGCATGTGCCACAGTGTCTGGTTTCTTCTCTGGGTGCTGGAGATCCAAACACTTACTCAGCAACCACCTATGAGGCACCTCCCTAAGAAAGGTCACAATTTTCAACTTGGTATTTTCATGAATACTTTCTTCTTACTCATGTCCCTTTTGTCTCCTTGTCCCCTCACCTCCTTTTTGCTGATCTGATCTGCCTCTTTTCAGAGCATCCCTTCTTTTTTATAGTCACAGGCATTCTGTTAAATTCCTTTTCTTTTTATTCTCACCCCCTTGTAATCTTGTAATCTCTTCTTCTCTTCTCATGGGCCCTTTTCTAGTTTCATGACCCCCTCCATACACGCACACACACAAACACACACACATGTTCTCTCTCTCTCTTCTCTCTCTCTCTCTCTCTCTCTCTCTCTCTCTCTCACACACACACACACACACACACACACACACACAGATGGACACACACACATGTTCTCTCTCTTTCACACACAGACAGACAGACAGACACACACACATACACACACACTGTCATGCACACACAAACAAAATTCTCAAAAGAACAAATAGAAATGGCCAGTGGGTATTTTTAAAAATGTTCAACATTTTTAAATGACCACCATCCTTGACCGTCAGAGAAATGCAAATCAAAACAACTCTGAATTCTGTCTGACTACGGTCGGAATCTCTATCATCAAGAAAGTAAGTGACAATACATGCTGGCAAGGATGTTGGGGAAGGGAAGCCCTAGTCACTGATGGTGAGAATGTGATCTGGTGCACCCACTGTAAAGATCAGGATGGAGGTTTCTCAAAAGGCTGAAAATAGAACTACCAAATGTGCCCTTGTTTCTAATTTGCTGTGTGTTGAAAGGGAGTGGAAACTGGTATGTTGTCCATTTGGAGTCAGACAAACAAGACAGAAAGAAAAGTATAGGTCACAAAGGAATCTACCAAACAGGGAAAATAGGCATGTGGTTTTTACTTTATTCACATTTGAAGGCTTTGCCTGCTCTCCACCTGTATTTATAGGCACCATGTCTGGAAAAGACTGGGGGTGGGGAGGTAACTTTTCTCCAGAGCCTTCAGAACTGGGGATTCTATTCTCCGGAACTCTGTAAAGATAAACTGTTGTTGCTGAAGCCACCATTTGTCGAAATCTGCAATTTCACAGGCAATTCCAGCCTCCAATCACCTGCATAAATTCAACAACCTCCAAACTAGATTCCTCTGCTTCTACCTGTGCTTTCTGGTGTATTCTTCCAAACACTAATTGGGATTATTAGAAAGCATGAGTAAGTATAAATAAAATCACATGCCTCTTTTGTTCTGTCCCTCCAGTAGTTTATGTTATTCAGAGTACTCCTAGTCCTTCTTCCAGCCCATGAGGCTCTCCAGAATCTGCTGAGCCCCCAAATCCTCATCGACTTCCTCCTCAACATCTTCTATCACCCTCTCTGCGATTCCACCTTCTTATTTCAGAGATTTCTGACAATATCATTTGCACTTGTTGGTTCTCAGTGCAAATGTGGCACTGTAGTGTTTAGCCATTGGCACTCCTAAAACATTGAACAATCAGAAAAAGACTGAGTTCAACCTTTAGATGCCTGCAGGTTGGGAAATAGATTCTATCAGACATGGGGATCTAAATCTGCATCATATCACAGCTCAATTGGTTCCAGAAAGATTGCTGGATGAATCTCAGCTTCAACCTAGCTGAGTTTCCCCCTCTCATACTAACCTCAAGGGTTTCCTCACCTCTTTTGGGTCTTTTCCCAGATGCCACCTTCCCAGTGAGTCCTGTACTACTCGCTGTGCACCTTATCTTCTATTTAACTCTCCTATTTTTCTGTAGACACTATTATCACCTGACATACATTTTTCTTATTTATTGCCCATATTCTTCCATAGTGTATAAGTTCCTTCCATGGAAAGGTTTTTGTTGTTGTGTTCTTTTGTTTTGTTTAGTTTTATTTGTTTTTGTTTTATGTTATCTGCTGTGATATCATCATCTAGTATTGTAGTCTGGATATAATAAACCTGCAGTGAACATGTTTAAACAAATGAATAATTGTCCTTGAATAGTTCTGGCTGCTGCACATGTATGGAATGCAGAGGCACTCTGAGGAACAGACCATTAGCCTGTCATTCACAACAGTCTCATATAGATAGAATATGGAAGCCTGAGGAAGATCCCCTCCCTCCCTACCCTGTCATCACCTCTATCTCTAGAGAATCAGATGACCAGGGGGGACCAGGAGGTGTTCTCTCTAGCAGTTCCCTTCATCTGTATAATTGTGATTAAAATGGCTTTTGCTGCACAATCCCAGTGTCCTCTTTTACAACAAAATAGTTTTACTTCTATGTTGTCAGATAAAGTATCATTAACAATTTGTTTTGTTTTGACAGCATGGGGCTATAATTAGTTTCCATAGGAAAAATGCACCAATTAACATCATGTTTGCTTCTTGGCTTGAATCTAAATGAAATCAAAGGGAGCTGAGAAAAATGCAAAAAGATACTGCATTGGCATTAGCAAGAACTTGCCTGCCTGTGGATTAGGGTTAACTGTAGATAGCAATTCTTGGCTTCATATAAAGAGTTGCCCTGTTGTATCATCTCCAAGAAATGTTATGAATATGTATGTTCTCCATGATTTCTCTGTCTTTTGTCGTCTCCATGTGCTCATTCATACATAGTATTCAGAAGAACAGTACTGGTCTTCTGTTATTTTCAGCATGTTACCCAGATACACATTTCAAAGAATTTGGGATACGTTGATGACACTCAAACAGATAGACACGATGAACTTAAGTTGAAAAGATCACCCTAAGGAACAGTGTATGGTACCATTTTGCTTGAAGTAGAAAAATAAACTAAATAATATTTATAACTGTTTCTTTGTTTAAAAAACATGTATTTGCATTATTTAATTAATGTTAATTAATAACATAGAGAATGTGTTGTGTGGAGAGAGGAGGGAGAAGGGATGTGGGACAGAGTAACTCTCTCAAAGTGCCGATTCTGAAACTGCTGTGTTGTTGGAAGTGGGTAATGTTGCTTCAGTCCTGCTTCACAGAAGGACTGTGGTACTCTGAAGACATAGGACTTGACACAGAGCTGGCGACACCTAATGCCAAGTAGCTATGCTTGATTGACTTCCAGAGGAGCAAGAGTCAAGTACGCTTTAATAAGCCAAACTCAAAAGGATGTCACATGGCTTGTGGACACAAGCCATTCTGGGTTCTGGATCTCTCATTCTCTCATTCTATTTGTAATGCAGAATTATGGAAAGATTCCAACCCAATGCCACATTCTTCCTTATAATAGTGCCTGGCAGCTGTGCTGTGCTTTAGAATTCACCTTGCTCTTCTGTGTAATTTCCTTCTTTGAGATGTTGCATATGAACACTGTTTCTTTGGCTCTTAGTCCAAGTGACTAGGTATTATTGAGGAGCATTGAGGCCAGCCCTAGGGAGAAATGTGATAGAGAAGAATGGTAGATTCTTAGTTTGAAAGATGGTGGAAAAAGTTCCAGACTAAGCAGTTGTTTGCCAAGAGACCATGGACAAATTATGTCTATGTTCTAATCATGTTCTCATCTGAAATTCATCTTAATAATCTGTACAATTAAGGATTATTGTGAGTCATTTATAGCTAAAACAGAGAGTACTGTGCCTTAAACATGTGAGTGCCCCACAAATATTAAGGGCTCACTGTTATTTTTATTTGTATGTATTCATGGCTAGTGCATCCAGAGGGCCTTACCCACCTCTCCTCAAATGTCACCTAGCTCCTTAGCATAGACCACATGTGAGCATTAAAGATCCATTACTCTGGGTTCAGTAATTGCTTTGCCAAGGTGTTCTCATTAAAAATACAAGATTACTTATGAGCTATTGATCCCTTAGCTTAACTTTGATATTTTTTCCAAAGATAACATGTTAAGAGAAGTTATTGAATGGAAGGGACATAAGGGTGGATGGAGAAATGGAAACATTGGAACATGGGTTTTTTCTTCCCCAGCTACGACAAACCAAAGAGCCGGAGTAAGCAATAACACTTGCAAGCCATGGCAATCCAGCCAGCATGAGGTTTTAGGAGTAGCAGTAAAGAGGGGGACACTAAAAAGAGCTCGGGGGGGCTAAAAGTGAGTGAACTCCACAAGCCTGACAACACACACACACACACACACACTCACACACACTATACTGTGAAACATGTCAGTTCAGACTGTTGGTACCTCCTTCTCCACTATAGAGCTCATGTGATGGCAATTCATCATCACATTTGGCTTTAGGGCCCCTGCCACAGGATTTGAGGGGGTGTTACAATGAGTCCATGCATCACAATGCTCACATCCGCCCTCATAAATCATGTGTAGCTTTACAAGCCTGGGAACAATATGACAAATTATTCTAGATGCTTTGAAGGATAGGCTGAAACTAAAGGATATTGAAGATAGGGATGCAGATTAGAGGTGAGTATCTTGATCCAGGAATAAGTAGAAGAGGGCCAGGCAGAATAGAATATCTTTGCCTTCTCTCCAGTGATGACGCAAGTCTAGGGAATGGTTACCATGTTGACATCTTAATGATTCACTTTTATCAACATCTTGGCAACAATTTACATATTATTCATCTTGGTTTCTAAATTGCTCCATTTTTTTTCTGCTTTCAAGATTGAAGAGCCAACCACATCCAACCTCCTTATTGAGTGTGTGCTTACTGTTACTGTAGACATAAAAAAATTCCCTCTTCCCGAGCCAGTAGGTGTCACTATTGATCAACTGCAAGTAAAGATGGTAGCCTCACTAAGACAAGGCTACATTACCTCAGATTAGGGAACAATTGGATTTGACATTTCAGGTGAAAGAGCCATTGCCTCAGGTCTCCTGGTTTCCCGGTAGATGGCTGAGTTCTCAGAAAAAAAAAATAGACATTGCTTCACTTCTGCTTACCTGTAGGTACATGGAAACAGTCAGTGTTTATGGAGCTGAGGAGATGGTCCGCATGGGTCCACTCTCCAGGACAAATAACAAGAGTGACTTACAACCTTAATTAATTTTATTTTAAGGTGTTAGGGGTTGAATCTGAGCTTTTGTACATGGAAAACACATTCTCAGCAATCACTCTACCACCTGAGCTAGCTCCCTGACCCATAATATTCCCTGAAACCCTTACCATTAAATGTAGTCTACCCTGATTAACCATTAAGTCAATCATTTACAGTCGAGGTTAGAAGGCCCAGAATGACTTCCTTGCTTTGTTCTCTTCCTCTAGCTTTACATTTGACTTCAGAGAACTGTGTGCCAGAAATAATCAGTCAAACAAACCATCATGCTCAAACCAAAATGGAAAATGGGAGAGAGCTGATCTCAGCCTCTTCTCTGTCCGAGGCACTGCTGATCTCCAGCATGAGACAACTGTGGAATAGATCTTTGAACATTCCTTTTCTTTCCCTAGGCATTAGTATCTACCAACACCTCTGTTTATCTCTGAGGTTTGCCCAAGCCCTCCTCCTATCTAAAGAATCAATCCTCTGCTGTAAGATTTCTCTATCCTTCATATTTATTTTATAGGTAAGAAGTGAAGAGCAAGAGAAAGACTTCAAGTTTACTAGAGGGAAAAGACCAAGAGAGAAAAAAGAAGAAGGGGTGGAGGGGAGGAGAACAAGGGAGGAGGAGAGAAAGAAAGAGCAGGAGGGACAGAAGGAGGAGGAGAGAAAGAAGGAGGAAGGGATTGTTGATTAAAAATTGAGAGTGTACCACTTTCACAGGATTAGAATCACCATGGCCCTTCTATACTTATAGAAGGGAGGAGATGTCAGGGGCAGCCCTGCTTATACACTGAAGGACTACAATCAGCCATAGGCCTAAAATCAGCAATAGGCCTGACATACATGCATGCTAACACAAAGTCTTGGGTCTCTGTGGAAAAACACTGAAACAGATGGCTATAAGCTATTGTAAACAGGCAGCTTCTGTGGAAATTTACCAGCCTGAGTAGTCATAGACCTGTAAATAGGTAGCATTGGTGGATAGTACCAACTTAGGTAAGGAGAAGTGAATCATTGACAGAGCCATAGTGACCTGTCCCCTGAAACTTCACCCAGCAGATAACCTGTTCTGAAAGTTATCTGTACTCCCCCGTGAACACCTATGCTCCAGTGTCATCCCCTTCCCCACATCCTGCCTTTTTGTGTTTATAACCCCTGTGTGAATAAGTAAAAATTATGATTTGATTTTAAAATAAATAAATACACTCAAAACAAAACCAAACCAAAACAAAAAAAAAATTGAGGGTCTATCCTTGAAAATATGCATGAAGGAGAAAACTCGGGAGTGGGTGTCTAAAAGATGACTGACCTGGAGGCTGCCATCTGCATTCTTTGATTGCCAGCAGTCTTCTTCTGTCCTTCCATGCAGAATTCAAGAGCTGTTGGTAGCTTGAGAAGGGAACATGTGCTTTATGTTCCCTTCCAACAGGCTAGGCTGTGGTTACTTATCTGTCTGCAGGCTCAAACCAGTGAGTGCTGTGAGATTAAGAATTCACCAGTGGTTCCTGGCACTTCCTACATTTGTTCTTTTGTTAACAGTACCTGAGATCTACCATAACACTGCAGTCTTGCAGTTCAGTTAAACCTTCAATAGAAACCCACACACTGCTCATGAGGAAGGGAGACGCACTGGGCTTTAGAAAATACAAAGATCACTTCCTGGAAAGAAGCACTGCTAATGTCAACAAAAGTGCCCAATGGAAAATACCCAGCAAACAGGAATACAGTCAACAGTTTTCAAAAGACCATGTTGCTCAAAACACAATGAAAGGCTCCTTGATTTTCACCTGACTTTAGGAAAAAAAACACTTCTCAGCCCTAGTATGTTCAAATCTCCTTGAGTGAGACATAAAGAACAGGCTCTGAATTTATGTGTTCTGAACAGTGAGGAGAAAGAGGAAGCTCTGAAAATGAAAGTCGTTGGATAGTCGGGGTTGAGAAATAGTAATATATAAATAGTGACATTAGTGGGAGAACACAATGAAATCATACTTTGAGGAAGAATATATGGGATGCTGATGCAGGGGAATAAAGACCTCATGGCTGGTTTGTGAAAGCATGTCTCAGTCCCCTTGTCGGGCATGTTAATGGAGATATTTGGCCACAAGCATCATCAGACCAAACCCCTAAGCTCATCCTCCTGCCCCTGCCACTCTGATGTAAAACACATCAAATGGGTAGCCACCATATATTATAAGTAGCCAAAGGCATGCTCACTTCTGAGTTTTAGAATCAGATTTGATTCTGAATCCTGACTCAGACACTCAATCATTTTGAAGTACAAATAAGTCAGGCCTCAGTTGTGTCCATAATATGAGAATAATAGTCTCATGTTCGTGTAAGTGAGAGATGCTTCAGCAGTTAAGAGAGCTAGTTACTCTCACTGAAGACTCAAGTCTGATTCTCAGCACCCAGGTCAGGTGGCTCACTGTAATGCCACCTCCAGGGATATCCAATGCCTCTAGCCTCTGCCTTTTTTTTTTTTTAATAAACAGATTACTTTAATGTTCATAAACATAAAAATTCTTAGTAAAATACTTGCAAAGCAAATTTAAGACACACCAAAAACATTATCTGCTATGATTGTTGGATACATTTCTGATATTTATGATGATTTGACACAGATAAATCAATCAATAAAATAATCATGTGAATGGATTTCAGGACAGAAATCACATTGTTTCAATAGATACAGAAAAAGCTTTTGATAAATCCAGCATCTCTTTATAATAAAATTCTCAAAAAGATTTGGAATGGAAGGAGCATCTCTTAACATAACAAAAGCTATTTACTATAAATCTATAGAAAACATCAAGATAGAGAAAAAAATTGAAAGTGTTTCCACAAAGATTTATGGGAACCTGCATATGCATACACAACACACACACACACACACACACACACACACACACACACTTAAATTGAAATACACCATGGATGACATTTAGTCTGTACTTATAAGATGCTCAATGAACATCAACCCTGGATTACAGCCTGTAGGGTACATTAAGATGCTCAGACTTTCCCCCTTAAAAGTAAGGTTAGTACATAAATTCTCTTTGTCCTTCCTTCTTCCTCTGTCTCCTTTCTTTCATTTCTTCCTTTTATTTTTCTTTTACTCTATAGCTATATATGAGAATCTGACTAAGGATCGACTCCAGGTATGACAATAACCTAACAGATGTTCTTCAGCAAGTCACAGATCAATAGCCAGCCTTAGATAAAACAATTGCAGTGCATTTGAACAGTTGCAAGACTGGATGCCCAGTGCATAACTTGCAGAGGCCTGTGTATGTCTGAAATTTAAAAATGGTACATATTGTATGTGCTCAATGCTGGTAGGAGTGTGGAGAGGCCACACCCAGAGACAGGTAAGAAGGAGGGTACTGAAAACACCCAAAAGAGCAAAGTAAGTTAAGGCTGCAGTATAAGAGAATTCAAGAGAAGCCCAAGGAGGAAATAGTTATGAGACATTTGAGATACTCTCCACTGTACAGAGGGGATTTCTTCAAAATGATCAGGCAATAAGAAAAATCTATCAGGTTAAAGAAATCTGAGACATAGACTTTCTTAGCTTGCTTAACGTGGTATCTTAATTATCGTGTGCATTTTTCTTTCTGCTAGCTTCTTTTCTTGGACTCACTTTCTTCCTGGGTCCAGTGTGACCTCTGGTATGCAGTGCCTCATGTACACGTAGGACTGCAGATCTAAAGTAGAGAATAATTTAATGGGAATATATTCCTTACTAACAGTCATTTCAGAGTTGGACAGAGTTGTATCCCATGCCCATTCTTAAACCAGTCACTTCCAAGAGGAATGGAAAGAGTGTTAGTCACTTAGACTGTAGTTAAGATTCATCCAATGTTTTCAAAGCATGGGGCCATTTTGACTGTGAACAAAAACAGAAGTTCCTTGGTGAGAAAGAAGAAAGGCCAGGAAGGATTGGTGAGCAGAGCATCACTGCAGTCTGTTCCTGAATCCCAATGGTCCCCAGTTGCTTAAGGGCATGTTAGTGTTAAGGAAGTAGGACATAACTCCCAGGCTTCAAGCTTAACCTTTCAAAAGTGCTACAATTATCTCATAGACATGCTTCAAGAGGTTTGGAGTCAAAAGAACGGCTCGACTGTGCTGCACTCACATGCACCAAAAGGATAAAGAGAAGCCTTGAAATGTGCATTTATCTTAACTGTTCTGTGCAATTGAGTCTGTTTTCAATGAGAACTGAATATTCGCTAAATTATTGCACTAGATTGAGCACATTTGGGAACAATATGTTCGTATACAATGGTTTCATCTCACTTGTCAATAAAGTAAATATAGCTCTGAATGCCAGCATTAATGAGAAATAAAATATTCAACGTAGGAAGAACATATTTTCCCTCTTTTTTAAAGGCAGAACAAATTTGTATTTCAGTCCTGTACAGCCTTTCAATAAATGTTGGTCATATTATTTTTCCTTATATATCACTACAAATCCTTCAGCTTGAAAGAGTTTATTTAACGTGAACTAAATACTCAGATTTCTATTTCCCAAACAATCAATCAATCCTTTCTGTCAGATTCATCAGTTCCTGAAATCAGTGCCCTGTACATGATGGTAGATTTATCTGCTTCTAAGGCAGAAGGCCTGTTTCTACAGAGAGGTTGCTATGTTACAAATTCACTATTCCACACTACATTCAGGCAGATGATGGCTGGAAATTAGCCTTCATAATGGAAAGCATTAAGTTCCCTTGTTTATGTTTTCTTCTCTTTCCTTTCAAACAGATGTGAGTTTTACTATCTTTCCTTTCCCCTTGTCCCCAGAGGAAATGCACTCTGTGTTGATTAGACATCACATGATAGATTAAAAAAAAAAAAAAACAAATTCTTTAGATTTTCTGCTGCAAATTAAATGCAGAAAATTAACATCAGTATTTTGTAAATAAAAATTATCTCCAGCAACATGCTAATTTTAATTTGTGGTGCAAAGAATACAGGGGACATTTTGGATATTGATTCGTGTAGGAGCAATCTCCAATTAGTCTAAGTAGCTTGAGACATTGACACTAATTGTACATGAGAGTGCTAAAGCTTCCAGGGAACACAGAGCCCTGTAGCGTAAGATTTCACAATGACAGCCTGGAAGACCAGTGACGTGTTCAGGATGGTTCTGAGGCAGCTCTACAAATATGACACAGTAAAAATAGGTTTATTTTTATAGACGTCAAATTACTTAGCTTTATAGAAAAAATAAAATAATCTTCTTTAAATATGCTAAATTTGGAACCTTTTCATTTACAGACACAAAGATGCTTCTTTCCCTAAATGTTATCTTCCTATGTGCTATACAGGCTTTTATCAATAGTAAATAAATTCATAAGCATTAGTCAGTCAGCCTCCCACCATTTGTCTGTCTGCTCACCTTCTCTCTCAATTTCAATCCATTAGATAGGTTATTATTATGGGATAATGCAGCTCCTACAACTCAGCTACTATGTATATTTAGGTAAATAAGCAAAGTATGTAAGTAAATGTGTTTTTCAAATTGTTTATTAGTATCTGTGCTATAAAATTCTATGATGGATCCAGTAACAATTAATGTCACTGGTATAATATTTCTGAAGAATAACAGTTTAAAAATTAGGATATATTTTATAGTTTGGATAGTAATTGACTGCTAGTTGAAGATAATTGCTTTATGACCTGAGCAGATATACACTAATATAGGAAATATACTGAAGATAAATGCTCACTTTAATGAATGTTTTATATATAGTAGATAGGCTGAGTTTTTAATAAAGATGGATAGAAGAAATTATGTTAAAATTATACATGCTGTTAAAGTGACAGAATGTCCCGAATATGCTTTGTGTGTTTGCATGTTTCTGTATGGGTGCTTGTGTGTATGCATGGATGTGAAGGCCAGAAGTAGATGTTGAATATCTCCTTTAACCCCTCTCCACCTTATTTGTTGAGACAGGACTACTCAAATGAACCTGGAGCTTGTGGATTCCACTAGACTGCCTGCCCTGCCAGTCTTGGGTATCCTGCTGTCACTAGCATCCCCCATGCTGGATTATAGATCAGAGGTGTGGGAGTATTTTGCTGAAACCTGTCTCTTTTATGCGGAGTTGTACCAGTTTTAATGGTCCCAGGAACCACTGGATTACCATTGATCTTTCAAAGTATAAGTAAAGAAACCCCCAATTTCATATGTGATCACATGAACTAGCAGTTATTTGCTTTGTTTAGACAGAGTCACTTTGTGTAGTCCTGGCTATCTTGAAGCTTACTATGTAGATGAACTAGCAGTTCTTAACACTTTCTTGGTAAACAATCATGGCTTCTATTATTAGGCCTATACTGTAGAATTGTATTTAAGCTATGTTCACAGTATAAAAATCGTGTTAATGAATTAGGGGTTGGGGAATAGAGTCAATGGAACTAAATACTAACATGCTTTTTAATGTAAATGACAAAGTACTGTTTATGTAATACATTCATTTTCCTTGTGGTATTGTGATTAATGTATAAGGAACACAAAAAGCCATAGTAAGTAAATGGAGGCTTGACTGGAATAAAATGATTGATTGGTGATATGATATTGATTATTGATATGTTACCAATAATTCACTGATTGAGTTAATAGTGGGTGGAAGAGCTAGGTGTGTAAGACCAGTTGAAACTCATCATACTGATATTGAGACTAAATTGTAATCCTCAGGCTCAGAGTATAATTCTTTTGTGAAATCCATGATGATTGTAATTAGGGAGCCAAACAATGTAGATGATGATCTATTATCCAAGCTGTAACTCCTGTATGTCTGCCTGCTATTTGGATGCAGTTCAGTGACAGCTCTTATCACGACTGCTCTGTGGCTAGCAGGTGATTAGTAAGCACTTAACAATTTGAGATCTCCCTGGATTGAGCAAATAGACCTCAATATTTTTGCTGCATGAAGATCATAGTAGTAATTCCACACACACACACACACACACACACACACACACACTTAGTTTTAGAAGTAAGTTTTCGGTAGATGACTTCTAGCAATACTGATTTGTCATTAGTGTTTGTACATTTGCTTTAGGTAATTGTTAAGTGAAGGCTGTCTAATGATATTTTTACTATAAAAGTTATCATGCATTCTAGTCATAAGAAAACAGTTGATCACCAAGGGCTTATGCCTAATGTTGATGTACTATAATTACAAAGCTCCGTGGCCTTAAGTGTTTTTAGTGAAAATCAATGCTGCAAGTACTGGGAGATGTCCAACAAAGTCATAAAATAAAATATATAGCCTTGTGTCTGCTTCTGCTGCTTGATTGGTAATAATTAGTCAGAATTGGTATAGCTTAGGTAAGGTTGTAAATTCAGATTAGTTTAATGGCAATAAATGTTACGATGAAAGATATGTGAATTAAAATTAGTATTTGATTCAAGGTTTCTTCAGATTCTTTTGATATGCTATGAGGGCTTGTTATATGTATTAATTGATATAAGAAAGGAAAATGACCAGAAAAAAACTATTACTGAAAATTTTAGGCTATTTCCATTATAGTGACTTGGAAGACAGCATTGTGAAGCTAATTATTAAGCTACAGGAAAAAGAGTCAACTCAGGTTACAGAGGTCTTTGAGGATTCTGCCTTTATAGGAGATTGATCAGTTCTTTCAAAATGATATAAGGTGCCTTGTTAGCTTACTCTGTTTTCTGGGAGAAAATGGCTCTGTGTTACTTTGGTAGATGACTGATAGAAATGAAGAATTCCATGAGATCTGCAAACATATATGTAGCTAGTTGCTCAGAAACAGAAAATAAATATTCAAACCTTAGGTTCTGGGATTATGCAGACCTGCAATGGATATGGCTTCACTATGTACTATCTGTGTGATCTCAGGCAAACGTCACCTGCATTATAGATTATGCTGTCAAAGAGGAATAAGAGTTAAAACTTCATTCTCACAGGAAGATAGCTACATGATTGATGTTAAGTGCCAACAAAAATAGTTACAGGATATAAACTATCCTGATAGAAATTCAAAAGAAAATTATGAATATAATGTGCTAGGTGAGACAGGATAGTGAGTTCCTAGCTGGAGCTACAGACTTCTCAGGTCGTCAAGGCCTCATGAGGATATTAAAAAATGATGAATATCCTATGTCACGTCCAATCATCTAATCACCTTGAGAACAGTTTGCAAAGGTTCAAGCTTACCCTTAATATTTTTATAGTATTTTTCATTTTTCCACTTAATTCTTCTGTCCTGGTTATGCCACCATCCCCACCAGATAGTAAGCATATACATAAACAACCCCTAGCATTTCCTTTTTATTTATTTATTTATTCATTCATTTATTTAATGTATGTGAATACACTGTCACTCTCTTCAGAAACACCAGAAGAGGGCATCGGATCCCATTACAGATGGTTGTGAACTACTATGTGGTTGCAGAGAATTAAACTTAGGACCTTTGGAAGAGCAGTCAGTGCTCTTAACCACTGAGCCATCTCTCCAGACCCATCCCCTAGCATATCCTTAAGTGTTTATCATAATATTGAACAGGTCATCTTTCTTCAGACATCCCTGCAGTCCAATGTGTCCTAATATTACCCTCAACATTGGTAGAGGAAGGAATTCATTGAGACAATGTATGGAAAATAGGTGCTGTGAATCTAGAGACCTCTCCCCCCCAGAGATAAACCACATTATATTGTTCACATGTTACTCTTTTTGGACAACACAGAGATGTATGGACAGGTGTCTTTTGTCAGGCCACCTTTGGTTTTTATTACTGAGGGGTAACAAGAGGTAGCATAGAAACAATTTATAGTTTTCCTGTTGGGAAGTATTATTTAAGAACAATGTGATATCCAAGGCAGTTTCATTTTTTCTTCAATATGACAAATTTCCTTGTTAAGAAGTGATCAGAAAGGAACAGAAAAAAGCAACAGAAGGCTGGGAGGGAAGGCATCATTTGAAATCCCTTGCTAGTTTGTCTATCTGTTGGCAAATTATTCTTTTCTGTGTCAAATTCTCATCCGAGCAGTGTATAGAATTTGGCACCTAGCGTATGTCCACCAGGCTGCTAAATTTCTTGAGGAAATGAGAGGGAAGTTCAGCACGTTTTTCCTTATCTTAGACCTGACTCTTCTGTTTGCATGCTTCAGAGCTCAGCAATCCATCTTGTTTCCTGTCTTCATGACCTACAGTCACATCTGTGGAGAGTTTCCCCAGTCTCATGACTTATACTACCAATGACATGGGAATGTCTTCCAAATTACTCCTATCTCCACTGACGTCTCTCTCCTAAACCCTAGATACATTAAGTCCAGGTCCCCATTAAATGATTTAGTAGCTTTCTCAAATCTGAGATAGATTTTAGTCAAAACTAGACTATTGCCCTCCTCAGTATATTACCTAAGACAAAAGTCAATTTCACTGACCATCTCTTCCTTTAAGTTAACAATAACTTCTAGTTCCTAAAACCAAAAACCTTGATTGGTCCTTTATTTTGTCCTTTATTTCAGCTGCCCCAAGTGCTTTTCATATATCCTTTTGTCTTTATGCAACATAGATGTTTATCCAAATGCTGACCACTTTTTATTTGTTCTCTGTATCCCTGATGTCTGAACAGTCAGCAGCTGAATTTCTGAGTGTCTGTTGTCTTCTACTATAGCAACGTTACCTCTACTTCCATGATCTAGTCTGCACTCATCAGATGGATGCTCAAAGAGCACAAGTAAACAGTCTTTCCATCTGGATGAGACATTGTATTTCTTCTCTACTCAATTCCATGATGGCATCTCCTCTGGTAAGAAGGGAAAAATTATTTGCAGTGCCTTTCTTGCTGATTTTTATATCAACAGGCACTATCCGGCTAAAGCTCCAATGTGTCACCAAAGTTGATGGATTGGAACAAATTTTCAATATACCACTAATAACCCACTTACCACTGTGAAAAACAGTAGATTAGTTCCTGCCAAATAGAAGTTAATTTGCTCTGAAACACAGATTGAAGATGATCGACAAACTTTTAGCTTTCATAGAGATATAGTATCTCATTATTAAGCCCATGTTGGCCTTGAATTGTAGTTCTTCCATCCTCAGCTTCTCTAGCACTTAGATTATGAAAATGTGCTTCTACATCTGACATCAATGGACAAAAGTCCATTGAAGCATTTGAGCATTCATGCTTGAATTTCTGGTAATGTTCTGTTTCTTTTCTATGTCCTTAGCTCATAGAGTATACTGAAGTTTTCATTTTTCTACTTACATTACTTAATTACTGTTACAATACTTAATGCTTTTAGACCTAACAGCAAAATGTTAAACTAAGTGGTTTCTTAAACACTCCAACTCATGTGTTTTTTTTTTTTTATTTAAAATATAATTTCATTATTCTTCCTTCCTCTCCTCCTTCCTGTCCTTCCAGTGTCCAAACCCCCTCTCCAAATTGGCCTGCTCTTCTTTAATAATTGTTGCTACATACACAAATAAATAAATAAATATATGAATATAACCTACTGAGTTCATTAGGTATTGCCTGAATGTAAATAATTTTAGGTCAACCACTTTGTATTGAATCACAAATCAAGGAGCTCATTCCATGGGGAGTCTAATTCTCCCTTCCTTAGTAACTGTTAATTGCCTTAGCTCTTCACTTAGGAATTAAGGCCCATCTATATTTTGCCCATCTTCTGCAGGATGTCAATGGATGTTAGAACTGTTACGGTCTTGTTGGGCAGCCATGTTGTTCCTGTTTCATGAGTGTAGCTTCCTTGTCACAGCTAGAACTCACAATTCTACAGTAGACTTCTAGAAAGATAGCTTTTCTCCTTAAAAGAACAAGTGAATCTTACTCAATATTTACTTCAGTATTTTAAGATTTTAAATATTTAATTTTTATTATTTAATTTTTTATACTTTTATTTATATTTTATATTTCTAGTCTATTATTTTATCTTATTTTTAATTTAAATATTTACTCAGTATTTTGAGATTTTTAAGAAAGATCATCTTCTCAAGTGAAACAAACCAGACAAATTAATATTTTTTATTTGAAGATCTAAGACTTTATATAGTTACATAAAACCATTCTTATATACACAATGGAAGCAAAAAGGAAATTGGGGGATGGAATGAGATTGGTAGGGGAGAAGGAGAAAAGTGAGACATGGATCTTATACACGGGCAAAGTATGCAATATACTTGAAAGAATTGTCTATGTGAAACCCAGCATGATGTACAATCAATATCCACTAGTAAACTTTTTAAAAGAAGGAATTATATCCTCATATTTCTTGTTCTTTCAGTCCCATTGCTTCTGCAAATATGAAAGGTAGCCCTGTGTTTCCACTTAATTCTATCATCCCCCAAACTCTCTACACTGTGTTATCTTCTCTCTGTCAACTGCTTCCGACTTCTCTGCTTCTTTAGTATATGCAAAATGTTAGCACCTCTAGATTCCATACTTCGGTTTCTGCCATGCCAATTATTTGACATCTGAGATCCAAAGGAAACAGTTGGTCCTAGCCCAGCAAATAAGAACTTCACTCGAGAGAAGGAACATCGTAAATGTCTAAACTAATGAACATTTCTTTTATTCCTCTTGGCTGAATAGCAAGTTATGTAGACAGAGGAATTTCCATGGATTCCAATGGCCCTGAATTGGTTCTTCCAAGCTGAGGAAAGAGCTAAAGTAAGAAAAAAATATAAACCTAACTGTAAATGATTATATAGATTACTCAATAATGACAACACATTAGGCTTGATGAGCAGTGAAATTAGGATGAGTAAACGAGTTAAATCTCAATTATCTGAACTTCTGGTAGGGAATGCTGAAAACACTTGAGTCATGCTTCATCTCAGTATCATCAGTAAGTGGTGCTGCAGTGACATGGCCATTTGTGAGACATGTTCCATCCCCACACCTGCTCTTTCCTGTTCCAGTAGAGAGAGACATCAATGAACTAACAATTGCAATTACACCAATAATTGCATCCCTGAGCCTCCCATGCCCAAAGACTGGACATTGTTTTCAAATATCCTCTTTCTTTCATAATCCATATCAAATCAGGAGACAATCCTGACTTCTTTCCCATGAAAATATACTTAGAGCCCAGTCATTTCTCATATCTTCTCAACTGCCATGAGATCCAACCACAGTCCTGCTGGATTCTTGCCATGGTTTTCTAAGTGGTCCTTCCTGAACTCCCATGTGCTTCTGTTTGCTTGTTCTCCTCTCCCTCCACGCAGCCTTTATAGCCTCCTCATAATTCTTTGGTTATATCGAGCATGCCTGCATCACAGGGCTGTGAGCAAGCCCTTCTATCAGTCTTGAGTCCCCCCTCTGTTTAACACATGGCTTCACCTTCCACTTCCTAGAAGCCTCCTTCCAAATACCTCCTTTTCAAGGTCTTTCCTTGACTGTCCTCCATGCAATAGCAATGCTGTCTGGGCCACCACTCTCGTTCCCCTGTTTTATGTGTTCCTTGGCACTTCTTAAGGTCTATTGAAGGTTTGTGATAGCTTTTTTCCCATCTATCTCTGTTTCTTCTCTCTCTCTCTTTCTCCTCTCTCGTCTCTCTTCTCTCTCTCTCTCTTCTCTCTCTCTCTCTCTCTCTCTTTCTTTTTGACAATTTCAGACATATATGGAATGTTTCTTGGTCATATCACTGCCCACTACTCCTGCACCAGTTTCTCTAGGTCTTCCTAATTACTTCCACACATCACACCCATCCCCAATTTTTTTATTTATTTATTTACTTACTTACTTATTTACTTATAATCCATTAAGTTAAATCACTGCCAGATTATTCTTAACCTTTCTGCACTTTCTTCTCTGTTCTGGGTAGCTCCTTGGTGTGAGCTATGCCTATGGATTCCAGCATTTGAGCCCTCCGTGACTGAGCTGGGTTCATCCAATGATTGGTTCCTTGATACAAGCAGGAGAGGAGAACACAGGACCAGTGCAAGGTCAGAGTGCTCACACTTCACATGCTTTCGTGCTTGTCTGCTCATGGATGTCAACTGTTTCTTCCCCTGTGACCATAGCTCCTGTTGGGTAGCACAGTTCCACAGCCCTTTCCCACTGGTTTTCAGAGAATAGTTGATTCCCCAGATCCTTGAAGCCTATGGGGTTGGTTAATAGCTCTCCACTGTAATTCTATGTAAAACTGATATTAGTTCTTGACACACTACTCAAATCAGTTACTCTGCTAGAATGACCCATTGTTTTCAACAAAGACATCTATTTATTTTTTCATGTCTTTTATTTTACATATCAACAACCTACTCATACCACCACCACCCCCAAACACACATAGATAATCTTTCAAGGGATTTGTGACTAAAGTAACACTACAATGTAGTAGACATTTGATAAATCTGTTGATGAATGAGGGACTGATTAATGAGCAAATGAATTCATCTTTACCTTTGCAAAGACTCCATGAAATAGGACTTGTTGACCTCCACTATGCAGATGAAGATGCTGCGACAAAGAGAAATAATGTAGCCAATATGGTGCATCAGTCCAAGACAGATCTGACTGGAATCTCTGCTTAGCATTTGCATTTCTGCTGTGCATTAGGATTTCCATGTATCACACAAAGGCTTTCATATTTCTAATAAGTGAAAGGTATTTATTTTATCTTCCTTGTTTTATGGTATTGGATTATGTCACATAGTTTATGAATTCTTTAGCTGCCACAACAGTTAAAAGCACTTCTAGGAACAGAACCCAGATTAGCTTTACCAAACAGTAGACAGGCTTAATGACTTATCAACTAATAAAAATAAAATAAATAAAAAAATCTTTGAACCTAGCACATATACTAAACCAAATCCACATGTGAGTGTTCTTGGTTGTTAGGCTGTTTCTCAAGCAGGCTAGTAGACTGCTTTGACAACTTTGCATTAAGTCACCAATCAAAGCAAGAGAGGTCAGAGGAATGGCTGTTTTGGAGTCTGCTCACAGGAAGAGCTTCTGACCCAAAGGAGTTGCTGATGTAAGACAGAGAGGAATCCAGTTCCCAGGCTGAAAGCCAGGACTCCAGCCCAGTTCGATGGCAGAATAGCAGCCTCCAGGGACCAGACCGAGATCTGGATTTCTCTGAAAATCAAACTCCTACCTCTGTTGTTCCTCTGAGTTTATAAGAACTTTTGTTTTCCTGTTTTATCCTCTTCCATAACTCTGAAGTTATCAGAGTGCCAAGAGGATGCTCACAGGTCAGTATTGGCTAAGAGAGGATGATGGAAGATATGCTTAAGGCAACAAAGCAAACAGGCAGTTACTGTGTATAGACTTTCCAACCAAAAGCAAGGGAAACTAACCCATGTATAGCACTGGGTTAGCTGTGCATGGCCCTATCTGGGAGGGAAGGAGTCTTACACTCTTCTGGTGAATACAGAAACTCACTAAATTAGTAACTTCTGAACAGCTAAAAGGCTCTGAAGGAGAAATGTGGTATCTTTGGAGTTTCTTTGAGCTCCTCTGTTAGGCAGGGTCAGGAAGTATACTCAGTGGAAGAATCTGGAAGGCAGAGAAGGTGCATTTATAATTATGAAAGCAGAAATGATAAGACTCTGGCAGATGCTGTACATATGCATAACCCTTGATGTATAATAATCCATTCCCCAGATTTGTAGCCTAAAAGTATTTTTCATAACCTTTTTTTAATTGTATTTTTGCATCATTATAACCTCCATCACTCCAAATTTCCATCTTGTTTTCAACCCCCCCTTATCCCACCTGCCACTTATCTCTGAATGCATTTTACTGGAGGAATCCCCGAGATTTTCACCATAGCCTAACTAGGACTGACAGGTGGCCTATCCAAATGGCTAAGAGGTTTAGGCTCATTGGGGGAAAAGGCACCTCTTTTCTTTCTTAGTATTTCAGGGATTTGCACCTCTATGTGCCTCTCTGTGTGGTTCCTCCAGCAAGGTCACTGGAATTTTTACACATCAGTGAAAGTTTCCATGTAGTATAGAACTACAAGTAGCCATGCCTTTATAAAGCTTAGATAGATGAGGGAAGAGTGGTCATCACTATAGGTGCCTCTTGTTGGTCCAAATGAGTCCCAAGGCTGGGCCTCAGTGTGGAAGGGATCAATCAGGAGATGAAGTTCACTGGATGTCATTCTTGGATATTAGCCATTACTCTTGGTGCTTAACAAAAAGAACTAGACAATCGGGCTGGGAATAGATAGTATGTATAAGATTTTAAGAGGTTGGTTAAAGCATGTGTAAGTCTGTTGAAGAACTGGATTCAATCAAGCTGGGGAGGAACAGGGCTTCACAGAGAAGGAGACAGGTGCACTGGAAGCAGGCTGAGCCTAGAGCCCAGCTACCACCAAGCTTTTTTGTTATATAAGCCAGCCAATTTCTCTTTCCCTTTGCTTGTCTGAGCTGACTTTTTTTTTTTTTTAAATCTTTGAATCAAGAGGCCTGACTAATAACGGGAGGTGGCAAATCACACTGCCTAGGAGAGGAAGGCTCTGGAGTGACCTCACTACCAAATGCAAAGCCTCTTGGAAACAACCTGTTCTGTACAAATGCTGAGAGTTATGATTATACCTGATGCGCAGCCTGCACACTCACTCTGAGTATGAGCCTGTCCCTGACATCAGAAAGAGAAAGGTCTGTGGGTGGATGTTCCTAATGGCTGCAGGAAGCCCTTTTCACACACATAATTAACAGTGACAGCCGACTATCGCTCCAACCTTCAGCAGTAATTGGTCAAACATTTTAAAGATCTCTAAAATGTAAAATTTTATGTTTTGGAGTCCACCAGCTACAATTCCAGCTTTCTGAATCCTGCATTAACACTGCCTTCAGGATCCTCACATTATTAATTTGACTCACAAACTCAATAAGATATTTCATGCAGAGTCTTTGGCATAGTCCTGCTTAGAACCTATTAAACTCCCAATATGTATTAATTTTTACTTTTGTTATTGCAAGGGTTCCTTTGTCATATTTCCAGAATTCCAAAGTATACTAGTAAATGTGATTAGAGAAAAAATTGTTACCAGGCTCTTTCCAGAGATCTAAGATGATATGAAGAGCTACATCAGGTGGAAAGGGTTTGTGTGGAACCTTGTCCACCAAGTTAAAAGCAGTCATGATGAGGACCTTAGTCATAAAGTCTTTGATGGTCACAGAATATAGTGGCTATATGTTTTTCCTTCCTTAATTATGTTGTTAAATCTCCAGGGCATAGATGGTGTTCTGGGACCCTAAGATGGTTGGAAGGCCAGGCGGATCTCCCCACTCCCCTCTCATTTCTTCCTTCGTGTTCCTTAGGTGTCAGTGTGCCATGCAGCCCCTTGCTTTGTGACCTTCACAGATGTCATGTCCATGGAGTTATATAACCTTTACTGTACTTGCAGTTCAGCTCAGGCTTGACTTCGCCATTCATGAAGGCTTCCTTGGCCAGCAGTCTGTGCCTGCTTGGGTTTCTGCTGCTGTGCTATCACCCTAGTCGTTCCCTTCAGAGCTCTATTAGCAGTCTGTTAGTAGTTTCATCCTTTTAATGACCACGTACTCCTCCTGAATGGAAGCATCTTGTCAATGGAACACAAGGGATTTGGGTTGTCTTTTATCTAGAGGACCCTAGTGCAGGGCCTGGACACAGTATGTGCTCAGCTAATACTAGATGAGTAATGGAACAAAGGGTGATATCTACGGCCTAGAGACTAAACTCACTCCCCTTCTTTTTTTTTTTTTTTTCCAGATAGCCAGGTTGTCTCAGAGAATTCACGTTTCTAGAGAGGTGGGAAATAATTTACGATACTAAAGGGAGTGGCCTATTGTTCTTTGTCTAGCTTCTAAATCATTAGTCTTTTAAGGACCAACTTCTGTTAAAATGATTCTTTCCTTAAAAGATGGTTTCTTCTAGAGAAGCAGATGTCATTTTTAAGAGTCTGCATACTCCTCACGACCTGTGCCTTCTTCCTAAAGAGGAACTGTGGAAGAAACAATAGACATGAGTTTAAACATACCAGCTGAGTAACTAAGGACTGTGTGTGCTTGTTTATCTGCTCTTAGCTGTTCACTTCAAGTAGAAGGAGTAAATAACAATGTTTGAAAGAATGGTTCAGATTCCACTCTGTGCAACCACAGGTAAATGAACTTACCTTCCTTCCATTTTCATAACTACAAAGTGGGGGTAATTACTTCTTTGAGTTGTTGAACAGATGGAATCAGACACTAGCCACAGAGCAAAGCATTCAGTGTCAACCACACAGTAAGAGCAGAGAAAGTTATATTACATTTTGCTTCAAGGGATATCTTTACTATATCTGACCAAAAAATGGGGATGAGGCTGTGAAAGAGAGTTAATTGATGACCTTATAAGCTGAAAGATATCCCCTTTCCATATATCAAGAAGGTTTTCTACAGCTAAGCTGGGTTTGTTATTAGCTGCACTAGCCAGTGGCCTTCTGACTCCCATATCCTGATGTCCCCAGCCCTTCTAAGACCTCATAACTGCACATTTCTTCTGCTGTTAGCTAATAAAAACCTTTGTTCTGATGATGCAAATCATGCTGTTTTGTAGATGAACACTGCCTACTTCTCTATTGGATGTCCGTGTTGTGGAGAGTTTCCAACAGCAGTCAGAGACATCAGAGGCTGGATTCTAATCTACCATTTAGTATTCAGGTGAACCTGGGGTGTTACTATGTCTCTATCATCAAGTCTCACAGGGAATTTAAAAAGGCTTCTGCAGATCAGAAAAGTTGCAGCAAGATGATATAGATGCAATGTCTGATGGACTTACCTAGACCCAGATGCTATTAGTGGGATCAGTAACTTTTTCTCTATTTGCTAATGATTCTGGTCACTTTCCTTCCATCCTTCTAGCCATTTTCCTCTAGTCAAACAACGGAGTCAATTCTAAATATCCACTTTGAACGATGGGCTAGAAACAGGGAGAGAAAAGAAAGGCACAGCTTAGCAGAGATCAGTCAAGGAAATAGCTGCCCACATGCAGGTTCTAACACCACGATGCTGAGGAAGCTATGGAGTTCAGGATGAGAAGAGCTCCAGAGAGAACATAGGATGACAGTGACAGGGCTTGGCTGCTGAGCTCAGGTCTGAAAGATAAAATTGAAAGAAAGGGAATAAAAAGCAGAGCCTTGACAGCTGGGTGGCAGGCGGTGCTAACAGGGACACAACCTTGGCAATGCTACAAACCTTTTTCTGAAAAAAAAAAAAAAAAGTATTTCTATTTAGTAATTGCCCCATTGTAAACTAGCTGGGGAGGAAATAATGTTCTGACCAAATAAAACTAAGGTAACTGGAGGTTTTGTTTGCCAATTTGTATACTTGGAAAAAAGCAAGATGGACAACTTATGAAGGCCATCTAGAACTTGAATTAACTGAAATACATACATTCACATCACACAACAAAATATATATATTATATAATATATATATATTATATATATATTTATATATATCATGCATTGAGTGCCCTATCTTCATGCATGTCAGAAGAGGGTACCAGATCCTATTACAGATGGTTGTGAGCCTCCATGTACTTGCTGGGAATTGAACTCAGGGCATCTGGAAAAAAAAGCCAGTGCTCTTAATCACTGAGCTATCTCTCCACCTCTAGAATACATATTTCTTTTTATAAATTCTTCTTTTTTATATTGGATATTTTATTTACATTTCAGATGTAATCCTCTTTCCCCCTTACCCATGAACCCCCTATCCCATACTCCCTCCTCCTGTTGCTATGAGGATATGCCCCCACCCACCCTCCCACACTCACTTCCCCACCTTCGATTTCTCCCACACTGGGGTGTTCAGTCTTCATTGGACCAAGGACTTCCTCACCCACCTATGCCTGACACTGTCATCCTCCCCTACATATATAGCTAGAGCCATGGGCCCCTCCCTAAGTGCTCCCAGGCTGGTGGTTTAGACCCTGGGAGCTCTGGCTGATTGGTATTGTTGCTCTCCTCATGGGGCTCCAAACCCTTTCAGTTCCTTCAGTCTTCTCTCTCACTCCTCCATTGGGAACCCCATGATCAGCTCAATGGTTAGCTATGAGCTTCTGCCTCTGTATATTTCAGGCTCTGGAAGACCTGTAAGGAGACAGCTATATCAGGCTCCTGTCAGCATGCACTTCCTGGTATCTACATCAGTGTCAACTGTCTGGTGACTGCACAAGGGATGGATACCCAGGTGGAGCAGTCTCTGGACGGCCCCTCCTTCAGTTTCTCCAGCTTGGTCTCCATATTTTTTCCCATGAGTATTTTGTTACCCCTTCTAAGAAAAGCCAAATCACCCACACTTTGGTCTTCCTTGTTCATGAGCTTCATGTGGTCTGTGAGTTGTATCTTGGATATTGCGAGCTTTTGGGTTAATATCAAACTATCAGTGAGTACATACCATGTGCATTCTTTTGTGATTGGGTTACCTCACTCAGGATGATACTTTCTAGTTCCATCAATTTACCCAAGAATTTCTCAAATTCGTTGTTTTTAATAACTGAGTAATATTCCATTGTGTAAATGTACCACATTCTCTGTATCCATTCTTCTGCTGAAGAACATCAAGGTTCCCTCCAGCATCTGGTTATTATAAATAAGGCTGCCATGAACATAAGAAAGCACGTGCTCTTGCCATATGCTGGAGCATCTTCCGAGCAAATGCCCAGAAGTGGTATAGCTGGGCCCTCAGGTAATACCATGTCCAATCTTCTGAGGAACTGCCAGACTGATTTCCAGAGTGGTTGTACCAGCTTGCAATTCCACCAACAATGGAGGAGTGTTCTTCTTTCTCCACATCCTCACCAGCATCTACTATCACTAGAGTTTTTGATCTTGGCCATTCTGACTGGTGTGAGGTGGAATCCCAGGGTTGCCCTGATTTGCATTTCCCTGATGACCAAGGATATTGAACATCTCCCTAGGAGCTTCTCAGCCATTCGAGTTTCCTCAGTTGAGAATTCCTTGTTCAGCTCCGCACCCCACTTTTAATAGGGTTATTTGGTTGTCTGGAGTCCAATTTCTTGAGTTTTTGTATACACTGGATATTAGCCCTCTATGGGACACAGGACTGGCAAAGATCTTTTCCCAATCTGTTGGTTGTTGTTTTGTCCTATTGACAGTGTCCTTTGCCTTACAGAGGCTTTGCAATTTTATGAGGTCCCATTTGTCAATTCTTGATTTTAAAGCATAAGCCATTGGTGTTCTGTTCAGGAACATTTCCCCTGTGCCTAGGTATTCGAGGGTCTTCCCCAATATCTCTTCTATTAGTTTCTGTGTATCTGGTTTTATGTGAAGGTCCTTTATCGACTTGGACTTGAGCTTTGTTCAAGGAGATAAGAATGGATCAATTTGAATTCTTCTACATGCTGACTGACCTCCAGTTGAACCAGCACCATTTGTTGAAAATGCTGTCCTTTTTCCACTGGACAGTTTTAGCTCCTTTGTCAAAGATCAAGTGACCATAGGTGTGTGGGTTCATTTCTGGGTCTTCAGTTCTATTCCATTGATCTTCCTGCGTGTCTCTGTACCAATAGCATGCAGTTTTTTATCACTATTGCTCTATAGAACAGCTTGAGGTCAGGGATGGTGATTCCCCCAGAAGTTCTTTTACTGATGAGAATAGTACTCGCTATCCTGTTTGTTTGTTTGTTTGTTTTTGTTATTCCAAATAAATTTGCAAATTGCTCTATCTCTATGAAGAATTGATTTGGAATTTTGATGGGGATTGCATTGAATCTGTAGATTGCTTTTGGCAACATGGCCATTTTTACTATATTAATCCTGCCAATCCACAAGCATGGGAGATCTTTCCATCTTCTGAGATCTTCTTTGATTTCTTTCTACAGAGACTTGAAGTTCTTGCCATACAGATCTTTCACTTGCTTGGTTAGTTTCACAGCAAGGTATTTTATAATATTTGTGACTATTGTGAAGGGTGTCATTTCTCTAATTTCTTTCTAAGTCTGTTTATCCTTCAAGTTGAGGAAGGCTACTGATTTGTTTGAGTTGATTTTATAACCTGCCACCTTGCTGAAGTCGTTTATCAGGTTTAGGAGTTCTCTGGTGGAGTTTTTGGGGTCACTTAAGTATACTATCATATCATCTGCAAATAGTGATATTTTGAACTTCTTCCTTTCCTATTTGTATTCCTTTGATTTCTTTTTGTTGTCTGATTGCTCTGGCTAGGACTTCCAGTACTATATTGAATAGGTAGGGAGAGAGTGGGCAGCCTTGTCTAGTCCTGATCTTAGTGGGAATGCTTCAAGTTTCTCTCCATTTAGTTTGATGTTAGCTACTGGTTGCTGTATATTGCTTTTGCTATGTTTAGGTATGGGCCTTGAATTCCTGATCTTTCCAAGACTTTTACCATGAAGGGATGTTGAATTTTGTTAAATGCTTTCTCAGTATCTAGTGAGATATAGAAATGTGGTTTTTTTATTTTGAGTTTGTTTATATAGTGTATTACGTTGATGAATTTCCAAATATTGAACCATCCCTGCATTTCTGGGATAAAGCCTCCTTGATCATGATGGATGAGTGTTTTGATGTGTTCTTGGATTCAACTTGCAAGAATTTTATTGAGTATTGTTGCTTCAATATTCATAAGGGAGATTGGTCGAAGTTCTCTTTCTTTGTTGGGTCTTTGTGAGGTTTAGGTATGAGCTTAATTGTGGCTTCATTGAACAAATTGGGTAGTGTTCCTTCTATTTCTATTTTGTGGAATAGTTTGAAGAGAATTGGTATTAGGTCTTCCTTGAAGGTCTGATAGAATTCTTCACTAAAACCATCTGGTCCTGGGCTTTTTTTGGTGGGGAGACTTTTAATGACTGCTGCTATTTCTTTAGGGGTTCTGGACAGTTTAGATGGTTTGTTTGCTCCTGATTTAACTTTGGTACCTTGTATCTGTCTAGAAAGTCGTCCATTTCATCCAGATTTTTCAGTTTTGTTGAGTATAGACTTTTGTAGTAGGATCTGATGGTTTTTTTTAATTTCCTCAGTTTCTGTTGTTATTTTATTAATTTGGATACTGTCTCTGTGCCCTCTGGCTTGTTTGGCTAAGGGTTTATCTATCTTATTGATTTTCTCAAAGAACCAGCACCTGGTTTTATTGATTCTTTGTATAGTTCTTTTTGTTTTTACTTGGTTGATTTCAGCCCTTTGTTTGATTATTTCCGGCTGTCTACTCCTCTTGGATGTATTTGCCTCTTTTTGTTCTAGAGCTTTCAGGTGTGCTGTCAAGTAGTTAGTGTTGCTTTCTCCAGTTTCTTTTCGTAAGCACTTAGAGCTACGAGTTTTCCTCTTAGCACTGCTTTCATGGAGTCCCACAAGTTTTGGTATGATGTGTCCTCATTTTCATTAAATTCTAAAAAGTCTTTAATTTCAGTCTTTATGTCTTCCTTGACTGTCATCACTGAATAGAGCGTTGTTCATTTTCCACATGTATGTGGGCTTTCCAATGTTTTTGTCATTATTTAAGACGAGCAAAAGTCCATGGTGATCTGATTGAATGCAAGGGATTATTTCAGTCTTTTTATATCTGTTGGGGTCTGTTTTGTGACCAATTATATGGTCAATTTTGGAGAAGGTACCATGAGGTACGAGAAAAAGGTATATTCGTTTGTTTTAGGGTGAAATATTCTATAGATATCTGTTAAATCCATTTGGTTCATAACTTATGTTGAGTTCATTGTCTCTGTTTAGTTTCTGTTTCCATGATCTGTCCATTGCTGAGAGTGGGGTGTTGAAATCCCCACTATTATTGTGTGAGGTGCAATGTGTGCTTTGAGCTTTAGTAAAGTTTCTTTTATGTATGTGGGTGCCCTTGAATTTGGAGCATAGATGTTCAGAACTGAGAGTTCACCTTGGTAGATTTTTCCTTTGATAAGTGTGATGTGTCTTTCCTTATCTTTTTTGATTACTTTTGGTTGAAAGTCAATTTTATTTGATATTAGAATGGCTACTCTAGCTTGTTTCTTGGGACCATTTGCTTGGAAAATTGTTTTCCATCCTTTTACTCTGAGGTAGTGTCTGTCTTTGTCACTGAGGTGCATTTTCTGTATGCAGCAAAATTCTGGGTCCTGTTTATGTATCCAGTCTGATAGTCTACGTCTTTTTTTGGGGGGGGGGAAGTTGAGTCCAGTAATGTTAAGAGATGTTAGTTAAGATGATTGTTGCTTTCTGTTATTTTTGTCATTAGAGGTGGAATTATGTTTGTGTAGCTATCTTCTTTTAGGGTTGTTGGAAGATTACTTTCTTACTTTTTCTAGGTTGTAGTTTCCCTCCTTTTATTGGAGTTTTCCATCAATTATCCTTTGAAGTGCTAGATTTGTGGGAAGATATTGTATAAATTTGGTTTTGTCATGGAATATCTTGGATTTTCCATCTTGGTAATTGAGAGTTTTGTTGGCTATAGTAGTCTGGGCTGGCATTTGTGTTCTCTTAGGGTCTGTATGATATCTGTCCAGGATCTTCTGGCTTTTATAGTCTCTGGTGAGAAATCTGGTGTAATTCTTATAGGTCTGCCTTTATATGTTATTTTACCTTTTTCCCTTACTGCTTTTAATATTTTTTCTTTGTTTTGTGCATTTGATGTTTTGATTATTACGTGAAGGAAGGAATTTCTTTTTTGGTCTAGTCTATTTGGGGTTCTATAGACTTCTTGAATGTTCATGAACATCTCTTTCTTTAGGTTAGGGAAGTTTTCCTCTATAATTTTGTTGAAGATGTTTATTGACCCTTGAAGTTGGGAATTTTCACTCTCATCTATACTTATTCTCCTTAGGTTTAGTCTTCTTATTGTGTCCTGGATTTCCTGGATGTTTTAGGTTAGGAGCTTTTTGCATTTTGCATTTTCTTTGACAGTTGTGTCAATATTTTCCATGGTATCTTCTGCGCATGAGATTCTCTCTTCTATCTCTTGTATTCTGTTGATGATGCTTGCATTTATGACTCCTGATTTCTTTCCTAGGTTTTCTGTCTCCAGGGTAGTCTCCCTTTGAGATTTCTTTATTGTTTCTACTTTCATTTTTATGTCCTGGATGGTTTTGTTTAATTCCTTCACCTGTTTGGTTGTGTTTTCTTGCAGTTCTTTAAAGGATTTTTGTGTTTCCTCTTTAGGGGGTTCTACCTGTTTACCTGTGTTCTCCTGTACTTCTTTAAGGGAGTTATTTACGTCCCTCTTAAAGTCCTCTATCATCATCATGAGAAGTGATTTTAATTCAGAATCCTGCTTTTCCAATGTGATGGGATTGAGTTCAGGGCTTGCTATGGTGGGAGAACTGGGTTCTGATGATGTCAGGTAACTTTGTGTCTGTTGCTTATTTTCTTGTGCTTGCCTTTCACCATCTGGTTAAGTCTAGTGCTACCTGCACTCACTGTTTCTGACTGGAGCCTGTCTTTCCAGTTTTCTTGCTTGTGTCAGAAGTCCTCAGAGTCCAGATGTCTCTGTGGTCCTGAGCTCCTGGGTGGAAGAACTGCTGAGACTCAGACTACCTCTGGGATCCTGAAATCCTGCTCCTCTGAGTGCAGTGGTTCCTTCTTTGCTCTGAGTGTGGTGGTTCCTCTGGGATGGCTCAGGATATTGTGTCTTCATGGGAGCAGACCAGCTAGGTGTCTGCCCCAGCCAAAAGGACCAAGGGAGGGCTAGAATACATATCTTAATTTTTATACTCTGACATGAATTCAGTTACATATTTGGAACACATTATGACTGATCTGAAAGAACAATTTCTATCAATTAGATGTGTGTGTGTGTGTGTGTGTGTGTGATTAAACAGAAGTATTCTCTTGTATCCACATCTTAGATTGGAGGGGTCCAGTAACAAGATGTACTGATAACAATTTCAGAGAGAACTCTGTGTGGGCCACACAGTAAAACGCTTCACTAAACATCAAAAGACTTTTAAACAGGCAAGAATATCTTGTATTAAAAGTGGACACTGGTGATCTCAGTGTCACAAATCAAAGAAAAATAGATTGTTCCTGAAGGGTTGGGGCCGTCCCTCAGAGTTGGTACAGGACACATCTAAACACCAAGTTCTCAGCATTAAGGAAATTTATTATCCCAGAGGGGCAGGTGTGGGTGTGGGCTGCCTCTGGACATAGTATAGTTAGGCACAAAACAGCAAAACAGCAGGTGGTTTTTTGAGTTGCTTGTTTGTTTTTCACAAGAGTGAATTTTTAAGGAGAAAAGGTGGGAGTCTGTACTAGGGTGAGTTGGTAAGTCCTGATGGATATATTAGCCAAATGATGAATTTTGATTTTTGGTCCTTGGTGTTTTGTCTCAGGAATGAGTCAGTGGCCAAATAAGGGACTGGACCTTAGCGGGGAGCTTTAGGAGTGTTATCTAATGGTTTAGCAACAGAGAGAGGGGTAAAAGGCAAAACCTGTTGGCACCATGTTTACCATGCTGAGGCCTTTTAGAGAGCCCCAGTTCTGAGAACATGGTTCTGAATTCAATAATAGAAGTCAATATGAACATTTTTTTGTAATGCCCACTATGATGATGCCATAAATGCACGTTTTTGGGAGATGCCATATATATATATTTAATGTGTGATGTGTGCTTCTGCATCAACAAGCTGACAACTGTGTCCATCCCCAAAGAGACACCCATGGAAGTACTTTTACAGGAAAGGGAAGGATGAGGTACAGCAATGGTATCAGAACATACCTAGCTTTCACAGAGTGATCATTCCAGTAAGGAGTAGAAACTAATAAGGTGAAGACACGATAAATAAATAGGATTTATGTATCTATTTATTTGAATAAATTTATTTATACATTTTTCTGCTTTATCAGAAACAAAGCAGGAAAAGGGAATCCAGAGTGCCAAGGACATCAGGTGAAGTCTGCAATTACAATATTGCTAGATCTAGACTTTACTGAGAAGGAGCCATCTGAACACAGGTAATGGCAGAGATGCAGACATCAGGAAAAGCATTTTAGGGCATGAGCAGTCCAATTAGTGTGAGAGAAATACAGCAAACAAAGCCTGATCAGAGGGAGATGCAGTCTGGAAAATAATGAAATAATAGAGGGGCATATCATTGTCATTTATCACCCTAGGAAAATAAAGTTAATTGTGGGTTTCAAAGAAAGGACCACAGGTCTGGCATATTTTAAAAGATAACTATGGTTTCTGCATTAATAATAGGTGGTGAGGGAGAACACGGAGTCAGGAATACCAGAGGTTGCTGCAATCATCCAGTAATCTACCTGATGGTGATGGAGCAAGAACAGCAGATGGTTGACTGAAGTGCTCAGAGATCTGGATAGTTTGGAAACACTGTTGAGGCCATTTGGTGGTGCATTACAATGGTTGTTGGAGGAAAAAGGAAGGGAGACCCCCATGGTGTTAAGGCTACCTCAGTAGTGTCATCATGAGTTGTTTGAATGGAGACACCCTCAGGTAAAGCATGAAAATGTGTGAATAGAAGAGACTTCATTCATGTCAGTACTTTGGATTTGAGACAGTTCAAGCTGAAAATGCCTACTAGAATTTTAATGAAATTTTACTAAAGTACTGTGGGTATTTACTTGTTTGCTTGTTTTTGTTTTTTTTTTAATTTTTTTGTTTGTTTTTTAAGATAAGATCTGTGGCCCAGGCTGCTCTCAAACCCACTGTGTTACCAAGATGACCTTGAATTTCTGTTGCCCCCATGTCCCTAGTGCTAGGGTTAAAATCACACACCACTATGTTCTGTGCAGTACTGGAGATCTAAATGGGACTGTTTACACTTGCTATTTAAGTTTTCTTCCAGCTCTCTACAATGTTTTCATTGTCCACCCATGGACCCATTCAGATCGAAATCCTTGTTCATAGGGTGCTTGTGTTGAGGGTTGGTAGGATCATGAGGTGGCATATGGCTTGTAAAAGGTACTTGGGCTACTGGGGTCTGAGGTACTTCTGATATGAAACTTTGGTGGTCTCCCAAGTGAAGTTGTATAAAACAAGAAGATTTGCACCCATTCCAGCTCTCGGTGCTTATGGTTAGAGATGCAAGCACTTACTGGTTTGCTCCTAGAATGTTTCCACCATTTCCTATGATGCCCCAACATGACTCAGCCAAGGAATAACCCTCATCATAGAGCTGTGCCATGCCAGGTTGATTTTGAGCCTCCAGAACTAGAAGGTAAATAAACAACCCTCTTCTAAACTTAGAAATCTTGAGTAACTTATTGTAGTAATGCAAAATAAGGATCAGTGGGTTCAAGAAAGGTTCAGTAAAGGGTTAAATCTGAGTATCTTTGGCATAAAGCTGGCACTTAAGGCTGCATATTGAGACAATGGATGAACAGAGAGGAAAAAGAACAAAGGATATATTTCAGAGATTCCTGTGTGTCAGTTACCTACTGCTGCTGTAACAAGTTACCATGAATTTCCATGGATAACATAAATGGAAACAGTAGAGTGCTGTGTGTCAGAAGTCTGAACTGGGTCTCAATGAACCACAGACAAAGTGTAGACAGCATTGTGCTCCTCTCTGGAGGTGCCAAGGGAGATTCTTTTGCTTTGTTTATTTGTTTGTGGTTGTTGACTGGTTCATGTTGATTCTTGCATGTCTTGGTTGGTTATCCTCTCCTCTTTTGAAAATAGCAACAGCCAATATAGTTAATCACAAGGTCTCATCTCTCCCAGACTCTTTTTCTTCTCTTTCAGCATTTTGAGAGTCCTTTATAAATCCCATCTTTATAAATCAGGATTCAGGAGACTTCATGCAATCACATAAGCCAAGTTCTTTCCATGCAGAACATATTCATAGATACCAGGTATTAGTACACGTACACTGAGTTGTTTGAGAGGGGAACAGTCTGTTCAGAATATTATAGAAAGCTATTAATAACACAGAATGATGACTTCCACTGGGACCTGCTTTCTGAATATTCAAGTTTAGGAATCTTTAGTAAACAAGGTTCCAAGGTGAATGTACCACACTGGCTTAGTGATAGAACAGGTACTGATGAAAGGGGATGAGGGTAAGCATCTGCTCCATCCTCATTAAGACCTTAAATTCTGTGAGTAAAGATAAAATTATGTAGAGTCAACAAGGTCACACTCTTAGAGTTACAAATCCTAACCATCCATGTTTCAAGGTCATATGAGGAGTTCTCAGACAGGAAGCCAGGTTAGAGTTCAACCAGTAGGACCAAACTGGACAATGGCAGATTCTCACTGATTCTTCTACAGAGCATCACAAAGGGAGAAACTTCATGAGGCTTCATCAATGTTGCTCACAAACCAGGTCATGCTGGACTGAACAGACTTGGTATTTCACTGCCAGCTCTTGCTTACAGGCCAGGGGCTATAAGATTTGGTATTTCACAAACTTGAGAAAAGTTCCCAAGCATTGTGATATGAATTTAACTACACTGAAATAAAATAAAAATGCCATGACAAATTGTTCCTCAATTATTTTGCAGAATATATGTGTAGATTTGACAGAGCTGATCATGGTAAATATGCCTCTAAAATTATGATTGGTATCAAAACCAAAGATACCTTTTAGGACCTCTTCCTTATTGAATGTTCCCAGCAGTGCACTTCTCAGAATCTTTTTTTGGTAGCAATTCGGAGACACCCAAAATTTTTTATACCTTTTCTATGTTATACTGGCTTTCATATTTGAATCACTGATTTTAAAAGTAATTCTCAAAAACTGTACTTCCCAATGTCCTTTGCAATTGGGAAAACTCTAGATACAATCACTTAAATATATCTGTAATCAGAAAATTTACTAAATGAGAGAAGTAATTAAACATGAAGTATTATTTTCTTTGGTATTTACTGGGATCAAGAATTGGGATGGGGCCCTCTGAAGATATCTGTGTCCTTGTAGGAGAAGAGTCAGGTTGATTCAAGATGTCAGTCACTCTTTGTCAGGGCAGTTCTGAACCATGATTGTGAGATGTATTCTGAAATGCTACCTCAAGGCTATTTCTCCAACTATTCTAAATAATGAGATTAAAATAATTCTTGCTTTTGCTTAAATTAACATTATATTCTGTGTAAAAATAACTTTTATTAGCCTAATGTAATTGTCTTCTCTAAGGCTTACTGCTAACCTAGGCCTAGTCCTGGAAGCTTTTAGACTCTGACAATCTAATCTAGGTCTAAAATATTTTCAGCCTTTGAAACTTACTGTTTAATAAACTCACTCTTTCTTGTTCTTTCTTAACGCTGGCTGGTTGTTTCAACTCAGCTTTTCTGGCTCAAACTCCTTTCCAAGCTGACTGACTCAATCTGGCTTCTCTCTCACATTCTGATTTTTTGCTCTGTTTGGCCTCAAACTAACTCTGACAATCTGTTCTAATCTTCTGGCTCTTTCTCATGTTTGTTTTCTTTTGTCTTCACTGAAGTCTAGCATGTTCTCTCTTCAACCTGTCTCTGTAAAACTATGCTGGTAAAACTGCCTCCTTTCTGCACTATCCCTTAAGTATCTTCCCTTTCCTCTCTTCTCCCAAGAATTGGACATATCCTATGCAGTCACATCTTTCTCTGATTTATCACTTTGTCTGCCACTCAATTAGACATCACTTTCAAACACTGTTGCTTCCATCTACAAACTAACTTTATCTCCATTGTTTGGGATTAAAGGCATGTACTATGGGTGTATCTGTATTCCAGCCAGAGGTATTAAAGGTGTGCTAAAGGCTGAGCCACACCACAACTAGAAATAGGTTTTATGAGTAAATAACACAATCTCTCAGTTCACAGGGATCAAATATCTTGTAACAATTCTGTGTTCTATAACAAAGAATTCTGGGGGGCAGACACATAAAACCCTCAGTAAAAAAGCACCCTTCTCATTTGTGTCCCTGTTTCATTATGATTTTCATGACTAAGTAGGAACTTTTTACATTTTTAAGAGGAAGACCTATACAGATGTAGTATTACAGGGTTGCAGTTTTGCAAAATGGTAACTCCATAACACATCTGTCCTGTCTTTAAGCAGCTGGAACTAGTATTATTGGCATCACTGAATCACCCTGGAAAGCTAATTTAGAGCTAAGATGATTATCTATTTATCATCATTGACATATTTTAATCTTCATCTTTATTATATTAGAAACTTTATATAACCATCATTTTTCTTTTCCTTTGAAACATGAGATTTCACCACATTTCTATTTTCCTCGTATCTTTAGAGGAGTTAGAGTAATATTCTTTATAGAAGAAGGAATTCTTCTTCTTGATTATGCCAGGTATAATGAATACATTGTCATAGTGTTGCACGGCTCATTGTGGAAGAACATGGTTTAATAGTCTTTCATCTTTGCTACCTGGACAAAAACTGTGTAACCATATAACAGGTACTGACTAAATGTGTATAAATTAAATGTGTTCACACAAGAAATAGTACTCACTGTTTAGTGGGGAACAGAAAACTATCATTTTCAATATTAAGCTAACACATACTTTGAATCAAGCATAAGTAGTTCTATCAAAGACCATAGCATGTCATTTTTCTCGAGTTCTATACACAAAATTTTTAGAAATTTAAGCCATTCCACAGGCAAATACAAAAACATTTACTAAATACAGTGTAATGTTTTGTTTTGCTGTTTGTTTGGTTTTTGAGACAGGGTTTCTCTGTGCATTCCTGGCTTTCCTGAACTTGCTTTGTAGACCAGGCTGGCCTCAAACTCAGAGATCCTCCTGCTTTTGCCTCCTGATTCCAAGGTTTAAAGGTCTGAGCCACCACTGCCCAGGACTAGTGTTACTTTAAATTAAGATAAAATAGGAATTGGTAATGTTTTATACTAGTTCAGCCAGCTATCCAAGATACATAAGTGGGATGGGTTAAATAACAGAAAGCTTTCTTAGTTTTGGAGAGTGGAAAATTCACCATAAAAATGGCAATAGATTCCTTAAGGACAGCCTTTCTGCTTTGTAGAGAGCTGTCTTCTCCATCTGTCTCCTCAGTCTCAGTAAAAGCATTATCTCACCATAGCAAATCCTCTCCAGTTTTCATTAAATAGACATACCTTCCAGTTCCTACCCAATATATTGAGAGGTTAGAGATTTGATATATGAATTCTGAGAGCATATAATATTCTATCCATAAAAGCCAGAACACAGATAATGATGCCTGAAGAGGCTTCAAAACTTAAATCAAGCTGACTTAGTCCTTCAGCTTCACTGTGTATCTACAGAAGCAATATATTAAATTATGTCACATTGGCAAACATGCTCTACAACAAATATCTGATTCTTTATTCCAGTTTCAGATCTGCAAATGAGGTGAATTATCTACTTACCATGCACTACTAGGCCACCTGCTTCCATGTGAGGATCCACAACAGAGTCAGCTGTTTATCATTCATATTATTCATCATTCTTCACTGAGTTTTTGTTTCCATTAGATACTTTCTTATTATTTAAAACTCTTATTCCTATATATTCATTGTACACAGCAATAGGCTTCATAAAGACACAATTTTCAATTATATCATGTACTTTACAATATTCAGTCATGAAAATCTGGGGCTTTGGCAGCCATACTCACTATTTTAATATTTTTTATATTAGTTAACTGATTTATTTATTTACTTTACACCCTGACTACAATTTCTCTACCTTCTTCTCTTCCCAGTCCTTTCCTCCTGAAACCTCCATCTCAAACTCCCCCATTTGTCTTCAGAAAAGGGGAGACCTCTCATGGATATCAAACATCTTTGGTATATCCAGTTGTAGTAAGACTAACGGCATCTTCTATCGAGGTTAGACAAGGCAGTGCTGTAGGAGGAAATAGTTCCAACAGCAGGCAACAGAGTCATAGACAGCCCCTGCTTCCAGTGTTAGGTGTCTCACATTAAGAACAACCTACCTAACTGTAACGTATATATAGAGGGCCTAGGTCAGTCCCATGCAGACTCCCTTGTTCATGTTTCAGTCTCTGTGAGCCCCTATGGGACTAGGCTAGTTGATTCACAGGTTTTCATCTGATATTCTTGACTCTGGCTCCTACAATCCTTCCTCTTGTCTTTTGCAGCTTTCATCAAGCTCCATCTAATGTTTGGATTTGGGTGGGTCTCTGCATCTGCTTCCATCAGTTTTGGGTAAAGCCCCTCTGATGATGGTTATGTTAGGTTCCTGTCTGCAAGCATAGCAGAATATCATTAGCAGTGTTAAGGATGGACTCCCTCTAATGGCATTGATCTGAAGCTGGACTACACTCTGAATTTCTGTTCCATCTTTACCCCAGAACATCTTGTAGGCAGGACAAATTGTAGGTCTAAGTTTTTGTGGCTGGCTTGGTATTCCAATCCCTCAGTTGGAGGTCGTGACTAGCTATATGAGATGGTTGGTTCAGGCTCCATATCCCCCAATGATAGAAATCACTCGGGTCATCCTCCAAGATTCCTGGAAGTTTCCATTGCCCTAGGTTTCTAGCTCATCCCAGAGGCGCCCCCACCTGATTCCAGTTGTCTTTTCCAGTACTCTTCTCCCCCTGCATTTCCCCCATGCAGATCCATGCTGTTCTCATAACCACTGAAATCCCTACAAGTCTGCTCTCTCTCCACCCACAATGTCTATTTTATTTCCCCTTCTCAGTGAGGTTAACTTGTCTCCCCTTGATCCCCTTGTTACTTAGCTTCGTTGGGTCTGTGCTTTGTACCATGGTCATCCTTTACATCTAGTATCCACTTTGAAGTGAGTACACACCATGTTTCTTTCTGGGTCTGTTTTACCTCACTCAGGAGGATGTTTTCTAGTTCCATCTATTTGCCTGGAAAATTCAAGATGTCACTGTTTTTAACAGCTGAGTAATACTCTGTTGTGTAAATGTACCATGTTTTCTTTATCCATTCTTCAGTTGAAGAACATCTAGGTTGTTTCTAGTATTTGGCTGTTATAAAATAAAGCTACTATGAACATAGTTGAGCAAGTATCCTTGTGGTATGATAGAGCATCCTTTGGAGATATACTCAGAAGTGATATAGCTGAGCCTTGAGATTTTCTGAGAAAACAAGAAATTTATTTCCAAAGTGGCTATACAAGTTTCCACTCCTACCAGCTCCATATTCTCACCAGCATGAGCTGTTGCTTGGGTTTTTGAACTTAGCCATTCTTATGGGCATAAAATGGAACCTCACAGTTGTTTTGATTTGTATTTCCCTGATGTCTAAGGATGTGGAACATTTCTTTTAAATGCTTCTTGGCCAACTGAGATTCCTCTGTCAAAGATTATTAGTTTAGGTCTTTACCCTGTTTTTAATTGTGTTATTTGGTTTGTTGATATTTAGTTTCTTGAGGTTTTGGGGGTATTTGTTTGTTTTGTTTTGTTTTTAATATATACTGGATATCAGCCTTCAATCAGATGTGGGGTGAGTGAAGATCTTTCTCCATTCTGTAGACTGCAGTTTATCCTTACAGAAACTTTTCAGTTTAATGGAGTCTTATTTGTTAATTTTTGATATTGGTGCCTTAGTTACTAGTGTTCTGTTCAGGAAGTTGTTTCCTGTGCTAATGCATTCAAGGCTATTCCCAACTTTCTCTTTTTTCAGGTTCAGCATATCTGGTTTTATGTTGAGGTCTTTGATCCAAATAGACTTGAGTTTTGTTCAGGGTAATAAATATTAATCTATTTCCATTCTTCTACAGATAGACATCCAGTTAGACCAGCACTATGTTGAAGATGCTTTCTCTTTTCCATTGTATCATTTTGGCTTCTTTGTCAAAAATCAAGTGTCCAAAAGTGTGTGGATTTAATACTGGGTCTTCAATTTGATTCCATTCACCAACCTGTCTGTTTTATGGTAATATCATATAGTTATTATTATTATTCTGTAGTACAGCTTGAAATCAGGAATGGTGATACCTCCAGAAGTTCTTTTGTTGTAAACAGGATTGTTTTAGATATCCTGGGTTTTTTGCTTTTCCATATACGTTGAGTACATCTCTTTCAAGGTCTGTAAAGAATTTGATGGATTTTTTTATGTTAATTGTATTGAATCTATAGATTGTTTTTGGTAAGATGGCAATTTTTACTATGTTAATTCTATGGATCCATGAGCATGGGAGATCTTTCCATCTTCTGATATCTTCAATTTCTTTCTTCAACACCTGAAGTTCTTGTCACACATATCTTTCATTTGCTTGGTTAGAGTTACACCAAGGTACTTTATGTTATTTGTGACTACTGTGAAGGGTATTATTTTCCTAATTCCTTTATCAGTCTGTTTACCATTTCTATAAAAGAAGAGTATTGATTTATTTTTAGTTAATTTTGTATTCAGCTGCTTCACTGAAGGTGTTTTTCAGCTATAGGATTCGCTGGTAGAATTTTTGGGGTAACTTATGTATGCTATATCATTTGTGACTAGTGATACTTTGACTCCTTCCTTTCAAATTTGTATCTCCTTGATCTCCTTTAGTTGTCTTATTGTTTTAGCTAAAGCTTCAAGTATTATATTAAATAGATATGGAGAGAGTGGGAAGCCTCTCCATATCTTTTTCCCTGATTTAAATGAAATTGCTTTAAGTTTCTATCTACTTAATTTGATATTGACTATTGGCTTGCAGTAAATTACCTTTCTATGGGTAGGTATGTGGCTTATATCCCTGATATCTCTAAAACTTTTATTATGAAAGGGTATTAGATTTTGTCAAAAAATATTTTAGCATCTAATGAGATGACCATGTGTTTGTTTGTTTGAGTTTGTTTATATGGTGAATTACAGTGAAATAGCTGATACAGATTTTCATATATTGAACCATCCCCTACATCTCAGGGATGAAGCATATTTGATCATGCCAGATGATATTTTTGATGTGTTCTTGGATTTGGTTTGTGAGTATTTTATTGAGTATTTTTGCAGCAATGCTCATGAGGAAGATTGATCTGAAATATTTTGTTGAGTCTTTGTGTGGTTGGTTTAGGTGTCAGGGTGACTGTGGACTCATAAAATTAATTTGGCAATGTTCTATTTCAAATTTGTAGAATAATTTGAGGAATATTGATATTATCTCTTCTTTAAAGTCTGATAGAATTCTGTGCTAAAACCATCAGGCCCAAGATTGATTGATTGATTGATTGATTGATTGATATTTATTTATTTATTTATTTATTTATTTATTATATGGTAGACTTTTAATGACTGCTTCTATCTGCTTCATTTTCTTAGGTATTATGGATATATTTAGATTGTTTATCTGATCTTGATTTAACTTTCCTAAGTGATATCTACCATGAAAACCATCTACTTCATTTGGAATTTCCAGTTTTACAGAGTATAGGCTTTTGAGGTAAGACCAAATGATTCTTTGGATTTCCTCTCTGTCTGTTATTATGTCCCCACTTTTGTTTCTGATTTTATTAATTTGGATACTGTCTCTCTGCCTTTCAGTTAGTTTGGCTAAGGGTTTGTCTATCTCATTGACTTTCTCAAAGAATCAACTCTTTCTTTCTTTGTATTGTTCTATTTGTTTCTATTTTATTTATTTCATCCTTGAGTTTGATTATTTTCTGCTGGATACTCCTCTTGGGGGTATATGCTTCTTTTTATTCTAGAAATTTCAGGTTTGCTGTTAAATTGTTAATATGACATCACACTACTTTCTTTATGAAGGTGCTTAGTGCTATGAACTTTCCTCTTAGCACTGGACTTCTTGTGTCCCATAAATTTTGGTATGTTGTTCATTCATTTTGATTGAATTCTAGAAAGTCTTTAATTTCTCTCTTATTTGTTCTTTGATCCAGTGGTCAATGAATAAAGAGTTGTTCAGCTTCCATGAGTTTGTAGGCTTTTTGTTCTTTCTGTTGTTGTTGGAGTTCAGCTTTAGTCCATCATGGTCTGTTAAGATACAGGGGGTTATTTCTGTTGGAACTTGTTTTGTGAATGAGTATATGCTCAATTTTGGAGAAGGTTCCATAAGGTGCTAAGAAGGAATATTCTTTTGTGTTTAGGTGAAATATCTATACATATCTGTTAAGTCCATTTGAGTCATAATGTCTATTAGTGCAATAATTTCTCTGCTTAGTTTCTGTCTGGGTGCCCCAGGTCCATTGGTAAGAGTGAAGTATTGAAGTCTCCCACTATTACTGTGTGGAGTTTAGCGTATGATTTCAGCTTTTATGAGTGCCTTTGCATCTGTGGCATAGATAGTCAGAATTGAGGTATCATCTTGGTTTACTTTTCCTTTGATGTATGAAGTGTTCTTCCCCATCTCTTTATAATTTTTATTGTTATAATATTTTATTATTATTATTATTATTATTTTAAATCTTTTTTTTACAGTCCAGTCGTTATCCCCCTCCTGGTCTGCCCTCTAACTGTTCCTCATTCAATTCCCACTCCTATCCCATGTCTCCAAGAGGGTGTCTCCATGCCCCCAGTCCCACCCCACCCAACCTCCCCACACCCTGGGACCTCAAGTCTCTTGTTTTGTTCTAAGTCTGTTTTGTTCAATATCAGAATGCCTACACTAGATTTCTTCATAGGTCCATTTGCTTGGAAAACTTTTTGTATCCGTTTACTCTGAGGTGAACAGAATGAGGGATTCTGTTAGCCTGTGTCTTTTTATTGGGGAATTGAGTCCATTAATGTTGAGAGATATTAATTATCAACGTTAGTTATTTCCTGTTATTTTGTTGTTGATGGTGTAGTGGTGTGTGTATACACTTCTGTTCTTCTGTTTTTGCTGGTGTGAAATTATTTATTTCCTGTGTTTTCTTGGATGTAGTTAATTACCTTAGGTTGAAGTTTTCCTTCTACTATCTTCTGTAGGGCTGGATTTGTGGGTAGATGTTGCCTAAAATTAGTTTTGTCACAGAATATCTTGTTTTTTTCCATCTATGATGATTGAAAGTTTTGCTGGGTATAATAGTCTGGGCTGTAGATAGAGTGCAATGTATGCATGTTCATTATTTTAAATGTTGTCTAATTAACTAGTTTTGGCACAATGTAAAAGAACCAAGAGAATTTTGTACCTAAGAAAATTCTTAGTCAACTGTATTGAACTTTGCCCACATTATAAGGATAGAGAAAAGAATAGAGATTAGACTTTTAAAAACCTTAAAGAATGAAGAGATGTTAGTATTCCATAGGTTGGCCTTCTTGCTTAAGTAACTAAGATATATTTTTCAAGGCTGTCTCTGAAATTTTTTTCTTCTAGATTACTGGTCTGTCCTCTTAGAAGCCAAGGCCATCTTAGCATTTGCATGTACTTGGATCCTTGGGCTGACACCTGAGAAACTAATAGACTAATGGGAGAAAAAGGTTCTAAAAAGACAGAACGATTAACCAAAATCATTTTGATTTGTATTAAAACTATATGCAGAAAAAAAGACAAATTCTAATATAATTCAAAAGTATCACAACTCATCTGTTATCTAAGTCCCAAGTGAAACATTATTTTGGGGTTTTTCATACTTTATAGAACATGAGATAGCCAAGATTCAAAGTCACCTCTTACTCTTACTGTTGTTTATGTTTTTTATTTAAACATCTTTTTAAAAGTAGTTCTGCTGATTTAGTCTTTCCAGTCACAGCATCATACTTTCCATGTCTTTGCGTAATTTAAGTATAATGATGTACTTTTTGACTGTACTGGCAATGTCAAGAAAAGGAGTGATTTCTGTGACCTTCTTGGCAGAAAAAAAGTTACCCATAAAATATGTTAAATGAAAGAACATATGACAAGCCTGACATGTCTTTCTGGCACATTAATTTTACTCAGATATTTGGTGTTATTTAAACAAAACAGCACAGTAAAATGAAACACAAAATCCATGCAGATATTCAAGATAGAAGTAAATACTTTCCCTGGAGTCACATTGACTTTGCCAAAAATGCCATTTGAGAGGAGTTAATGAGGTGTTGATGTGGTGGATCTGAGTGTGAAACCTCAAAGACCAGGGGATTCAAAGCAATGGAGTTGAAACATTAGCATGAGAAAAGTGACTTCTCAATAACATAGAGGAAACAAGAGCCACTGAGGAAAGGAGAGACCCACCTTGCACACTTTTCAATATTTCATTTTTTCCAAATGTGAATCAAAAGCGTTAGATTCCCTGTTTTCCAGTGGTCACTGAATTCTTAAGTTCTGTTGTTCACAAATGCTTGTGTTTTCTGTTTTCTTTTTTATTATATTGATTTTATTTAAAAATTTCTTTTCTATTTTTAAATTTTAATTAATTAATTAATTTAATTTTTTTACTTTCCAGATTTTATTCCCACCCCAGTGTCCACCCTCCAACTGTTCCACATCCCACCCCCCCTGCTGTCTCCACGAGGATGTTTCCACCCCCCACTCCCACCTACCTGACCTCTAAACTCCCTGGGGCCTCCAGTCTCTTGAGGGTTAGGTGCATCATCTCAGGTTGAACACAGACTGGGCAGTCCTCTGCTGTATATGTGTTGGGGGCCTCATATCAGCTGGTATATGTTGCCGTTTTGGTGGTCCAGTGTTTGAGAAATCTCAGGGGTCCAGATGAATTGAGCCTGCTGGTCCTCCTACAGGGTCACCCTCCTCAGCTTCTTTCAGCCTTTCCCTAATTCAACCACAGGGGTCAGCAGTTTCCGTCCATTGGTTGGGTGCAAATATCTGCATCTGACTCTTTCAGCTGCTTGTTGGGTCTTCTGGAGGGCAGTCATGATAGGCCCCTTTATGTGAGCGCTCCATAGCCTCAGTAATAGTATAAAGCCTTGGGGCCTCCCCTTGAGCTGGATCCCACTTTGGGCCTCTTGCTGGACCTTCTTTTCCTCAGGCTTCTCTCCTTTTCCATCCCTGCAGTTCTTTCAAATAGGAATAATTATGGGTCAGAGTTTTGACTCTGAGATGGCAGCCTCCTCCCTCATTTGATGCCCTGTCCTCTTGCTGGAGATGAGCTCTGTAAGTTTCCTCTCCCTACTGACAGGCATTTCATCTAAGGTCTCCCCCCCATTTGAGTTCTGAGAGTCTCTCACCTCCCAAGTCTCTGTTGCATTCTGGAGGGACCCCCCCAACCTCCTACCTCCCTAGGTTGCCTGTTTCCATTCATTCTGCTGGCCCTCAGGGCTTCAGTCCCCCCCCCACACACACACACACACTACCCAATACCAGATCAGGTTCCCCTCTCCTCTGACCCCCACAATTTTTAAATTTAAATATTTATTGATCGTAGTTTTCTCCTTCCCGAGTCTTTCCAGATCCTCTCCACTCCCTACCCATGTAACTTTAAGTTCTTTCTCAAAACAAACAAAAATATAAAAACAAACACTCTTAAACCAAAAAGAAAAAATTAAAAAAAAAAAAAAACAGAATAAAATAATACTCTAAAAAGAAAAGAACAGAAAAAGAAGAAGAGGAAGAAAGGGATGGAGGAGAAAACCCACCAAACTATAACCAAAGAATATCACACATAAAAAAACTTGGATGTCCAATTTATATTGTTTAACTACTGAACATGAGGCCTGAAGTGGTTGATATAACCAATGTCACTCCAGGGAGAACACTGTTTCCCTCTCCAAGCAGGTATAAATAACAGTTCCGTAGTTAATATTTACCATAATGGTTATGTCTTCATTCATTCATTCATTCATTCATTCACAATGAAGCTGAACAGGACAAACCAATAGAAGTAAAAGAGTCCAACTCATGCACACACTCAGGAATCCCATAAAACATTAAACTAGAAGTCATGATATATACAGAGGACTTGATGCAGATCTGTGTGGGTCCTGTGTATGCTGCTTCAGTCTCTGTGAGTTCATATGAGCTTTGCTAATGTTGATTGACAGTATAGTTTTCTTGGTGTCCTCCACCCCTTCTGGCTCTTGAACTGCTTTAGCTTCCTCTTCATGGGTTCTGTGAGCACTGAGGGGAGAGATTTGATGGAGACATCTCATTTAATGCTGAGTGTTCCAGGGCCTTTTACTCTATGAATAGTGTCTGCTGTGGGTTTATGTACTTGTTATCATTGCTGCAAGAAGAAGCTTCTCTGATGATGTCGAGCAAGGCTTTGATCTGGAGTCTAGCAGAATATCATCAGGAGTCACTTTATCATCACATTTTTTTTTAAATAACAGTATTATTTGGTTTTATCCTAGGACCCTGGTCTACCTAGTCTCAGGGTCTTGGTGATACCTCCAACAGTTCTTTTATTACTCAGGATTGCTTTAGGCATTCTGCTTTTTTGTGTTTCCATATGAAATTGAAATTTTTCTTTTCAAGATCTATGAAGCATTGTGTTGGAATTTTGATAGGCATTGCATTAATTAATCTGGCATTAACTAAAATTAATTAGTCAATCTTAAATTACTTAAAATAATCATTTAAAATAAATAGTTATTAAAATAATTAATTATTTTTAAAAATACATTATATCATGAAAGGGTGTTGAATTTTATCAAAGGCCTTTTCTGCATCTAATGAGATGATCATGTGGTTTTGTCTTTCTGTTTGTTTATGGTAGATTACATTTATAGATTTATATATGGTGAACCATGCCTGCATCTTTGGGAAGAAGCTTATTTTTTTTGAACATAGTGGATGATATTTTTGTTATGTTCTTGGATTCAGCTCAGAAGTGTCCTATTGAATATTTGTCATCTATGTTCATAATGGAAACTAGTCTGTAATTCTCTTTCTTTGTTTTATCTTTCTATTGTTTGGGTTTTAGAGTAACTGTAGTCTCATAAAATGAATAGGTCAATGTTCCTTCTGTTTCCATTTTGTGGAATAATTTGAGGAGTATTGGCATTAAGTCCTCTTTGAAAGTCTGGAATAACCCATCAAGGCCTGACCTTTTTTATGTAAGAGACTTTTAATGACTGCTTCTATTTAACTAGAAGTTATGGTGTATTTAAACTGCCTAACTCATCTTGATTTATCTTTGGTAAGTGATATACATGAAGAAAATTATCCATTTCTTTTAGATTTTCTAATTTGGTAGAAAACGGATTTTTATATTATATACTTATGAATCTCTGGATTTCTTTGATGTCTATTGTAATGTCTTCCTTTCTATTTTTAATTTTATTATTTTGGATATTTTCTCTCTTTTTTTTTAGCTAATTAGGGTAAGGATTTGTCAATCATTGATTTTCTTAAAGAACAAACTGTTTCAATAATTCTTTAAATTTTTGTTTATTTGTTGTTATTTCCATTTTATTGATTCTAGCCATGAGTTTGATTTTTTTTTGCTGACTGCTCCTTTTAGATATGATATCTTCAATGTTTGTTAGAGAATTATTATGTATGCTGATAAATTACTAGTATGATATCTCTCTAAACTTTTTATTTATATATAGACAGTTAGAACTATGAACTTGCCTTTTAAAATAGATTTCATTGTGTCCCATAAGTTTAGGTATTTTGTGTACCCATTTTCATTCAATTCTAAAAAGTCATTGATTTCTTTTTTTTTAAATAATAGGGTAATTGTATTTTAAATCAAATTATTGTTACTATTATTACTGTTATTAATTTTTGAATCAGGGTTTCTCTGTATAGACTTGGCTTTCCTGGACCTTACCACATACTAGACCAGGCTGGACTCTAATTCAGAGACCTGTGTATCTTTATTTTCCTAATGTTGGGTTTAAAGACATACACCATTATTGCCCAGATTTGATTTCTTTCTTAATTTCTGTATTGGCTCATTTTTAATTCAGTAAGGACTTCTTCAATTTCCATGAGTTCGTAAGCTTTCTATTGATTCTGTTGTTGTTAATATCCAGCTTTAATCCATGGTGTTTAGATAAGATCAGGGTGTTATTTTGATTTTCTTGTATCTGTTGAGACTTGCTTTGTGTCTGAGTATGTGGTCAATTTTGGAGAAAGTTCCATGGGTTCTAGGAAGAAGGCATATTCTTTTGTGTTTGTGTGAAATGTTCTGTAGATATATGTTAGATCCATTTGTTTATAAATTCAATCAGCTCCAGCACTTCTCTGTTTAGTTTTGGCTGGATGATCTGTCCATTGGCAAGAGTGAGATATTGTAGTCTCCCATTATTAGTGTGTGAGGGTTAGTATGTGATTTAAACTGTAGAAGTGTTTCTTTTACAAACTTGGGTGCCCTTGGGTTTAGGGGATAGATGTTAAGAATTGAAATGTACTCTTGGTGGATTTTTCCTTTGATGAGTATGTAGTGTTCTTCCCTGTCTCTTCTGATTCATTTTGGTTTGAAGTCTATTTTGTCAGATATTAAAATGGCTTAACTAGCTTGTTTCTTAAGTCTATTTGCTTTGACTATTTTTTCCAACCCTTACCCTGATGTGATGTCTATCTTTGATGTTAAGATGTGGTTCATGGGTGCAGCACAAGGGTGGAGCCTATTTTTACATCCATTCTGTTAGTTTGTGTCTTTTTATTGGGGAATTGAGGCTATTGATATTAAGAGATAGCAATGGACAATTATTGTTGAGTCCTGTTATTTTGTTGTAGTAGAAGTAGTAATTGTTTTTACCATTGGTAGAGGTGGTGGTAGTGGTGGTGGTGGTGGTGGTGGTGGTGGTGGTGGTATGTGTTTCTTTTCTTTTGATTTGCCAGTCTGGGATTATTTATTCTTTTTGTTTTGTGGATGTAGTTAACCTCTTTATTGGAGTTTACCTTTTAGTACCTTCTATAGGGATGAATTTATAGATAAATATTGCTTAAATTTGGTTTTGTCATGGAATCTCTTATTTTATCCATCTGTGGCAATGGAAAGCGTTGTTTGATATAGTAGTCTGCACTGGCATTTGGTCTCTTGGAGTCTGAATCACATCTATTTAGTGCCTTCTGGCTATTAGAATCTCCATTGAGAAATCAGATGTAATTCTAACATGTCTGCCTTTATATGTTACTTTGTCTTTTTCCCTGACATCTTTTAATATTCTTTCTTTGTTCTATACATATACTGTTTTCATTTTCATTATTATGAGCCAAGAGGAAATTATTTTCTGCTTTAGTCTTTTTGATATACTATATACTATTTTTTACTTTGATAGGCATCTTATTTTTTGCATTAGGAAAATTTTCTTCTATGGTTTTATTGAAAAATATTTTTGTGTCTTAGATCTGTGTTCTTCTCCTGACCCTATTCCTATTCTGCATTGAGACCTCACACTTAGAGATGAGGATGGGTTGGGTTTGGTGGAGTGGCTTTACAAGAGGGAGGAAAGCAAAGTGTTCTACCAGAATCTTCTTAGTTAGTCACCTAGCAATGGAGGTAGAGGGTGTGGAGAGGCCACAGCTAAAGGTCTCCTACATAGCTAGGGATGAGACTGGGAGCTTGGGTTTGGAGGAATGGAGGAAGAGGTGAAGATCTGCAGTTAGCCAACTTGCTTCTGTGGTCATAGTGGCCAGTAGATTCTCAGAAAGTGCCTGCTGGAGTTGGGGGCTGGGACAAAAACATTGAGTGGAAGGAAGCCATTTCAGGGGGTACTATTTTTGTGATTCACTGGAGTTGAGTGCAAAAGGGAAGGCAGGTTGCAGCAGAGCTTCTGCTGCAGAGCTGGGGATGAGTCTGAGCAATTAGACGTGGAGGACTGGAGAGCTAGGTAGAGATCTGCAGTTAGCCTGCTTGCTTCCCTGGCAGAAGTGGTCTGTGGGTTCCCAGGGAATGGATCTGAAACCACACCATCCTTGCATTCACACAAAGGCAAAAGAGAAGAAGCAGGCCATTGCATGCCTTCGTTTTCTCTGACCCTTCTAAGTGGGACACCAGTCTCATGAACAACAGCTATGCAATTGCTTCACTTACTTGATGAACTTGTACACTCATTCATACACCTCTAAGGAAAAGAAAAAAGCACAATCGATATCAAAGCACACAGCACAGTTTTATGGATTAGCCACTCAGGTATTATCAACTCAGATGTTATGTATTTCATCATCACAACCAGTTGTAATGGAAAATATTGATTTCAAGTGCTACATCTAGAGGAAAGTCTATTTTCTAACATCTTTTTGTCCTGCCTCATATTTTCACTTTTTTTTCTTTATTTCTTGGGACTTTTCATTTTAGTTTCATAAAAAAAAAAAAAAAAAACACTTCTGTAGGACTGTATGTAGTGACTACTGTCACATGATTCTAATGCATTAGGTACAGTTGCACTGCTTGAGTACTAAGCAAAGCTTTCCTACATACAAATGAAAGATAATCAGCCAATACTAGCAAGAAGCCAAGAGCTGATAAAAAAATCATGCAATTGACATGCACAAAACAAAAAACTAATGCAAAACAACAATTATTATTTTTCAACTCTGTGTGCTTCCTAGTGATTGCTAGGTTCTATAAATCTGTACAGTGAAAAAATGAATTGCTTTGTCCCATTATATTATATCATAATCAAATGGATTCATCAATATGTATCTGATACAAATATAATCTAATATAACAATACTTTTATTACTAAGAAATAAAAATGTATGCTAAGCCTCACTATGGTTTGTACCTTGTTTATTTATAACCTAATGGCCAGCAAAGTTAGAAATTAAGTCTGGGTTACTAATTTTAAAGGTTGAACAATATGAAGCATTTGTAGAACTGTTATAAACATGAATTCTACTACCCTGATCAAGGGAGAACAGGTAGACAACCATTTTGGAGAGCAATTTGACAGTTATCTAGCAGATAGATAAGACCTGAACACCCAGAACTCAGCAATCTCATCCCTAGGCATGTATGCCTCTAAGAAAATATTTTTGCATATTAGTGAAAAGTCACGCATGTAGTAAGAAAAAAAATCAGAGTTGGAAGCACTGACACTGTACAAGTGCACTTCACAGGGAAGTACATAAATCCTAATAGGTTTGTGGCACAGACAATTACAAAATAATGAACACACACATACACACATACACACGTACACACACCTGTGTGTGTGTGTGTGTGTGTGAATTAAGTGCTATATTTAATAAGCATACATAGAAATCACTGAATATCAATGGAAGCAGACATTTTATCAAAATGAAAATTAAAGATAGTAGCAGGTTCGGCTTTTGACTAGCCAGTCAGATATGACAGCATGGTCTAGATAGACGATCCCTAAGTTCTTCAGGGAAGCTGCTGATAGAGGAAAGTAGGGGTGAATATGGATTGGGAAGGAGTCAGAGGTACTTCATCTTTCTTTGTCATAATATATTGATCTTTAAGAAAAGGTTTTAAAGCAAATTGGCAAAATATCATTGATCTTTGTTCTAGAGACTAAGCCTACAGATACTTTTATACTGTGTACTTTTCTAAATTAATTGCTCTTCTTATTACAACAAAACCCCCTTTCACTTTTAGTTACTCAGTGTTTAAAACTGCATTACTTGAATTTAAGGAACCATGTCTCTATGTTTAAATACACTGCATTTTATTCGTTTATAGTGTTTATACTAGTTTGGTAAACTAGGGGCTTTGGATGGCTGTCTATGGAATTTTGGCTTAATTGGGTCTCATATCTCTGCTGGGTGAGTGTAGGCAAGCAAAGTTTTAAGCATCTGTTTACACAAGGTACACAGACTAGAAAATGTTTCGTTTGGTTTGTGCTCAGTAGCCTGTGCCAATGAGGATATTAGCTACAAATCACAGGACATTTCACCCTTGTAGATAGATTCAGGCTTAATACTGTGATGTAAATGCTTCTGATTTTTACTTTCATATCCCTACAAAGTACAGAAATAAAGATTCCAGTTGGTAGACTCTCATTAATCTACAAATGACACAAAACTCACTTTGTGCAGTAGAGTCTTAACTCTTTCATGCCTATCTCCTGCATGAAATCTTAGCTGATGCAACAGTCATCAAGAGCCCAACAAGGAGATGAAGGGGCACAGAAAGAAGGAGGAAAGGGGATAAGGATTAGTCTTAAAACAAATCTGTGTTCAAATTCCAGTTCTGTTGTTTGCTCACTGTGTGTCTTCACAGAGACTAAGGATTCCAGCTATAACACAGGAATACAAAGAGTGACACTTCATGGAGTGGGGGAAAATTAAACTAAATCCTCCTTTTAGGTAGAGCTCAGACTTGTTGAGCATAGGTATGGTGGCCACCAGATTGATCTCTATTGTTGCCCTCCCAATCCCGGGGGCTGGGAGCTCTACATCTGTTTCCTTTGAGCAGATGCAAGAGTTTATCCAGGGGAGCAGTCATTTATCAGTGCTTCTTCAGTAAGCCTACACAGAAGTAGGAAGGGGGCATGTCAGGAAGAAGGGTGTCTGCTGCTGTGTGTGAGGCATGGGAATGGGTAAAGGGGGTGAAAATGACCAACATTCACTATGTACATATAGGAAATTGTCAAACAATCAAAGGAAAAAAGAAAGAAAATGAAAGCCTATTTTTGAAGTATTGAAGTTTATTTGTTGATTTTCCAATTGAAGAAGCAATGGGAAGTGGCATGTTTAAAGAAAAACAAGAAAGATGAAAAAAAGCAGAAAGGAAAATAATTTTGTTTCAGCCGACACTCTACAGAAGGAACTTCTACACGAAGTGAAATAGAAAGCAGACATGGGCAAATAATTTACCTTTTCAAATGTTTAAATGGTGAGGAGTATTATTCATCTTTGAGAAATGACAGAAATGTATAATGTGAAAGTTTTCCTAATAATACCCTCCTATGTTGCAGGTTTATTTCAAACTGAAAATAGAAAACGATTGCAAACCTGCAGTCATACTCTTATATTTTTTTCATCTCAGTGACTTGTTGATCCAGCAACAATATTATGGCATTTTCTCAGGCAGAGTAGGACTGTAGAACAGCTCTCCATCCATGTAAGGCTTAATCAAACAGTGAAAATGTTTGTGATGAATTAGAGGTGAGTAGAAAAGATGGAGCCAAAATGATGCTCAAGTTTTAAATTTTATATTTGGGAAAACAGAGGACATTAACTAACTCAGGGAAGTCAGTAGGAAAAAAGCTGTCCTGGAGAATGGACCATAGGTTCAAGGGACTTTGAAGTGGAACCATCTTTGACCCATTTGTCTTTCTAGGCTTGGACTTTGAAAGCCTGGGCTTTGAAATCATGTTCCTGGAGGCGATGATAGGCACTATCATGAATAGTGACCCATTTCAATTATAGTTCTTAACTGAAAGACACATTGAAGAGTCAAAAATTGAGGAAGGGCAGATCGAATTCTTATAGAAACTCCCTGTGTTTCTGAAAGATTGACAGTGACAGCATCCCATGTAGAATTTCTACATGGGAACGCAAGGTAATGTATAAGTGGGAATCAGATTGTGCAGTAAAGAGATGAGATGGCATACATGGCAATTTACAACATAGAAGGAACAGAGAGATGCTTCTTGTTTTATACAGAAGATGGAAAATACAACCTCTCTGAGCATTTCCAAGTTGAGTCACCATTTTGTCCATTGGCTACACAGGATGGATGTTATGGAGTCTCAAACTACTAGTATTCCATTAGAATTATGTTATTTGTGTATAGAGATAAATAACCAGCAAGTCATCAAATAACACAAGACTATGAGTTTATATTATGTAATAAGTGAACCATTTCATTAATGTGGTTCAGCTAGAACATACATTAACCAGTGTTCCTTAGAGACACCTGACCTTACCAAGAGCATACAGGAAAAAAAAAAAAAACAATAAAAATATACACTTACCTATGGGATTCAACTGGAGCTTGAGCTCAAGAATTGTTCTTACTTAAATCAGGAGATCTGAGAACAATACCTGGCATTGACTTCTTAGTTGTAAGGACTGATGCCAAGAAGGCTCAGAAGTGACCCATCACCTCAGAGAAAGGTCAACTGACTTTCCTCTTGAAGATTTTAGATGCCAACTGCAGCTGTGACTTTCCATTTCCTTTGATTGATGATTAATCTCAGCTGTCAAACTAATGAGATCTAGAACCATTCGGGAGATGCATGGGTGTTGGGACATACATGTTGGAAATTATCTTGATTAGATGATTGAAGTAGGAAGGCACATTCACTGTGGATGGCACCATTCTCTGGGTTGAAATTCTGGACTGAACACTACAGAGAAAGTGAGCAGAGCACAAGAATTCACCATTCTCTGCTTCTTGAATGTGGATACAATGCGGCCAGCTACCTTTTTTTTTTTTTTTTTTTTATTGGAAATTTTTTTTTTTTTACATTTCAGATATTCTCCCCTTACCCCATTTACCCCCCTCCCTCCCAGGAACTCACTATCCCTTCCCCCATCCTCCTGCCTCCACGTTGGTGTACCCCCACCCACCCTCCCCCGTACCTCACCTCCCCACCCTCGAATATCCCCTCCCCCATGTCCAGCCTTCATGGGACCAAGGATCTCTTCTACCACTTATATATATAGCTCCCTTGCATATATAGCTGGAGCCATGGGTCCCTCCCTAAGCGCTCCCAGGCTGGTGGTTTAAACCCTGTGGGCTCTGGTTGGTTGGGATTGTTGCTTTCCTCATGGTGTCGCGAATCCTCTCAACTCCTTCAGCCTTCACTCTGTCTTCTCTATTGGGAACCCCATGATCAGTTTAATGGTTAGCTGTGAGCTTCTGCCTCTGAGTATGTCAGACTCTTGCAGACTTCTAAGGAGACAGCTATATCAGGCTCCTGTCAGCATGTACATCCTGACATCCACATCAACCTCTACCTTTGGTGACTGCACATAGGATGGGTAAAGGACACTGTCAATAGGACAAAACGGCAACCAACAGATTGGGAAAAGAATCTTTACCAATCCCACATCCGATAGAGGACTAATATCCAATATATACAAAGAACTCTAGAAATTAGACTCTAGACAACCAAATAACCCTATTAAAAAATGAAGTAAGGAGCTAAACAAAGAATTCTCAACTGAGGAAATGCGAATGGCCGAGAAGCACCTAAAGAAATGTTCAGCATCCTTGGTCATCAGGGAAATGCAAATCAAAACAACCCTGAGATTCCACTTCACACCAGTCAGAATGGCTAAAATAAAAAACTCAGGTGATAGCAGATGCTGGCGAGGATGTGGAGAAAGAGGAACACTCCTCCATTGTTGGGATTGCAAGATGGTGCAACCACTATGGAAAACAGTCTGGCGGTTCCTCAGAAAATTGGACATATCACTACCTGAGGACCCAGCTATACCACTCCTGGGTATATATCCAGAAGATGCTCTAACACATAACAAGGACATATGCTCCACTATGTTCATAGCAGCTTTATTTATAATAGCCAGAAACTGGAAAGAACCCAGAGCCCTTCAACAGAGGAATGGATACAAAAAATGTGGTACATTTATACAATGGAATATTACTCAGCTACCTTAAGCTCTCTATACTGAGCATCCTTTCCTCTCAAACTGGGAGCCAAATATAAACCCTTTGTCCCTTCCGTTTCTTTTGACAGGGTATTCTATCATAGCAACTGGAAAAGAAACTAACATACTGACCTAGGGCAGAAAGACATCTTACATGCAATATCTTTACCTGCTCATACCCCTTATCAACTGTAATTAAAGTATTATAAAAAGGTGATTTGTTTGTTTGATTTAGTTTTGTGAAGTAAGCTCTCACGAGTAGTTCTGGATGGCATGGATAACACTACACAGTCTTCAGTGACCTCAGATGCATGGCAACCCTCCCATGTCAGCCTTGAGTGCTAGAACCACAGGTCTTGCATTGTGACGAAATGTCACTGATCACGCTCACTCTTGTGTCTTCTGTTCCCCTCATTTTCCTAAATTTGTCATGACTTTGTGATTTTATGACCCACAAAATTCATGAGTGATCTCATTTATATTTTCCAAAGTTCCCTTTTGAACACATTGTATATATTCTCATATTAACATAACAGCCAACTGGTTCTTAGGGTCAGAATAATGGAAGCTATGGGATCCCTACACCTGTGGTGCTTCATTGTCGTAGTGGGTGGTAAGTTGCAGCAATGATCTTATATTTTCTCTATATTTAAGATGTCATCTTTACACAATTAGTGTAAAATGTGTTTAAAACATTACAAATACTTTGTGACTGCTAAGGCATTTTAAAACATATGTTTAAAAAGCAAAAAACATTGTTATGTATTTACAAACTATGAGATGTTGAGAGTGCTACCTTATCAGTTATCTGCTTCTAATTTTCATTATTTTGATCCATTTTCTAAGTCTACAGACAATGAAAATAACTTAAGACCAAATAATAGTTATTTCTACACATAGATTTTTATCTAGTTTGCAGACTATACTCCACTCTTTACCTTCTCTAAGGTCAGTTTTATAAATGAAAATACTTAAACTTATTTTAATATCCTTGTCTATGAGCTTATCTTCCCTCAGGATTCTTCTTTAAAAGGATTGCATAATCTTTAGTGTTTTATTAAAAGAGCTAAATAAATGTTTAACATGTAAATGTCTTATCTATATAAAATGCATGGTTATATACATTTTGGGGAAATTATCTTTTAGCATATTCAAGAGTTTAACTAGGAATGGAAGATTCTGTTCTATTAAATCAATAAAACAAATTTGACTATTCTAGTTTTCTTTGTGTCTTCCTATTTAAGCTCCTGCACTTACAACTTTCATTGGTCAAATCTATTGCTGTTTTGTAAAGGCAAATTAAGTACTATATCAACCAAACATATTATATTTATGTAAATGCACATTTTCTTTTCACAAGGGTTATATATTTATCCATATATCAAGATATTTCTTAAATTTAAAAAAAAAAAACCTTGAGAATTGTTCTTCAAAGGTCTGTAAAACATTGTGTTGGAATGTTGGTGGAGATTGCATTGAATCTGTATATTGCTTTTAGTAAAATGGCCATTTTCACTATATTAATCCTATCAATACATGATCATGAGAAATCTTTCCATCTTCTGTTAGCTTGTTCAATTTCTTTCTTTAGGGCCTCAAAGTTCTTGTCGGACAGATCTTTTACTTGCTTGGTTGAAGTTACACCTAGATATTTTATATTGTTTATGGCTATTGTGAAGGATTTTGTTTCCCTAATTTCTTTTTCTGCCCCTTTATCATTTGTATAAAAGAGAGCTACTAATTTCTTTGAGTTAACTTTATATCCAACCACTTTGTTGAAGTTGTTTATCAGCTATAGAGCTCTCTGGTAAAAATTTTGAGTTCACTTATATATATATTATATCGTATCATCTTCGAATAGTGATACCTTGACTTCCTCCTTTCCAATTTGTATTCTTTTGTTGTCTAATTGCTTTAGCTAGAACTGCAATAACTATATTGAATAAATATGGGGAGAACGGAGTTTTGAATCTTGAATCTGCCCTGCATCTTTGGCATGAAACTTACTTGATCATTGTGAATGATGTTTTTGCTTTGTTCTTGGATTTGGTTTTCAAGAATTTTAATGAGTACTTTTTTGTCAATGTTAATAAGTAAAATTGATCTGAAGTTCTCACTCTTTGTTGAATCTTTGTGTCATTTAGGTATCAGGGCGACTGTCACCTCATAGAATGAATTAGGTAGTGTTCTTTCTGTTTCTATTTTATGGAACAGTTTGAGGAGTATCAATATTAGCTCTTTCAAAGTCTGGTAGAATTCTGAACCAATATCATGTGGCCCTGGACTTTTTTGATTGGTAGACTTTTAATGACTGCTTCTTCTATTTCCTTAGGTTATAGGACTGTTTAGATAGTTTACTTTCTCTTGAATTTAACATTGGTATGTGGTATCTGTCTAGAAATTAATCCATTTTATTTAGATTTTCCAGTTTTGTAAAGTACAGGCTTTTGAAGTAAAACTTAATGATGTTTGATTTCCTCAGTTTCTTTTGTTATGTCTCCCTTTAGCCAAAAACAATCCTGAACAACAGAAGAACCTCTGGAAGAATCACAATCCCTTACCTCAAGATGTACTACAGAGCCATAGTGATTAAAACTGCCTGATATTGGTACAGAAACAGACACATTGATCAATGGAATAGAATCAAAGACTCTGAAGCAAACCCACATACCTATGGACACTTGATTTTAACAAAGAAGCCAAAACCATACAATGGAATGAAAGGAAAGCATCTTTAACAAATGGACCTGGTCTAAATGGATGTCTACATGTAGAAAAATGCAAATAGAACAATATAATCCTGCACAAAAACAGATAAAATAAAAATAATAAACAGATAAAAAACTTCAACATAAAATCAGATAAACTAAATCTAATAGAATAGAAAATGGAATAGAAAATAGAATAGAAAAGTAGCCTAAACACATTGGAACAGGAGACAATTTCCTAAACAGAACTCCAATGGCTCAGGTCCTCAGATCACCAATTGACAAATAGAACCTCATGAAACTGAAAAGCTTGTGTAAGTCAAAAGGCACTGCTAATAAAACAAAATGGCAGCCTAGAGATTTGGAAAAGATCTTCACCAACCCTACATCTGACAAGAGGGCTAATATCCAAGATATATAAAGAACTCAAGAAGTTAGACTCAACAAATCAAATAACCCAATTAAAAAGTAGGGTAGAGAATTTAAAAGAGAATTCTTTTTTTTTTTTAATTTATTTAGTTATTTAAATCACATCATAATTTACTTATTTACACGGGGTTATAAACACAAAAAGGCAGGATGTGGGAAGGGAATGGCACGGAGCATAGGTGTTCAGGGGGAGTACAGATACCTTTCAGAACAGGGTATCAGCTGGGTGTAGGTTCAGGGGACAGGTCACTATGACTCGGCCTATGATTCACTTGTCCTTATCTAAGTTGTACTGTCCACCAGGCTACCTATTTATAAGACCTATGACTACTTGGGCTGGCAAATTTCCACAGAAGCTGCCTGTTTACAGTAGCTTATAGCCTGCTGTTTCAGTGTTTTTCCACAGAGACCCAAGACTTGGTGTTAGCATGCATGTATGTCAGGCCTATTGCTGACTTTAGGCTTATGGCTGATTTTAGGCCTTTAGTGTATATGTAGGGCTGCTCCTGACATCTCCTCCCTTCTCTAAGTATAGAAGGGCCTTGGCGATTCTATTCTTGCAAAGGTGGGGATAGAGGCCTGACCTCCAATAATTGAAGGGGACCTTGTAATGGCTCAGGTCCTCCTGTCGTTGTCCAGTGAGGCATGAGGGCCATACCCATCCCAATGTCTTTTTCCTGGAGAGGGGATACTTTTGACATCAACCCCTATGCAGTCAGGCTTGTCCCTCAGGGAACCCAGATAGATATTTTAAACTTTTATTTATATTCCTTGCAGTGCTTAGCCTCGCAGCCTAAGCAAGAATTCAGATCGCCAGACAGAGAGGGTTCTGGGTAGCCCCTCTCTGCTTGGTCTGGGGTGGAAGTCTCTTCTTTTAGGTTGGGTGGAGATGGGTTTGAGGAACACCCTAGATAAAGTAACAACCTCATCTTGAGTCCGTGGTCCTCCATAGCTAAATTATGATAATGTATCTGAATAGGTTTTGCTACCAAATTATCTATCTGTTGTATCACAAAGTTAGTCAGCCTATTTAAGGCCCGGACTGAAAGAAATCAGCAGAGATAACCCAGTTATGGTCCCAAGATGGGAGGAAGTGGGGTTGACAACCATAGAGAGGTTGAAAACCAGTCCTTGTACCAGCTCTCATATTCCTCTTTCTCTTTCTCTTCTCTGTCATTTCTCTGGGCCTTCTCTGACCTTTTTCATGTTCTCTTTAACCATCCCTGTCTTGTCTATGTAAGGGCAACATTCTTCTTTAAGAGCTGTAACACAGTCTCTTTTCTATTGTAGAAGAATAAATCAAGTCCAATAAAGTCCTTTGCAATTTTTGGAGATCAATTCAGACATCGAAACGAGGGATTTCTTCAGATTAGTGATGTCAATCTCTAGCTGTTTGGTGTCCTTGTCAATGGCCCATCAAAGGTCTGAGTAGTATAAGTCTGGAGGCCAGCATCAAGATTAGAGCTTCTACCAGCAGACATCATGGGTGTTTCCTTTTTACCTGTTCTCAGGCTGGAGGTTTAGACCCTGGGAGCTCTGGTTGAATCTAAAAGAGAATTCTTAACAGAAGAATCTTGAATAACCAAGAAGCACTTAAGGAAATGCTTAGTCATGAGTCAGAATGGCTAAGATCAAAAACTTAGGGACAGCACATGCTGGAGAATATGTGGGGAAAGGGGAACATTTCTCCATTGCTAGTGGGAATGCAAATTGTACAGCCACTCTGGAAATCAATCTTGTGGCTTCTCAGAAAGTTAGAAATAGTTCTACCTGAAGACCTACCTATAATACTGCTGGACATATACCCAGAAGATTCCCCACCATACCCCAAAGACACTTGCTCCACTATGTTCATAGCAGCTGTATTTAATAATAGCCAGAAATTGAAATCAACCAAAATTTCTATCAACCGAAGAATGGATATAGAAATTGTGGCTCATTTACACCTTTGAAAACTATACAGTCATTAAAAACAAGGGTATCATGAACTTTGCAGGCAATGGATGGAACTATAAAATATTATTCTGAGTGAGGTAATCCATATTCAAAAGACAGGCATGGTATGTACTTGCAGATAAGTAGATATTAGCCATAAAATACAGAATACACATGGTACACCACACAGGCCCAAAGAAGTTAAACAAGAAGGAAGGTCCATGCAAGGATGCTTGAGTCACACTTAGAAGGGGAAACAAAAATAGTCATAGGAGGCAGAGGGATGGAAGGGACTAGGGCAAAGAGGGGAGAAGGGTGATGGGGAAGCAGTATCAGGTGCACAGAAAAAGAAGAGAGAGGCCTATTGGTCCAGGGGTAATGAATGGAAATCTGCAGCTGCCTGGGCTGGGATAGGTGAGAATCTCTAGGAGCCCAGGAAACCTGGCATAGGGAGCCTCCCAGAAGTCAATGCAGGTGACCTTAGCCAGTGGAGACATAGAGCCTGTAGAGGCCACCTCCTGTAGCCAGGCAGGACCCCAGTGAAAGAATATGGACACCAACCCACCTACTAAACTTTTGACTCAAAATTTATCCCATGTAAAAGAAATGTAGAAATGGAGCAGAGACGAAAGAAAGACTAACCAATAACTGGCCCAATCTGAAACCCATCTCACAGGCAAACACCAATTCCTGACTTTATTAATGATACTGTTATGCCTTGAGATAGGAGCCTAGCATAACTATACTCTCAGTGACTATACCCAGCATCAGATGGAAACAGAAGCAGATACCCACAGCCAAACATTAGACAGAGGTCAGGAACACCTATAGAAGAGATGGGGGAAGAATCTAAGGACAGAAGCAGATGGGAGCTCCACAGGAAGACAATCAGAGTCAACAAACCTGGTCCCTTGGGAGCTCTCAGAATCTGAGCTACCAACCAAAGAACATACAGGGGCTAGAAGACCCCTAGCACATATATAGCAGACAGGCAGTTCAGTCTTCATGGCTGTACTTTCTGGCTTCAATGTGAGAGGATTTACCTAATCTGGCAGAGTCTTCATGTGCCAGGGTGGGGGAATATGGTGGGGTTCTCCCACCCTCTCAGGGTGGGGCGAAGGGGAAGGGCTGGAAAGGAGGGTCTCAGTGAAGGGGAACCAGAAGGGAGAGCAGAGTTTGTGATATAAACAAATAGATAAATTTTTAAAAACTCAGGTGTTATGGCAAAGCATGCATATAGTATTACTGTGTATTGTAAACTATGCCTGGAAACATCATTAATGATCAGACTGAGAAAGCATCTGTAAACATGTAGGTTTGAAAATCCAGACCATGATGAGATAAGCTAGTTGACAGCCCTGGCACCACCGTGGTCACACTGAGCTCATTTTCAGCCACAAATCTGAATCTTTTTCCCAGTTTAGCTTTACCAAGAAACTTTATATTTTAGTTTCACACTCCCACAGTTAAAATTATACTTCAAGCTTTACTCTGCTATGGAAACCATATTTCCTTTTAAAAACAAAAGCTTTATTGAGGGTGCCTTTCACACAGCACAGGATTCATCCTTTTACCTTAATGTCAGTGCTTCTTCATATAGTCTCAGAGATACGCAACCACGCTTCTCTTGTATTTTAAAATACTACATCCCCCACAAAAGACATCTTTTCCTTACTCATTAGCAGTAGATTCTAAAAGGGAGAAAAAATTGCAACCAAGAACTTCTATGTGTTTGCCTATTTTGGATAGGCTGTATAAAAAGAAGCACATGTGTGGTCTTTCATGACTAAACTCTTTTCCCTTAACATAATATTTTCTTAATGTGTCTACACTATAGCACGTGTCAATACGTTCTCCTCTTGTACAAATATTTCTTTTAATTTTATTAATGCATTCATCTGTTGGTTGACTTTGGGTTGTTTCTGCTTTGGGGGTGTCTTATATACAATGTCACTATGAGATGAGCATTTGTCTACACATTTTAATATAGAAATATAATTATCTTGGGTATATGCACAGAGAAAGAATTGGCAAGTCATATGGAAACCCTATGTTCAACATTTCGTGCTTCTGCCAGAGTGTTAAGTTGTAATTGCATTTCACAATCACATTAGAAGCTACAATAGGGTTCTGATTTTTCTGCATTACTCAACCAATACTCTTTTTTGCTGCCTTTTTAATTTAAGGTATCCTAAACGATGTGCACTGATAATATATAGCTGAGATTTTAACATTCCTAGTGATGTAGACTCTGGTACACCCTCCCATGTGATTTCTATTTACTTTTACCCCTTTTATTGAAAATAGATTTTTTTTTTCACACAATATATCTTGATTACTGTTTCCTTTCCCTCTATACTTCTCAGTTTCTCCTCACCCTCACATCCAGATCCACACACTTTCTGATCTTATTAGAAAAGAACAGGCTTTTAATAAATAACAACAAAACATCACAAAATAAAATAGAATATGATCAAACAAGAACCATCCATCACATGGATGTTGCACAAGGCAAACCAACAGAAGAAAAAGAAGCCCAAGAGAAGGCACTAGAATCAGAAACTCATTCCTTCACACACTCAGGAGTTTCATAAAACTGAGTGTTAAATGGAAAGCTAGAATACCATCTATGTGATTATGTGCTTCTGGGATAGCTTCCTATAGAAATGTGTATTCAGAATCTTTATATGCTTTTAACTAGCAAGATTGTTATTTGGTCATTGGTTTGAAAGAAATCTTTAGATCTTCTGGACACTATGCTCCTATACATGCTTTGGAGATATCTTCTCCCATTCTGTGGGTAGTGTTTTCACATATTTAAAATAGCATCCTTTAACACACAAAATTTTAATCCTCTGATTTACTCGTTTATTTGTAATTGCTTGTATTTTAGGCAGCTCTGGAAGATCCATGTTCATGAGGATTCTTTCCCTAAACTCCTTCTGTGACTTTTATAGACTTGGCTTTTGCATTTTGGTCTAGGAACCATAAGAAGTGCTATAAAGTAAGTGCTCAACATTTTTTTTTTCCATTCAAATATTCAGTTGTTCAAGCCCTATTTGTTAAAATAGGGCTGGCTCATCCCTAGTCATCAGGGAAATGCAAATGAAAACAACACTGAGATTCCACCTCACACCAGTCAGAATGGCTAAGATCCAAAACACAGGTGACAGCAGATGTTGGCGAGGATGTGGAGAAAGAGGAACACTCCTCCATTGTTGGTGGGATTGTAACCTGGTACAACCACTATGGAAAGCAGTCTGGAGGTACCTCAGAAAATTGAACATAGTGTTACCTGAGGACCCAGGTATACCACTCCTGGGCATATACCCAGAAGATATTTCAACATACAACAGGGCCACATGTTCCACTATGTTCATAGCGACCTTATTTATAATAGCCAGGAGCTGGAAAGAACCCAGATGTCCTTCAACAGAAGAATGGATACAGAAAATGTGGTACATTTACATAATGGAGTATTACTCAGCTATTAAAAACAATGAGTTCATGAAATTCTTAGACAAATGGATGGAGCTAGAAAATATCATCCTGAGTGAGATGACCCAATCACAAAAGAACACACATGGTATGCACTCACTGATAAGCGGATATTAGCCCAAAAGCACACAATACCTAAGACGCAATGCATAGACCTCATGAAACTCAAGATGAAGAGGAAGACAAAAGTGTGGGTGCTTTTGTCCTTTTTAGAATGAGTATCAAAAGATTCAACCAGAGTTCCCAGGATCTAAACCTCCAGCCTGAGAATAGGTAAAAAGGAAACACCCGTGATGTCTGCTAGTAGAAGCTCTAATCCTGATGCTGGCCTCCAGACTTATACTACTCAGACCTTTGATGGGCCATTGACAAGGACACCAAACAGCTAGAGATTGACATCACTAATCTGAAGAAATCCCTCGTTTCGATGTCTGAATTGATCTCCAAAAACTGCAAAGGACTTTATTGGACTTGATTTATTCTTCTACAATAGAAAAGACTGTGTACAAAAAAAAAAAAAAAAAAAAAAAAGCAAAAAAGTCACAATTATATTCCTCAGATGTTATCTAATGCCCTGTGATTGGTGGAAAATCCTGATCTGCTTTACAGATGTGTTTGGAAAAAGAATGTACCGCATAGACACAGATATTTGAATCTTAGCTATCCAATTGCTTGTGCTATATGTGTAGATGTGGCATCACTGGAAGAAGTATATCACAGGCTTATAAAATAATCATTTAAAGTATTTTAACATAATTGTATCACTAAGTAAAACAGTATTTTTTTGGACATTTTTTCTAAATAGTCAAAACATGGCAAAATAAAAAGTAATCATAAAAAGAAAAAAAATAGGGCTGGCTCTTTCACCAATGCTACTGTTTCTTGCACAAATTCCAAATTCAGAAAATATGGGTCATCTAACTATAATCATCTTTTCCAAGGGTTTTGTTTGCTTGTTTTGTTTTTTGTTTTATTTTGTTTTGTTTTATTGACTACTCTAGATCCCTAGCACTACTATATGGGCCCAGCTGTCTTTATGTCATAATATTCTAGATAGAGAAGAAATACACATTTTTTTTACCCTTACATAATTCCCTAAAACAAGCATGTATGTCTTTGCATATAAAGTAGGCACCATGTTTTTCACTATTTGTAGCCTATCACGATTTGATGTCTGAGAGCCAGTCCTGAGGAATGACTCCAATCAAGCTGGTTGGTGATGAATTCAGAAATTGATTCTTTATACCAGCTAAGTAAGTTAGATTCAATTTGAGGGCCTTTACGTGTGCTATCAGGATTTCCATCTCAAAATCGCCTAAATAAAACATAGAAACCTAAGACTGTCATAAATATTCTAAACCATCAAAAATGAAGAACTGCCAAAAAGCCAATGCAAAAGCAACATAAACAAATTTACAAATGTTAGAGAGCCTGAAAATGAGCCCAGAATATATTGTCTTAACTTGGGAATAGTTGTCCTTGTAGTATGTAAAATTTAAACAAGTGTGGACCATTTATATTAAAAAAGTGTCCTAATTAAGAAGAACAAAAGGACCAAGGAAACACCTGTATACACACACACACACACACACACACACACACACATTAGAAATCGAAGTGAATTTTTCCCTTCACAAACATAATTTAGGGATTCACTAAATTGATGAAGGAATAAAGTAAGCACAAATATTCTTCTAGATGCTGTTTGAAAAGTTGAATAACTGAGTCAATCCTGCTTAGCAATTGATTCATATCATCATTTCAATAGTACTTTTTATAAAATGCTGAAGTATTTAATTTTAGTTTTACTAGTTCTGCCTACTTGGATCAACCCATATTGTGCCTTGTATAACCCCAGCATGTACATTCCAAGGGCTATTTTTCTGTATGTTGCGGCAGGATAAAGAAAATCACTCAGCAGAATAATTCATGGTTCCTGTACTTAGAAACTTGGGTTCAGATGTGAAATTAGACTTGATACTGGAATGGAGGAGGAGGGTCTTTCTCCTTCAGTAGGAGAAGAAAATGCCTAGTGGTTAACTCGCTGGTACTTTTAATGTTCTTGAATTGGGTATGTTTCTTTTTATTCTTCAATAAATACAGATTCATATGACAGATATCCTATATACTGTTAGTTAGCCTCCCTTACATATAAGATATATATATATATATATATATATATATATATATATATATTCTTACATAATCATAAACATCACACTCATAACTGATATCCATCAACCTTACTTTGTTTGCTCTAATTTTGCATGCAATTGTAAATTGCATCTAAATTTGTGTTAGTTCTACTACTGTCTTACTGCATATATTTTTATAATCTTTAGCACATCAATGTACAGAAGAATTGCATGCTCAGAAGAATCCACATCAATCTGACTCATTGATTCTCCAAACTCAGGGAGAAACTAATGTATTCTTTATGTCTCTAATTGCTTTACTTTAAGCATATTTTTAGTTTTGGTGTCCAGATTATAGTAATATTTGAAGTATTTGGAAATTAAGTTTAAGAGAACACTGGGAGGCCTGCTACTTTGACATTTTATTTTTTTTATTTAGGGGAAACCTTCAATAAGAAGTATCTTCTAAATGTATGATTTCTGAGCTTTGGCTACCTTATTAATTACAATTAACTCATAGGATGGCTTAAAATTTAAATGAATAATCGATTTAAAATGTGCATTCAGTTACTTAAAACAGAGAACCACTACAATATCAGCACACTTAGTTTATCTCACAACTAACCATAATTTCTGCAACACTATTCCCCTTAGACAATTGGAATATTCACCTTCCAATTTATATTCATTTGTAGATCTAATTTTATTTTCAAAACTATTTCAAGGGCTGAGGTGAGAGCTCAGTTAGTAAAGCAATTGTCTTGTAAAAAGAAAAACCTGAGACTAATCATAATAACCCACATGAAGAAAGACAGGTATGTGACAAGACAGTTCCACTGGTGTGATAGTGGCATTAATGTTATGGGAGTAACCAACCATTTTATGCTTGGATTCAAGGATTATTTCACAAAACTAAACCCATTTCTGGTATCATAAATTGGTATAAGAATCCATGGATGGATAGGTTATTGGCCCTGGAGGTAAACCTACTGCAGTTTGCTAAATTAACGAGTATTAACTGTTCCTTAAGTACTTTGTACTAATAGGTTAGTGCGTCTCTCAATCCTCATCACAATAGCTTATTATTAAAGTAGATGATAATTAATACAGGGAACCACAGCTACTTAACATACAGGGAATGAGAGATTGAAGAGTGATCAGATTTAATTGTGACAGACGTATCATACTCTTTCCTGCCAAGTCTCAGGCGTTATCACAGAAACTATAATAATATTTTAAGAACTAGAGTTAATGGATGGCTGAAGCAATATAAAGGTTTTGTTTTTGTTTTTTGTTTTTTGTTTTTTTGATATCAGAGGGCCATTGAACACATGATCTAATGGTTACTGTGACTGTACACATAAGGCCTGCATATGGTCAAGGCGGAAAATCAGTTACAGGAAGAAGAAAGGTAGTCAGGAAGTCCAAACCCTAGCTTAAGAATTATTGATAATTGACAGCTTCTAGAGGAGGAACAGTCAATTTTCTTTAGGGATTATACATGCTGCCGTAGCTGGCCCTACTCACCCACCCACCCATACACACATTAACAACAGTCAGTGGAATCACTGGGTTTCAAAAATAATTTTTAAGAAGAATACATATTTGAGAGGAAACATAAATGATTAGGGGAGTAGGAGAAGAGTTAGTCAAGGTAATAAGAGTTAGGTTTGATCATTACTTGTTCCAAACATAAAATCTAAATATATTTTTAACGAAAGTATAGTATTGAGTACCTGTATTGTAATACTGGTGTTAAGGAGGCAGAAACAAGTGGCTAACTGACTAGCCAGCCTAGCCAACTAATGAGCACCAGTCTTATGAGAGACCCTGTCTAAAACATGGTAGATAGCATCTGAGAAATGACAGATAAAGTTTTCCTTTGCTCTTCACACACCTGCTTAAACATGTACCCACATGTGCACATACACTTGCACCTGCATCCATATGAACACGTAAAACAATAATAAAAAACATTGAAAATATCGGCTCTAATAAATTGGATCTCTCTTCTACATGAACATGTTTTAGTCTTCAATGACAAGCTACTGCTTCTCCATTCTCTATCTCCTTTCCTTTGTCTGGTCCCCACTAATCGTGGCAACAAAAACAGTCTTTCAGGCTCTCTACCATGTCTTCACCTCTTAAATAGTGTTATGCTCGCAGTCTATGACCGAAAGTATTTTAACAATGACTTTCCTTCCATCCCTTTGTCATTGTGGTTGCCTCATTCTGGGAATGCTCCTCTCTCTGACCAATTTCCTTTTCTTTTTTATTAAATGACACTACCACAATGGGAGATCTTTTAGTTTTCTTACATTAAAAGAAAGCTTCTACTTTTGAACTGAAACCAAAAAACGGACACTGTATAGTATTATTTCGAACATGAGAACAAGAAACAGACTCATAAAACTTCTATAACCAAAATTCGTTAATAACACAGAGAATTCTGTATTTCTGATAGTTTTCTAAACACACATAATGAGTCTCAGCATCGATGGCTGCCTGTTATTCAGCTAAACCACTAGACATTTCCCTGGAAGTAATCAGCACACTGTCATTTGTTTTCTCCCACATTGTTTAGCATTAAAGAAGTGATGACTCTTATTTCTCCCTATACTTTTGACAAAGACTCTGTAACAAAGTAAGCATAAGACTATCATATGTTCTGGTTTCAGATCAACAAGACTTCCAGAAGGTTTAGAAAATCAATTCCATTTCTTTGTCTCCATCTCTACTGCTATTCTACTAATCTGGACCACCATTATCACACCTAGAAAAATTTGCAGCGTCTTAGCTAGTCTGTAGATAGCAGGTCTTCTGTGCTGTTTCTCATTCCACAACCAGCTTGATCTTACAGAACTGGAAACCCGCATTGTGGGTTTTTTTTTTTTTGTGGACGTTCTCTGGTCCCATCATCTCCACTGCTCCTTATTTATGCTATATGTATTTCAAACATCTCAATGCCTTTATGAATTTGCATTATGGTTTACTCTAATGATAAGCATGTACCTTTTCCTGAAATACTTTTTGCCCAATTATCATTTACCTCATTGTAGAGAGAGATACAATGGCTATAGAATATTCTCTCTTCCCAGATCCAAAGTTCCTCCCAAAGGACCTCAAGTCCAGGCCTGATATCTCTTCCCTTCACACAGAATTCCCATCACCACACTTGCCATGCTGCCTTTTACTCATCAGTGCCTTACCAGACTGCAGTGAGGTGAAAGTATGGAGGGACTGTCTTTATTCTGATCTTCTTTGCAACCCCAGAGTGTAGCACAGAAAAGGGATTCATAAACAGAGTTTCATCTTTCTTAATACAAAAAACAAATTGTGATAAGTATTATGATATTTATGTGGTAAGTGAAGAAGATATGGGGGAAAGAGTGTGGTGTAATCCTATAACATCCTTTGAAGGACCCATTCCCTAATTATTTTTCATGAGCATGCATTATACCTTAAACATTAGTTTACATCTGATTTTCATAATCCCTTCTGTTACACAAAATTTTAAGCATAGTGAAAATATAGTCCTTCATGCCTGGGGACTGATTCATAGGAAGTAAAAGCTTATACAGTATCTACACGTCCACTCTAATTACTACTGTCTTTCTGAGGGAGGTGTTTGGATAGTTTGAACCTTTTCTTCTAATATGGTGAAGAACCAAGGATCCGAGTTTGTCATTACCAGAGAAATTATGCGTAAAACATGTACTTCTCCAAAATGGAACTAGAACATTACATCTTTCATTTATTTTGTAGTAAAATAATTATTTTTCTAACAAGAGGCAGCTGCCATCCAACTCATTCAAGGTCTCTATATATTTTCCATGAAGAGAAAGCTTTTGTTTTCTGTTTTGATTACTTTTCTTTGATGTGTGCCCAGTACCACAAGATGAAATGAGAAACATTTTTAAAGTCTATGTCAGTTTACATTACAGCAAAGCCCCATGCCCTCGAAGAGCTGAGTTGACAAGCTTCATCTCTTTAGCAGTTGTTTCACTTTGTCCCATCTGAAGAAACTCCTATCAGATGAAGACCTGTCATAAAAGAAATCCCAGAAACGTCTTTGGTCTGCCCTCTCTGGTAGCTTATAGGGAAACAAAAAATTTAAATACGCACATAACCATGTGTACAGATGCATACATGCAAGAATGTCTACCATAGATGATTTAAATGGCAAAGAATTGAACAACAGAGTACACATTTAAAAGTTAATCACTGAATACATTGCAGATCACCTGTAGTGTGGAATATATACAATATATATAATATATAAAATATAATATATATAAATAATATAAATAAACAATACCACAAATATCCATTTGTTGTTGAGTGACAAAAATAAGGATGAAGAAAAAGGAGTGTGAAATAATTCCTTCTAAGGGCCAAGTTTTGAGATATCTAGTGACTTATGGGGCTGGAAAGGCAATTCAAGTAGGGGAGTTGGTCCAAATCAAGGGGGAGGTAAAGAAGTATCCTAACCCCCTAAATCTCAAGGACTCAGGTGACGTCAGGAGTAGGACTATTTCTTCCCTGCTCTGTTTCTTCCTTTCTCGCCTGCACATGTAGGCTTACATCCCTATCTCTGCCACCCTTGAGGTAGTCACATAGCTTGGTGGCCAGATTACAGATTAAAATTTCTCCTTATAAGAACATGCCCAGCAAACACATGGCATTCTTCTTCATGCAAATGATGTATTCTGAGCACCTTCAATAATGTACTGGCACAAGTCAATAGTGTACACTCACCCTGAAAACCCCTATGCACTCCCCAAGGTCTATATAGCCTTTACTCACCTTCAATAAGAAAAGCTGTTTCACTGAAAGCCATATCTGGAGAAGGCTTCCCACCCTTACCCCCATCTCACAATGACCGAGATTCTGTCTAATTCACTTACTAACTAAGTTGTATTTCTTCAGTCTAGCCTGGTATGCAATGGTCCTGATACCCCAAGGGGTAAAGCAAACCCAGCCAGCATGTCTTTGTGTAGATGTATGGGTACAGAGAGGGTTGTGGAAGATAGATGATAGAAGGATTTTATACACACACCACACAATAATATATATGTATGTTAGATATAATAGATGGGGGAATTGATTATGGTGATAGTAAACAAAGTTAAAGTGAACTATAGTTTATAGAGTATAGGTTCCCAGAAGTACCTAATTGTTAAGGGATATTACTAACCATGAAACTACATCCCAAACCTAGCTGTCTACAGAAACTAGGTGTCTGTGCTTGTTCAATCAACAACCCATTTTCACCATTAAGAATGAAAGCTACCTATAAGCCAAACTATATGTCCAAGGGCTGATGATCTCTTAAAGATGGATTTTTAAAAACTGAAATAATAGTAAACATGCTGTTTCTTATAAATGATAAAGATCATAACTGTTAACTCCAGTTGTCAACTTGATGAGGTCAAATTTCCTTGAAAGATAAGCCTCTGATCCTGCATCTGAAGGGATCTCTTGATTAGCCTATGAAAGTGGGAAGACACAACCACTGTTGGTGGAACAATTTCCTGGGCTGGGATCCTGGGCTATATGAAAAGGAAAAGTGAACTAAGCATAGGGATGCCCATGAACCAAAACTAGAGCTTTTCTCTAGTAAGCTACTCTTCTCAGAGTTGCTACTCGATCAGAGCAACAGAAAAGTAACAAATGCAATGTAAAATTCCTTAAGGTAGTTTAATTTTATTACAGAATATATACAAATTTTTGGTCAAATCCCCACCTAGAGAAGACATTACCTCTAAAATAACCATGCCACATTTGATTGAAATTCATTTCCACTTTTAATAATTCAATGCTATTACAGAAGCTGTCACAGTTATGAGCCAATATTAGAAAGCCTGCCTTACACTGAGACAGAATCTGTGGCTGATTAGCTTGTAGTCTTCCTCCAGACTCTGTTCCTTTGAGTTTCAGAAAACACATAAAATCCTTCTGTAACTCAGCCACTCCTCAAAAAAGTAATTCCTTGGAGAATTATTAAATATTTCATCCCAGGATGAAAGGAGTGGGATACTAACTCAAAACAGACCTCTGACCTTGACAGGAGCCTAGGAATTCCTACCCTAATCATGCAAAACTCCTCTCCAGTTTTAATGTCACCAGTTCTTTGTTGTCCCCTCTCCTAACATTTTTAACACAATTCTTAACCCAGACTGTGCATTTAAAATAAACAAAAACTGTACATATTTCTCTGGCTGTGATTTGAATAGCATGATGGGCAGTTGGTCACCAAACTGGCCTTTCCTCTCCATCACCATAAAAATCTAACCTCCTGCACAGGCAAGTATTGGATAAATATTTATGAAAGACATTTCTTTCTCATGTGAGCTAAGTGGTTTTAATTCTTCTATTAAGCTTTTCATGTGTGGATGTACTGACAGCCTATGCATGATCGATACAAATGATTGGGAAATAAATAATAAACTACACATGTCATGGAAGTTAGGGTTTTTTTTTTTTTTTTTTTAAAGAAGAAATCAGATCCATTTTAGGAAATCCTAATGAACTATTTACATAAATTCAGTCATCTGTCATAATTAAGCAATGTTTCTAACATAAATGGTTACTGTTTTCAAGTAAAATAATTGAAGTGATCCTTGACTTGGTACATGATTCAGAATAAGGATTTACTGCTGTCTGTTGAATGCACATAGTCATAATAGGTCAAAACTTCATGTTATTTTTGTTTTCAATTCTTACTTTTTCATCAGTTGAAAGGTTTTAGAATGCACTAAATTAATATAATCACTCAACCCTTTGCTTCTAACTAGGCTAAATATACATACAATACTGATAAATCTTCAAAGGGGAAGACAGTTACAAATGCTTCATTTGTGGCCAACAATTAAAGCAGTTGTTCTCAACCTTCCTAATGCATTTGGTGACCTTTTAATATAGTCCCTGTTGTGGTGACCCCAAACCATAAAATTATGTTGTTGCTACTTAACTGGCATTTTGGTACTTTTAAAAGTAACTTTTATTCACCTGATTTAATTATCATCTCAGAGGCTAACTGCTAAATAAGCTCACTCTTTCTAGTTCTTTCTGAGCTTTGGTTCAACTCAGCAGTTCTAGCTCAAACTCCTCTACAAGCTGACTGATTCAATCTGGCTTCTCTCAACTTCTGACTGAAAGAAGAAAAAAGTTAGCTTTGCTTGACCTCAAAGTAACTTTGGCAATTTGTTCTAATATTCTGGCTCCTTGTTCTCTGGCTTCAGCTGCCTCTTTCTGACCTGCACTGAATTTCATGAACTCAAAAATGAACTCAATTCCACTGCACTGCACTGTACTGACTACACCAACTTCCCAATTGACTGACTTAACGCCTCTGCAATGAACTCAATTGACTGAGCAGAACTGACTCTCTCTCCTCTCTCTCTCTCTCTCTCTCTCTCTCTCTCTCTCTCTCCTGCTGCTGCTGCTCCTAAATAACTGTTTTTTTCCTGTGATGTTTTGTTAAGTGTTAGGTATATCCTATGTCTGACTCATTCTGTCAAACCTTTCTCTGATTCATCACTTTGTCTGCCCCTCAATTAGACAACATTGTTGTTTCCCTCTACACACTAATCTTATCTTAAAGATATGTACTCAGGGCATGTCTATACTCCAGCCAAAGGGATTAAAAGTGTGTTGTCTCTTGCCATAGCAGTCATGTTGCTGAATTAAAATTCCTCTACAGCTATTGTGCCAGGAAACGTTTGTGAACCCCCAAAAGACCATCAAGGAGTTGATTCCAGTATAATAGCATTGAGATCTCTTTATTTAAGCTCAATCTTGGGCTCCCAGCCAACCCTGATACAACAGGAAGATGGAGCCCTGAGCCTAGTTTTAGGCAAGCACTTATAGAGGCAAGAAGGGGTATCTAGCCTGATATACATCTGATCAGGTACCATTGTGACCTTTAACATAATTAGCTGGTGTTGGGAGCCAAACCATAAACTTAGCTTCTGTTTTCCTCCTGATTGGTGGCTGTTAGGAAGTGAAGTGTCAGGGGCAGGCTTGCAACCTGGAGGTGTAAATTTGCTGGAGAATAACCTAGAAACTGGTGATGGGCACAGATCTTGTTGGCAGGGTAACCTAGAAATGCTAGGTACTGGCCTGTTAGTTAACTTGAGTTCAACCTTAGCTCAGGTTCTCTAAGATGAAGTCTGAACCCAAAAGATTTGGTGTCTCACAGCTACTGTTATTTATCATAATATACAATATTTGTGTTTTCTGATGATCTTAGGTGACTCCTATGAAAGAATTGTTGGACCACCAAAAAAGTCATGACCCTCAGGATGAGAGCCACCAAATTAAAATCTGGTAAGTGTCAAAAGGATCTTATTGGATATTATCTTTTCCTGGTCTAACTTAAAGGCTCTTATCTTTTTTTCCATCCTGGTATATTACTCTTGTTTGGTTTGGTTTTGATTCTTTTTATGTGTAGGAATCTGAACCCAAGATCAGCATGCATGGTCATCAACCTACCGTGGAGTTACACTCCCAACCCTTGTCAAAATTTTGATACAGAGTCTTGCTAGTGACCTTAACAAGCCTGGAACTTGCAATCTTTCTGCAAGCGTAGGCAAGATTACAAACCTGGACCACCATGCCAGACTCATAATTATTTTTGTTCAGTTGAACCTTTTCTTATATATCTCAAATAATATTTTACTATTGAATCACAGATTTTCCATAATTACCCTTATGTTTGTGGATATATAAATGTTTTTACATTAAATGTCTCTCAGTTAATTGGAAGGATGCTATATTCTTATCTTTGGTGATCTGAATTAATGTGAACACTTAATTACCAATCCAGTCATTACTGCATCCACATTTTTGATGTACTTAGCTTCCATGTGGTACTTGTAAACATAACCCTTGTTGAAAAAGCTCAGAAAAACAGGTCTTTACACTGAGAGTCTACTTTTTGAAGAATAGTGTCTGAGACATAAATAAGAATAGAAAACACAGTATAGAAGAACATCTAGGCCTATTGTGTGCCAAGGATGCTGGTAGTCAGTAAATCTCATGTGCTAGACATTAACATTTTAAATTATCATTTTGGAAATAGTTTTTCAAAGAGAACAAACTGTTTATAATTTCTCTGGGTTATGAAAAATGATATGTCATTAAAATTAATTCAAGCATTTCTTTTGAAACTGTCAAATGTCTTTTATTTCCCACACTCAAAACTTAATTATTGTGAACAAAGGTGTACCCAGAGCTTTTGATTCTGTTTTGATTTTGCACACACTGACATTCTTGCCAAGCAATGTTTTAAGTTAGCTTGTGTTGGGTCATCTTCAAAGCATTATTTCACTTGAAACCTAAAAGAAAGCAACTCTGAAGTTGTCCTTCCCACCTAACTCTGCTCCCATTTTCAAATCACTTTCCTAAACAATTGCTGCTCTTTCCAATCCAATATTAAATCTCATGAAAAAAAAGAAAAGAAAGGAGAGGAGAGGAGAGGAGAGGAGAGGAGAGGAGAGGAGAGGAGAGGAGAGGAGAGGAGAGAAGAGGAGAGATAGAGATAAACTTAAAATAGCAGGCTGCCCACATGACAAAGAGCTTCATGCAGAGTCAAGCAGACAGCAAATCATGCCAGCACTGGGTTCACAGTGACCTAGGGTTCCTTAGCAGGAGGAAAAGCAAGGCAGCTCAGGTGATGTTCCCACTTCCCTGTTAACTGAGCAAAATCCTGTATCATGAGGACGGCAGGAAGATCTTCATGGAAAAAGAAATGAATTCAAATCTTTTGTTGAAATAACTTCAGAAGTCTTATACATCATAAGTTTATTTGGCCATAGACAGACCAAAGACCAGGTCCTGTCCTCACTTTTGTTCTCTAATACAAGTCCCAATTTTTGTGACCAAATATAGACAATTATCTGTTACAAGTTGCATGATGTGAAGCCATTCTTTCTCAAATCCAGGATGCCTACAAAAAACTATAAAATGGGTCAACAAAACACAAAGCCATCTTTATAATATAGCATAAACAACAAATACCACCTACATACTTGTTCTGAAAATACCTAACCACCACCCTGTGTGTTTGTGTATGAGAGAGAAGGTGGAGATGTTTATATTTTTGCATGTGAGCACACACACATGGAAGCCAGAGGTTTGTGTCAGGTGTCAACCTCTTTTGCTTTCCACCTCATGTTTTAAGGTAGAGTCCAGAATAACCGCTGAACCTGAAGCTCACCATTTGGCAAGACTAGCTAGTTGGCCAGCAAGGTTCAGGGAGTGTCCAGTCTCTGCCTACCCTGTGCTAGGATGACAGGAATGTGCTGTATGTGCAGCTTTTTATATGTGTGGTGGACATCCGACTTCAAGTCCTCATGCCTGTGCAGCAAGCACGTCAGTGGCTGAACCAGGTTCAAAACTCCTGAAAAGAGAGTTGGGGTGTGTGTGTGTGTGTGTGTGTGTGTGTGTGTGTGTGTGTGTACATGTTCACATAGAGTGTGAGTACATTCGTGTGTAGGCAAGAAGTTGACATCAGGTGTCTTCTTCAATATTTCCTTAATATATATGTATAATTAATGTATATTTACATATATTTTTGTGTCTGTGTTCGTTGCAAAGGGCCACATGCACTCAAGCACTCAAGAAGGTCAGTAGATTGTACCCAAAGCCTTGGAACTCAAGTTACAGGTGGTTGGAAACTTCCTGATTTGGGTGCTAGGAATTAAAACTGGTTTAGTGTAAGTACAGCAAGTGTAACAAGTGCTCTTAACTGCAAGGTGGTCTCTCCAGTACTGTTTGAGGCAGGATCTTTTATTGAACCCAAAAACCTCACCCATCAATTGGACTAGTTGATCAGTGAACTCTTGGGCTCTGTTAGTTTTACCACATCAACAAAATGGTTACAGGTGAGCAATGCAATACCTAGATTTTACATGCTGCCAAGGAGGACACAAACCCTCTTGTTTGCACAGCAAGCATTTTTACCCACTGATCTGCTCCATTCCTTCACAATGCTGGGGAACAGACTCAGGATGTATGCATATGAGGTGGCTTAGGGTGTTTAGTGTTGTGATAAAATACCCTTCATGACCATAAGTGACTTACGAAGGAAAGGGTTTATCTGGCTTACGTTTCTGCATCATAACCCATCATCAAAGGAAGTTAGGGCAGGACCCTGAGAACAGAGGCCATAGAAGGGTGATGCTTACATGGCCTGCTTCCCATGGCTAGCTTAGCCTGCCTTCTTATACTCTCCAGGGCCACCTGTCTGAGATAGCTCCACCCACCATAGGCTAAGCCCTTCCATATTAATCATCAATCAAGAAAATGCACTGTAGGATTACCAAGTGGGGCCTTTTATTTCAACTGGGATTCTCTCTTTCAAAATGACTCTAGTTTATGTCAAATTGACTAAAAACTAGACCAGCACACTACAAAGAAACTCTGTCACTGATCTATATTCCCAGACAAGTTCTAGGTCCTTAAGTAACAAAAGAAAGATTTGACCTAGGCCTAAATTATAAATTACCTTTAGTGTTTACAACTTTGCCAATACTTTAGACCCTCTATTCTTATTTATAGGGAACCTATCCTTACCTTCTCCTTTCTTTAATCTGTCAAATTTGTTGTTCCAGACATAATACAAATGCCTGAGATAAAATAATACATCAAAATTTTACTGAAAGTTTGAGAATTAGGTTATTAATCGAAACATTTTTCTAAAATTCTAAATTTACCCCATTTCTTCAATTAATATGATAGATGTTGATAGTTTTTATTGTGTTTGGTTAAGGCTATTTCTGAGTTTCTATTTCTTCATCCTATGGAAATAATAATGACTATAAGAATATTTTAGTCATAATTTTACCAAAGTACAATTAGATAACAAGCACAATTAGATAACTCAGGCTAAAACAAATATTCACATAAAATATCATCTAAAGGTTGGAGAGATTGCTCAGTGGGTAAGAGCACTTTCTGCATAGGCATTGGGATCTGAGTTTAAATCTTCATAATACACACACGTGCGCACACACGCCACACACCACACAAATCTGGACATGGCCACATACTCAAACTCTATGGGAAGTAAAGACAAGAGGATTACTGTAATATAAGCTTGGATTTTTTAAGACCTATTTTTAATAAGGTTCTCAAATGCTTTGACCTCCCTTCTAGCTCACCGTCCAAAGGTAGGGGAGAAAAGATGGTAAATAGTACAAGGGGATGTGGACCTGCTTAGAAGTAGTTTCTTGGGTGTATTCAAATCTCTGGTTGTCAGGATACCCTCAGTCCAGTTCAGTAGTGTCAGGATACCAGACATGAATCAGCAGTGATGGCATCATCTAGCAGAAACTGCTAGTCCTCCATTGAATCAGTGCAAGTCTTCTAGAATGACCAGGACCAGCTGGGATGCCAGAAGAAATTCTCTAAGGTGCCTCTGTCAATGAAGTGAAGGTCAGTGACGATGGAGGTGGGAGACCAATGAAGTGTTGCAAAGCTAGCTATGTAAGCACACTGTCACTGTCCACTGAGTCTTATTTATACTTTCTCTAAACAATACGTGTCCTCCCATGGATCTTGCCTCAGCAAAACATCATGTGAGGCAGCCTCACTATGTGAGTCTGTATCAGCTGACATATCCAGAAACTTCCACTTCACTGTAGTCTATCGGCTTCCAGCCAAGTTTCAGGTTTAGTGAAAGACCCTGTCTCAAAGAAATAAGGCAGAAAGGGAAAAAGCAGGATGCCTATTGTACTCCTCTGCCTTTAGTGCATACATACATAGGATCACAAATTCCCACACCAAACACACACATAAACACATACAGGCCATGCATAAGTGCCACTTTTACATAGATGCAAAAAATAATTAAAATCATTTAAGAAAGTTTTAATAGCAATAGTTAAGGTAATTCATGTACCAGTTACCCTAATTTAATTATTTTATATTATACACATATTGAAATTTAATGTTTCCCAGAACAAAACACAACTCTTGCCTTAAAGGGAAGAAGAAATAGTTTGTTCCAAACCAATTGTAAGTAGCCACGGCATAAGAACATAGGTTCTGGTTATATTGAATGACATGTTGCAACCTGAAAGTGCTTACATGAACTTTTTATTGTCATAGAAGAAAATAAAACCGTAAGTCAAAGTATTTGAAAGGATTTGGGGTTGGGGTTACAGCAAAGCAGAGAAGTATCTTCTATAGGTCTTAGATGTTATCTGATGATATTGTTTGTTCAAGAGAAAAAAGGAAGTATTATGAGTAAATTGTATTTAATAGTACTTTGTATCTTTATACAACTTAATCTTTTAAAAATAATAATTTTTGAGAACTCCATACATAAGAACTGCATCTACATAGCTCTTTTCCTTCCTCCACCCAACTTCTCTCATGTCCCCTTCCCTTCCAAATCCATAATCTCTTCTTTAATTATTATTGTTTCATGCATACACACATACATATATATATATGCATACATACATACATATATATGCATTCATATATACACATTCATACATATAACCTACTGAGTCCATTTACCATTTTTATATTTACATGTGTCCAGGGCTGGCTACTTTGGATTAGACATCAGATTTATGAGCTTGTTATTGGAGGAAGCTACCTGCAAATCAAAAAGATGCTAGACCAGATACAGAGACAGACAATAAATTTCCATTAAGAGGACTTTAAATAGTAGAAAGTAGCTCTGACTCTGGATCTTCAACAGTATAGCTCTCTACCATAGCAATGTTTCAATTAGCTCAAGAATCTTCACCATAGGGTTTTTTTTTTTTCCTGAAATTTTCAGTTCACACATGATATCCTACAAATATAAACAATAATTATGTGTTCACTATAATTTATTATTTTTTGAAAAAAACAATATGATGTTGGAATGTTGGACCATCAGGTCTCAGCAATAAAGGTACTAACAACCAAAGGAAACAACCTGAGTTCAATCCCCAAGATCCATGTCAGATGGAGAAAAAATAATTAAGTTATCCTCTGACACCCTTCTCTGCCCCACTACACACACAAATCAAAACCATGGTGCTGTATATTGTCAACCTATATGATTTTGTCAATTACATTCTAATTAGATTAAACAGAAAATGGAGCTCCCACAGGCTTAATACCCAGTAGGGGACTTTCCTCACATTCAGTAAATATGAAGAGAGAGAGAAAGGATTCATGAAGGGTTGAGAGCACACACAGTGAGTAAAAACTGGAGCACCATCTACTAGGCCAACTCTCACTAAGTTGGCATACTAGCTCTTGATTTCTAGAGCTCCCTGCATCTTGATACTTGCAGTTTGGATACCCAATGCCTTTATATTCAGGCAATGTCTTAGTTAGGGTTTTTACCACTGTGAACACATACCATGACCAATGCAAGGCTTATAAAGGACAATATTTAATTGGAGCTAGCTTATAGGTTCATAGGTTCAGTCCATTATCATCAAGATGGAAGCATGGCAGTGTTCAGGCAGATGTGGGGCTGAAGTTGCTGAGAGTTCCACGTCTTGTTCTGAAGGCAGATAGGAGAAGACTGGCTCCCTTGTGATAGGGAGGAGGGCCTTAAAGCCTATGCCCACAGTGACACACTTCCTCCAACAAGCCCACACCTACTCCAACACTCCTGTGCTCATATGAAAACATCTTCATCCCTAATCCCCCCTAAAAGGTCCATAATTTGTCTCTTTCTGCCATCACAGCTGGTTCAGCTCTGTACTTACCAGCACATTAAAAAGTGTGACAAACATGATGAAGCATAGACAGTTGCTGTCCCTTTTCCCCTGGGAAGAGACTAAGAACAACTTACCCTCCTGACCCCAAACTACTCGTACTCTGGTTTCCCTCCCAGTCACTCACCCCTCAAATTCCCTTGCAAGTTAAGCATTCCCAAATCTATTTTTTCCTTTCATTTATCCAATTACAATGTTTCTGGACCTCTTTTAAGGCTTGAGAAAATTTATAAAGTTAGAATTAATATAAATTACCATAGTCTTTCATTTTAAATCTCCTTTAGAGTAAATAATATTAAATATAAATTTCAAATGCTGCTAGATTTCAATTACTTATTCATTTATAACCATCAATTTTATATTATTTTTGTTTTTTCCATTAATTTATTTATTTATTCACTTCATATCCCAATCACAGCCCCCCTTCTCCAAGTCCTGCCTCACACAGCCCCTCATCTCATTCCCCTCTCCCCTTATCCTTTGAAGAGGGGAACCCCCCCAAGTACCAACTCACCCTGGCACATCAAGTCACAACAGACCTGGGTACATCCTCTTCCACTGGGGTCAGACAAGACAGCCCAGTTAAGGGAATAGGATCCACAGGAAAACAACAGAGACAGGGACAGCCCCTACTCCAATTGTTGGGGACCCTCATGAAGACCAACCTGCACATCTGCTACATATATTAGGAGGCCTAGATCCAGCTCTGGTTGGTGGTTCAATCTCTGGGAGCCCCCATGGGTCCAGGTTAGTTGACTCTGTTGATCTTCCTGTGGAGTTTCTATCAACTCTGGGTCTCTCAATCCTTCCCCCAACTCTTCCACAAGACTCTCAGAGTTCGATCTAATAGTCATCAAAAGTGGGTGGAGGGAGGGAACTGGGTAGAAAAGGGGATGAGGAGAAGAACAGGATCGGGGAGGATTAGGTGTAGGAAGAGTTAGGGAAAAAGGGCCTGGAAAGTGAGTGAAAATCAGTGGTGGAGGGAGGAGACGAGCATCTCTAGCATGTCAGAGACCAGGGATGGGGAGGCCTCAGAGAGTCTATGAGAGTTACTCTAGCTGAGGGGGATATGGAGCTTGAAGTGGCTACCTCCTGTAGCCACAAAGGAGTACCCCCAGTGGAGGGATAAGGACACCAACCCACTGACAAAATTTGACTCAAAATGTGTCCTACCTACAAAAGGTTCAGGGACAAAGATGGAGCAGAGACTAAGGAATGGCCAACCAATGACTGGCTCGCCTTGAGACCCATTCCATGGGCAAGAACCAATCTCTGACACCATTAATGATACTCTGTAATACTTGAAGACAGGAGCCTAGCATAACTGTCCTCTGAGAGGCTCCACTCAGCAGCCCACTGAAACAAATGCAGAGACCCACAGCCAAAAGTCATATTATTTTTAATTTAGGTAGAGATTCCCTATTTTTTAGCTTAGGTATCTACTTACATGAGTCAGTAGAAAACAGAAACAAGTTCATGTTGTGTTGGTATGATGGCAAAATCTTTAACCTCAGCACTCAAGGCAGAGGCAGACAGATCTAAGTTCTAAACCAACCCAGTCTACAGAGCAAGTTCTAGGGTAGTCATGGCTACATAGGAGACCCTGTCTCAACAAACAAACAAAAAAGAAGTTCAAGTTGAAAGATAACTGTTTCCTGCCTGTTTAAATTCTCATGGTAACTGTGATGACGAATAGAATTTAAGGGATTGAAAAGACTTGAGAAAATATGAATAGTCTCAGTCATCATGACTGTCTTTCTGGCCACTTTGCTTACCTTACCATCATGTATTTGGTGAAAGTAAGCAAACAAACAAACAAAACAAATGAAAAATTTTCAATCTGACCAAAACTATTCAGTCATTGTGCAAAGTGAAGAAAGCATGAAATAAACTTGAAAAATGAAAATGACAAGAATTCAGGGTTGAAAAGATGGCTCAGTTAATTGAGTGCTTCTTGCCACACAAGCATAAAGACATGAGCAGATTCCTAGCACCCATGAAAAAGCCAATACACATCTCTAATCCCAGTGCTGGGAAGAGAGACACAGTCAATGTGCTCTGGGATTGTGGGCCAGCCATCCTACCCAAATCAGTAAGGTCTAGGTTCCATGAGGCACCCTGTCTCAAAAAGTCAAGTCGATAGAGATTGAAGAAGACTTTTGAAGTGAACTTGTAGCCTCCACATGCATGTGTACACACACACACACACACACAATCTCCTTCCAGTATTCGAGACATGTGGGTATAATCTGCTTCCAGGCTCACCAACACACAGCAAATTCACCAAGGACCTTGCTTGCTTTCTGATAGAATCCTGCAGAAATTCTAAATTCAGCTTCCTTGATGTTTTAAACTATGACAAGCCTCAAAAGGAACCCAGTTAGCTATAAAAGCCCTGAACTTGAACTGAAAGAGGCAGGAGGTTATTTTTTTTAAAGTAATAAAATAAAATAAACTTTTTTCTTCTCAAAGATCAAGAGAACAGAATGAATTGTTTACATAACTAGGTTCAGCTCATTTTATTCTCCAGATCCCTCTGTTAGCTCCACTAATATCCAGCACATGGGCTCACCTCACTGACCATGTCTCCATACATAGGAAAGGACACATATGGGGTGGAGTGCCAAATTTATGACATAAAGAAGACACTAATTTGCCCAAGGTGACTCTGTGCTGCAAATTCATGGCATAGACTTTTATGCCAGTTTATGGTTTAATAAGATTTATTGTGCAGTATGAGCATTTTAATGATTTCTACAGGGAAAGAAATGGTTTTATTGAGAAAACAAGGCCATTGTTGGTAGTAAAGCTTTATTATAGGGTCTTTCAATATAATAATAATTTACCACTATTTAGATTCCAAAACCAGTAGACTGGAGCCTTTGGGATATCTGGAATGTCAGTTTTCAGGCCTGGTAATGATGAGCAGAAATGAACAAAAGAGATAAAAGAAAGGTTACAGAGGACTAGTTGGGTGTCTGTACGCTAGCCCAGTCCTCTGGTAGAGTAGCTGTAACCTGTGTGGTTGGTGAGAAAAGAGATACTCAAGTCACTTGCCTTGCTTCACCCCTAGAGCAGTTGCCTGGCATACAATAAACAGCTATGTGTGTGCTTTTCTTTTATAAATACCTATCAAATTTTATTTACTTAATCTTGTTTGTTTATAAATTTAACATGAAATCCTTAAAGCAGCTCCATTTCACAGATAAGGTCAAGTATTCTAGGTCAAATTCACTATAAACAGAGCCTCAGATGGACTTTCTTGTGTGAGAGATTTATTGAAGAAGAGGAAGATGAGGGGACCCTTTGAGAAATCTAGATTATGATTGACATCAGAGGCTTAACTTACAGGAAGAATGGGGCTCAGCACTTGTGATCTTGGCATCAGTCCATCTTTGGCAGCAGTTAAGGCTTGCAATTCTGTCAGAGCTGGAAGGGGGCAGCTGTGAGCTGTTAGCTACTGATTTCCATCATCACCACCAGCATAGTAGGGTGCCTTGACCTAGTGTGAGGTACCTGGGAAAAGTCAAGCCTACGTTTGAGGGCAAATACCTGAGTATGACAGATGTGTCTTCATTGATCTCACTCCATCAAGTCTCAGAATTGTTCCAGAAACACATCACTCAGATTCCATGCCTCCTAACTGAATGGCATATGATTCCAAGGACAGATAATAGGGCCTTAATCAAAGCATCCAAAAAAATGTCATCTTTCAGGAAATACGACTAAGCATAGGGAAAGAATCAACATTGTGTTCCTAAAACAGAGACCCAAGCATACTAATCCTAATAGGAAAAGAAAGCATCAGACCCTCCCACTGCTGACAGCACAATAGCTTTACTTCAGAGAGGGGCTTCCCAAGCACAACATGATCTGATCCTATGTACTCATCACTTGATCCAAGGCACCCACTTATCCAAGTGCATTCAAGGGCTCACCAATCCTCAAACCTCCCAGCAGTTTTCCTCACACTACCTATCTGAGTCAATATCACATTCTTGATGCTTGCTTGCTAACTGCCACTGAGCAGCTCACTTTGTAAGAAGGGTCTTTATCCATTACCACCATTCTTAGCTGGAATGCATATCTTCTTTGTTTTATGCCCTCCAAGTGATGGCTGTGCTACTCTCTCCATGATCTACACATGTGCTACACATCATGATCTACAGTTCTCTGAGAGCTGGTGATTTTTCTCACTGGATTGACTACATTCTTGAAAGCAGGAAAAAAAAAAGATGAGTGTTTGTTTAGTCCCAAATAATAGAAACTCAAGCCAGATTAGCTTAAGTTAAAATATATTTTGTTGACTGCTAAGATGAGAGGCTGTTTTCAGACATGATTTTGAAGAATCCAAAGGGTATTAGTCTGCCACTCAGCTTTGGCTCTCTGTTGCCATGACAGTGAGCATGATCACATCTTTACACTTTTTGTTACGTGTCCAATTTCCAGCTAAAGAAGCTAGCCTTCATCCCCAAAAGCACACGACCCTTAATGGCCAATGATTCCAAGAGAGTAGTCCCTTCCATCGAAGACCTTGTCCCCTCTATATCTATCACTGACAACTTCTGAGAGTATTCTTTCTTCTAGAATATAGGTATGCTCATTGATTGACTCAGGTTGTGTGTCCAACTTCTATTTTATTAATGGTCTGTTCTAAACCCCACGAGTGGCCTACTAAATGAAAAAAAAAAAAGAGTTCTGATAAAAAGGGACAAAGAAGAAATGAGAAACAAACAAAATCAGTACCCACCCACTCCAGTACCAGTGCTTACGACTCCTGAAAGAGAAGAAAGTTTAGAAAGTCAACAACAGCAAAGAAAGGGAATGAGAAGGCACCAACTGGCAGGAGGGGAAGAGAGGTGCTATTGTAGAGGAACCACAGAAAGGTGTCAGCAGTTGGCAGCCTGGCAGAAAACTGGGAAATGAAGCCTAAGGTCTTCAGGTCAGTATGCTTGAGAAGCCCTTGCTCTGAAAAAGAGCAAAAGAAAGTTCTCTCATCATTTAAGACAAATAATATTGCTTTTATGGGCTTCAGAATAAGGTATCTAATAAAACCTCATGAATATGGGAACAAAAGTCATAAGGTTGCTGACTTTAACAAGTTGTTAATAAAAATTATCTTTAATCTTTTAGGGACCTAATGAAAAGCACTGAAGTCTAAGAAGCCTTGCTGCTCTCTTGTTAGTCCCCTGTCTAAAATAAAAGGGAAGGCTGGAAAGAGAGAAGGAACAAAGGGAAGGAGCCAATGTAATAAATTCTGCAAATAGCAGAGTGTTAACTGTTCTCTGTCCACAGTTTAATTTTCTTTATTTGTTTGCTTTTCTAATTTTATAAAAAAAAAAAAAAAAGAATTCTGATCCACCCTGAACCCCTCTCTAAGGTTGGAGCAGTTTCTTGTCAGTACTACTGAATTTGTGGATTTGTATGTAAACAATGTTTGAAGTCACATGGTGTGGTCACAGGCAGGAACCATCTGGGCCTTCACATATAATGCTGACACTGGTGACTCACCATTGGCAGGCTGGAAGCACAGAGATAGCTCCTGAGGAGCAGGGACACTGCCTTGCACTGCAGCCCTGGCAAAGGCTGAGGAAAGCCTTTAACATTCGTTGTCTAGGGTGGGTTTTGTCATCATATCATATTTATTGTTAAGGGGTTACACCTACAACATGAGCCTGCCATCTCCAATACAGAAGATTAAACCTCACTGTTACGTGAGTTAACTCATCTTCTCCCTGCAGTCAGATGATGCTGTACAGTCATTATCTGATCTAGTCAAGTCAACAACTGTCATACTACTGTGGGAATTGAGAAGTGGCTTTTAATCTTTACCCACATCCCCCCACCAAACAGAAAAATAGTCAAGTTTCTAAGTCTTCTAATCTCATTGCAGTCTTTAAATGCTCTCCTCTGGGAACTCTGGACATGAAAGAGGAGAGAGAGAGAGAGAGAGAGAGAGAGAGAGAGAGAGAGACAGAGAGACAGAGAGACAGAGAGAGAGAGAGAGACAGAGAGAGACAGAGAGACAGAGAAAGACAGAGAATTCTAGAAATTACTCACTAACAGACTATCTATAAGCATTTTTTGTTACTATGTTCTCAAATGAGAGTAAGATTTTTAGGGACATGTCAATGGCATAGGCCAGTTTAAGTTTCTCTCCCAGTATCTGAGACTGACTTCATGGGATGGCCCCTCATCTAGCATCTTCCTAGGAAGCAAACTTCACTGTAAATCATTAATCTCAGCCTTGTTCTTCGATTTACATATAAACTCTTTCCAGTAATTTTCAAACTTTATAGTGTCCTAAACATCCCCAAAGAATAGTTTAAAATAAAAACATAGGCTCAGTAGATATAAAGCATTAACTACAAGGTTTAATTTCAGACATCAGTCTAAGTATTTAGAATGTAGATAGTTGTAAAATCAAGACTCAGCTTGGAGAAATAGACTATAGTTGTAGGTTTAGGTTTCAGGAATGGGGTTCGTCTAAGTTCTGACTTCCTGTGAGTTGTCTGAGTTCATTAAGCTAGATAATCACACAAACATTAAGTAGTATCTCCTTGCTTCCCCATGTGACATAGGAACATTGTGAATTCCACTCTCACAAGTATGTTAAGGGGATCAAGGAGATTCAATTCATTAAATAGAATGTAAAATGACATAAACATGCTCATAACCATCTAATGTCAGAGCTCATATTGGTGCATGGCAGGCACTTTTAAATGTATTTGCAGATTGTCAAATAAAGAAAAATCATACAATAAAGATACGTCTGCATATAGATTAAATTCTCACCAAAGTCTCCATGATAACAAAGGATAAAACAACCAAAAATTCCATGTAGGAGCTGGAAGACTGAGATTACTCAGGAAAGTGGAAACCTAACAACCAAGAAACATGCATTGCAAGTGACTTCAAAACATTGGCAAAGGATTCTAGTTATAATGTAGAAACACAAGAGTGATTTCCCCCTCAGCGGAGGCTAGACTGAAGTGCAGAGAATTAAAGCAAAGCCTTCACATCCAAATTGAAATTAAAGGAAAGTGTGCTGCCATTCATCTTAGAAACTTTTCACCTATTGCAAAATAAATATCAAACAACAACAAAATCCCAAGGTCCACTGGAGCCATATTAGAAATTTCATTGGAAGTAATGATTCATTGCTGAAACAAAAATTAGTAAGTAATGATAATTATAATGAGACAAAGAACACATGACACTGGTTTGCATCAGATTTTGAGTAGTTCACTGACTGCTTTTCTTAAGCTCCTAGAAATGCTTGCATTTTAGTAAGGATTATAGTTGTTTTCAATAGGTGACATGTTTTAATTTACCCTGACTCTGATTTATAATTGCCTCTTATTGAGCACTTAACTGTTTGTTATCCATTTATGTTTATTATTTTACTTTTATTCATAAAAAACTATGCAAGGACAGTTGCTTAGTTTTATAAAATATTCATAAGGCTTGAAGTGGTTATAGGACCAATGCAGGTTGGATGGAACAGCTGTCTCTCAGCCAAAATATCTATCTGTTAAAACTGCTCCCTCTTGGGACTGATTGGTTGCTGTCCTTACCTACCTAGTCCAACAGGGCCACCTACCTCTGAGCCATAGTTTACACCTTGCGCCTTGTATTTGTACATGGAGCCTTGACTTTTCAACTTTGACTATGCATGTGCATTAAGATAGACAACAGCTCAATTTATACACAGCTTTAGGAAAAATACAGAGCCTAATTTTACATCTAGTAATCCTAAAGACTGAGGCAATAGGAGCCTTATATCCATCGCTATTACTTCAATTTCCTCATTTCTATAGAAGAAAGTGAGAAAAAAACTAAATATATTTATTCAATAATAGCAATATTGTTAATGGTGATGATAATTAAGATACAGTAAATATTTATGTTAGGCAATTTCCAGGTAATCTCTCATTAACTTACCTATGCTATGATATGCTGTTAGTTCTATCATAATAAGTAAAGAAAAACTCATAGACTTGAAGAAGCAGTGATCAATGACCCACACACCAATGACCCACAAGCTGAAAGAGGAAAAGAGAACAAAAGTTCCTGGCAGTATTGGTAAAGCTAATAATACAAGTGGCTAAAATCAGTAAGGAAGGGACCATGGCAGACGCAAGGATACATGCAAAGTTACTGTAACCTAGTACTTTGAGTTTGACTATAGACCAAGGTGATTATTTTATGTGAAATTTCATAGTTAAAAATGTTAGTATCTATTTATTTCAAATATGGTTCTTTAAGCATGTTGTAGGTCCAATAGACACCTCTGGAGACAGTGTGGTCACAAATTGCCAAGAAGCTAGCTTGAAACTAGAGCCTGTGCTCTTAGACTCCAATAGACAGAATTCCACTGTCCCATTTGTAAACAGTTGTTTCCAAGTCTGTCATTCTTAGATCTGCATCTGCTACTTCTTCCTCCTTGGATCTCAAAGACACTTCTCCTCAAGACAGCAACATAGAAACAAACACAGCCCAAGATAGCGATGTACTGAGCAAAGGTAGAGGTTTGAGTCATAGTTGCAGTGAATGGAACACCATTCCTGGAACTCTTTCTTCCAAGGGAAACTTTCTGATACTCTCACTCAAAGACAGATGTTGCATCTGTAAAAGCAAGAGGTCCAAGTTGTTAGTAAAAGAAATAGGAGAAAAACACACCAAAGGGCATCATCAGAATGAAAGAAAATATTTACAAAATCTCTATGAGGACAAGATCAATATCAAACACATAGTCAAACATCTTAGTAACAATTTAAAAACAAGTTATTCTGCGTTTTAATGGGGGGAAAGACCTTAATATTCATTTCTAAGGAGGAAACAAAAATGGCCAAAACCCACATGAAAAATGCTCCACATCACTAACCATAGTTCAGTGGTTCTCAAATTGTGGATTGCAACCTCTTTGGGAGTCAAATGACTCTCTTACAGGGGTTACATATCAGATATCCTGAATATCAGATATTTATATTACAACTTATAACAGTAGCAAAATTACACTTAAAAATTAGCAATGAAAATAATTTTATGACTGGAGGATAAGACAACATGAGGAACTGTATTAAAGGGTCATACACTAATGAGGAATAAGACAAAATGATCCCAGTGGTCAAGAGACAAAAGCTGGAGAACTGCAAGTTTGAAATGGTTTGGGCTATATAGTGAGTTCTGGGTCAGTATGGGATACAAAAGGGATGAGTCACAAAACATAAATAAATACTTTTATTTGTAAAATGTATCACGTGCAATTAAGAATGTAGGGAAGTAAAAAACTTTATGCAGTATTGGTGAGAATATAAATTAATAGAGCCAGTATAGCAAATAGTATGGAAGTATCTCAAAGAGAAGTTCAGGCAAAAGTAAGTTACATGCTGTCCCCTGAGTCACATTGTCTTACTCTGGGCTTGCTTTTTGGTCCAGATGAGTCTTGCAGGACTACGAGAGCATTCTGCCTCCCTGTAGAAACCTTTAGGGTACCCCAAAACTAACTAGTTTGGAACCCTGCCTGGAAAAATCTCATTCCACTTGGATCTGTTTGTCATTCCAGTTAGTCTGCCTGGGATATAGCCTGAAGAGGTAAGTTTCCTGTGGTCCCCTGAGACCCACTGTCTAGCTTGTTCTTCAGTTCAAAGGACCCTTGAGGGACCCCAAGACTGTTCTGCTTCCCTGTGGAAACCTGCTCCACCAGTCCCATTCCAGTTGGATCCACCTGTCAACTGGGATACAGACTACACAGTAGGTTGCATCCAGAACACAGCCTGCAGTGTAGGGTCTGCCTGAGGCACAGCCAACAGAGTCAGGTACCCTGACCTCCATTGTCTAGCCTAAGGCTCCCACAACTTTCTGAGAAGTTCTGCTGTTATCAGGATCATGTAGCTAACACCAGGGAAAACCAGGTGCCTAAAGGACAGCATAGGACTACAATCAACAAGACCCAGGTCACCACTACAGCCCAGCTATCTTACTACAGCAAACCTTGGATATCCTAATGAAATTGAAGCACAAGAAGAGGATCTTCAATCTAATCTTATAAAGATAGTAGAGGCCTTTAATAAGACATGAATAAATTACTTAAGTAAATATAGGAAAATATATTCAAACATGCTGAGGCATTAAAAGAGGAAGCAAATAATTTAAAAATACAAGAAAATACAATCAAACAGGTGAAGGATATGAATAAAACTGTCCAAAACCTGAAAAGGGAAATAGAAACAATAAAGAAAATATAAACTGAGGCAGTATTTTAGAAGGAAAACCTAGGAAAGAGAACAGGAACTACAGATGTATCACCAACAGAACACCCGAGATGGAAGAGAGAACCTCAGATGTTGAAGATACATAGCAGATCCTATCAAAAATTATACCTGATTACTCATGTAAGACTCTAAAAGCTAGAAGGGTCTCAGCAGAGATCTTGAAGGTCCTAAGAGACCACAGATGTCAACCTTGACTACTATATCCTGCAACACTTTCAATCACAATAGATGGAGAAACCAAGGTATTCCATGACAAAACCAAATTTAAATAATACCTTTCCACTAACCCAGCCCTACAGAGTATAGTAGAAGAAAACCTCCAACCCAGTGGACCTAACTATGCTCAAGAAAACACAAGAAATAAATAATTTCACACCGATAAAGACAATAGAAAAGAAAATCTCTCTCTCTCTCTCTCTCTCTCTCTCTCTCTCTCTCTCTCTCTCTCCCACCACTAACACCAAAATAACAGGAAGTAACAAACATTGGTTATTAATATCTCTCAATGAAAACAGGCTCAACTCCTAGTTAAAAAAATCACAGACAAACAGAATGGATGTGTAAACGGAATTCATCATTCTGTTGTATACAAGAAACACATCTCAGCAACAAAGATAGTGATTATTTCAGTATAAAGAGCTAGAAGAAAGTTTTCCAATCAGTCAGACCCAAGAAACAAGCTGTAGTAGCCATTCGAATGTCTAATAAAATACGCTTTCAACTGAAAACAATCAAAAGAGATCGAAGAACATTTCACACTCATCAAAGGAAAAATCCACCAAGAGGACTTCTCAATTCTGACCATCTATGCCCCAAATGCAAGGGCACTCACATTTATAAAAGAAACAATACTAAAGCATAATCACATATCAGACCCCACACATTAATTGTGGGAGACCTCAACACCCCAGTATCACTAACAGACTGATCATCAAGACAGAAATGGAACAGAGAAATAATGAAACTAACAAAGGTTATGATTCAAATGGACCTAACAAATACCTATAGAACATTTTAACAAAATACAAAAAAATACATCTTCTCAGAACTTCATGGAACCTTCTCCAAAATCATATAATCAGTCACAAATCAAGTCTCAACAGATACAAGAAGATTGAAATAATTCCATATATCTTATCAGATCACCATGGATGATAGCTGGACTTCAACAACAACAAAAACAACAGATATCCTACCTATTTATGGAAACTGAACAACTCTCTACTCAATGATCATTGAGTCAGGAAAGAAATAAAGAAAGAAATTAAGGACTTTCTAGAATTCAATGAAAATGAGTGCACTACATACCTAAACTTATGGGACACTTTGAAAGCAGTGCTAAGAAGAAAGTTCACAGCACTAAGTGCCCCATAAAGAAATTGGAAAGTTCTCATACTAACAAATTAGACATACATTTGAAGGCTCTACAAAAGAAGAAGAAGGAGGAGGGAAAGGAGGAGGAAGAGAAGGAGGAAGAGGAGGGTGGAGGAAGAATGGAAGAAAGGCAGGAAGGAAGGAAAGAGAGAGAGAGAGAGAGAGAGAGAGAGAGAGAGAGAGAGAGAGAGGTAGTAGAGGAAACAATCAAACTCAGGACTGAAATCAATCTAGCAGAAACAATGAGAACAATACAAAGAATCAATGAAACCAAGTGCTCAATCTTTGACAAAATCAGTAAGATACCCTTATCCAAATTAACTAAAAGACAGAGAACCAGTACCCACATTAACAAAATCAGAGATGAAAAGGAAGACATAACAACAGACACTAAGGAAATTCAATGACTCATTAGTTCTTATTTCAAAGGCCTGTTAGGACGAAAAAACAGCCTGTAGACTGGGAAAAGATCTTCACTAACCCTACATCTGACAGAAGGCTAATATCCAAAATATGTCAAGAAGTTAGACACCAACAATCCAAATACCCAATTAAAAAATGGGGCACACAGCTAAACAGAATTTTCAACATAGAAATCTTGAATGACTGAGAAGCACCTAAAGAAATGTTCAACATCCTTAGTCATTAGAGAAATGCAAATAAAAACTACTCTGAGAGTCCACCTTACACCCATTGGAATGGCTAAGATCAAAAACTCAAAGGATAGCACATTCTGGCAAGGTTCTGGGTCAAGAAGAACATTCCCCTGTTGCTGATGGGAGTATTTATTCCATTCCTGAGAATATACACAAAAGATGTCCTACCATCCCACAAGTTAACTTTCTCAACTAGGTTCATAACAGCTTTATTCATAATAACCCAAAACTGTAAGGAACCTAGATGTCCCTCCACTGAAGAATAGATAAGGAAACAAGGAAACATGGTTAATTTATACAATGGAATACTACTTAACCATTGAGAATAAAAACACCATAAATTTCACAGGCAAATACATGGAACTAGAAAATATCCTGAGTGAAGAGGTAACCCAGACCTAAAAGGAAATGCATGGCATGTACTCATATTATCCATAAAGTACGGGATAACTATGCTATCATCAACCAACCCCAAGAAGTTAAATAACAAGAAAGGCTCAAGGGAGAGTGGTTGAATCTTTTTCAGAAGGGGAGACAAAATAGATATCAGAGGTCTATGGAAGGAGGGAACTGAATGGAAGAGGGAATGGAGAGGGGATTTGGGGGAGGGAGATCATATATAGGGAGAAAAGGGGAGAGAGGAGGGCAATCACCTGGGGGGCTGGGGAAATCTCTAGAATGTGCCAAATACCTGGGATGGGGAAAGGCCCCAGAGGGTCTACGGAGGGCAACTCTAGCTGAGACTTCTAGCAATAGGGGTATGGATCATGAAATGGCCACTCCCTGTAACCAGGCAGGATTATCAGTAGAGAAATAAGGACAGTAACCTACCCACAAAATCTTTGATCTAAAATGTGTCCTGCCTGTAAAAAGTTCAGGAACAAAGGTTGAGCAGAGATTGAGGGAATGACCAATCAATGACTACCCCAAATTGAGACCCTTCCCACAGGAAAGAACTAATCCCTGTCACTATTAATTGTAGGACCCTGAAGGGCTGAGACTTTCCATGTGCTGCTGTCTACTAAGTAACATTCTGTGGTTCCTCTAAGATCAAAAACATCCTGACTAAGGCATGGTGCCCCAGGAAGGGAATTTACACTTGACATCCTATTGCCCACCCCCAGCTGGGTTCCTGTTTTTTCCTGAGTTTGTGCTTTTCCTTCCCTGGCTTGGTGTATATATTGAACCTGCCCAGTAAAGGCATTGGCATTCCTTCATAACAATGACCCAAGTCTGAGTCTTTCTTTAATCCTCCAGGCCTATGCCTGAACTCAGTACTGTGGCAGTGCTGGAGCTGTCACTAATGATACTCTGTTATAAGACTGAATCACTAAGCAAAGAGCAAGTATGGACTGGTCCTAGGCCCCTGCATATATGTAGCAGATGAGCGGCTTGGTCTTCATGCAGGTCCTCCAACAAATGGAGCAGGGGCTGTCCCTGAGCCTATTGCCTGCCTGCTTGTGGAACCCACATCTATAAATGGACTGCCTATCTGGCTTCAATAGGAGAGGATGTGCCTATCCCACAGCACCTTGATGTCCTAGGTTTGGGAGGGGAGTGCTTTCTCTTCTCAAAGAAAGGGAAGGTTGAGTGGGGGTAATGTGTGAGGGGTAATGTGAGGAGAGGAAGGGCTGATATTGGGTTGTAAGGTGAATAAATAAATAATTAATTAAAACATACACACACAGAAAAAAGAAAAGTTCAAAAAATAGAATTGCCATAGGAAACATTGATCTTATTACCAGGTATGTAGGGGGAAAAAAAAAGTAAAATGACCAAGCCAAAGGGACATAGTTAGGGACTGAATTAAATAAGATGTAGATAAAGAAATGAGTGAATCAATTAATTATTATCATTCAGTTCTGTCATTTGTGTTAATGCATATGAACTCAAAGGATAATATGTTAAATGAAACAATCCCAGTACAAAAAGGCAAGTACAGGACCTCACTTACTTGTGGAATGCTAAAATTGTTCTCATAGAAGTAGAAGGCAGAATAATGATTACTATTAAGGAGGTGGGGGGAAAGTAAGGGTAGGGTACAGAGGTCCAACTAGACAGGAAGATTGTGTTCTGAAGATCTATAGTAAGGAGACCTCAGTTCACAATATGTTGCATATTTCAACATAGCTAGAAGAGGGCTGGACATGGTGGTATATGCCTGTCATTTCAGCACTCAACCAGCAAGGGTAGGAAGATGGTTAAAAACCAACCTAGATAGACTATATAGGGGGTTCCTACCCAGTGACACCTCAAAACAAAAACAAACAAAAAAGCTAGAAGAGTCATTCTAATGTTCGATTACAAAGAAATGATACATGCTTAAGGCAATAAGTATGAAAATTTCTTGGCTTTATCATAACACAAGTATAGTGTGTATTAAACCTTCACATTAGCAGGATGTGGTGGCACACACCTGTAGTCTCAGCACTTTGTCTCAGCAGAAGGATCAAATGTTCAAAACCATCTCGAACTACTTGGGAAGATTTTAAAAATCACAATGTAGCCCATAAATATGTACAATTATTAATTTAAAAGGAGAATGGTTTAGTTGATAGCCTTTGGTGGTTACTTGCCTTTTAATTGGGAAAGACTGAACTGACTTTCAGAGATAGACTACTACCTGAGTTTGGAAGATGTGACTAGTGCCCTGCAGCTGTCTTTGTCTTCTGAAAGCTGCTTGTCTCCTGTCACCTTGACATGCCTGCTTAGTGTGAAGAGCTGTAGCACAAAAATTTTCTCCGGTAAGTTTCCATATTGGAATCCAATACTTTTTTTTTTTTTAATTTTTCATCTCCTCTTGAAGTTCCCCCTGCCCCTGGGACCACTAGGCTCTGTACAATTTCAACCATCTTTGAAGCAGATGAGGACAATCCACAAGCTGAGCAAAACCAGTCAGCAGCACTTCATGCCTTTATTCTCCCTCCCACTCAGGTTTATTAATATCTGGGCAGAAATGTGACAGGGGAAGTCTTGATGTGCACAGGAGGAAGGCTAATGCAAGCAAACACTCTCAGTTTAAAATGGCACCAACCAAGTGGGTTGTGCTGGGAGGAGAAAAAACATAACTGAAGTCTGCTAGACACAAAATAACTTAAATCAGTAAATAAAATGCAAAATTATGTGAAACCTAAGAGCTGTGGATCCTTCAACTAAACCATGACTATGGACATGGCAGAGGCATAACTATCTGGAAATTAACACTTCTTTGGGGAATGAGAATGTTTTTACAGAAAATTTTAGTAGATAGAAGCATCTACAGAACTGGGGGAAAACAGTTATCTTAGCTGTCATTTTATGGTGAGAAAGGAAAACAGCATCAACCCATGTATCTCCACAACTTTTCTCTGCTTCCTTGTCCATAAGAGAGGTGAGAGTTGGTGGCTTCTTTCCTTCCTTATCCCACTTAGGCATTCTTCCACTGGAGATACTGAATCAGGAGACAGGGGCAAAGAAACCATGAAGGAAGTTTCATAGTCTCTAGAGCCCTGAGGAGGGGCCAATTGCCTGCCCCAGAGTCCTTTGGTTGAAAGGCAGTATGGAGATGAGGAAGACTGACCTCAAGAAGGAGATGGTACCAAATGAGATAATGTGAGGCTCCAAGAACTTATGAGTTCAAAGCAGAAAGCAGATGGTTTTAATAATTTTGTCTCATATGTTGTTGAAAGATGCCACAACTCATTACAATTCCTTCTGGGGTGATGTTTACATTTCAAATTTCTCATTTGAGGAGAGCAAATGTGCCATAGTTTAAAGCTTTATAGAGTTATATTTCATGACTTTTACTGTTCACCTCTTCCTCAGTCTCTGTGTCTGTCTCTCTGAGTCCCTGTCTCTCTTCTTCTCTCTCTCTCTCTCTCTCTCTCTCTCTCTCTCTCTCTCTCTCTCTCTCTCTCTCTCTCTCTCTCTGTGTGTGTGTGTGTGTGTGTGTGTGTGTGTGTGTGTGTGTGTGTGTGTTATTTCTAAGACGACTAAAGAGACATGGATCTAAATGGACTAAAGCACAAAGACAAGGAAGTACATTTTCTCAGCTAGGGATAAGGGACCATTTTAATAAATGTAAAGTCTTTCTAGATTATAGAATAATACTCTGCCTCTGTTGTCTATATCTAGATGTTCCATAAATGGATTTGGTATGATCTTGTGAGGGAGATAGACATCTATGTAGCCAAGTGAGACATAAGCATGTAGATTCTCTTTAAACTTATTGTTTATTCTGAGTTAATGGTGGCTCAAAAGTCACTCACCATGTGTCAACCACATGCCTTGGTTCTCATGATAGAGCATTTAACATGAATAAGCAACACTCACACACAGACCCATACTTCTTTACACATATGTATTTTTCTACAGAAATGGTTTCCATTAAATAGGCAAATACATGAGAGTAGGAAGTTGTGTGCTTGATTTTTAAGTTGTTTGCAAAATTCAAAGCAAGTCCAGCAACCTCCTTTAAGAATTACAGGAAATAAGGATTTCCTCTTTTATCCAAAAATTTCCAAACTCAAAATGAATCAAGAGCATCTTTGCTTGGTTTAACAGAGAATGGCGTGTGGTCATAGCCAGGGAACTGCAGTGTCAGTAAACAGGTTGAAGGGCTCTATCAGGCAATGGTTGAGTCTTAGCCAAGTCTCTGTGCCATAGGTAGGTTGCAAAGCATAGGTTTATTTTTATATTTCTTATAAACTACCGCTCTAATATTGGATATTGGACTGTCTCATTGGGAGATTTGTGTGGACTAAATGAACCAATTCATATATTATTGTGAATTTTTAATTGAAAAACACTTTTTCATATAATATAATTCTGAGTTTCCCAGGCCCCAATTTATCCCAGATTCTCCTCAACCTCCCTACCTCCCCCATTCCCAGGACCTTTTTTCTCTTTACAACACAAAACAACAAGCAAACAAACAGCCACAAAACAAAATAACAACACACACACACACACACACACACACACCACACACAACACACTCCTCTAATGGAACAGAATATGATCTAAGTGGAGTGGACAAGCAATGTAAAATGCCAGTCTCTAACCAAAGACAGTGTTTGCTTAGTAGAGGCTCAGCCAGTGAAGAGACTCATGGTATGTTCAGTTTGTCCAACACTTATATCAGCATTTAAGCTTACAAACCAAATTCACTCTTGTTTTACTTGGGTCATTCTAATCCCTAAATTTGTCCCCAAGCTTTTTAATGAGGATGTGGATAGAGATTTGATCTGCTGCTGACAAGTTATTCTGTATAATCTGGATGGTTGTCTAACGCTAATGTTCTTATTAAATAGTAGTTGTACCTTCCTTCATCTCAACTGTAACCTTTTCCTAGCAAAAAAAAATTTGTTTTCACTTTTAACCATTGTACTTACCACAAGAAAATGAGTTAAACAGACCAGGCTTCAGATACTGACTGGCTAACTCTGGAGCTGGCTTATCATTTTCTCAACAGATAATGGCATCAATCTCATAGAGGCACTGTGAATTTCAAATACTATACATTTGCTACATTCTGGACATTGCAATTAGCACCTATTCCTAGTTTTGCCTCTAGTTTATTCTTATATCTTCTTAAAACATTCTTGTCCACAGTGGCAATATTTTTAGAAGAGTACCTACCAGCAGCTGAAAACATGCACTTCAGAGCCATACTGCTAGGGTTCGACTCTTGTCCTTACAACTGTTCTTTTACATAAGGCACATCATTTTAAACTTGGGTTTAAAGACGTGCTTCAGTTTCCTCATGTTGAAAATGATGCTACAAGTGAAATATCTCAAAGGTATGAAACAAGTTTAACTATATAATATTCTTCAATCAATCTAACCTGGATGGATGATGAACCATCAGCAAGGACAAGAGAAACAGGCTAGGTTAATTGTTTACTCTCTAGCTTCCCATGCTTATTTGTAAGGAACAGAGAATTACATACAGTTATTCAAAGAATTCACAGAACTGAACCTACTTAACCTGAGCACTAACTGAAACAAGACATCTGGTCAACCTCATAAAGAACACACAGTCAGACACTGCAGCACAACTAATCCAACTCTTTAGACCATTTTTCTTGTCAAAGCATCTTCTTCAAAGGTAAGGCTGTGATCCATGTGGCTTCAAAAAATTCCATTTCTGCCCTATGATTCAGCCTGAGACTCCATCCCATTCACTAAATATTTGTGTGTGTGCTGTGTGTTGTTTTGTGTGTGTGTGTGTGTTTGAAAACATTCATCTTTCCTTTCTCCTTTTTCACTGTGACTCATCCATTTCTTCTTGCCCATAAGACACTTCCTTTTGTCCATTCCCCAAAACATTCTTATAAAGAAGACAGTGAGAATACTGGAGGCAGAAATGATGAGAGCCTGTCCTCTTGTAGAACACTCAGGCAGCATGGTTGTGGCTGGAACATTGCCTACAGAGAGCACCACTGATGAAATCAGTTCACATCCTTGCTTTACATGAAACAGATAAGCTTTTATCAAGGGAGTGTCATTTCACAGCTCTGTGTTTGCTCCCTACTCTTTAAACTAGGGCTAAGGGCTAGTGTTTGGTAAAGACTGAAGGTACAAACATGGAGAAGGCTGTCTGTACAGTATCTGCTACACAGTGAGAGCTTGTTTCTCACTGGATGCTTGTTTCTGAGATCACTATCAATCCTTAGCATTGAAAGTATGCATGCATGCATGAAGAGAGTTCACTGACTCTGGTAGAGACCAAAATGCATGGTGACCACAGCACTTATCCCACTGTCTTAGCTCTGCCCTTCCTTCCACCATTATGTAAATATCTATGACTAATTTGAAGAAGAAAATTCTTCATTTCGTCCTTTCTCTCGTTCCTTCTCTCTCTCTCTCTCTCTCTCTCCACTCCACACACACACACACACACACACACACACACACAGTCATTTTCCAAAGCTACTCTGAAGTAAATTGAAATACTCCTCTTGAGTCTGGTTTTTTGAATCAGGGTTCAGAAAGGGAATAGTGTGACAATTTAATTCCAGTTTTAACCTGTGTTTTATCCACTAAAAGTCCTTGTTTCTTACTTGGCACCCAGGATTTGGGCACAAAGATATGCTGCTGGAGACTGTGGGCCTGTTAGTAGGCCAGCATGGTGTGAGCTGTCTTGACTTCTTTCTTTTAGACACAAATCAAGTAAATTTTTAGAAACCATTCACCATTTATTGAAATCTGTGTATGGGAACAGGAGAAGTGAGAGAGTGAGAGGAAGGGGAGAGGCAGTGGGGAGGGGAGGGGGAGGGAGAGGAAGGTAGATTAGTCATCATCCACAAAGTACAATATACAATATACTGATGGATTTGAGGTTTTCCAGGAGAAAGATAATCACATTCCAAAACGTTTCCCAGATCCTTTGGTTTTACACTCATTCTGCCAGAAACAGACTGGCAAACACATTTCACAACTGGTGATGATTCCTACAGTTTCAGAAACCTACTGATACTTGTGTTTCTCCAGCCCAGAGAGGATGAGGTGACCACCAGCATTTTCCTAGTTTCTAATGCTCAAGTATTAAGGAGCAAAAGCTGGGCCCACAGCTGAACGCCTCCTAACGCAGCTGTGGTGGAGAAGAAAGCTGAGATGTCTCTGGCCAGTTTCTCTTAGGATGGTCTGATACATTGACTTCACTCAGGCTCCATGGAGGTTCAGGGAAGAAGATGAATTGAGGCTTTTTCTGTGCAGTCTATTCTGTGCCAGATGAGTTCACCATCAAAGACTACAGCATGACTCTCCACCCAAGCAGCTTGGCAGACACATTCTGTAAGCAGCAACGGTGCCAGCAGTTTGCAGCAGCCTCTGCCACAGCAAATCAGCTGTGAATTTAAGCAAAAAAGCAGCCTGGTAATGTGGAGTTTACCCCATGCAACAGTGTTCCCCAAAACAAGAGCCTTGATTTTTGCCTCCCAAGTGATAGCAACAGAGCTGATGAACCTTTGTTTCAAATGCCACCCTCTGCCATTAAAACTTGGCCACTTACTTTTTAAGGCTTCATACAAAACAACAACAGTATGTCTCTAGCCCAAATGAAGGACGGATTTGGCACTTGAACAGCAAATTAAGCCAGCCAAGCTAAGATGAGAATAAATGGGTCACACCAGGTAAAGCAATCTATTGTCCTCCAAACTCTCTGGGTTGGCTCACCCTATGATAGAAACACTTATTTTCTCTTGTAATAGCTCACAAAGTCATCTGGATTATTTAATTTGCATGGTCAGTTTGTTCTCATCATTTTTTTAGATTCAATATGAATTCTCCTCCAACCCCCACCCCCAGTCTGAATAATCTACAAGGCTTAAACTAATGAGCCAGTTGTCAGCTCCTCATTGTGTGTGCCAGCTCGCCCATGGGAGGAGCATCAGGAAAAACAGGGACAAGGAAAGAGTTTGCACAGTGACTGAGACTGTCAGTGGGCCAACTGGAAAGCCACTTCAGATGGGGATACTTTATGTGTCTCAGGAGAACACTGCAGGAGGTCAATAAGTGCACAGAAAGATGTGTTTTCTCTCTTTCAGCTGCAGCTCTACATTTGTCTGCTGAAAGTAGTAAATGCAGAAGGTGCAAACTCTTTTGCCTACAAATCTAAGGCAAGGAACACAGGAAGGATAGGAACTCACCAAACCCAAGAAGAGGTCAGTAAGAAAAGGTCAGTCCTCTCTGCTATGGCTGGACTCTGTTCTTTTGGTGGAATTTTCTAAGTGAGGAAAAATAATCCCACTGGTGTCATGCTACTCCAAGAAACAACTAAATAATTGTGGAGCCTTAGGCACTAACAAGCTGTGGACTCTTTTAATCATGTTACTTTGCTCCTCTAAGCATGGGTTTCCATTCCCATAAAATAAGCATAGGTATCTAAATGAGGCTTATGGAAGAATTACAGAAGCTAACACATGTAAAGTACCCAGTGCAATGCTCAGCACAAAATTCAGTAAATAATGGTAACTGGCAAGGGTTGGGAGCTCACTGTAATACATGTCAAACATGTAAAACTCTTGAAGCTTTACAAGGTAGTCTGAATTCTTTATGATGATCCTTTCAAGTATATATTGCTATCTCCTTTGAGCAATGCTCAATGGATCATAATTAGAAGTCGAATAACCCTGGCTGTTGTTTCTAACACCAATGTCTGTAAGTTCATAGACACCTCTTTGGTTTATTCATTTGCAAGCATGGGCTCTAGTGTCAGGTAGCCATGGATTGAATCTCAGTTCTGCTACACATAGACAGGTGATGACACTGAGCTCCAGTTTCTAAGTGAGAAAGATAGAGGGGCTAGTACCATTCTACCCCATCAAACAGCTGAATGACTGTGTGGCCATGAGCACTGACTAGTTACATGAGTTTACCAAGTTACATCACTTCTCTGAGTGTCTGTTTCCATAATCCACAGTATAAGCACAGCTGTTTGCCTAATGAAGGTTCTTATGTGAGAATGAATTAAGCCAGCTCAACTAAGCCTCTGCAGTTGCTCCCACTGTGTGCTTAATTGTCTTGAATTTTAAAGCTATTTTCCATCCCTATGATTTCTTTTTTATTTCAGACTTTCAAGACATATATTCATGCATTTCTTGTCTACAATTTGTGTGGTGTTTCAACATCAAAAAATGCATAAGAAGTACAAAGAAGTGCATTATGTATTAAAGAGCTTCCACAGCATGGAGGATCACTCAGGCTATGAGACATTTGAAATTCTCAGTATGACACATTGGGGATTTAAAATATGTTGGTTTGGACCTCCTCAGATAGTTTTACTGATGAAAATTCACTTTGGAGCATTTTGATATTGTATGCTGTCAGTGCTGACCTGGAATCCTCGGTCTCACTCTCTCTCACTTCACTTCACTAGACATCACGAGTGTTTCTCACCTAAGGCCAGTTCTTTATCCTCTGGTCTTAAAAAATGATAAAGAATTTATATATTTATTATATAACTGACAAATGTAATATAGTTGAGAATTTCATACATGCATTATATTAGTTACTTTCCTGTTGCCTTGATTAAACACTGCAGATAAGGCAACTTTCAAAAGAAAAATTTGTTTAGGGTTTATGATTCTGGAGGGTTAAGATTTATAGTGGCAGGAAAAGCAGGTGGTAGGCGTGGCAGCTGGAGCTGGAAACTGAGAGTGGAAAGCATGTATCTCAAATCACAAGCAGGTCACAGGGAAAGCAAACTCAAACCGGTCCAAGTGATTGTGCATTCAAAATTTGCCTCCAGTGATGTACTTCCTCCAGTAAGCACATATCCCCTAATCCTGCCCAAACAGAGGCAATTTAGGCCCAAGTGTTCAGACGCTTGAGTATATGGCGGAAACCTAATTCAAAGTACTACATTGAATTCCAAATCCCCATTGTCATATGCAAAATGCATTTAGTCCAATTTCAGAAATACCTATAGTCTTTCATGGTCCCAAGTCTTTCCTGAGACTCAAGTCAATCTCTTAATTGTAACCTCCTATAAAATTAAAAAAGAAAATCACATACTTTCAGTATATGTACATATGTGTTAGCATTTCAAAAGGTAACATTTCAAAGCCAACCAAGAAAACTCCATCTCAGCTCAGCTCATTCAAACCACCACATACATTCAATGTAGTCTGACCATATTCACTCCCCAGGACTCCCGTTAATTTCACCCAGATCCACTCTGTTTCTCCATTCCTCCCCTCCTCTTTTCCTCATCCTCCTTCTCTTCCTCCTCTTCTTTCTCTTCCTCTTCCTCTATGTCCTCTTCCTCTCCTCCTCCTTTTCTCCTTCTCCTATATAACTGAGTCTAATTTGTGCTGTTTATTTATTCACAGATATGGGGCCATATACTGGAGGTATTATACTCTTGTTAAAAAATATTGACTCTTTCAGAAGCCATTAACTTTCAATAGCTCTTCAGATCTTGCACAGCTATTGCAAGTTCATGAATCCAAGTTCATGAGCACAGTGGTCCTTACATGTACAGAGGACACTGTTTTGCTCTAGTCCTTCCTGATCTCTTCCTCTTACAATCTCTCCACTCATATGCTAAGGTAGGACAAAAATGAGTTCTCTAGAATTTTCCAGCATAGTTCTCTATTCAGTAAGGTGGTTGGAGAATGCAGAAGTTGAACTGAAATAACAGGCTTCAGGGAAACTCCATAGGGCTTTGTTTTAGTAGCTCAGGAATTGCCCATGTGGTCCATGACATGGTCAGATAGATGACTCCTGGCTGTTCAGGCTGGTATTTCCCCAGGTTCATGACAGTTGCTAAAGGGCTTGCTAAACCAAAAAGGGTGCCTCCCCTTTCCATTGGGCTCTCCCTTCCAATGAAGAAACAAACCCTTCAAAGGATTTATGGAAACAATGGTATTTAATGGCTATGGTGCTTTCCACAATTTCCTCATGCTCTATATGAAAACTTTAGTGTTGTCACCTGGTCACCAAATGTCCTGCATAAAGAAAGTGAAGCATATTGTTTGCGAACAATTTTGCAGCTGAACAATTTTGCAGCTGTGCAAATATTATGTGGGGGAACATTAATCCATTTGTTAGGTGAGATTTTGTCCCTTGAATAGCAAAGCTCTACATGGAGTAGATTAGTATCTGCATTATGAAAGTCTTCAAAAGTTTGTATTCTAGATTTTCACAGAAAATCAAACGGCAGTCTGCTGTAGTTCTGGTTCTAGAGTTTGCATCTTGTTTAATTCAGAGCTTTACCATGAAAGGTCTCAATGATCATTTACCTAAAATTGTTAATTGTTTGTTCTGAGACAGCCTCAGAGAAGAATGCTAAGGAAACAAAACTGAATGAGAACCAAGAAGCCTGGGGTCAGTGTAAAAAGTAGATATTTGAAATAATATTGTAAATTGGCATATATCAATTGTATGTGGTACTGGGTTATTAAGGACATTTTCATGCATGTACATAAGATACTTCAAGCATATTCTCACAACCCCTACTCTCTCAATTTTCACTCCTCCCATTGGTCTTTTTGGTTCCCTAAGCATATTTGTTTACAACACATCATATATATGTATGTAATTCTATGTGTTTTAACTAAAACCTAGAATCCATGACTATGGAAATATGTGTTATTTGTCTTTCTGAAGCTGACTTTATTTATATGCTTAATGTGACTGGTTCTCTTTGCATCATGTTCCTGCAGACAACATGTGTTGACTCTTCTTTATGCCTTAAATCCCATTGTGGATATATGCTAAATTCTCTTTCTCCACTTCTCTGCTGATGGATAGATAGGTTGGTTCCAGTACTTAGCTACTGTGAAATATTGTGAACACTGATGCATAAATGTGTCTGTGATGTGTTGTAATCTTCCAGATAAATACTCAGAAGTGGTCGTATGTTAGATTTATATTTCTTTTGAAAGATCCCCATACCATTTCCACAATGGCTATTTACATTTCCACTCGCCCTTTTCTTCACATCTTTGCCAGTGTTTGTTATTTGTTTCCTTACTGACCGACATTCTCACTGGGGTAAAGTGAACAAAATCTCAATGTATTTTTAACTTTCATTTCTCCTTTGGTTAGTGATGGGAATAATTTTCATGTTTATTGAGAACATTTTATTCATTTGCCAATTTATTTCATTATTTCTTTTTTGTTTTGTTTTTCATTCTGGAAGGTATTAACCATCTATCAGATACATAGCTGGTAAATATTTCTCTCTTACTCTGCAGGCATCTCACTGTTTCCTTGGAGGAGCAGACATTACTTAATTTCATGAAGTTCCATCTGTCAATGTCAGCATTATTTTCTGTTCAGAAGATTCTTGCCTATGTCTATATCTCTTAAGAAAGTGTTTTCAAGTTTTAGGTCTTACAATAAGCCCTTTAACCCACTTGGAATTATTCTCCTACAGGGTGAGAAATAGGGATGTAGTTTCACTCTCCTACATGTGGATATCCAATATTCCCAGAACTGTTTACTGAGGTGGCTCTTTTCTCAAATGCATAGTTTAGCACTTTTCTAAATACTCGGGTAGCTGTAGCTGTGTCTGTGTAGGTTTATAACTAGATCCTGTATTCTATTCCATCTGTCTACATTCCTGTTTTGGTACCAATGTCAAGATATTTTTGATTATTATGGATCTGTAGTATACATATGAACTTGAAGTCAGATATGGTTATACCTCCAGAGCTCTTCTTCTTGTCCACAATTCCTTGGCTATCCAATTCACTTGTGATTCCACATGAATTTTAAGTTTGTTTTCTTTATTTCTGTGACAAACAATGTTGGGCATTTCATGGAGATTATATTGCATCTATAGATGGCTTTTGGCAGTAAGGCATTGTCATAACATTAAATCTTTCCATCCATGAACATGGGTGGTCCTTCAACCTTCTAGTACCTTTGTGAATTTCTTTTTTATGCATTTTGAAGATTTTAGTCATAGTTTTCTTTCACCGCCTTCTCTAGATTTAACTCAAAGTTGCCTTTCTAGTGCAATTATGAATGAGATTTGCCTTTTTTTCTTTCTCAAGGTATCTCTTTTTTTGTGTATAGGAAAGATACTGATCTCTGTATGTTAATTTTGTATCCAGTCAAGTTGCTAAAAGTATTTATTAATTCTAAGAACTTTGTGATGAAGTCTTTAGAGTTTCTGAGGCATGTAATCATGACACAGAAAGATGGGTATTTTTAATTCACTGTGGTAGTATTTTGTGGTACACAAGGGGGTGATATTCAAAGAGGACAGCTTTTGATGGAGAAGAGTTTCTCAGGAACATTTCTAAGAAAAGAACATGCCTTAGCCTGTAGACTAAGGAATAGGAAGGGAGGTGAGGGCCTAGAGAGGTGACCACATGCAGAGACTCTGAGATATAAAAAAAAAGGATGGAAAAGGGAACTAGGTCATGTAGAATAGAAAGGCAAAGCACAAGAAAGCATGTGGAAAGATGTATGAGAGTCAAGTCATGCCTGCCTGATCTCTCTGTACTAGGGAGCTATGGGGGCTTTGTGTCAGAGCAGAAGCTTGCTCTTGTCTATCTCTATGAAGATTCATTTCTGGGTTTATTATGGAGGATAGAAGAAATAGGACTTACTCCCTATGTCAGATAAGGAGTGGTTTGGGAGCTTGTGAACCTAAAGATGGTGAAGATAGGCTACAAGGACCTCTTTCCTGCAGCTGCAAGAAGTATTGCTAACCAGGGCAAGCATCTTCTTCTGGAAGTCTAGACACAATAAAAACTCATTGTTCAACCTTGACACTCAGGGATGTACCAACACTTAGTGAGAGCTGACACTGAGCAGCTGAAATGTGTGTGCTGCTACTAGTTTGTGGCTTGCAGGATCATATCACCCACTGTGCTGCTCTGTCATTGTCCTGATGGGCTTGTCTGTCCTCAGTGTCCTGAACTCCATGGGAAGGCAAGTCACACAGTGAGTTCTGTGGTTTTTTTCATGAGCTTTGCCACATCTGATCTTTAGCTCTCTCTCTCTCTCTCTCTCTCTCTCTCTCTCTCTCTCTCTCTCTCTCTGGCATGATGGTCTTGAGTCCATCATTTCCTAAATCTGAAAAATATCTGTAGGTGAGTTTGAGTGAGTGCTGCTCCCCACTCCTGAGGCTTCCTGGGTGTCCTTGGGAGAAGCTTCATCATAGGAAACTGAAGCTTTCTTTATGTGCATGTTGTCATTGCCCCAGTCTTTGTGGTTGCCTGTGTTCTTGGGATAATTAAAACATTTTTGTGGTTTGTTGACTTCCTCAAATGAATTCCTAGTCAGAACACTTGGCTGCCACAGAGATCTTTTAAGATTGGGTCATTGATGCTGTCCTTGTCCTTATTCAGCTTATGTTTAAGTGGTCATGTTGTTGAGACCTTATGAATGTATGGCTTCTGATGTCTCTAGGAGACACAAAGCTCATAGCACACTTCATGATCCTCTAGCTCACAAAATAGTTCACTTCCTCAATGTTTCCTGGATTGTGAATGCAGGAGGGAACATGATGCTTGGCCAATAGGGGGAGCTATGAATAAGAACTCCTAAAAAGAACAATTTCTGCAGAGACTGATTGACTAAAGTACTGAAGAGAGATTGGAATATTGCAGGTCCACTGTGGGGAATGATTAGCTCATGCATGGACGCGGGTGTGGGTTCTGGGATCTTGTTGGGCTGTTGTGATTCCCACGACTCCAAAGAGACTGGAGCGTGGGAGTCTTGACTGAGTCCACTCTGTGCATGGCACTGGGCGGGTGCCACGGGGCCCCGCCTGGTGTGGGGAGTTGGATTGGGGAATCCCTGGGCCAGGAGGTAGTCACAGACTGATTGGTCTCAAGCCCTTGGGCTCTCAAACGCCACTGAGAGGCTGTAGAAGGATTGAGACTGGGGGCATGCGGGCATGTGACTGACTGACCCACTGCAGGGAGAAACGAGGGTGGGGAGAGAAGAAAGAGGCCCCAGCAGCGCTCTGCAGGAGAGACACGGTCACTGTACTAGCTTAGCAGACTCGGTGGCCCTGCTAGCTTGCTTGAAGATGCGAGTCCCTGTGGTTGGAACACAGAGAGGTCCTCCAGGCAGGAAGTTAGGCACGGAGGCTGCGACTACAGCAGCTCATTAAAGGCCTTCTCTTCATTTTCCCACTGCGGACCCCAAAGACACGAGAAAGTCCACGGTTCCAAAAGGGTATATTTTCATGGCAGATGTAAATGGATCTTACAGTACCCTCGAGAAACTCAGGGCAGACCTGAGTTAAATAGGGAGGGAGAAGGGGGGAGGGTCTGAGGAAGAATGCTTAATTGGCTCTGCCCTCTGGTCTTCAGGTAACTCATTAGTATGTAAATCTCTCTAGGGCTGAGGCCTATAGTCACACCCTCTCTAGCCAAATGTGACTGTGAGGTGCTTGTTAACAGAGATGTAATCCAGGAGCCTGGATTCTGGGAGCATGGGGAAATGTATTCTGTCCCTTGCAGGGTCTCCCGCCATTTCCAAGCCAATGCTCTACCAAAACCCAAGACCTCTTCATGATCCTACAGTCCATAGGCAAATTACCTTATCTTTGCCTAGTTACAGCCCTTCAGAACAACCATTCCTTGCCCCACAGTTCCTATAATTCCATGTATGAAACATAGCACAGAGCCTAGAAATTGACAGGCAAACAGAGGAGTGAAGGCTAGTGACAGATATTGGAAAGGAGAGACCAGGAAGGTAACAAAATTCCAGGAAAGTAGAGGGTTCTAGAAAACAAAAAGAATGAGGGGCCTAAGAAGAAAAGGTGAGCCAGTGGTTCCCCATATTCCCGAGAGCTCAGATAATGGAAGTGCTTCAAGGAAATGGACTGAATTTAGTGCCCAGCACACACTGAAGGAATGGAAGGGAACATTCTAAGCTATTATTACTCATTATCTTGAGAGAAGATGGAGAAAATAGTAGGCAAGGACTGCAGAGAATGGGGACTTTGAAAAACTTATTGTATTTGTCATTATGTTTCTTTGGTAATTTTTTAAAACTCCAGAAATTAGGGATGGCAATGCTTCTAAGAGGGTGTCTAATTAATCTAACTGTTTATGTGGATATTATGGCTAAACATAGGCTCCCAAATAAGGTGTCCATGAACATCAGAAGGCATTTAATTGACTTTGCTTTCTGCTAATTTTGTTCTTTCCCCAAAGGTTTCTTACTGACAACAGAAAAAGAATAGGAAATGGAAGGAAAGGAAAATGGGGTATAATAAAGTTGTCACCCTATACACAGAAGCTGTTCTGGGGGTTTTCCTCCCCTCTCTCTTTCCACTCATATGTTCCTCTAGGCCAACTCATTTTGGGCATTTTGAAATCCTAATCTGGTTAATTTTTCACTACTGTGGCACCCTTGTCATAATCTTAATGTTCCTAATGCTGCATATTGTAGTGGGGGAGGTAAGTCAGCAGCCTCAGTTCTGTTTGAGGTCTGGCTCTCAAATCCATAAACCAATTAGAGTGGGAAAGTCTAAAACTACGTGGAGAGGAATTGCTCTTTTAAGTCAGTAGTTTATAACCATCTTTTATATGGTTGAAAACAACTGGCATTTTGCCAGTGTCTCCTAGGACCAAAAGGAGGGAGGGTTTTTGATGTTTGTGAATTTGGCTTAGATGGGATAAAAAAGAAAAATCAATCAATCAATCAATCAATCAATCAAACAGAATGCCTTCTGAGGGCAGGAATGAAAAATAGCATGGTAAACTTGAATGCCTTATGAAAATGAGTTGAGGCAGAAAGGAGAAGGGAGGAGAGATGGAGGAAGCCAGCCACTTAGTAGTAGACTTTTTTCTTTTTTTGTTCTCTGAATGAAATGCTTCCGATTTTTCCTTTGAATTTTCAATCAGTGCAATATGAAACCAAATGTCCTCTGTCCATAGTAACAATGTGTCCATCTAAGAACCAGTGACAGACTCTCCTCAGATCACTAGCTAGCTTATACAATTTAGCTGAAATGTCTAGGGTTCTAAGCAAGCATGGGGAGATGTTTGCCAGTACATGCCTCCAACCACTGGTGAGAGTCAGTGCAATGAGGGATAGTAATGAGTCACTACACATGAGACCACCCATCTTAGATGACTATCCTCAATGCCTTTTCCTTAAGGAAAATGTAGTTTCAAGAAAGAATGACCTTAATTTTGCTAACAACTACTTCTCATTTTATACCCACACTCAGCACCACCTTTTTCCCCTCTGCTTCTCCATGACAAGAGGCCATCCTATCCAAGACTAGCTTGAACCATTCTATTGAACTTCAACAGGGATTGTATACAGCATTGCTCCTTCAGTCCCTTTTTCCCTAATTTTTCTCTATTTGCTGTCACTAAATCCACATTCCAGCTCTTTTCTTCAGCCCAATGGTGGAGAATCTCTGCCACCCCACCCCACAGTACACCTGCATGTTGGAGCTCCATGCTTCCTTCTCCTCCTTCCTTTTTTATTACAGCCTCTTACCAATCTGTCTTCTCATTTGCCCAGCTGCTTTCTGCTTGCTCAGTGATCCTTGAATCACGTCCTAATGACATTTTGGCAGACTATCTGCTCAAGCCAGCAGTGGCTTCAAAGCTGTCAAATGTGATGAGCATTTACCGCTCTTCCTGATATTCCTGTCTGTCTTTAGACTACAGCCAAAATTCTCTCTCAAAGGTCTTCCCTCTTTTGGGTTCAGAGTCACAAGAGTCTTTGGTTTGTCTTTTATTCTTCTTACAACTCTCAATCCCTATACATGTTCCTCTTTTCCATTAAGAACAGCCCAGTTGGTCATCTTCTTTCTCGGTGCATCTTCTCTCTGGGTAGCATTCCATAACTGCATATTCCTATTAATAGCTGTCTCTGAAGGGCTCTAGCAGGTCTGAACACAGCAGACATGGCATCAGCAGGTCTTGTCCTTTCCTTTCCCTTTCCCTTGCTAAACCATTAGATTATATTTCTAAAGCTAGCCACCAAGGTCTAGTCCCTTATTTGGCCACTTTTTTATTCCCGAGTTATTCCTGAGGCTAATAACCAAGGTCCAGCTATCAAAACATTCAGGACCAGCAACCAAAAATCTTCATTTGGCTATCCTAATTAACATACCCAATCAACCCATCCCAGCTTACACTAACATAGACATTCCCCTCTTTCTCTTCTTAAAATTAAGACTTGCAAAGGTATTTGTGATTCTTTCTGCCTCATACTCAGACACCTTGTCTCTTTGCCTTGCTTAATGAAGGACCTCTTTGTGTTTGGAAATTGGTGTTTGGATGTGGTCTGTGCCAGAGGGGAGCACTCCACAGTATGGGGCTCCCTTCAGTCTCCACTTGAATATCTCATAGACTATCCAGATACAATAGATCCAAACTGAGGTCTGTTATCTCCTCAGGTGGACCTGCTGCTCCTGCAGAGTCACTTGCAAACTCTATTAAATGGCACCATTTGGTTCCCAAGTTGCCATATCCAGAAATCTAGGGATCATCCTTGGTATCATCTCTCTCATCTCCCTCTCTCCTATTGCTTCATCATTAAAAGGTGTTCATTTAACCAAGCTACCACCAACCTGTAACTAGGTTTCCAATCTAACCACTTTCGTATACTTACAACCACTGTATTTCTCCTGCTTTACACTAGCATGCTACTCAATTCCAGTTTTGCTCCCCAGTAGTCATGGCAACGCATAATACAGCTGAAAGCCTGTGAAAATGTGTACTTTGTCTGGAAATCTACCCTCAATTCAGACCACTCTTCTCCTCTATTCAACAATTGTACAGATTTGAAGTCCTTCATCCTCTGTGATCCTCCAAATTCTCTCTGGTTATGCTTTCTTTGTAACACTTTTGTTGCCTCTTTTACACATCTCCCTTTAGGATGGCTGAAGGAAGTCAAATCAGGACTATCTTTAGAGGTGTGGTGAAGGTTAAAGTGAGAGTTGGATGAGAGTAAGGGTCAGGGTTAGTGTTAGCACTAGGGTTCGGTTAGCATTAAGAGCTAAGGCTATAGCTACCTCTCTGCTCCCCATGTGTCCCCACTATTATCCTCACCGTGTCTGTCATCAGTATGTCAATGTCTCCTTGGCCAGAACACAAGCTCAAAAAGGCAAAATAAATAACAAATTGGTGTTCCACAGTATCTCTTGGGATTAGAGCAGCGCCATACTCTGAAACTGCTCAGCTTGTTTGTTTAGTAAGGGGTAAATGGATGTACTAACATATTTGCTTGTAAAACAACTGGTTTTGATCCAAGGTATTCTGACACTAAAACACTATATTGGAAATAGGTACTCATTTTACAGAAAAATTTGGTCTAGAATTGGATTAGGCTCCAAGAAACAAGATACACGCGGTCATGGATGTATTAACGCTGGACAGGGCTCACTAAAGTTTAAAACAAGACTGAGCATCCCAGTTTATACTTGTTCCTCTACTAAGCTCTGCCTAGAATGTCTGCTCTTTCTGCTCAAACCCACCTCTGTCCCTTCTCTATCGTCACAGCTATGCTTAAACGGCTGAGTACAGAGCCTCCAACTAGAGAGCCAGAGAAGGCACAGATGTAGTCTTAAGCCCTGGGCCAGGTATGAGACTGTAGAAAACCCAGAGGCTGCATCAAATGCACAAGTAGAGGAGTAGAAGCACCTTTGTAATTTGTGTGACCAGAGAGGTTGCCTTTTTACAGTTTGTATAAAGACTTCCCAGATTGTTAGTCATAGGCATGTACCAACCTTGAACATATTTTTCGAATTCCCAGTTTAAATAAAACTCACCTTGAGTCATGGAGAGGGCTAGAAATGGCTTTTCTATCCTCATTTCTAATGGACATGCTACACCAAATTGACATAATAGACCAATATAGCAACTTACTGTTTCAACAACTTTAAAACAAATCAGTTCAATAGAGTTTGAGGTTTGTTTTATCTGAGCTTTTGTTTTGATTTGTTTTTTGTATATTGGTCTTTTGCTTGTTTGTTTTGATTTTGAATTTTGTGCTTTGTTTTTATTTTGACAGAGACAGAGGAGACAGAGAATGAACATAAAGTTTGGTGATGGGGGATCTGAGGAAGAGCTGAGGGAGGAGGAAACGTCATAAGCATTTAAAAAACAGTTTGGGTATAAGTTGGCACTTATTGCTCTCCCTTGAAGATGTAAGCACCTCAGCAGTTTTTTTTCTTCTTCCAGCATTAAATTTTAATAAAGAAATGAATTATCTTTTTGCAGAGACAGTCAACACATTTTTTTTTTCTTTTTGTGGTGTCATCTGCAGTGAATTTTGCATGATTTCAGGAGTGAGTGCATCAGCAAGGCCTCCAAGCCTGAGAATGCAGTTTGGTGACAAGGATGTTGGGAAGTGACCAGCTTGAATTAAGGAAGCATCGACCAGGACTGTATTTTACCTCACTAAATACATAACAGAAAAAGGGGTTATCTTATTCAATTGGAAAGATTTTATTTTCATGTAAATGAATTGTCTGCAACCTGCTCCCAGGGATGCTGAGATGGGTTACATGGAGAAATGGAAATGCAGAATAGATATGAGAAATACCAGGTTAAAACAGGTGTCTTAATAGCATATTTTAAAAATAAAATATGAATCTCCAATCATGGAGAGTATTATAAACCATGTTCTAAAACATAGACAAGAAACCTCTTCAAGGAGCAGTTCAGGAGCTGTGTTCAACCCTGGAAAATGTTGCTCAAAAATTTCCCTTCAGAATTTCTCATAAACCATGCCCTCAAATATCTAGAGAACTGTTATTCTGTCCTAAGCGTTTCTTCTCTATTATAGGTGGAAATCAAACCAAATGGTAATTTGAAAGTTTGATTTGCTAACAGGTAATAATTAGTGCTTGGTGGTAGAGAATGGCAGGGATATTCAGGCGTGATGCAATTGAAAATCTAGCTGAATCTAGGAGGATTGAGAAAGGGACCACTTTTCACCTTTTCCTTGATTAGGAGTTTGTTGTTGCTGCTGCTGCTGCTGTTGCTGTTCATGTGTTTGCTCTCACTTCTTTAATTTGGGCATTTTCTTTTGTTTTGTCTTGAAATTCTCAAAGTTGATTGTGATTTTCTTTCCTTTTTCAATTCTTAACTTTAGAAATGATTTATAATCTCCAGACTTCTGGGCATTGGTTTTCAAATGTCGTTATAAAATAGTCCCTCTTGTCTTGGAATGGATGAGACGCTCACTCAGAGACTCTTCAAAGGATCCATAAAGCCACAGGTAGTATTGGTGCCTATGATTAATGCCTTTTTCTTCTTAAGTGTTCACCATGTACTATAGCCCTAACTTTTAAAGTCTGAGATATAATAGCAAAACTAGTTCATCTCATTTTTCTGTCTTTATAATTTTACAGATAGAAGATTTGCTCTCAGCCACTTGTCTTAGTTAGGGTTTTATTGCTGTGAAGAGACACCATGACCAAGTCAACTCTTATAAGGACAAATATTTAATTGAGGCTGGCTTACAGTTACAAAGGTTCAGTCCATTATCATCTGGAAGCATGGCAGTGTCCTGGCAGACATGGTGCTAGATAAGGAAGCTGAGAGTTCTACATCTTGATTTAAAGGCAGCCAGGAGAATACTCTCCCACACTGGGTGGAGCTTAAATACTAGGAGCCTTCAAAGTCCACCTATATAGAGATACACTTCCTTCAACAAGGCCACACCTCCTAATAATAGCACTTCCCATGGGCCAAGCAGATTCAAACACCACACCATCTCAACACACGATCTTATCATTGCTTAAGATGAATGCTTTCATCTTTTTCCTTAAAGATATACCTAGGCTTCTCTCTGGCTCATGTACACTTTCAGCATCTCTACTCCTGTGCATTAGTTAATTAGATAAGGGTTCTTAAACACAACACTGTCCCAACCTGATACTCAAGACAGACATTATGGACTGACAGGCAGGTAGCATATACAATATGGATGCACAGGGCAAAAGAAGCATTCACCACCCTCACAGACCAGGACTTGCTGCTGGATTTCACCATGCTGCTTAGAACAGCATCCAATTTAAAATTTGTAAACTGCATATTTCTAGAAATTTTTATTCAATATTTTCTGAACATACTTGCCCAAAGGTAGCTGAAGCAGCAGAAGGTGAGACCACAGATAAAGAATGGCTATGTTCTCAAAGAATTCTAAGCAGGAATGTGGAGGAAAGTTGAAGCCTAGTTAACTGAAATGGGCAGTTTAAAAGTTCTAATTCCTCATCTGCATCACAGACTGATTATGTCAGAATCAGCATAGGAGGAGAACAATCCTCAATTCAGTCTCTACATACTTAGGTCCCTGTGTCAAATCTTTTAGGCCACAGTGCTCAGTTATTGGCAAACATCAGTGTAGATATTACTATGATGTTATTAAACTGAATCAACAAATTTTTAGTAGACAGATTCCCCTCCACAATGTGGGTGGGGTCTCACCTAGTCACGGACAGCAACATGTGCTGGGGGAAGGGGTCCCTATGCCTGTGTGTGCATAGTCCAGAAGAGCTTTCTCATCCTTGATCTACTACTTCCCTGCTCTAACTTCCTTTGCCTTATTCTTTTGAGACAGGGTTTCTCACTGAAATTAGAGCTAGGCTGGTAGCCAACAGACTGCTACAGTACTGTATTCACTCCCACCATAGCACTGGAGTTACAGGGAGCACTTGGCCCTGTCTAGATTTTAAAAAGGTGCTAGAATTTGAACTCAGGTCCCTGTGCTTGGGCATAAAATGCTCTCACCACAGATGTACAATACCATGGCTGGCTTTTTACATGGGTGTCAGGGATCCAAACTCAGGTATTTGTGTTTGTGTGGTGAGCATGTTATCAACATCTCCCAACATTCGAGCTGAGTTTTAAGTGAAGTGAAAAGACTGTGGTCCCCAGTAAAAGAAGCAACTTTGCCTTTAAACTGCCTTAGAGCATCAGTTGCAATATAGTCTTCCCTGGCTCCCTAGCCTGCTAGCCTACCCTGAAGATGTGAGACTTGTCAGATTCCAGTTGTAAGCCAATTCCTTAAAATAAACCTCCCAGCAGAGACACAGATAGGCAAATGCACAGACAGACACACACACACACACACACACACACACACAAAACCCTATTGCTTCTATTTTCCTAGCAAACATGGTCCTATACTCAGTCTTTCATACTTTTAACAGGACTATGGGTTTTTTAATCTGCTACCCTCAAAGTCTTCATTACAGTTCAAGAATAGAATAATTGGTTGTTTGTTTCGTTTTTATTTCAGAATAATATACTGAATTCAAGCAATAGAACTTTTATATTTGAACAAGAAGAGTAATATACTATCACTTGACTAAATTAGTTTTTTAATTGCCCTTGCTCTTCTAGTTCAATGTATCATCTTGATCTTGAACATTTTTAATTAGGAGATTTATATTAGAGACCAAGTGTTAAAATTGTTTTAGCTTGAAAGGCTCAGCTTGCAATGAATTGGAATAGATTCGGGTGGATGTTTCTGAACTACCAATAAGGATTAATTGAGTCTCAAATGTTGTTTATTTTTTTAATTATGTAATTGCTATTCATCCAACCTTCTTGATTTTCTATGTTAAATAATCATGCTTGTGTCTCACCCCAGACTCTCTGTTTAGTTAACCAATTCATTAAGAATGGGGATATTCTGCATTCATTAGCATTCTAATGGACAGATTGATTCCCTGTAGCCCAAACATCTACATGTGTTCAATGTTTGAGCTCATCTTTATTCCCTTGTAAGTGATTATCATTCTTAATTGCAGATGCTAGAAGTTGAAAACCATGGCCTGAAACACCCAGTCCAATCCACCGCATTAAAACTGCCCTTGAAAGTGAGGTTTGATGTTAGTGTAAGTACCACAAAGAGATGGCACATGCTCAAGGCTAGAGACCAAGACTGGAGTCACCGGGGATTTCTGTGCTCTGGGAAGTTTCCATCAGGTCCAGAGGACCAGTAGCTCCGCAGAAGTATCTGAGGTCTAATGGTTATGCAAAGCTTTTCTCTTCTCTAAGAGGCTTCAAAATCAAAGCCATCATAAGTATTCATTAAATTGAATTGTATCAAATATTTTTAAATTCAAGGAGGATATTACATGAATTTATTTTGGGGTTTTTTTTGTTGTTGTTGTTTTGTTGTTAAGGTATAAGCAAATAGGACATAACAGACTAATTAACTTTGTAAAGTAGGAAAAGGAAAGACTGTCAAATATTTAACATGGCTTGCTTACCTGTTGCTATCATTGGTTTACTTCCCTTCTAAGGCTTAAATATAGCAGAGGGAAAATTTATTTCATTTTATTTCATTTAAATTTTCTTATAGGCAAATATTTTATCTGTTGAGTTTGTTCCTTTATCAACACCCTGTTCCCACCTTCCTCCCGTTTTGTGACCCTCCCCTGCTCACTAATCCATGCTTCTTATTATGGCAGTGTATAGTGACTTCTTGAAGAAAGCAGGCAGAAAGCTATAATACCATAAGGGAACTGAGAAACAGTGTTTATTACTAGTTCCTACCCTGCACAGAGGAACTCTGGAAAGGAAACACCTCTCTCTGGGTTTTTGTAACTGATCTTCTCTAGCTCCCTCTACTGGGAAGGTAAAGGCAGCACCACTAGGCCTAACCTGGGGCATTATGCCTTATTCTTTTTTTTTTTTTTTTTTTTAAAGTAGTATCTCAGAATTTTGTGCATAGCTTCGCCTGTTTTTTTATAAGAATCCCAACTCTGCTATCAAACTCTTTGTTCTTGGTCTGTCATAAACATATAGTTCTTTTTGGGATGGAAGATGCTCTAAAACTGGGAAGGGTTTAGCTCAGCCATTTACTAAATCTTTGTATAAGCCAGGGGAGGAGCAGGAAAAGTCATGGCTTTCCAAAGATTAGAAAGCTACAGAAATTACACAGACAGCAGCCAAGCAGACAGCTGTGTCTAACTGAAGAAACCACACCTTAGTTCACTGAAGCCAGTACCACAAAACTTAAGTCCAACCAACGCGCTGCACATGAGACTGTTTATTACTGCTAGAAGGGCCAGCAATGTCCCCTCCCTTATGTCAATAGCTCATAGGGCGCTTCTTTTTATAGGACCTTGTCTGTAGCCCAACTTCCATGGGACAGAAGAACTCAGTAATTTCCAGCCTTTCTCCTTGTGATGCATGGAGAACCATGGAGCTGAGCTGGCAAAGGAGAATCCACACAGCCAACACAGTAGATTTTCCCTGGAAAACTCTCCTAAAAGTCATGATGTCTCAGTGGCCTCTTACTTTAGGCAGGGAAAATAATAGTGGCTCTTACTCTACTATTGTACTATTACTCTCTAAGTGATAGAGTGCAGATTAAGTGATGATATTCATAAAATATTTCTAAATGAGGCAGCTGATCTCTCTTCTTTTGAATTTGATTTCCCTTTTTGTTTTTTTTTTCTGCATTTTGTTTTGTTTTAATGCTATGCATTCCTTTGGGTCTCTACAAAATATATCAATCTCTTCAGTAAAATGTGTGTGTGTGTGTGTGTGTGTGTGTGTGTGTTTGTGTGTGTGTGTGCATGCATGCACACATGTGTGTGTAAATTTAAGGTGATGCCTTAAGAGGAAATCAAATATATTTGAACACAATTCTCAAAATAATGTAATTATCAAAATATTTTCATTGCGATAGAAGCACACAGACACAAATAAGATCTGTGACCATAAAATCTAGTAGAAGTTCTAATGGTTATCATAATTTCTGAGTAGTAATAAGCATAAATGATTTCCAATATTTTTACAGTATTTTAAAGATAGTCTGAAAATGTGAGACTCATTTGGTAACAAGGTTGTAGACACTGCTTATAAAACTACGACTTATTGGCTATTTATAATTACAGGAAATACTAAATTAAAGTGTGTGTGTGGTTAATACTAATTATTGATATAATGGGATCTAGAATCACCTATGAGACAAATCTCTGGAGGAGACTGTGAGAGATTATCTAGATTAAATTTATTGAGGTGCAAAGATCACTGTCATTGTGGGTGGCACCGTCCCATAGGTTGGAGTCCTTAGCCTGAATTTAAAAAGAGAAGGCCTGCCACGGTGTATAAGCAATCATCACCCTTTGTGTGTGACTACAGATGCAGTCTGAACAGCTGCCTCCAGCTTCTGCCTCTGTGATTTCACTGCCATGGTGGACCATCCCCTGGAACCGTGACCTAAAATAAGCCTCTACTTCCTTGACATTCTTTTCCTCAGGTTATTTTTGTCAAAGCAGTGACATGAAAAGTAACATGAAAACCAAGGTCTAATTTTTTCTGCCCATATATACAAGATGAAAAGGAAAGAGAGGTGGGACCCTCTCTGAGAACTGAGAGAATTCACACAATCAGCAGAGTCCGTGCACAACAGTACATTTGCCCTGGAAAGACTCCCCTAAAAATCATGATGTCTCAGGTCCTCTTACTTTAGGCAGGGAAAATAATAGTGGCTTTTACTCTACCCCAAGTGATAGAGTGCAGATAGGCTGAATATTTGGTCCTGGCTTTGGAAGAGAGAACAGAATGATACTTCCATTGACTTCATCCTCTTCATCAGGCACATTAACCTAGTTTTCCTCCTAAGATTATGGGAGCCAGAAATAAGCCATCTTTTCTTTTTCTCCTTCTATGAATTATCTAACTTCTTGTAAGTAATTTCTCACAGTGTAGAAGAATAATCACTAACAAGCCCTAAGTGACCCAGCTACTAGTGGGCAAAGTTCAAACTACAGCGATATTTACAACACACGGAAGCAAATGAGAGCAAGGTAGCCATCACTGGGACTGAGGACCTAACTATCTAGAGTGGAATCAGATCCAAAGGTTCCCCAGCTTCTGAGACATATGTGGGTAATGTAGAGCAGCAGGTCCTGGGTGGAGCACAGGCTAGCATGTAGGGCGCCGGCGTGCTGTGGACTTGACTCTGTGACTTGCTAATTATGTTTCAGAGAAGATGACTTCATGTCTCCAAGTCTCAGTTTGCCCACCTGTGAAAGAGAGAAAGGGGTGATAACGGAAGCAGTCACAGAGGGTTCTAGAGATGATTACACAGAGGAAGCAAATGGAAGATTTAGCACAGTGGTTGATAGAATAAGTTTTCCAGTTCAGCTTTCAGAAAAAGCACCATTATGTAAAGCCTTCTCTCTCTTTTCCCTCCCCTCCCTTCTCTCTGGTTCATGTTGTGTGTGTAAATGACCAGATTTGGCACTGCATCTGCCCAATCGTGCTGCTAAATTAGATGCCTGACTATGCTAAACAACTACAAGCTCTAGTGCCACAACGTGAAGGAAGAGCCAGCGGGGTGTCCCCCTTCTTGACAGCAATGTCTAACAAAGGCAATGGTCCATTGCAAGACTTCTGCCCTTGGGCTGAACAAACTACATTTTTGCTTAGCATTAGACCTGTAAAATCCTGTCATAGCTGTCTGCTTCACAAATAGAGCCCAGTCCACTGCCAAACCCCAAAATAAGATGCTCGGCAGCTTTACCCAGCTGCGCACTTCAGCTAGCGCATGTCAATACAAGTGAGGTCTATTATGGTTCAGTGATTTTCCATCACTTGTCAGTCGGCACAACCTTTTCCCTGTTCCCTCTCCCTCCCTTGTGGCGCCTGGACTTCTTAAAGAATTTCTTACCACTTTTCTCAGCTTCTGTTTCTCTGGTGCCTTCTTTTGCATTTGAATGTTTTATGAAAAACCAGCAACACGTCTGAACTTTGGGCAGAAGATGAAAGGCACATGAACTTAGAAATAGAAAAATACATACGGTCCCCTCAAAGCCTGACATCTTAGTCCCTGAGAAACTATTGTTTACCTTCCCTGCATTAAGCTAATATGTCTACCAACCTATGATCTAACAGTCTTTAGCTAAAACCTAATTCCAGGCAAAACTAGAATGAGCCAAGTCATTTGGAAAAATAACATGGAGGAATCCACTGTGTGTATTACAGGGAGTGGCCTCTGTAGGCCATGCTTTCTTCATAGCTTTCCAGCCACTTCACAGCCCCAAAATTGGCAGAAGTATTAAGAATAAAGCCAAGAAGATTTAGAGCTCACAGGGAATGATCATATGGTCTGGAGGCTGACAGATTTCCCCAAACAACCGTGTATTTGTATAGCGTACATAAATGGGTTTTGTTTAGACTTTATAATAGGATCCTTAACGGTCTCAGCCACATTAAGAATGAGAGAATTGCGGGGATAGAGGCCTGACCTCCAATAATTGAAGGGGACCAATAATTAAGTCTTGTAAAGACTCCAGTCCTCCTGTCGTTGTCCAGTGAGGCATGAGGGCCATACCCATCTCAATGTCTTTTTCTTGGAGAGGGGATACTTTTGACATCAACCCCTATGTAGTCAGGCTTGTCCCTCAGGGAACCCAGAGAGATATTTTTAACTTTTATCTATATTCCCTTGCAGTGCTTAGCCTCACAGCCTAAGCAAGAATTCAGATCACCAGTCAGCGGGGGTTCTGGGTGGCCCCTCTCTGCTTGGTCTGGGGGAGGAAGTCCCCTCTTTTAGGTTGGGTGGAGATGGGTTTTGGGAACAGCCTGGATAGAGTAACAACCTCATCTTGAGTCATCATGGTCCTCCATAGCTAACTTATGATAATGTATCTGAATAGGTTTTGCTACCAAATTATCTATCTGTTGTTTCACAAAGTTAGTCAGCCTATTTAAGGCCCAGGTACAAAAAGAAATCAGCAAAAATAATCCAATTAATGGTCCCAAGATGGGAGGAAGTAGGGTTGACAACCATGGAGAGGTTGAAAAACAATTCTTGTACCAGCTCTCATCTTTCTCTTTCTCTCTCTGTCTTTTCTCAGGGCCTTCTCTGACCTTTTTCATGGCACTTCTATACTTAGAGAAGGGAAGAGATGCCAGGGGCAGCCCTGCTTATACACTGAGGTCTACAATCAACCATAGGCCTAAAATCAGCAATAGGTCTGACATACATACATGCTAACACAAAGTCTTGGGTCTCAGTGGAAAAAACACTGAAACAAATGACTATAAGCTATTGTAAACAGGCAGCTTTTGTGGAAATTTACCAGCCTGAGTAGTCATAGACCTTGTAAATAGGTAGCCTTTGCAGATAGCACCAACTTAGATAAGGACAAGTGACTCATAGGCAGAGTCATAGTGACCTGTCCCCTGAACCTTCACCCAACCGATACCCTGTTCTGAAAGATATCTGTACTCCCCCTGAACACCTATGCCCCAATGTCATCCCCTTCCCCATGTCCTGCCTTTTTGTGTTTATAACCCCTGTGTGAATAAGTAATAATTACAATTTGATTTAAATAAATAAATAATAAAATAAATAAATAATAAATAAATAAATAATAAATAAAAAAATAATGAGAGAATTGAATCCTGGAGATGTTATGCTTTCTGTCTGTTTCACGTCACAAGCTAAAAATGGTGGAGCCAACACCACTTGTATATCGTTGCACAGAGGACAAAGTGGCCATCCTGTCTGACCTAGATAGGTTTATAATTCAACTGAACCACACTCTCCAAGGGTGTCAGTCTATCGCAGAATTAGAAAGGACTAGAACTCATTGTCACATAGCTGATGTAGGGAATTCATTCTCAAAATACCTCTAAGGGGGACTTTCTGCAGTAACCAACCATCACTCCAAAGTCACCCACATGCCGTGAAACCATTTGTTACTTCTATACATTGTTTTAATTTTTTTTTCTTACTACTGAGGCATCTAAAGGCAAATTAGGCAAAATCATCTTTTAAATATGGACTATTTTACCTCTCCACACCTGTAATTTCAGCACAAGGGATGATGATATAGTAGAGAATATCACATTCAAGGACAACCAGAGATACACATGATGACACCATCTTTAAAAAGCAAACAAAAAATGAGGATGGATACTTCTTCAGGTTCTGAATGTTTTCTATCACCATTAAAAGTAGCAGTGAGACTTAAAGATACAATTGATTAGCCAAGAGTTTACTCTTCCCTCAGCCATGTATGGGTGGCTTTCCTGGTTGCAGAATCTCATTTAGAAACTAGACATACATTTTTCTTTCTCAGTAAAAAAATGACTATTTATGGAATGCTGTGTATTCCATGCACTGTGTGTAGGATGTCTTCTAGGACCTGCAAAACAATAGAGAACAAGATGGTATCTGTAGTCTCATAGAACATATATTTCAAATCACATAAAAGTAGATACCCAAGATAATTTTAGTTGTTGAAATGCACATTAAACTAAATAAAATGTTGTGACTATGATAGGGTGGGCTTTTACAGATGCCTCAAACACAAGAAGTGATCATCGCTTGTAGATATTGGAACAAACTCTTGCAGAAGTTACTACAGGCAAGGGCTCTGAACAAGCAGTGCATGTGTGAGGCCAAGGCAGAGGACACAGGTATCCATGGAAGTCTGGATCCAGGATGAATACAGACATCAAACCCCATAAACGTACAAATCTCACAGCACAGAGCATCATGTTTGCATAGAACCTGTGTATGTGTTCTTTTATACCCTAAATCACCTCTAGATTATTTATAATAATCTAGAGAAGAGATATATTCTATTGCTTAAAGAATAACAAAGGAAAAGTGTCTCTGTATGCCCAGTGAAGATGCAATCATTTTCAAGTAATTTCAATACATTGTTGATTGAATTCATGAAGGTAGACATTTGGGATATGGAAGTCTGATTGTATTTGAATTTATATTAAAGCTGCCGGAGGACTTTGAGTAGAAGACGGATCTAGAATGATTTCATATCTAGAAAATCAGCAAGAAGGCGGCACAGGACCTGTGTTGTGGATAACCTCAGCCTTGTATTTTGATCCTAGTTCCACCCTCCTGGGAGGGGCTGCAGAGGATGATTGAATCTGTTCACAGGTGATGTTTTGTAAACCTTCTTTCCAATTAAAACCTGTAAAATAAAGGCTAGAGCCAGAGATTGGGCAGTAGAAGAGGAGGTGGGGAAAAAGGCTTAGGGTAGGAGAGAGTGAGAGGAATTCAATATAAAAGGCAGAGCAGAAGCAGAAACAGGGATAGTCGACAGAAGAAGAGAAGAAGTAGAAGCAGGAGGAAGCAGGCAGAAGGAAGCCGGAAATAGAAGGAAGCCGATGATGGAGGAGCTTGGAGGACAAAGACGCGGCCTGGGATAACTGCAAGTTATAAGGGATCTCATAGCTGGGGATTAGAGTAGTGTAGCGGTAAACCTGCCCAATCTAGGCATGCTATTTATACCATAATTGTTGAGTTGTGTTTTTCTTTGACTGGTCTCCTTCGGGTAGGAGATCTTACAGCAACAAATTTGGGGATTTAATAATTTCTACTACAGACCTGTGACCTATCAGAGTAATGGTGACACATTACCAGAACTGAAGGGTCAAGTTCAAGTGCTGAGGGGAAGCTGCACATATTCTCCACCAGCCACAACATCCAGCCAGTAACTGGTATTCATGCGTGCAATGTATTCATAGTTTATCTCAGGAGTTCAACAGCAAGAGCACGATTAGCTCGTGTCTTTGAACTCAAGAAGAAATATTTGCCAGTTTTCTTTTTGACATCCAGTACTAACTTTCAGAGAGCAAAGAACATCCCTTCAGTCCCTTCAAAAGGGCTTGTGTGATACAAGTCCTGACACCAGTCTTTCATCTATTTGATCTGTGGGAAAAGGAAAGCCTGATCCTCTGGGCATTTCACATTCAATGCAAACTCTCTTCTTTTGTGTTTGCTGATGGGGGCTTTTGAAAAGGAATATTAAAGAATTTAGCTCTGGTTAACGAAAAATGAAGTCACTGTACATGTATGCCCATGCCAAAGCCCAAATGCCTGCAGAAGCACAGTTCCTGGGATCAGGATTTCTGAGTTCTTGCTGTTTCTCAGCAACCTTGAACAAATATTTTCTTTTTTGGAGTTGGCCTTGGTTTCTCATAGACAAGCTGAGGGGCTCGACTTTAAACCATTTCTAAGTTCTTCTGCCTCAGCTTTTACTTACAGTGATCCACTAAACCTTCTGCAGTTATGCTGATTTTGAAGAGCACCATGCTGGCAATGATTTTATACACACAGCAAAGACTATGGTAAATGATTTGGGGCACTCTAGATAGCCTGGACTGTGAAGTGTAATATCCTCAGCAGAGCCATCCTTATAAGGGGGAGACAGACAATATCTAACAACTATTTGTGGCATGCAAGAAGGCTGCATTATCTTTTAAATCTAAATGCTGAAGGGTCTATGAAAGTATCAGAGAAATCATGATCCATCTTAGTAGGGAAACTGCCAATTGATGAGAATTTAAAAAACATGGAGCAAGCCTACTAATGCAATACTTCAGGAGGTGTTATACAATCTGGTCTATGTGATGATAAATATGGAGCAAAATAAAGTTAGAAAAACTCAATCTCATAACCTCTGTTGATTTATTTAACTAGTTTAACCAATCATCTAAGAGCTAATGATATGATACCTTTGCCAGAGGGCAGAATCACAGTACCCAGTTGTCCAAGGAAGACCTGTGATCCAATCTCATGATCCTGCATTGATCCATAAGCACATTTCTGGATCAGTTCCAGTTTCATTGAAGAGTAGAAATATACAATAGATCATGCCTGACCCATATCCTGGATTAGGGTAAAACGTAAAGTAAAATCCATTCTTTGAATCTAGTAAACAACAGGACACAGTTAGGACTATGGGAAAAAATTGGGGCAAGGACATTGGCAGACAAAACAGCAGATGTCCTCTATAAGAAGAATTCCTTTTCTAAAACAGATTACAGCATTTTGAAAGATATAGTCAGTCTCTCCAGTGGGGAATAAACTAGTGATGAACATCCTACTTTAGTTTCTTTTTTGTAGCAGGCCTAGAAAAAGCTCAGGTCTTTGGGCATGTAGTTCAATCAATCCTTAACAAAAGGATGGATCCCTTTTAAAAGCATAATTTGCAAGATCTGGTACAAAATGAAAATATGGGCTCCTTACTAAACAGGTCTCAAGAAGCTAAAGATAGCCACAGCAGAATATCAACTAGTTGTACAGATAACACTCACATGGTGTCTGCCTCCTCAACCAGCATTTTTTAACTTCTGTACAATGCTTAGTGTTTGTCAGAGTATAGCATTACCAAGAATTACAATGCAAGACATTGCCTTCAGTTCTGCTTAGCTTTCAGTCTGGAGTAGGAATGGAAATGTTACAGCAGACATCAAGAGAAAAGTGAATGAAGAGACACCTAACAGTAAGCTGTTTTGTGTCAACAATCCTAACAAGTAAGCAGTTTCTTGGACTGAATAAATAGGCTATGGGTTAGTGGAAGTAGGAATGCATCCCTGCCTGTTTTGTGTTACTTAAGCCTCATTAATAATATTGAGTTAGGTCCTAGCTGCCAGTTGGCTTGATAACATTTTTTAAGGTTTGAGATCAGAAAGAAATCCTCTGGCACCATGGTCTTGGGACTACTAGCTTTCAGAAAATAAAGAAAATAAATTTCTTGTAAATTTTAGAAGTAACACAAATCCATTGCTATTTGGCATGACACTTGAGATGGCTCCTGACTCATAAACTCTGAATCTCCTTCCAATAATTTGAATAGGATAAAGAGCATCAATGAATTGTCCCAAATAATGTTTCTAAATCCTCAATACATTAGTAACATTTTCTTTGCTAAATGATTAGCAAAAGTAGCTGTCTTAACTTCTTGTCAACGCAATTGCAGAAGCAGTGGTGCTAGCAATTAATGTAATTAAAGCTGTTATACCAGCAATAATCAAGCCCACTACCCTCTTGCTTCTGCTTAAAGCCTGATTTACTTTTTCTAGTACTTGCAATTTTCTTTTTCAGAATACCAAGGTCCTGTAATACTCAGGGCAATAGAACAAAAGCTGGTTGATAGACCCCCCCATAACAGACATACCAGGTTTTAACACAATTAGAAAGTATACAATCAATAAAACTTACATTAAACACTGTAGAAGAAACAAAAGTAATTTTAACACTACAATTAAAAGAGCTTTAACACATGCACTAACACTTGTTTGAAATACAGATCCTGTCCCAACTTTATCATTTGCTAACATAACATCAAAGTACAAAGCTTGAAACTGAAAATGGACCACCAGAGAGAGTTATTAATTTAACCGACTGGCAAGCCAAGGACAGGTAAGATTCTGCACAGAGCCTTATCAACCTAAGACAGAAGTGCATTGCTTTTGATAATGCATATTTCACAATGAGTAAGGAAGGCATTCTTGTCAGAACAGCCTAAGACAGGCTCAGTCTTGTTTATGAAATAAAAAAGAGGAGATGTGGAGAGCTTTTGGACTGCTTCGCAGGAATCTGATAATGGACCAAGGATAAGGAAATGGGCTGCTTGGCAGGAATCTAACATTAGTCAAAGACAAGGAAATGGGCTTCAGGAAGGAATCTGACATTAGGCTAAAACAAAGAAGTGATTTCAGGCAGGAATCAAAATCTTAAGCTAGAACAAAGAAGTAGGCCTCAGGCTTGAAAATGACTTTGGGCTAGGACAGGAAAGTAGGCTCAGATATTTTGGTCATCCTGATAAGCCCTTAGAAACAGTGATCATGGGAGTGATTGTGGGACTTTGTTTATTGCCTTGATTGTTCTTTGAATATTTGTGTTTATTGTCTTGCTTGTTCCTTGAATATTTGCATCTATTGTATTGCTAGTTCCCCAGCCTAGAACTGACCTTAATACTTGCATGTAATTAAAATGCTATAAAACCAAAAAAGGAAAATGTAATTTAATAAATTTATTAAATGTAATTTAGTAAGTGTAAATAACAAATACATCTTTTATAAAACATGCTCTATACACACATATACACACACAAAAGAAAATAAATTCCTGCTGTTTAAGACTATGGTATATTGTTATAGCAATAATAGGAATAAATATAACACTCAGACATATAAATAAGTCTAAGGAATTAGAGAGCATTTTGAGGATTCAAGTAATCCAGACAAGAGAATATAATCTAAGTATTAGAATTTTCAGTAGCATTGGTGTGCTCTCTGTATCCCTAGCAGATTCCAAAAATTTGGAAATTGTAGAAAAGTAGAGAATAGACAAATTAGGAAAACCTTCAGCCAACAACTAAACTTTATTGTAATTCTTAAGGATAAACATTATAAACCTCTGGAGTTTAAAGAGCAGCTTAGGGAGCCCAGTTGTAAGGAAAAGCAAGCTGGCAGTTTGTTCCCATAAAATCTAAATGTGAGTGCTTCTGGGAAACAAAATGAGACAAAATCTGCCTCACCAACAGGATCACTCTAAGACATGCACATACAGAGAAAAGGCCATGCGGGGACATGGAGAAGGCAGATACAGCAATCCAAGGAAAGGCGCCTTTATAAGAAGGCACCCTTTCTGAGACTTGGAAGAAATGTGAAGATTATATAGTCCTTAAAATAGTGGGAAGTAAGTCAATTTGCAAAGGAAATGACTAGAGCTAAGACAGAACTATACAGAATTATATACAGCTTAAATAAGAGAGTTTTAATGCAAGCTTACAGAAAAAAGCATAGCTCAAGCATTTGGCACAAAAATACTGAGTTCTATCTTGATAAGGTTTTATTAACAGTAAAAAGACACATTGCATTGCATTGATATGAATAGATTCACACACACACACACACAAGAGAGAGAGAGAGAGAGAGAGAGAGAGAGAGAGAGAGAGAGAGAGAGAGAGAGCTATCATTGGAGCATCTCTCTGTTAATCCTGAACTTCAAGTCAGACTGTCTATCTTAGTTTCTCTTCTGATTGCTATGATAATATATCCTGACAGAAGCAACTTAGTGATAATAGGTTATCTCACAGTCCCAGGTGATAGTCCATCACAATGGAGAAACTAGTCATATCATGTCAACGGTCAAGTCCAGACAGCAATGAATGCATGCACATTGATGCTGATCCCAGCTCCTGCCCACAATTAACACAGGTCTTCCTATATCAATTAACCTGATCATGACAATCTATCTTTCAGATGATTCTAGATTTTGTCAAGTTGACAATTAAAATTAACCACCAAACTGTATCAGAGGATTACCATTAGCTGTCCAGTAATGTGAGGAGACAAGAGGGTGCAGTTGACGGGGAAGCAAATTTAATTCTTTACCATTTACTTCAACTGTTAATGAGATCTAAAACATCCTGTCTTTACATACTGATGAGTAAGGGAAGACATAGTCTGAAGGACCAAAGCAGAAAACACACACACATACACAAACATGCATTCACACACACATACACACATAGATACACACAAACATACATACACACATACACAAACACACACATATACATAAACACACATACACAGACACACACAAGCATACACATACACAAACACACATTCACACACATACACACACTCACATACACATAAACACACACATAATCACACATACACAGACACACACAAACATACACATACACACAATACACATACACACAGAGACACATACATATATAAACACACACATACACACAATACACATAAACACACACATACACACAATACACATAAACACACACATACACACACATACACATAAATACACACATACACATAAATACACACATACACACACATACACAAACACACATTCACACACACAAACATACATAAACACATACATGCACATACACACATATACACATACAAACAAACACACAGACACAGACACACACAAATACACAGACACACAAACACACACATACACATAAACAGACACATATGCACATACACACACCAAATAAACAAACAAATGACAACAACAAAAACAAGGTCGACTGAGGCTATATCCTACCCACCTATCATCTAAATTAATTCTGTCATCATCTAGTCCAAAAAAAAAAAAAATACATGTAAAACTAATCTATCTTTGTACTTTTTTTTCTAACTTTCTGTCAACCCACTAGGACAGCTCCATACAACAAATACAATATGAGTCAAATAAGTAATTTTAATTTTTAGGAACCACCTTAAAATGTTAACAAAAAGAATAGGGTGAAATTAGTTCTGATAGTGTATCTCATTTAATCCAACATACCTAAAATATTTTCCTCTTCATGTATAATCAATATAAGTTCTCTACTAAGTTATTTCACACTCCTTGGAACCTCAAAAGCTTAGAGCAGGGCTTCTACACTTTGGTTGTGATCCCTTTGGGGGTCACATTTTCAGATATCCTTCATATCAGATATTTACATTATGATTCATAACAGTGGCAAAATTACAGTTATGAAGTAGCAGTGAAATATTTTTTCTGGTTTGGGGGTCACCACAACATGAGGGGCTATATTACAGGGAGTCACACCATTAGGGTGGTTGAGAACCACTGCTCTAGGAAGTCTTCTGTAGGCTATCACAACTTCTCAACATGTCACTGGCAGTTATGACACAAGGCAGAGTGGAATGAGAACAGCGAACACTCAGCCAAGGCCAATTCTCGAATACAGGCCAATTGGAAGACAGAGATAAGTAAGTATTCCCAATATTATAGGTGCAAACTTACCCCTTTCAGGATTTTGCGCATTGGATATTCTAATGTATATTTGTTCTGTAAATGTACAAGAACACCTTGAGATGAGAAATGGACAAAATACATCCCTTGAACTTTGCATTCACTGATTAAAACCTCTCTCACTACTATTAATAAATACAATGGTACCAAAGAGCATTGTTCTCCCTGAATGTCTCGATTTCACACTTACATATAATTAAGCAAACTGAAGCGCTGACACTGTTCCTTGAATTTTTAGTTCTTGTTTTAATGTCAGTCACAGTTGAAAACTAGATCTCTTCCCAAAGATAAATTGATGTGAATTAATGAGTGCATTTCTAGATGCACTTGAAATCATGATATTCAAGTTTTTAAATTCTCATTTAGCTCTCTTTTAAAACAGCCTCTGAAACAATTCTTCAAGGAAATTTCCACGGGCCTGCTGTCAGTTCCTGGTGCTTGCAGTTTTCTTCTTACACTTCTAAGGGGTGTATTCAAAGTCTACGTAGGCACGTCTGCACTGTGAAGTTTAACAAACTGATTAAAAATATCTGTTCGGGTACTAAGGCACACTGCAGTGAGAGGTGCTACTTAACATGGAGGAAGTAGTTGGCATATTGGAGGAGCTGCAGAGCAAAGAAAGTGACCACTAGAAGCTGGGGGCAGGTGACCTGCAGCCAGCTAAGAGCCTTAGCCCCCAGTCACATGGTCCAAAGACATTGAATTTTTGTAGTGGCAGAATGAACTTAGAAGCATCCTATTTTCTAATTGAGCCTCCAAATGAAAACACAGTTTATCTGGGAGCTCAATTAGAGCCTCATGAGAGCCCCAGTGGTAGCCACTACACTGTCTCCATCCACACAGCTGACTGTGGGACACTCAGGTAAGGAACGTGTGTACTGTGTTCAACTGCTGCAGATCAACACAGCAATGTTGTGTTACACAGCAAAGTAAAGCTCAGAGGCTCAGCTTCTCAATTTTAAGTGGGCAGAGTTTTTTCCAGATGGCAAGTGACCACGCTGAGCGGCAGGCTCTGAAGACAATGGGAACATTTCCAGACATCTCTTTTGCAAATGCTCTATCCAAAATAGGTCTTCCAAATAGTTCATTCTTCACACATTATTAAAATATGAAGTGTAATGAAGGAATAGACTAAATATGCTTATATCTAAATCTGCCCCAGAAAGTGAAACTAGACCCAGTCATTACAGAGGAGATCAACAAGTGCATGCCTGAATGTTTTCGTGAAAGGCAACCGTGTCTCTTGAGGTCTCAAAAGTCTTTTGGACCTCCTAAACAGTGACTAAGTGGAGTCATTGTCTTTCTCCATCTCTTCATGAAATGATACACAGATTCCACTACAGTTTTTAAAGTTTTCATTTTAAACTGTATTCAGATTTAATTTTTGAAATTGGTATACCCATCTGAACTCTCGTGGTTATGATCCCCGTAAACAATGCAATAAACGAAATTCAGCAAAGGTGTTATTACCTCTGTTACACTCCTAAAGAAACTTGAGAAATAAAATTTGAAACTCATCATAATCTTTTATAATTTACTTATAAATACCTCCTGATAAAGCATTTAATTCACTCAAAAATTAGTCTATGTTTACCTGCAAGGCACAGGAGTTCATGGAACACAGGGAAGTTCAGTGTAGTTTAATCTAGATTTTGCAGTCGCTAAGCTGTGGCCCATCTCAGAGTGTCTGCTCTCACTTTGCAAACAGTCAGTCTCTCTATATTTAATGTAAAAATTCCTTTACCAAGCAGGAGGATTTTTAGATTCCCTTTTATATTTATAGGTTAAGTGGAATAATACATTATTCAGGCGCTTGAATTCCTTACATCATATGCTCTGGGATGGCCTTACAGTGCCTTTCTTGTCATTTATCCCAGTTTCTATCTCTTCCCTATAAATGAAGTGGCACTGACATTTAACACTGAATTCTTTTCTTCTCCTTCACTGATGCCTATCCTATCTTAATGAAATATGTTAAATAAATTTAAAAATCAATGAAAGAGGGCCAGCAAGATGGCTCAGTAGGTACATGTATCATCAAGTCTGATGACCTGAATTTGATCCCTAGGTCTGCATGGTGGAGAGAACTGATTCCTCCAAGTTGTCGTCTGACTTACACAAGTTCTCCCTGATACACATATGCACATACAAGCAATAGATAGATAGATAGATAGATAGATAGATAGATAATGATAGATAGATAGATAGTGTGGAATACAAAATTTTAAAAACTGATAAAAGCAGCTACTCACCCATAAATACACCTTTCTTTAATCATCTTGAATTTGGTGACATATCAGATAAATACAGGTCTTCATGTTGTTGTTTTTTTTTCTTTTTACCAGAACCTTGTCTAGCAAAGAGATATGCTAGAAATATTTGTACTTTCAACCAATTGTCAAAAAAAATTCTAGAGTATATTGTCTGTTCCTAAAAATTATTTCTTCTCATCTTCAGCTTTTTTTATGTATATCACAGATATACTTTGACATAAATCAATGTTTCCTAGCTTGTTACTATATTGTTTATACAGCATTGTTTCAACTATCACCTATCACATTGGGTAGAGTAAGGTTTTTCAATACTCTATGGCTTTTGTGTTTTACATGATTATATTCCATAACATTAAGAGTGTCACCAGAAAACAGCCAAATACTGAGTCACAATCACTACAGTTAAAGATGAATGGACTCAATAAATGGACAGACCAGGTTGGTAGAGATCGCCATGGCCCTCTATCTTTTTGACTTTCTCTTATTTGGCTTCCTTAAAAACCCCAGTAGCATAGTTCAAGACTCTGCCTGTACATTTGTGTTCCAGCTGGCATAAGCAGCCTCTCACATGCTCAGACCCCCATGCTACTTGTACCTACTATGGTCCAGACCCAGACACTTGCTTTGGGGAATAGAATACAGTAAAAGTGATGGACTATCTCAACTACGATTTGATGACAAAGGCTCATAGTTTTCAACTTGTTAGGCACTCTCCCTACTGTCCATCCTTCTCCTGTTTTCTACCCCTGTTGCTTTACCAAAGAAGGCTGTCCTGTTAACAGCTGCCCTTTAGAAAGACTCATATGGCAAAGAGTTGAGGGTGCCAACAAGGGCCAGACTTTCAGTCCACATGGTAAATAATCCTGCTAATGCAAGTGTGAGTGGATTTTGAAATCAGAGCCCTCCATAATGGAGCCTCAGAATATTTACAGACTCATAAACATTTTAATTACAGCCTTCTCAGAGACCCTGAGAAAGAAGGCTCACTGATTCCATGCCCAGATTCCTGTATTGTAAGAACTACGAGATAGTAGAGATAGGAAACGTTATTGTTTTAAGCTACTAAATCGTCAGCGTCATTTATTATACAACAATAGGTAACTATTGCATGAGCCAATAGAAAAAGGGGAAAAGAGGGAAGCCAGCATGTCTTCCTCAATCTGAGCGTCATTTCTGGTGACACTCAGTCCCAAGAGTGTTGACATGGATACTCAGTTGGTAGAACTCCATTACAAGTATATACAACTGGAAATGAACCCAGAGAATGCCATATCTAGGCAATAATTTTTTCTGTTATACATTAGATTCCTAATATTAACGAGAAAGAGGGAATCAGATAGCAACTATAGACATAGTCTCTGCTAAAGCTGCTGTGAAGACTCCTCAAATAAGATTGCTAAAGATGGTTAAATTTAGTAAAATTTGTAAGTTCTTAGGTTGAGAGTAATGTAGCTCTAAACATTAGTTAAAAGTTAGTTGTCATGTTTGAATACATAGTGTTGAGCATCTTATTTGATTATTTAACAAAAATCTCATACAACCTAAAGCTGGTCACTCATGCATTATTCAAATACATTGACTAAGATCACAGGTAATAATGTTTACAAATTTGTATTTCATGGTTTTTTGTTTGTTTGTTTAAATGAGGGGAACCGTCATTCTGGTCATTTTAAACTAGATAGTTTAAACACAGAGACATATACCCTGAGCATTCTAGAGGTCAGAAGTCTTTCAGGACACTAGTGTGGTAAGGTCCTGCTGAGGACTCCTTCTGGATTCTAGACAGTTGTCTTCTCATTTTATTCTTCAGAGAGAGGGGCGGGGGGAAGAAATAGAATGCTTTTGACAAAGATCTAGTCCTCTCTAATTATACCTTTATTGCTATAATTTCATTTTACCATGGTTGCTTATAAAGAGCTTACCTTGAAATACAGTCATACTGTTGGGTAAAGTTGCAACATTGAAAAGTAGGAATATATATTTTTGATAGCTTTTTAATTTCTTCATGCTGATAAAGAGCTTGCGCTAGGACAAGAAGTGACCAGTGTTTCTTGTTTACTTGTGTTAGCATTAAATATTGTCTTAATACTTCTCAGAAGCATCTATTTAAGCCATTAGTCATTTTTGGAGGTAAAATAAACATGAGTTCCATTGCTAAATCCGAATCCCCCTTTTCTTTAATGTTTGGAATGTCTCCCATGCTCCATGACAAGAAACATCAATATGTTTGATGCATACTACAAGTATTAAAACACTTTTGTTTGTAGATAAATAAATGGATACTCCAGTATTTTCTTTATGCACTTAAAATATTTAGTATTATAGCTTGAAGAACACTATTATGATAGTGTTGGGTTCCTTTAATAGTTTTCATAGGGTTTTAGGAACACTACAAGCCATCTGAAATTTTACACAGAGGTCTCACATATATGCTGGAGGTAGTGGTGATCAATAACACCTGCCTTGTGGGATGATTTGAAGTTTTAAATGAGAAAAATCTACCTAAACTGCACAATCTAGATTCTACCACAAAGTGAACTCTCTACAACTGTTACCTCAGAAGGAATGGTCACCAACACTTACACTAACTAGTCAGGCATCACCAATAATGAGGTGAGCTGGTTAGGCATCATTTTGCAAATTGGAAGTTGGAAGAACAGTGAGGTTCTCTTTAGTGAGTTGTACCCTGGGCATAAAGAAACACAGGGGGTTCCATTCCTATTCATGACTGTGTAGGTTAGATCTCAAAATAGCTTCCCCTTTTGTTTCAAAATAGATAGCATTGATCACTTGTTTTGTTCTTGACTTTGGATAAATGCTGACCACACAATGGTACATAGGGAAATGTGGCCCTTGTTGCTATGGGGTCCTTTTATCCTCACTTAGACTCATGAAGGACATAAGTGAGAGGCTAGACCGGAGGTTACAGATTTTACCCAAGGATGAGTAGAAGAGTTTCGTTGAGAAGGTAGCATTTAGATGGAAGCCTAAAAGGAGATAAATGACTAAGTGAAGCAAAACTTTAGGGAACAGCGTAGGCAAAACCATATGCTTGTAGAGAGCTTGGCATTTTTGAAATCCTTCTACCAGCATGGTCATGGCACAACAGCCGAGGAGGAAAGTTTTATAGGATGCTTGGAGGAAGAGAGTGAGGAGAAGAAAATCTGTTATTTCTGTTACATGTAACTGGAACCATTGGGTGGCTTTATTTTAAGGTCCATTTTGATGCTACATGGAAAATGACTAAATAGGGAACCTATGGATGAAGTTATTCAAATGAGAGGCTATGATGTCTTAGGGTAAATAATGTCAATTGAGATGGTGATGGTGGACAGATGGAAGGTCTTCTTATGAATGAAATTGTCCAGATTTCCAATGGGCTTGACAAGGGAAGGAAAGGTGATGACTTGGATTTTGGCTAAAATCATTGTGTAGATAGATAATGTTACAGTTAACTGACATGTGGATGACCAAGTGAGGATAGAAACAAATTTGGAATGGAAAAAAATGAAAAACTCCATCTTGTTAATTAAGTTCAAGATACCTGTGGGACACACAAGAGAACAAGAATGATAAAGTCATCATGTGAATATGTAAAAAGAACTTACAAAAATATTTAGACTGGAGATAATACTTGAATATGATTAGCATAAACATAATATTCAAATAAAATCAATGGTAACTAAGAAAACAGTTTATGTAGAAGAAGACAAGCCAGTAGATGACATCATGAAAGCCAAGAAGAGAAAGTCAGCTACATGGAAAGAATGTCATGCTGAATGCTGCTGTATGACCTCAACTGTAAAAAAGACATTGCTTTGGTCAAATGCAAGTCACTAAAGACCTTGACAAATGCTTAAGTGGCAGATTGTCAATTAATAAGAAAGAACTGAAGATAAGGAAGTGTTAGCAGAATATGCATACAACTCTTGACAAGCTTAGCATAGAAAAAAAAATAGAGAGTATAATAGGGATATAAGGGAACCTGTTTGATTGCTCAGAGAAATGAGCCAGGATAAAGAAAATGGAGAAGCTACTGGAAAGGGGAGGGATGGAATCTGCAGCACCAGGAAGAGTTGGCTTGAGAAGAGGAACACAATTCTCACCATGAACCATATGAAATTAAGAGAAGATTCCAGGTTGCAAGTCTGGATTTATTTGGTCCTTTGGATATTGGTGGCTTCTGATTTTTCAATGCAGCATGAGGGAAGTTCTTGGCAGTGCGAGAATATGTGAGGCAAGAGGATATAGGAGCACAAAACAGCGTTCTTAGCATACAGTTTAGAGTCAAACCTCCTGGAGAAGCAGGATGGGTACTGGAGGGTACTGAGGACCTAATGAAAGATAATACTCATAAAAGTGAAGACATGTCCTCTTGTAGGTGTAGGTGGTAATATTCATGAGCTCATTTATAAGCTCAGAGAAGGCAGGTGAGGCTCATCTGAGTTAGTGTTTTTCCAGAAGGTAGAGAAGGGGATGAGAGGCAGAGGAGCTAAGTGTATTAGAGAGAATCCAGAAAGGGCTATTTAGGGAAACAGGGCCAACTCAATTATAGTCCATTAAGAGTCTGCAATAGGCAGACACTGCCCTCAATTGGTTGACAAGCCAAAAGGTTAACCATCAGACAGTAGGTTTGCTTGTTCTGTGCCATGTGTCTGCATTGGAGTTTCTTTTGCAGCCTGACTTGTTTGCTTATCAACTCACATATGGACGTCAGGGCTTGTTTGCCAACAATTAAACAATTCATCATTTGCTTTCCATCTCTCACTTCAAGGCAAAGGCTTCACTGCTGGTAGATGAGCAATACCTCTGAATTTGCTCATATTCAATTTCAGACTCCTAATTTGCTCACAGAGAGCATTTGAATTCAAAATAACTTGGAAACCATTTGTTCTCACCTTTCTGCTTATCATTTAGTGTAGGCAATGGGCTGAAGAGTTTCCATGGGCCACTTGTACACAGATACCCTGGGTATCATACCTCATTCACCCATTTGCAGGTTCTGTCAGCAAACAGGGTTCCAGGACTGACAATGACAATGTCCACTTGTGACATAAACCTGAATTAAACATGTTAATGCCATTTGATTGCTGCTTTGCATGAAGCTTGTCTCCCACACATATTCTTTAAAGATCAACAATTTTAGACTCTGCTTATCTTTCAGGAAGCAGTTGGAATTAAGAAAGGCTCAGTACTCAATTATTTCTTCAAACTTCTGCTTTAGAAACCTCTAGTACCTGAACATGGACTTCATTAAAAGAAAAAGAAAACTAAGAGGCTCAAATCTTATTGAAAATGCATATCATTTGACTTTGAGCCTACCCAATCACTTTAAATCAGATGGCCCAGCTTGCACCAGGCCCTGGTAATGCATAGAAATCATTCCCAGGCACATATACTGACTAAGGTCATCGTCCTAAACTGGTCCATGTTGTGTTAGCTCCTTATTCCTGGTTTTGCCATGAGCACATGTGTAGACAAGCCGCATGTACTTCACCAGTAAGTTTAACTAGAGGTTGAAAAACTAGAAAACAACTCTTGAACTATTTCCAGGAGTAGATCTTCTGGGCATAGGCCCAAGGTCTAGGCAGTGCCTGCCACACAGAAGCCACTGAACAAACACTTGAGTGTCTAATAACAGTAGAAAATATACAAGGACTGTTTACCATAGGACAGCCATGTGTGTGACTTACATTGTTATATAATTTATTATTGATCAACCTTTGTACCAATCCCTAGAGGGAGTAGTGTCATACCTATTAGTATTATTATGCTAATACAAGACAAAATAAGGTTTGACTCAGCTTCCTCTGGCATCCCTCTACTAGGCAGAAGCCCCAGTTCTTACAGAGATCTGAATCTGATGCATAATCATAGCACCTGCTGTTGATGGCTCAGTCGTATCCTTGTGCAATGTAACAAATACTAACCTGAGGGCTAGGTCAGGTGTCAAGGAATCTAAGACCTAGTGTAGATGACTCACATGCATTGAGCATTTTCCACACCCAAAGTCCCAAGCAGACACAACACAAATGCTTTGAATCCCTGCCTTCTCTTCTGAGTGTTATTCTTCCAGTTTTAAAGTGAGTCCCATGGGGCTTCAAGAGGTTTCGGAACAATCTGTGGGGCTACACTTGATCTCAGGTCAGTGTGTCTCTGAAGCTATTGTCCTTAACCGTTCTGCTTCACTAACCAGTGTATAAGAGGTCAGATCCCAAATGTCCGCTAGGACACTGTTTATTCTACCTTCCTTTTGGGTTAATGGCAAGTGTTGGTCTAGAAATCATCTTACCTGGCAGAGCTTTCCAATGCTGTCAATCCTAAGGAAAAGGAGAACTGAGGTTATCTCACTTAAGGCTATGCTTCTCTGAACAATTTTTGAATACAAGATGATTGAAGACAGTGTGAGTCTTTGTTAAAGAAGAGAAGGACAATCAACTAAGATACTAAGGTTTAACTTCAGGAGCCTCTGCTGGTGGCCATGGGCTGCCTGTCTTCCTGTTTCAGTGGGTGATGATCCTCTGCCTGGATCCCATGGCCACCTGGATTTCTTGCTCTAAGCTGCCCTCATTTCCTTCCTTCACCATTCAATAGATCAATTCCTCCTCCTGTATCTTTTTATACCCAGCCCACTCGCTTTATCTGAAATCTCCTCCATCTATGAACTCACCTCCTCAGTGATTGGCTATGGGTACTGCTAGCAGTATTGGCGGTAATGCTATGCGTCAACAAGGCCTGGATCAAATCTCAAAGACTGTACTTATTATGTGCCTTTAAGTAAGAATTAAACTTCCCGAGGCACTTTCTTCATCAGTGATACTGTGAATAAGTAGATCAGCTTGGTTCTTGTTACAAAGCTTAAAAGAAATGATGCATGCAAAATGCTTGACTCAGGGTCTCACTTCAGCACATAGCTATTATGTATTATTAGAGTCCTTTGCGATGAGCTGTCATATAAGGAACATGAGCAAGGAGCTCAGACTATTCATCTATGCATTTGCTACTAAGATAGGCTGGTTTGGGGAGTTGTCTGTGGCAGCCATTTCCAATAAGGTCTACATGAGTCTGCTCTTTCTGTATTCACATGCCATTTCACTATCTTATAATAGGTTCATTCTTTACTCTCACATCCTGAGCCTGAGTTCACATGAATGACCAACAAAATGCAGGAAAAAAAGGACATTCTTGTGCCAACAGAGATAAGTCCTAGAAAGCTTCATGGCTTCTATCCAGGTTTCTTGGAATATTTGCGTTTAGAACAGTCTTTATAAAAGAAGTTGGCAAGAATGCATATTCTATATAAACTGTTATAAGAGGCTCAAAGCATATGGAGATCTGTGGATGCTTAAGACAATACAATGAGATACTGTCTTAGTTGTAGTTTTGATCACTATGATATAACACTATATCCAAAAAGCAACATGGGGAAAGAAGAGTTTATTTCAGTTTATAGGTCCACATCACAGTCCATCATAGAAGGAAGGCAGGACAGGAACTCAAGGCAGAAGCTGAAGCAATGGCCATGAGGGAGTGAGTGCTGCTTACTGACTTGCTCCTCATAGCTTGCTCATCCTGCTTTCTTTTAGCATTCAGGACTACCTGCCAGGATTGGCACAGCCCACAGTGAGCTGAACGCTCCACATCAATCAGCAGCCAAGAAAATGCCCCCACAGACCAGTCTAGTGGGGACATTTTCCCAATTGTGATTCCCTCTTCCCAAGTGACTCTAGAGTGTGTCAAGTTGACGTAAAGCAAGACAGCACAGAAATGAATAGAGAAGGCCCCAATGTGCAAAGAAACTCCAGTGAAGTGGATAAAGATGCCATCTTTAAAGTGGCTCCTGCAGCTCCAGATGCCCTATTGAAAACACGGTAGTTCAGAAATCAAACCACACAGCCACACTTATCCTAAATGCCTGGCCCATAAAATCATTAGCAAATTGAAAAGGCTGTTTTAGACTATTATGTTTGAGGAAAGTTAAGCAATAGCAGACAAGTGAGCATTATTAGGCACTGGAGATTAAGATAATAGATGAAGGCTGAGCATGTAATTCAGCAGTAGAACACATGCCTGGCATGCAGAGGGCCTGAGTTTACTGCTCAATACTGTAAAACAAGACAGAACACTGGCAGAGTTGCATTGACTTCTCCCTTTGTGACTGATACAGAAAATCACACAGGATGAATTACTGCCACCTCTTTCCCTACACCCTGGCCTTGCTCTTCTCCTCTTTAAGAATGGCCTCAGAATGTTTTTTTTTTTTTATGTTTTATAATGATATTTTAATATTAAATGAAGTCATTGGAGAATGAAGTTAAGTTCTAAAATATAGGTTTAAAACTTGGTTGTACCCTCATAATGGTTTAATGGCTACGTTAGTCAAGGTTTTCTAAAACAGAATGGATAATATGTCGTGTGTGTGTCCGTGGTGCGTGCGTGCGTGCGTGCGTGCGTGCGTGCATGTGTGTGTGTGTGTGTGTGTTTTATGAGTTTATTAGACTTGCCTGTGCAATCACAAGACTGAATAGTTCCATAATCGTTCCACAATATCACATTTCTAGGCGAAATGTGTAAAAGTAGCATGAGATTTATGGGACTAGTCAACTGCTTTCTCCTTGAATCTGAGCTCTACTCTATAGGAAGGAGTTCATACCTAGTGCTGTAGACCTGGCCAAAGGCTTATGGATGGGGGAGGTCACAGGCTCTAGGGTGAACTTACTACTTTTATTTTACTAAGTGAATAAGCTGTTAGACTTCCTCCTAAATATTTGTTTATACCCATACACAAGTGATGCCTCAGCCTTGATCAGAGAAGTTCCTCTTTGCACCAAATGGTGGTTAATACAGAGACTCTCGGATGGTCAGTGAGCTGAGAAATTGTGATTGTTGAGTGTTTCTCCTTAGGCAGAACACATACATCATCTCCAAGGTGCAGAGAACATTATGGAAGAGGCAGAAGAATGCAAGACCTGGACAATACGGAGGAGGATTGTGAAGTACTGTCTATGTGAATATGAGCATGTTATTATGAACATAACAGAGCCGTAAGATACATGAACTCACAGTAGCTTAGGTTGCCTGCAGAGGCCCACATGGCATTCAGCCATTTAATCAGGAGGGCTATTAGTTGGCAAGGAAGGCTTGCTGGACAAGAGGAGGTAATCTTCTTTGTAATGTACTGGGTTACTCATGTTCCAGTGCATAGCTCTATGCCTATGCCCAAGCAACATACCTTGGTTCAATCCAGTGAGCACAAAGCAAAAACAAAAACAGAACAAAAAGATGTGAAAGTGAGAGAACATTTGGCAGGGGTTGGTGGGAAGAGGATAAGAAAAAAATAGAGGCATTCTTGTGACCTAAATATATTATATGTGTGATACTGCGAATGAATTAACTAAAACAACTTGGCACAGAGTAAACTAATAAGTGATCACTGTCAGCTTTTATGCTGATAATTCACTGTACTCTAGCACGTTGCAGCAAAAATAATTTTAAACATAATACAAACTCTTTAGAAAAGCTGGTCTGATTTCTGTCAACTCCTTGATTACCAAAGATCTAAGTAGTGTTTTCTTAGGTAGAAAGGCCAAGAATCTGCTAGTTATTCAGTCTAAGAGGCTGGATGTCTCCTCATTCCCAATATAGTGTTGGAGTCCTAGAGGAGTCCTGGAAACCTGGACATCTTCACTCTGTATTAGAATCCTGGATACAGGTGAAGAAATGTATCAGAAGCAGAGTAGTGAACTTGCTAGCCAGAGCAATAGCAAGCAGGCAAAAAGCAAAAGCTTCCTCTTCCATGTTCTTTATGTGGGCTGCCACTAGAAGGCAGATTTAGAAGGGTCTTCCAAGCTCAAATAATCTGTTCAAGAAGATTCTTCATAGGGTGCTACTCAACAGCTTGGTTTATAGCTAGCTGATCTCAGATGCAGTCAAGGTTAGCCATCACATTTTAAAAAATAAAAAATAAAAAAGAGGAAGAACCATGAAATGCTGTCTTCTGGACATGATATAACTATCATACACATGAACTTACAGCAACTGTGGGTCACTGGCAAAAACCCTGAGCAAGATCAAACCAGTTAAACTTTTCAATATAGAGTGGGGGCCTCCCAAAGCCAGATCCTTAGCTGAAGTACTATGTATTGGCAATACATAGCTCTTGAGAAAGGGGGAGTCATTCTTCTTTGAATCTCTGACCACTTGTAGATTCCCCATGTCCCAGTAGATGACCCTACTGGACTCAGTAGGTAAATACACATTTACATACACATATGAGGTATGGATATGATCAAGATACATTTTATACATGTATGAAAACTTCAAAGAATAAAAAGAAATAAAATTGTTCCAAAGAGCTAAAGTTGTTTTAGAGTTTGAGAATGAGATTGTCTTACTAGGTGTTAATACAGAGAACATATATCTGAGGGTCATGGAGACATATAGATTTCCCCCAGATTTACATGTTAGAAGAGAGAATGAACGTATCACAACTGACACAGGTTTTCCAAATGTCTATAATATTTGTACTCTAACCAGTTTTTAGTTCACCCACAAAACTATGACGTAGACTCTCAGAACAGTTTTTATTGAGTGTTTATTATGTGGCAACTCTCTACTAAGCCTTTTCATTGCTAGCTCCCCATGTTACCAACGAGCAAAAGTTCGAAGAAATTTTGGAGTCTAGATCATTCATGGGAAAGTGGTCAAGTAGGCATCTGAACCTGTCTGACTCCAAAGCTTTTGGTCTTTGCTCTTTACAGTATCACAGTGGGGTGTGCAGAAGAAAGAGACCTTAAAATAAGGTAGCCTCGTGCGAAGAACCTTAGGCAGAAATTGATTCACACACTGTTTACACTGTACATTAGTGCTCTAGAGAGAGGAAATCAGATCATTAGAACCAGATGGTCTCATAAGAGAGAGTTTTATATGCAGTCCTTCAGGGGGTAGACAAGCTAGCTCTACAGACAGCAAAGTTTTGCCTGAAAATACCTCCTTGCTCTTTATTCCTGTGCCCTACACTGATTCCTTATCAAAACATTTACCCAGGCTACTTTCAGGTAAGAATAAAGTTGATATATGCTCAAATATATCCAGGAAACAATAGGCATTTGGTGTTCTCATTAACATCCTATGAAAGGGCCAGGCAGTGGTGGCGCACTCCTTTAATCCCAGCACTTGGGAGGCAGAGGCAGGAAGATTTCTGAGTTCGAGGCCAGCCTGGTCTACAGAGTGAGTTCCAGGACAGCCCGGGCTACACAGAGAAACCCTGTCTTGAAAAACCAAAAAAAAAAAAAAAAAAAAACATCCTATGAAAGCCAAGTAGGCCTATCTGGGAAAGGGGATGGCATCTGAAATGTAAATAATTAAAATATCCAATAAAAATTCAAATTTATGACTGATTATTATTTTAATCATTATATAAGATATATTATTTGATAGAGGAAAATGTTACAAATTTAGTTTGTGAATAAGGATTATATAACAAATATTACTATTCAGCAATTTTATATTAACCATGCAAAACTATGATTATACTCAAATGAGTTATTTGTTGTTTTTTAATTGTATATAGAATGTAAATTAAAATAAAATAAGCTATTTTGTCTATGTGCCCTACCCCCAAAGAAAGAAAGGTAGATTGGCATGTACTCATACCTTTGCTTAACTTGTAGGAGCTGAGAAATGAACCACTGGGGAATGTCATTATGTGAGCTTCATAGATTATATTTAAACAAATGTAAGACATCAAATTTGGGGTATTTTCTTTACCAATCAAAATACATAATAAATTAATGTAAGGCTGCTGCTGGCATAATATCATGCTGTTTATAGTCAACTCATTTTTATAAGTAAAAAAATAACTATTATAATGTGCTGCTGGAGAAGAAAAGTATAGCTCAATCTTTACCATTGTTGCAAGTTGCAACAATGACTGGCATGATAAGATTAGCTCGCTGTTACAATGATGACATGAATGGAAGTGACCAATCACTTTCTGATTAAAGTTCTGGTGGATGAAATAAGAACCTATGCCTTGTACTATGAAAGGGGCCAAGAACCTGTGTCTAGATAGGTCATAGATCCTATGTTAAATGGACATAGTATTAAAGTGACTCCCAATGAACTGTTACCATAACCACAGACCAGAGTGCCCTGCAACCTCATTAGAGAAGATCCTCCTTTAGATAGCAATTAACACAGAGACAACTCCACTTCCAACCTAGTCGATATGCAGAGAATAAAAGACTATGGAGTGCGAAGTTCCAAATTGGATATATCTCACCCCAAGGCTGCAGAAGAAGAGGGGTTAGAAAGATTGAGCAAGCCAGAGGTGGCAGAAAACAGATTTCCAGACTCAGCATGGAAGGTACACAGATGAACTCACAATGATTGTAACAGCATGAACAAGACATGTACAAGTTCCAGCCAGACAAAATTCCAGCATAAAGGGCTGGAAGATAGACATGCAAGCCTACCACTTGCTAAGGAGCTATTAGTATTTGATATCTCCTGGGAAAGGGACAGTTGGGTGTTTCCTTTTTAAATGATATGACCCCTTGGTGGCTGACCACACCTCCAATCCCAAGACTATCTGAGCAATACAAACTGAACTCAACAGGGAAGGAAGAAAACTTGCCACCAAGTCTTTAGTTTTACATTTCTATAATGTTAAAGTCTCCTGGTGGTGCCACAGCATTAAGCTTCCTCTTTTAATCATCTCTTCAAGAGAAAAAGGAGCATCAGAAGTGCAAGCCTTCCAACTCCTGTCCCAGCCCCCACAGCCAACAGCGTGTTCCCATCAGCATCCTGCAGTTCACTTGCATAATATTTATGAAATTGGTTTTGCTCAAACTGTAACTTGGTCAGTTACTGAAGAGTGGTTTCCGTGCCTGATATTGGGTGAGGCACTTTGGGGACAGAAAAAAAGGTGCTAATGAATTGCACTTTCAGTTAGTGTAATATAATTCATTCTTACAATAGCCTATGGAGGTAGTTAACGGTGTAGAGCTTCTTTTCCAGAGCAGGTGACTGAAGCTCAGAGAAAATAATTGGTAACTTAGGAGTGATGGCATCAGAAAGAGTAGATCTGAGACTAAAAACAGATCTGAGAGTCTTGAGCATGTACACCCTTGGCAGGTGTGCTTTGGGGCTCACTGTGTACACTTTGCATACCTAAATGCATTTAGATGCTATTCTACAATAGTATGACCTACATCAAAGAAAAGGATACTCAGAGGTATATGGGTTATTAAACCCCAGTACACATAGGTTTGACCACAAACCCATTCTTATCCTATGTGATCATTTTAGATATTTGTAGCTCAGAGACCTGTTCATTGGAACAGTGTGCAACTTGCTGTTCTTAATAGGTCTAAGGCCTGATTTCTAGTGGACAACAGTCCATCTATAGGTCAGTTCCTCGACAAAGAACAGTTAAATAACAGATTTTTGAGACTTCCAGATGATGTTTGACTCTTCTCTACAGGCAAAGATAAAGGGTTCATTTATTTCCAGTGATGTCCAATAAGTACCAAACTGGGTCATAGCGACTTTATCTTATTTTCCTACATGGCAAAAATATCAACTGTGTTCTGTACTGCAAGTCAGTAAACAACCAAAGACAAATATATTTCCTTGAGCTTTTGCAACAGGAAATCAAGGAGAGCACTTGGGAAACTCGAGGGCTGACAGTACCCCATCAATCTTCACCTCTTTGAGGCTGAACTCATAACATTTTATTAGATGCTCCCAGACAGGAAGCAAGCATGCTCTCCATCATCAGCAAGCATTGCACAGTGTGCACAAGCAGACATTGTTTATTAGCATCATTCCGATGTGTTTCTACCCCCATCTCTGTCCTTACAGTTATTCTGGAAGACTGGGCCTCCAATATCACAGAGCTGACTTCCATGGAGAACTAGCAAACACTGCTTCTAGAAGAAGAAAAAGGAAAAAGAAAAAAAAATGACACTAAATGAAAAGACAGAAGCCCCTCCTCTGCCCCCGAATTTTGACAATAAAACAGGATACTGTGCCAAAGAAAAGCATTGTGAAAACCAGAGCAAAGGGCTACAGGAAATGCCCTGTATAACTCCCCCAACTCCTGGAATTTCAGATGCCTTCACATTTCATTTTAAAATTGTCTCCAATTCCTTTCCCTAACACTCAGCATACTTTCTGCCTGCTACTGTAACAATACCTGGGACAGTGTGAAGTTAATCTTAAATGCCAAGTTGTTGACATTTAGAAGTACCATAGAAACAAACCTCTGGGTGAGGGAGTTTCCAGAGTGGATTACTTGAGGTGGGAAGATCCATCCTAAATGCGGGCAGCTCTACTTCATGGGCTGAAGTCCCAGACTGAATAACAACGCAAAAGGGCGCTAAGAGCCAGGATCTATTATATTTTGTTTCCTGACTACAGACACAGTGTGGCCTTGTGTTCCTCATGTAACTCTCCACTGCACCTCAAATTACAAACAAAAGTTTATTTTTAATTTTATTTATTTAATGTATGAGCACTCTGCTGCATATACAACTGCAGGCCAGAAGGGGGCATCACATCCCCTTATAGATGGTGGGGATGCTGGGAACTGAATTCAGAACCATTGAAGAGCAGCCAGTGCTCCAACTGCTGAACAATCTCACCAGCCCCAAAAGTTTGAGTTTTGATTGATTGACTTCTTCTTCCTCCTCCTCCTCCTCCTCCTCCTCCTCCTCCTCCTCCTCCTCCTCCTCCTCCTCCTCCTCCTCCTCCTCCTCCTCCTCCTCTTCTTCTTCTTCTTCTTCTTCTTCTTCTTCTTCTCTCTTTTTCTCCTCCTCCTCCTCCTTCTTCTTTTAGATTTATTATGTGTACAGTGCATGTATGCCTGCAGGCCAGAAGAGGGCACCAGATGTCATTACAGATGGTTATGAACCACCATGTGGTTGCTGGGAATTGAACTCGGGACCTCTGGAAGAGCAGTCATCTTAACCTCTGAGCCATCTTTCCAGCCCCTAAGCAAAAGTTTTATTACTATTATCAATTGTTTGTTGGCAAAGATTTTTTAATTAGGAGTTGTGTTGCAACAATAAGAAAAGTGATTAGTACAATAATCAGTATATAAAGAGAAAAGGTTTGCTACTCTAAGATGTCAGCCTGTGAGCAGAGCTATTGTTTTTAGGTTTCTGGAGAAGATCTTAGGGTTAGGGTTAGTTAGGATTATAGTTAGGATTAGGGTACAACACATCATAGCAGGTATACACAATGCAGAAAAAATATTTATCTAGTGGCCAGGAGCTGGAGAGGGGGGCGGGAATCTGTTGCACTATCCTCTTCAGGAGCAAGCCCTCAATGACCCAGAAGACCTCCTATCAGGACTCATCTGCTAAGGGATGGATGCTCTAACTTAAGAAACTTCCATGAGCATTCCACTTCCAAATCATAACTTGTCTCATAATTAACCACGTTTGAGACCTCTCCTGCAGAAAGTGGGTTTTAAGGCAGCAGTTGTATACAATAACTGCTATAATAAAATGGAATTGATGGGTAATTACGTGTTTGTCTAATAGTGTATCATCTCGACAACAGTGCACTCTAGTTCCTAGAGAAGACATTATTTCGAAAAGTATCAAATCCCTGTGTCCAATTAAAAAATACTTCTGTCCAATAAAAGCCGTATGTAGATTGCAAAGATTTTTATTAATATTCTCTAAATATCCTTTCTTAAACTAAAGGTGAAATTTTATATTATTTTTCTAGCAGCTCAAAGCTCCCATTTCACTGTAAGCTAAACACTGTGGGCCAATGAAAAATATTTAAAAGGCAAAATGGAAGAAAATACTACCCATCAGAAGCAATCAGGGCTCTTGGACAAGCCATTTGTTCGTAAGGCACAGTGGTAATATGTGCCTATTGTACCATTTCCTAATAATTGTCCAGAGAACAGGCATCCACTCTGTTTCACTGGGCTCAGCCGATATTTACTATACTAACTATCCCACATTGCACATTCATGGGCAATTACCCACATTCTTACAATGTCCACCCATTCTCCAGGGACAAGAAAAGGGCCAAACACAGCACTAGGCACAGAGTAATCATTCAGCAAACACTGCCAATTGGTTGCTTAATTGACTGGAAACTGCTTTCTTTCTATCCAGTAATGGAGGTACTCATTAGCACACTGAGCCAAGGAATCACTAAACTTCAGTAAGACTGCAATTCACTTTGCACGAGCTTCCATAGGCTTACCTGCCTGCTTAGAAACTGGCTTAGGTATGAAAAACACTGTATGCCTCAGCTATTATTACATTGTAAATCTGAAAGAAGGGATGAGCACAAAACTGTTGGTCTGTCATTAGCTGTATAGCAACTGAATTGCCAGAGAATAAATTAGGGATTTTTATCCCAAGATAAAGGGTCATACTTTTCACTTGGGTTTTCCTTCAGCAGTTCCACAGCAAACCAATGCCTGGCTCAGTGCCTAGCATGCAATATTTAGTAGGTAATTGCTTTAAGAATCTGCTAGTGAATGAATGAAGCAGACAACAAATCAGAGCATCCATCGCAGTTTGTGCTTTAATATCCTCACCCATACTTGATAGCTCCTCCCTGGCTAGTCACCTGATTTGGTGTTGTGACTGTTATGTGCCCTGAGTAATATAAAGTCCTCCACACCTAAAGCAGTTATGACTTCAAATGAAATGTGAACCAAATAAAAAATAAGTTATGGCCAATGCATTTTGCAGACAGAGTGGGAAAACGGTTATCTTATTACTTATGTGTAAGTGTTTTAGCATTTAAGGTTAGGCCTTCCTTAGAGGTAAAATAAAGAAGATAAATGTCTGCTAAACTGGCATAGGACTCTGTAGACATTCGGTAAATATTAGCACAGTGCTCCTAAGATTTTTTTTTTTTTTTTGCTTCTCTGTAAATGTCTCAGAAAATAAAAACACAGTGGATGTGTAATCCTGGAGCTGATGAGACAAGCCTGGCATTTTTTGAGCTGCTTCCCAAGAATGATCACAGCTTGTCATGTTTGCTATGCGTGTACAAGGATCAGAGGGAACTGCCACCGGGAAGATTTTTGTCAACATAAACAGCGAGGTGGAGAGTCAAAAGTGGTTTTCATTATTAATCTTTGCAGGAAACTGGTTTCAAAGACCATGACTACCCATGTGCAATGCATTGGCATTGCTGCAAAACTGCTTCTATTCTCCACCATAGCACAGCTTCTAATTGTCTTGCTATTAATTAGCTAATGATGCAGTGCAAGTGAGATCAAAGTTTTCAAGATGAAAGGCAGACTGCTAAAGAGGAAAGGGGCTGATTAGCTTCCTCCAGTCCATAATATTTCTTCCTAGTCCATATGGAGAGAACAAGGCAAAAATCAGACTTGATCACATAATCAGAAGGAAAGGATTACAAACCCTTTAGAGTATTAAATAGCCACTACAGAGTGGAGATAGAACATGCATGCAACAGTGATGGTAGGAGAAATCTATACATACAACCACAAGCCATTACTAAGGATACCGAATTACCAGAGATCTACATTGTCAGGATCTAGACAACTTTCTTTGTGTGCTCGTTTGTAAAGGAGAAAGCTTTGCTTCTAGATAAAGTGCATACCCACATGGACTAGGGATTCATGGGCAATGAGTTTTGATGTTTGGAGTAAATGGCTTGTACTACTCACTCAAAGTTATTTACTCCTGGAGGCAGGGCTACATCTGTCCTGCTCTCTGATATATTTCCATTCCTAGAGAAATGGGTGTTTTAGAAAAACGAGCATATACAGGCTGATTGAAGTGACTGAGGTGACACCATCTTGTCCTGATCTTAATCACACTTCTTATTGAGTGTGTTCAGGAGCTTTTCAGACCCAAACATCTTAAGCAGCCATGTCTGCCTTAGTGGCACATTGAGGATTTTCTATGGCCCTAAGCATGGCCCAGAGGTATAACCAAAACATCTGCTGAATAGGTAAAGCAAATGTTACCACCTTCCCTTACCCCATGTCTGACAATGATGTCATTGTTGGTTTTGATAATTTTTTGCCCTTAAAAATGCTGTACTCCACAGATTTCTGTGGCACTATCCTGCACTTGGTGGCAGGCTTAAATAAAGGACTCTAATCAGGGAGACTCTAATTTGGCCTTTGTGCATGGTGCTCTGTACCTTTCTTGCCTGGACTATAACAGAGCAAACAGATGTGAGTTGTATGAGGAAATGATGAATAAGTAAAATAACATGTGAAGTGAAAAATTCAAATCTCTCATTTTCAGTGGTTAAAAAGCTGAGTATTTACCGTGTTACAGACTTTGAAAGGTGCTAAAAAGAAATCTTTGCCTACATGATCTTGCAAGTGAGTATGTTAAATTCTTAGCATAGTTTTACCTAGAAATTCTTGGCGGTAAAGGTAGAGGCTCTAAAGGATAGAAGGGACAGAAGGGGAAAGGACAGTGAGGGAGAATGCTCAGAGGGTACATGAAAAATGCTAACAGACCCTGGAGTACTCACAGCCAGGATCTCTCACATCTGCAGAGCATTTACAGAAAGCCCTGTCCACATCTCCTTTGCCATCCCTCTCTCCACTCTTTCTTTGACATTCCTAGATGTTTGATAGACCCAAGAATTCAGAACAGCCAAATGGGATGTGATTCAGTCATTCAGGCTCCTTAATATCTTTTGATTTATTTGTGCCACACACCCCCCCAAAAAAAGAAGAAGAAAGAAAGAAAGGAAGAAAGGAAGAAAAGAAGAAAGGAAGAAAGAAAGAAGAGAGATAGAGAAGTGTAAAGTACTTGTCATATGTCAAACATGGTATTAGGGTTTTAATAGTATAACAGAGGCACTTGTTTCTGTATTGTGGGGCAGCCATCCCCTGATACCTTCCCACACACACATAAGAGGGCATTGCCAATAGGTTAGTAAAGGACATGGCAATAAACAACTCCAGATTCAGGAAACACTGTTTGCTTTATTGTATGTGAGCAAACACATATAATGGAAGCCTATCAACTGTGATTGGTTAGCATATCACACCAGACTGGAATGTGAGCACTCAGACCACCAGGGTGTCTATACAGAAGAAGCACATTAAAGAGACACGGAAAGTGCACACTTATCTAAAGGCCAGCTACCAGCCACTCACACTACTTTAGAATTCAGTGTTCTGATTCAAGAGCGAAGTTTCTTATTTAGAAGAGCAGTATGCCAGGTAGGCTGGCCTGCAGGTTATGCCTGTATTTTCTCCTACATTTCTGCCTATGGGCTGGTCAGGAGAAGGGGGGTGTACAAAGTTTGTAAATTGCCTAGCACACGGGTAGCTTCAACAGTAACCACGACAGTATGATCTCAAAGAAAGGAGTGACACAGACCAAAGGAGCCAAATAGGAAGCCCAGAAGGTCTACAAAATATGGCCAATTTTCCTAAAGCAAAAACTTTATGCTTTAGAATAATTTTACATCTATAGAAAAGTTGCAAAAATAATACATAGTGCCTGTGTACCACTAAGCCACTTGTCTTTGGTGTTAGCATCTTATATGGCCATGGTACTTTTGTAAAACTAGAAAATTCACATTGGTACAATGCTTTAGGTCTTCATTTTTTTAATATTACATCCATTTAAAAAACATATTCTAGGACAAATTTTATATATTATAAGTGGCTAAGTAATTTTTGACAAAGGTGCAAAAGTGAATAAATGAAGAAATGTAAGGTCCTCTCTTTTCATAGATGGTAATGAAGCTATTTGAAATGCACAGAGAAAAGAACAGACCTAAACTGAACCCCACAGTTTATGTGGAGACCTTGATATGGGTTATAGATACAAATGTAAGCTAGAAATCCTTTGAACTCTCTGAAGAAAACAGGAGATGGTGGTGCCCTGAGGCTGGATAATATAATCTTGGCACAACCCATAAATGAGAACATTGATACATTTCAATTCATCAACATTAAAAATAGTTCCAACATCCCTAGCCATTAGAGGAACACAAACTAATGGCATAGTCTTCCAATCAGAATGGCTAAAATTAAAGATAAGGACAGTCACAAGTGCTAGCAAGGAGGTGTAAGCACACAGCTCAGACAAGCTCATCTGATTACAAAGTTAAAAGTGATTCCTGTATGTGATCCAGAAATTCCACTCTGTCAGACAAAGTAAGCCTATTCTCCCTTAAACTGCTTTTTGTTGGGTATTCAATCATACACCATAACAAGAGAAGATACTAGTACAAATACATTTCTAGCTTACAATTAGCTTCAACTGCTGGTAGTTACAACTCCATAGTACCACAAGGAAACTAACAGATGTTATGAACCAAATGGATTTAACAGATATCTACAGAGCATTTCACCCTAAAACAAAAGAATATACCTTCTTCTCAGCACTTCATGTTACCTACTCCAAAATTGACCAAAACAAGCCTCAACAGATAAAAGAAGATTGTAAAAAAAATGTTCAACATCCTTAGTCATCAGGGAAATGCAAATCAATACAACCCTGAGATTCCACCTCACACAAGTCAGAATGGCTAAGATCAAAAACTCAGGTGACAGCAGATGCTGGTGAGGATGTGGAGAAAGAGGAACACTCCTCCATTGCTGGTGGGATTGCAAGCTGGTACAACCACAATGGAAAGCAGTCTGGCAGTTCCTCAGAAAATTGAACATCCATATTACCCGAGGAGCTATACCACTCCTGGGCGTATACCCAAAAGATGTTCCACAATATAACAAGGACACGTGCTCCACTATGTTCATAGCAGCCTTATTTATAATAGTCAGAAGTTGGAAAGAACCCAAATGTTCCTCAACGGAAGAATAGATAAAGAATATGTGGTATATTTATATAATGGAATATTACTCAGCTATTAAAAACAATTTTTATGAATTTTGCAGGCAATGGATGGAACTAGAAAATATTATTCTGAGTGTGGTAACCTAAACTCAAAAGGACATACATTGTATGTAATCACTGATAAGTGTATATTAGCCCAAAAGCTCAAAATAGCCATGATATAACTCACAGACCATATGAAGTTTAACAAAAAGGAAGGCCAAGGTGTGGATGCTTCAATCCTACTTAGAAAGGGGAACAAAATAATCATGGGAAGCAGAGGGAAGGAGGGACCTGAGTGGGAGAGGGAATGGGGAGGGAAAAGGCAGGGCAGGATCAGGTATGGAAAGAGACACAAGAGAAGTCCAGAGTGTCAGCAGAATGAATAGAATATGTAGCAGAGCGGGTGGGGAGCAGGAAGCCACTAGAAAGTGCCAGACACCAGGGATGCAAGAGGATCCCAGGACTCGATGGGGATGACATTAGCTGAAATACCCAACAAAGAGGAGGTAGAACCTGAAGAGACCACCTCCTTTAAATAGACATGGCCCATGTTGAGGGATGGGCCCACCCACCCATCTCAAAATTTTAACTCAGAATTGTTCCTGTCTAAAGGAAACACAGGGACAAAAAAAATGGTGCAAAGACTGAAGGAAAGGCCATCCAGAGACTGCCACACTTAGACATCCATCCCATTTGCAGACACAAAACCCTGACACTATTGCTGGTGCCAAGAAGCATTTGCTGACTGTACCCTGGTATAGCTGTCCTCTGAGAGCCTCTGCCAGAAACTCACTAAGACAGATGCAGATACTCACAGTCAACCACTGGACTCAGCACAGGGATCCCAATGGAAGAGTTAGGAGAAGGACTGAAGGAGCTGAAGGGGACTGCGACCCCATAGAAAGAACAACAACTTTTATTAACTGGACTCCTCAGTGCTCCCAGGGACCAACCAAAGAGTATACATGGTGGGTCCATGGCTTCAGCTACATATCTGTCATCAGTGGGAGGGGAGGTGCTTGGCCCTGTGGTGACTTGTTGAAGGGAGATACTAGAGGGTGAGGCGTGAGTGGGTGGGTGGATGAGTGAGCACTCTCTTAGAGGCAAAGAGGAGATGGGATGGGGTGGGGCATTTGCAGAGAGCAGACAGGAAAGAGGGACATTTGAAATGTAAATAAATAAAATAATTAATAAAAGAAAAAAGAGAACAATTAAAAAACTCTCAAATATCTCATTTAACTTAGCATGTGGTTACTAACTTTGAGTTCCATTGTTAGTTCCCCTGTCTTCTCAAACTCACCTCTGACGGAGTTCTACACAGAACATTTGAATTCCTCACATATGAAGCAGTAGACATTTACATAATTACATGGCCACGTCTGTTTGAAGACACCAAGTTAGTACTGTCGCCTATAAAATCTAGATGTTTTTAGTTTGAATATAAAATAAGACCTAGAGAATGAAATCCAAATGTAGTTAAATGCCTAAATAGAATAAATGAAGGCTTCTAGGAGAATTTTATTAATCACTGCTCTTTCCTCTCTAGACACCCCTCTGGACATCCCTCTGGATACCTCTCTGGACACCCCTCTGTCCATTTTGCACATACAGAAAGAAGAACACATAGAAGGGAAATGGTCTGTGAAGGGTAATTTGCCAAGTGCTTTAGAGAGAATAGGTCTGCTCTCCAAGCTAGCTGGCACAATAGAGCAAGGTGTGTGCAGTGATCAAGACTGTAATTCTTTTAGCTCCATGCCGCTTTAGGAGTGCTGACTGTCTGCAGCTTCCCCTGTGGGAGTGATTCAGCACCTTCCACATCAAAAGGCAGTGACAACTGAAACTTTAGTCTGTATGATCAGATTATTGCTGCTGAGTCAAAAGGAGATAGAGTGCTGTGTATGCCTACCAGGGGGGCCTCTGTGAGTTTCTTCAGTGAGATGCTTATTTTTTTTTTTTTTTCTGTGCATATTTTTCTTCAACCTTCTTTCTGTAGAGACTATGTAAGATATTGGTTCATTATTTCTGATTCCGACAAGATATTGGTTCATTATTTCTGACTCTTGTGACATCCGTTCTTTTAATTCACCCTTGAGGAGCTCATCCAGTCACTGCTAGAGGTAGAAGCAGAGAAGAATAACACAGAAAATGATTTCTGGTTTTAATTTTAATGGCAACTGTCAGCTCTCTCCCTATTCAATTACTTTTCTTGGAAATAACTCCTGAGTGCCTAGTTTCAAGAAGAAACCATCACCAAATAAACAGAATATCAAGTATGTGTTCATGGGATGAGATGACATTTAGTAACAAATCTTGTTACCCAGACTTACAATGGCTAAGAAAGGAGTTAAAATTTACTACTATAAGTTCCATGGAGGAACTTGGATCTCACATAAATACTCATAATCTTACATATGCATATGTATATATATGTATATATTTATGAGCATATAAATACATATGCCAACCCAAAGGAACTTGAGTTCTCTATGTATGCTCTGGTATTCAGCCAACCAACATAAGACCATGGTCTGCTTGATATAGCTACACATAGTCAGATATGGCAGGAAGAGCAGGTGCAGATGAGGCTAGGTTATGAAAAGTTATCAACGGGCACAAGATATAAACTGCTGCTCTTTCCCTCATGAAGGAATTTTGGAGCATCTATAATGTACCAGACACCAAGACCACAATAACAGAAAGGTAAAAACCCCACCCTCCCTCAGGATTTATTATCATACACAAAGAAACAAGATAATGACAGTGATTGCTGCCATCAAGGAAATTAATACAAAAGTATGAAGACTAAGGAAGAAAAAGGATGACGTTGTGAACGAGGCTATTTTAGATAGAGTGGTTATTCTGAGATGTCTCTACTGATATGGAAGATGGAAGCGCTGGCTCTGCAGGGAGAGTATTACAGACAGAGAGAAACAAACTCAAATATTTCTGCCATTCTCTAATGGTGAACACCAAGGCAATGGGGACACAGAAGAGAGATCAAAGTGGTTTAAATGTGGAGAACCAAAGACATGAATATGCAATGAGGTCAATACCACACAGAGATGTGTTGGCCAGAGGAGGGGCTGGGATACTGAAAGTATGAGAAAGATTTAGCTGGGGCTGATTTGTGGTCTGCCATCAGCTCCTTTTTGCTGTTGAAAGTAGAGAGAATTTGAAGAAGTCCACAGGAGAGAGGGAGCGGAAGCAATCATCAGGTGACAACTGAGTCATCAGAGAAAGACAGGAACAGTGTCCATTAGTAGCAGTTGAGACAGAACACAGTGGGTGGACACATGATACAGAACACCGAAGAGCCACGTGTTTGTAGAGTATGAAGGCAGAGGGGATAGCAAGATGGTTCCTGACTCTATTATCAGTTAATGCTACAAGTAGTGAGGGTGCCTTCTTACGATAACTGGCATTTTACAGGAAGCAGGATGACCACTCTTACTAAAGTGAAGTGATCTCCAGATGATTATCACGTAAGGCCAGTGAAGCCAAAGTCTGTGCTCAGCTGTGCAATTTCAGGCCTGAACCTGCCCCTCTGAGAGCCTCTGATCATTCTTGTCTGAGTTCCAGGTCCCTTGGGGATAGTGAGTTATGTTGATGGCAATGGCCATTCCCACGGTGGGCATGGGAACAAGAACACAAGAGGAAATGAGTCAGATGCACAGTCAGTGGAGTGCTTCTCTCTCTACTACATTGTCATCTCCAGACTCTCCCCTGACTGCTCTTTCCCCTTCAGTCCATACCTTAACATCAGAACTACAGAAAGCCCCACACAGGGATGGGGCAGCCTACATTGCTACCAGCAGAGGGCAGCATGGAGCCACACACTTCTGACCCAATTCTGAGTTCCTTAGTCCCTTAGGGTAGCAAGCAGACCAACCTGCTTCTGGAGCATAGCTGGGCGTGAGGGGCAGTGGAGATAACTGCTACCTAAGCAAACCATGAAGGGATATGCCCATTCCAGTCAAGATACCAAGAAAAGCCTGAGTCTGTTTCTGCCAAAAGCAATGACCAACCCTCAGTGCAGACTGCACTGTCCAAAGAGCAGATAAAACTTTGTTTTGCTCTCCAGTTACTATATGTGAAATACAGTGACCCTGGATCTGTAAATGGCTATATAAATCATTTCACATTAGCTTCCCAGCTGCCCTATGAACTCTGTCCTGATTTTTGACTTTATCATGCACATGAGTGGTAATTACTGAAGATCATTGGTGAGGATGCTAACTACACAAGTTTATTTAAACATAAAACCTCCCTAGAGGCTGCTCCATATTGCTTATGACTTTCCCAGTGTTTTCCTGGACTCTCCCAGGACTTGAAGGGAGTATAACATATGTTTTTTATATAGACCTTGGCTCTTATCCCTCAAATACACTCTTTCAGGGTAGAGAGAATAAATTAAACAGCCAAGGAGGCATGTAAACAGGGTGCAGCAGCATGGCAAAATTATCTTTACAACTCTCCATTATCAAGACTTTTGACTTGTATCAGACAAATGCTGTGAGCAGAGTAACCTAATAGTTTAAAGGGATAGATGGGAGGCAGTGAGGGGCAGTCACATGTCTGCTTGTTTGTTCGCTCATTCATTCATTCATTCATCATTCTCTAAGTACTCTGTGACAGGCATGAGATTTCACATAGAACATTATAGTTCCTACCCATAGAAAAGTTGTAATCTAGTTTGGGGCAGTGAAAAACTGTAACAAATATAAACGAATGGATAAATTGTATGTCCCGTAAAAGAGGAGCCCGATGATTAGTTATTATCTCTGAACCAACAATTTCTTCCTCATGAGCCTTGTGCCCTCCATCTCCAGTCTAGCCATCAGGCAATTCTGTTTCAAACATGTCTTCCTTTCTATATGCAGCTGACATTTTCAAATTCTCAAATCCCACCTTAGAGAACACAGGCCCTTAGCTCTCAGCTCCCAGCCATCTGCTCTGCTTGGACTGAATCCTGTCTTGCCTATTCTAGACTCTACACCAGTCAAGTCAACTGGTGCTTCTTCCCTGCTGTAAAGTCCTGCTGGTCTCTCTCTATGCCTGTTCTGATGAATCTCATCCCTCCAACCCTCCTCCCTCTTCTCCAGCACTGGTTTGGCATTCATTGATACTCCCTAATTAGCCCCAGAAGCTCCTCCAAAAACCCTTTAGTGAGACCTCATTTTCTGTTTAATTCTCCATGGGCTCAGGTCAATTTTCCCTCCCCAACTATGGCCTTCAAATCCTGATCCCAATATTACCTCTCAATCAACACCTAGCATACTAAAACAGTGGAACATCCTCATCTTCTTTAGTCTTCATTTCTCTTCCCTTCTGCTCTCCACCTAAAGAGCACTGTTTCTTGCCCTTGTAGGTTTTCCATGATAAATCTGAAAGAACTTGAGAAGGATCTTGTAGAGATGGTCTGCTCACTCATTTATGCCTGCTAGCCTGTAACTCTACAGCATCCAAGGTATACGTTGAGCACTTGTAATGCTCCAGCTTACAGCAGCACCAGGACACATTGAAGCCCTCTAGTAATAAGTGAAGCATGCCAGTAAGGCTGGGGCATCACAGAAGAAAAGAATGTCTTGGTACAAGGTAAGGCCAGAGAGACATAATCCCTCGCCTGCAGAGATGTTGCCATTTTGAACATATTCTAAAAGATAGAGTGAGCCTGAGAAGAAGAATAACCAGATCGGAAGTTTCCCCCAAACCTGCTTGGCTGTTGTGTGAGGACTGAGTGGCAGGGTTCAGTGTGATGAGAGGAAGAACAGCTAAGTCTGGGGCAGAGACCCTAGAGACAAGAAGACTTGTGGAGCCTTGTAGCTCTCCTCCCAGAATTGCAAATCCAGTTCACCCTCCATGGTCCCTGGACTTGGAGGCTGCAAATCCTCACAAGTGGTCCATGGCTCTGGACAACACTCCCACCATAATACATCTCATCCAGAGAGCCTTGTGTCCCATACTGTCTGTCATGCTACTGCCTGCCCTCTGCACCCTGAATGTTCTGACATGCTCCCTGCTCCAGGCCTTTGTTCAAGCTGCTCTCTCAGCCCTAGTATCCCTCTCATTTCTCAGTTTGTTAGACTCTTCTAGAAGGGCCACTCCTATCAGCAGAGACTAGCTCTTCTCACAAATCTGTGAATATAACTTATTCTATCATGCTGACTGAATTTTCAGGCATCCTTTCTTTTTAAGAAAAAGAATGCTTTACATGTTTTATATCTGTATTTTTATTCTCTTCTTCAAACCCATACTGCCTTGTGCAACAGGAAAGATATCTTAGTGGAAGTTAAATGTTCATTGTATCAAATCACATAGAAACCAGTCCAGTCCAATTTAATCCACTCTAGTCCAAAACAACTCAGTTCAGTACCTTGTGTATTAGTGAATTCTTTTAAAGGCTGTGAACTTCTTCAAGATCATGCATTTAAGTTTGTTTCATTGTGTCCTGTCTCCATAATGTTGTGGGCACTTGATAAATTCATAATTGTTGGTTAACATAAAATTACACTCCTTGATCCTTAGTTTTCCCCATTTAATAAATGGGATGGAGAGATGGCCCAGTGGCTAAGAGCACCTGTTCCTCGTCTAAGAACCTGGTTCTGATTTCTGGCACAAACACGGTAGACAATAACCATATGTAATTCCATTTCCAGGGGATCAGACACCTTCTTCTGGCCAAGGACTCATATGGTATGCATGTAAGTAAAACTCTCATATGCATAAAATAAAATAAATCTTTTAAAAGCCGATTTAATAGAGGCCATTAACTGCTTCTTGTGTCAACTATGTGATATATGTGAACCCTGAACATTATAATTATATACAATTAAATTTTCAGAAAATGTAATGTGGACTTATAAGGAATTCTAGTCTGTGTCTGTTAGAATAAATGGGTTAAGGCAATGTATATAAATACTAGTATACTACACATGCTTTTTGACAAATAGACTTTAGAAGGAACAAAGTTAATCTTTACTGGGATAAAGGCTATAGTAAAAAAAGGACCCGTACTAAGAAAAACCCCAGAAGACCTCCTTCCAAATATCTGCATCACAAGGAAACCTCCAGTGAGATCCACAGCAGAGAGTGACTGACCTGAGCTTCATAGCTTGCAGGCATCACCTGTAATTCTAGACGTATCAGAGGTCCTGACACCCTGACATCATGTACACTGCATAATGTGATGCTGCAGACAGCCCTGCCTCTCTTACCTTTCCGATGCACGCTGTCCACTTTTTATGCAATGGAAATGTCCTTGTAAGGAGCATCAGATATATTTCATTGCAATAGGGCGAGCATCATGTAAAGCTCACCTTTTAAGCATTTTGAATGTTATTCTGTCTCACTAAATACATTGCGAATACTTTGCTCCAACATCTCCATCCCCCCATTAAACTCTACGACCTATATTTTAAATAGTAAAGGATATCTTATGGACATGGGATGGTTTTGAAATCTCAAAGAAGTACATAAAACAAACAGCACAATCTCTCTCTGGTCTAATCTATACCTACTTTTTATGTCTAACTGCTCCGTAACCTCTGGGCTCTCTTTGTGTGCTGAAAATGTTTATATAACGGTTATAAGTTCATAGAAATATTTTAGTATAAAAATTGTGCCATAAAATATGCTGTTTCTCTTTTTCCTTCCAACCAGGGCACACTGTGCTCAGCATATAACCCACTACTTTTATGGCCTGCACAGTATCCTCTGGTACAAATATCCTATACTTTAAGACCCTAATGATAGACATTCCTTTGTCTTCAAAGATGTTTCTTTCTTTTTCAGAATCAGGGTTACAATAAAAATCCTAGTTCCCTCAAGTAAGCATTCCTGTGGGACATATTTCTAAAGGCGAAAGCCCTAAATACAAATATTTGCATGTTTTTAAAAACCTGATGCTCACTGACTTCCACAAATGCAGTCCACGCACATGTAGCAGCAGCTTGTTTCCCAAAAGGCTGAGGAGAAGAAAAGCTATGCTTGGCCACCACGCGCTTACATGTTGGAATGGATTGGTGCAAGCTATTTCCCTCTCTGAGAGGATGCTGGATGCTCTTTCACAGGAGACACCAAAAGAAAATAAAGAAAGTGTCCAGGAAAACAGTTGATTCATCAGCCTTGGCGGGTTGCCTCTGTTTGGGGAGAATGGGAGAAACACAGGCTCAACTATGGACCTGTCACTTCCTGTGCACTGCAGAGGCAAGAGGTGTGCATTCTAATCTCTAATTTGCACCTTCCTCTAACTGAGCCTTGTCCTCACTTGTTCCCACAAAAGCCTGGCTGTCCAGTTAATCTTACCCATGGTGTCAGTGTTCACTAGAGAAGGGCTGTGCCATGGATACACATTATTACAGCTCCAGTCAATTCAGACTCAGGTATGCAGAGAGCTAACTGAAAAGCTTGACCTTAAGCTGGAAGCTGCTGCGGCTGTAACTCAGTGGTAGAGCACTTACCTAACATTCATACAGCCCTAGCATGGGTTCTCAGCATGTACACACACACACACGCGCACACACACGTGTTAAGAATTGAGCTTAAAATTCTTCTCAACATAAACCATACTTTCTGCTTAGCATTAGCAAACTAGAAAGAAGAGCAGCGCTGTTGTGTGGAGTGAAGTAGATTGGTGTTATTGCTTGACATTAGTACTTGGAGCAAGGCACATTGCTTTGATATTTGCACAGTATAAATTTACATTCATTAACAGTAACATAATTTGGGTTTAGAGAGATGACTTAGCAGTTAAAGGCACTGGCTGGTCTCCCAAAGGACCTGGGTTCAGATCCCAGCAATCACATGGTGGCTCACAACCATCTATCACTCGAGTTCCAGGACACCCAGTGCCTTTTTCTGGCCTCTGTGAACATCAAGCACATGCATGTGCTCCACAGACCTATGTGCTACACAGACCTACATGCATACAAAACACCAATACACATTTTAAAATAATAAAATAATTAAAATTTAATAAATATGCAATTCACTTAATTTTTCACTAAAATGACTTAATTTAAGGGGAAAATAAGAAAATCTAAGACTTAGAGAGGCAATTTTTTTTTAATTAATAAAGGACCATGCTACCTCCTGCAAAAATCTAATCACATAGACTTTATTAACTAGAGGGAAATAGTATATACAAGAGGAAACCTGACTACTAAGCTGGGGAGACTCAGATAACTCAGCTCTGAGAATAATTATTGAATAACAGAAAGACACAGAGCCAGCATTTTTCCTGGTATTGTATATTCCATGGCAGATCTCCATAGCAACACCATGAAAAGGACCTTTTATTTTAATGCCAAGCCTATCTGAGGCATGATTATTCTGTTAAGAGCAGGTTTCTAGCAGTCCAGGTAAAAAGGACAGACTTTCTGATCTCACTTTCCTCATAATTAAGTGTTAAAAAGCGTCTGAGAAAGCTCCTTCTGCTGCACCAAGTCTGGGTACTTAAAGAGTGACCAGGGCACTTCAGAATTGGTAAACACAAATGCCAATGTACAGACGCTGGGATGTGCTGGTTGCCATTGTGGTTCCCCACAGAGCTATTGAGGGCCTCTCAAACAGGGATAAGGATTTCCCCCAGATACCCACAGAGAGGTATCTGGGCAGGCATAGATTCTTAGATTTCTCAGTGGCCCTCAGAACTGCTGGCTTGGTTCTACCTTTGGACCCCTGGCAGCCATGTTTTTATACTGTGTAGCTCTGGTGACCTACCAGCAAAGAAAAAATAAAAATAAAAACAAAACAGGGCATCCTGTTTGGGGTCCCTGATACTGGTACATTTCAGAGGACTGGTGAATGACCCTCTGTTCTTACAATGGGCCCTGTCACTTTGTCTGATGTTTACCTCAATAGAATGCAGTTATTTGTAGCAAAAGTTGTAGGTAGCTAATGGCCATCTGATAGCAAGCAATAAAGGAGCGAGCACACAGGTATGGAGGTTAAGAAAAAAACACTGAGAAAAGGAAACTACTCAGTCTATAAATGTCACCCAGTTTCTCAGCCTGCATATGTCACCCAATTTGTTAAGGACTTTTAAATTATGTTTATTACTCCTCAAATTATCTAAATGTAGATGGTATTTCCCAGTGACACCCCCTTATGGTTCCCGGTAAGAGATCAGGAAAGCAGGGTTTTCACCCTGAGTCACATTTAGCTGGTGTCAGATCTGGGCTTTGCATTCCAATGTGGGTCATTCAGATGAACTCAGTCAGATAAGTGACACTCATTTGGACACAATAGTCTCAAGAAAACTAATTCACCCTATTGGACACATATGATGCCCTCAAATGCTCCTGCCAGATGCATTAACATAAACCACTAGCCATTTATCAGGGTGTTTCTATGCCCAAGTGGTTGGACTGAGGGCCTGTTACAGCCAGACTCCCTTAGATCCTTTGTAAAATTGTGCCCTCCTTCATCCCTCTCTTGCCTTTCCCCAGAAGATTCTGATTAACTAGGCAGGGGTTGAGGGAGTGAGGATAGGGGTAGGGGTAGAGGGGCAGAGCTAGGATTTGAACACAGGCTGATCTCACTGCTTCATTTGGCCATTGTCACCTGCCTTACTAATCATCTGGAGCACGTTAGAAGCTCAAATTCTAATCCATATTGCATCGATTAAAACCACAAGTGACCATGTGTGTCTCATTTTGAATGTTTTCTATATCCTAAAACTGGATCATCTATTTCTAAAAGAGATCTCCCTGAGGCAGCAGCCAGAACAGTACAGTGACAGCTCTGAAGAGCCCAGGGCCCTCCTGCTGCTGCTGAGGCTCCCAAGATGTCTAAAGGCAAGGGCAGCTTAGCCTAAGGGGAGCCAAAGAAGGGGCCCAGGCATAGACTGCAGGCAGGGCTGCTCACTAAACTCTCCTGTAAAACTAAAATCAAAGGAAAACAAAGTAGTGGGAAAGGATAAATCCTTGGATGAAAAAAAAAACTTGCAAATAAGAAAGGGAAGAAGGAAACAAAACAAAAACAAACAAAACAATAATAACAAAACAAACAAACAAACATAAACCAAACCTTTGGCAGCCATGCATGAAGCTAAAAAGCTACCTGAAGAAAACAAAAATTCAAAAGACTCCAACCTCTAACAAAGCAGAGGAGAAAGAGGCTAAGTTCAATTACTTGAAAACATTCCACAGATGGGGAGTTAGTGTCACTCAGTGTTACATCCAGTGCATGGGAAGTGGGATAAATGGCAGAGTCACCATGGTGTACCCAATATGTCTAAATGTATTAAGTTATTTCTACCCCTTATTCTCAGTAGATCTGTTTCCTAAAGAAAACCACACCCTGGTCATTGTCAGTCAAGACCCCATGTCCTCTGTAATTTCTCTGGTACTGGTTGTTCAGTTGTCCTAACGATTTTGTTAATATGTTATGAATGATTAGAAACTTGAATATAATGTATGCGACATAAAATCGTGTCTCAGTGAGAGTCCAGGCAAAGGAATGACATGTGATGATACTGATAAGTGTGATCCTCACAGGGAAAGTTCACCATCACGCTTCATGCTGAAGCTTTACTACAGCAACTGCCTTTAAAACATGTGTGTGGTTCTTTCAACTTTTCTGTGTGAAGAATTCTGTATGAATTGAAATGTCAGTCAGTGCACTGCTCCTTAACCAAATGAGCTTCAACTCTAAAAGAAAAACAAAATATTTTGCTTGTATACTTTAATTAAAATTGCATCAAATAAGTCTAGGAAGATTACCCTGAACAACATTTGGTCTTCTAATCCATGAACATAGTATACTTTCATGTTGCTTCAAAATCTTTCTTAGTTTTTCTCTCAGCACTGCTTTATAGTTTGCAAAACAGATTTTTCCTAGATGTTGAATATTCATATATTTATTCAAACGGTAATTATTGAGGCCTACCCTCCAGCATAGCTGTAGCCATTTAGTTCCATGCCTGCCAGCTATTTCACATTGTTGCTGTAATATAGCCTGCCAGTCACTGACACAGAAATAACTTGACTCAGAGCAGGGTCATGCTGACCACATACCCTTGTTATGTTCTGTGTGTTATGAAGTTTGTTAATCTAAGAAACTCTACAATATAAGCTTCACATAGGACCCATCAAATTAAAGATTTCTGATTGCTGCTATAGCAGCATACCATAAAGGTAGCAGCTATACTGACATAATTCATTGTACAATTCTGGAAGTCAGAGGAGTAAAGGAGGGTTCTGTAAGCCAAGTTATCAGGGGTCTATGGTTCACCTGTAGGTTCTAGAGAGTAGGTTCTAGAGAATAATTGATATTTTGCCTTTTTTTATTTGTTCACTTATTTTATATATATGTGTATGTGTGTGTGTGTGTGTGTGTGTGTGTGTGGTCTGTGTGTGTCTGTGTGTCTGTGTGTCTGTGTGTGTGTGTGTGAGATGAGTGATTGCATGTGCTCATGTATGTCCTTGTGTGTGTATGTGTGTGTGTGTGTGTGTGTGTGCAAAAATTCAACATCAATTGTCTCCTTGATCATTATCCATTATCCATCTTATTTTCTAAGACAGGTCTCTCACTGAATCTGAGACTACTGATCTGATCCTCAGACCAGAATGGTTGACCAGTGAGCCCCAGGGATCTCCTGTCCCTGCCCCCCAGTGCTGGTAAACCCAGCTTTCGACATGGATGTGGAGCTGAACTTTGGTCTTCTTGTTACACAGCAAGGTCTTTGCCCACTGAACTACTTTCCAGCCTTCTTCCAGGCTTTTAGATGCCGCTTACACTCTCTGCTTGTAGTCCCACTTCTACTTGTAAGAACACTGTTGACCATATTAAGCCTTCCTAGATAACTCAAGATACTCTGTATTCTTCCTGTCCCATGGATGAGGAAACTGACAGATAAAAGCTTATAACTATGATCTACTGGCAGATGAGGACAACTCGGGCTCCAATAATGGCTGTGAGACTCTAATACTCAGTGTTCACTTTATGAATGAAGTGCTTGTCAGGAGAAAGAATAGGAAAGATTGACCCTATGCTGTAGATCCCCTATGCTGTAGATCCCCTTACTTATTTGACTGTGAGAGTGGCAGGAAAGGAACTGGACCTGAGACTCTGTGGGTAATTCCACACAGCCCTCAGTTGTCCTTTTGGACAGCTGGGTTGAGAGTGAGTGCTGAACACAGATTTATCACTGACACCTGATGTAATATAGTTTACAACTGTCATGTACCTCCGATGTGATTTTGGTATGTTTATCATCAGCTCTTTTTTTTTATAGTTGGCCCATGACTATATGTTTAATATAGAACAAGACAAAGATAGAAGAAAATGTGAAATAATATACTTTTATTTTCCATACCTGTCAGTAAGAATTATGCTTTGAGCCGGGTAGTGGTGATGCACGCCTTTAATCCCAGCACTTGGGAGGCAGAGGCAGGCAGATTTCTGAGTTCAAGGCCAGCCTGGTCTACAGGGTGAGTTCCAGGACAGCCAGGGCTACACAGAGAAACTCTGTCTCAGGAGGGAAAAAAAAAAAAGAATTATGCTTTGAAGTTTTAGTAAAAAATGAAGCTGTGAAGAGCAAACCATAAAGTGAATTTTCAATGTTATCAACAGTAACATATAAAAATATAGCATGTGCCATCTAATATTTGCCTTTAAAATTTTATATCTGTGCTTATTCAGTATTGTGGTTGGCCACCTCACTTCTACTACTTACAGAGCAAAGTCTGAGATCCAGAAGATTAACATAGAAAAAGGACACCCAGGTATCATGCTTACTTACATTATCTCTTTGAAGAATGATATTTTGGAGATCACAGAAGCTATTTTTTTTTTTTAGAGGGGGGGTGGTTTTGGTTTTTTAAGACAAGAGTTTTAGTTTTGGCTCTCCTGGATTCACTTTGTAGACCAGGTTGACCTAGAACTCACAGAGATCCACCTGTCTGCCTCTGCCTCCCAAATGTTTCAATTAAAATTATGCTCCACCAAGTCTGGCAGAAGCTAGTCATATACCTTATATATTTACAAAATTCTTCTAGTCATCATCTCAAAAAATAGAAAGCCAGTAAGCTGCACTGCGTAGATAGCTGACTTGGTAAAGTGTAGCCCCATGAGCATAAGGACCTAAGCTCTAATTCCTAAAACCCATGCGGAAAAGAAAACAAAAAGCAGAGCATGGAGTGCTGTGTCTGTGGACATAGTCTTAAGAGAAACACAGAGGAGCCTGAGAGCTCCTCAGCCAACCAGGCCACCAGAATCCATCAGCTTCCTGATACTGAAAGACGTCATTTTAAAAAGTAAAAGTGGGGTGCAATTTAGGAAAAACGCAATATGACTTTAGACGTCTACAGGGGTACACACACATGTGCACATATACACATACCACATAATTGTTCACACGCACTAAAAAGGGGAAAGAAAAACATGTACTCTCTTTAGACTGTTGCCAACAGAAAATGTGTGTATGCACTTACGAGATTGACAGTATCACCTTTTGTTGGAGTTTCAGGGTTAGGGTAATAATGTCACAATCAATCCATTTACACTGACTCCAGCAGATCCTTTCCTCAGCTCAGTTAGGTGTAACTAGGAGATTCTACTGTGCCAAGTGCTGCAGTTAGCATGGAGTTACAGAGATGACTGTGCGGGACACAGTCTCTGCTGCAGTGGAGGAGAGCTACAGATTCGAATTTAAGACCACATGGCACCAAGGAAGGAGCAGTTTATATTATTTGGAAAGAAAGACCATCTCTTTCTAGAAAAAAAAATGACATTTGAAAAAGATCTTGGAGGAAAAGGAGGGAGGGTTAGCAATTCTAAGTTTTTAACAGTGCAACAGCACAGAATTTCTAAAAGAAAGTCTGTGAGCTGCTACTACAATTGGGAGAGTGGGCTGGCGCCAAAGGTCAGCTAGACAGAGCAAAGGTTGTCAAGAGCCCCACTGCCGAGGTTAAGCACTCTGCATCCTCAGACAGTGAGCACATCAGGTCTCCCAGAATTGTGGCATCAACGACTCTTAAAAAGTCTGCCAAGGACTCCGGGTTGTCTTTTTAAGATGGAGAAGATGACAGCAGAGACTTTTTGCCAGTTCCTGGCTCTGAGATGATGTTAGAGAGTTAATCTTAGGGAGAATGTGGAGGAAGCAGCATGTCCCTTGTGTGTTTTTATAAAGATGAAAGAGAGGCATACAGAAAGGGTGGCACGATGGTGGCACGGGAGTGATAACTGGTGTGTCTGGTCCCAGGGCTGCCCTAGGAAGGTGGACCCTCCCAAAGGTGTACAAGAACAATGTGATCTTAACTAACCTGGCTCTGACCCAGGGGACTTCCTGCACATCTGCACTTCCCCTGCCGTTGTTCCTGTGGCTCAGGTGGTGCTGGCAGCTGCTCCAACTGCTGCCCTGGGTGCCCAGTATTGCTGCGGTGAACCAGGCAATGGTCTATTAAACCAAACCTCAAGTAGAAAACATCAGACCAACTAACCCAGTAACAAGGCTTCCTCCATCCTCCTCCTCATCTCCCGGCATGGCTCCATTTTTCGGCACCAACTCATTATGTGCTGCTCTTTGCACTTGGGTTTCCTTTGCTCACTTCTGCCTCTTTCCTCAATCCTCCCTCGCCAGTCTTTCCTGCCTTACAATCTTCTTCCTCCTCTAGTCCTGGCATTTACACACGGTGTGATAGATGCTATCAGATCAGAGAACTCAGAGGCTGCCCAGTTTCTGGGCAAGCCACTTTGTCTCCTGGGACCTGTTTCCTCATCTGCAGAATTAAAGAGTTTGGACCACAGTGAGCTTGCAGTGTTCTTTCTGCCCAAGAGTCCCATCCTGCTACCTTTTGTTAAGTTTCTCTTTTGTGCCTTCCTTTCCTGTTCTTGCTGACTCATTGTCCACCTGCCGCTCTCATCTGCATCCCTACCCCACTGCTCAGTCCATGATGCCAGCAACTCCTCCAATGTCCGTGTATTATATTAGCTTCTGGCTGCTGCTGGTTTTCCCTCTTCTATTCTTATCCTTGCCCAAACTGCTACCCACACAGAAGGCAAAGTGACTTTTGAAAAGATATCTGAGACGGTTCAGTCTCTAGTTGAATTCCCCCATACTTCTCCCCAGGCACTGCTGTCCTGTCAGCCTGCTTGTTTTCTTCAGAGCAACTACTGTCTGCTCTAACTTATCTTTATTTACCAGGCCCTTGCTTAATGTGAGCCCTCTTTAAGGCTTCTCTTCCCCACTAGATGTGGCTCCATGAGGGAGGGGACTTTGATCTCTAGTTCATACTCTATCCTCCTTAACAGGCCAAGCTTTGCATATTGTAGTTTTTAAATAAATCCTGGGCAAACATCACTACAGCTAGAACACATCTCTGCCCTGTGGAAAACTGCTCTCTTCCATCTGAAAGGTTTTAATCTGGGGGACTCTTTCCAACCCGCGCCATCAGTTTTGAGACACTTCCTTTACATTTTCCACCACCTGTGTCCTACTTTTCTATGGGATATGATGCAGAGGAATGGCAACTAGGAAGCTAGCTTTTCTCCCCCTTCAATTTCAGTCCACACAGGTATTGGGTAATGTGTAACAGCCCTTGCACTGTAGTCTAGAATGCTGACATACAATGTAAAGTAAACATCTTCAAGAATTCTATTAAAATCTTCAAAAGTCTGTGCTTGTTTCTAGGGGCTGTGTTATGAATGTTTATTTTTTTAAAAGCAAATCTTTTCAACAGATGATGTTAAAATATCTGATTCCTAGATAACAAGCCTGGACTTAGAGGAATCTTACACTTGGGGTGAGGCCACAGAGAACAGGGATTGAACAAAAGCAACACAGTGCTAAAACCAAGCGACTCATCACAGGGTCACTCTTTCATTGACTGCCTTGGGATATCACCATGACTTCTTTTAATCATGTGACTTTATTTTTCCGGTGATTGACAAGCACAGGCGGGGATTCAAACTCGGAAGAGACAGACGGCCACCTCGGAGACTGCTGCTGTGCGCCACTGCTGGCCAATCATGTGACTTTTAGAAGTTTCATGTTGTCTACTTTTTATTTCCCTAATGTTCTGTATTTCCTTCCATTAGAACATAAACTCCATCTTGCTTAGCACATCTGACTTGCCACCACAGATCTGCCTCATGTATAGCTGACACTTATCACTGGTTGCTAAACAGCTGAATGAATGAATGAATGAGTTGATGTTAGAGTCTGAGATGTCAGACAAAGCCTGACTTTTCGGTGCATAGAGTTCTGCTTTTGAGCTGGAGGAACCTTAAAAGTGCATCTAGTGTTGGTATAGCTTTGCTTTTTGAAAGAATATTGATTTATTTTTTTTTTTTGCAGTTAGCAAAACCTGTTCAAGATTGCTTTTGGTCAATCATACACACACACACACACACACACACACACACACACACACACACATATATATGGAGGAGGAGAGAGACGGATCAACACTTAACACTTGCTCTTGCGGAGGACCTGGGTTTGGTTCCCACCACCCACATGGCACCTCACAACCATCTATAACTCCTGTTCCAGCAGTTCTGATGCCTTCTTCTGGCTTTCTGGGTACCAGGCAAGTGTATAGTACACAAACATACACTGAGCAAAAACCACACAAAAATATAAATAAACTTAAAGATGTAGCTATAAGACATTCTCATTCTTCTTCTTTTGCTAGAGTTTAGACCTATTTGCCGGTGGCCTAAATTCCCATATTTATGGAGCACTGGGTACTCAGGAAACCTGTCCTGCATCTCAAACTAAGTTTCAAGACTCTAAAAAAAATCTACAAGATTATAACAGAGTCAAATATACTGAATCTAGTTATCAAAGTAGAACATTTGTCATACAGGAAGATGCTTGCTTCTTTGCTATATTAAGTAGAAAGAGCTAAGGAATGTAATATCTAAAATTCAAATTCTAAAACATGATATGGAAATGACCAGATAGAATAAGACTTGGGCTTTTTGTGAGTGATGAATCATAAGCATTACTGACACCTTCATAACTGAAGAGAAAATTAAAGTTCAGAGAGAGGTTGGTATGGAATTTTCCTCCTCCAAATCTGTGGGTCCCCTGAATTTTGTCTAAAGTATCCCTGGACTCCAATATTAAATCCTCTGTTGGAGTATTCCAAGTCTGCTCAGCAACAGTGGCTACTCGCAGACGGGGCCACTGAAGGGGTTCGTGTTTATATCCGGTTATTATTTTAATACTGATGTTTTTCACATAAAAAGGAAAATTCTGGGAAAAAAAAGCATAACTCTTTAGCCATATGACTAGGTTGCTACTGAGGATGATGATGTCCAAGATTAAAGCAGTCAACACCTTCACAAAATTCAAATCTTTAAAGGTTTGAAGGAACAGTGTCTTTTAACACCAAATTATAGTGCATGACTCTCTACTTTCTCATTTGATCGCTAATGATATGCCTAGATGATAATAAAATACTAGTGGTTACGAGCTGCTTGTCTTCGTATGGCTTAGAGTCTACTGTAAGCATGAATTCCAGTCACTTAACCGATCCATTGTTGATAGATGTTTAAGTTTCTTTTAGATGGCTGGTTAGTTTGAAGATGATGGAGAAACAAAAATATTTCTGTTTATGGTAGACATCACAGACACACAGAGGGAGTTTAGAATCATACAAAATCATACAGCCCAAGCAGAAGCATGCGTATGACATTCACACTGTACAAAGGTTAATACTACAGCAATCCCAAGATGTGGGCACTTCCCTCACAGTATGAAGAGTGAGGACAAGACACCACCTTTCTTTTTTCCAGTGTTCTAACGTGCTGACGACTCAAAGAAGGAATAATTGGAGATAAGAAACCCAGATGCACCCTGTTTGAGAATCCATTTCAGGGAAAGTTGAGAATTAAGCAAATTGTTGATTTGTTTGTTTGTGGTAACATTGGAACAGATATTTGAATTAATAAGTACCCTGGTTCAAGGCACAGTATCATCATTGGGCCTTGGAAAGCTGCTTTTTTGATGTTTATATTCTTATTCAGCCCTGCTTCCAATTTTCTCTCCAATTATTCTGTTATTAATTTGCATATTGTCTTCATGTATAAAGTGGATGTAATGCTATCTGTATTTGTGGTGGTCTTTTAGACCTATACAAATTGTGTTGGTTTATAACTTGTTCAGTTTATTCTTTTACCACTACTGTTTTATGATCCCTCCACCTCACATAAGCAGCAAATCCATTGCCTCTAATTGCTGAGTAGTCACAGTCTTGCCACAGTATCTCCCATCTTTCTCAGTGATGGACAACCAGGTTTCTAGTCATTGCCACCACAAATAAGACTATTGTCACACCCTGATCCCTTATCCATCTGTTTGAGAATATGTTTTCCCATGTACATTCATAGCAGAGTTACTGAATTGTAGAATTATACAGACTTGGTTTGACTAAATTGTGCCAAGTGATTTCCTTGAATGTCTGCTCAGTCAGCAAGACCAAAGGAGGTCAGGGTTTCCAACACTGTCAACTTTGGAAGTGCCCTGAGTTTAATTTTTTCCGGTTAACTAATACATCATAACCAAAGAATGAGTGAGCATGATTTCCATGCTTGCAGTCTTTCTGGCACCTTTCTGGGGTGATCTATTTATATTTTTGTTCATTCGGGGGAGGGAGTGTCTGGGTTGTTATCTTGATGGTATATAAGATTTTTCTGATATAACATTAATCAGAAATATCTTGCCAATTTCAGATTGACAAGCACTTTCCCACTTACCATCTAGGTATTCATGTTGCCCTTCACTAAACAGAAATTATCACCTTTAAGATAAATGCAGTAATCTTTTAAAGAACTCTCTCACTATGCCTTTGACATTTTGTTCAATAAACACTTTCATACCTTAGGCAACAAAGATATTCTTCTACATTTTCTTTAATTACATTGCCAGAGCTAGGTGATTCTGTGGCTAGATAAAAGCTATAGTCAAAAGCAACTTGAGTAGGAAAGAGTTTTTCCCAGCTATAGGTCCACATCTCAGACCACCACTGAGGAAAATCAGGGCAAGAATCCAAAGAGAGGAGATCCTGGAAGCAGGAGCTGATGCTGAGGCCTTGGAAGAGTGCTGGTTAGTATCTTGCTCCTGTAAAGTCAAAAGAACAGGTTAAACACTGACGAAGTAGAGTGTAATCAAAGCAAAGCAAAAAAATCAAACTTCAGTAGTGTAAAAGGCTCAGTGCTTAATGCCAGAGACACACTCATTATCTATCCTCTGGGCTCCAACGAGCTCCGTTTCTCCAGCTCTGCCATCCATAGCACAGGCAGGTTGTCTCATTCCATACCTGCTGCTGCCCTTGATGATCAGTCTATAGTACTGGGCTCTCCATAACACTGGTATCTCTGCTACAACTGAGCTTCACTTTCACCCAGTAGCTTCTCCTGAGAGCTCTTTTGGGACTCTGACCCTGTCACATTGTATCAAGCCTCAGCTTGTGTCCATGGCATATTCAATCCTTGTTCTTGTACTTCAACTGAGCCTTCAAGTTAACCAATGGCTTGTCCTGACCTTTCATGGTGCCAAGCCTCAGCTGTTCTCCTCATCCCCTTCATGCCTTCAAAATAAGTGCCACATGGGAGACTCTAACACAGTATCAAGATCAGCTGCCCACACAAGGTACAGCCTTGACCCCATCTGGACCTTAGCTTCTGTGCACTGACCCTGAGAAAATACTTCTCAGAAAATTTCACTGCAAAGAAGCTAGTCTCTTCTTAGTCACAGCTGCTTCTCAGTCCCAGTTGACCAGTATCTATTGTCCCAGTAGAGCAAAGGTTTCCCTTTAGTAATTCTTAGTTCAGATTATCACACAAAGGCCCTAGTAGTGTTTTTTGCATTCCTCTGAGACTTCACAAGATAAGCCTCCATTCTCAACATTGCTTTCAACATTTGTCCCTTCTAAGCTTCCACTGAGCATATCATTAAGCTCTGGTACTCAATGACTTTTCCAGCACAAGGTTCAAATACTATTGTAACCCTTGCCAGAACATTTGGCCAGATCTGTCATAGCCAATACGTCATGATTCTGGCATCAATTTCTGTCTTAGTTGGGGTTTCCATTGCTGTCATAAAATGCAATGAGTGAAAACAACTTGAGGAGGAAATGATTTCTTTCAACTAACACTTCCATATTACAGTCCTTTATCAAAGAAAGTTAGGATAGAAACTCAAACAAGGCAGGAACCTGGAGGCAGGAACCAAAGCAAAGACTATGGAAGAATGCTGCTTTCTAGCATGCTCCTCGTGACTTGCTCAGCCCACTTTCTTACAGCACCCAGAATGGGTTCTTATAGTACCACATTGGGATAGGCCTAGTACATCCATCATTAATCAAAAAAAAAAAAAAAAAAAAATATATATATATATATATATATATATATATATATATATATATATATCCACAAACTTTCCCACAAGCCAACCCAGTGGGGGTTTCTTCACAACAGAGGTTCACTTGTCCCAAATGATCCTAGCAAATGTTAAGTTGACAAACCCTAGTCACCATATATGTTTATCATATCATATGTTTAGCATATATATTTAACATACTCCCCTATAGACTTAAATACATCTAGAGTCTATCTCTACATACAGCATTAGGAATAAATTCAGTCTTGTTTTTCTGTAGACATAGTGGAAGATTTGGAAACATACATTTAAAAGAAGCATAATATCCCTGCCAGAAGAGGTGGGAAAGAGGCAGGAAACACCCCCAGAGACTCACAGAAAATGCCATAGAAGTAAATTCCAGAGACTCCATCTTATCCACAGTCCAAGGTACTTGTCCACATGAAGCCTATAAGGAAATACTGAAAAGTCAGGCACAAAGTGTACTTCTCTTATAAATAAAGCTTTCTGAAGGATAAAACCCCAACAGAACTTAAATTCTCCTATGTGAATTGAAAATATAACATATATTTTCTACTATATATTCTACTAGGACCTTCCCAAGTGGGTAAGAGTTTGGCTAGTATAGAGAAAGGAGATGCCAGAGAAGTGAAGCCAGCACACACATAGACAGCCGAGACTTGATGGTACTAAAGGTGGACCAGTTTTCATTTCTGACCTTTAAAGATGAAAAGCAACCCGTTTCGGAAAGGCAATTACTTCCCAGCATCTGTGTCTCAGCATCTTCTATTTCCAGTTTATTATCAACTGAGTACAGTTGATCCAAGTGTCTATAAATAAACACAGAAAGGTCAAAAGTCCATAGGAAATAATGTAAACAAATTATCAGCAGATGCTTGACTTCCAGGTGTGATAGATAGGTAGGTATATAGATAGATGGATGGATAGATAGATAGATAGATAGATAGATAGATAGATAGATAGATAGAGATAGAGAGAATCAAGTTTTGTGTGCGTTTGTGTGTGTGTGTGTGTGTGTGTGTGTGTGTGTGTGGGTGTGCTCGAGCATGCACACTCTCTCTCGTGTGTGTTTACAAATATGCTCATGGGTATGAGGATGTACATCTCTGTGGAGGCCAGAGGAAAACCACAGGTGGTGTTTCTCAGAGGCTCTTCAGTTTTGTTCTGTAAGACAAGCAGAGTAGCTCACTGACCTGGAGTTTGCCAAGTATGCTAGGCTGGCTGGCCAGGGAACTCCAGGGATCCAGCCATCTCCATCTCCTGAAACCTGGGATTACCAGCACTTGCCACCACTCCTGGCCTTTTTATGTGGGTTCTGGAAATCAAACTCACATCTTCATATTTGTATGGCAAGCACTTTACCGATAAGCTGTGCCCCCCAGTCAGTATTGTGTTCTTATGCTTTATTATCTCCATTTTATTAGTGAGGAAACAAAGATACACAAACAACAACAAAACCACTGTAGCCTAGCACATGCGAAAATAAGAATGAGGATTTGCGCCCAGGATGTATCCTAGGTTTAACTCAAGGGCCTTGGGTCTGTGTCGCATTGCCCACAGGAAGATTGTAGGCAAAGGTTTATGGCACAGAGTGTTTTATTTGAGAAGTTGTATCTCCATATACAACTATTTTTGCAAGAATAAGTCCCAATTGTGTATTTCACCCCTTTGTGTATTTCAAAGCTGGGGATACTTCACATCACTCAGAGTGTGGAGAAGCTGAAGGAGGTGTTTCAGTGGGAAGAGCCCCTATTCTGAAGGAACTCGCAAGAGAGGGGCTGGCAGGTAGATTAAAGATGGTGATTTAAACTCTGATTGCATAAAAAAAAAAAAAAAGTATTCAAGGCAAAACCAAGAGTCAAACAACGTCCCTATGACCTTTTACTTCCTGCCTGTCTTTTCCTCCCACTGGGCAATCAATGTTTTTGACTAGTTAAGAAAATACAAGCTCTTATGAACTATTTCTACAGATTTGAAGAGAGAAATATTATTTTGTTCTCCTTTTCCCTTAAGATTTTCCTTTTCATTGTTTTCCTTGCCCTTGACCTATGGTCTTAGAGCAATTTAATATGTAATCCATACTCCCAACAGTAAAGCCACGGAAGAACTTGAAAGGTCAACTGACAAGCTAATTCACAAGAACGGTGATTACAGACACAGACAAGTCTATTCATGCACATGTACACACACACTCACTCACCCTTACATAACCCTCAAGTGCGGATAAGAAATGTGCAGCAACTAATATGTTCCTCTATTGTTGGAGGGAATTCAAAATGGAGCAGATACTTTGGAAAAGAATTTGATAAATTCTTATATGTAGATTTATCATATGACCCCACAATCACATTCTTTACCCAAATTTAAATGAATATTTATGCCCACAGGAAAATTGTAGGCAATGGTCTATAGCACCGCCAATTGGGAAAATCCCAAGAGAACTAGAGAATTAATAAATAAGCTGTGTTATACCCACACCAAAAACTACCACTACATAATTGAAGAGAAGAAACTACCTGAAATGCAGTAGTGTAGTCTCAAGACACCGCACTGAGTAAAAGAAGCAAAAGGTAGCATGACTGTGTTGATATGCCATTCTAAAAACAAAAGCCCAGAGACAAACCAGATCATTGGTAACCATGTATACATTCATGAGAAGAGAGCATCTTCAAGGCAATGGCTGGGTTTTTTATGGGGTCATAGATATATACTGTGCGTGGATTTTAATAGTGTCTTATCAATCTATATATGTTAAAATTCATAGAATTCTACATCAAACATGTCAAACTGTATAGTTTTTACAAATGAACCATTTATTAGACAAGACTTTGTAGAGTAGTGCAGGAATAGTGTTCAGTCCTGGCACCCAGAACATTTTCTCTCCTACTTGTTTCAAAGATTGTGGTTTAGATTCCAGCTTCTTAATCTATGAAGTCAGGATATGCCACACCAGAGTCACATAGCTGAACATGGAAGTCACAACAAAAATCTGTCAACAGCAAAAGTTTCCTGAATGTGCAATGGTCAGAAAAATAATTCAGAATCAAAGCATCATGAAAACAAAATGTTTCCAACAGAGTTCACTCATGTTACATCTAACATTTTTGAAAGCCTTGGTTCTGGGCACACAATATGCACACATTGTATGGTGTGTATTGTCATATTGCACAATGCTAATGAATGCTTCCTGAAGCACTTCAGATTCGAAATATTGGTATGTTCTACACTGTGGGGTTTTTACAATATATACAAAGTGTTTCTCCTCATAACATCTTAATCATGAAAAACAAGGATATAATAATTTCCTGCTGTTGTATAAGTATCCTTAGCAGACAAGCATCCAATTAGTATATTTTAGGGTTATATCACATTAGAATATTTTGTTTTAAAAATTGCTGCTTGATGCCGTGTGTGGTGGTGCATTACTTTTAATCCCCATACTCAGGAAGCAGAGGCAGAGGCAGTTTGAGTTTGAGGCTAGCCTGGTCTACAAGGAGAGTTTCAGGACAGCCATGGAGAAACCCTCTCTCATAAAAACAAAACAAAACAAAAATTGAATTTTATCCTGAGATTCTGATAGAATTACCCACGGTTTCTTAAGCATACTCTACCATGTTATATTTAAGAGAAGCAATAACCTCAGCACTGATAATAACAAAATAATTATCAATCAGCTCTGAAAAACATGGAAGATGTTCTGTGTCATATAGTATCAAAACTATAGCCAAAATTCAATTCTTTACAAAATAATGTACACAGCCATCTCATTCATATGCAAATTTGCTTCTGTGTTTAATAAATGGTGAAATTATATGTATGGCTTATTTAGTCTGTTTGACTTAATTAGCTAGAATTTTTCTATATTTCTATTTACATCTGGGTGTTGAAATGTCAACCCATGCTCTTCTCTGGAGAATTCAGTGATCAATTGCTTTCTCAGCTATAAATAATAAAAATTTCCCTGACAGTTGAATGACATCATACATCATCTTGCTCCATATATGCAGAACCATCAGTGTGAATCATCAATGTTTACTTTAAAGAGGAAAGATGAGACAGAATGTAGGAAGGGACCACAAGGGACTAATAACTGAACTGTTTGCTGTAGCAGTCAATTCACCAAAAAGGTGTCATGGCACTTGGTCATGGCACTAATGCATTCCTCTTGAGCCAGAAAAATGGGTTACCCTTGCACTCCATCCTTAACACATGCATGCAAGCTCCTGGGTGTCCTTAGGTCCTACAACACTACGTGAGGAAGTGATTCCCTGTCAACCTCTTTTGTTGTCAACTTCATCAAACAGGAAGTCTGAGTTTCAAGTTATTAAGCTATTAACATTAAATCATGTCAACCTTTACCCAAAATGAACAGGGGACAAGCTTAGGACCTTCAGTAGACATCTCATAAAGCAACCTCACTTTTTACATTTGTTTAGACAGGGCTGTTGCACAATTAAACTAATAATATAAGGCCTCCTTTTGAATAACTTTTTGTTAAAAGACAAGGAAGTTAAATGAATTAAAATATTAAACAACTATGTTACTAATAAGCATAATATAACTTGCTGTTGACAATTTGACAAAAGTCAGTCATACTATTAAAATGACCAAATCTTGGGGACTACAGTCACAATCAAGGGAGCCATGGATGTTCTTCATGGTCATATAGTATCTTGGCCTTAATTCTAAAGGACTTTTGTAAATGTATTGGTTCATTTATTTATTCTTATCAAATATTTACTCATTGTTTGACCTCAGACGTAACCCTCCATAATCTATAAATTTATTTGGAACCACCCTGATTATTTCCCTATGCTGTACCACCCTCTCGGTGACTGTCTCACCTTCATGTGAAATGCTCCCAGACATGCTTGATCATGACATCCACCATGCAGACAAATGTTCTCTGGAAGGAGCAGAGCAAAGATTTCAGGATCCTGTGGAAAGTAAGCTCTTAAGTGAGAGAAGTGCTTGTCGAAATTATTTCCTCCCTCTTTTCCTCTTTGAAAGGAAATAAAATGGAAGCGGGAAGGAATGGTTGCTTTGGCACAGGATGGCCTTCAAATCACTCACACGTCTTTCAGCACTATGGTTTAGACTCGCAGTTCTCACCCTTCCTAATGCTATGACCCCTTAATACAGTTCATGCTGTGGTGACCACCGACCATGACATTAGTTTCATTGCTACTTCATAACTGTAATTTTGCTACTGTTATGACTTGTAACGTAAATATCTGTGTTTACTTATCTTAGGTGAACCTTGTGAAAAGGTCAGTCCACTCGGATGGAGTTGCAACCCACAGGTTGAGAATCACTGTTTAGATCAATATTCCTTCTGTCCAGTTTACTATGGAAGCAATGCCTCCTGTCCTAATGCATTGTGGGAAAAGAGCCTTGCCTTTGTTTGACAGAAGGCCTCTTCTAAGTAGCTTCCTCCTGCAGTTTTTACTGAGAAAGTCAGTTCACCTTCCTGTCTGGCTTCCTCTAAATGGACTTTTCAGTACCTGTCCCTTACGTTTTTGAAGCCTTCCTGGGAACCTGCCTGCAAACTTCTATATATACTTGTTTGATTTGCATTTGCAAGAGCATTTATGAGCTTCTCCCCTTTGGTGAATCTTCTATCTGACTTTTCTTCTCTTTCAAAACTGACAGTTAATTTTAAAAATATCTTTCTGATACATTCTCCCCTACCCCTGGAAGTACCAAATGGATTTCTGGCTCAGCAAAATACAAGATTCAGAAGATGAATATGAGAAAGATTAGAAATTGTGTATATTCTTTCACCTCTCTAGAGTGATATATTATTGTATTGGTGAATAGCAATTGTATTACTAGTAGCATTGTACCAATGAATGTATGAATGCAACATACTTATCAATCGTTTATTGTATAAAAGAAAGCATGCTACATTTCAGTGGCAAAGTGATAAGAAAAGACATAGATTCTGTTTCAGACAAAGAATGATTGTATAATCAAATATAAGTTGCTATTGATACCAAATAGGATATACCATTGGGTATATGTAACCAAATAGCATCCATTTCTCACATATAACACCAGCATGTAACTTACTGTTAATTTTAGCTCTGAGTGCAATGAAATAATATTTATCAATTCTTCCCTCAATGAATAAATAAAGAGAAGAACTAGGGAGAAAAATCTCTTGACAGTTCAATTACAATGATATGAATTAGGCATTTTGGTAGAATCAGATGGGACACAGAAAATAATGAAACATGAAGAATGAGGAGACCTACATGATGTTTTTAAGACTTAGACCAAGAGAACCCAGAGGTGAAAAACAGCATATTTACAAAGCTTTGGATTTTTAGAGCCAGGTAAATCAAATTGATCAGTGGCTAGAGAGCTAATGCAATGAGAAGCAATACCATAAATGCTCTGTCAGTTTATCCCTTTCTACTACCATGAAGTGATGCATGGAAGATACCCATTGGTCTCTACATTAGAAATGGAACAACCCAAATTTAATCGTTCAGTTATTAGAGTCATTTAGAACTGATAAACTTATCAACTTTAGAGGCATTTAAAATTGAGGATTTTCTCCTAACCAACTTTGCTTCCAAGTTATCATGAAAGAAAGTTATAGACCCAAATCTTCCACACTAAGAAGCTTCTCTCTGGCTTTATGTGTATGGTCACTAAAAGAGGTTAAAACAACAAAAGAGGTTAAAAGGGAGTCACTTCTTCAGCTAGTAGTAAAGGAGATCTAATTTTTTTAATCTAAGAACACCCAGGAGTTTGCATATGTGTGTTAAGAATGGGGTACAGAGGTGACCATTTTCTGGTAACAAGGACTCCAAGGGGCTAAGGGGGATTGATGCTACAGCCAAGTGCCATAACACTTTTTGGTGAATACATTGCAGTAGTTAATATATCACAGCTATTAGTGCCCAGAAAGTCTCTCTCATTTGTGCACCTAACACTTCAATTTCCACTTTAAAATAGATATTGATGACTTTCATGGCAGTTCCCCATTTGCAGAGCAATTCAATGTATGATGTCATTGAATCTTAAGAACATTTTTTGTATAATTTATAATTGAGAAAGCAATTGATTACTGAAGTAAATTTTCCAGAGAAGGGCTATCTCATGGGTTGGAGTTTCAGCACTCATATATAAATAGAAATAAGGAAAAATTTTCAGCTAATTAAGCCAAACAGACAAAACAAACCATATTTACCTCAATTATCTGAATTCTGGCTCACCACTATTAGCATTTGGCTCAGAAATTCTAGTCTTCTCTTTTCTAGGAACAGTTGTGTTTTGTTTTGGCTTGGGTTATCTGGCTTTTTGCCTGGGTTCTCTCATCAGTGACTGCCACAGTAGGGTTATTCAAAGAAGCATTTCATAAGCACAGACTAAGGAGAGGAAGAGAAGGAAGGGAGGGAGCTGAGTGAGGAACAGAGGGAGCAGTCAGGAGGAAGGGGGAACATAGATCTCAGTGAGTATCCACCTAAGAGTATCCACCTAATCCTGAGCCAAAGGATTGCTACTAAGCGTTGTCTCATCCAGGTCCTTTCTGCCCTGTAGATAGCTGAATTTATATTTCCCTCTCCCCCTGGAGTGGAATTTACAGTGTCGTCCACATCCTTCTAAGATAACTGTAAGACAATCTGATGAGAACATGTTCCTAGAAGCGCTGTACTCATAAGTACATTACTTCAAATGAGGTATTGCTCATTCTTGGAGATCCAGTAGGAGGCTCTGACCTAGTAGGAAGTCACAGCAATTTGGGATTCTACACAGTCAGTCATGTTTATCTTGATCCTTTCTAGTCCCCATGCCTTGTGCTGGTGAGTGTGGGCATCCAGAAACATCCTTCTCTGTTCCCATTTATCTTCTAATAATGCCCAGCTAGCCCCTCTGATTAAGGCTTAACCCTCTGATGGGTTTAAGCCCACTTGGTTCCATTATTTAAATCCAAACATTGACCTATGAACAAAATAGAATAAGATATTTTCCCAGAATTGAAAAAGTTTTACCTTGAATATCCAATTTGGCAATTTGAAGATTAATAATTAGAAAGACGATCCTGAGCCTCCCAAATGGTAGGGCAAGCATCTCTATTGTCTGCTTCATTGTACATATTTGTATGAGCCCCAATAGCACAGCTATTTGTGTGTGTGTGTGTGTGTGTGTGTTGTGTGTGCGTGCGCGTGCTAATGAAGGCTTCCCTTCTTTTTGAATGTTTTTAATCCAGCATCCACAGAAATACTCTAATTCTTGCAAAAAGGATAGCCACTAGAACTTCTCCATTTAACTGGAAAGCCTCTTGAGCCGGTTGGCCGGGTGGTGGTGGCGCACGCCTTTAATCCCAGCACTTGGGAGGCAGAAGCAGGCGGATTTCTGAGTTCGAGGCCAGCCTGGTCTACAGAGTGAGTTCCAGGACAGCCAGGGCTATACAGAGAAACCCTGTCTCGAAAAAACAAAAAACAAAAAACAAAAAAACAACAAAAAAAAAGCCTCTTGAGTGGCTTACTATATAGGAGACTTGTTTGTCTCTTATGTGTTTATGGGCATGCTGGCAGAATCATACGTTTAGTTTGTAGTTACAAAATCTATCAGAGGTGCCCTTTAACTCTCCATTCAGAGTTTATAGATTTTATGAGAGTCTTTTCATTTTTTCTCTTTTCTAACTCAAAACTGAAGAAATTCTGAGCTTCCTGAGTTTAGACTTGCTTAATATCTATTGTCAGTGTCAAGTGCCTCTGAGTTTGTAGGACATTTAGCTCTGCTTGCTGCAGGAGAACTCTATACATCAAAATAACCTCAAGACCCTGTGATTCAGAGACTGTAGGAAATAAAACGCAAGCTTTCCTTACAGAGATCTTGTAACTAAAGAATATAGATGAATTATAGACTACATTTTAGCTGGTAAGTCTGCATGTGTTTTATATTATATAACTAGAATTGAATACAGGACTGCTCATGAATATCCTTGAATCCCTCTATTTACCTCTGCCTATAGTGGCATGCACCCTTTCAAACCCTCTCCTGAAAGAAAAGAATAGTCTCCTAACTGGCGCGCACACACACACACACACACACACACACACACACACCATCCCTGCCTTCCTAAGTCTCAACAAGCAAAGAGATGTGTTATACTATTTTTACTTACATGCATTTAATGGAGGACTTTGAGTGGGTATATGTTCATAAATGCCAGAGCCTGCAGACAACAGGGAACAAAGGGTGCGGGATCCCCTGGATCTGGAGTTACAGGTTTTTGTGCTGCCTGAGGTGGGTCCTGTGAATCAAACTTGAGTCCCATGCAAGACAAGAGCTTTTAAGTTATGAACCATCTCTTCAGCCCCAGCCAATGTGGTTTTTGCAAAGACGGTTTTTGCAAAGTGTGGTTTAGGCCCCACTGAAAAGAGATCAGAAAGCATATCACTTTCCTAGCATAGTAATAGACAGCGACTTCTTAAAACCTAGAAATAAAGGCAAAGGAGTCAGTAGGCCCTAGCCATTCTTCTTGGTGTGTTTGTCACATACTGATTCCTTTGTTCTATGCTTCAGCTTCAAAATTCTATGCCCAGTATCCTGTTTCCTTCTTCCCTATATGAGTGTGTGACCCTAAGTAGTAGTTCTAAACGACACTATCTACAGTCACATTAAGGATTTCATAACTTACTATATGAACAATGGTTCAAACAAAACCCAGCACACAGCAGATACTCATCAGCAAGTGATGGCTGGTTTTGATACTGGTGCACACCCTTCCACTCTCAGCTCAAAGGAGTCTGAACTTCTCCAGGACAAATTCAGGCCCACCTAGCTGACACACTCAAGTCCCTCCCTACCTTTGTTTTAATACTTGTGAATGTTTGAAACTATATATTAGGTTGGCTATTGGGATAATTTCAGTCTTCTGTGCTAAGCTGTTATCTAAATGAGACAAGGAACAGTAGCCAGTTAGCTCTGTATTTATTGCAATCATCTGATTCAGCGCCTATAGTCTACTGGGTTTTCCATACATACTGAGCAAGAGATGTTGAAGTGAAGAGGTGAGGGGGTAGAAGGATGCGTGGAAGAATTATAAATGAATGAACATGTCGAGTAAAGTATTAAAATTGGTTAAGATAAATATCAAAAGAATTGCAGAGATCTAAGTATAGTCTCGATGCCGGGGATATAGGGAGAAATGTCAAATGAGAACACACTGCTGATTGGTTAGAAGAAGGGGAACTATATGAGATTTCATTCACAGATATTATTTCTGGGTGGGGGAGCCTACTGGCAAGGCCTTCCAGGTAAGCCGGGTATCAGGAGGAGAGTGAGATTTGAGCAAGGTCTTCCAGCACAGTGCTGAAACACGCAGACCCTCACATCTGCCACCCGATGTAAGCTCCAGTTCTGCCAGCCCAGGCTGTCCAGCTACTTCACCAAACTCCAGGTTTTCTCTCTCTCTCTCTCTCTCTCTCTCTCTCTCTCTCTCTCTCTCTCTCTCTCCTCTCTCTCTCTCTGCAAACCTGGGAAATAATAACCAGTCTTCAGAGGGGTGTTAGGAAACTTAAGTAAATTTTGATTGTTAAACAATCCATCTGCTCAATGGCTAAGGAACAGAAATGGAAAAAAAAAATCCTGCTGGCCCCAATCTTAGACTATTCATAGCAGAAACATAGGAGGACTGTGGGTGAATAAGAGACTTCGAGAAAATCTGTTCCTGCAAAACACCCCAGCAAGCAACAGAGCCCGCAGAGCTGTGCTCCCCATCTACCTTGGGCCTCTCAGCTTACTTGTCTTCCTTCCACCCCTGGGATGTACCCCAATGTCTCAGAAGGCATTACCATTGAGGAAAGTAGCTTCCTAATCACTTCAATTATTACTGATTGAATTTTTCTCAATATATATAATCCCACAGAAGCTACTCATTGTCTTGTTAAAAAAATTAAAATAAAGCCCTAAAATAATCTAGCGGTACACTGTCTCCTAGGCCCCACTGAAAAGAGTTCAGAATATGTACTTTCTAAGTGCCTCGTGTCTCCTTGATTTCCTCATTCAGCAGCAGAAAATTTAATAATAGACCCAACACAATTCACACAGAGGGGAGAAAATTTCCCACACCAGTCCTCGGGGAAGAGACACGAGGCTGATTGAAGAGTGGAAATTTAATAGCTGCCTGACCTTCCGAAGCAAAGGCGGTCTGAGCCGTTCGCCTTTAGCAAATGGATGATTGTGTTAGCTCTGCTGGGAAAGGATGCCGAGCCTCAACATCTGGACCACCAACACCACACAGCTCCCAGGCAAGGGAAAAATCAGCTTCCTCTTGGTGCAGTACAGGCTGAGTGACCATGGCTGGTGGGTTCGATGCTTGCAGCTTGATGCTTAGCACAGTAAAGGTCCTGATGCAGCCTTCCCTAATAGGAATAGCTCTTACATCCACTAGAAATTATCATGATGATTCTGAGCAGGAAAGACTATGAATAACCAAGAAAGTATTGCTCTCTGGCAAGCACCCTTTTTGACTTACTGTTCTTTTCCTTTATTTGGTACTTTTTACTGGCTTTCTTTTGGGAGTGATTTTTCCATAAAGAAATCAAAATCTATTTAATTTTTCTTCCTGGAGAATCATTGCACATATGATAGAAATGAAACAAATGAAGCCGTGGTGAGATTTGATTGTGAATGGTGGCCTGTAGGCTGGGCACCATGAATATATATTGAGAGAGAAAAAGCTAATAAACTTCATTGACATACTGAGCGTCTCTTTTCCCATTGTGTGGCCTTACTGCAGAGCCTAGCCCTGTGTTCTCTGTGCTCTGCAGCAGCTGTGCCATGGGTTTGGTCCTGTGCAAGTTAAGAACAAGAAAAGAAAGGCCCCAGAAATAAACAAGGAACTCCTCTTGGTGCTGGACAGGATCGGCAAGGAGCTCTTCTGCAGACAAAAAAGCAAAGTGTGTTTAACCTTTGGCCATACTCTCAGCCATGGCTATGCATCTGGAAGCACCCAGAACCTGGGTGCACGGGTGTATGCTGTAATGGTGGGACTTGGAAAGGAGATGTAAGAGGACTGATGTGAGGTTGGAGCCAGCCTGATCTATATCCAAGGGTTACAAAGGAAGAGGAGGAAGAGGAAGAAAAGAAGGATGAAGAGGAGGAAGGAGAAGAGAAAGAAGAGGATGAGGAGGAAGAGGAGGAGGAGGAAGAGGAAGAGGCAGTCATGGCAAAGCACTCAAAGCTCCTGAAAATGAAATGGGCCATGCACAGAGCACTGTCTCTGATCTGTGACATTGGGAGGCAGTTTGCACAGCAGAAAGCCACATTTACAAAGTATGTCAGATGACAAGTCAGTTTGAAGAACTCTTGCTTTAAAGGCCAATTAGTGCTTTCATTGCATAGATAACCCCACCAAATCCATAGAGTAATTAATTAATTTTTCTCAGATAATCTTGCAAATGAGGCACATAGAAATTGTTCAGGACTCCTGTTCTATGTGCCAAGAAAATGGTGCAGAATTGAATAGAACATTGTCCAGTAATATGTAAGTGACAAGCAAGATGTATAAGTGATGAGCAAGGGTTAGAAGCACAATTCCATCCAGGTTTATGGTACCTAACTTTCTCCACCATCATAATAAATAATTGTCTTCCTAACAGCCTGGGCATTACATTTCAAAGATCTCACAGGCTTCTAATGTCTGGAACTTTCTACCATTTTCCAAAAATCTACTAGAAATAATAGAAAAACATTTAGAAATACAATAGTTGATTGGCCATAGCAATGTTTAGTTTGAAGTGGCTGTGAAATTTATTGTGCTCACACCAACTAATGAATATTGTTATGCAGGTTTTCAAAATTCTTTTTATTCTTCTCTCTTACATTATATCCTGACTGCATTTTTTCCTCTCTCCACTTCTTCCAGTGCCCACCCCTACCTCCTCTCTGGCTCAGCCATTAACATCTAGGCTCATAACCAAAAATATTATTCTTACTTTAGAGGCAGATAACTGAGGTTAGGAGGAGGTGAAGGAGCTGCCTCTTATCCAATTATCCAGAAATGGATAAGACTCAGATTCAAACCAAGCTCCTCTGCCCGTGCAATCTCCCTGGCTCACCCTTACCACCCAGTCTCAGACCTCAGAGTAATAGCTCTGTTATTCTCACTCTCTTTCCTGCCTGGTCACTGAGACTCTATTCCTTTGTGCTTCCTGATGAAGGGTACAGCACAGGTGGGCGGGAGACTGATGTACAAGCCTGTGATTCTGATGAAATCATCCTCTTGTCGGCACTCTCAAAAAACAGATCACAGGAGAGAGAGATGCTGGGATTTTGTTTTGCTTTAAGCAATAAGAGATGTTCAAGTTGCTATCAGTGTGTGAGATTTCTCATCAGCCAAAACTGTCTCCTCTGTAATATCTGCTGACTTCCAGGCTGACAAACCTGCATCATTACTGGCTTCAGCAGAAGTCGGGTTTGCATATTATTTTAGGGACATAGTCCTAACAACATTGGGAACAATGAATACAACACATCATTACCGGGCATGCTGGCATGGGCAATGGTACTGTCAATTGTACTGAGCAAATGGCAAAAGGATAAGCTTATATCAAGGCTAAAAGGAGATTTAAACTGAATACGCTTAGTTCCCAGATCAAATCAGAACAATTTTTGTTTCTATCAAATAGAAGAGACAGATCATCCAGGGTCACAGATGGTTTCTTTGCTGTGTCTGCAACAGAGTTTGTGCCAGCAGGAGCCTATGGAATCACCTTTTTAAACAAAAATATGGTTTGGCCTTTTTGTTGGTGGTGACGGTTTGGTGAGAAATATCATCAAACTAAAATTTAAAATCTCAATTGATTATTTCTCTTTATGTCACATAGAGAATCATGTGGAATCTCTATTTTATTCAAGAACTAATTAACCTATTAGTTTACTGACTACTATCTAACATAGTGTTTGATTTTAGCTCGTATTTAAAAGTATTTATCAAATACCTACTATATATAAAGCATTATTTCTAATGCTTGGGCTACAGTTGAAGAATAGCATAGCAAAACCTTTGCCCTTTGCCCTTTGCCCTTGTTTGGCTTTTATTTTGCATGAAGAGCTGAGAAAGACTTTAGTAAAAAGAACTATGTCCATGAGTTTTCAGGAAGCCCTTATGAAGAGGCAGCCCCTGGCCCTGCACTGAGGAGTGGAAAGAGGTTCGTTCCATGGTGTTCTTGGAAGAACACAGCTAAGTCCAAGGAGTAGGTTCCAGACCACTTGAAGAGCAGAAAGGAAGCTGAAATAGCTGTGGGATGTTTAGCAAGGGTGTGTGGATGGTGTGGGACAGGATAGGAGTGGAAAGAGGGAAGTAGGGAGCTTGATCACATAGAGAGGAACCTATTTGTGTTTCCATTAAAAATCACAGGCCTGAAGATGGCTCCCAACTTGCAGCATCTGTCTACCTTGCTTCCCATTACCCTGTCATTACCCTGTTCCTTGGAGGCTGAGCTGGCTTCTTCAGTTTCTTTGAGTCTTCTCTTTAAGAGTGACCCATGTTCTGTGAGATAAACACAGGCAGTTCCATTTAGGAGGGTCATATGACAACTCCCAGAGGTTGAAAGAAAACCTGACCTAGTCTTGTCTCCCAAATGCTCCAGAAGTATTTTCCCTTAACACATTTGATAGAGACTTGACGTTTACTTCTGAGTCATGTGACTGGTCTGCTCAAAGCTGACACTGCAGTGCAGATGCACTGTTTGGTGGAGTCATCCAGTGATGGCCACTCTGATGTGAGAAAATGTATAAACACCTAATGTTGGATTAGGCAATTTGAATTTTATTCAATCTCTATATTTTGCTATACTCATAGACCATAACATAACCTAACCTAACATAACCATCATCAGAGAGGCTTCATCCAGCAATTGATAGGCACAGATGCAGAGACTCACAGCCAAACATTAGGTGGAGTTCAGGCAATCTTGCAGAATAGGGGAAGGAAGGAATGTAGGAGCCAATAGATCAAGGACAGCACTAGAACACAGTCCCCAGAATCAACTAACATGGGTTCAGAGGGGCTCATAGAGACTGGACCAACAGTCACTAAACCTGTGTGGGTCTGATCGAAGTCCTCTGCATGTACGTTATGGTTGTGTAGCTTGGTGTCCTTGTAAGACTCCTAACCGTGGTGTAAATGTCTGTCTCTGACTCTGCCTGCTTTTGGGAACCTTTTTCTCCTACTCTCTTGCCTTGTTCAGTCTTGATATGAGGGGGTGTGCCTGGTCTTATTGTAACTTGTTATGGCATGTTTGGTCGGTATCTCTGGGAGGCCTATGTTTTTCTGAAGGGAAATGGAGGAGAAATGGAGCCAGGGGAGGAGAGGTGAGAGTGATGAGACAGTGAGGGGAGGAGAGAGGAGAAATGCTGTAGGGATATAATAAATGAGAGAAGAATAAATATTAACTATCTAATTAATTAATTAATGATAAACATCCAAAGAACCTCATGAAAGAGGTTAGGATTTATTTTTTCTGGGTCTCCCAACTGATCTAGCCATCTTCTCCTTACCCTATAGGCCTCAGCTGGATCAGTTGTCACTTCTCAAAGAACTCCTGTTTTATAATTCAGGATAGTTTGATTTTACTACATGTTCTGTTTTTTTTTCATGCTGTGTGCCTTTGTCACTCCTCACACAGCAGTAGTTATGATTCTATGCGAGTATGTCACTGTCACTCTCATTAGATGGAAAACCTGAGGATTATATGTATCTTCTCTGATGCATGCATTCAGCAGACATGTATCCAGCACCACGTGCCAGGGAAGGAGTACAAGTTAGAGAAGTTCTGTGTTTTGGAAGGCTCAACGGCCCTTGGGCCATGTTCCTCCATTTTTCTGTCTTCTGTCCTTCCTTTGCTCCTTCCAGAAATACTTCCAGAACAGCTGATGTGGTCCAGGCCTTTAATGCACTCCTGCAATGCAGTGATGACTAAGACAGTCTATTTTTTACTTTCTTTTATAATGGTGTCTGGAAGGGGTGAGAAGGGAGTAGAAATTGCTAGCTATTGTCACATGATCTACGGTTGAAGGTCAAAATTACACATTACATGGAATTGTTAATAACCTCATAAATATAATTCAGATTTGGTTCTTTACAATGAGGAGAAGGGAGTCACCAGACTGTCAACAACATGAAAATATTTCACCAACTTAATATAGACTAGAGCCAGAAAGGAAGCAGTGGGTGATGATCTCCATCCTTTTCAATACTTACCAAGACTTACAGAATAAAATCAAATAAGCCAACTTTGTTCCATTTGGTATTTTACATACTCTCTCAAGTCTCACACTGCCCTACTGACTGCAAAACACCAAAAATCTCCCACATTTGGAGAGAACAATGGAGCAAAGACCACAAAAAATACTGGGCATTGTTTTCAAAGCTACTCATACAAAGTTCTTTGCTTTTTCTCTCCCTCCATCTCCCCCGAAATAAGCACAGGGCCTCACACGCCTGCCAGGCATACAATCTAGCACTGGTCTGCATGCCTCCCCACTTTTTTAATCCTAATGGGCTTCATGAAATCTGAGCATCTTGAGAAACCAAGAAATCTTATGATCCTCATCAGTACTCAAAATATTAATGGATTTTACCTTGACAGACATCTCAGGTTAGGAGTCTTCAACCAATTCATTATGAATGGGTTTTAGTGCCTACAATGATCTGATCTGAAGCTTAGCCATTATTTTCCCAAATATCTGTGATTTTTTTTTTTACTGTTGTTCTATTATTTCTCATATCTTTTTAACATTTATTACTGGTTCCTAAATATTTTTTTAAATTGACTAATTCATTTAACCAACTTAATTGATGAAACTTCAATAGATTTGCCCTAAAATTTATATGGCTTATTCAAAATGGAGAATCAATACTAATTACCACAAATAGAAGGTATCTATAAAAATACGTATAATGAAACTAATTAATTATATAAAAATACTAGTGGTACATGTCTGACTCTAATCATCTTGCAGGAAGAGGGAATAGGTGTTCTATCCCACTTTAAAAACTAAAGTCAGGAGAGTGAGCATTACACAGCAAAGGGCTGTGGTTTTCCAAAGAGAAACATGTAGATGAGCCACAATTGCTCCAGCCTTCTGTTAATACCCACAGCCAGTGACACAGGACAGTCAGGCCCATAGGACTTCCAGACCTGAGGAAATGCTGTCAAGTTCAGAGAGAGAGCAAGTCATCTATAATTCAGAGAACAGACAATCAGAGGTGACTATGTCATAAGATGAGTACTCAAAAGATATGCAGGTGTTTTCCACCAAGTATGCAGAAAGATAATGACTGGTCACCACATATACACAAAGAAAATCTCAGAGGACGGAGAAAAACTCACACAAAAGGGTTAGAAGGGCTTAGAAGGGCTTGTATTCAGGATGTATACAGGACACACACAGTTAGATCAGATAATCTCCAGATCAATGAGTTAATTAGACAATTTGTCTTAAATTAAGCCTGCCTTGGACGTTGTAAGAAACTGTCCTAGCATGGATTGCTGCCCTGTAAAAGAACTCAGAACAGCAAACCCCCAGCTGTTAGATTATTTCCTGGTAACTTAATTGTGACAGTGAACAAAATTCAGAAATATTTATAAGAATACAAAATTATCAACCTAATAAAATAAACTGTCTTAAATAAAAACTACTAAACATAGAAAGGAACATAAAATCCTTACCTATATTCAGAGAAAAAAATCAATCATCAATCAATTCAGAACTGATCTACATGCTACTACTAGCAGTTAGGACACTGAAAGTTATAAATGCCATATATTTCCTATTTTCAAATATTTAAATAAAGGCAAACAAGATGTACAAATGACTGAAATCATACAAGTAGACTGAAGAACACAGATTTGATGAGAAGAACATGCTGATGGATGAATAACAGGTTAAATGTTGCATATGAAACAGTTTATGAACCTAAAGAAATAGGAGCAACATAAATGAAATGGCTCAGAGCAGAGCTTTGAGAGGGAAAAGGCACAAAACTATAGGACAAAGTCAGTAAGCCTAATATGTATATTTGAAGTCTCTGCAGGACTAGATAAAGGAGAAATGACATAAAAATATTAAAAGAAAACTAAGAAAAACCAACCTATGATTATGAAAATGTCACAAATCCATCACTGTACATGCTAACTTAAAAATTAATTGGAGGTGGACAAAAACATTACAAATTTAATTTTATAAAATCATAATCCCAAAGGTAAGAGAGCTGCCCCTGCCCCTCTCCAAGGTGGTACAGGAGAGCTGGCCCTGGTGGTGTGTGAGAGCAGCTGACCATGCCCTTCCTGGCTACAGCACTCAAGAGAGTGGCCCAGCACCTCCCCTGGGCAGCTCAGTAGAGCTGACCCTGGTGGTGTGGGCTTAGGAGCCAGCCCCAAAGGCATGATTGCAGGAGAACTGGTCTCACCTGCCCTCACTGATCATGCTGTGAAATGATTGCAAGAGAACAAGTCCCTCCTCCTTGCCAGATAGTTGCTGTTTCTGTCCCTGACCTGTGCAAAGCTAGAGAGCAGAGCCTCTTGGATGGGGACAGGAAAGTTAGAGGGATGACCCACGCAGATACCTCTCAGGCCCAGATCCAGGACTTGGAGTTGGCCCACCCCAACACCTACCCCATCTATGAAAAGCTAGAGTATGTGAAGAAGCCAGTCCTGCTGAACCAAAGCTGCAGAATCTCCATGACACAGGGCAACAACAGGATATATGAGATCAGTCCCAGTGAAGATCCAGTACTGATTTATAAAAGAAGCCAGAGGTCTCAAACCAGAACAATGACTCATTACAATGAATATTTGTAAGTAAATCTGTTTGGGCAAAAAGGTATACTGGGTAAAATACCGCGGCACACACCAGTTTCCACAGAGAGGTGGTTTTCTGATCTTTCTTCCTTCCTTCCTTTCTTTCTTTCTTTCTTTCTTTCTTTCTTTCTTTCTTTCTTCCTTCCTTCCTTCCTTTCTTTCTTTCTTTTTTTCTCTTCTTTCTTTCTCTTTCTTTCTTTCTTTTTATTTATTTTGATTTTGTTTTAGGGGTAGGTTGCAAGGGCAGAGGACAGATATAAAACAATGGGGAGGTGAGTGGGATTGGGAGAACATGGTGTGAAATTCACAAAGAATCAATAAAAAAATTTTCAAAATCGTAATCCCAAATCTAAGAAACTAAGTTGAAACTATAGCAAAGCACTTAAAAAATCAAACTGCCAAAAAAAAAAAAAATCTTAAAACGTTTCAGGGAGTAATAAGAAACTTTCCCTGAGGAGGCAGCAGCTAAGGTCAGCACAGACTCTCAGTGGAAACACACACGCAGGAGGGCATTAGAGGAGCATCTTTAAAACACTAAAGCACTGTAGCCTAGAAACCAACACCATACAAAAATAAATTCCAGACATCAAGGGGAATATAGATGCTTTCAGACACCTATATGAATTCAGCAGCGACAAACTGCTCTATAAGAAATATTCCTGAGGGCCCTTCAAGAAAAAGAATAATATTAAATAGAAGTGTGCCTACTCTTAAAAAGAAAAACATAATAGTAGATACATGGGGGAAGGGGGTAATTCTTATTATGTAACTTTCTCTGAAACACAACTGACTCTTTAAATATAAAAAATAATAAAATATTAGGTCCAGTACATACGTAAGAGTGAAGGCAACCATAACATAGTAGGAAGGGAAAAAATGGAAGCATACTCTTACAAAGTTGTATTATCTGCAGGGCAGAATAATGGAACTCAGAACTAGAACATGAAAAGTTAATAGTGTATGTGATAAACATACAATTCAAAAATTAAGACAATAACACTAAGAGTATGTTACTAATAATCCAGAGGGGGAATAAATAGAATGGAAAGAAAAATTATTGAAAGGGAACAGAGAATAGAAGTGGAAAACAACAGATAGGATGAATGTAAAATAGGAAGATAATGGATGTAAATGTAACTGTACCAATCATTACAATAAATCATAACCTCCATTTCCTCAAGAAAGCAAATAAGTTAAAGGTAGAGAGACATGTCTTGCTAACCCTAGTGAAAAGTAGTCTGACAGCTGTACTAAGATAGGCAATGGATGTCAGAGTAAAAACAATTACCAGGGATAAAATAGATAATATTATTTGAAATGTGAAGGAGTCAACTAGTTAGAAGTGTATTAAAATCATAAATGTTTATATATCTATATATAGTTTTCAAAATATGAATAGAAAAAACCATCTTCTCCCTGCAATAAAATTTAAAGATGGCATCCAGCTTAACTATGAACATGTAACACTTCCCATTGATATCAAGGACAGGAAAGGGTGTCTGCTCTTTCCACCTTTATGCAACAGAGCCATGCTGATGCTAACTGACAAGAAGCAGGACATCTAGAACGGAAAGAAATAGAACTGTCTTTATTGGCAAACAGGATGATACTTGAACCTGGGAATACCATAGCTCAGTAGATAAAGTGCTGATTGCACAATCTGAAGACCTGAGTTCAATCCCCAGCACCCACATAAAAGCTGGGAGGTGAAGGCATGAGAACCCTTGGCTCACTCAGGAAACCTTGCTAAAACAGTGAGCTCTGGTTTAGTGAGAAACCCTGTCCTCCCAGATAGATGAACACATACATGCCCACACATGCATACATTCCCTCCCTCTACACACATTAAAGCAAATCTAACAGAGGCTTCAAAATTCACCTATAGCTAACAGAATTTAAAAGATGAACTGGTTAGTTTTATGTCAACTTGACATAAGATAAATTACTTGAGAAATAAGACTCTTGACAGAGAAAATCCTTCCATGAGTAGACAAGTCTATCAGGCATTTTCTTGATCAGTGATTGACATGGGAGGGCCCAAACTGTGATGGACAACACCACCCCTGGGCAAGTTGTTCTGAGTTCTATAAGAAAGCAAGCTTAGCAAGCCACAAGGATCAATCTAGTAAGCAGAATTCTTCTATGGCCTCTAGTTTGGTTCCTGTCTCCAAGTTCCTACCTTAACTTCCCTTAGTGATTGTCATGTAAAATGAAATAAATTCTTTCCTCTCCACATTGCTTTTGGTCACAGTATTTAATACAGCAATAGATAAGTCTCTTAAAAAAAAAAAGTAAAAAGATTCATGGTTAACATCTAAAATAAAATACATGCATATACCCATTAGTCATAATCATAATTAAAATTCTAAAAACTCTGATCTATAACAGCACCAAAATCTTAAATATGTAGGGATAAACGTGGACAAATTTGTAAATGATCTGCACACTGAAAACTGTGTAGGGAGGAGGAAGTGAACAAGTATCTACACAAGTAGAGAGAGATCTGTCTGACTTGATAGGCTTAATGTTGTTAGGAAGTCGGTTCTCCAAGTTGATTTATAGATTCTGAGCAACTTAAACAAAGCCCAGCATACTAGAAAAGTGAAATGGCACCCGGAAACAGCAGCAGAGCGAAAGCAAAGCTGGCGATGGACATGTTCAGATGCCAAAATGCTTAGCGGTGATAAGAGGCTAATGTGAGGCAGGTATGGCAGACACAGATTGCTAGAATAGAATAGAATGCAGATTAGGCCTATGTTCATGAAGCCAATGGATTCTTAACAAAGGAATAAAGGTAATTCAGTACGGAAAGAACACTTCATCAATACATTGTGATGAGTCAATTGTATATAAAAGCCAAACATCATAAGCAAAATCTAACTTAAAATAGGTCCTCATCAGAAGTTCAAAATCTAACAATATAAAACATCTAGAAGAAAATAAAAAAGAAAATAGCTGAGGAATAATTTTTTTACTTGGACACACACACACAAAATCACAAAATATAAACCTAAGTCATAAATTGGATTTTGTCAAAAGTAACAGCTTGTGCTCTAGAAAATCATTAAGAGAAGGAAAAGATGGGCCGGGCGGTGGTGGCGCACGCCTTTAATCCCAGCACTTGGGAGGCAGAGGCAGGCGGATTTCTGAGTTCGAGGCCAGCCTGGTCTACAGAGTGAGTTCCAGGATAGCCAGGACTACACAGAGAAACCCTGTCTCGAAAAACAAACAAAACAAAACAAAACAAAACAAAAAAAAAAAAAAAAAAAAAGAGAAGGAAAAGATAACTCAGAGTGGGAGAAAATACTTTTAAATATTGTATTAAAATGTGTGTGTGTGTATGTGTGTGTGTGTGTGTGTGTGTGTGTGTGTTGTCTGCAAAGCACTCTTTAAAAATCAATAATATAACAACTTGGTCTAGAAAATTTAAAGAGTATATAAAAATACACCTTAGTAAAATGATAAACATGTGGAAAAGCATACGGTGGTTAACATATTAGTCACCGAAGAACGGTGGTTAAAACCTACCTGAGATATCATGAGGAACCGAAGCTGCTTAATTTGAAGACACTGACTATTGGAACCAGCACTCATATACTATCCAGAAATTATTATAAAGTGATACCCCCAACTTGAAAAATCAGTTTGAAATTTTATGTGAAACACATCCTGCTTATGATTTTTTAAGTCAAACACAAATCTAATGCCTGACTCACTTCTGGACACTCACCCAAGGGAAATAAAAGCCCTTGTTCTTACAAAGATCTCAATGCAAGTGTTCCTACATCCTTTATTTGTGACAATCAAAGGCTGGGGAAAACTCAAATGTATGTCTACAAATTAATGGATAGAGAAATTATGGTACAATCGTATGGTGGGTTACTAAACCAATGTGGGTGCACTCAAACCAAACAGGTTAGGTTCCTGTAGCCAGGTCCCTGCCCCCAACCAGAAAGACATTATATTATCCCATTTTCACAAACCTCTCAAAGATACAACTTAATCTATAAAGGCAGAAAGGTTAGCACTTGCCTGGAGATGAGGTGGAAAACGGTATGGGAAGAGATCACAAGCAAATTTGGAGGGTGACTACAGCAATGAATTTTTATAGATGTAGAAACATGTCAAAACTTTAAATTATGTACTTTTAATATACTCAATTTGTGTCACATTTATAACATCCATAACACTATCAAAAGTAGCCTGTTGCCCAATTGAGAACTACCTTCCCTATAATAAGATAGACTAGTTTAGATTACTACATATGATAGGCACTGTTGTTATTTTAAAAAAAAAGAAAAACGGCGGCAGAGGGTTCCATGAGGAGAAGTTTATTTAGGGCAGAGGGGAGAGAGAGAGGTGGCCGGCCATGATCACGTAGAGGGGGGAGGGGAGAGGGAAAGGGTCAGATACGACCTGCAGGCCTGGGTCACAGGAGCAAGAGAGCGAGGAGGAGCCAGACAGCCCCTCTTATAATAGTGGGCAACAGCCAGGTAGCTGTGGGGAGGAGCATACCTGGCTGTTGCCAGGTAACTGTGGAGGTGGAGTTTAACAGAATGCTAACATACCTCCTTTCTTCTTATTATAAAAAGAAAGGGAAAAAAGGGGGAGAAAGAGGTGACGGCGCAGCAGGAATAGGGTCGTCGTGATATCTGGCTACTTCCTGCTGGCACTGGAGGCGACATGTCTTTAGGGGGAACCTGGGATGATGTTTGTCTGGTCCTGCTGTCCAGGGTCTGTGGAGCCATCCAGATAGGCCAGAAGGAACAGGTCCAGTAGAAGCAGCTGTGTGTGTGGCAGGAGATGGAGCATCTGAAGGTTGCTTCTCTGGAGATGTTTTAGATGTACCTGGACTTGACAAGATGTAAGGAATAAGATTAAGCACACTTAGGAAAAAAAAAATTTTTTAAGATGTACATTTGAAACCCAAAGGGATCCCACCCTTTAATGGAACAGAAAGCTTAATGCACAAGGGAACAGTAAGAGAATTCTAAAGAAACTCACTTCACATTCCATGATTTGATTCAGTGATATTGGATACTGTCCATGAATCACTTTAAACTACTTCATCCACTAGCATCTCAAGCATCCCACTGTGGGGACACTACACCAAGAGAGCCTCGCAGAACACAGGTTGTATTACAGGGTGGGTTTTTTTTTTTCCCCACAAATCTTGAAATGAGCTTGAAGTCTCTAGTCCTCTTCAATTTGGTTACAGTGAGGGATATGGACCATCATTGCTTAAGTGAGGAGCCCAAGCTGACTTCCTGGATTCCTACTGAGCCCCCCACCCCAACTGAGTGATTATGGCTTCTCAGAGTTTGCTTGCACTCTGAATGTTAATACAGTAAATAGTTGTAGTAGATAGTTACTGACTATTGGATGTTCTATCCTCTTTCCTCAAGCATGGCAGATGCAAGGCTTGATTTCAAGGCAATACCTGTGATAACTGGCAAAGTGTGAAAACAGGCATTTCCAAAAGAAGTAGAAGGAAATAGTCAAGAGAAGGAGATTGCCGTGGGCAGTGCCTCCACAAAGCAGAAAGGCCTATCAGCTGCACTAAACCAGATGACATCATAGGTCAGTGAGCCTATTCCATCTGTCTATAGGAACATGGTATCCCCAACAACAGGTACCCTGGAGTCTTAAAACACCAAATTAAAAGCAGGAATCACTGTGGCCACGTCCTCAGAACCCAGGGTCCTGACAAGCAGTCTAATCTCCATGGACCTACATTGTTCAGTCACGTAGGCCATTATGGCCCCTCCCAAAGTGCACAGGTAGAGGGCGTGACTACAGGCCTCAGGCCCTAGAGATTTACATACTAATGAAGGCCAGAGGGTGGAGCCAATTAAACCTTCTTCCCTAGAACTTCCCCCTTTCTCCCTCCCTATTTAACTCAGGTCTGCCCTGAGTTTGGGGGGGTACATCCAGATCCATCCACCACCTGCCATGAAAATAAACCCTTTTGGATCTCCAGACCTTTCTCCTGTATGTGGGACCTGCCACATGGAAGCCTCCAGGACTCCACCACTGCAGCCCCTTTTCCCCACAATACTGGGCTCTCACAGACAATCTAAGACATCCTAAGTCAAGAGCCTAAATTAAAATCATGTGTGGAAGGTGGAGTTTTGTCATATGAGAAAGTGAAGGTAACACGTCCCATGCAGTGATTCAGCCATTGATATGGGAGGGGTAGGGGATGAGAATAATGACCTTGGGGTGATATAAAGGAGTCCTGGTGTGGAAATAAAACATGTCGTGCCATAGTGACCTCAGAAACGGCAAGGAAATTGAACAAGTAGGAGAACCCTCCTAGCAGAGAAGACTTGGAACTGAGGTAGAAAATCAGGATAAAAAGGTGGATTTTAGCAATGAAAAAGTGCATGTCACTGTGAGGATCATGCTTCCTAGAGCTTTTTCACCATAATTCAAAATTGCCTGGGGCAACACAGGAGTGTTGAGGTCAGGGAGATTTGGAGTGATAGTCATATGAAAATAGTGAAGCACAGACTTCTTTGCTGTACAAAAAGAAAAGTGTGAAAAGCAACATGGCAGAGGGTTAAAACACCCATCCTTAGCTTGTGAGTGGTTCTTTACATTTACTTTCTTTCTACTTTTCTAACTTTCCTTTAATAAGAGAGTGTAAAGGAGGAAAGTTACATATACAACAGGGCCATCAGCACATAAAGACTGAACCCTGTCTAACCAAAGATTTAGAAAGTATGGAAGATATATTAGCTTTACTTGTACTTGTAAATGTTGGTAGAGTTATATATGGATATATATATGGATAGAGACATTTCTGTGGTTGATCTTCAGAGATGTGTTTGTTGGCACGTGTTCCATAAAGTCATTCATTGCCCCAGCCTCATGAAGGCCCTGCCATCGGTAGATGGTTTCCATGGTCTCACCATCAGTACTAAAAACGGAAGTGGGGCACGGGAAAACTGAAGAAGGAGGCAGTGCATGGCGAGCCCACTTCTGCCCACATTCTCCTGGTCTGGATTTAGTGTCATGCCACACTCAGCAAGAGAGGCAGGAGTCACAATGGAAAAGGTGTGGGTTTGACGAATAGGCAGGCAGAGTCTCCCCAACACTGCTCTTTTTTCTGTCCCACTCATGCCTTGCTGGGCTTCGTCCTCCCTTGGCAGTCCACTTTGCATGGTTCCCACTGTCCTCAAATAAATTCATCATGTGACTTGCCTTATTACTTCTCTAATGCTGAAAAAGGTTGAGTCATACAGTGGTTTGTGGCAGAGCTGAAGCTGTATCCTGGGTCTTCATAATGATGCATGAACTCATTTTGTAGCACCAGAATTTGGTTCAAAAGATTCGATTCACTCATTTATTTCTTTCTTAACCTAGCTTTAGTACCAAAGAGGGATTATTGTAATAAGACAGAATGAAATAAGTTTTAAGACCTTTTTTGGAATAGTATGTAGTCAAAAGAATATGAAGCTCATTATTCAGCATTGAGGTAAATGGGAATGGATTGTTCTCTAAACTCTGGGCAAACAGCAGTTGGTTCACTAGCAACAGCTCAGCTACCTGAACACTGGTGATGGGCAGGTCTTCCCCTAGTCTTTTCTATACGTTACTCAAATTCTCATATCCTCAACCCACTTTAGCTGGTCCAGCTTTCAAGAGTAAGGTAAAGGGACAATACTTTGTTCAGTGACCACACCAGAGAGACCTTTTCTTAATTATCTCCAAAATGGAGATAACCAGTTTTCACCAATGCAGACATGAGTATGAATAAACGTTATGGTCAAGAGGTCAAGAAATCAAGATTGGCTTAATCTACTCTCCATAGACTGATTACTTTTCCATTGACAGAATGATCTCTGTTCTCAGCAGAATCAGCAAACCTTAATTGTGGTTTGGAGTTGAGTATTCAAAAGCTAAGAGCTTATTATCCATGCATTAAGAATGGTCCTGGTCCTGGAGAGATGGCTCAGTGGTTAAGAGAGCTTGGTGCTACTCAAAAGGACCTAAGTTCAGTTCCCAGCATCTTTATCAGTCTGTTCTCAACTGTCTTTAATCCTAGCTCCATGGGATACCTCTTGCATCCATGGGTACCTACAACTCACATGTACATATCCACATGTAGATATATACTGTCTTAATTAAGAAAGCATGTAGCAGGCTTAGTATCCTCCTTTTCACCTCTGTCCCAAGCTCTCACCCTCCTTCTCCTCTTTACTGAGGCTGTTCTTCAGTATTTTCATACAACTATATCTCCAAACATCTTTGACTTCAAATGTAGCCCAGTTTACAGTCATTTACAGGCTTACTTACGCCTCATTGAATCCATGGGTCCTGAAGACTGGCTCAAAGCTACACATAAAAAGATAGACATTTCCATATGTGGTAGTCTAAATGGCAATGTCTACCAAAAGCTCTATATTTGAATGTTTGATCCCTAGTTAGTGGAACTGTTTCGAAAGGATTAGGAGGTGTGGCCTTGGTGGAGGAGCTATGTCACTAGGGGTGGGCTTTCAGATTTCTAAAGCCCATGCCAGGCTCTCAATCTTACTCTTCTCTCTCATTCTGATACATGTAGATCATGTGAGTTCTCAGCTACTGCCACAGCCACATACTTGCCTGTCTACCACCATGCTCCCTGCCATGGTGACCATGGACTAACCCTGTAAAACCCTAAAGCCTCAAATTAAATGCTTTATTTCATAAGAGTTGCCTTGGTCATGTGGCATCTTCCCAGCAGTAGACCACTAACACAGACACCATATTTTGTTTACTTTCCTCTCAAAGGAAGGGCAGGGCTACAATAAATCCAGTGATGAGCAAGCCAGACTACCAGAGTCTGGATGTTTCTTTCTCTTTTCTAGGAGACTCCAGAAACTCAGGACATAGAGAGATTGCAAAACTACAGGCTTAGGTAGAAAATAGATCTGAAGAAGAGCATGAGGCTAGGGGTGGGCAGATTCCCTGTGTAAACTCATCTAAAACCATAGTGCAGCCCCAGTCTCCTGGAGACACATCAACCCATCCCTAACACTTAAACAGAGCTAAAAATTGTTTCATGCAAAAGTTTCTTGAATCTAAAATTAGTAGACTTTTTAATTATTATTTCAACTAAATAACATATTCTTTAGACCAATAATAGCCTATGGGCTCCCCTTGGGTGGCCCACAGACTTGCTACAACCCCCCTCACTGGCAGATGGGCTCCTGGTCAGTCAACCCCTCAATAGAAATGGCAAAATTTTAAAGTAGGGTCCTGAGATTTAGAGAAAAGGCAAAACTTCCTCTTGTCTTTCCTTTAAACTTCTTGAATCTGTCCATGCCAGCAGGAGTTCTTCCAGCGGCACAGCCTAGGCCTTAGGACCAAATTCTGACATCATTTTCTTTTTCTGATGAATTTTTCCCATAGCATTCTAGGCAAGTGATACAGCAAGAATGACTGTCTCAAAGTTCCCATCTCTTTTGCAAAATTATCCACAGGAGGCCTCGTTATTCTTCCAAATCTACCGAATAAGTACAATACTAGTGGGCAGAAAGTGAGGATTAACCTGTCAGACAGTCCATGAGACTCTAATGTCTACTCTATAGACAGTAAGATAATGCATTTGTCTGCACGGTAAAAACATCTGCCCACACAGCAAACATATGGGGAAACTTTTGCTATTAAAACTGCAGTGATCTTATTTAGTAAATGTTCTATATAGTTGCAACCTGCAAAATCTGAAGGATCATAGCCTTCCTGTGTGTAATTATAATTCAAAAGGACTAATTGCTCATTACAGGGACATGAAAATGCTTTATACAGTCTTTGATTTCATAGACTTTGTGTAATTAAAAATTCCCACATTTTGGCATTTAGCCTGTCTTCTTATCTTTCTATGCAGTTAATAACTTCTTAATAGAAAATTATCTTGTTGAATGTGCTAAATGAACCAGCCAAATGTGTGGTATTCATTACCAGCAATATAGAGGCCATAAGCTCCATTATGCCATTTATTGAGCACCTAATATGTATAACTCTGTGTGCTAATAAGACTAAAGCACTAATTAATGTTTTCTTTTTTTCTGAAAAGTACTCCACAAGCCTACTATCAGGGAGAATCCTTGAGTAAGATTATTTATTGTCTATGTGTACAGTTTCATTCTCTAATGTGGAGTAGCAATCCTGGTTCCCTTGAGTTGTGGGACCCTGCAGGGTCTTCCTAATGACCTTTCATAGCTTTGACTTTGCACCTAAGCTCCATGTCAGAGTTCAATGGTCTTGGACAATTCCTTCCTTGAGCATCATTCTTCTCATCTGTTAAATGGGAATAACTATGTTATTAATCTCACTATAACTCTGAGGATTAAATGAGATATCCCACATCCTTCACACAGTACACCGTCACATGCTACACATCACCATTCCTCCAAAATGTTGACCGATGATACCTAACTCTAAAGTAGATGGATTTCTTTAAAGGAAGCCTGGCTCACTGCAGAGAAGCTGTAGCTAATGGTTCTGCTTCTATAATTCAGACAGAGGCCCTTGACTTACCTATGTAAATAAGAGGGTTGGGCTGGCACTGATGGAGTTCAGCAATTATTACTCTATACCCTCCCAGAGGTGAACTTTGAATACTCCTGGAAATTCCGAGCTCAGTATTTCTATCTAGGTTAACTAACCTCAACCTAAGGATGTGGGTTAAAATGAAACGTCCTGGACAGTGTGAAAATTAGCTCAGATAATTATGACACTCAGTATTTCTATAGAAACATTACTCCCACAACAGGCAAAGTGTGGGTAAGCACCCGCACCTCAGCCTTCCTGTTCCTTTCTCATCTTCTGTTACTTGCTCCTCAAGCAGCTAAGTGAGATAGGAAGGGAACTGGGCGGTGGGCTTGGCCTTCTCCCAGTAGGAGCATCTCTGTCCCAGAATGCTTCTTAAGTGTTCTGCTTTGTAAGGCAAGGCCTGCCTGCCTCTCTTGACCTGGTTGCTTGGTAGGTGGGCTAATTCATTAGAAAACTATTGCAGTTAGAGCTTCCGGGCTCTTGTATGCAGCTTTCTCGGTTAGAACTTTATTTTGAGCAGTAGATCTCATTTCACTTGTTTTCTCCAAGAGCCTAAAACTAATGGGGGTCACTGTTATTTATTGATCCCCATAAGTCCCATAAATATTTAGGGTTACTGAATGCTTAGAAGAAAAAATGCACCAGTATGTCTATTTACACGAAGATGCATTATGTAGTCATGGCCAGCTCAACAATCCAAATTGTCCAAGAACCTATAAAGGATATCCTGGGAAAGGTGGAGACTTTGGAGTCCAGCTCCTGAGCCACGCTTTCGGAGCCAAAATCCCCGGTTGAAGACTTTCCACAAGAATGTGGTTGCCTTAACAGTTCCCTATCTCAGGTAAAAGGTTCTCTTTCTGCTCTGCGACCTCTCCTCTGTTCTATTTAAACATCTTGACCCTAATAATAGAGGATAAAGGGGTCTTAAATTCAGTGCTGGACGGCTGCCTACAGTTTACCAGTTCCTGAGCTGGCCACTCTGGAAGCCAGCTGCTTACATTGTCAGGTGCTGGTCATAACCACGGCTGCCTACATCTCCCCCTTATTTATTTATTAAATTTGAATTAGGTTACCTCTGGACCCTTCAGACCTTAGGCATCCCACACCCAAGCATGCTTGAACTCATTCATTAGGTGGTTGGCGTGAGGCGATAAAGCACACCTATAAAGTCGCCGCTAGCGCAGCAAGTCAGCGGTGGAAAACAGAGGTCCGAGCCCTTGTGCAAAGTGAAGGCATTGTGATGGGAAAGTTTATATTTCTGCCATACCCGCCTTCGTGCCTTTTTTCAGGGAGAGGTACATTTGGCACAAAACCTCTATGCACTCGGACATGCTTTCAGAGAATCTATCTCAGGATTGAGAACATCTCTAGTCGAGGCGCTCCTCGTACTCCCCGCTTCAGAAACATTGAGGTGATGCTGTAGGAGCCTCATGAGTGTACACCTTTGGCAATGGTCAAGATGGTCAGGATCTAGGGATTATGCCTGGATGGCCATTACCGGGTCCAGAAGGCTCCCCACTATGCCTCCCTAAGGGAGGCCAGCCAAATACCTGGGGGAGTGCCTTCCTTCATGGCAGTCAGCGCCTGGTAAACAACAACCTTATGTCCTGCATGGTCATGGCACAAATGACACAGAAACCAAAGGCAGAAACCACATCCTAGGAGAACAACAGCTCCCCAGATAAATACTCCCGCTCATTCTTTTAAAGAAAATTGAGGGCACCCTTGACCCAAGTGGTGAGCCCCTCCAAAGTAAGGGGATTCAGGTGGGTGCCATTCAGGGTAGCGATCTGCAACAGGAGCCTCCTGGATAGGTACTCGTCTTCTTTCGACCGGTTTCCTTTCAGGTACTCAGACAGGAGACGACTCTGATTGAGAGACTGAGAAGAGTTATATACCAAAGAAATAATATACAGTCCTGAGAGAGGAGACGCAAGAAAGCTGAATAGGTTTATATAGGTTAGCCAGCAGGAAGTGCATTTTGAGCACAAGAAGTAGGTAGGGAAAAAGGTAAGGAGGACCGGGGAGTTAGAATGGACCGGCATAGGCACTGGCCAGGTGCGTATGACGGCACACAATGGTATAAAATCACCCGGTATCCAACGCAGTACTGTAAATGGATTTCCAGTCAAGATAAACTGGGAAGGCTATACGCACTTCCTTCCAAGTCTGTGGGCAGAATGAACATTGTGTCTCTGAGGACAGACTGGCCCGAGGAACCTCCGCATAGGGAGGCGGGCCTAGGGGCGGAGCTGTGGGCGTCTCCCAAGCAGGTGGTTTAAGCTTCTCCGCCCCATGTTTGCCTTTCCTCCGCCTAGGGAGAGTCACAGACTCCCTTTCAACTGATAGGTTCTCTTGATCCTCCTCCATCTTTCTAACTTTTCTTCCTCCTCCATCTTGCCTAAGTTCCCTCCTTCCTCCTCAACTGAGCTATCGGAGCTGGAGGAACTCTCTGTCTCTAAATCTTTTGTGCTAGGATAGATGTTGGAGGCCCTTTTTCGTCCTTTATTATTTTTTTTACACTTATGTCTTGGACAATGACAATTTAAACAGAAACAAAGACTACATACTAGGAAAAACATAATTACGACACCCAGACCGACCCACACCTGGTCTACAACAAACACAAACATGATACTTCTAAGGTTTCTCGTGATTCAATTGCCACTTTACCATGGACCTATGACCACGGACCTTATGACGCCGCTTTTCCGCGGACCTTGTGATGGCCCTACTCACTGGGCACTTTCTGTGACGCCGCTTTACCGCGGACCTTGTGACGGCCCTACTCACTGGGCACTTTCTGTGACGCCGCTTTACCGCGGACCTTGTGACGGCCCTACTCACTGGGCACTTTCTGTGACGCCGCTTTACTGCGGACCTTGTGACGGCCCTACTCACTGGGCACTTTCTGTGACGCCGCTTTACCGCGGACCTTGTGACGGCCCTACTCACTGGGCACTTTCTGTGGCAATAACTATACCTGTACCGCCGCCGTTCCTAGCTGCTGAGTTCTGAATCCAACGAAGGTGAAGTCCTCACCCCCGGGGCTGTTTCGCATGGCTACAAGCATATTCTGTGAGCTATGTTTTAGCACTCAACAAGAAAATGCGCTCCTTCCCTGCTTCACATTGGCGCTTTAAACATCCTACCTATTCCACAACTAAGGGGACTGCACCCACCCCTGCCAGTGGTTAGAGCTCATGTCTTCCCAGTCTTTCCATTGGTGTTTGCAAGCAGGTTGACATGGGTTTAAAGTTTCACATAAGGGGCTTATTAGCATGTTGAGATACTGAAATTGGTGTTTGTTTTCCTATGAAATATTGATGCCAATCTTGACCTGGCATATAAGAGTCATGTGGAGCCACTCTAATGTCCTTACTCACAATGGTGCCCTGGCCTAGAGAAGTTAGGCCCCTTCTTAAGCACCTCAGTAACAGAGGTATCTGAGAGAAATGAAAACGATGCTTTTGACCTGATGGGCCCTTCTAGACAACCATAGTTGCCCAGGCACAGGAAGAGCAGAAAGCTCACCACCACGTATATTTGTAGTGTTATCACCTGGGGATCCACAGAGAGTTGAGTCACACAAGAACAGTGGCCTGATGGGTAAATGCTTTTAATGAAAAAAAGTACCCTAATGACTACAAAGTAAACACAAAATACCCTAACATCCACAAAGGAAACACAACCATTACTGATGTGCCTGTCAATCATAAAGAACTTTAATTCCAGTTACTTCAATATCCCTTGCTTAAAGAAATAGATACTAGCATTGCCAGGGAAGTTGACATCTTTCGTTGTACACTCAGGACCATTTCTCTCTCTCTCTCTCTCTCTCTCTCTCTCTCTCTCTCTCTCTCTCTCTCTCTCTCTCTCTGTAATTTCAGAACATAAACTCTCACTGTAAATGTAAACCATATCAAATCCATTCTCAACACGTTACGAATCTACATGGCTGCAGATACATATAAATGTTCTATAGTATTAATGTGTGTACTACTTCTAGTTTAAATAAGTAGCATCAGATGCTAATCTTTTTTTCTCATTAATCATCTGTCCACATTGCCATGTGAGACTATTCATTTAGCTGTAGCATTCTGGAGCACACCATTTTTGGCAATGCATCACAGTTTACTGTTCCTGTGTTCTCACTTGTGAACTTTTGAATCATTGTTGGGGTTTCTTTACTGAAAATAATGTTGCAGAGGACAGTCCTTGGCATGCCATTCTGTTGCACAAAGTTGAAATGCTTTCACTAGGATGGAAACCCAGATATCCAATGAAGGATCCAGAGCTTAGTGTACTCCAGTTTTGCATAATACACACACCAAAATTTTATGCTAGACCACACTCTTCCTATTGGTCTCTGAGTTAAACTGTTTCCATTCTACCAATTAATGGTTGTAAAATATGTGGTTGTTTACGTTTACAGTTCTTGGGACAATAGTGAGAACAGGTTTCTCTTTGATACTTATTGGTCACTTAGATTCCTTCTTCAAAATTTCTCTCTGTTTTCTCCTATTGGCCCACATAGCCATTTGTCTTAATCCAGTACTTTCTCTGGATCCCTTGGATACTTTGATTCTCATCCCTTTTCTTTTTTCACAAATACACTGTTTCTATAGGTCTACTGTGTCTCAAAGATTAGTTAAAAATTGCAGCTCCGGGGCTGTAGCTCAGTGGTAGAATGATCAGCCAGAGTTTGTGTATACAAGCCTTGAGTTCAAGCCCCAGTACGGAATGACAGAACACAAAGCACAGGGATGTTAAGAAGTGTACTGACCTGGAGAGCAGAGCTCTCAAGAGTACTGGAGGAGGCTGAGGGACAAGGTCAGAATCTAGAAGTCTGATGAGGAGTCTCAGGGATGCAGAGCTGTCATGGTCTCAGCGGTACAAAGTAATGAGCTAACTAGAATAGATTTTCTCAGAACTTGACTACAATCTGAGCGTGCTCACTTCACTGAGCATTTTAAGCCATGGTCTGACAATTGCTCAATCTGTGTAACTGAGTGTTGATTCCCTCTTCTCAGCGTGTTCCCAGGTAGCTTTGTCTTTGAAGAGAGAAGGCCGCTATGACTCATTGGCCTGGAACAATGAGTACCAAGAAGGCTTTCTACCTGAACACTGCTGCTGGGGAGTGCACAGCACATTCCCTAGTGATTGTGCTTGATTCATGATTGAAATCGTTAGACTGCTTGTCAAAACATTTATTTTACAAAAGCAGTGTTTCTACAAACTTACAATAGTTGTTTTGCTTGGGGGTGGGGTAATTCTACTTTAAATTGTAGGATGACAATTCAATAATAATTAATAATTAATTTTTAATAGGCAAAATCAATGTGCAGCCTGTAAATGAGGGAAGGGGGTTGAATTTGATTTCTTTCTCTTCCTAAGGGAAGAAATGGAAATGCTCTCACTAAGGACCCTTTCACCACCATGATGGCAAGCTTTCGGAGTAGCTCCTCCAGGGAGGTTAACTCTAAGTACAACGCCATTAAAGGAAAACTCCAGAGCGGCTGTCGTCCCCTGAATGTAGGAGAGCTCTTCCAAGATGTAATAGAGAGCAAGCAGGGGCAGTGAAATGGGAGGCAAAAGCTGGACACAGCTGTTCCAAAATACTGTACACTCTTGCTTCTACAGCCTCACCAAACACAGAGAAGAAATAGACCAGAGAGAAAGAGGTCCTGCTACTCTCCCAACAGCTCTGCATGCTTCTCCATTTCCACCCAGCCAATAGCATCATTGAAACCTATGCCAGCTAAACCCTCCACCCTAAACACTGAAGTGAGGACAATAACCTGCTTTAAGGATGCTGGAACCTAAGACCACACACAACCTGCCCTCCTGTTTTAAATTTAATAATGGGCTTTAATCAATATCAATCTCTCCATGATCAAGAAGAGACAAACAACACAGAATCTATTACAACATTCTGTCAACTCAAAGGTAGATAACTCTGTAATCAAGACCTGAGGAAAGGGCATGCACAAGAAAGACTACTATATTAAATCAGCAATAAAGTTTTGATAGCTCCTGCTCTGTGCTCATAACAAAATTCAATAAGACAAGCCTTTGAGATAGAGGAGAAGGATTAGATCTTAGTCTTATGCTGGGAAATAAAGGGAGCTAGGTAGATAGTGAAATATGAAAAAACCAATATTATTATAATCAAAACTTCATTGCGATCAGGGGGAAAAGCACGGCTTATATAGGAAGTGCATTAGCAGCTTAAAGAAAGAGAGGGAGCCACTCTCCCAGATCAAAGGACAGATGGAAATGAGAAGCATGAGGAACCAAAATAAAAGGTGAATATAATAGAAAAGCACGTGCCTGAAATGAATATCTGAATTTGCAGATCAAGGCTGTTCATCACGCAGCAAGCAAAATCGTTGAAAGGCAACCAGCACTTAGTCATAGCCGGGTTAAATATTTGCGGTTCCAAAGTAAAGACGATTTCTTATAAAGAGTCAGGCAGAGAGAGTTAAGCTGTGAGGCAAAGCGAGTTACAGATAGAGAGAAAGCAGAGTTGGGTTGTCACAGCCTTCTGCGTACCTAGGGTTAAGGACAGTAACATGAAACACAACCTTCAAAATACTTGAAGATAAAATTAATTCAAATAGCAAAACTAACAAAATAAATAGCAGACATCCAAAGGTGAAAGTATTCAGAAGCAATTTTTAAAAATATATATCTAAAGAGCATAAATAAGCTTTTTTGCTTCTTAAAATGAAAGTTTAGAGTAGGCATGGTGACATAGATCCTTTTTATTCCAGCATTTAGAAGGCAGAGGAAGGCTGGCCTAACTCTTCATGTTTCAAGCCAGCCAGAATTTGATTCAAAAACAGGTAAACAAATAAATGTTAAGATTAATGATCTTTCTCCACAAAATCACCTATAAGATTATTTTGTATAAATTATTACAAAACAGGAATGACGTTCTAATAACCATTGTAAAGGAAAGTATATCATACAAAACAAACCCACAAGATTAAATCAGCCTACAAAGAGACACAAAGAATTGTAAGGGATCTTGGGGTGATTAGAGTAATCAGTGGGTTTCTAAATTGGTTTGGAGGGGGCCTGTTACAAACAGTTTCGTTTGTAATGTTGATAATCACATTTAGTGAAATGTAAGGATGTGGGAACCGGATGGGGGGGTGGGGGGTGCGGGCGTTAGACACGACAGAGTCACATGATGAATCCCAGGAAATCCAACTCCAGAGACCAGCATCAGGGCCCAGATCTGAGTTTTACTACCCAGCCCCTAAATTTATAATCTTGTCTGAGTTTATCCCAAGCCCCTAAATCCTCTGCCAATTGTGTCTCCCCACACTGTGATCCTGCCCCAACTAAAGCCCTGCAAAATGAGGTAACAAAGAAGGAGTAGGTCGGTAACCTCACCTGTGAGGAGTTCTATGAAGACTCTGGAAGCAGTCACAGCCCTGACCTCTGTTCCTTTCTGTTGACTCACTGGTGTGTCAGGAGCCATTTTAGATCTAACGTTGTGTGCAGCAGATCAGGGCTCTTTGAGGTGTCACGGGATCTGTGGTGGCTGGCTCTCCATCCCATCTTTTCCTTCACAAGGTTAGCCTCTACATCTTCCACATAAAGATAGGAAGATTCAAATCAAGATATATGTTACTATATGGAAAGTAAGTGTTAAGGGAGAAGGGACTTCCTCTCCACCTATCACTACCAGCCCAGTGCCTGTAATTAGGAGTAATAGATCATATGTAATAGTAATTTACAAGTAGCCATGTCTCCATAAGAGCATCTATACTATATCAATAGATGAATCAAATACTTTCCACAGGAAATGCCAGGAAGCTCTCACTTGGATCTAAAGAAATCCTTTAATCTTAATAAACACAAATAGGTATTTAAAAAATGTCCCAGTGGCTTTTCTGACTTGAGATTAAGTTAAAGCTTACAAATGCACTTGGCTCCCACTGATTCAATGAGTTTACATTCCTTCTGACAAGTTTTTGGCACTGAGTTTTATTTATCCAGGACGCCTTTAGTAAATAAAATTACCCCATCAGTGTCAGAGACTAGAAATGGATTAATGTTGAGAGTCAAGATAATTTAAGAAGTGGCAACAAATGGACATTCATTTAATTAATTTGAAATAATACACCATAAATTAAAGGCTCAGCCTCCATGTGCATGACTCTATGTCCATAGCTATCGTTGTCAGCATATTCACTACACACAAGGGTTCTCTATCTTTATTTTGTATACTATGTTTCTGTCAATGAGAGAACTTCAGATTACTTCGTACTAAGATGATCATTTAGAATGTAAAACATTTAATAAGCTTTAGATGCATGTGCATTTTCTAAAACAGATGAATCTGTAGTGTAGAAGGAAATAATACACACATATACACATACACACATATACACACAAACATATACATACATATATATGTATATATGTACATATATATACATATATATATATACACACATACACATACATACATATACACATGCACATGGACTCACACACACACATATATACACACACATACACACATGTGTATACACACATATACACACACTTGCCCCCACACACATACGCACACAAATACACATACGCATACATATACACACACATGCATACACACACACATCCCTAAGGAATGGAGAGACGAAAAGATCATGAATGGCCCATCACCAGTGAGTTTCTAACCTATGTGAGCAGTTCCTGGTAAAATATGGCAAAAATAGACTAATCTGTTGCGTGTGGACTATATGTGTCCGATGACAACGATGAAAGTGGTCCACCCAAGCTACTGAGTAATGACCCTTTCCATTAAAACTATGATTTTATTAATCACTGTCATATTTGTTGGTTTCCTTACTGTGAGCATTACCACAGTTTGACAAGGCTCTCAGGTGTCAACTAAGGAGCATTTCTTTTTATTTCTCTAGAAGGTGGTGAGGTGAATAGGGAACTAGATGATGAGTGCCAAACCGAGAACCTGTCTCACAAGTGAAGCAAAGCCCTGGCCAAATGACTGGGATTAGCATTTATTGAGTGTCTACTATCTGACAGGCGTGCCAGATACTGTTGTCATCATCCCTGCTAATCCTCAGTCCCTGGTGGCTCCTAAGACTCCTGTTTCCCAATAAGGAAGCAAAGGTTCATAGAAAGTAACATAATTCCCTGTAAACTGGCTGATTCTCTAACATTTTATTCCAGATTCACTTCACTGTAAATCCCAACTCATTCACTATGCAACAACACAGTAACTCATACTTCAACAGTCTCTTTGCACTGAAATGTCTAGTGAAAATGACGAAAGATTTTAACTTGACTTTAGCATCAATATCACTGTAAGATCCTGTTTTGCACAATCAAAGAAGCTGTAGGTCTGAAGGACCTCAGACTCCATTTTAATCCTAGTGGTTGTCTTGTTTGTGGAAAGTGATAACAGAAGAGATGGAGGGGGAGGAGGAAGGGGAGGAAGAAGGGGAGGAGGAAGAAGGGGAGGAGGAAGAAAACTTGAACTTTCTAAATCATGAGTGAGGGACTGAATATGGGACTGGCTGTGGAGGGTTTTTTGTTTTGTTTAGTTTTTGTATTTTGTTTTTTGTTTTCTGAGACAGGGTTTTGTTGTGTAGCCCTGGATGCCCAGGAACTCACTTTGTAAATCAGGCTGGCCTGGAACCCACAGAGATCAGCCTGTCTCTGCCTTCCAAGTGCTAGAATTAAAAGTGTGTGCCACAATCACTCAGATGATAGTGGAGTTTTAACCTTCAGTGCTGCAAAAGAATAAACTGGCATGTCTCTAAGCTGTTACATCTGTGTAAGCTTGTTACAGTAATGAAAATGGAATAGCAGCAGCCAGAACTCAAATGTTTATTTAAGCGTGTTTTCTTCAGAACAATCCTCTTAAGAGAAATGATTCTTTCTTTTTTAAAAAAAAATGATTTATTTATTTTATATATGTAAGTTCACCATTGCTCTCTTCAGACAAACCAGAAAAGGGCATCAGACCCCATTACAGACGATTGTGAGCTACCATATGGTTGCTGGGAATTGAACGCAGGACCTCTGGAAGAGCAGGCAGTGCTCTTAACCACTGAGCCATCTCTCCAGGACAACAAATGATTCTTAAAGGCAGCTCATGGCATGACTTTGTAGTTGGCTAACTTTGTAATATGAAGCAGCAACAGAAATCTCTTTCCTGACACCACAGTCACATGACAGGTTGCAGGTTAACCATGGCTCTTTGTCCACTTATCTAGACAGGAAATGCCTGATTTTTAAACCTGGGCTACCCTCTAACTTCAGACTCACATTTCTGATTTCCTGCTGGCCGCACATCTCCCCTAGGATGTCCTACCACAATCCAGGCTCCATAAACCATATCCAATTTCATCCCCTCTCATGAGAAGTACTACCATCCCTATCCTATAACAGCTGGTGCCCTGACCTGCTAGCAAAGACCTGATCCTCGTTATTTCTCTCTTGACTAGCCCTGTACCATCAACTGAACCTAAGTGTTAGAGCACCTTTCTGGGATCATTTTATGTTTAATAAATGACTAAGAATCTTCACTCAATTAACCTGCCAACTTAAAGTCCCAAGGCTCCTACCTCAATGCTAGTGATCCTTTCATGACTTTGAGCTTCAGTCTCCAATGAAGACGCCACAACTCTGGAAATAGAGTCTGTTAAACGGGACCATTACAATGATATAACTGCAACTTTCCTTTGTAAAGTTGTGACACACCAAAAAAAAAATTCCCCATATCTTCCTTCCTATGCTTCCTTTTGCTACATGTCTTTGTCCCATGGTCTAACACTACTTCTCTTAGTGAGGATGTTTGCTGAACCATCAGCAAACATTGTTTCTCTATATTTGCGACATTGCTCCTGAAAGGACAATTTCTCTAGTACCTGCATGTGGAAAGATACTGTGCCTTTGAAATGTGCATCTTGTCAAAGAAGGGGGAGTGCAGGGATCCACTTCCTTTTGTCTCTATTATAAGTCAGACCAACACTCTTTCCTATAACTAGAATATGGTGGAAAAGGTTTTGAACATCTGGTTACTAAGAAGTGATACAATGCCTAGTGCCTGGCTCTCCTCCCCCTCTTCTCTTTCCCTCCTCTCTCTCCTCCCCTCCCCTCCTCTCTTCTCCTTCCTATCTTCCTTTCTCTTCCTTCATTTCTCTCTGTCTCCCTTTCTGTCTCTGTCTCTCCCTATGTTTCTCTGTGTATCTCTGTCTCTCTCATATCTTTCTGTCTGTCTCTGTCAGTCTCTCTCTGTCTCTGTCTGTATCTCTTTGTGTATCTCTCACTCTGCCTCTCTTTGTCTCTGTCTCTCTCTGTCTGTCTCTCTCTGCCTCTCTCTTCTCTCTCTTTCTTCTCTCTCTCTTTCTCATATACAGAGGTGGCCCTGAGTCTAGGAACTGAGGCCTCCTGCCCTGCGAGTGAGCCATACTGAAAATCCACCATCCATCTCCAACAAGCCCTCAGATGGCAGGAGCTCAGAAGCCCAAGCTGACATTTCCTTGGTAACTTTATGGGAGAGCCTTATCCAGAAGTATCTAGCTAAGGCACTCTCCAAGTCCTAATACAGAGAAACTGTGAAATAATAAATGTTTCTCTTTGAAGCCATGGGAGTTTAGGATAAATTGGTTATATATCAGTAGGTAATGATAAATCTTTTGTTGTTGTTTTATAATATCTGTTAATTTTTGAAATTATAATTTCATCATTTCCTCCTTCTCTTTCCTGCCTCTAATCCCTCCCATTTGCCCACCCTTGTTATCTCTGAAATTTATCATCTCTCTTTTTTAATTGTTGATAGCTCTATATCTTCATAAACATATAAATACTCTTTGCTCCATCTGTATCTGTTACTGGTGTATATATGATTTCAGGAATGCCTACTTGGTATTGAAGAACAAGTTGGTGTGTTCTTCCCTGAAGGAGACTATTTCTCTCACTCTCAGCATTGATTAGCTACCTGTAATTCTTTGACTAGAGTGGGGTTTCCCCTTTCTGTGTTATCATATGTCTAATGGTGACTTCCATGTTCAGGGATCTCTCTCTCTCTCTCTCTCTCTCTCTCTCTCTCTCTCTCAAAAGAATCTCTTGAATGTGTTTAGCATGTTGGATATGGACCTGAGGCTCTAGATTCAAGGATGCATTCATAATTTTGGCACCTGCTCTTATGCTAACTATAGTCTCAGGCAAAGAAAAGATATTAAATAAGCAATTATACACCTAATTACTTAATTGTCATGGTGTTATGATATATGATAAGAAGCAATGGGACAATATGAGAACTAACTAACATCTGCTATAGCAGAATTAAACAGACTTTTAGGAATGGAGGCATCCTTATGTAGTGGATAAGAACAGTGAAGAGTAAGCATAGGACTTGGTATGTAACTCCCTTACCTAGCTGACTTAGGTTTCCACAGTGATATTCTAGGAATGGGTTACTAATGTGCTAAGACGTGATGTATTCAGAGCAACATTGGGTACATGGTATGTGCTCAATTAAAACTAGATATCATGTTTTGAGTCTCTCTGCTTGATAAATGCGCTTTTGGATTCTAAACCAGCATCGCTCTAAGTCCTAGCTATAGCTAATGAGAAGTATGAGTTCTGTGCCCTGTGTTGTTAACCCAATAACTTATGAAGCTACCTTCTAGAATGCAATTTTAAGATGACACACCAGATTAATATCTAGAGCTGAGGGCTTTTGGAATGATAGAGAAGGAAGTATAGTGAAGCGGTCCTTAGAGAAACTTTTCTGTCACACAAGCTCAGGAACACAAACATCACAAATTCTTTACCTTCAAAGTCATACAATTCATACAGTATTTGGCCTTAAACAACTTAACCTCTAAAATACCAGGACCTTTCCATCCAGACCCAATGAAAGGCTCTTTTCCTTGCATTGTTGTGCTTTTCTGTAAGCATGATAAAATGCAGTAGGGTGGATGCAGAAAACAAAACAAAAGGACTAGTTGGGAATATTTTCATCTACACTGATAAACTGAGATGTATTTCAAAAAGACCCACCAGCCTCACACTAGGTGGATGTGTATTCACTACTGGTACCATATAAGTAACATGGCGGTAAACAGCATCTCCTAACTCACAGAACAACACCCATTCAATAGTCTAGAGTTGATACCTGTGGCTGCAGCTGCAAGATTAAGACACGCACACAAGAGAGCAACTAGAAGTGACAAATCCAAGCTGGCACATCTTGTCATCGAACTTAGCAGGTGTGCATGGTTTGAACCGGCTCAATTGTCTTTCACTTGGTTTTGCTCTAGCTATCAGCTCCGCTGACCTTGCAATTTGGAGACGTGATTAATATCCTGGGTGTGTTGACTGGTCTTATGTCAACTTGACATGCAAGCTAGAGATATCTGAAGGGAGGGAATTTAATTGAGAAAATGCCTCCATAAGATTCAGCTATGAAGCATTTTCTTAATTAGTTATTGTTAGGGGAGGCCCAAGCCAATTCTGGGTAGTGTCATCCATGAGCTAGGCCTGGGTTCTGTAAGGAAGCTAGCTGAGCAAGGCATGGGAAGCAAGCAAACAGCATCCCTCCATGGGTCCTGTATGAGCTCCTGCTTCCAGGTTCCTGCCCTGTTTAGGTTCCTGTCCTGATTTCCTTCAGTGATCAACAGCAATGTGGAAGTGTAAGCTGAGTAAACCCTTTCCTCCCCAACTTGCTTTTTGGTCATGGTGTTTTGTCAAAGCAATAGTAATCGTAACTAATACACCAGGAGAAACAGAAGCTCGGGTATGCGCTTAGGCTCGAATTTGCTGGCTTTCCCCACTTGTGTGGGTTTCTGCCTTATTGTCTGTTACCTCCTCTGGTAACGTTTTCTGTTGCATAGCAAATCTTCCTTCCTGTGTGATCCCAAATGATTAGGAACAGGGAAATATCACTGGTTTTCTGTTCAAAACAATTGCCAGATGAACACTCCTGACTTGCAGATGGAGCTGTGTGACAGGCTTTCCCAGGCATTTTTGGCACCAGAGAGTTGACGAAAATGATGTTGAGACCGTCAGATGCATTGTGGCATCAGCTGAAATTAACCACACCATCAAACTTGACACGCAAAATGAACACAATTTATTAGCTTGCTCACTTCAGGAGAGGTGAAATTCTTTTTTAAGAAATTAGAAATTTCAGGACTGGAGAGATGGAGAGAATATATGCTTAATTCAATCTGGCCACATTGGGACTAATGACAATAGATTCATTGACTGTCCCCTGGCAAGACTGCTCACAGGCTGGAGGAGAAATAGCCAATCAGGTAAAAGTACTTGCTGCTATTTCAGAGAACCTGAGCTCAGTTCTAGCAGTCATAACTGGGGCATACAACCTCCTGCAATTCTAGCTCGAAATGATCTCACACCTTCTTATGGCTTCTTCAAGTACCTGCACACATATAACATAAATAAAAGTAAAATAAAAAAATATTTTTAAAGACTGCTCCTCCCAAAGAAATAGAAATTTAAGTTAGAATAAATAAGAATGAAGGATTAGAGTACAGAGTTTATTTGAACCTCAGGTTACATGCAGCTAGCCCTAAAAGAACAGGACCCAGAAGCCAGGAATTATTTCTTCCTGATCTTGGAGGGGTTGCCCCAGCAACAGCATCCTTGTTTTAACAGCAGCAACAGCTGAATCACATGTATATTTTCCCAACGCATGTGAAAAGAGCTTTGTTGCATCCTCATCAACATATCATCCCAAGCATCTGCTGGCCAATGCCTTCTCAGAAGTCTAACCAACTAAGAGAATCCTTCCCAGAGCATGGGGAAGACTGACAATAGTAACTCAGAATCTGAGACTCCACCCCTAGAGATAACCTACAAGGTTCCAAGATGTACTTGGTACATCCAGCTCTTTCTGTGGATCTTCCAGCCCTTAAGTGAAACTACTGCTCCCAAAAGAGACTCACTGCTTTGAAGTTTTCTTCTCTCATATTTTTGTTATGTACTTGGCAACTTTAGGCCTAGTTAACAATTCTTTGTGTTGTTATTTTTAGCTCAAATACATAGTGGTTTTCTGTTTCCCTGGCAACTTGAATGATATAGGTATCTATTATTTATTGACATAATCTCTGAAGGTTTGAGAGCTTCCATGAAAACACTTTGCTAAATCAGATGTACAACACAATTGGGATAATTGTGATCAACATATGATAAAGGACTACACGCTACACACCATGGGGAAATGTTTCTTACGGCTCCCTCATTCACTGGTCACAACAGTCCTCTGAGACCTGTGTTACAGCCACCTTAGTCTTACAGAGGCAAAAACTGAGGTATAAGGAAATGTCATGCCCTACACGAGGTTCAAGTCTTCTGGTTCTCATTTTTGTTTCCTTCAGTCAGCTAGTACAGCTCATCAGTATGAAGGAATAGGTATTCAACTTCACAGAAGCTCCCCTCAGACCAAGAGAGTGGAGACCAAGGCTTTGTTTGGCTCTAAATGCCCAATGTGGTAACTCACTATTATAAGAAATACACAGTAAATGTTTGAGTTGAAACTTGAAGCTTGAAAGAGTAGATTTGGGACTTGAAAAGACTCTAGTGAAGAGAAATTAAGTCCTCAAGCTATCTTGAGACATCTAATTAAAATGGCTTTGAAAACAGATGCAGGGTGTGGCATCTAAATAGAAGGACTGTAATGGAGGAGAGGAAAATCTACATGAGACACTCTGTATGCAGTACCTAAGTGAGTTCTCAGAAACTGGCCATCAGCCTAGGAAAGATGGTGCTGATCCATTGAGAAAAGATGAGTGCTGTGGCCGGAAGCTACAAAAGGTGGAAACTGGGACCCATATTAACTTGAGGACACATAACTTGCCTAATCCAACTATAATTTTTATCCTGAGATGTTCTCATATTTAAAGTAGTAATTTGTCTGCTTTAATAGGGTCATACAAGGAACTCTTTGCACTCCATTTATTGGGAAATAAACCATAATTCCTGGAAAGTACTAGTAGTTTCTGAAACTGTAGTAACATTGGCAGGAGTCTTTCAATTAAAGATTACCAGGGGCTTAGCCCACTTCTGATGCACATTTCATCCAGAGAACAGTACAGACCCTAGGCAGGCCTTATTATTACACCACCAATATGTATTATAGTTGAAAGTTTAAACACTCACTACATCTGAAACATGAGTGCCATGGAGAATCAACGAACCTACTCCACTTTTCCTATGATAACATGTATAACAAAATATTTATTGAAAACTGAAGAAGAGAATTAGTTTAGAACATTGTAGAGCTTTCTCTGATGATGCACATGTGAAGTCACTATGCATTTATTTCCATTCCTCTTGTACTTGTCCCTTTAGTATTACTCAGTTCAAAGAGTCACATGGTTTGGGCAGATGTTTTCTCGGAGCCTTGAAGTATTAGAGATTTCCAGTCAGAACTTCTAAGTATAAAAAGACTGCTGTATTGGATTGATTTTCTGGGGAGTTTTTTCAATACAAAAAAAAAAAATCTCCTTTGTTTGTTTTGAGACAGAGTCTCACTAGATAGCTCTGGCTAGCCTGTGACTTCCAATGTAGACTAGGCAGGCCTCTAACTCACAGATATCTGCTTGTATCTACCTCTTGAGGGCTTTGAGATATATATATATATATATATATATATATATATATATATATATATATGAATCCAATAAGCTACAAATCTCTGGTTATTATTTCTTTATTTATACTCCCAATAGAAGTACATGATTTAATAAACATCACTGTGGCTGAGGACTGAGGTATGATATCCAAAAATGTATCCAAACTTAAGCAAAGTAAATAATTTAGCCCATCTTTTTTGACACTCTTGGCTTCTCTTTCCCTATGAACAAAGGGCAGGAACATAAAGTAATAAAAACACAAATTGCAATTCTGGTGATCATCTCTCCAAATGCCAAGTGCTAAAGTAATAGTCTTTGAAGATTAAGAATCTACACACTGTCGATTGGAACTGAGCACAAAGATTTATAAAGATCTGGACTCACCCAGTTGGCACAGGTAACTTTATCCTATACCACGTCCTTTCCATACTGTTCTCCAGCTGAAATGTGCATTGGAAGTGGGCTTTCATTTGGTTAAGTATTGGGTTATAAAATCTGCAGTAGCCCAATAAAGACTGAGAGTTAATTAGCTCTTAAAAATCTCCTTGGAGGTCTTCCTTGTTCCAATGTGATGGCATGAATCTCCAAAGTTATGAAATCTACAGTCCACACATTATTTGGTTTTCCAACTAAATTTTAATATTTAGCTAGATGAGAACAATAAGCCCAATTCTTATTCTCACCTTGAACCATTTCTCCAGAGAAAGAGCAAATGCCTGGCATCAGCCAGTTGTTCCTTGTCCCTCCTGTCAGTCATCTTAAGCATGTGTTTCCAAAAAATGTTATCTCATGCTCTACCCGATGACCCTTCAAAGCTATTCATCAACTCACGTATCAAAAAGTGCCCTGCTTTGTAGGCATTGAGTAGACTATACTTATTGACTAACTTAAAAATACATTTGGAGAAATTCTGCCAACTTTAATAACTTAAATACAAAAGTCATAATTAGCATGATTCTTCTCTTTGTTCTCATTTGCAACAGCAACAACTTCAAGATGTCAAAAGTCAGACTCTAAAATTACCCATTATTAAAATAACTGTTCTTTAAAGTCTATAAAGTACATTAGGCTACATGTGTAAGTATGTGTATTTACAGAGTAAATAAGGCCAATGTTGGCAAGGGCTGGGGAAAATACTCATTAGCCTCCTCACTCTAATTGTCCATGATTGTGTAACGGTGTGACATTGTTTACCAAATTACACATTTGTTCTGAAGTTGTCAATTAGAAAATTTCATACTAGGTAAACAAATTGTTTCCCAAGAAGATGCTGTCTTCTCCTAAACCATTTGTTATGAAAAATAAAATAATCTCAAATTGCCAGTTTCATAATGTGATGATCTCTGAGTTTCCATTTGGGGTCAAATTGCCACATAAATGTACTTCAGCCCAGACTCCAACCCCTTACTACCTAGCACACACAGTCATACAGACTCAGTGCCTTCCATCACTGGGCATAGCCCTTTGATGTGTATTAGGCTTTTGCTGCTGTGAACAGACATTATGACCAAGGCAAGTCTTATAAAAGACAATATTTAATTGGGGCTGGCTTACAGATTCAGAGGTTCAGTCCAGTATCATCAATGCAAGAACATGGCAGCATCCAGGAAGGCATGGTACAGGAGGAGCTCAGAGTTCTACATCTTCATCTGAAGGCTGCTAGCAAAATACTGGCTCCCAGGCTTCTAGGACAAGGGTATTTAAGTCCACACCCACAAGGTCACACTTCTCCAACAAGGCCTCACCTCCCAACAGTGCCACTCCCTGGGCCAAGCTCATACAAGCCATCACAGTATGTATGATGTTATTAAGACAATTTCCAGCCTGCTATTGCTTAAATGGAATGGTTTGAGTTTGGTGTTTCTTCATGATTTGCTTAAAATAGAATGAACAAAGAACAATCAAGGGGAAAAAAAAAGGAAACATTGGAGAAAAAAATGCAAACATGGCTGCTGAATTAATGAAGTCTCTGAATTAAAGACACAGAGCTTCCCTGTGAGGTATGTATTTGTTTATCCCTGTCTTCAAATTTTATGCTCATAGTAGCCTACTTAAAATGCAGGGAGATCATCCTGTGAAAGCTTGTCTATAACAACATCAACATGTTGGCAGCCAAAATGCATGACTTGAAACTGAAAAATGGACCCCCAGACAGAGTTATGGAATTAACAGTCTGGCAAGTCAAGGAAGGGTAAGATTCTGCACAGAGCCTTACCAACCTAAGACAGAAGTGCATTGCTTTTGATAATGCATATTCCACAATGAGTAAGGAAGATATTCTTGTCAGAACAACCTAAGACAGGCTCAGTCTTGTTTATAAAATAAAAAAGGAGGACATGTGGAGAGCTTTTGGGGCTGCTTAGCAGGACTCTGACATTGACCAAGGACAAGAAAATGGGCTTCTTGGCAGGAGTCTGACATTGAACAAGGACAAACAAGTGGGCTTCAGGCAGGAATCTGACATTAGGCTAGAACAAAGAAGTAATTTCAGGCAGGAATCTAAATCTTAGCTAGAACAAAGAAGAAATTTTGGACAGGAATCTAAATCATAGGCTTGAACAAAGAAGTAGGCTTCAGGTATGAAAATGACTTTCGGCTAGGACAGTGAAATAGGCTCAGATATTTTGGTCTTCCTGATAAGCCCTTAGAAATAGTGATCATGGAACTTTGTTTATTGCCTTGCTTGGTCTTTGACTATTTGTGTTTATTGTCTTACCTGTTTCTTGAGTATTTGCATCTATTGTATTGCTAGTTCCTCAACCTAGAACTGACCTTAATACTTACAAGTAATTAAAATGGTATAAAAGCAAAAAGGAGAAGGAGGAATGGGATAGGAGGCTTATCAGGAGGAAATGGGAAAAGGGGAAAACATCTGAAATGTAAGTAAATAAAATATTCAACAAAAAAAGAAAAGAAAAAATTCAGGGATAAAAAGATGCTGAGCATCCTGGGATCCTCTGAGAACAGGGATTATAGATGATGTGTTCACATGAGCAATCATTCAATGAAGCCTGTCATTGTAACATCTCCATTTTATGAATGAGAAGACAAGCTCAGACAAAATCTATGTTAAATCATTTATAACAAGTGTCCTAAGTCTGAATCCAAGTTAAATAAAACTAAATATTGTTCTCTGTGTAGTGATCTTGGTAGAAACAAAATGGTACCCAAATGTGTTAGTAGGCATGGGGCATTTGTTATACTTTGTACAACTTGTAAATAAGGAATTTTTGACTTACTATTTTTTTTAATATTTATTTTTCCTGTTTTCTCAAATATTCCATGAGTAAGATATTGGGGGTGTCCATCATTGCATTCCCAGCGTGTAGCACACAGAGAGTGTTCAGGAAATATGCTTCAGCTGTATCATGTGTTCAGTGTCCCTCATTAGCTTTTGCAGAGTCACTGTCTAAGATAATAGATGAACAGACAGACTAATTCCATATCTACTCATTCTCTGCCATTTTAATCCTATGCCTAACTAATGGTGAATGTCTTTTTTAAGCTAACCAGAACCAACTGCTTTCAAATCAGCTAGAAGTGTTTCCAAGTAGAATAGCAAATAATGAACTCTAACTACATGTCTGAAGATCTAGATGGTATAAATTGCCATGACTTCATTCTGAGAATACATATTATCATGTTCCCAGATTTACAAAAACTGTAAATTGGGATTTACAGAGGTTACATTAATTGTCCTAGAAGAAAAAATTTTCCCAGAATGTAAAGGTTAAAACACAAATGAGCCGTCTAGAAGCCTCACTAGGAATGAAGGCAAACCCAGGATGTGGGAATTTTACCTCCCTGGGCAGAGAATCACAGTACTCTATCCCTGTTCCCATTGCTGTCTGTGGGTGACCCAGGATGTACCTTCAGTCCTCACTTGTGAGGCACCTACAGTTCTCCACTCCAGATTGTTTGATGCCAAGACTGCCTTCAGGATGAGGCCTCAAGTCTTCCTCTCTTCCCACAAAGCAGCATTTGGATGGTAGTGGCAGAAACCATAGAATCCTCAAAGAATTTCTAAATTGGCACCATCTTTCTTTCCACTGTGTTTTCTTGCCCAGAATCCTGTGTCATGAGGAAAATACTCTACCAGAACTCATCCTACAAGTTCTACTTGTAGGGAAAACACAAAAATATTCCACTCTTAAAGACACAGGTCTCTACACATAAATCATCCAATCTCTTCTGCTATAAAATAGAGGAAGCCATTCTTAGTTTCTGCTGATTAAGAGCCCTACAGCATTTATACCCTCATCAACAAAGCTCACAACCATGCTTACTTGCAAAACAGAAAATAATCATCACAGACCAGTGATTTTCTCACCATCCAACAAACTAAAGGCAGAGGCTTACGGTAACTGAGTATTGGTCATGATTCCATGTGTTGACTGGTCTTGGCTTCATGGTTTAATTTGGTTATGGCTAGGGTTTATTTTTTTCTTACATATTCCTTATGTTGGTTCTCTTATTCATTCATAGGAAGAAGGAACTAGGCTGCCACGTGGAGGATGATTTCACCCATCCACTTTCATTGTTACCCTCCAGGTCTCTGCAAAAGTGTTATTTCCTGCTAGAAGAGATATCTGATTCCTAGCCTAGGTCTGTCCCTTTATACTCTGAACCTTATTATTATAACCTTTATCTGGTTTGTTGTTCACTTTGCTCACAAGTTATGAATGTCATAAGGGAGGCTCCAGGTCCCAGAGAACCGACACAAGGATTAGGAATAAGTAAGAAAAAATAAAAATAAAACAAACCCCAACCATAACCAAACAAAACTAGCCCAGACCAGTTAACACACAGAATCACTATATTCTGTAAAATAGACACACTCTCCCTATAATGTGTCCCCTTTAGTTCAATGAGTAAATGACCACATCAAATCCAGTTTGAATGTTCAGAGTTGTCACTTCTCCCAACCCCAAACATCTTGTATGTTTCCTAGGTGCTTTTTAAGATAATTTCTTTTAATTTTTGAAGTTATAATAAAACCATAAGATTTTCCCTTTTCTACCCAAAACTCTCCACATTCCCTTCCTTGGACTTTTTCAAATCCATGTCCTCTTTTTACATTAATTATTGCTACATGAATATGTTTTTATTTCTAAATACACAAGTACAACTTTCTCAGTCTGCTTAATGTTACTTGTAACATTTTCAGGGTTGACCACCAGGTACCAGATAACAAGTTTGATGTACTCTTCCCTGGGGAAGACAATTTTTCCACTCTCAGCATTCCTTTGTTGCCTGTAGTTCTTTATTTGGGGCTGAGGCCTCCAGACTTCCCCCTTCCACATTAGCATGCCTATTGTCAGTGTGGAGCTCATGTTTAGGCGGCCATGTTGGTGAAACTTCTGAGGTATAAATTCTGACATTCCTACAAGACAATCTCTTACAGCAACAATCCCTGAGCCTTAGGTACAGGTTGTGTTATAGATGTATCTGTTGAGACTGGTCTCCACAACTCTGTGTTTTGACTGGTTGCAGTTTTCTGTTTTCTAGGTTCTTGAAAACAGACCTCCACAAACCAAAAGAAAAGAATGGAATACTACCTGGATATCCCAAAAATAGTACAAATCTCTCTATTCTAAATTACAAATAAAATTTGTTTATGAAGGTGCAGATATCATATGTAAAATTCCTTAGGTTACCAATCAATTAATTTGATTCACTATCTAAATAGGAAAACTTGCCTTTGATAAAGTTATGTTTTGTTTTGTTTTTGTTTTTTTTGTTTTTTTGTTTTTTGTTTTGTTTTGTTTTTTTGTTTTTTGAGACAGGGTTTCTCTGTGTAGCCCAGGCTGTCCTGGAACTCACTCTGTAGACCAGGCTGGCCTGGAACTCAGAAATCCACCTGCCTCTGCCTCCCAAGTGCTGGGATTAAAGGCGTGTACCACCACAGCCCAGCTGATAAAGTTATGTTTTTTAAAAACCTAATTTTCCCTACCAGCATGAAGTTTCAAGAAAACAAGAACAGCTATAGTTAAAATTGTATGTTCCTGTGGTCCTTGGAGCTAGCTCAGTCCATAACATTCTTCCCAGAGAAACTTGAGAACCAGAGTTTGATCCTAGCATCCACAAACAAAGCTGGGCATGGAAGCACATGCTCATGATGCCATTATTGGTAATTGGGAAAGCAGAGATAGGAGTATCTCTGGGGCTCACTGGCCAGCCAGCCTAGCTTCCTGAGGAGACCTAGGTTCCAGTAAGAGACTCTGCCTCACAAAACAAGGTGGATAACTCCTAAGGAAAAACACTAAACATTGATCTTCTGCCCCCCCCCATGCATACACATATGTACATGAACATGCATGTACACACACACACACACACACACACACACACACACACACACAACTTGTTTTCATAAGCTGAATGCTGACTTTTATAGTTTCCAGCTTTGCCTCCAGAAATGACCAGGAACCATTTAATTTGCTGTTCATGGAGACAAATGTCACATTTAGCCTTAGGAAGTGCTAGATCTTATGGAGAGGTCATTTGTCATTTTGCTTGGATAATTTCAACCAACCTATTGACGTTTTTTGTTGTTGTTGTTGTTAAGAATATTATCTTTAAAAGACTCAATACAAAAGATGAAGATAAGGAGAACAAAGGTTTCTTAACCACTACAAGACTCAGGTGTGTTACCTTTCTTTTATTGAGAACATTTAGATATGCAGATACCATCTTTAATCTTTATGTCATCAGTCTTACTTTTAGCCCTTGTTTTCTAAATGTGATGTCTGGTTGCTACTGGAATATTTTTTACTAACTTATTTATTCCAGTTGAAATTGTCTTTAAAATCCATCCTGAAAAAATCCAATTAAGGTAATGTCAGGGAACTACATGTGTAATTCTATCAAAGCAGCCAGTTCTGCATATCAATTACTAACACAGGGATAAAAGCTGGAGACACACATGTGAACCTCACAGCACCTAATTGGGATACACCTATGCAGGTATTTCTATTAAGCATCTTCACCAGTATCCTGGCTTGGTTGTCTTATCTTTTTTTCCTGAGGCTTATTTTTTCTTCTCTATCTCTCCAGGATGACTATGATACCTTGCCCTATTCTTTGAGGATAGGAGAGTTTAGAGTTTTATATTTGGAAAGAGAGGGGAGGAAGTATATAGATATATCTTTTTATTGTAAATAGATTCTTCTCTGATACAATACAGAATATCCTTACCACAGTTTCCCCTCCTTCCACTCCTCCAAGCTGTCCTCACTTCTCCTCTCCCCCAGATCTGTTTCTACTCTGTTTCCCTTCATTAAAGAGCGGGTCTTCAAGAGACAATAACCAAGCATGACAAAACAATACACAATAAAATAAGGCAAAAGCCCTCATATCAAGGCTAGACAAGGCAACCCAATAGGAGGAAAAGAGTCCCAAGAGCAGGCAAAAGAGTCAGAGACACCCCTGCCTCCACAGTTAGAAATCCTACAAAAACAACAACCTAACAGCCTTTACGCATACATAGAGGACCTGGTGCAGACCCATGCAAGCCCTGTGCTTGCCCCTTTAGTCTCTGTGAGCCCATACTCACAGGTTTAGTTGATTCAGTGGGCCATGTTCTCCTAGTGTCTTCCATCTCTTTGACTCCTATAAGTTTCAAGGCAAGGGGGCAGATGGACACCTCCAATTTAGATTCTCTCTCTCTCTCTCTCTCTCTCTCTCTCTCTCTCTCTCTGTCTCTCTGTCTCTCTCTGTCTCTCTCTCTCTCTCTCTGTATAATGTCTGTCTGTGCACCTCTGCACTGGCTCCCATCTGCTGCTGGAGGAAGCCTCCCTACTTGTACTTAGGAAAAAAATATATATATATATATATCACACATGGTATTGTAGGGAAATTGTCTTTTCATGTCCCTGCAGCATTTCTAGCAACTAAAACATCTTCTAGTACAATCTAATATTCTACAGAGATTTGGTAATATTATTTCATGAAGAAAGGAATAGATAGACTAGTTACAAGGGTGAGGAGTGGAAATTATCTTCCTCAAGGACTTCATAAATGTGTCAAACATGAAATGAGTGAGTACCTTTCACCATTGCCTGTCATTTACTAGCTGAACAGACTAGATCACAGGTTCTGATGGAAGGATAAATCACCATTAAACATGTAGCCTTTCCTTGGCCTGAAATTTTTAGATAAAAGGCAGGAAAGAGAATGGATTTCAATTCCAGATCCACTTTATAAGGAAGGCTTACAAAGCCCTAGAGCTGGTCCTTGACCTATTTTAATTTGCTCTTACACAGTTTAATTTCCATTTATTAATAGCCAAGACAGGAACAAAGGCAGAGTTCTGCCTTTCAGAAATGAACCCCTGAGCTTCAGTCAAAGCTCTCACCTCAGATGAATCCACCAGAGAAGAAGTCCTGTGTCTCCTTACTCCTCATTACAACAGGGCTAAGGACAGAGGCCAGTGACAAGCTTGTCCAGACTGCTAATGGTTGTCTTCTGGAGTTGACAGTGTAAGCTGTGGAATAATGGTTTAAAAGATAAAATCTGAGCCAAAAATTGCAATATTTTATTTGATCTATTTTACAAAATGAATTAGCAACCAATAAAGAAATTCAAGAGAATGTAAAACCTAGCGTGTCCTTCCTCTCCCTCTCCCTCTCCCTCTCCCTCTCCCTCTCCCTCTCCCTCTCCCTCTCCCTCTCCTCTCCCTCTCCCTCTCCCTCTCCCTCTCCCTCTCCCTCTCCCTCTCCCTCTCCCTCCCCTCCCCTCCCCTCCTCCCCTCCCCTCCTCCCCCTCCCCCTCCCCCTCCCTCTCCCTCTCCCTCCTCTCTCTCTCCTTCTCCTCCTTTCCTCCTCCCCTGGACCTCTCCTTCTCTTTTCTTCTCTCCACCCTCCATCTGTTTCTCCTCTCCTCTCCCCTTCTTTCACCTCTCCTTTCTCTTTCTCTTCAATTCTTCCCTGGATACTCTTGTCCTTGTTTTTAAAAAAAAATAGAGAGAGATAGCAACCCTGGTTCTAAAAGTCCCAAATTGCCACAGCAATGGCTGTTGTCAAACAACCAGTCACAGTAGTCCACCCTGTGTTGCTAAAATTCCTTCCCTGCAACACCTACTCCTCATTCTGGATTCTAACAACAAACCAATGTGTGATTCCACCAAAGTTCACACCAGGAAAATTTTTACTAGGCTTACTTACAGAACAATGGGAGAAATGTTACAGGCAGGTGCATGGATCACCTTAAAACGATCACACTCAAAGTTCTGTGCCCAGAATAAATAATTCAGTGTAGAAGTGGCTGTGTAGAAGTGTTCTTTCTTAGTACTTCCTAACCTCTATGCTAAGCCTTCTCAAAGATCTACCTATAATTAGGACAGAGTTGCTTACAACTCTTTGGAGGGATAGCTGGATTCTTAGTTGAGTATCCCATAATCTTTTACACTACTTCCTTCCAAAAGAGACTGTCAATGGTCAGCAAAAACAGCTGTGGTGAGCCTTAGAGCGCAGGAGCAGCCAGACTCCTGAGGATGGCAGCATTTGGGCTTGGAGGATTACTTTGGACAAAACCTTGTTTGATGTTGCAGTTGCCCACAGTCAATTGGCATCATCAAGGACTGATAACGTTTTAGTCATACTCTGATGCCATCTCATCTGTAGACATTATTTTACAACATCCCAGCAAGACAGCAAATTCAGATAATGTAAGGTATTTTGAGAGACCATGTCTGTGTATTTATTATAGCATGTTTTTGTAATTATTCTACTACTGATTATTCTTAATTTTTTTCACTATACCCAATTTATGAATGTTATCAGCCCTCTTGCTGAGTGTTTATCCAGGTTTCTCTGGGAATGTGTGTTGTTGTAAATAATTAAAAATGGCCACAGGTCAAGTCGACTATCTAAGCTGCAGTGGCTCTGCCAAGCTCAGCGCCATCCATGTTCCATGGCCAGAGGCCACGTGTGCACTGCAGCTAGAAACAGCCAGCCAGAAACACCAGCCCTGCCACCCACAAGACATCAGTGTGGGAGATGGCTCTGCCAATCTTCCATGCTGTCTCCGCAAGGCTGGGCATTGCCCAGACCATCCCACCATCCATGTGGGTCCAGTAGGAAAATGAGACTCTAATGGTTAAATTATCCAAAAGCTTATGTATTTGGTAATGATAAGTAACAAGATGCCCATACAATCAGAAGTGTAACCCAATACCCAACCTAGTTATACCAACTACCTTTGACTGCTACAGGCACATATACATCTGCCTCCATGTTCCCCTCTCTCTCATCCCCGGTAAGAGCCAGGGGAGCTGGCTTAAATAGGGAGGGGGAAAGAGGAGGGACTGGGGAGGAATAACTTAATTGAGCTACACCCCTGGCCTTTAGGAAACTCATGAATATGGAAATCTCGGTTAGTCAGGACCTCTACCTGTAGGTGTAACGCAAACCTCTCTGGGAGGAGCTACTCTGAGCCAAACGCAGATGTAGGCCACATGTAGGAGTCTGGAATCCGAGGCCGTGGGGAGATACATGCCATCCCTCATAGGCCATGGTAACGTGTTGGGTCTCTGGCTATCTCAAACCCAGTGCTCTACCAGGGAGACCAAATCATCTCTTCACAGCCCTACACAATACTGCATTACCTTCTTTGGGACAAGCTCAGGTGCTGTATAGCTTATTTTAAATTATTTTTTCTAGTTTCTTTGATCTCTTAAATTCTTTGTTTACATTACTTGCGATATAATAGTCCCTAAATATTATGAGTATGAAATTAGAAACTAATACCTAAATATACAGAAATTCCAAAAAAGTACAAAGAAAATGACAGAAACTATATGAGTCCAGTCACTAATACCAATTTACAACTCCATGATAAGGTCCTGTTGGAATAAGCATCAGCAGCACAGGGATGTTTACTGTGTGTTACAGTGAAGGTCTTAGGAGAAAATCACACTATATTGGCCCATCCCCACTTTTCTGAGTTCCTGGAATGAATTCATGAAGACTTAGCATAGATCAAAGGCTTCTCAAGGCCCATTTCATTCCTAGTTGATTTTCTTTTCCTTTTTTAAGTGATTGTTTACTTTTACTTTATGTTCATTGGTGTTTTGCTTGTATGTATGTATTAGATCCCCTAGAACTGAAGTTACAGACAGCTGTGAGCTGTCATGTAGGTACTGGGAATTGAACCTGTGTCTCTAGAAGAACAGACAGTCCTCTTAACTACTGAGCCATCGGTCTTTCCATCCCCTCTAGGTGCTCTTCAATACTGAAAAATGCTAAGTAAAAGTGATTCCTTTCTATAAAGCTATCCATGTGGTTCTCTAAGACATGTGGCAGTTTTTCATTTCCTGCCAATACCTCAGTTCTTGCTGGTGAGGATGTGAAAATAATCAAACCTATATATCTTGATGGCTTTTGTAACTCAAACTTTTCAGTGGCTGGCTTCCCTCCACTGAGATGAATTAATGAGCGAAACGCTCTCAGTATTATATGATGTCATTGCATGGAGTTGGCACATGTCAAGTACAGGCTCCACACCAAGTTCCAGATTCATGATGCTGTCTGGATGCTTGAATGTAACAGAAGTTGGTAATTCACATGCATTTAAATAACAATACTCTCAGCTATTTGTCCTGTATTTATTCACCAGAGAACAGGAAACTGCATGAAGGGGAGAGAGGTCTTGAGATAAGCTTTAACCTCTGTGGTATCACCACATGTGATTTAAATCTGCTCTCTGGTGCACTTGCCTTCTCCCTGATGCAAAGATGAGACCCTGTAGAGAATGGAGAGTTTTCTTTTTAGGAGACCATTTCAGTATGCAGTGTGATTGAATGTGCTCTGCAAGTACTCCCTCCCTGCCTCCTGCCACCCCCATGTGTCTCATTAGACTATCCATTCACCAATGTACTGTGAATCCATGACTCATGTTGCATGTGGCATGACATTTAGTGACCTTTTTAGTTGGCACCACCCAGAAGTCCAGGCTGCATCAACACTGAGTTCTCCCAGAGTCCCATGAAGGGATCTGTCAAAAAAAAATATTTTTCTTTATTTTGTTTTTCATTTTTGAGACAGACTCTCACTATGTGGTCATGACTGGCCTAGAACTTACCTTGTAGACCAGGATCACTTTTTGAAATTTGTATTAATCCTTCTCTGTTTGGCCCCCACATTTTGAGATTGTAGGCAAGATCTACTATGCCCATCTCTATTCTGCAATATTTTGAAATAAAATATTCATACCCAAATCCTGATAGATTTTTGTTCTGAAAAAGGAATTCTGTAGCTGACCTATTAGCTTGTCTCTTTCTTAGTGGCCATTTGCTATATGATATATTGCTAGTGATATAAAGATAAATTTCCCAGGCTCCTAGATTCACTCTTCCAGTTATGCTGGACATTATAATTTCACAAACTTCCTTGTTTAAATAACAAGCCTTTTCACATTCACTTTAAGAAAATTGATGTCGAGTATGTTGTGTCAAGTGTCACTCATGTTTCAAGCTGCTCGGTAAGTTCAGATAATTCTAAAAGGCAGTGGGGCTCCTTCATGATACACTCGTATCATAGCCAAGTTTTAATATAATCCTGTATTTCAGCTTTGTATGGCAGACTGTGGCTTGAAAACATGCAAGGTTCATCCAAACAACTTAAGAGTTTGCCTTTTATGTCTTCCATCACAACATCAGACATGGATTAAAGCCGTGTCTATTTCTAATTCTAGAAGTAGTGAGCTATGAAAGAAATAGCAAACAGCATTACAAAGTAGTGCCCACCACGATAAAAAGGAAAATGAAACTGCCCTTAAAGTACTCTGCCTCATTTGCATTTTCAAATTAGGAAAGTTTCAAATGCAGAGTAGCATAAATGAGGAAGGGCTGGACTCATGGGAGTCATGAAGAACTGAATACTTGATTATTACTGTTGTAGAAAATACAGCTAGAACCCTACTCCCCCTTACCTTGCTGGAAATAATGCTGCTGAAAAAGCCTATCTGTCTGTCAGAGATCTCTGGAAGGTGGTGGGTATGCTGGCATGGAATGTGTGGAGGAGGACAAATGGCAGAAGATGCTTTTATTGACATAGCTGGGTCTAAGAAGGGTGTTGCTCTGTGTTCCCACCTGTGGGACTTAGGATTTCACCCTTAAAAGCATAGCATTATCTCATAAATATTTTTCCCATTAACAGAAAAGTTTAGTTCTAATCCACTAAGGAAATTTACCTTCATCTTCAACTGCTATTGATACTGATATGCAATTCATATTATTTTTGATCATGTCCTTTAAATGAACCATTTACTTCCTCCTCTGATCTTATAGATTATTATATCCATGGAGTCAAAAACTGGGTCTTCATTTCACTTAATCCTTATGTAATATCAAACATGAAATAAACAGAAACTAAAGTAGATGTCCCCCTTCATAATCTCTCAAGGATTTTTGAATATCATCTTCAATTATATAAATATTCTTATTCACCTTTCTTATTTATTTCCTTAAAATAGTCTGCCAGTGTGATATCCTCCCCTCTACACACATTGAGCTCCTCCCCAGCACTCAGTTCCATCAATACAAAGAATACTTGGACATTTCACCCTGGGACTCTCATTGGGCCAAGGTCTGAGATGGAGAATTGAAGGTAGCATCCCTCAAACTCATACCACAGCCCCATAGCACTGACATGTAAGTTTTGCATCTGTGAGTAGGTTACAAGTTTAGCAGCTCAGTCACTCAATCTCAGTTGACTGAATATATTCCTTTAACTTTGCAAGGGGAACACCTTGCTTCTCTGTTTGGTGCCACTGTGGGTCTAAGAGTAACTGTGGGAACCTGAAATTGGGCTTCGTCATTCTGAAAAAAGAAGTTGTCTATGGCTTCCTCTAACTTCCTTTCCTTTTTCTAAATTCCATTCACCAGAGCTTGCACTAGCTGAGTCATTCTAAGTCTTGGTCTTCCAGAATCCCAGAAGTCACCTAAAAATTGCATTTATATTTCTATTGAGTACCCAGGAAGGTTCATTCCCAAATCCTAGTAAATTCTTTCTAAAAAGCAAAAAGTCACATGGGACTATAGTTGAAAGGAAATGAGGAAATTATTATTCTAAAAACTAATCTAGGATAGGGACAAATTATGTCCAAAAAATGGAGAAACACAGATTAATTTTTGCCCTGGCTAGAAGGTGATGCTAAAAGAGGGAAGAGAGTTTTAGATAGGGAAATGAAAGCCAACATGCTCCTGACTTAATGAGGATATCCCCTGAGTTAATTAATTACATGCCTAGGATTATGAGCTGAGCTGTGAACTTCTCAATGGAAAAAAAAAAAGGAAGAATCATAGACTGAATCTATTTTTAAGAGTTAGAAAATGGCTTTGTAAAGAAATTGTTGAGATACTGGAAATTTCAGAAATATAAAGGATAAGTTATTCTTGACGGTACTAGACCTACTTAAAAAAACAACCTTTGAGATGGCTACTTCCCTCACTGCTGGACACAGTACAAGTCATAGATTTCTTTCTCCCTTTCTCCTTGCTCCCCTCGTCCCCACCTCAACTTTGATTCCAAAATACCTTTAAAATCAGGATACTAGGATCTCATATTTGAGGGTCACATTCACTATACTCTTTCAGAAGCTGTGATGTACCAGAAAAAAAAGGAAGGGAATATTATAATATCAAGGATGAACAGAAACTCAGCCTCACAATGTCACTCTTTATCAAAGTCATAAAATGTCCAATGTAGGTTAGTCATGAGGATTAGCAAAGGAGCGAAATTGTGTGTGTTGGGCACCCCAAAGCATAAGAGAAACAGAGATGCCAGCATAAACCATAAAGGAACCATGAAAAACATGACCATGAGTCCATGCGGAATCATGGCAAAGGGTTTGTACACCACAGGCCAATATTGGAATTTAAAATTAATCTGACAAATACCAATGATCTTCTACATTCTGTTGGGATTTTAAATTTAGTTGGTTCATTAGCTGATCATATGAGATTAGAACAAACAAACAAAAACCCTGCAAAGTCTAACCCACTTGATAGTGAATCAGTAACATTATCCATAGAAAATACTTTGTGTAATATTTACTGTAAGCTCAGGGCTCACATATACATAAATAGTCATCAAGAGATTCTACTAACTCCCTGAAATTATACACAAAGTATTATGAAAATATAGTTAGATATATCCAAATATTTACAAAGAAAGCTCCTAACCTACCCAGGCAGGGTAGAACACACCTATAATCCAAGCAATCAGAAAGCTGAAGCTGGAGGATTGTCTGACGTCAGCCCAGCCAGACTAAGGCCAGCCCTGAGCCTACTTATGAAAAACAAAATCATTTACAAAATTTTTGAAAGGCAAATAGTTACCTGTAACTGGTCTTTGCTACTTTGTAGGTTCTTCTTTTCCCCACATTTTATCCCCTCTCTCCCCTGGGTTTACTCCTTATCACTAGATAGAAGAGAAAGAAGGATAGAGGTGAGAGAGAAATCGAGAAATCACAGAAACTAATTCTTTCTTGTTTCTTCTTTGCTTGTAGCTGATATTTCTACGTTGTGAGTTTTTCCTTTCCCCATCCATTATCTCTCCAACCCCCTTTTCACCTCCTATCATTAGATAAGAAAGGAAGGAGAGAGAGAGAGAGAGAGAGAGAGAGAGATCTGAATCTCATTTCTTGTGGGTTTTTTTGTGTTTTTTTTTTGTTGTTGTTGTTGTGTTGTTTTTTGGGCTTTTTTTGAGCACAGCTACTACTAACCTCTCTAAAAGACCAACAACCACCTAATCCTTCTATTGGGGATCTAGCATTCATGTACTCTATGAAAAGTTCGCAGGAATTCCAGATGTCACACAATCACAGAAATTATCTGCAGCTGGAAAAAGCATGCCTCTGCTGAAGCATAAGGCAAGTCATAGTCAGCGGCTGCAGACAGTCCAAAGCATCCCCACATACACAGACATGGGACTAAAATGAAAACACATTCTTATAATATTTCTGTGCTCTTAAAATAAACTAAAATTCCAGAATTCTCACTACATTCCCTCCTTCTAAGTCATCAATTGTGCTGAATGTGGCAGGAAATTATAAATAGAGACATTTTCGAGGAAATAAGTACTTTTTGGGCCATTGACCACAGTTCTCAAGGAGACTTCTCTGCTCTTTCTACTGGAGAAGCTTTGCCTTTGATGTGTGAAAACAATAGCAACTAAAAAATCCTATCACTGACATTAAATTGCATCTCTCTTTCCCACAATGAAAGCACCAGGCATTTTGAGATCTGAGACCTTTAAGGGCTTGATCACAGTCTCTTTGCAAATGATTGTATTCCCTCAATTGAAGGACATTGATATTGAAGACTTCTGGCTATAGCTTGACTTGTTAGATTAGCATGGAACATGTTAGAACATGTTTGTTTTGTTTTTCTTTTTCTGTTTATTAGTACACTATGAGTTTGGTTTACAATTATTTTATACTTGTAAAGGCTTGATTAAAAAACAATATTCTGCACTGAAAATCAGGAACTTGAAAAAGCTTGCCTAGGTCATACTACCAGTGTGTAACAAAGCAAAAATGTGTATACATATCAGAACTGTTAGCCTGAACTTCTATAGACATACTCTAAACCTTGCTAGATCCTGAATCAGATTACATTACCATCTCACAGGCTTTTCCACAGTGAAAAAATTTAGAGAAATAAAGAGATGCATTTGGCAGTACTCAACTGTACTAATATTTTCTAAGGTTCTCTCTGGACATTCCTGGAATTATCACATATGATGCTCCATACTGTCTCATACCTTCTTCTATCTGTGATATTAACAGGAATATCTCTTGTGCTACTTGACCTCACAATGATTAGCTATGTTTGATTTGGAACAGTGAGATGACAAGGCCTTATGCTTCATTACTCTATGGATCAACCTCAAAACTTCAGGAGAATGCTTCTAAGAAGCCATGGGTTTGCATTTATTTTTGTGTCAGCTCCTAGCTGGTGGACACTGAGTTGAAGTACATTTGTACAAAATCCAATCTATCAAATAAATTGTAATTAAGATTCTAAAAGTGGCCCTCAGGCATTGATTTCTTACTTGTGATAGAGATATATAGAATACATGTAATGTACTAACCCAGAACAAAAACACTGAGCACTTTTTTTAAAAAAGGATTTGTTTATTTTATGTATGCAAATACACTGTTACTGTCTTCAGACACACCAGAAGAGAGTATCAGATCCCATTACAGATGGTTGTGAGTCACCATGTGGTTGCTGGGAATTGAACTCAGGACCTCTGGAAGAGCAGTGAGTGCTCTTAACTGCTGAGCCATCTCTCCAGCCCCAACACTGAGCACTTTTAACCATGGGTTTAGGTTATCTACTTAGTACACTGAGAGAATTGCAATCACCCACTTTAAAAACTTTATAGGGTTTTGCTGCTTGCTTGACTATGTGGATGCTCTTTCAGATTCCTCTGAGAATCTCAATGAGCCCCATATAAAGGCTATGGGAAAGATGGAACTTCAGCTGATTTATATGTTTTTTTACAAAGCAACCTGTTCTCACCTCTGTAGTGGGTGTGGATGCTCCTGAAACTAAGATACCCACAGGCTAATCCGCACCTGGATGTTTAAAGCAGAAAGTGCAAAAGATTTCCCACTCCCAAAGAAGGTTTAGTACTAAGGATAATCTTCTGCCAGATGTTCTATTATTAACTTAATACCTTGGTTCTCCAACTGTGGTCCCTAGTCCAACAACAAGTATCACTTGGGAAGTTGTGAGAAACAACTTCTCAGACTGATTCTGCCTTAAACATTCTAGGAATAGGACCAAATAATTTGTTTGAACCAACATTGAGGTGGTTTTGGAGTTTTGGAATCATTGATTTAAGATTGCTCATCAGACATACTGTCTAGACCATGGGTTTGAGCAGTTTCAATCTTGACATTCTTCTTTTATATTCCACATCATTGTGAACATTAAACTACCTTATTTCCCAGTGTAATGAAACCCATGAGCAACAAATGAGAATTAAGCGATTAGGTACCAAGATCATGGGAAAAATACAGTCACCTAGAACTGTCAATAGACAGGATCCATGAGCATTATGCTGATAAGAGGGAGCTGTTGTGAGTAGTTATTCATTTACTTGTTCACTTTATTGCTCACTAATTACATGAATTTTGTTGTGTAGTATGGGCTTAGATGGTTTTTAAATATTCTGTGTCAATGGTGATTTTATACATCACAACTTAGCTATATTACCTCAATACATTACGACTAGTCCATTGTCAGAGGAAAAAGCAACATACTCCCGAATACAAAGACTTGTCACTTCATCTTCCTTCAAGCATAGTCAAGGAAATGATTTCATCAATTTCTGTGGTTCAGGGGCAAGCCATCTCTGCAGTGCCCTGGTTCACTAATGCCTGTTATTTTGGAGTAATTGCCCTTTTCTTGTTAATATGCAGTTGTTCTTGTGTGATCTCAAGAATGTGCCCCATTAGGGCTCTTTGTTCTCATATTGTACCTGAGAGAATTAGCCTTCTCTCCAAAGCCTCTATATTGGTGTTCCTTTCTGAGGCAAGTAGAAATGCTTAGAATTTGAGCACAATGTGGACTGCTACTCCCCAGTGATTGATTTGTACAAGTTCATAAATTGGCTGCTAGCCTTTCTGGGCTATGTGCAATATAGAAAGATGCTTCAAGGGAAATGCAAAGCATAGAGGGTATTTTCTCATTTATTCCGGTTCATTGTACTAAGATTGAATTTGACTGTATTTACTATAAATGTTTACATGTCCTGTCTTTGGTCTCTGTAAACCACATAAAGGTAAATATTTGTGTATACATATTTGCATTTATATATGCAAATTTATTGTGTAATCATGATACATTTGTATATAAGTGGATGTTTTCAGACTTTAACAAAAACTACAATAAGTTTTGTGGGATTAGAACTGAAGATGTGGGGTAAGAGGCAATAGAGTCATGTGATGAATCCAGAAAATCCAACTCCAGAGACCAGTATCAGGGTACAGATCTAAGTTTATTGCCTAGCCCATAAGCTTATATACAGTGTTTGAGTCAATTCAAGCCTGTAAGTCCTTGGCCAATCATATCTCACCACACTGTGCTCCAGTGAAAGCCCTGTCTAATGGGGTAGCTCACAAGGAGTGTGTTGGGGGGAGCATCTTCACCTGTGATGACTTCCATGAAGATGGGGATGGGTCACTGCCCTGGCCTCAGTTCCTTCTTACTATATTACTGTGGTACCAAGAGCCATCCTAGATATAATGCTGAGTGGATTAGATCTTCTAGAAGTCCCAAGAGCCTGTGGTACCTTTCTCTCTAGCCCACTTTTTCCTTGACCAGGTTGACTTCCACCTCCCCACAAGTTTTTAGTGAACTGCTATAAATTACCTTAGGTTTGGGAATTTGAAGAAAATGAAAACAGTTCCTCAGCACGCCTGGCATTTGCTGAGTCTCATCTCCAATTTCTGTCACAGATTATTTTGTTTTGTTTTGATTTGATTTATGACTGCCCTATTGGGGAGATCCTAGAAATCTATCTTGAGTGGTAAGGGAAAGGACAAAGTATAAGGGCATATACAGAAAAGCTAGGCTCAGGTGGGCTATGCACACTATGATGGAGTGGTACTAACAAGCAACCTAAAACTAACTAACTCCACCCCTGTGCTGTAAATACACTAAAGTTCTAGGTAGGGCTGTGATAGACTACAAAACCCAGATGTAACATTGGTCATGTGTTCAATCTGAATAAAAGTGTGATACCACAAGCATTTTCCCTGCCCCAAACCCAAAACTTTATCAGTTTCAAATAATTCTGACCAAAGAAATGTTTGTCATTCCTCTGAGCCTTACCCTTGGGGTAGAGGACTTTGTCATTCTCATGGGTCTGAGGATCCTTCACATGGCCATATCAGCATATACATGCAGGACTTCATCTGTCTTTCCACATTCATTCAGCACTCCTTCAGCTCCTCCACAGAACTGTTACTGGCCTACCAGAAGTCTCTGTTCATCATTACAATAAGATTCTTGGTAGCTAGTCTTCATTGTCCACTTGACCAGATTTAGGATTACCTCTGGCTGTGTCTGAGGGAATGTTTCTATACATGTTTACCTGGGGTGGGAAGACTTATCCTGAATGTGGTCAGAGCTGTCTTGTTGGTTTCAGACTGAATACAAAGGAGAAAGAACAATGCAAGCTGAACAGCAGCATTCATCTCTCTCTGCTTTCTGACTAAGAACGCAACATGAGCAATGACTTCCCATTCCTGATATCACATGTTCCCCTCAATGGTGGACTGTCTTCCTCCGAACTGTGACCTAAAATAAATCTTTCCTCCTTAAGTTGCTTTTTGTGAATTATCTAGTTGCAGTAATAAAAAAAGAGACCGACTTCAGGTTCTAAATGTCCCCAGTGCTCAGATTGACCTCCGCCTTTACCAGATTAGTTTTCTTCAAGTTGTTCATTTCTGTCTTCTCTGATAGATCTTTATTGTTTTAATCATTTTCTTTCAGTAAATAAAATGAGGTAGCATTTAAAATGGAAAACACTTTTGTGGGCTTATCCTAGGTCTAAGAATTCACCTAGTAATTTGAGAGAAAATATGGCCTCCAGGTTCAAATGCATACAAGTATGTTTAAGAAATGATACAATGGTTACATGAGTGAACTCTTATATACATTTTCAAATCTCAAGTGGTCAGCCCTGGATGTATATGTACAAATAAGCAACACCAAATGAACTCAGTAAGTCCTGTATGTGTGACTGTGTGTGTGTGTGTATATGTGTACCTGTGTGTGTGTGTGTGTGTGTGTGTGTGTGTGAGAGAGAGAGAGAGAGAGAGAAAGAGAAGAGAGAGAAGAAAAAAAAGAAATAATCATAAAAGAGGTCATCAACTTGAAAGAAAGAGGAAGAGTCACATGAGGAGCTAAAGGAGGAAAGGAAAGGGAAAGGAGTAATATAGATACAATGCTCTGTGAGAAATTCACAAAAACATAAACAAAATGAAACAGGTAGCAAGTGGAGAAAAAAGACATGAGCTTGAGAAAAATGAGAAGTCAGCACTTTAAGTAGTAGGAGCATGTCAACATTTAATAAAGCCTCTGCTGCCATGGCATAAATGGTGGACACAAATGTCAGAGTTATTCCACTTTTTGTTCAACACTGTTCCTCACTCAGTGAAGTGTGACCTCTGCTCATGCTGCTATTAGGAGTAAGATAGCATGTGATTATACTGACCATGTTCAAAATGGAATAAGGCTTCAAACTTAAGAGTCTTCTAAAATGATCCTTCCTCTGCTTTAAATCCAGGAGAGTCTTCTAAAGACGTAGTATGTAATATAATGTGGGATGACTAGGTATCTAATCTGTTACTTGTTTTCTAGCTGAGCTACAGCACAATGAACTTTACTGACAATGAGTGAAGCAAAGCCTGGCCATCAACAGCTCTGCACAGACTCTCATCTCTTAGATGCTAACCAAATAGATTTTTCTTTTCTTTTATTTCTTTCTTTCCTTTGTTTTTTCTTCCTTTCTTTTTAAATCAATGCCTGTGGAAACCTTCTCTTAATTTTTTGTTGTGGTTTCAAAGTAGAGGCAGAGAGAAGAAAGTACACCGGCGGGGCACTTGGGGAAACTGTGAAGGACACCACTTGTTTTAAGGCTAAGCCAGGGAAATAAACAACTGGCCCTATATTTAAGCCAGAACCACAGTTCTATTGAGATTCCTCATGATTGCTCCAACAATTCCAAAATCTAGAGTCCAAGCTTTTTTTTTTGCACTAAGACCAGTTGATGAAGCCCTTACCACTGAAAATATTGAGGCAGCCAACCTTGCATGCAGAATTTTAAGCATATTTTTGACAAGTTTCCAAACTGCGAGCTTTACCAAAACATCCATTAAATTAAATCTTTTCAGAAGACCAGCATTTCTTTTAGCATTGTTGAATTTTTTTTTTTAATGGGCCTCTCTTGGAGCCACAAACAATTGATGTAGCTTTAATTTGGAGGCCTTCCTCTCTGGCCGTGTACAGATTGAAAACTAATCTTTCGAAAGACAGTCTGACTAATCAGGTCAGGGGAAAAATGAAGAATAGCAAATAGCGTTCCTCATAGCCCAGCCAAAATGCCTTGTTCTGCTTTGAGTTTTAATTTCAGGGGTGAGGGGAGGGAAGGGAACAGAGAAAGCAGAAATCATCAGTATTTCTCTCTCCAGCGACACTGGTAAACCTTCCACATATTACAATATTTTTCTTGATTTTCTATGTCTGGGAGCCTTTGCAAGGCTCACTTTCCTTTTGTCTCTTGTTTCCTTTGTATGTTGTGATATCTTTACAGAGACAATGTCTATGTGTTCCATTTTATATTTTTAATCGAGTTGTATAGTCATCAGTAGGGATGTAATAAAACTGCTTTTCTTGGTATCTAAAGCTGAATGATTGAGCTGGCAAGTTTTAAACTTGGTTTTCATTCAGATTTTCTGCATTCCAGAGAATCAGCTCTTGGTCAGAGAATCCCCTTATACAAGGAATGCTTAGGGAAAATAAATGCAGTTCTTTCTACATGTAGTTCTTTCTCTAAAACAACTACAGCTTTTCATCCCAGTCAGTTCTGAGAGCCTCTTGCTGGCAGTAGCCAGTGGCTAACAGAATGGAAAGAGATAGCAACAGCAATATTTTATAGGAAGCTAACCACATGTAATAAATTCTATACTAAATTTGGGAGGCCTAAATTGCATGTTCCCAATTAATTAAAGCAATGTGTCATTAACTAAAACCCTAGACCTGTACTTCAGCTTCAGTCAAATTGCAAAATCACCTTACCTTTTCTACTAAGGAATTGCCTGGGGAGTCATAATCAGTAATCTGTTAAATTAAATCCTTTCAGAAGACCAACTTCTCTTGAGCATTGCCAGAATCTTTTCATTGTGCTTCTCTGAAGCATAAACAATCGATACATCCATTAAATAGGATTAATACCTCTTTTTCATCAGCTACTGGGGAAGGCACAGAAATAGTTACAGTATGTGATTTAATAGTTCATTGAAAGGAAGATTTAAAAACATGGAAATTGGTGGTGATTTCAAAAATGTTATTTAACCACTAGGATTTAAAATTAAAATCACTCATAATAACCACTCTTTAATTTCTAAGGTGGAAGTGTCTTCAACACAAAGGATTTAAGCAGGGGTGGGCATGAGAGACACTTTGACAGTTTGGTATTCCTGTTCTAAGTTATGAGGAGCATGACATGTCGTGGTCCCCAGCTCTGAGCTCATGAATTCAGTATGAGATCAAGATGTTCACTTTCTTGGTAACTTCTTTGAGACATTCCAACACAAGCTGGGAAGCTGTGACAATTAGTCAGAACTGCATGGCTACTTACTGTAGATGCCATGTAGTAAATAAGTCTTTGCAAAGTCTCTGTATGACTCATGTGACATTTCTGTCAACAGAGATGCCATTTTTGTCATGTAACCTCATGAGTGATGAGGAAGACAAGGGCTCAATGACTCTCAGTGAAGAAGCCAGCAGGAATAACTGGGGTCTTTCTGCTTCACTGCCCAGAGAGTGCCTTCTAACTGCAGAAAGCAACAAGCCTTCCTGACAAACAGACTCTGTCATGTGGGGCATTGCCTGTTCTCTGTTTATCTAGCACTAATACGTGTATGGAGGTTAGATTTTCATCAACTTGGCTACCACTCGGCACTAGACACTCCTGCTTGTCAGAATGGCTTTCAATTTCAGGGGCTGCTGACTTCCATAAGTACCTGAGGAGATCATATGATTTATGATCTGTACTAGAACATTTTTGAGAATGAATAGAAATAGTGCTAAGCATCGCTCTAGGAACCTGGAATGTACTGGCCCTTCTTATAACCTACTTATTAATATGTGCCATGCATCACTCCATCGTTAATCGTCTATGACCAGCAGCAGGTTAGTTTCATAAAAACATGAGGTTATTGGTCATATAACATTTTGGAGGAAGGAGCCTGTGTGAGGAATTTACTTTGAATGAGGAAACTTTCAAACTACCTTGAGGACATTTCATCTTCCACCAAGTGTCAAGTGTTGTTGCTTGTGTCTCCCTGTTCCTCTCTCGTTGCTCTAGCTCCACCACCCTCAACTTGGTCACAGCAAATACCATCATTCTTCCCCTCAGCCCTTGCACCACCCTCCTTCATTCTAATTATGTCCTCCTCCAATTAGTTATCTAGAGGTCAGTGGGAATAATTCTTGTGAAATGCAAACCAGATACTTCTATGCACAAGGAGCCCAGCATTGAATGAGAAAGTCGGTATCATTAGTCTGAGGTCCTCAATTTCTCGAAGAGAAGATAGGGAGTACATAAGCAACCTCATAAAAAAATAATTTCAGGCCATAATAGAAACATTCCATGTAAGTAAGCAAGAAAGGTGACAGAACAAGAAGCTGTAGAGAGGAGGCAGCTTCCCAGAGGTTGGACTAGATTGGGTTGATAAGGTGAGATTGTCATATTAATGACCAGAGAAAAGGCATCACAGGCCATGAAAGAGAAGTGTGAAGCATCCTTAGAGAAGATGAATCTGGAAGCAGAGTAGGAGGCATGGAAGACTGCTACACAGCCATCAAGGGGAGGTGTGGCTTTGCTGAAGGAGGTATGTCACTAGGGTGCATGTTGAGATTTCAAAAGCCCATGCCATTCCCAGTTAGCTCTCTCTTTTTCTCTGCTTTCTGTAGGCATATATTTTTTTTCTAACCTACTTTAATAAGCATTCAACCTCTCCTCACTACCCACCAGAGGTAGTGGAAGAGAAAAGTTATTAGAACATGGGGGAAGTAGACCTGTTTAGTAATAGTTCTTTGGGGACAAGTCTAATCTTCATTGTCAGGATATCTGCAGTTCAATCCTACAGCAAACACTAAATATGAACCAGCAGCTGCAGTTCAGTCCTCTCCACATGCAGACACCACACACAAACTATCAGCCACAGTTCAATTCTGAAGAAATTGTAAGGCTCACAAGTCAGCCCAAGGCCACAGAAGCAACAAGATGCTACAGGACCCTCATGAGAAGTTCTTTGATGAATTTCTCTCAATGACATTACCAAAACCAGAGTTCAGCAACACAATGTAAGTCAAACCAATAAATGTGTGTCATTAGCAAAAAATACTGAGGTAGAGCAAAACAAACCAATGCTTGAGTGCCCACTGTCTGTGATATCATATTTATATTCCTTCGTTATGCATCCTTTCATGTGTCTGCTATAGCAAAATATCCTTTCACCTGTGACTCCTTCAACAAAACATTTTCTCACATGTCTGCTTTGGCAAAATATCCTTTTACCTGTGTGCCCACTTCAGCCCCACATTTGAAGATTAGGATGTGAGCTTTTTGCTACCGTTCCAATGCCATTTCTCCCTACCTGCTGCCATGTTCCCTGCCACAGTGATGATGGATTCCAAGCTGTTGGGAACTGGGGAACTGTGAGATCCAATCAACATTTTCTTTTCTATAGTGCTTTGGTTATGGTATCTTCACAGCAATAGAAAGTAACCAAGACAACATTTAAACCTGTAGTTCTCAATGTTTAACTCTGTCCACAGTGACACTTGAAGTGTCTTTCTGATTCTGAACACAATGAATACTGTATGGAGTTTTGAAATAAGTAACAAGGCACTTCAAAGTAAAAGAATTACAGTCTTCAAGCTGGAAAAATAATACAATGTGTCAAGTGGATATAAATATGGACAGAAATAATGATGTGTAAACGTACACACACACAATTACACACACACATACTCTCGGATATACAGACGCATGCAAAGAGACCATGAAGCAACTTAATCTTCTGTTCACCTCTCATTCCTCAAAACTGAATGCCTGTGTTTTGATATTTGTCTTGTCTTTGCTTTCTAAAAAAAAACCTGTGTTTTTGACATCTGTCCTTTCTTTTCCAAGGAACAATAAGTAAGTAAGTATTACATTATACATGGTTAGCTGCTTGAACCCAATTTTGATCCTATTTAGAAGTCTGGTCACTTATCTGCAGAGCTATAGAAATGTGTTTTGGATCTTCCTTATGATGTCACTGTGTGAAGGCCTACACATGTCATGCAGATGTGTCTCGGCCCATCCTCTGCATGCTGGCTGTTGGAAATCTGCAGGAGGAAATACCTTCGTGATTAAATTCTCCCAGGCTGACATTTTTTGCCTCTCAGCCTGGTGAGTGATTTCACATGTGCTTTTTGCAGAGTCAGAATTCTCTAGTGATCGACAGGATGGTTATTTTCTGGCAATATTAAGTTCTTTTTTGCCACCAGGGTGGAGATGTTATTCTAACTGTGTGAATAGCAAGCAAATACAGTTAAGAAGAGAGATGTGTTACTACTTGGTTGTTTAAAATATATTTTGGGTCACATAATTCTGACCTGAGGGGGAAAAAAATTACACTATTGCTGAATGAATTTCAGATTTCCATAAGTGGTTTGCTCCAGCCTTCCTCTTCCCAACCAGCAGAACCAAAACAACACTTTAAAAGGCTGTAAGTCTCACATTGAGCAGACTCTGTCCTTTTCCCCCTCCCCCTCCAGAACGCGGATGCATTTTTATGGATGCATTATATAGACATAGCTTGCAGGTCCTATCCTTGGGCTGTTTTTTGCTGGATATGGCCCTGGGAAAAACATTGTCAAAAATGTAGTCCTATTCTAGACCCACCCAGAATGACATAATATTAAGCATTTTCAATATTGGATAGTGATGCTGTTTTGAGAACTCACAGAAGGTTTGAGTTTAGTTAAGTCCAGTGTTTCCTTTACTTCTTGGTTCTAATTTCCCAGAGGCTCCCTGCTTTCTTGCTTAGCTTAAAACACAGCATCCTTTTGCGAACCAATGTTGACTGGTGTATTTAAATCATTAAGAGGATCTGAGAGAGAGGCTCAATTACAGAGGGAGATAACACATCACCTTTTTATTAGCTGGGGAATCTTGAGTAGTTTTGTAAATTGAGGACAGTAAAGATTCTTTTGCCTAGTGCGGGTTCTTGTGCTTTGCCTCCAGCACACCAATATTCCCCCAAGCTCTCAGACATTCCCTAGAATGGTATCAATTAATGATGGCTGGGTTACAAACAGGGGCATCAACTGAGATGTCCATAAATGAGAACAAATTAGTCACCTGAGAAACCACCCTAAGAGTTGTCAGAGGCTTGGTTATTTCTCCCTGCTCTGTGTGAGAGTGAGGTTCTACTGTCCTCCTCACCTAAGCTCTTTGCTTGGAGGCTTAGCCACATAGGCTAAGAAGGCCTGCCAGGGTCTGGAAGTGACAGCTGAGCTGCTCAATCCATTAGGTCTTTTATTTTAACATTTTCCAACCCTGGATCACAGGGATCACAAAGGCAAGCAGAAGCATCAGGCCCCCCCTCAAAAAAAACTGCTCAGAAACCACACAAAGTCACTTCTGCCACAACAGTGATCAAAGCATGGAGCCAATCCAATACAAGGCATGAAGAAACAGATCTCACCTTTCTGTAGAGCAGTGGTTCTTAACCTGTGGGACGAAACCCTATAAAGGGTTGATTGACCCTTTCATGGGGGGTCACCTAAGACTATTAGAAAACATAGATGTTTCTATTGTGATTCACAAACAGTAGCAAAATTACAGTTATGAAGTAGCAACAAAATAATTTTATGGTTGGGGAGTCACCACAACATGAGGAACTGCATGAAAGGGTCACAGCATTAGGAAGGTTGAGAAGCACTGCTTTAGAAGATTTTGAGAAAATAGTTATTTAAAGCAGCTCCAGACTAATCAGACCTGTTAGAATTCTGAGAGTCAACAAGCTTAATCTTTTCCCAACCATATAGCTCCTAAGTGGCATTTGAACCTAGGCCTGTATGCCTAAAAAGTTTATGTTCTGAGCCTCCATGCCTCGATGCTTCAAGAAGAGATGGAACTACGACATCATCCTAGCATCACTGGGCATGATGTGCTGTCCTGAAGAAGGAAGATGAGAGAGGAGGAGAAGCCATGACCTATGATGGACAAATCACAAGCATTTGTCCAGTTTCTTCTGAGAACACAACTCATACTTGCCCCACAGGATGTCTGGTCTCCAGCTGTCTTCTTCTTCCCTCCTTGAGGACAGCTTTATTATGCAAAGCAATGTTTTTTTTTTTTTTTCAGTGTTGTACACACACAATTCCTGGTCCTGATGCTCCCATATTCTGGCTTGGTGCTTTTTCTACATCAGTATTTCAGGTCACTTGCCACAGTTGGGACTTCAAGAGATCATTATTCTAAATTGTTTCAAAATGTGAGAGATGAAGAAACTCTTTTCAGAGAATCTTTGAGATCAAGACTATTTTTATAATGCTGTGATACTACTGGCTTTTCTTTACTATTCACTAACATAAGATACAGTCTTCCAGAAGCTTTGATATATGTGGTTGCAAAACACTATATCAGAAGCAAATACAAAAACTCCCATATTTTCTACTAATAAAATAAAAATTTGTACAATTCATGTTGTAAATAGGATATTTGCTTAGTATGCACAGATCTTGAGTTCAATCTCTATAATATAATAATAATAATAATAATAATATCAATAAATATGAAAAGTGCAAAACACCAATTTTGTTATTACTTATGATTGTTCTTAAAATATTGCTAAAATACTACTTATATTGGCAATGTCTGCTGTGATGTTTAAGATGAATTATTATGCAGTCTTTAAAATTCTCAGTGAGCTTCTCAGCGATGACTATCTATCAAGAACTATACAAAAATGAAAGCTCTTGAAGGCCTCAATAATTTAAAAGAGTTTGCAAGCAAAGGTTTGACAATGCATTTCAGTGTTATCTTACCACTGTGTTTTCCAAGCTACTGCTATGTGTCGGCCATTTCCTGCACACTCTGGGTCCTCATGAAGGAGAAAGAGCCAACACCCATCCCAGAGACAGCTGTTTACCCCCTCCTACCAGGGGTGTGGGCAGTGCTTTGCACTGTCAGTCAAGAGTACGCTAGTAAGGTGACGGGTCTCTCTCCAGAGTGAAAGGTTGAGGAGCAACCTCCTTTGGCCACTATAACTGTTGCTTTTCTAAACAGAGAGGAAATCAAGGATCAGCCCTCATTTCTGATCTGATGGTCAATGTTTGTGAGATGACACAGGCTATCAGAAACTATGGTTTTCTTCAAGTGTATCCTGTGATACAGACTGTGATAGTCTGTCTGCCAATCATTTCGACCCACCTTGTCAAATACCAGTTTTCTGAAAATGAAGTTCGTTCAAATCTGAATGATGATCTAAATTTTGAGGACTTTCATTTCCCTTGTGAGAAGCACTTTCGGTAACTCATTGTGCAAACTTTATGAAATACTCCGAAGAAGAAACGTTTGCGTGTCCAGTTATCACACTCCCAAACAGCAGAAATGAATGCCTAGCACCTTAAACAAATGTTCCCACTGTTCTACAGATGACTTTTTTTTTTTTTTTAATGGCCAAAAGTGCCACCGTTTGGTGAGCATTTAGATTCCTGCTGTTGATGGACTTTAGGGAACATGCCACCATGCTCTCTCTGCAAACAGACCCCTGAAGCCAGTGTGCTGCCCCCTGTGCCTTAAAACACAAGGAGATGAGGCTCCCAGATGCTGTGTCATCCAGCTGTTGAGATGGAACCTGGGTTATGCTCAACATCCTCTTCTTAGCCATTATACTGTTAGGCTCTCAAAGTCAAGGTCAAGGAAAGAATTCTCCAAAACAGACTTGAAGTAGCAGTGATGCTGGAAAGCTACATTATTCCAGCTTCAAAGACTTTTTAAAAGGAAAGCCAAGAAACACAACCCATACATGCAATAAGAAAAGACACAGACACCATTTTAACTTTCTCCTTGGCCCGTCACTCACACCTGGCAGTGTATGTCATAAGTAGCTGGTACTACCTGGGGATATTGTAATATGTCTGACCACTCTGACTGAGTTTGGGATTAATCATGCTGGCTGTCTTTTCCTTTGCTTGCTAGGGCTATCCTTCCTTTGGCTTTAAAATGGCATGACTGCTCCCAGAGTGTGAGAGAGGATGGGAAAGCTGGTGCTCCAGATGTGTCAACAACAGGTGCAGCATCCTCTGGAACACTGGGAAAAGAGTGATAGGATTTCCTTCGGGCTGTGCTCCAGGTGTTCTGGTAGGGGCTGAGGCTAAAGTCCCTTGTCACTTATCAGTCTGCTTAGCTAAACAGGTGCTCTAGGCAGGAGTCACCTTGCAAATCTGTCCATTAACAACCTTCTGATGCCTAATAAAAATTTGGCTATCCACCACTGTGAGATAGCCTGGGATCATGGTATAGACAAGGTTTTTCTGTAGACTTGCTGTTTTACCTAATTAGATTGGATTTTGTAAATTGTTTCCTAGCAATAATGTGAGGTGATTCAATGAGCTACTAAGATGTGTCTGACCAGAACAGCTTGTTTGTTGCCTGGGAAGCTAATATTAGACATGGGAAACAGACTTTTGTCATTCTAAGTCTATGTAATTAATTATGTCCACCCTAAATCAGTTCCAGAAACAGACACAAATGAAAGTTCACAAATCTGGGCAATGTCAGCAGATGACCAGAAGGTGGGGAGTTCTGTGCAGTGCAGCTTTCTCTGCTCAGCATCTCTTGCCTTCTCCCACCGTCTAGTCAAGGAAGGCAATCCATTCACCAGAGTATACTATATACAAGAGAGCTATCTGCCCAGTGTTTTATGTAAAACACTGATACTTGTGAGGGTCTTTCTATAATTCTTGTTTCTGGACAATTTTATATAGCCCCACTTGTCCCTGTAACTTTTAAAATATTCAAATTCTCAAAGGCATGATCCTTCGGTGGGTTGTGAGATAAGAGCTGAATTCTATAACTTGTATTCCCTCACCCCAAGTATATAGAAAACTAACAAGTAAGAATGTAAATAGCAGTAACAGTTAGAGGATGTTGTTTTCCATAGGTACAGTGAAATCTTCAACCAGGTCCCCTAAAAGAAAAGTGTTCCTGAGATGTGTGAGTTTTCCCTGTCTTGCATGCAGTCAGAAGAGCAGCCACCAGCTGATGAGCACCAGGGGCTGTGCACTTAGTCATTATTACTGCAATGGTGCCAGATACTTGTAGACTGAATGAATGTCTTTTGCATTTGTGTTTTGTCTCCTCCCTACCTACTTCCTCTCAGTGTCTCTCCTCCAGGAATCGGAGTTGTCTGCTTTCTCCTCTAAATTCACTGGCTGCTATGAAGGGGCACATGAAGGAACTGTGCTTATGAGCACCTCTGAAGTTGTCGATTACTTTCAGGTTTGGCAGTTGATGTGGGATCATTATTTTATACCCAACAATTCATCTCGGTTCTGAAAGATACCAGTCATTTCCCTACTAGCACCTACATCCAACCCCATGATACCTGGGTACATTTCTGGACAATTTTATATAGCCCCACTTGGCTATATTTCTGTCCTTTTGACTACTTTTGCTAGGAACCAGATCCTAGACCCCTTTCCTAGCCCACTTCTTGTATTTTTAAATCTAGTTTGGGTTTTGTTTTGAATTGATGAGTAGCATTTTTTTTTTCAAACTGTGTTTGCTAATTTCAAGTCTGTTTAAAGTCTTAATGGCGAAACATTTCTTGAGTCTAGGGAACAGCTTTGGGGATGAACTTGGGAGACAGTAAGACCACTGGGGAGTGATAACACAGTAAAGGCAAAGGCAGGGAGAGCAAGTGAACCGGTAAGCAGGACCCTGTTGGCAGATCAATGTCTCAGGGACAACCAGGGTCTGCTTGGATGTCTTCTTTTAAAAAAGGAGTCACCCTGCAAATCTGCCCCCTTAGCAACCTTCAGTGAAGACATTACCCTCATTTAAAAAACAATATCTCTAAGAATAATGTCTTGAGTACAGTCTGTATATGGATATTTCAGCATTATAAGTGAGGAAGGCTCTTCAAAAGCAGAAAGGTAGCTATTGTATACTGAGCACCCATTATGGCCCAGAAAAGAAGCCAGTTCCATATTTCATTGTATCACACCAGGATTGCTATGAAGTACAGAGTCGCCTTCTGATACACAGCCAATGTCCTGTTACTATGTTCTATGACCCTAGTAGGCTTTAAAGCAAGGGTATCAGAAAAGCCCCCACAAAGGTCCAGGGTCTCTTGAGAAATACAAAATGGAAGTTCAGAAGTTCAGAGGAACTCATCACCTTCATTTCCTGAAATCCTTACTTCACTTGGATTCCCATTCAGTTCTCTCTCTCTCTCTCTCTCTCTCTCTCTCTCTCTCTCTCTCTGTGTGTGTGTGTGTGTGTGTGTAAGTGTGTGTATGTATGTGTGTCTTGCTCTCTCTCTTGCTATTGTTCTCCCCCCATCTCTATTTTCTTTCCTTCTTCCCTTCCTCCACTCCCATATAGAGCCTCTAGTCTAGATCGTCAGCTCACTCTTTCTCTGGGTCTTTGCATATACTATCCCGGAGCGATTTCTCCTACAGGGACCATGTCCCTGTTGTATAGATAGCATTTGTCCCCAGCACCAATGCTGGTTCCAGGCAAATGGTGATGGAGTTAGTGAGTTACACATTGGATTGCTAAACATATACATGAACATGGCTTATTCGGACTATATCTGCAGCCAGTTCTAAGCAGTTTCTAGATCTGTGATCTGCTACTTGAAACTGTTCTTTTTCTTGTGTTCTCTTAACCTCATTTAACTTTCTACTCTATGCCTGCCATTTAAGCATCTGTTCCAGCCTCATTGCTGGATAAAAAGAAGAGAGAGGTTCTTCTGTACCTCCCTCCTCCCTCCTCCTACCACTTAAAGAGGTAGAGGGATCTTGGCTATGTGCTCCTGTGTCTTTGTCTCCTGTTGCCTCAGTTTCCACAATTGTATTTTTCACCTAACAGGAAGCAAGCCTGGGTCCCTAGGGGTCATAAAATCAATGGTTTGCATTCCTTGAAAGATTGCATGCTGCATTAAGACAATGTCCAGCCAACTTAGGACCTTATACCATCAGCATGCAAATTAACTGTCCCCCACCCTAATGCATATTATTTGGCATAAGACTAAGTCATCTAGTTGTTCTTTATTCTGATATATAATTTAATATAGAATAATACAAAGAAAATGATAGAGCACATTATCCCTACCTAAATAACATCTGATTTTTTTTTCACTGTGTAAGTTTTTATTAAAGCAAGAATTTTATAATTCAAAATATGTTTCCTTGCTCAGTTATCAATTCTGCTATTAGAACTAACATTTTGAGCTATTCAACAATAAAGAATTACAAAATTAGAAGTATGCTCTAAATGCTTCTACTTTGCTGAAAATGCTTTTTCTGGGGTCTACAAAACATTGGTTTGTAGACTCTACTATTTCTGTCGAGGGGGAGGGATTGCTGTTTTTAAATCAGGCTAGGCTTAGATACTAGACCTGACATTTGCTCAGTACATAAAGTTCAAAGTTTCCTTTCCTTTTTTATTTATTTTATATTTTACTATTTTTTTAAATAATATTTATGTTTTTTTTTCAATGTTTAGATATTTTTCTTCTGCAAAGTGTGAGTTTCTTTTTCGAGGTCTCTGATCAGTTTAAATTGTTGGGACACCAGAGGTACTGCCAACAGCTTTCTGGGTAGCCTCTTTAGCTTGGTGGGCTTGGGAGTACGGCCACAGCTTCCTCGGCCCTAGAACACAGAGACTCTGGAGAGTCAAGCACATGAAGTGGTTCTGAGTTATCAATCTCCAGCAACATGCCCGTGATCTTACCAGCCAAAGTCGGGTGCATCGCTTGGATGAGAGGAAATAGCCTTTCACCCAACATTTGCTTTTGCTCTTGAGGAGCAGTTACTAACATGGAAGCAGTCCAAGGTTCCTGACCCTGTACGTGAACAGCCGGCTGTTGTACCAGCTGGGCATTAAGATGTTGCTGGGAGTTCCGGACTCCGGTGGCATACTTATACTGTGGAATCGAGTGAACAGGAGTAGTAGTTGCAGCTGAAGACAGTGGGGCAGGACGTTGACCCGTTGTCTGTGCTGATGTGTTAGTAATGCGATGTGATGCCATGACTTGAGGAACATGTGAAGAACTTGGTCTTATGGTAGTAAACGATGATCTAGGAGCAGCTGAGTGGATAGCACCAGGCACATCGGGGAATGGATGAGGCCAGGAACCCTGAGCAGTCCAGTGAGCACTTGGCCTTGGTTGAGCAATTTGGCTAGGGCAGCATGGAGCACAGTTCTGAGTCTGTGGGACAGCAGCCACGGAATAACCCGAAGGTGCTGGTTGGTAGGGGTTGATAACAGGGGTCGGCCCAGATCGTACGCTTGCCATTCTTTGAATATATTGGTTAGTGAGGTGAGCCTGACGCTCTTCTTTGCGCTGGGCTAAAGCAACATAAAGTGGTTTCGTGGCCACAATTCTTCCATTCATTTCTGAAACAGCTTTTGTGGCTTCTTCCGGGGAGGAGAAACACACAAAACCGAATCCTTTACTGCGACCACCCTCTGTCATAACCTTTGTACTGGTGATTGTTCCAAACGGAGAAAATTCTTTCTGGAGACGTTCATCATCAATACCATCATCAAGATTTTTCACATAAAGGTTAATGCCCTGGTGTCTGATGCTCCTATCTTGCGTCACCTGTTCAAATTTGCGCTTAAGTTCTATGTGGCGGTCCACTTTTTTCTGAGCTCGACCAACATAAATGTGGTTTCCATTGAGTTCCTTTCCATTCATCTCATCCACTGCTTTCTGCGCATCTTCGTGCCTTTCAAAGCTGACGAAGCCGAATCCTTTGGATTTCCCACCTTCGTCGGTCATGACTTTCACACTGAGGACCTGCCCAAACCTGCTGAAGAGGCCATTCAGGGTCTCATCATCCATGTGGTCCCCAAAGTTCTTGATGTAAACGTTGGTAAACTCCTTGGTCCTCGTTCCAAGCTCTGCTTCTCGTTCTTTCCGAGACTTAAACCGTCCAACAAACACTTTGCGGTCATTCAGAAACATCCCGTTCATTTTCTCGATGGCTCTTTCCGCTGCCTCCTCTGTCTCAAAATGTACAAATCCATGGCCCTTGGAGCCATTCTCATCGCAAACCACCTTGCAGGAAAGGATATTGCCAAAAACAGAGAATGTATCATACAGCGCTTTATCATCAATGGTCTTGTTCAAATTTTTAATGAATACATTGCCTGCTCCACTCCTGCGAAGTGATGGATCACGCTGAGACCACATGATGCGGACCGGCTTGCCCTTGATGACATCAAAATTCATGGTGTCCAAAGCGCGCTCTGCATCAGCAGGCTGCTCAAAGTTCACGGAAGCATAGCCCAGGGAGCGGCGTGTGATCACATCCCTGTATACCCGGATGGAAAGGATGGGCCCAGCGGAGCTGAACTTTTCATACAGCATCGCCTCGGTCACGTCAGGGTGCAGGTCTCCCACATAGAGTGAGGCCATGGGACAGCCTGGGTCGCTGGAGTTCATCTGGGCACTGCAGCCTGTGAGGCCTCAGGCCATCACCTTCCTGGGAGAAGAACAGGGCCAGTGCTGGGCTGGGGCGGAGGCAGGGGCAGAGGGGGCAAGCGCAGAGGATCAAAAACCAAGGGGATGAAAACCTCCCCAACGGCTGGCCACAGAGCCCCAGGACCACAGAGGCTGCGCTGGGCGCGTGCGCAGTACAAGGTACATGCTGCCCTGGGAGCGAGCCTGGCTGGCTGGAGGGCAAGGAATGTCCACTTGAATGTGTGGGCCAGCCGGGTCTCTTCTGGACCCTGCTAGGAGAGGGTGGACACGTGGGCCTCAGATGCCTCACCTCATTATTTTATATATATATAAAAGAAAATAACAAAATTAAACGTCAACTCAAAAGGAAACGCTGAATTTTTTTTAAGTCTTTCCAGAATTAGGAAAATTTAATTTTCATTTTTGTCTTGTTTGAGTGTTGAGACTTATTTTTAAAGACAGCTTCTCAATCTGCAATCTAGGGTATCCTGGAACTTACCATATAGACCGGTCAGTCCTTGAACTCGTGGTGATCTGCCTGCCTTAGGCGCTAGGAGCTGGAGATATTTTTAGACAATAAATGTACGTCCCAAGGCCAAAAGGCAACCTGTAATCTCCACACTAAGCATCAGGGAGAAAGGGACACTTTGCGTATTTTTTAAAAATAAAATGTTTATTGGATCATAATGTTTCCATTTTCAATTTTTACTACCATGGGCTTAGAACAATGTATTGTACAAGATCATCCTTTGTTAGGAGATGGTGCAATTCATTTCGACTGTTGCTGGTAAGATTGGAGACCGGGAAGCAGAACAGTTGAATCTGTAAAGCACACTGTTAAACGTCCCTTGGACTGATTCTGGTTTCCCAAAAAGATAGCGAATCACACCAACTGTGCTGATTATGGCTCTTTCTATCTCACAGAGACGCAAGTAATTTAATATCCAGAATCAATCAGGGTACATAAATTAGAGGTTATCAAGGTAACTAATTAGGTAAAGGTACTTGCCAGTGCAAGCATAACAACTTGAGTTGAGTCCCTAGAACCAACTGCAGAAAGGGAGAAACAACTCCTAAAAGTAATCCTCTAATCCCCCCATACATACTGTGGCACACATGCACCTACACACACACACACACACACACACACACACATCATACATATAGACACATTAAAATACTAAAAAAAAAATCTTTAAAGAATTAAAAATTAGTTGATTGCTTCATGGTCCCTGTGGATCAAACAAAGATAGACTGGAAAGAAGGATAAAAGACAACCGAAGTGATGGACCTCTATGGAGTTGGTGCCTGGGTTGGACTCCACTGATCATCCATCCCTCCAGGCCTCCTGAGCAGAAGGTTGTTGGCTGGATCAGCTCTTTTGCAGTATGACCTCATTTTCCTGTTTCACAGCAGCAGGAGGCTTCCCGAGTTCTCTGACCTCTGCCTCTGCGCAGGCAGACCAAGCATAGCTTGCTTCTTCAAACCCAGCAAGGGAAATTCCCTTACTGAACAGGCGTTACAACCACTGGTACTGTAATCAGAAATATCCTGTAATATATATCCTGGAACCTATTCCATTAATTAGAAGCAAGCCCAGGTCTCATCCACATTGAACAGTGGGATTGCACAGACATGAACCAAAGGAGGGAAGAGTCCTGGAGCCATCTCAAAGTGGCCTCAAAGCTATGAGGACACAGATGTATCAGGTCAACAGGAGTAGCATTAGTGGATAACCCGAATGACATAAATTCAGTTTGATGGGAACATCTTTGATGAAAAACATAGCTATTTTCTTTTAAATAAAACAGATTATTCACAGTTTGAACAAACCAGATAGGGAAAGAACCTAATTTATCTCCATTTGCAAGAGAAAGTCTTGCAGATTTTATGGAGAACAATGACACAGGCCAGAAGACAGGAAAGAAAATATCTGCTCGGTTAGGCCGTGCTTTCTGGAAACGGTGGCTGAAGTGGAGGTAAAGCAGTTAGTTTTTTTTAAAACCTCATTTACTATCAAGTTGCCCAATACTACAATCTCTTCTTTTACCAAAGCTTCACGTTAATCTCAAAGATAAACATGTCACTGGTCCTGCTACCTTGAACATCTAGAGTCCCAAAGGATGGAAATTAAGTCACTTTTGATTAAATCGCTTCTTCATATAAAATCATTCCACAGTATTTTTCCTGGCACTGTTATGTTTGGCTATTTAGCATAACTCTAATGAGGGTGTTAGCAAATTGTACAGATACACTAGTTAGGTTCAAGTCATTGAAACATTAAGGAAAAAAAAAATCAATTTCCTGCCCCCGAGTCTTTCCTTTTAATTAGAGCTAGGAGAGCTGCCGCATAACACACTTATTTTTAATAGCTTTTGGGGCATGTTTATTCGTTGTTATGCTTAATGGGGTACATTTTACAGATGTTAAGATGATGTTTCAGCATGCCTTGAAGGGACAATGGGAGACTGCGGTTTGACAACAAAGGGTCTCGAAGCACTGAGGCCGGTGGGTGGCAGTTGGGTTGTTGAGGTATGAGATTCTGGGCTCTGGACAGGGACAGTGCTGCATGTGTTTGTGTTCTTGCCTGAGCATCGTTGATAGTTGGCTTTCCCAAATGCTTATTGTGCTTACTGTGTCATTTGTTTTCATTTTCAAGAGTGTTTTAGAAGCTATAGGATGGTTATAGAGCCATTACAGTTTCTAGTTATAATGGCTATTACTGCCTGTGGAAATTATACAGAAGAGGAACAAAAGAATAAATAAAAATCCCTCTTCTGCACCCTTTCTCTGCATGAGCATTTCCATCCACTGCACTAGGGGTCCAGCTCTAGGGGATTGCTCAAGGTCAAGTTCAGCATCCTTGTTTCCTCTCATTGTGATTTATAACCAGTGCATCTCCCAAGAAGGGCTCCAAGAATTTTGGGATATAGGTGAGCCAGCTCCAGTGGAAATTAAGGCTGACATATTTATTTTGAAGAGCAGTGTCAAGTTAATGACCCAACAAATTTCCTGACATATTAATGTAGTTTACTCATCGTTCAATGAGTAACCAATTCATACACAGTCCAGGGGAGGCCAACATACTAAAGACTTCAGTGTCGTACCTTCCAGGGGACTGGAAAAACAATCCACATTAGGAAAATGGAATTAGTTCTAACTGTATTATTAAGTACTACAAATCACTCTCTTGGGCCCAGTATGTTAAGCATTCACAATTATTTTCCAACCTGCTTATGTTTCCATTTCTAATATCACACATAATATGAAAGAGAGAAGTCTTATTATTTAAAACCATGGTTTTCATAATGCACACACACACACATCAAAACCAAAACAAAGCAGAAAACATGGGCAGTACCACATTGAGCACCTTGTTGGCTATTTTGTGTATGTAGCATACTAATTGTTATTTACTATCCTCCCGTTCCTATTTTATGGTGTTGTCATTTACTGTTGACTTAGCATCTAATACATGTGAAGGATTAAGGCAGGTACAGTGGAGAAGAAAAGAAATCTTCCATTTCCTCAAAAAAGGTTCCAATCTGGATCATTCTATGATGTCACCCTTCTTAAATCCTCCCCCCAGGAGATTCCAACTCCCCCTGGAATGAGATTAAACTTCTAGTCAGAGTCCTAAGGCAATACAGGTCAGTGTTGTGTGCTCAGATGATAGCTATAGGAAAAAACTGGCCTCAAAAAGCTTACCAATATTAACCACAGAGGAGAAGGCATGTCCAAGCGGAACCCTGGTCTCCTCTTTCATTTTCCTGAACTTTGAATATAGAATCACTCAACCAACCAACTTGTGAAAAAAGGTATGGTCACTCAAAAATGCATGTTTTGGGAATGCAGACCCAGTATAACCTCAGCTACAAGCCACTAGATTCAATAGAAAAGGAGCTAACGTCTGATCTTGGCTCAGCTATGAGCTGCATGACCTTGGACCGGTCAGTTATCTCATCTTCTTCAGTTACAAAGTGATGAGAGTTGAGTAACAACTTGAAGGCCCTGGTTTCCCAAATGAGGCTACAGGACCATATAGAGCTTTCCAATGCATTTAGAAGTTATAATGGTTACTCTCCATGGTCAACTTGATGCCATCTAGAATCACCTGGAAAACTGGCAGACCAGCAGGCCTCTGGGGATGACTGTGGGGAATTATAGTGATTAGACTGAGGAGAGAAGAACTGCCCACTATGGGTAGTACCATTCAGTAAGCTAGGAACCTAGACTATATAAGTGGAGAAAGAGGTCTGAGGACAAGCATTCATCATTATCTGCTTCCAGGCTGTGGACACACTGTGAGCAGATCCCTCCAGCTCCTATAGCTGTTTCCTCCCCACTGGATGGACTGTTCCTTGGTATTATGTTTTTGTTAGAATGTCTCATCAAAGGAATAGAAAAATAAGACAGATGCCCAAGCACAGTAGGCTCTGTGTACAGAAACCCTTTAGTGGAGCCATTTTAACTTGCCTGACCCTCGAGCACTTAGTCATGTCCCACAGAGCTCATGTTCTCTGGAAATAACTTGGGAAATGATTTTTCCAAATTCTTTTCTAGCTTTAAAATTTGGTAGTTGACATTTTCACTGATGAGTGTTCTATACCTTCAATCCATGTGTTGTTCCCTTTTAATTGTGACTTTCCACCCTCCACAGGAACTGAGCGTGGTGGGTGGCAAATAAATGCCATTGATGGATTATTTGCCTCTTAAGGTTAATGTATTCTAAACAGGGCTTATTTAATGTGTTTGGCAAAATGTAGCCTAACACACAAGCGTTCTGGGGTGGGAAGCCATGTGCTCCCACCAGGGAACAAGGAGAAAACCACCAACTCTTCCCAGAGCTAGCCAGAAAGATGCCAGATGACACTGCAGTACCATTTGTCTATGAGAGTCTCATTCTAATAAGAAAACAAAAGACAGATTCTGTCTCTGGTTAGCAAACTTATGATCCAGCCACCTCCTGGGTCTGTTCTGCAGAGTTTAAGCATTTGGTGTTGGGTGTCATTGATGTGACAGCCATTTTTTTTTATCCTCTCCCTAGTAGTTTACAAGATAAGTTTCCTCTGCCAGATACTCCCAGAGGAAAATACCCTTCTTTTCATCCTTAGAATGGCACTTTGTGTCTTCTTCCTGAGTAAACTACCGAACAGTACCCTCATAGCTTGAAAGAGCCTATAAAAGTGCCAAAGAATTTCCCAGAAACCAGTTTTACATAGTGCTTACTCTTGTTTGTGTTAACCCACAAAATAGAGTAATGGTAATTATCAACAGCATAAGTACATTGAAAATCTGACAGTTGTTTTTAATAAAGTGCATTAATATAACATTGCTTCTATCATTTAACACTATATATGTCTAAGTGGTTTAATATTGTAATTAACTCTTTTACAATATACTAAGCATAGATATATATGAAACCTTATGAGTCATTTAATTCTACTTAGCTCTATATATCTGTCTTCTTTTTAAATTAATATTTAAGTGAACATACAATGTAGTGAGTTTCATTGTGGCATCTTCATACATAAATATAATTATACTGTTTTCCTTTATTCTCTCCCTCACTGCCCTTTCTTATCCCACTCACTTCTTCCAGCTGATTCCTTTTAACACAACACATCTCTCATGTCTGTTTCCATATTATATGTGTTCTACTACCCTCTCTATTTCCCACTTCTCTTGTGCTATCTTCCTCTATCCCTCTCATATTCCCCTTTCTAGTCTGTGATCTACATATGCATATGCATGTGTGTGCACATGCAGCCACATTCACACACACACACACACACACACACACACACACACAATCATATGTCCTTATCTTACCACTATACACCATACAGTACAAACCTGAGTGTGCAAGTATCTCTGACATATGACTTAGAGTCCTTTTGGGTATATTTCCAAGTGGTATAGCTGGGTTGTATGGCAGTTCTGTTTAAGGGTTTGAGGACCCTCCATACTCATTCCATGATGGCTGTACATGGCTACATTGCCCTCAGTTGTGTAGGGTTTCTCATTCTCTCATCTCTTCCCCAGCATTTGTTGTCTATAGAGTCCTGCTTGGCCCTATGGAAGGAACAGTGTAACTATGACATGGCTTCCTGCCCCTAGAACAGAGCCAACAGGGTGTAGCCCTCCAATATACAATTTTACAATATATGTAATCTTCATGTTCCTCCTTCAGGAAATATTCTCCCTGTCAAGGTTATTGGGAAATATTCTCCCTGCCGAGGTTCTCAGGGAATGTCCTCTCTGCCAAGGCTAATGACTCCATGATAATCAGAGACAGTATGAGTCCAGGAGTAAGGATAGTATCTAATGTCTCAGCAAAATGGTGAACACTGAGACCTTCAGGATAGCCCTTAAGGCTGTGGGAAGGAACTCTGAAAACATGAGTTCAAAAATATATAATAGTTTCTCAACTATGCAAAATATAAGGATGCAATATGAATTATATAAGGAGTTTCATGGAACTAGAAGAGCAGAGGTTCACAGCTGCTCTGTGAACCAGCTTGTCAGAAAGGTACAAAGGCAGGCAGATACAAAGGTAAGCAGATTCTTGAGTTCAAGGTCAACCTGGGACAGAACTAGGTTAGGCCCATGGCCAGGTAGGAATAGTGATCTCAGAGCAAGATCACCCCCAGTTAACTTATTCTTTGTTTTTTACAAAGATGGGTAGATCTCTGAATTCATTTGCAATGTTAATAAAAATATGAAAAAGAAAAAAGGAAGGAGTTTATTGTCTTTTTTCTAAGGATTACGGGGCTGGAGTCATTTGGAATGCTGATTCATGGGATAATCAAAAGGGAACCTGGAATAAATGACTAAATTGATATGTAAATAAAAACTGGGCTTTTGGTCTGCCTGAGATGAGCTAGCAAGGCAGCAATAGCAGTTCCTTTTTAGAATTTTTCTTCCAAAAGCTAAGCTGTCTAGAGATCTCTCTGGAGAGTGAACATTGCTCTTTTAGGATATTTTCTACCATGATTGCTGATCTTGGTCAGAAAATCCATGAGCTATCCAGAGAGCCTTTAAAATTTTTTTTTTCTAACAAGAGAGAGTGGTCTCAAGCAGACTACAGAGCCAACAACTATTTAGAGAGAGCTGTTAGGGAGCCATCTTGAGCAAACTACAAGGCTTGTACCCACAGTTTGACTTTGAGTTGTTCTTTTTACCTCTCCCAAACACCCATTCCTGAGAATCCCTCTCCAAGGGGAGGCTGATCCTGGGCAGTTGTCACGGATTCTTGAGGATAGTCATTTTGAGTGGGGTGAGTTGTAATCTCAAAGGTGATTGAATTTCTATTTCCCTGATAGCTAAGATTGTTGTAAACTTCTTTAAGTATTTATTTGTATTCCTTCTTTTGAGTACTGTCTATTCAATTCATTAGTGTAAATTTACCAGTTGATGATTTGGGAGTTTAAAGGTTCACCTTTTGTGGTTCTTCATACATTGAAAGTATTAATCCCCTTTCTAATGTTTAATTGAGAAATTTCTTCCCATTGTGTAGACTGGCTTTTGATGTCATAGATTTGTATTTGTCAATCCTTGGGATTCCTTCCCGTGTTATTGGAGTTCTGTTTGCAAAGTTCTTGACTGTGTGTGGACCTTGAGGTGCTCTGCCTGTATCTTCCTCTAGCAGCTTCAAAGTTTTCACATTTTGCATTCAGGTCTTTGATTCATTTTTTCAGTTGATTTTTATACAGAGGAAGAGATAAGGATCTAGCTTCATTCTATACCTGGAAACCTCTGTATATTAAAGAGACCAATTTTTCTCTCGTGTATATTTTTGACAGATTTGCCAAAAATTAGGTAGTTGTAACTGTGTGGTTTATATCTGGGTCCTCTACACAATTCCTTGGATCTACCTGCCTGGTTTTATGCCAGTTCCTTGCTGTTTTGTTACTGTGACTGTGTAATATAATAAAGATCAATGTCCCCTTTCTTGCTGGATGTGATGGTATGCTTCTTAAGTTCCACTACTCAGGAGGGAGAGGCCACCCAGATCTCTGCCTATTTGAGGTTTAGCCTGTCTATATAGCAAGTACCAGGACAGCCAGGGCTACATAGAAAGTCCTTGTCTCAACAAATAATCCCAAAAGCTTCCTTGTAACTTTGTGTTTAAAAAAATTAATAATAACCCTTTGTAATAAAAGGGTATTCTATGGCTTCATCCACATTCAAAGTACAAATAAGTGGCCAGAAAAGGCCTTTCCTTTGGGCCACATCGAGTGTCAAATACTATGTGATGGTCGATAGCTAAAAGCTGTAGTGTACCCTTTTTGTTAGCTTATCTGTAAAAAAGAAGTACAACTTTCCATCATGTTGTTTTAATGATAAGTCCTGAAATGGTTGATACAACTCATACCTAATACATGTCATCTAATAAGCAGATGATAAGTAATTACATTATGGAGACGCACTTCATTTGAGAAGAAGGCTTGGATGAATTGGCTCAGTGACATTGTTTCCTGCAACTCTCTCATCTCCAATCCTGGTTTTGTCTCCTTACTTCCTATGAAACATTCTGAACATTTCATTCACAGACACTGATGTTCATCTGAATGTTACTGCCTAGAAAACACGAAAAACCACTTTCTACGTGCGTCATCAGTCCAAATTAGCACTACCCAATTGAATTGTATGGCTTTTTTTCTTCCATGGCAAAACTTCACAGGCAGTTAAGGGCATGCGTACAACTGACGTCAGTTTCTCAAGGCATGTGGACTGTGTTGGGCAAAGATGGATAACTCAAGAATATCGGTATTCTGCTAGGAAGGAATTTTGTCAGGAATCTGGCAAGTGCTCCTTCAAACTGAGTGTGTATAGAGATCATCCAGAGACTTGCTCATATGCAAATTCATATTCAGAAGTTCAGAGGTATAGACAAGGATTATACGTTTGTAACAAATGCCCAGAGATGCTGTCCCTTGTCCTTGCTTCCAGTAGAGAAATTCAACACCAACAAAAAACAATAAGACACACTGACTCCAGGAGCTCCTAATGGCAAAAAAGCTAGCTAAGATCCATAACTAAAGAACAAAGACAAATTAACTAAGCAATATCAAATAAAGCACATTGACTTTCTACCCCTAAGTAGCCTATGCATGCATGGCTTCTGTGGTACTAAACTGACCAAGTTAGCCATATTCATTCCACAGTAAATTATGTGATCTAGTGTTTAGCACTCCATAGTAAATATAAAGCACTGTGGGTCATTCAATTCTATAAATATTCATTTCAGCCTAGTGCCTATGTTAGATGTTGTTCAAAACTTTGAAGTTAAAATAGTGATCTAAGAGTTTTGGCAAACTTTTTAAAGGAATAGCCAACTCATAAAGTTACGGATATACACAGGGATTTATATATCTATGAAAAATTATCATTTAAAATGTGAAACCAAAAACAAAAAGTAAAATGTAAAAATATTCTTAGCTTTTATACATAATATAAAATTATAAATAACATGGGCCTTGGTCCATAGATCTTAGCCTTCCAATCACCAGAATGCACAGCCATCATTCTTATCCAAAATATGACATTATGTGTTGACTTTTTAAAAATAAAATACTCTCTCCCAATCCTCCTTGTAATTTGTATGAATATGGACATATCAATAAAATTGTCCAATTCTATCTGTCTACCCACCCAGGTCTGAGTCACTGGATCACTGGTCAGTCTAGAGACATATGCCAAAAGATCAGAGAACAACATGAAACATATCAGATCGAGATTCTTAAGAACTCAGGGCCAAGGGTAAAAAATTAACCATGAAATCATCTTTTCAAACACTCATCTCTATCTGCTCATCACATGCCCTATGAATGATAGCTGGGCAGCGCAATGCATCTGTGACCAAGTCGTCATACATATGCAGAAATGAGCTCTTGAATATACAAAGCAAACACATGGGCTACAGATATCCCACAGTAGGGCATCGAGCTGTAACTCTCAAGCTAGACTGTATAGCTCGACAACCACAGTTTAAACTGCTCCAGAGTCCTGATTTCTTCTTAAAACAAAGCTATTTCTTAGCAGATGAAGTCTCGGAGACAGACAGAGACAAAGAGGGGAGGGAAGGAGGGAGGGAAAAAAGGAGAGAGGGAGGGAGGCAGGCAGGGAGGGAGGGAGGGAAAGAGAGAGAGAGAGAGAAAGAGAGAGAGAGAGAGAGAGAGAGAGAGAGAGAGAGAGAGAGAGGAGCATGATAACCCTGTCTATACCAAGATGGTACTCTTTGCAGAACCCTGCTTTGGAGTAATTACTGGACTGAAGAGGAGATAGGGATCTGCCTTGAGAACAAGTTCACCCATCTATTCTCTAGAGCCTTTGTGAGTTTTCTTGTAGATGACAATGTTGAGCCATATGCTCTGCCCACCCTACTATTTCTTTTCACAGCTTTGCCTTTTGTGTGTGTGTGTGTGTTCCTGTTGATGTTGAGTAACACCAAGTGATGTCACTTAAGATCTATAAAAAGAGGTATCTTGCTATCATCTATAACTTCAAAACAAAGGTGGTAGTTTGCTGTAACTGGATAAGGAAGCCAAAATTAAAAAGACAAAAAAAAAAATCTCTATCCCAAAAATGGCATTCAAAATGCACAGTCCATTGCTGTTTGTCTTGTGCTGACTCAGTAAAGCCCCACCCATAGGTCCCGATGTTTAAGATAGGAAAACATGGATCCAGACTACTGAACCCATTAACTGCTCAATCTTTTTGAATCTCTCTTCTTTTTTTCTGATAGTCAGCAGTCTTTGCATTTATGAGTCCATGAGTTCTTTAATTACCTTAGTGGGCTCACCAGTATCTATTTGTACTTGTTTGTCTATTTGTTATCTACAGCCAATTGTATAAGACTCAAGGGAAAAGGAACAAGACAGCACATCTCTCTTTGTTTAACTTTCAGAGAAACTTTTTTTTTTTTCAGATAATCCAAACACATTCATGACTCACAGCCCCCTACTCATATCTCATCAAGAAAATTTTATTTTCTAATTTTCTGTGGTGATTAACAAATAGGGTTAAATAATGAACTATTTTGAAGCTTCCTATACCTAACATATATATGATGTCTTTCTTGGTATTCTCTCTCTCTCTCTCTCTCTCTCTCTTCTCTCCTCTCTTTCTCTCTCTCTCTTCTCTTTATATATATAAAAAGCTGCTCTATCATTATTATGCAAATAGCAGATATTTTCACATGCTTTGTAACGGTCCATGTTAGGAAACTACATTTGGGGCTTTGGACCCAAGTCCTCCATCTCCAAAGACATTAGATGCAACTTGAGCTCAGTTCCCACCCACCTGCCCCCAGGCAAGGATAAAAATTACGCCTGTCCTTGAAGTGGAGACCATGCATATGAATGCAAGTGATACTTGCAGAGTGTATGTCATCATCAAGGTCATGCATATGAATGCATGTGATATGTGTAGAGTGCATAGACACCAAGTCAAAGTAACTGCTTCACACATGGCTGCTGCTGTCTTCATACTATGACTGCTCCTGCATGCCCCTACAGCAAAGAATAACGCCAATCTTTGGTAAGATAACTGGGAATAAGCAAGACAGCATGCTTGAAAATAAGCCTAAAGCCAGTTTCCCTGCCCTCCCATTTTCTGAAAATTTGGTAAGAAATAATTCAGTGTGATCTTAAGTAAAAAAAAAATAAATAAATAAAAATTAAGGATAATTATTCATCATCAAAGGAACCCAGAATATGTTTTCCAAAAACAGTTTGTTCTTTGGGTACAAAGTTCCATGTATAGATCACTTTCCAGGGACACTGTCTTGAGCCACCCAAGCAAGTCCCTGGATTGCCTTGCTCTGTGGATCATCCCTAGGAGGGCTGCCATGTCTGTGCCTGGATTTATGGGGCTAGCAATGGGGACACAAAGGCGAGTCACTGGCTGGCCTCAGGTCCAGGTCTATAATTGGTAGCAGAGAACTTACTACTTCTGAGCTTTTTATTTTCCAGTCCAGCTGCCAAAGGGGTTTCGGACAGTGTTCCAACTATATTCTGCAAGCTTTGGTTTGCCAAGAAGCTTCAACCAACTGGTAGAACAATAAAGTACATGTCACTTATTTCTAGACGTCTTCAATGCTCTCTTTGAGTTTATTAGAATTCTGAAAGAAAAGAAACTAAAGAGCCAAGTGAATTCCTGGTTCATATATGTGAAAAGCCCAAGTTGCAGACAGTTTAAAGGCTTGAATAATATCACGGTAAACTTTCACTTCTCTCTTCTCTGCTTCCCACTAGTCTGCCTCATTCTCAGAAAGTGCCTCAATGCTATATGAAGCTGCAGGTCTGCAGTCTTAAGCCTCCAAGAGATTTTGCTCATTTATAGGGAGGGAATCGGGAGCCTGAGTGTGTCACACTCTGCACTAGCCAATGGAAATTCAAAGACAGCAACTTTCAAATTTTCCATAAATTTAATGTTCTGTACAAAGGATACAATAGATGCTGGCAGATCTACTACCTAGAAAACAGGTGCTCAATTGTTGACACAGTCATGACAGCTCACAATTTTGACCCCTGCCCATGGCAACCAGTGACACATGCTCATAAACTGCTTTCTGGTTCTATTGATTGGTGTCTTTGTTGTGTTAGTAGCTGTGGCAGTTATATTAATAGACTTGACATTATTGAGCTGTTGTGCAGTCATGCCAAGGCTTTGCCTTTTATACTGTTTGAGTGTTATGCTAACTGTGTATGATGGCTATTACCTTGGTTTTACAAGTTAGGACTCTGGAACACGGGAGAGATAGGTAACATGCCCAGTTATCACAGAAACAGAACACAAGTGATAGCATTTGATTCCAAGTCATGTCTATACAGAATTACAGTGCCATTCCCTGCCAAGGCTCGACCTCTTTGTGGTATATAACAGTAGATAATACTTACCTAACACTCTCCATGCATCAAGTGTTATGCTAGAGCTATTGTTTCTCTTTGTACCCACTGTAATGCCATGCTAACTACTGTAAACAGTATTCCTACCTTACACAAATCCAAACCGAGATGCATAGATACTTGAAGTCATATACTCTAAGTCCAGTCTGGCCTTTAAGGTCGTGGCTTCCCATAGACAATACTGCCTGGACCTTCTAAGTCTCTTCTTATTGTTACTGCTGCTTTCTTAGAGGTCAGTTATTCTCACTAGACTGTTGATTCTAAGAGCAAGGGCTGAGCCTAAACACTTAGTTCATAGAAGGTAAGTAATGAATGTCTCATTCATTTGTTCTCTGAAGTATGCTAGCACTTTAACACTTGGAAGGTATTCTTACAATGGAAAGAATAAAAGGATATGCAGAATTTCTACAGGCATCAAAGAAATCCCATATTTTCATAGACTGGGAATCATAAACAGTCCCTCAGGGGTTCAAATCTAAGTTCTATGTTTTGTAATAGTCAATCCAACCCAAGCAACAGTCTGGAAATTGAGATGACCTGGCCTAGGCTAGGTTTTTACATAAAATACAAATGTCAATCACTCACTTACCATAAAATTTGCTACTAAACAGAAGAGTAAAACTGAATCCTGCGTACAGTTAAGTTTATCTAGTATAGTAAGATTCAGTCCTGAGGGCAGCCCTTCCTGGTCTGACACTTACCAAGTTTTACTTTTACTCACCAGACCTTGGATGTTTCTCTCTGCAGGAATTTCACAGATGTCACAGAAAATACCAGAAACCCAACAACTGATTCAGCCTTCTGAGAATTAGGCTTCAAACCCTCCAGGGTCAGGCACCCACCGGGGCCTTAACATATGGATGAGATACATACAAGGTAAAAAACAAATACAATTGATCTCAATGGAGCATCCCTTCAAAGCAAAATAATAGGCCTTGAGGCAGACAATTAGAGGAGGTGGTAGTTTCCAGCCAGCTAGAGGGCAGAGAACACAAACTGCTAGGGATGCCTTGGGAGGAACCTGTCTGAGAGTCCTAGGTGAGCCTAACACGGGATCAAGCCCCTACTTGCTGAACTCAATGGAACTAAGTCCGTGTTCAAACAATTGTGGTTTCTTTGAGCTCAGTAGACAGCTGTTTTGGAAAATGACTCACTAGAGAGGACAAATGTGTTGTACATGTTGCCTTAAGAGCGTTTATCAACATGTGGGAATGAATTACTCAACCTGTTGTAAGAGCAATAGAAAAAAAGGACACCCATGTCACCAACCATATCCTTCTATCCCACATCCCAGAGGGAGCAAATTCATTCTGTCCCTAATCTGCTGACTGCCACCTTTCATATTAATTCTTTGAGTATCTTAAAACAGACATGAAGTTGTTTCTATTACAGGAGGATCTTGTTTCACAATGAACACCTTGTCTTTCTTGTCTGCTCTTGAGGACAGAATCCTGACTTCTGCTTGGCCTTCATTCTCTATAGCTATGAGTTCAGGATCCCAGGTTATAGGCATCAGTGTAAGTCAACCCTAGTAAATCTATTTTCCTTACCAGACACTGGAATGAATGCAGGACAGTCTAACAAATGAGATATGAGGAAACAGAAGTTATATGGGCCATGCTATATGACCCTTGTGTAGTGAAAATGCACTCAGGCATGATACATGAGTGAATCCATGATACATGAGTTTCTACCAATAAAACTTTATTTACCAAAAAACAGAGACTCAGATGTAGTTGTAGGATACAGTTTGCCAGTTTTAGTCAAGAGTACTCAAATGCATTCATTTAATATTTTTTAAAGCCCTCTGATGGCTTTCACATATAACAAGGGCCCTATCTCTGTTTAGTCTTTAATTTGTACCACTCTTGATGTCAGCCATGCTAGCCTCCTTTTTACTTATAAGCTGGGTTTCCTCTACCTCTGTGCATAACCAAACTTTAAGGTCTTTATCGTCAATAGTTTCTCTTGGTATGACATGACTGGCTTTGTCTCTGGACTCATTAAATACAAATGCCATTGTCTTAAGGAGGTTTTTCTTCTGGATTTTAGTCTTGAGCACATTGGTCTCTCACAGACACTCATCTTGTCCATCTTGTCCATGGAAGAGATGGGAAGCAGAGTCTCTCAGGTGACTGTTGTGAGTGTAAATGAACCCAGAGACTGTGTCGGAGGGCAGCTTATTTACTGGCGGAGAAAACAGACATCTAACCGACTTTATCATGAAGAGGTGATGTTTGTCTCTCTGGAGTTGAGTAGGCACATGCCTGATTTGGGTAGGGAGTTGTCCTACTCTTGCCATGCTCCCTGAGAGCTGTTTTAAGAACTGTCCAGGGTATGAGGAATGCTCTACTAGATTGGGAACCCACAGCCATTCTCTGGCTTTATTTCCTTCATTGAGTTCTTAAGTCTACCTCTCTACTTCTCTACTATCAATCTCTGTCCCACTAGAAGGCAAGCTCTTCAGGACAAGGACACTATATTTCTATCCTGGTACACTATATTTCTTAAGTCTGGACATGAAGAAGCGCCATTTGTTGACTGATAAATGCATGGAACATTTCTGTTTTAGTATGGCTTAAGGGGTTGTTTTATAGGACTTTAAAATATGATGCTTAATACACAAAGACTCCCTTTCTAACTTACTGCTATCTATAACTCATGACTTACCTCAGAGATAACATATTTTGTTAGTGTTGGGTAAAGTTTATACTTAAATATGCAACTAGATTACCAGCAAAAATTGCTAATAATTCCAGCCAATTTGCCACTCTGAATGGAACCAGTTCTGTAACTTAACTGTTTAAACAGGAGAAAGTAGAGTTCTATCTGCTCTACTTGGCAAATAACTGAGTCCACATCTACTTAAAGCTCTGGCTGAGTGTTTGGAAGCCAAAGATCAGCTTGTGTTGAGTTTCTAACTCACATGTGTAGGTTTTTAAGCAGGGATCTAACTGACTCTATGGAATGTGTTCCATTGTTTCCACCTTAGAAAGCCCCACATATACAGATACAGAGGCTGATGCTTGCAGCTAACCATTGAACTGATCACCGGGTTCCCAATGGAGGAGACGGAGAGAAGCCTGAAGGAGCTGAAAGGGTTTGCGGCCCCATGGGGAGAGCAACAATACCAACCAACCAGAGCTCCCAGGGTCTAAACCACCAGCCTGGGAGCACATAGGGAGGGACTATATGTAGGGGAAGATGGCCTTGTTGGGTATAGGTTCTTGGTTCCTATGAAAGCTGGATGCCCCAGTGTGGGGGAATTTGAGGGCAAGGAAGTGGGAGTGGGTGGATGGGTGCAGGCACACCCTCATAGAAGCAGGAGGAGGGGAGATAGGTTAGGAGGTGTCTGGGTGGGGGGGATGGGGAAAGGGGATAACATCTGAAATGTAAATAAATAAAATATCAATAAAAAAGAAAGAAAACCCCACATACAGCTTACAGGAACATTGTAGGTTGGAACTCATTCTTGCTGTGCGTTAATACTAGCTTGCCTAAATTTCTGGATTATCTTCTCCGCAGTCTTCAGCATATGAGTCATTTCCACTCTTGACAATCCCCTGCTTGGCTCTGGCCACGTGCCCAGCCTTTTTCAGACCAGGAAATGTAGTTAAAATATAATCTGGCACTTGCCTAAAATATTTAGGAGAAAGAAAAATGAAAGAGAGAAAGCCAGAAAGAAAGACAGACAGACAGAAGGGGCTCACTGATAAGGCTCCCACTCAAATGTTTCTTTAACTCCCCATCCCCCTAGGATACATTAGAAAACAAACAAACAAACAAAAATATCCCAAATAAAGGGAAGACTCGCAGGGAGGAAATGCGGACAGTGACTCCTTAACTCATGCTTCTCCCTGATCTGAAGCTTGTTCCTGACTACCAGGTCATTCTCCAGCATTTTACAAATCTCTCCTCTCAGCTTTCATGTGGAAGCAGAATGTCTTTCCTGCTCAGAAAGCAGACACCAAATTGATGTACACATGAACTTCAGTCATTTCAGCTGGCCAAGGCTGCTCTGCTTATATAACAAGCATTGTGAGCCAGTGTTAAAAAGGCTATTTTGGTCCAGCCCTAGCTCCAGCAGAGGAAGCAAACAAAAGTGCTTACAACATAACAATAAATGAAGGCCAGGGCCAGGTGGGAGGTGCTTGCAATTGAGGACAGCCACTACTATTCTTGCCAAGTATGACCATATAACAATGTAGGCCCAGAACAGCCAAGCCTTCCAATTAAAAACAAAACAAAACAAAAAACCCAGAAGCCTGGACAACTCTTCCAATTTTTAAATGTTGGGGCAATTAAAGATAGGTGTGGGGGGGGAGGGGTAGAACATATTTGATGTGTTCACCAGGCCAAACTGGGCCTATGGGTTATCCATCCAGGGCCACTGTGTCATAGTCACAAGAGTCCATTGAGGGAAGCCAGTGCAATAGGATGTCCTCAGACAACATCATTAATAGCTTCCACATTTGGAGCAGAGCTACAGACAGTGGGGCTTCTGAGTTGCTCCTCTTGCCCTGCACTGCATTCAAACGTGTTTCCTGCTCTGGTCATTTTCTCTCTTTGATATACAGGATAGATAGAAGTATACGGGCTTAACTATGGAAATAGCCAGCCTTTATTTTCTATATGGCTAATGAATTTCCTGACTGTGGAAGTGAAGAAAAAAACCTGAATTTTATCAGTAAAGAATTGTTTTACTCCTATGTTAAGATAAAAAGACTTCTTTGTCTAAATTTAGGCTTAAATTCAAAGCTCTTGCATATTTATCCTTAGGCCCATGTCAAAGATGAACTGTAAACAGATGCTTCCCCCACCCTACACCGCCGAGTTTAAATCTTAGGCACTTTGAATGAAAATGCAAAATGTAAATAAAAATAAAGACAAAAGAAATCTATTGTTTGCAACCGCAAGCTTTTGCTCTTTGAAAAGAATGTGTTTCTTTCACTTCATTTTCTTTAAAGAGCTGTGGTTTAAGTTAAAGACAATGAGTTTTGTTAAACTAAAGATTCATGGTTAAAATATTTCAGCACATGTCATGAAACTTGAGTGTGACACAAACTCTTTGTCTGGAAGCCTGCCTCCTCCCACTTGCTTCGCTTGAGCACTGTTTCTCTTCCCTCCTCTCTCACTGACAACAGAATTCCCTGCAAACAGGATCCATGAGAAAGCAGTGGTCTCATGGGGACTTGCTGTATGGGTGGCGATTCTTACAAGTGTGAACAGGGCTAGACTCAGCACGTGCCTGGTGACCTTGCAGGCCCTTCCTGCACTGCCGGCTTCCAGCTGATGAAGCTTCTTCTTTAGGACTTCTGCAGCTCCGCTGTGATACCCCCAATGCACATTGTTTACAGTACTTCAAAGACACCTACAGTGATGCTGTGTTGCTTTTGCTGGGTTTGTACATGTCCTTTGGATATGTGCTGAATTCTTTAAATTTTTTCTCATTTTCAAAAATGTGGAGAAGTATCCAAAGACAAATGGATTTCCAGGTTTCATCTGCACCCAGAGTAACCATCATGAGTTTATTTCCTAAAAAAAAAAATCAAATATGTTTTTTTTTCTTGCTTCTATTATAAAAACACATCACTGCCTTAATCAGTGATCCTGATATTTTCCTCCATTTGATGTCACCACCTCAGTAAACCTCCCTGCTCACCTTTCCAAAGTACCTCAGACCCTTCCTCCCTCTGTTACATTTTGTCACATTCCCCACCCACCCCCATTCTATTATCTTGGAGATGTTCTATGTCTCTCCTTATCCATGTCTCTGTGTTACAACATCCTCCTCCAGAGAATAAGCTGAGAGGGCAGGTGACTCTGTCTTTCCCACCACTCTCTCTTAGAGCCTTGAGCAGGGCTGTCCTCATTCCTAAGACTCTGCTAGACGACTAGTACATTTTATAAGACTACCGGTTCTCCAAGGCAGGAGCAGAGTGATGAACACAGAGATGGAATAAAGATGCATGCTTGAAAAAGTTGTTAGTGCTGGCAGTTTCTGTTTGGTACCTCTCTTTCTAGCCCAACAGGGTTTTGACATACCAAGTCCCTACAACCTACACCCAACTCTGACACACTACCCTTTTGCTAGGAGGATGCCATTCCTGGCTTTGCTGTTGGATCATGAGCACAAAACTGTTTTCGTGTCAGTGAAGAAATAAAAGCATCTGCCTCTTGCATCTATCCACCTGCTACAGAGATGGCTGCTCCACATCTCAACAGGTCTGTAGTCTTCTCTCAATATCTTTATTTTCAAATCATAACGATTGTCCTAATCTAAATAGATACTGACGTTGCTGCCCAAGTAATAAAACAGACATCATCCTAAAAATGCTCAGCAATCATATATGTGACCCTCCAAAGAGCATACTTAATAGAAAAGTCAATTCAATCATTTTCAAAGGACTGCTGAGACCAAATGGAAAACTAGTAGAGAAAAGTTCCCATTTATTTCTATTTTTAATATTTCTTATCCTTTGTGTCTTATTATGAATGACATGTATGTGATTAAAAACAGGTTGTTTGCTACCAGCCCGTCTTCTGTTCTATATTTTTCATCCTAATGTATTACTTCTCAGCTGTGACCCACAAGTTGACGACTGTGGAAATGATTATATGTCATTGATGATTGTGGCTTTAGGGAGTAAATAACCAACCTTGGGCTGAAAAGTTCCAGTGGTTTTTATTTATTTATTTTTTAAATCCAATTAAGAAGAAAAATGAAGGCAGGGGTGGGATTAGGCTATGTGAACTGATTTAAGTTTTCTTTCATATGTATTCCTCAAACTATAGGCGTGATACTCATGGGAAACAGAGTTGAAAATTTCAAGCTACCACCCACCCTAGTTTTGAAGTAACTCAGGGATGGCTCTAGCAAATAGACCCATGAACCCAGTACGTTGCCATGAGCAAATTTCTATCAAATTGAGTTAGGAAATAAAGAAGCAAGCAAGTCAGCTTTAAATGGCAATATTGATCAAGGAAGCAAAGACTATTAGATGATAGTTATAAAGAAAATAGCTTAGGCTTGAAACAGTTTGCATGTACAATCCACTTGCTCTCAGTAATGAGATGCCGGGTGGCAGCATCTTCCACTTCTGGAGATAAAGGAATCAGACCCTAGTAGTGAGGCTGAGGAGATGCTCAGTAGGTAAAGAGCACTTGGCTGTACAAGCATGCATACTAGACTTACCCCCTTCCCAGCACCCACAGAAACTATGGGTACAGCAGTATATGTGCCTGTAAGCCCAGAATCACATGGGAGACATAGGTAGGAGAATCACTGGAGCTTGTTATCAGCCTAGCTCTGGGTTCAATGTTAAACAGTGTCTCAAGGGAATAAAGCAGAGAGTGATAGAGCAGGGCACCTCCATCCTCCTCTAGTTCTCATGAACACACACACACACACACGTGGGGTTCTGGTGGGGGAGAAAAGACAGTCAGACAGAGACAGAGACAGAGTACAATTTTTTAAGATATACCTCCCCCCTAAAAAAAATCCAAAAAACAATTAACTTGGTTTAAGATGGAGTTACTGGATAGTATACAGAAGGTTGATCTATCATCAAGAGTCAACACTTAGGAGAGTGTTGGTGGGATGGGAGTACTGTGGAAATCAAATCTCATGTGTCCCATATCCACAGATTACATGGCCTAAGGCTAAGTGCACAACAGAGCAAGAGGAACCAAGCTATTAATGAAGCAACCACCAAAAGGAAAGATCCAGAGAGAGGGTCTCCAAATTCTATGTGCTCATACCTCTGCCTCCCAAAAGTATGGTGTGAGTATGATATATGCAGACTCAAAGAAGATAATCTGGAAACAAAGACCTTAATGAAGATGTCAGCCACTATAACTAATTTGGAGTCGATTTGTCCTGTCCTTAAGCAATAAGAGTCAGCTCTAATGGAAGAAACAATCCCTACTAAAGAACAAGAGCAACATGTAGAATTTCTATGACTTGAAATACTACTCAATATTCATAAAGTTTAGGATACAATCCAAAATTTCTCAACATCAAAAGACAATCATCCACCTAAAAAGTGAGGCATGTTTTGAAAACGTATTGATTCTACTATGAGAAGAAGCAGGTGTAGAAACTGAAAGACAAAGACTTCAATGTGGCTATTATGATGGCCTGATGCACACATCAGATGGAAATACTTTCATATACATGGCGACAAGACAAAGAGCTAAGTGAAAAGTCTGGCACCAAACTACCCGGATGGATGCAATTGCTAAGTGAAAGAAAGGGAGCAGGAACTTGATGATAAGTAAGAAAAATACAATACGAATAACAGACCCATCCTCATAAAAAGTCTAAACAGAGACATAAAACTTCCCAGAGCTGTTAGAGAAGATAAAGGAGACTAAAACATGAGCAAATGGAACTATTTTTAAAATATTTAAAGAATATTTAAATATTCTTTATTATTTAAATATTTTAAAGAATCAATGGCCAATTCATGATCAAATATGAACTGATACAGACGTGCAATGACTGATGAACCTAAGGGAGCCCTCCCCTCACCAAGTTGTATCACAGTCAAGCTGTTGTCATCTCAAGGTGAGAAGCAAAACTTGAGAGTAACAAGAGAAAAGGGGTGTATGCTCCAGAAGAAAACCATTACCTGGTTAATGGCTGATCTCTCCGCAGAAGCTCTGAGGGCCGCAGGAACCTAAAGCAGGGGCTGTACAGTGCAGAAAGAGAATAAAAACCGTCCAATTAGAATTCATCATCCAGAAAATACATTCTGAAAACTGAAGAGTAACTGCTGAAATTTTTACATTAAGCTAAAATAAGTTGTCACCAAACCGCCTAAAGTCTAAGTTATGTTGGGGGAGGTTCTAGAGTTTGGTGGGATTAAAGCCAGATGGGAGCTAAGATCCCGCAGAAAGAATGGAAAGTAGTCCTAAAATGGTAAGAATCTTGTCCTAGTTGGTTTTAGGGGTTTTTTTTGTTTTTTGGTTGTTTTTTTTTTTTTTTTTTTTTTTTTTTCGGGGGCGGGGGGGGGAGACTATCAGTTTGACACAAACTATAGTTATTAGAGAAGAGGGAACAAAAAAAAAAAAAAGTCTCCATTAACTAGCAAACCTGTGGGGCATTTTCTTAATTAGTGATTGAAGTTGAAGATCCGAGCCCATTGTGCATGTACCAACACCCAGCAGATAGTTCCGGGATGTATTAGAAAGCAGGCTGAGCAAACCAATAAGCAGCATTCTCCCACGGCCTCTGCTCCAATTCCTGCCTCTGGGATTCCTACTTTGAGTTCCTGCACTGAGTCCCTTTGCTATATTAGACAGTGATGTGGAAGTGTAAGCCAAGTAAACCCATTAGTCACCATGGCTATTTTTATGTCCACTCCACGCAAGATACAGTCGTTTTGTAAGACGTCAATTGAGAACACGTTCTTACTAGGTTGGCCTTTGGGTAAGCATTTGGTGCTTTTTTTTGATTGATGATTGATATGGGAAGGCTCAGCTCTTTGTCACCACCCTTGAGCTGGTGGTTCTAGATGCTATCAGAATATAGTCTAAACAGCTATGAGGAACAAGCCAGTACACAGGGCTCTTCCATGCCTCTGCTTCAGTTCTTTCCTCCAGGTCCCTGCCCTGCTTGAGTTCCTGGTCTGACTTCCTTTGATGATAGACTGAGATGTGAAACTATAAGCTAAAATAAACCTTTTCCTTCAAAGTTGCTCTTTTGGGCAATGGTGCATTATCACAGTGATAACTCTAACTAGTGTTAATCTGGGAAAGAAAATGTACTACTTAAAAGTTGGAGCCTTTCCCTTTTAGCTAATTTACAAATAATACAGCAGATGAAAGTAAACACCACAAATGCCATACATTTGCAATGTATCTAGGAGTAATACAAACAAGCATCCTAGCAATAAAGCAAAGGTAAGGGTAGACCACTAACATATAAATACATCTACTGCTTATATAAGTTAGTGAAATACTAACTGCTAGTAGACAGTGTGTTAAAGATGCATGTTGTGGTCCCTGTCAGGCAAAACAAACAAACAAACAAACAAAAAAACCAACAAACAACAACAACAAATAAAACCCTTAACGATATAAAGAAACAAAGCTAAAACAATAAAAACAATGGGTTTCGAAAAATAACTCAAAGAATTTAAAAATACATTAAAAAATAAGTGAAATAGAAATAGAAAAAAGATGGAAGATTCAACCCATTCAGGCATAATTCCACTAAGCATCCAAGGAATTAAAAGTCCAATTAAAAGGCAGAGTTCTTCAAAAGGGATTAATGATACAACTCAGTAACATTCTACCTATAAGAGACATGCTTTAAATAAGACAGGCATGGGCTGAAAGTCCACAGATATACAAACAGTATGTGTAATGAGGATGAAGGAGCTGCATTACAAAATGACAAAGGCTTAACTCGAAGGAAGACTAGAGGATGTCACTCAGAAATGGTGTAGAAGAGCTTTATTGATAAGAACAGAAGACAGAAACTGGCCAGGGAAGGTGACCTGACAGTAGCAGCTCAGAGCATATCAGAAGAGAGCTCTGCCCCCTGTGTCTTTGTCCTCGCCTATATGTGCACTCTGCCTGCAGGGCCCATGTGATTGGAACCAAGAGGATCAGGCCACCTGAGTGGGTCCACTGAACTGACCAATTTATCCCCTCCCAATTTCTATTAAAAGTCTGCGAGCAAGCATCCAAAGCTATGTTAGCAGCTACCTGGTACCCTATTTCCTGAAACCCTCTGCTGCTCTGCAGAAGCTTTCGCTCCCTCCCTGTCTCTCCTGCCTATGAATCTTGAATAATTTTCTCTCTAAATCTCAATCTCTGTGCTCTGTAAATTTAATTCTTCAAAGTCACAAGATAAGAACCAAAAAGTCACTGACTCAGAGCCATTTTGGTGGCTATCAAGTTTGTGGCTCCCTAAGAAAAGCTCCACACTAAAATGTATGCCAATGTCTCTATGTCATTGGATTTTCCTAAGCTAAGTATCATAGACTTCTATCCTATTACTGTCATCTATAATATTTTACTATATATACAGATTGGATAACATGCAGACACACTGTATCATTCCATATATCCCCACAAAAAGCAAATCATGGATTTACTCCATTTTTTGGAAGTGATATAGCTAGTTAGAAAACAGTGGATTATTATCCAAAATACATTAGGTCAAAAGTCCTTCAAGAAATCATGTGCAGCCTGTAGCTGCCCAGTGACTCTCTTGCACTGTCTTTCCACTTCCCCAATGAATATTGTGATGGTTTGTATAAGCTTGGTTCAAGGAGTGGCACTATTAGAAGGTGTGGCCCTGTTGGAGTAGGTGTGACCATGTTGGAGTAGGTGTGGCACTGTAAGTGTGGGCTTTAAGACACTCATCCTGGCCGCCTGCAAGTCAGTATTCTGCTAGCAACAGATGCTATCTTCAGATGAAGATGTTAAACTCCCAGGTTCTCCTGCACCATGCCTTCCTGGATGCTGCCATGTTCTCACCTTGCTGATAATGGACTGAACCTCTGAACCTATAAGCCAGCCCCAATTAAATGTTGGCCTTATAAGAGTTCCTATGGTCACGGCGTCTGTTCACAGCAGTAAAACCCTAACACAAATATCTTCTATTGGTGACTGTATGTCTCAGGGAGGCTTCATTTAGGGACAGAGCAGATTGGTCATAGAGAGAAGGACATCAGAGGCAGAGCATATGAGAACCCTAAACCTAACTAATGTTTTATTTTATTTTTTTAAGGCAAAAATCCACATGTTTTAATCCAGGGAAATAGGAAGTAACCTATAGGCAGAGCTTCTTTCAGTAGGAGTTATTGTCCTTGCTATCCAGGTAATGTGATGGAAGATGGCTATGTCCACATTCGATACCACCCAGGCCCAGCTCTTCTTAGTGATCTTTGAGAAATCTTAAAGGAATTTTACCATAAATTATTTTTGCATGGGCACCAAAGAATAAATCAGTCTAATGAGCTTTAAAATAATAAAAGGAACATCCATAACAACTGATATCATAGCTGAGCTGGCCACCCACTGATTTCCTCTTATTTGCCTGGCTTGGGAAATGGAGATGGTTGTAGTCAGGAAGGATGGATTATAACTTTAAAAAGAAAATTATCTTCAGATGTTTTCTTATCTTCTGTGCTACTTAAGATACTCAGCCCACACACTGGTAAAGAGAAGAAAAACTATACGACCAGTGTAGCTTGACGTTTTCTATTGACCGTGTGCAGAGGAAGACATACATGGTTCCAGGATCTGATGAGATCACAGACATAAAGCCCTCAGCAGGAGCCCAGTACACCATCATCTATCAGGATGATATGAAGGTCACTTTCCATTCCTGGGTCCTGGGATTCACCCTTCATCAACTATACCCTGCTACATGCAGACTAAATAATAGCAAAAAATGTTTACACAGAAAAGAAGGTAGATGTGATTGAAGAGTTTGGCTTGGTCTCCTTTGGATACCAGATTTTCTACACAGGGTTTCCTATTTGTGAGCATACTAAATCTTCAAATCAGCCCAGAAAAGCTGATGATTTTATGCTCATCTTACAAAGAATGGACCTTGTCTTCTCAAGAGGCAGATAGGAAGTAAATGGGAAAATCAAGGGGTGAACCCTGATGTATATTGATCACTTACTCTCTCTTCCTCCTTCCCTCTCTTTCCTCTCTCCTCTCTGCCACCAGACTGGTTAGGTAACCCCAGCATTGAATTATAATCACCTTGTTGATGATGAATATTTCTGGGGTATGTCAGAACTTCAATCTAAGAGACAACACTGGATGTGATGGGTGCCAAATTATGAATGTCAAGCTTACGAAGCACCTGTATTTATAGATTGACCTCCAAGACAGCACAGTGTATGCTTCTAGATGGACATGGTACAAAGTTTTGGAAGGCCCATTATGTCTAGAAAATAAAGAATCTGGAAGGCTCTCAAGAAATATTAGACTAAATACAAGCTAAGCATACTCTGATTTATTGCTGGCTAAATTAAGTTTCCATTAAATTGAACACCTCTTAACAACCTTTTGTACCATAACATTTGTTGAAAATCTAGATGTCTCTGTTCTTACCTGGTCTTACAAGAAATCTCTTCTATTTGCACAAAGAGAAAAGAATATTTTTGTCAGAATATCAGTTAGATGTTTTTTTCTGTCAGTATTCCTTGTCTCCATAAAAGATCCACTTTTATATATATTAGAAATTAGTAATAGCTACTTTACCATTCTATACAGAAACTCACATATAATCTATCCAAGAATTTACAAACAAATAAAATGCCCTACATATAATATGAAAGCGAGACAAACATAATTCATAATAAAATAACATATTATTAAGAACTCAGGCAAAACACCCCCAGAAGAGTTGCTTCTTAAATTCACAATATATTGCCATGAATATTGCTTCTACCAGCACTGGTAGTGTTGCAATGGATGCCACAGGGCAGAGGGACAGGCATATCATACTGGTCACTCAATAATCAACACCACCTCCAATCCTCACACATTGTAGTGATGTGGGGATATTTCCATCAAGATTTTGACACTCTCTTGGTAAATTTCCAGATACATTTAATACAACCTCCTTTGGTTTATATAATAGTTATGATGCTAGGAAATGCACTCTAGGTTTATTCAGAGAAATATATATGAATATAAACTGTAAAAATATCATCCATGTTCCTGTCTGAGGGTTGGGTTTTAGGCTCCAGGATGTCTATTGAGACATATCTTTGTTCTATGATACAATCTGGCCTTGATTCCCTTAATCTCCCTCACAAAATACCAATTCCAATTCCTCAATTAAAACAATCAGTAAAAATGTCATTCAAATTCCCACAACTCTGAAGAGGTGGTCTCCATTTCTGCAATGAGTTGGGTTCTTAAAATATCATATATACATTTTACATTCTTATCTCAATCTGAAAGTTCAGATAGTAAGTTTTCTTAAAATTATATTAAAGAAAAAACACAACAGAGTTTGACTCATGAACAAAGGTGTTCTTGATATACTCTAAGAAATGCTCTTGAGTCATAGAGATGGGGACATCAGACACTACTCACTGAGATGACTCAAGGGTTAGCTTAAATGTATACCAATGCAGAAAACCAAAGAGCAGGTGTACTACAAACATGATTTAGATGCACTGGAATGGGCACAGGTGGTTGTATATTCAGCTGACTCCAAGACCAGGCAAGGCCCTTGGCTGTGTCACAGTTGGGTGACATCATCCAAGAAAAGGTGAGCTCAAGGGGAAAGGTAGGAGGCAGTGGTTGGTAGGAGGCTAAGAAGTCCCAAAGGGAGAAAAGGATGTGCATCGGAATTCACCATGAACGCTCACATGGAAACAATGTGTTGACGGGTTTTCCTTACATGAGCCCAGGTGCAGATGGTACCAAATTTCTGAGAGCTCCCTGGTCTATGTGAACTAGTTTCACATCTGGAGCTGGGGAATTTCTGGTGGGTGGCACAAAACAAGATTTTTTTTTCATCCAGTCCTGGAGTGGTAGCAATGCTTAGCTTATGAATTTCTTCCCCCATATTCCCAAGATACCTTCTGCTCTCTTCTGTCCCTGGAAATCCAGCTCAGTCCGCTGGGCTACATACTGCAAACATCTGTTCCCCCATACTTCATTGGTTTGCCATCGAAAGTATCTGCTTTTCTGTCCCTTTGGGAGAAGGAACAGTGGGAGTGACTTCACACAAAGATTCTGGCAAGCCATGACGACCACCTTCCAAGCTTCCCCAGGCTCCTGCCTTCCTCAAAACAAAACACAGCTCATGCTTGCTGCAGCTGGTATGTCCCTTATGAGCTCTTTCTAAAAGCGTTTCTAAAATTCAGACCCTAACAGACTCCAGCACCTATACAGCTAAGGATCACTGGGCAATGTGCCTGGTGTCATTTGAATAAGCTGTTTGATAGCCATATACATATTTAATAGCATGGTGGCCTAGGCTTACAAATGCTAACATAAAATGAGTTATCCTTTACTCTTAAACAAGCATGATGTTTTGTTGTTGTTGATGTTGTTGTTTCCTTTTAAATTTCTGTTTTAGTTTGATAGAAATAAATGTTGTAGGGAAATATTCGGGGATTGCTTTGTGAAGTCAGAGCTTGCTTGGGGATCTACAGTTGTCACCATCCCTCCTAAGAATGCTTCATGACTGACAGTTGACAGAAGAAAGGCAGACTCATCCCCAGGGAGGCTCTGAGATTCATCTGAAAAGCCATAGGCAAGAGGCCCACACACACACTGCCTCGAGCCACCTCCACCCTTGGTGACAAAAAGCTAGGAGGGCCCCTTCTTGTGTCCTGCAAGCATTCAGAATCCTGTGTCTATGCATGCAGTCTGTTATTAAAAACAGTCATCAGCCAATTCAGAGTGCTGTGCTTGCTTGCTACTTCACTATGGTTCGGTACAACTTCATGGGCTGTAATACGATCTACATCACACTGAGGGAGGGGATAGACAGGACACTGTGTGTTCTAAAACAGTAGACTCCAACTTGGCTTTCAGAAAACAGCTATGTATCTCCCTGACTAGTCTTTACTGTGTTCAGCTGTCAGGGAGCTTGTCTCTCACAAGGGCATGTCCAAAGAAATGCAAGTGATGTCACAACATGGCACTGACATTCTATCAATAGGTTACATACTAGGAGAAATAGCCACAGAACTCCAGAGTACAGAGCTTCACAAAAGCAGGAAAGTTTTGTGTCTTCACAACATCTGACGTGGTACTGGCTGGTTGCAGGAATGAGTAGAGGCAAGAGGCATAGCCTGACTGAGCATCCTCCCCTGCCACCGTCTTCTTCCAATGCTCCCAGCTACTCCAGAGTCACTCATTTCTTCAACATGCCGGGACAAAGTCAGTGTAAAATGCTTCCTGGGACAGAACCAGTCAAGCTTACTTGACTGGAGAGAAGCAGTGTACACACTGGTCAAGAATATAATCTTAGAATCAGAAAAAAATTAAATATTTGTTGGACGCTTAGACAGTCAGTAGGTTGATATCTCTAAGCCTGTTTCCTCATTTAGACAGTTGAACTATCAATATCACTCTATCTCAAAGTTTACAAAGACTATACAATTCATGTATTCACAGCACTGAGGACACTGCTCAAAATGTAGTGTTTAAGAAGTGTTGACAGTTTCCATCATTTTTAGGCGCATTAACATGATATAATAATGAACGGTGCTAAATGACCATGACCATACTTGTGTCTCTCTGATAGAAAAATGCTACCTAGGTCATTCCCAAAGCAACTCAGCTCTCTAGAATTACTCTCAATTCAGAATTACCCATTGGTTAAGCTGGTTACCATGGTGATATTGCCTAACCTTTTGGGCTTTGGTTTCTTAATAAACAAAGATGGATAGCCTGTTTCTGCACAAAAAATTATCACATGTGAAAATGATTAGGCCTGGTTTATACGTAGAATGAGCTTCAAGTTTCTGTTTTTCTCTGCCTGTCTGATGACATTGGCTCCAGTAGGTAGTGGGTTGAGTTATGAGTACAGTTGAGGACAGTGTGGCGTGCATCTACAGGTGTTTCTCCCTACCTCAGTGACTCACAGGCATCAGTGGACTGAAGGGTTCATGATTCATAGCCATTGTACCAAATGTTCTAGATGTGTGCACCTCAGTAGACACAGCCTCTTCAGAAAGCTGGGGCAATCACAGGGCCTCAGTTCACATTCCAATGATGTTTCATGACATTGTTTCCATGCTTACATAATGTTTTTAAAAAGGCCACATTTTCTATCGGGAAGCAATCCTGTCAGTTCCAATGGACAGTAAGGCAGTTAGAATACAAAGCAAAACTCACTAAAACAGAAACAAAAATGGAAAAGAGGTAAAGGGAATTGTGGGTACACTTATCCTCCTCATACTGTATCCTCATACTGTAACTGTTTTAGCATACCACCATAAATATCCCATATATTCTCTCTCTCTCTCTCTCTCTCTCTCTCTCTCTCTCTCTCTCTCTCTCTCTCTCTTTCTTTCCTCTCTCTCTTTCTGTGTGTATGTGTGTGTGTGTATAGCTAGCGATCAAATTCTAGCCTCATATATGCTAGGAAAGTGTTCTGTCACTGAGCTGCACCCTCAGTGTGGCCTTGATTATTTACATTTTTCCTTTGTTTCCTCATGAGTGAGTAGAACTGGCCACCCCCTCTGTGCTGACAGAGAACAATGTAGAATAACACTTAAAGCGCTAGATGACTCAGGTTGCTGTCAATGTCCTCTTGGATTGAAGAAGAAAACAAAACATGAGCTTGAGTCACAGACACAGTTGGGTGTTGGATCCCTAACACTCACCTCCACAGCTAAATCAGAATCATTCTGCTCCCTTACCTGCCATCCACTCCAACTACCTGCGGTGATCTCTTGGGTTTAATCCATTCATCTGCTGTCCATTCTCTCTGCACCCAAAATGCCGCTAACCTTGTGAAATTGACATGAAGAACTAGCCAGGTAGGTAGGTGGGTAGAGTTAGAAGTGTGGAAGAGGAAAAAGTAACAATTGCAAGAACAAAGCCCAGAGTCATATACACCTGCCAATGGAGTGTGACTGATTCCGGCTTAAGGTCAGGGATATGAAAGGCATCCTAGAAGACACAAGGTTTGATCTGGCTTTGAAAGAAAGATGAGGCATGACTCTTGGAAAAGGGCCATGCTCCTACACAGATGAAACCATCATCATTATTATCACATTTTATTCAGTCCAGACATAAAATAAGCTCCCATCTCTATCTGGTATCTTGACAGTCACCAAGAACTCACCATTATTAACTGGCACAGGGATGAATCTCCTCACAGCCTTGCATAGTCATTTTTAGTAGTCCCAAAGGCAGCAATGTTAAGCCAGATAATAGGGGAATGTGGGCAACCAGCTATATGTAAATAGCTGGCAAATTGAGCTCAGAGTCTTCTTAAAAGTAAGTACATGATACACACACACACACACACACACACACACACACACACACGAGATGTAGCATGAGTAGTAGAGGACTTACCTCACATGTATAAAAGCCTTGTTTTGATTGATCCCAAGATAAAGACACAGACATACCTACCTACCTACACACACATACACACACACACACACACACACACACACACACCACAGACCTATAAAAAGCTGCACTTACAGATATTTCCTGGATCCTTTTCTCATTTCTTTCACAACTCTAGTGATGCTGCATTTAACAGACATATTCGTCTTTCACCTGCTTTGTGTGCAGCTCTTTCCTGGATGCTATCCAGAGATGTACAGGATGGCTTTTGTCCTCTGGGAACTCTTGGCTGAATAACAAGGCCTAAGATCAGAAACATACAACATCCATAGCATCAAAACTACTATGTCATGTGCAATTAATGTGTCTCACTTGTACCATTCTGAAGCTCTCTGCCTTCCCAGCTACTATGAACTGGCTTGGGAAAAATATAAAATCTGTATCACAAATGCAATCTAGTCTCAAGAGGAAAATGCTTGCCACAAAAAAGGAATTTTTATTCTTAAACTCTCTACATTTTTCCTATTTATATGAGCCCATATTCAAATTAGAGCTCAAAGATGCACTGACCATCTCCTTTGGTTTGGGCAGCATTCAATGCATCTTACCCCACTGATCATTGTACCTCAACCGAGCCTCTAAGGAAAACACATGACAAGAGTCTCTCTCTTGGACATCAGTATTGGGAGCCAAGCAGAATGATGAATTTTTTGCATCTCATTCTGCCCATGCAGAAGAAAAATTCAGAATCTGTACCTTCAAATCATTTAAATAGAAGATGAAATTAAAACAGAAAGCAGTCACTAACTAATTATCATATTGTAACATATATATGTGTGTATATGTGCATATATATTATATATTGTGTGTGTGTGTGTGTGTGTGTGTGTGTGTGTGTCCTGCTTCATTATCATAATGGCAGCAGCATCAGAGTGAAGAGTGAAAACTGGCCAATCTTTTTATAGTGGAAAAACTTCTGCTTCTAATAGGCAAGGAGGTACTGCTCAAACTAGCTAACTAGCATCCTATGAGATGCCTTGTAGTCTGTTGGGGTCTCATTAGCATAGCACTAACATACACTCACTTTCTATTTGTTACCTTATGTTTATGAGTGCTTTGTCTGTATACATGTATACACCATATGCATGCCCGGTACCAATAGAGACCAAAAGAAGGTATCACATCCTCTAGAAATGAAATTATAGAAACTTGTGAGCTGACACATGGACGCTAAGAATTACACTCAGTTCTTATGCAAAAAGCCACAAGTCCTCTTAACTACTGGCCATATCTCCAGTCCCTAACAAACATTCTTTAAGAAGATTTTAATAATGATAAAAACAACAATAATAAAAAGTGTTTCAGTGCTTTGTCTATGTGCCAAGACAGTATAAGCAGCATTTATAGTTCTATTATTTTGATAGGAAACTTACTTGGTTTTAAAGATTTTCTAATTTTTTTAAAAATATGAAATCACAGATGTCTATATACAGGATTAAATGTAAACTGGAAAGCGAGGGGGATAAATCAAAAATGGCAATGGTGTCTTTGGATTCAAAGAACAACTTCCCAGATAAGTCACATGACTGACAGCATCATATGTTTTAAGATATTTCAGTCCAGCATTACTAAGCTAAATTACTATTAAGGTAATCACATGTTACACACATATTTGAAAATGCCTTTCTTTCCATGTGTTATTATGGCACTTACACATTTTTTGAAGGACCTTAGAATGGTCTAAATTAATTGGAATGGCAAACATACAGAAAAATGCCCGGCAGGAGGAAGTGTGCACTTGACAATAAGAGTTTGCACGAGAGTAAATACAGACAACAAGCAGCTAGATCCTTTCCACTGACATGGAATGTGCCCTCACGGCATTCCAGTCCCCTTCCCAACCTATAATTACTGTGCATCTCACGGATGGCATGAAACTAAAAACGTCCTGAGAGGTGAGGTGTAGGCACCTCAGACTGTGGCAGAGACACAGGCCACCAGGAAAATGGGAGTGGCCTAACACAACTCTATCACTCCCTTCCTTCTTCAAAGAGTTCCTCCTAGCAGGCAGATACTAGAGGACACAAGGCTGCATTTGGCCTAGAAAAGAGAGCCTTATGTATGCAGATATATGATCAATGTTCTGGTAGCATGTGCTTTCTATTTCATTTGTTTCAGTTCTTAGACATTTTACTGTAATTAATGTGTTCATTTTCTGTACTCCTGTTTAGGGGCACATTGCAGCAGGCATAATTTAAAAAGTTGAAGAAATCCATTAAATAAATAATTAGTGTAAGGTGATAAAATACATTAATTTAAATGATTGAAAACATCTAGCTCTGGGTGAAATAATTCTTTAATAAAATATCATTCCAAAAGTGCCAGCTCCCGAGAGCTACTCTTATTAGTCTAAAAATACAGGCTTGGCACCAAGCCCAGAAGATGGGCAAGTGGAGCTTTGATAGACCAAGACATGCTGGGATTCCATAGCTGACGGCCCCATTAGGTATGTCCTGTCTCCAGTTGCCTGTGGTCTAAATTGGGGATCCATTAGCACAGACCCACATGAAGTTCAGCTGCCACAGTTTGTGTATACAAATGTTAGAAAGGAGAACAACAACTTAGTGCTATCAGGTTGGGGTCTTAGATGAAGTTCAAGTTGAGAGGAGAAATGAAGATATTCAGTAAACATGAGTCATGCAGACATATCATAGCCATTTTTCAAGAACCCCCAAAGACTGAAAAGTCAGCTTCTCATAGACCTGAGTCATGCATATGATGTTGAAATATACATACCATTTGTCTAGGTGTAATCAAATGAGCTGAACTTTTAACAACTAGCTTAATCATATAATGCCTTCATTTAAAAGTTTTATCTTCACATTTGGTCCTCTGTACATCTTTACCTGCTTTTGCTTTTACTGGGGGTTTCTGCATATGTTATAAACAAGGCTCCTTATAAGCCTATATTTTTATTTTACTATCTAGCAGTCTCTTTGGGGCAATGCATTAATCAACTCCCAAAGTGATATTCAACAGAATAACATAACATTATGTGTAACACAAATAGCAATGCTTTGTGCAGACAAGTGTCAACTTGTTGACAACCCAAAACCTCATGCCTACAGATTGGAGATAGGGGTTTCTGTTACTGTCTAAGTCAAGTTATGCATGTTCATTGTCAAATGCCCAGAGTTACAGCTAATTCAGTCTAAGTGAAGCAGAAGTTTCTCTAATCTGTTTCATTGGCTTGCTTCTCTTTCTGCATTGACTGCAGGATGGTAGACCCCTTTTTAAAGGAAAAACTCTCTTGATGCCATTGGGCATTTAAAAACATAAGCGTAATTGCCACGAAGAGTGTTACTCTTTAACTTGTCCTGTGACCTTGGACTATTTCCCTATCTTTGAGACAAAAGTAGCATTTTAGGTTTTCTTTTTATGAACAATGTGAGATCTGGCCTTCTCTTGGTCCTGAAAACTCTTAATTATCCAAGTGGCTCCACCAGGTGCTGGCTGCCTACAACAGGGGGACCACAGAAAGGGTAGTACTGGAGAATGCTTTCTGGAGAGTAGAGGAGGCCACCTCTATGGTTTTAACCAAGAGGACCTGAATTTTTCCACACTGCTATTTGAAGAGAGAGGGTGGGGGAAGGGAGGGAGGGAGAACAAAATCAAACAAAAATGATGATGATGACTTTACCCCACACTTTAAGAATGATAGTTCCATACCCAGCATGATTAACAAGGGTTGCAAGCTGGCAGTTATTCTAAGAGCGCTGCCTTCCTACCCAGGCCTTTCTTTAGAGCTTCAGCATGTCATACGACCAGCTTCCAAGTGGCCCCAGTGAGAAATGGGCAGCTGTGATGACAGACCCTGCTGAGCCCTGGGCACGTACAGTGAAGTGGCTTCATGGTACATTCGTTTCTGCTTAGGCGCTAGCATGTCTGCATGTCTGTAAGAAGAAACCATGGTGATTTAGAAGCAGAAACTTGGCTGTCTTCTCTTCCTTACAGTGCTGGAGGAAGCAGGATGATCTGTGGCGTGGGAGCGCTTGATGCAGAAGGTTACCTGCCTGTCCCCTCCCCAACCCCTGCCTGTGTGCCACTGTCTCCTTCCCCAGCAGCCAGATGAGAATCAAAAAGTGAGTTAGCTAGCGAGGAGCCTAACATAGGTGTGTGTATGCATATGCTTTGCTCACTACTTTGTTTAAATCATACTAGAAGAATCAAACAAAAGCAGAGACCCCGAAGCAGAAATATATGCTCCCAGAGAAAAAGAAGCAACTCAAACAAGCGAAAATTTGCTAATGTTTCACACCCAGAAACTTAAAGCAAATGAAAGCCAGGATGAGATCTTACTAGTCCTCAGCTAGACCAAATAACAGGATTTGAAACATGTGTGGTGTACCTGGTTAGCCATACTTTGCTTTGGTTACAAACACTGGGAACATTGCTTTGTACCTCTGCAGAATGGGCTCCACCTGTTAGATCCTCCCTCCTCTGTAAGCCACGCCCATGAATCGGCTACTAATGGGAACAGTTGCCAGAAGCAGAATCTTTGTTTCTGGTGAGGGGCTAAGCTTCAGAACTGGGGGAATGTGCCTTGGAATTTGCCAGTTTTACCCTTAGATCATATAAAGGAAGAAAAGGCATGTGTAAGGTGAGGAAAAGAGATATTCTTTCTCAATAAAAAGACAGAAATAGCCTAAACGAATTATATTAACCTAAAACATAAGAGAAAATTAACAAGAAATAAGAAGTCTGAACTCTGCAAATGGCCCCACATCTGTGCTATTGAAACCCTACACCCTTGTGTGGAACAAGTTCAGGCCAGGAGCTAACCCGCCAAAGTGAAATTCTAGAAATAGAGAATGCTTCGGGCGTCTTGAATGCAGCTAAGTCTTGCAGAATTTTCCCAAACTTCTGGATTCAGTAAAAGATGATTCAGATTTTTTTGCCTCAAGCCATTACTTTTGGAAAACCATATGTATTTTTGAACAAATTCAATTTGGATGTTTCTTATTTTCTTGCCCTTTAACTCATTAAAATGTTATTATGTGGGAGCCATTTGTTTGGGAAGCAATCTGAGCCTTTTGGAAAATCTTTGAAAGCCTTTGTTGTTGGGATCAGAAGCAAATTTCTGCTTATTCTTGAGTCTATACATTCAAAGCGAACTGGAAAATTATGGAAATGATCTGGACCGGAAACACAGACCCCAGGCTAGTATCCTTGCGTGGATATAGGGCCCTCACACCGAGAAGGAACTCATACTTTTAATGCTATTGCTCTACTGAAATTCTTAATAATTGATTTCTGTAAGGAATCTGAAAGAGATGCTGGGACACTGATGGACCTCAAGCAAGAAAGAATGTGAGCAGAGATGCCTGGCAGTATGTATCTACTGCATGGCTGTGCCCTTTGAAATGAGCACAAGCCTCCAGTGGGCCTGCCCGTGGAAGTTCAGTGAGAATAGAAAAGCAACCTTAAGGTAAAAGCTGTGTGAGTGAGTAAATTTAGAAGACGGGAAGAGCTAATGAGAGTGCTAACAGCCCAGAAAGGCCACATTTTGCATTTGCACAAGATTGCTCTTTGAATGCAGAAAAAATGATTGGGATGTTCTGAGAACTAAGAGCCAAGAAAGGTCATAATCTCCTTTTGGGTGTGAATATTAGCCATCTTCTTGTACTCTAGAAAGGACAGGGGATACAGGGCAACCCCAAGTTCATTGTCCCTTCAAGAACTCTTAATTCATCAGTAAGTTGATGGTAGAGTGATTTGAATGTGTACACAGCAAGAAGTGAAACGTCGTTTGATAAGTCTGGTGTATCAACTCCAGCCTTTCAGGTAAGAATGGAGTACATACAAATAGCTATATGTTGCTTAAACAAAAGGCTATATTCTGAGAAGTACATTGCTAGATGGTTGTGTCTATACAACATCACAGCATTTGAACCAACCTATCAAAGATCAACCCTTAGATTTGGTTCTTGAGGCAGCCAAGAAGCAGATTAAGTGCCAGCAGAGTAGGGTCAGCTTCTGGCATAAAACACCATGATGTTTTAAAAAGAAATTGTTTTTTATATATAGATAGCTGAGGAAAGCCTAAAACAATGGTGAAAAATATAACACAATAAATACATCAAGCTGATGTAGCCACTTATTAGCATTATCGAGTATTGTGTGAAGAATATAATTGTGTGTATGTTGTGATTTTATAAGGCCAGAAATACCAAAAGCTGGTCTATAAGCACATCACCATATGCATGTGGTAATGCAATGTGATATGACATGATGACACATGTGATGTCACAGATGGGAAAGCTTTATCTTCATTGCAATTTCATGGGACCACCATGGGTGGCAACTTCAAGCAGAACTTAGACTCTCTAATCTTTCATTTTTATGGCCTTGGAATGGGGATGTTAACACTGGCCTTGCAGAGAGGACAGGGGATATGAATGAGCTACTATGTATACATTGTTTAGCATGAAGCCTGGACTGCTATAAACACCCATGGAGCCTTGCAAATAGTTTACCAGTAAATACCATCCTTTCTGATCCTTTCCTCGGTACTCATTAGTTTCATCCTAGACAAATCTCTAAGGTGCCATCTATGCTTCTCTTTCTTTCTCTCTCTCTCTCGCTTTCTTTCTTTTTCTCTCTCTGTAAGTTCCCTCTGCCTTTAAACAAGACAAAAAAGACAAGAAAATGTGAAAGTGTTGAACCGAATCAGTAGCAGTGGGAATTGGGCAGGAAGATGAATAGGCTGATTATCCTCTTGATTAGGCATTTTCTTATCTGAAAGTGATGTGTTCTACCTCCTTAAATAATTTTTCTTTATAATTCTAAAGCACAGAAAGTTGTACCCTCTAATTTGGCTGGTTATTGTATAGTAGGCAGAGATTTCATGGCTATAAAGAGCCTGGGTTTCTAGTTGGACCTACCAAGGTCTTGAATGCCCATTATCTGCAGAAAGTAACAGATTGCTTCAAAAACATAGACTTTATTTGCAGGTTTGGGAGAAGATGCAGGCAAGCAATGCGTGTCCAGCTCCAGGAGCCCAGTATAAGATGTTCTATGAGTTACTGTGGTGACCATGAACTCAAGTTCAGGCCACTACCCTACTCTCAAATACCTGGGTAAATAATCCCTCACTCCCTAACTTCCTCACCTCCACTAATGTGAAGACAACTTCTTCTGCCCACCCATGCATATGAGCCCCCAAAACCACACAAAGCTCTTTGCAAACCAAGCAAGCTTCAGAGAACCTGGGGTGCTTTTATTGGTAATACTGCCTTCAAAACAAAGGCACTGAAAAGCCCCACATCTGGGGATGGATATGTTGTTAATGTGCCTCTCTGCCTCACATATTGTAGGAGTCAAGCAGTGTATTTCTCTGTGTTTATTGCAACAGTAGAAAAAAATGTGTTAGCAGCAATCTAAATGTTGTCTATAAAAAAGGCCAGTGTTGAACCCTTGCTGATCTCTCTCCCTGAGTTCTAAAAGGAAGGAGTGCCCAGAGCTGTTACACAGAGGGCAGCATCAGATCTCACATTAAAATCCAGGACTGCCAGGCTTTCCTCCACGTGGACTGTGGCACTCCTACGGTAGGCTTAGCTCTCAGAGGAGCTCCTAGGAAGAGACACCTGTCTTCTGCCGCACCCTGTGTCTTGATTCTAACATGGATCCTAAGGTCCCTGGAGCTGTCTTGTATTAAGATAGCTTTGCTTTGCAACAGCCATTCTCAAATTTTAATGTTCCTGGATGCCCCTAGAGATTCTCATATAGTGTGGGTTGTAATTTAGTAGTTCTGCATAGGGCTGGAAATTCTAATAAGCTCTCAGGAAATGCTGGCATTTTGGGTTCTAGACCTCACAGGCTAAAACAAGACTCTTTAGGCATCATAGCAGGTTTGTAGACTCCTCATGCCAAAGTGTTGCCTTTAAGGAAATCATGGAGCAAGCCGAAACTGGGGGTTAGGTGATGGTTGTCACCTGCAACCAGACAGGGACTGTGGAGGACGTATTAGATGTGAAGCTGGGGCTCACAGTCTTCCAGGAACAAAAACTTAATTTCTAAGCAGATTTCTGTAGACTGAAGATGAGAGACATTTCAGGTAAGGCTATTTCTGAGCAGTGTTTTACCTGGAAAAATATTCCAGCAACAAGAACTCTGTGAGACATCTTTAATGATGCCATGGCTGCTGGGCATCTTCCCCCAACATTCTGCACCTCTAGCCCTGGCCTCCTTCCAACCAGCAAAACTAACATGAGCCACCCATTGAGTTACATTCAATAGAGAAATGTAACTGAAGCCAATGAAGGAGAAATGGACTATGTATTTTATGACTATTGCCAGACACTACACTCAGGTCCTGTTGTGACCATGCTGGATGTTGACCATGTACCAGCTGGAGGCAGAACCACTTAGATTTGAATCACAAATCTGTAAACTGTGAGTCCTGTAACTTTTGAAGCTCTCAAACCCTCCATGCCTTAGTTTAGCAGGTAGCACTGAGTTTGCTGAGGGTTAAATAAGACAATAATGCAATAAACTTTTTAGCATAAACACTCAGTGTATGATAACAATAAATGGTAGCCACGTGCCACAGTGTGACAATCCCTGTCCATACAGCAGATGTTAGCAGTGTTTTCTGTAAAGAGCTAGATAATAAATATCTTACACTCTGTGAGCTACAAAAAATCTCTGTCATAACAACTCAATTGCCATTGTCGCACACATGAACGTAACTACAGATGATACACTGTTGAATCTCATAACAATTGAGCATGTTATTAAATCTTTTTCTTCTTTTGGGTTTAGTTTTTTACAAGCATTTACAAATGAGTTTGGAGAGCTGGCTCAGTGGTTAGGTCTTACTGTTCTCTCAGGAACCAGTGTCCAATTCCAAAGAATTCACGTCAGTGGTTACAGCCACTTGTAACTCCAGTCCAGGGCATGGGATTCCTCTTCCAGCCTCCATAAAAACCCACACAAATGTGTGTATACACACATTCAAGCACACACAGATAAACACATATGTTTTTAAAGAGCAGCACATTTGAAAACTAAAAAGAAAATGTAAAACCCCCACACTGTAAAATGAGTCATATCTGGCCAGTAGGCCAGAGTTTATGACTTTGCAGTGGGAAGTGAAATGATGTAACTTTATAATATGGTGTTTGCTCCAAGTGCAGAGCAAAGAGGGGGTTCATTCTGCCTTACAACCAAAGGAGGGTTCCAAATGGTTCTATTGAAGATGAAATATTTGAGTTGGGTTTTTGAGATTGAGTAGGAGTTGTCTGGATTGCACTGATAAAAGACAAGGAAGCAATCATTAAAAATAAGAGTGAACAAGAGGGACAATTTTGTGAATTAAACATTTAGTTAAGTACTTTCTGGGGCCCTCATTTGATCCCAGATAGTTACAGAGAGTCCAGGTTAGACCTTAGATGTGCTCTCAATTATCAAGTTTCAGATTACTCAGACTTAGTCCCCATCACCTCTCTTTGAGAGACACTAAGCTCTTCCAGAAAATTCTTCCTAAAATTTTCCAAAAAGAACCCGTGGACAAAGGACATAGCCTTTCTTTATGGATGAGTTTGCTATTCTAAGTGAAGGCAAAATGAAAATCAATCTCTCTGTGTGTATTTGTCCATCTGCCCAGCTATTTCTATCTTCTGCGTACTAGAGACGGAACCTGGGACCTTGCACATGCTTAGTAAAAGCTCTACCACTGAGTTTCATCCAGAGTCCTATTTTTACTTTTGAGACAGGGTCCTGTTGAGTTAATGGCTTTATATTTGCTATGGCCGTTAGGCTGTTCTTGAACTCATCATCCTCATGCCTCAGCCCCCCAAATAACAATCATTGCAGGCCTGCATCACTGGACCTAGATAAAATCTTAGTGAGATTGTTCTACTACCATTTATTTAGTAAGTTAATTGGTTGTCTCTCTTAAATGCTTACTATTTTTTTTAATAATTTAAAAATACTGTTCTTTGATATCTCCAAAAGAAAAATCAGCCAAGCATTTTGCCAACAATAATTGTTTCTCTGATTTCTTTTTATTTTCAGATGTAGAAAGGCTTAGCTTAAAGGAGATAGTTTGCAATTGTTTTAACCCAACTGCTCTAGAATCCAAAATATATTGTTTTAAAAATATCTTAGTGAAAGAAAAATAAAATTTGCCCAATGGTTTCCATATTCAGCAGCATTTAAAATATGCAAGCATCATTTTAGTTCTGTCCAAAAATTATGATTTTCTTTTCATCCTCTTTAGCGTCTGAGACTACAGAAAACAATTTGTACATGTCATGTTTTTTAATTCAACAGATATTGAACAACTATGCACATGGCACTCTGCAGGACACAGAATATGCCCAAATTCTAGGGCACATTCTTTGTCCTTATGGTGCCTTAAAAAGCATCTTACAGTGTATTGGAGCAGATGCCAGCCTCACCAAAAGGAAGGTGTTTAAAAATACTCCCATCATCTCTTACAGGTACCTGGTGTTTTCCTCTGGGGAGTGTCTTCACTCTTCCATCCTTCCTGCTGTATATGTACCCTAACCCTCTGAGGAAAGCTAATGTAGTAGTGAGATGGGAAGAAATGCACTCAGAGAAACCACAGAAAGATCCAAAGGTTCAGAGCAAGCTGGAAGCACTGGGATAACTAACCTATCTCCATCCAGATCAGTGCTTACCCTCCAATGCTGCTTCTGAATCCATTGTAAGGCAATTAGGACTAAAAGCAAGCAGGCCTTGCCTGTTCATGCCTGCTGTCATCACCAGTAAGTGGTTTTCCACAGATTCAATAGCAGTCTAAGACAACAGAAGTCTAGCATTGAGCTAGGAATCAACTTTCTGAGGCAGGAGACAGGCAGCTAGCTGGCAAAGGGAGTGGGCCAAACCTGCAAAGCCCAAAACAGTCAAGGAAAAGCATGACCATCAATAGAGGCTGTTTGTGCCTGTACCTTTTGTTTATATGTTGACCTGGTCATCTCAGAAGCAAACAGAGGGTTTGATTCTTCCATGTCCCTTCCCTAAATTAAGCCACCATGAGAAAGGACAATGAGGACAGGGTTTGGACTGAGTTGATTCTCCTGCAGAGCACGTCCTGTCTCACCTTCAGTTTTCAGGCTTGTCCTTACAAAACATTGAATGATTGCCCTTATCCATGGTAGAGAGACCACAATACAACAATTAATTTCCTTGACTTAATTCTTCTGCCTATGAGTCAACGGTGTGACTCCCCATAAGGAAAGGGGAAAAAAAATCACTTAATATTTTGAAAATTTTATCTCCGAAAATTTATATTACCATGACTCTGGACACAAGATATGAAATGAAAACAATATTTAAATACCAAGCAGCCCCATTTGTCACAGAACCATATCTGATTTCAGTGCCTGGTGAGAGGAAAACTTATGCATACAGATGAGGGCCAGAAGGATCCCAGATTTTAAGAACCTGTGTTCTGTATAAGGATGGACTTTTGCTTTCTTTGTTTTCATTTATACTTAGTGGGAAATGTTAAATAATACAACTTTTCTCTCCAAGGACATTAGAGCTGGAGGGAGCATGTTATAAGATTGAAATGTATCTTCATTGCTGTTTCCCTGACCCAGTCATTGTCTCTGGAGGTTACAGTGAGGGCATCTTCCTGATCCCTACTCACACATCTCCAGATGACAGCTCCTAGCTCTTCCTATGAAAGGTCTCCTCTCAACTATCAGGACTCAGATTCAATGCCACTTCCCAAAGAAGCCTCTACTATCAGCTGTGCCCACTGCTTACTGATGGCTCATTCCATTTATTTCTTAGTTGCTTTTACAGCACATAATACAATCTCCTTAATCTTGTTTATTTGCTGGAACATCATGCATGATTTATTTACTGCTGTGCCCCAGCACCTAGCACACAGTGTTTGGCTAATGAATAAATAAATGAATGAGACAGCGGACCAATCACTAGGCGTTATAGTTCACATTTTTTTTTTGTAGACTTCTAAGAATTCTCTGACAAAAGAGCTACCATCCTTACTTGATAGACATAAAACCAACTGTCCAGATAAGGCCACACAAAGTAGAGAGTAAGGGCTTCCATTGAGCCATTGATACACAATGTTATTCCTACCAAACAGCATTGCCTTAGAACTAGAAGACCATTTATTTCATAAAGTAGAATGCTTTATACTATTTTTAATATCCAGAAACATTGGATGTCAACCTTATGGAACTTTATGGGCTTAGATCAAAATTCTTAATTATGCTGTTTTATTGAATTTTTTTTTAGTTAAAGAATAAAATTTCTATTACTTGTTAAATGAGTTTAACGTCCTTAGTTACTCCATATATACATATGGAATATATATATATATATACACACACATACACACACACATATATATGTATATATCCTATATATATATATTCCATATGTGTGTGTGTATATATATATATACATATATATGTGTGTGTGTATATATATATATACATATATATATATATTCAAAACCATCAGAAGGAATTGCTCATGATGGTTAATGAATGTATATTATTTAATGATTATGATTAACATCTCATTTATAATTGCTCATGAATTGACTTCCTGTGTATATAAATCAAGACTGTAGCCTATATGCAAATATAATTTGTAAGACTGTTTTGGTTTAGATATTCATAATCTTCAAGAGGCACATACCCAATGTAAGCCCTTAAGTATAAATGAAATGATATATGTTCATGGATATATACTTGAGCAAATTTATCTATGCTCATGTGCACATAGAAACTATGTAATTTTATATAACTATATAAAATGATATCTCACTGGAAAACTGAATGTGCTCAAACTATATTGTCAAGAGATATAATGAGCTCATTTATTTGTTAAGTTCCTATTTGTCTGTTTTATGATTTAGTTCTGGAAGCCAAGATTATCTTTACATTTTTATGTCTTGTGTCAATAACATACTTGTCAAAATCAGATTCATTTTACTCTGTTTTTCTTTCGTAGTAAGATCGACTTGTAACAGCTTCACCCATGTGTCCCTCATTGACATTAAATAGAATACTCTCGGAAGTGTGAAACCCACACTGCTGACAGCACAGTGATGATTTATGTGGGACCTTCCACAGAGATGAGGGGAAACCTGTTGTAGACTCTGTGGGTTTCCAGAGTAGATCCAGGTGCAGACTATGGTGACCATACTCACGGTATATCTATTTATACATTCCCTTCCATTCATGGCAAATGTATTCACTTCTCATTTGTACAATTGTAGCTTTATTCTCATGTGAAAATATTTAATGAAAACACATGTCCTATTCAAACATATTGTTTAGAAACAAATAAACAAATACAAATGTAAAACATACTATTTAAATAAGTATATATGGTGTAAACAGAGTGACAAAAATAATGCAAATCATATGAAAATGACTGCTGGAAAAAATGGAGATCTTGAAAGCAGAGGTCAGGGGTCAGAAACTGAGGGAACTTGACTAAGCTCCTTAACCTCATCTAAAAATAGCTGCAGTAGCACTAAGTTCTTTCTTTCTTTTTTTTTTTTTTTTTTTTTTTGTGTGTGTGTGTTTCTTTTTTTTTTAATTTTTATTTTTAATTTTTTTTTCAGCAAATCAAAAAAATTTAAAAAGCATTCAAACAGAATAAAATGAAAAGAAACAAACAAGCAAAATACCAAGGGTCAGATATACTTATACAAGAATTCTATAGAGCCTTCAAACAAGCAATACTTTTTGAGTTATGTTTAAAAAAATTCAGAACCACAATAAGCTCCTTCACAAAGCAAATAATATTGACATAGTGAAATCAAGTGTAAACCCAACAAAAATATATAAGTTATAGTCCAGTATCCCTCATGAGTATACATACAAAAATTCTCAATGAAGTAGTTGCAAACTGAATACAAGAGATATAAAAAAATAATATTCCATGAATAACTGAGTAACTGTTCTTTTTTTTTTTTTTTTTAGAAGACCATACTCCATATACAGGCTGCATGTTTTGGGATAGCCCCCACTCCAGATGTTTGAGACCTACATGAAAACCAAGCTGCACATTTACAACATATGTGCAGGGAGGCCTAGGTCCAGCCCATGGAGCTAGATCTGTGTAGACTAGGTATGCTCCACGGTTGGTGAGTGGAAAAAACTTTTAGCTAGAACATAGCACATACCCAATAAATTATCTTCATGAAGATAATTCTTATTACTATGAATGAAGTACCTGGCATAGAACCTGGCATGAAGCAGATGTTTGGCATATCTAGATGATCCCCCCTCATTGAGGTAGCTTCTTTCACTAGGTCTGTAGGATCTATAAATGAGAAGACAGTACTGTATATTATTTATGTAGTATGAAAAATTACACATGAATGGTGAACAGTATCACCAGCAGTTTCTAGGAAGAATGCATACTGAAGACACAAAATACCCTATAGACAGAGAGTAACTTAGCCATGCGCAGTGCATGCCCTGCTTCTCATGTGATGAATGAATATGTGCTAACCATCATCATTGGTCAGTTTGGGCTTGTAAATGAAGGGTCAGAACAGAATGAATCTTTGGACACTTAAAGTCCCTATAACCAAACCCAACACACTGTGAAGGTGCATCTCAGGAAGAAAACAAATTACGATGGGCAACCAGGCATGATTGGGAAAATAGACTCTGAGTGTTATAAAGAAGCATTGGCAAACGGTTATTGATTAAAGTCTACCTGAGGACCTTAATGGGGATAAGAGGAGATAAAGGGAATTAGAAATTTATTGGCTTAAGAAAAGCTAGTGAATCAAGAAAATGGAAACTTGTCAAGTCAGAGACCATTCCTAGAGAACACAGTGAGAGAAGCCAGCACATGTGGACAGCTGAAACTTAGCAGAATGTGTACAGGACAGCACGTCATTCTCTGCAGTTGATGGACATTCTGCCCATCTCATCCACTGGGCCTCAAACATGCTTAGAAGAGGAATGAAGGAAATGGTGCTGTGACTGTAATGCATTTTTAACTGGTCAGCAATGTTTTCCACAATTACAACCCAGCCATTTCTACTTATAAGTCAGTTAGTGGAAATTTCTAAACACTGTCTAATACCTCCTTTCTCAGGCTGTTTCAAAGATATTTCTGTAAAACTTGGTCTGAATTGGTATTAAAACATGGTGTATAAGGTGTTCAATCGTTTTGTCTTCTCAGTCTCTCCCACTGCAGTTCTTACACAGATCCTTCTCTATCGTATTCACTTGGACTGCTAAATCTTATGTAACTGTTGGCCTGCTGCTAGGTGAGGCTGGTTTCAGAAAGAAAAACTGTTATTAGAAATTTGGAGTCTTTATCCTTATCCTACTAACATGATCTGGAGGCAGAGGGCCTGAAGACTTTGGTAAGAACTGAACATCGCCCATGTGCCAAAGCAGACTGAGCAGTCTCTGAACCCTGCTGAAGAAAGAAGCCAGTCACAAAGTACCCATGATGCAAGTCTGAAGATCTGGGTTCATTGCCTAGAACACATATAAAAAGCAAAAATGAAAACCCCAAACAACAACATGAGTGTGGTAACATGCTCTTATAATCTCAGGGTTAAAGACACAGAGAAAGGCAGATCCCCATGCCTGCTGCCTAGTCAGTCAGGTATACTTAGTAAATTTTAGGATACGAGAAAAACTCAACTCAAAAAATAAGGTAGACTACGTTGAAGAACAACATCTGAGGTTGACATCTGGCCTTTACACGCAAATTCACATGTGCATATGTGCCCCAAACATGCACTAGCACATAAGGAAATGTGCACACACATACACACCACACACACACACACACACACATACACACACACACCTCTGAATTATAGACTTTAGAAAACTTCTTGGTTGCTGAGTTTGTGCAGGTTACTGGAGGATGGTGAAACCAGGGACTCCTTCCTGTGCATCTCTTTCTTCTAGCTGTTCATCTTTGTCCCTCATAACAAACCATTGTGAAAGAATGTCAAAAGTTCTGGGTCTGAACTATTGCTTTGTTGTGATGACACTAAAGTTGCTACTATCACGTTCATATTTGTTGTAAATGGAAATTAGATCTAGAACTCAAATATCTGTTCACGTTTTTACAAAAGAATACAATATAGGGCATCTTACATGCTCAATATATCATATCCTGAGACATGAAGTGCCATTTTCCAGGACTGTTCAGTAGGTCCATGTATTGTAAGCCCAGTTGAGCCCTCTCTGAATGCCCCCTACCCTCATTAACAATTCTGTCTTAGAATGGCTACATCCTGCCAAGGAGTGATTTCAATCTTGACTCCCTTCTCTGTTAGAATTCTTCCATGTTGAACATTCTCTCATCAGCTGTGAGATTACCCTGATATATAATCTGTACAAGAAAGGCAAGATCAGTAGGCATGGTAGCACATGTCTGTAATCCCTATACCCAAGAGGCAGAGGCAGGGGCCGGTTGCAAGATCTAGCCCAACCTTCAGCATTCAAAATAAATTTGTGATCTTCAGCAGTTTTCTGAGAAGTGAGTTGGTTTATTATTCTTATTGGAAGTTATTTCCTTATGTTCATCCTTCCTGACACTCGAATTGTCCTATTTGAGTGTTAAGGTGTCAAGGTGAGCCTGGGCAGTCATTGTTTCCAAGCACATCTAATAAGTAAAGGAAAAGGAATGCTGTCCTGTAGATATTTCCAAATAATACTAGAAAGACATTTTGTCTCTTTAATCCTCATATTCATATTCTCTCTCTCTCTCTCTCTCTCTCTCTCTCTCTCTCTCTCTCTCTCTCTCTCTCTCCTCTCTCCCCCTCTCCTCTCTCCTCTCTCTTTCTCCTGAAAATATAACTATTTATCATCAATGTAATTTCTTTACCTTATACTTATAACAATTTCAAACTAAGTTCCTAATATGACCACTCCCAATAAGACTTCTAAATATCAAAATCATGCCCTTTGTTTCCCTTCATTAAAAAAAAAAAGTAATAGCATACATGGTTTCATCTAAAAAACCATTCGTATGTTCCAGACTGAATTTTCTATACTATATAAATGAGACTTTTATCAAGTTTCAATACTTGGACACTTGGTAAACTATTCAGTCCATTATTTGAAGTTTGGTTTAATGGCCCACCTAATTTATTACTTGGGCCTCACTCCACTGCTCTCTACTATTACCTGGTATCAGGACAATATATGTTCCATGGAGTTAAGAATTTTGCCTTTCATTTACCAGTAGGTTAGAAGGTACCCAGCCCAGGGTTAGGGTATGTGTACACACAGGCATGAGTGCATCAAACATCCTGTGTATTTTATGGAAAGTTACAGAGAGGTACGGACAGCTTCTCTGCAGACACAACAGCTGTTAATGAGAAGAGCATCCACCCACAAATCAGATTCTTGACTATTTTATTAAAATACATCTTCCAGACCCTTCCCCTAAAACCATCTGTTATTTATGAAGAAAAAGCTAAATATGTTTCTAGAAACATTTTATGTCATACATAAAACTTAGTAACTAAGTGATTTAATGATTCACCCCCAAGTCACTCAGAAAACACCCCAGCAGGCTAGAACCTGGACCAGAGCCCATCTTCTGTGGCCTAGAAGAGTGTCTCTCTGTACCCTGATGTTCACAGCATTCTCACTGGATTAGTACAGATGATCCAAGCAGGTAAATAAGGTTCATCTCTTCCAATAGAGAATTCCTTTCATGGGTCCCAGATTGCTGATAAATCTGTCTCTCAGTGAAAGCCTTCTGAGTGACCTAGGATGTCCACAGGTAGGATTATTTTCTATTCCAACTTCAATTTGTATTAGAGTATAAACATCTAGTATTGCTAGAAACAGTAATAAATCACATCTTTGTGTAACTCAGGGGGGACATCAGAGAATTGGAAAGCAATTTGAAGAATATTTACAGACTTCACATTGGCTTAATATTCCTGATTTTATACTTCAGATAAAACTGAGGCTTGTCTGTTATTTTTTATTCTTGCTTACCAGTTGTCCTCTGACTTTGCAGCCTAATAGAGGACTGGCTGTTCTCCCTCCCCACCTCATTAGGTCCAACATGAAACATCTGGTCATTAGTAAGAGGCCTTGTAGGCATGATGGCTCTGTAGCCAATGTGTGCCCAAAGGTCCCTAAATCCTCCTGGATACTGAGATTTTGAGCAACACACAGTGTGCTTTAGTAATACATCTATTTCACACCTAAAGATTTAAGCTACTTACTACAAGTCTAAACAGAACCTTAGGCCACTTCCACATCAAGCCTCTAGATTCTAGAATCTAGAGTAAGCATATGCTACTCAGGTGAGATTATTATTTAAACAATAAGCATGCCACTGAGTGTGGAAAGCAGGGACTGTTTTGGAAGTTCCATTCTACCTGTAGCACACCGTATCCACATGCCTCTTTTTATTTACTCTCCCTGTAAAGTCTCAATATCTTTGGTAATGTACTTTTATGGGAACACCATCTTCCTATCCTACCACTGCAGTCTGCCTCTGCTTTAAATTTAGGGCTTTATAGGTGTGTTTTTAAATCATGAGCATCATCACCACCACCACTGCCGCCACCATCATCAGCCACACGTGCACGTGCAGGTGTACACACACACACACACACACACACACACACACACACACATACACACACACTGTATAAATCATACCTTGCAAGTGATATTGGTTGAATAATGGTTTCTCTTAAGAAACCATTACTTGAAATGTGTCCAGCTTTATGTTTTTGAAGTAAATTCTTTCACAAAGCCTTTAGATGCCAGCTCATCACTTAAATTATAATATATATATATATTTTATATATTATATATATATTTTTTTTTTTTTCCGAAGACTGGAGGTTGCTTTTGACAGTAAGTGAAGGCTGAGAGGGTAAATCTGACATTTTTTGCAGAGCAGCACTAGAGTGTGTGTGATCTTCAGTAAGAAGCAAAGTGAAGCTGAGAAGGAAGGACTATTCTCTTCATCATGAAAGGTGTAAGTGTCAAGGACATGATGATAAACCATACAAAAAGATATAAAATGAATGCAAACACTTCCATACCTCACCACTCACTGCACACCCATTTCTCAGAAAATACTGTAGTATCTTTTAAAATGTCCCTACAGAAATCACATGTTTGTATCACATACACATTCAGGGTTTTAATTTTTAACAAATAAAATAATACCAATTTTTTGCATTTTAAAATTAATTTATCAAGGTACAAATATATTTATTAAGTTTTCCACTGATAACTATTTTGAGTGTTTCCAGTTTGGATTAGAGTGGTGAAGTGAAATATAATGAATTAGATAGAGTTTTCACTTCATGGAAACAAGTGATCGTATTGATAGAATACATTTTTAGAAATGTATCTCCCAACTCAAGAAATATGTGCATCTAGACTTTGACACCTATGTCCCAGGTTTCCCTTGGACTGTTTGCATCAGTTAGTAGTCTACTATGTATGTAAGCCACTTGGGTTTCTGTTTCTATAGACTGATCATTCATGGTTTCCCAATCCCATTTTTCTTTGTGTGATTAGCTTTTGACCTTTTGGTTTACAAGCATTCTTATAATATTAGGGAAGGTTGTTCCGTTTTAGTATTTGTGCTGAAGATATTCTGACCATTTTGTGCTAATTTCTGACACACAAACGTCTTGATTTTGTGGATCTGAACGTATGATTTTTTTCTTCTATCTTGGGCTCAGTGTCTGCTTAGGAAGATTGTTCTTTCCTCGAGTTCTCCTAAGACTTTCTGTTCACCACTCTTTAAATGCACTCCTTAAATAAGATACATCTCAATCTTTGAAGCATCGAAGGAAAAATAGGATGTGGTCTTACCTTTTTCCAAAATGGTTAATTGTTTCTAAACCACTTGTTTGAGTAATAGTCTTTTCCTTTCTAGTTTGAAAATAGTTGTTTGTTAAAACCTACACTATACGAATATGGAAACTCATTTCCAGGCTGAGCCATTTCTTGTTTCATCCATTTGTGCCACAACAGAACTGTTTAGTTGCCTTGTTTTAAATCTTTCCAGCAAGTTCCCCTTATAAGAACTTTTTTTTTTTTTCAGAATTATCAGAGTTTTGTCTTTATAAGTTCATTTGTATTTTACTTTGTATATTTTTCTTTCAAAAGCAATGCATGTAGTTTTGGGTTAAGTACAGCAATCAAGAGCACCGTAATAATGTCTCTGTAATATTAACTATCCCCACCTAAGATGCTTGAATTTGTTCAAGTGTTCCTTTTAGAAGCAGAGTCTTATCATTTTCTATATAAGTCTTATACTTTTCTTTTACTAAGCCCATTTTAGATACTTTATAACCTTATTGCATTTATAATTTACCTGCATCTAATTTGGAAGACTTTAATTAGAAAACCTATTGGTTTTCTACCAATATATATGGATCTTTGGCAAATATAAAAGAAAAATTTTATGTTCTCTTGTTGTCAAGTATCCACCAGAGAAGATCACATAGATGCTAGTTCAAGACAACAGAAAGTCTTTATTAGCCAGATGGCAACTACACTAGGTATTTAGTACAGGAGTGCAGTCCTGAACCTTTCTCTGGGTGAGATTTTAAGCACACAAACCACATCCTGTGTTGACACACCTCAGTTAGCAAGAACAGTTACCCAGATACGGAACAACAGAAGCCAAAAGGCAAGCTTGGTTTGCATGGGACTTTCCCAATGTGTACCATTAGTACTCTTATGGATTAGGTCTCTATTCTTATTATAGCAAGTGTTTCTGCCTATGTGCTAGGTTCCAAGGCCTGAATGGTACTTCTATCATGGTGTCAGTTGTGGTAAGTTCTTTGGACCTGTTGCAATCTTTGATGTATTATTGGGTTTAATTATATTCCGATTTTCTCTAGTTGAACCATCCTTGCATTCATTGGCTATATACTACTTTGCTAGGACACACTATGTTATAAATACACTACTTGGTTCTACTTGCTAACGTAGTTAAAAGAGATTCCAAGTTTTCATAACAAATAAGAATCATGTCTGTGTTGTTCAGTTTATGCCTAGCACACTGAATCTAACACTGTGCCTGAACTAGAACAAGAACTTCTCAATAAATAATTGTGAGAATCTGAGTGGCTCTGTGACTCACTTTGCTGGGTTTTCTCTAAACTCTTCTGGTCTATTCTAGAAAGAGAAACCATGACTAAGAGTAGCATAAAGGTCAAGAAACTGGTCATGTGAAGATGCATCCAGGTCCTCTGGAAAACTCTTGTTTTTGCATGCTGTTTGATTACTCATAAGCTATTAGGATCACTTCTTCCCTGTTTTGACTAGACATACTTTTTCCTTGAGCAGTCTTCCCGCACGGACGTTTCTGACATGAGCAAGACTAGGTTTGGGGACAAGCTGTTTTGTATTATTGAGGAATGGCTAGGATGTCTGCCCTGAACCAAGCCCACACAGAGTTGAAGAAGGGCTAAGCTAAATTACCAGTTGCCAGAGGTTGGCCCAGTAACCATAACTTAATTGGCACAATCTAAATTACTTTGTCAGGATTTCAAAAAGTCATCCTGAAGTCCACCTGTGTATTTCCTATAGGGACATTTTCTTCACTCTCTTATCTACCTTTCAGCCAGTGGCAAATGAAATCTAATCCTTTGTATCTTCACAAACAGCTATAGTGACAGTCTTAAAGAACCCATGACAAGGGATACCCACCAGTTCCTTAATTAAGCAAGTGGGAACCAAATATTAAAAGAAACAACCAAAGGTTATTTTGTATCAAACAGCTAGAATGATGATCTAGATACAAGCACTGATTAACTTTGACCACTCTGTTCACCAGTAGTTATTGCGGTCCACTACAATTCTTTGTATGCAATACTGTTTCTTTCTGCTATCTTTACCTGTGGACCTGTACTGTGGTCATATATTAATTAATGTTTAAAAACACAGTTCCACATGTCTCCTTCCTTTCTTACCATTCCATGACTTTTTCTAATTATCCTCCATGGGTATCTTGTACTCAAGCAAGTAATATTTGAAGTATACTAACTCTTGGGTTGAACTTTTTATTTCCAATAAAGTTCTTATTTGTTACTCCTCATTTAATAGATAGATAGGGGTTAAAAGACTAGAGCTTATGGTTCATGTAATCAATTCTCCTTTAGCCTAGGAAAAGGGCATTTGTTACCACTGATTAAATGAACGATTTGATTGCCTAACACAATGCTAATTTCATTCATAGGTAAGGGACCTCATAAATTCTAATGTAAGTAGGTTTGTAATCTAAAATATTTTAAAAAATAAAACTATGTTGGCGTCTGTTTGAGGCTACATAAGTTAAACTTTTTTGTGCATAGTCAGATTTAAATCCATCACTGAATTGGTTGTTGGGGTTGTTTAAGCTACAAGTGACTCTTCCAAAGGACACTGATAAATGGGTGACATTACAGGCTAACAGTAATCAAGTCTTATAAACTACGTTTTTGGACAAGACTTAGTTACTTATTTGTATAAGGGAATCGGGTTGACTGAAAACTCCTTTTATTTTTCTTCAGCTTATGGTTAGAGACTTAGCCTGGGACCACTTAGCATGGTTGCACCAACATCTGAAGTTGAAGCAGGAACCACAATGAGCAGATGATCCTGCACATTGAATCACTCTACTTCAAAGATGAAGCCTCACAGTGCTGTGCCAACTCTCACTTTTTCCACATTACATAATCTTCTTCTCTTATCCAGCATTTCCATGCAGCCATCACGTAAGTGGAAACAGGAGTGTGGTTTACTTAATGCTCTGTGTTGATATTGATGGGCTTCAGAATAGCAGGTCCCTTGTTGCCTAGCAACCAAGCAAAGTGCCTCAGCCCACTGACCTCAGTATGGGTACCACTTGCACAAATGCAGCTCATAATTAAATAGATTGTTGCCTGGTTCCCAATGATTCCCAGACATATTTAGTGCCTTCAGCCCACCCCAATATAGTTTCTGATTAAATGAAATGATTGTGCTATTTTTCTCTTGTGGTCTGAAGTTTAATCATAAAGTAAGTGTCATACACTAATCCAAATGCTCTGATTTAACAACATTATTAATATTGGCACTGAAACCAGGTAGTTTGATTGATGAAGAATCGGAGGCCATTTGTCCGTTGTCCTTAATCAAGGCATTAACATGTACTTGGTACTGTTTTCCTTTCCTTTATTATCAATTTTTGTCAAACCCAAAGTTTTGCCAATAAGAATAGTTATTTTGCTCATTACTAGTCAGTAATATATATTATATGTATTATAAAAATATATAAATATATTATTCATTTTAGAAAAACAATAATTGAATCATTCTTACATTTTTATTTACATGTTTGTGTTTATGCATGCATGTGTATGAGAGGAGGGAGACAGAGAGGGGAGATGGAAAGGGAGAGGGAGAAAAAAAGGAGAGTGAGAGGGAGAAAAAAGAGAGGGAGAGGGAGAGGGAGAGGAGAGGGAGAGGGAGAGGGAGAGGGAGAGGGAGAGGGAGAGGGAGAGGGAGAGGGAGAGGGAGAGGGAGGGAGGGAGAGGGAGAGGAGGGGGAGAGGGAGGGAGGGGCACCTAGAGATCACAGGACAACTTGTATGAGTCAGTTTTTCCTTCTACCTTGTGAGTACATTTTACCCACAGAGCCATCATACTGCCCCCATATCTCTTTTAATTAATAGAATACCACAATGAAGATACTAACAGGCTTCCCATTCTTCACAGAGAACTCAACTTGAGGGAAATGTTGTGACAAGGCCACAGACCTAGCTAAGCAGCAGGGCTATGGCTCAAACACAGTTTTGTCTTGGTAAACTGTAGTCCAGTGACAAGAAAGGCTGATCCTGTACACCAATCCAAATTGTCAATACTACCAATTTTCAAAATTCTCAAAGCAATGACAGCTCACAGCCACAGACATTGGAGCAAATAATCTCCCTAATTATACTTGAGGCAGGCGTCCAAGCTTTTATGAGTTGATTGTTCATCTCAAGAGTCAAAGGAAAGAAGGTATCTAGAGTTCAAAATTATTTATCAGTAACCATCAGTAACTTTTACTGAGTGTTTGTTGTGTACTTGCTCATTAAGCCGGGCGGTGGTGGCGCACGCCTTTAATCCCAGCACTTGGGAGGCAGAGGCAGGTGGATTTCTGAGTTCGAGGCCTGCCTGGTCTACAGAGTGAGTTCAGGACAGCCCGGGCTATACAGAGAAACCCTGTCTCGATAAAACCAAAAAAAAAAAAAAAAAAAAAAAAAAAAAAGAGCCTTCTACAGGAGTCATTTGTCATTTGCTGTTTCCACTATAATGGACTAATGGAGTCTTTCGTTCAAGAATGCTGAAGGTCCAAGAGAGCCACTCCTACTAGGCAAACTGTCGATAAGCAATAGAGTCAAGATTCAAGTCCAAGATTATCAAAATCCAAAGCTCATCAGAAAAGCAAACAAAACCTCTGGCTGCACACTTTGACACTGTTCAAGAACATTCCTACTACTCTTCAGTTACCTGGGCAGCTGCAAGGTATTTCCAGAAATCATAGCAATTATAATAATGACTGAAAGAGCTCACAGTTACAGAGTGCTTCTCTGTCTGGACCCCTACTCTGTTGCTAAGCACACTGTATACTCCCTCCTGTGAGCTTCACAGCCACCTTGAGTCCTGTGAATACTCCCATTTCAAACCTGAGAAAACCTAGTCCTGGAGTTTGTCCTTTTATCCATATCAGCCCAGTTAAACCCTAGCTTTCACGTTGGATAACTCCAGCAACAGAGATACAGGAGGACCCAGCCCCCTTGGTGAGGTGGAAGAATATTCTTGGCTCTTTTACCACTAAGAAGCCACTGATCTCTTGATGTCCATGTTTATCCGCTTTGGATATTAGAAGACAGAGCATGCCTCTGGTTAGGAAACTCTCAGAAACAGATAGCCCAAATGTGTTTGCATTGTTAACCTAGGAGGATTAAAATTCACATTGGCATAGCAAGCCTTCCACAGAAGTGCAGAGATGAACAAGATTGAAAAAGAGGAAGCAAGGGAGAGAGGGAGGATGGGGAGGGGGAAGGGGAAAAGAGAGAGGGGGAGAGGGAGAGAAACAGAGACAAAGAAAGAGAGAATGAGAAAGGAGAATGGGAGAGGAGATGGAAGAGAGGAAAGAGAGTGAGAGAGGAGGAGAGAGACAGAAAGATAGAGGGAAGAGAGATACACACAGAAAGAAACAGAGAGATGGAAAGAGGAGAGACAGAATTAGACACTGTATAGTCTACATGACCAACCAATCTGTAAAACCCAGATTGGTAAACTCCCTCTAGTCCAGCTGAGTGGCACCAAATAGAATATTGAACCTTGCATCATTACCAAGCACACTCAGAGCTCTCACAAACCATTATGGTCTGAAATGGAATGAAAATCATCCTGGGAACACTGCCTCTGTGAGGAGAAATCATTAATGCTTGACTCACTGAAGGACACTTAAAGGTCTCGCAGCTACATGAACAAGATTTACATTCCAGTCTTTCCAGCCTAGCTAACCGGAAAATGGGAAGGAGAACTGGGGAGTCAGATTATATCCTAGGGTGCAGAGGATGTCCTAGGTTTACTTTGGTTGGCTTGAGATGGGGTAACCAGATAACCAAGTCTATTAAAACTATCTGAAACAGAGCCAAAAATAGTTTCTGGGTGAGATAGAAGGAACTCCTTTATAAAGCGTTGAGGTCTAGTGCTTGCTTATACTTGGTAACATCTGTTTTGTTCCTCAAGGGATTTCTGTGTTTATTCCTGGCTCTTCCCTCTTGGTTAGAAGCCTGTGGTTTCAGGTTATCCTTAGTCCATAGGCATTCCAGAGGGATGCTCCAAGCAGCATTACATGGGAACAGAAGGGCCCAGATGAGACTCCAAAGCTGTTCTCTGTCTCTGGGCTACACCTGTTGTTCCAGTGCCTGTCTTTGGATAAAATCACTCCTGTTTTCTTCTAGTAACCTACCACTCCCAGCCCATGTTCCAAGCTACATAGACTCCTCTGCCAGGCACAGGGTGGGTAAAAGTATCAAGCCTAGCCAAGCAGACTGTCCAATCAATCCTTCCAATCCCAGAAGCCGTTCAGGGAAGAGACTTAGCCCTTCTGGGATGAGAGAATGCTAGGCTTGTTCACCTCCCAGTCCAGCCCCAACCTTTCTATGTCTGTGATATGCTAAGAGTCTTGCTTTCCTTATCCATGAACTATGGGTTGCATTACGTCTTCTGAGAATGGTGCCTACAGGGAGCATGCATTTCACAAAATAATAACTATTATTTATGAACCTGTAAAGGTCAATTCATTACTCACTTCTTAGATTCTTCCTGGCTGTTTTCATTTCACAATTTCCAAAATGTCCTTTATAACATTCCCTCTCACAACACCTCTTTATCTTCAAGTCATTCAGATACCTTCCAAATATGGTTTTATTTTGCATCTATTCTCTCTCATTCCTTATCCTTCCTGTCCTAGGTAAACTTTACTTTCTCATGAGCACTCGGTTGGCATGGAGATCAACTACCAAATTTTATGTATCTGTCCATCTTTCTAGATAGAAAGATAGATAGATAGATGATAGATAGATAGATAGATGATAGATAGATAGATAGATAGATAGATAGATAGATAGATAGATAGATGATATAGAAGATAGATGATAGATAGATAGATAGATAGATAGATAGATAGATAGATAGATAGATATTGATTATGCTTTTGGCTTTCAAGTCTTTCCACCCTGAAAATACACTTTTGCATTTGTGATACAATATTGTGTATGGCACTGTCTTCCATTATGAATTTTTACTTTTTTCTAGAGTTACTTTCAATCCACTTTAGTTTACCTTTGCTTGGCATTTTGCATGTTTCTAAAATTTCACTTTCCTCCTTTTCATTCCAAGCAGCTTATAGGGCCTTAGTTTTCCTGTCCCAAGCAATACACAGGTACCAAGAGAAGATGCGTGAAGGTGAGTGCTCCTCCTGCTTTGCAAAGTTGAAGCTGTCTGGGTAGAGCTTGAGGCAAAAAGAGGAGCAGACACAACCAGGTCTTGGGAATGTGACATCAACTGGCTGTGGAAGAGCCAGAACTCAGTACCTCTTTGTGCTCTGCCCTAAGGCAGTATAGGAGCAGATGAAGTTCTGAGTGAATGTGTGTTGTTAACATGAGTGCAGCCACATAAATACCACAGTGCCTCAGACAGGTGGGAACAGCAAAACTTTTCTCAGGAGAGGCTCAGAGTAATAGCAAAACCTTCTCAGGTTCAATAATGGCAACACCTCCCTCTGGTCCAAATGTAAATGTGTATACTGAAGCTATGACCAAGGTTCCCTCCTCTTGCCTCCCTATAGCAGCCTCCTACCAAGATTAGCTAAACCCACCTTCTAGTTCAGTTGTTTACCATAAACTCACCCCTCCAGTTCACATATATAAATTAAACATGCTAAGTTTCCATGAGAACAAACAGCCCTCCCAACTCCAGCTTTTTCTTCTCTTTTCTTTTTTCTTCTCTGTTCTTCTCTTTTCTTTTTTTCTTTTCTTCATCACCCAGACAGGTTTCTAGGATTAAGGGGAAGGCTGCATCATACCATTGAGAAGCCAGAATTCTGGGCAATACCCCATAGCTGGACGTAGCATAAAAGTAGAAACACTGTAATGTTTTAGAAGAACGTGATGCCTGGATAGCACAGGTATCAGCAGCTACCACCATTCATTGGTGACCGGGCATGATTTTAGTTTTTCATATTTCCTTAAGGGGGAAAGGGAGAAAGTGATCATTGTTCATCTTCTATAATTCTAGCTGGTGGGGTAAGCACCAAGGGCATGGATCTCATCTAAACAAAACATAGCCAAAAGCTGATGCTTGCACACTGCAAGGTGCACCAAGACTGCTTCCTTGTAGAGGTGTAGAGGAGGTGCCACAGCTTGCTAGAAAGCTCAGATAGGTATGAGCACCCACTCAAAGACAGCATCAGAGAATGGGCCCACTTCACTCTGTGAAGTTAAACATCTCCTGCGGTCTCAGGCAGAGCCCTTGGTGTGCCTACAAGGGTCAATGGCCAACAACTGTTGAGGTTGAGTATTACTGCCTTAACCTTAGGAAATTCACCCAATCTCATCTCATCCATCTGGAATTTTCTGAAGCCCAACCCACCCATCAATGTCAAAATCAGAATGAGAGGAAACTTTCTGATGAAACACCCTTCCATCCTTTCATGTTATGAGTTAAAAATGGCTGGCTTTGTTTTCCTTCCTTCTGAAGAAAACATGGCTCATAGCAGATCAGAATGTCTAGTTTCAATATCTTCATTTCACGATGCCTTTATAGTCCTGGATTGCCCCATTAAGTTGAGTTACAACCTCATTATAATGCCACATTCAGTAATTTTTGTCTAATACCCTAAAATACCAACCCCTGGATTTCACTAGACAGTAAGGAAATGCCCCTATACAAAACTTTATTTGGATTCATCACAGCCAGGGATGGTCAGGGAAATAAGGACAACAGAAAGAACATAAGTGGCTATCAGTAGAGGATCTTGAACCTCATTAATTCAGGCTCTCTTCTCAGTCCCTTAGGGTCACTGGAATTACAGGCAAGCAGGTGGATGGAGCTGGTGGAGTGCCATTTTGCAGAAGAGTTGTGACCAGACTGAAGGAGTAGCCATCAGCCACTGAGCAGCAGAAATGAGTCTTGCTAGCCATTGCCTGGCTCATCACCCAGGAGAGGGAGAACAAATGTGGCCCTGGTGACTCAACCCAGAGGAGCTTACCCAACGACAATTACAGAATGCAACTATTTGTAAACTGCATGGCTGTTTAGCTCTCTTCAGAGTACTAAACACACGTGTTGTAGTCTCAAGCCAAGATCGAGGAGTCCTGATTCTGAACTTCCCAGATCTGCAAGGATCAAAGGCAAGAATCTGTCAGATGAAGGTCCCCATTCCTCTTCTGTGTGTGTAAATCTCACTGAAGCATGCACTGTTTTCTAGCTGTAGATGTTCATTTGCTGACGCAGGTAGCTAAATATAGGAAAAATATAAACTATAAAAGCTCTGAATAATGAATGGTTACTGAAAAGACAGGTCAATTTCTAATACATGACCAGAAAATATTAGAAATAACGCACCCATCTGATACCCTAGAGTTATGAGGATGGTGACTTTTCTGGTCAAAGTGCAATAGAGAAGAAATTAGAAACTCACCCAGGAATTTTGTATCTAAGTCAAGAACAGACAAAGGAAAAGCATACCTAAAACACCCATCCACACAAGTCTGGATCACATGCCAGACTCAAGGCTATTGCCAAAAGTTACAGATATTAAAATCTTAAGTGCAGAAGCAAAATCTGTTTCTGATTTCAGTGACAAGTTTCAGAAAGGATGACTGTCCAAAGTTTAGTGTCACCATAGTAAATGTTTGTGGCAACTGCATCACCCCATCTTCTTTGTGGTCTCTGACAACCATGCTTTTATTTTAGATAAATCTATAATATGGGATGCTCTCAGATACACTCAAGACCTAGGATGTTCTATGAACCATGTAGACATCACACGTGAGATGGAGAGATAATTGACAAGTTGGGTACAGTACACTTTAGAATGTAGCTATGTCATATTTTTAAAAGTAATCAGGGTTGACGACCGAGCTCTCTATATAGCAAAACCAAACAAATCCTGTGTCAGAAACTCTGGGCTAAGGAGACACTTCATTCCTTAATCAAATCTCCTTCCCTTGAGAAACTGGCTTCAGGGAACATAAACAGGGGAGATCATTTGTTAACTTGTCTCTTCATTTAGGTGGAACGTCCCAAAACACTAAATCACATAGCTGGAGGCTCAGCTCCATCTCTAAATGACTTTTTGTCCAGCTTTCCAACTCAGACTGAACCTCAGAGGATGAAGGTTTCTATGGTGAAGGAACTTGGAGAAATAAGTTCAGGGCACTTGTCTAGAGACCGTGGCTTCTGCTGTGCCTGTCTCCTTAGGTGTATTTGTTAAATAGAGCCTATCTGGAAAAGCCTGAGAATGTAGCTCTTCTAGGTAGGGATGAGGCTCAACAAAGCAATAACAAAGGAGAACCGGATATACTCCAGGAGTCACCAGGTTGAGGGTCAGAGGCCAGTTGGCACCAAGGAAATAGATGCATAAAGCTACCAGGGCCGCTACGTACTTGGTTTGGATTCCAAGAGTGGTTTCGACACTGATGGACTACAAAACACCTGTCAGAGTCTGACAGCAATCTATCCATGCAGCAAGGTGAAATGCCATATAGAGTTGATGGACTAGTTTGGGGATCTAGTATCACAGAACGCTTCTCAGTTCCTTCTTGCTATCAACTCTCAATCAGCCAGCCGAGTGTTTGCCATGGAAAGGGTACTTGTACATAACTTGGATTGGGAGGCTGCAACCAGCAAAGTGTCCTCATGCTTTGAGTCAGACAAGGTGGACCTAAACACACTCAGTAATAGTCTCTGTTGAGCCTGTCTAGCCTTCAGACATGATGGCATTGTCATCCTCAAAGTTCACACTCAAGAAACACATATTGGAGGGTTTTTTTAAATCACTAAAGAAATGTTATAATGGTTTAAGTAATGTAGAATTTTGTGTTGGACTCCATCCTGGGATGAGAGTGGGTTAGACATACCTGATAGAACTTCCACAGGGCTTCTTTCTCCTGTTTCCATGGCAGTCAAAAAGTCAAGAACGGTGGGGGGGGGGGATCTGCTTTGAATATTGACCAGAACCTTTTGCCAACGTTTTAATAATCCAAAATGTGAAACTTTCACCAAGCTTTCAGCTAAATATCTGGGGAGAGTAATATCTAAATTCTATATGTCTCATGGCCAAATTTTCTATTGGTAAAATATTATGAGTAATTGTTATTGTGGATCAACTACTTAGGAAATTGGTGTGTGTGTGTATGAAACATACATATATATATTTCATGGAATATATATTGATTCATATATATATGATTCATATATATTAGTTCATATATAGTGATTCATATATATTAATTCATATATAGTGATTCATATATACATATGAATATATGAATATATATATGGGGAGAGAGAGAATAGTATTGAAAAGCTGTTGTTCTGGTACCTTATTATGCTCTATCCTAAGTACCCTTAGGAAGGCTCAATAAAGATAGCAAGTTTAAGTTTGCTCTGTCCAACTGACTGATTAGTGCAGTGGTTGGAAACACACTTAGCTTGGTTAAAAACTATACAGAGATGTGTTTGTCTCACATAAGAGGGTATACAGAAACAGGCTGAGATTAGAGAAATTACTTCAAGAATCCAGATTCCCCACCCTCACCCCGCCCCCCTTTTTAAATTCCATCCTTGGCTTGTACTTCTTGGTTTCACAGTGACAGGAACTGCACCTTCCACAGGATAGCTATATCTCAGGCAAAAGAAGAGAAGGCTGAGGAGAGAGTCCTATCCAGTTCACATCTTACTGCTAGAAGTGGGTAGACTGAATGCCAGGAAAACTAGGAAGTTAGAGTTTGAAATACTTAAGGGAAAGAAGGAGCTAATTGATTAATGTAAAGTATCTGCTTACAGACATCATATAAATAGCAGACCTCCATATAGTCTGTGGTATAATGTGTTAGAGACTAAAGAAACAACAAGTGTTTGAGCAGAGCCTTTTTTCTCTTTTTGCTAGAAGAGAAAAAGAAGGATTTACAGAGTAGGCAAGCATTTCTCAAGTTTTCAGAATAGCTTGGCTTTTCTTTTTAAATGCAGAGTCTGGTCACTGGATCTACAGTTGGACCAAAGTTCTGCATTTAAACTATGTTCCAAGGAAATGCTACTGCTGCTAGTCCAGAAGCTCACTGTGAACACCCAGGGTTTAAGAGACATTACAGCAAGGTCCAAACCATGAGATAGAATCTGCCAAGTTGAGAAAGGAGGATAGGACCACTGAAGGTACAAATGTACATGTTATATCTCATTTATTTGGTCCTGTGTGACACTAGCTAAAGGCTGTTTTCTCTCATATGAACACACACATGTAGAGATGGATAAGTAGGTAGATAGTTACATAACTATGCACATACAGTAAGCAGATGGTATAGAGGGCCAATGATCCTATGTACTCATGATCTCTGTGTTATGTAAATTCTCACCAGTAGGCCTCTATGACGCTCTTCTAATATAATATATTGCTCGATTTTTTCTGAAGCCTTTCCTTCTACTACATTCTAGGGAATAGGTGTTACCTTTATTGATTGATGAAAAATTTGATATTAGTATTGATACTTGCTTCGGAAACAGGCAAAAGCCCAAGGTAGACATGGTATGTATGAAGCTCTTTGAGTGGCAAAGATGGTCAAAGGAACAAGTCATGTGGATGACCTCTTAGGTGTTATGAAACTTAATGCAAACATTGCTGGAGTTTTGGACCATAACCCAACAAAGCTCTGGCCACAGGGATTTGATACCAGGCGATTTGAGAGTGGGGTTTCCCAAGAGCCCCTATCCATGCACAAAACTGTGGATACCACAATGAAATGACAACAGATGTGACTAGCAGAGGTAGCATTTCTCTTTCTCCAACTCCTCTCTATACTCAGAGGTCCAATAATATGGGTCAGGGGGGGGGTTAGTGTCATAGATGAGGCTGCAGAAGTAGATTGATTCAGCCAAGCTGAGGTCTACACTTAGCCCATAGATGGGGCAGAGTGGGGAGCGTGGACTTTCTCAGTTTATCAATAGGGGTGTGCATAGTTACTCACAGGCTTTAACTCTAAAGATGACTCTTTGGCAATACCAGGTAGCAATGGGAAAACAGAGCAAGTAAAGTGAAGAGAGCTCAGATCAGAAGAAAGGGGATATAAAACCTTTATTAAAGTGGTGGTAATGTGAAGAGAGAAAGACCCAAGATTCAGTGGCTGAATCAAAGATTAAGCCGAGTAATCTAAGGGTTCTCTAAAATAGAACATGTGGATGAATCCAAGTCCAAGGTGCCAGTTTGGATTTGGAGAGAAAGAAGGAAGGATTTCATGCCTATATTGAAGGTCTCCAAGTTGCTCAAGGGCTTTTCCACATCCTTTGCCTTATTCCTGGCTGCCCCATGTATTTGTGACACTTGTCAGAGTCCAAGGCTCCTGAGAGTGAACACGTGAGTTCTGGATTGGCAGCAAAATGCAAGGCAGTGCTTCTGAGAGGGAAAACAGGGAGGATCTAGTCTGCAAGAGGAGTCTAATGCAGGTGAGCACTTTACCAAAAAAGAGGACACTGGCTTCACCCTCATTGGTCAAGGGCCAGCCTGGTCTTTGACTCACTGTTTCTGTGACCATCATCCAGTTTCCTTGCCTTCCAGCAGCTATGTAAAGCCTAACAAAACACCTGCCGCCCTGTGAATAATTCCCCAAAGCATTAGCCTCATAGCACTGATCCTGGTTCAGAACACATTCATCAGTGTCATCTCTTCTCCTTAGACATCTTTATGAGCCCCCGTATTCCTGAATCAGCCTCCAGATTCAGAGACTGTCTGCTGATAACTCACCCTCCTAGTGCTTACCCAGAACTGTGCTGGCCTGTGAAATCAAAACTAAGCTGCGGGGACAGACAACTCTGGGTATATCACGTTTCCCTGGGACCTACCATCTAATTCTCAGAATGTAAGAATTTTTAGAAACAGTTCAGTGTTTATTTTCATGGTTGCACTAAAGACCTCTGGAAATACCAGAGATAACCAGGCCAGCAATAACCACTTAATCTACTGCATTTGTACATGTGGATGGGAAGTGGGGGAGGAGAAAGAAATGCAAATTACATATCAGATCATCAACTGGTAATTGAAGGAGAAAAGATTGAAACACTGCTGAATGTCTTCCCATTTCCATACTGCTATAAGTTATCAAATCCTGTCAGTTTTTGTTTCTGCTGTCTAATGTCCCTGTTCACCAAATGATATATTTTTTTTCTCTTTCTTTTCTTCACATATTCAATTTTAAAAATCCTAGTCTAGAGCTACACATGAGGAATACAAAGGCTAAATAAGAGCCCTGCCCCAGGCAAATCATGGTTCCAAAATAGGTCTTGAGTTTTAAGATCTTCTTGTTATTCTTATTGCCTTTAGCCAAAGCTAACCTAGTACTTGCCGAGTAGCCCAAGCTGTCCTGGAACTCATGACAATCCTCCTGCCTCAGCCTGCTCCGTGTGGGATACCATACCAATCCTTTGAGAAATTTTTGAGAAAAGTTCTCATTCTGTATCCCAGGATAATCTGAAACTTCATATGTAGCCCAGGCTAGCCTCAGTTCATTGCAATTCAGTTTTATTTTTTACATTTATTTATGTGTTGTGGAAAAGTATACACATATCCCACAGGGCACATGTGGAAGTCAGAAGACTACTTCTGGAATTTATTTTCTTCAGCCATCGTATGGGTCCTGAGGATTTAACACAGGTTAGCTGGTTTGTGACAAAAGCCTTTACACACTGAGCTACCTTGCCAGCCCCAGTACAATTCTCTTAGCCTCCAGGTGCTGACATTACCTGTATGAGCCACCTCATCCTGATTTTTTAAAACTTTAGTGGATAAGTGGATGAGTGCAAACTGCTCAGTATCTTGAAACCTTTTTATAAAGGAATGTGATTAAAAATAGCCAAGAGTGTAAAGGAATCAAGCTCTACATCAATACTCTAATATCATGTATTTTTCCCCTAGTATCACAAATATCCATTTATTTTATTAGGCCAAAGCATCCTGATGAGGTCAGATGAGCTAGATGTGATATTTTTCTTCCACAAGGGACTTCTTGTTGCCTCTAGCCACTGACAAGTAGTTCCCCAAAACATGGTTCACCCACAGACTTCTATTTAGAATTAGAGGATAGTGAGTTCATTTGCATATTCCCTAGTACCCCTCTTCCAACAAGAGCAAAACAATCCCACGCTTCATTGCTACCTCCTCTCACCTAGTCCACTGAAAGGCCATTCAGTAAGTGTGTTCACACTGCCTATCAGCCCTCTACCTCACTCTCCATACTATAAAGTTGTCTCTGAAGTATACTCTAATAATACAAAAGCAGTGCTTAAGACCCTCAAAGCATCCTAGGATGAATGTAAATCCTTCACATAGCCTCAGACTCAGAGACCCACCTGTCCCCAGGATCTCTCCAGCTTATCCCATGTCCCTCCTTCCACCATTCTCTGTTCCCAGTACTACACAGCTCCTTAGGAACACTTAACATGATTGTAATCTTACTTAAATTTCTTTACCTTGCTTGATAATAACCAGAAAGAGAGCATGAACATGGGTGATATCTATTTTTCTCAGCTTTGTCCCTAATTTCCTACTTAAAACCTTGCATACATTGAACATTCAATTTATATTCATCCATGGATGAATATATGAATGCTTGATCATTTGCACAATTGCCAAATACCATCTTTAATAGTCAGAAATAATATTTCCAAGGTAAAAATGCTGCCCATTTTGCTTAATTCCATAATAAATACTACATCAAGTTTTATTAAGGCCTTGATGGTCAGTTATCAAAGATAAAGGATTTTCTTTTTTTTTCCAAAAGATTGGGAGGAAAGAAGAAACCCCATAGGTATGATGTCATAGCAATGACATACTCTTTCTGAAGTTCTGTCTGTGTGCATCTGCCAGATGTTGAGTGAATTTCATGCCCACTAAAAAAGCAGTGTATGCCATGCCTGAAAAACACATTTTGTCTTTCCCAAGTTCACTCAGTTTAGAAAGGATTGCTCTGTCACCTGCCTGTTAGTGTTTGTTTCACTAATGTATAGGCTTACCATTTGAAACTCAGGGTTCCAGCACTAAACCTTGAGCCAAGGAGATGGGTTCAATCCATCTTGATTGGGATGGGGTGGTGGTAATGGTGATTATCTTTGAAACATGGGACAGTAAGAACTATAATAGAAATATACAGAGATCCTAAATAAGAAGAAATTGAGGTAGTACAACGATCTAGAAATTTATTTTGAGGCTTATGATCTGTAACCCCTAAGACGTTTATAGCACTTCTCCATTCTCTTAGAATATTAAGATACAAAGGACACAGTCTCTTTCATGTATAACAGTACATTGTGTTTCCAGTTAAAAATGTTCCCAAATAAAGAAACACTTAGCCTTTCAGAACTAAGTCTTCCTATGTAGCAACTATTCTACTGGATTTGTATCATCCCGCATCCTGTTGCTACCAACTCTCTTTAGGTGATCTCCCAATGGTCCTGATGACACCAGTAACTTTGTCTCCTATAGCATAGACAGAACTGGTACTTAAGCTCCTCATCAGTCCTGGGATCCACTCATGCCTCCAACTCATCATAACATGTGCTGGCATATTGTGGAGAGACTGATATAACATGAGAAAGGCAGAATGCCAGGCAACATGGATACATGAAACCATGTAGTACTGTTTTTGAAAAAATGCATTTTTAAATAGGAGTAATGGATTCAAATTCAGTAATGGTTCTTAGCAGTGGGTAGATGTCAAGTAAGGTACTTAACGTCATCAATAAAATAAGAGAACCTTTCTGTCACTTAGATGAATATAAGAGAGCCAGATGAGGTGGCTGCATAGATTGTGTGTAATGCTGTGTAGCAAATACTAATGAAAAAAATGTCTCATATGCTTAATCCAGTCTCCAATATATAGTGAGCACCACAACCAACAGGCAAAACAGTGAGAAATGATAAATTAAAATTATATGAGAATAACACAGAAAATCAAATCTGGAAATGGATGACTCTGCTCAAGAGAAGGTTGACAATGGTGCTCATGGCTGTGATGCTACTCACCCTGTTAGCATTCTGTTAAACTCCACCTCCACAGTTACCTGTCAACAGCTAGGTATGTTCCTCCCTGCAGCTACCTAGCAACAGCCAGGTAGCCCTGCCCACTATTATAAAAAGGGCTGTCTGGCCCCTCCTCACTCTCTTGCTCTCTTGCCCCTTGACCTTGCGCCTTCAGGTCGTATCTGACCCTTTCCCTCTCCTCTCCCCTACCCCCTCCACGTGGTCATGGCCGGCCACCACCTCCACCTCTCTCTGCTCTCCCCTCTGCCCTAAATAAATATTTCTTTCGGTGAACCCTCCACCGCCGTTTTTCTTTTTTTTTAAATAACAACACACCCACCATCCAAGCACATAGAAGACTGAAGTAAGGGGTCATGAGGTCAAGGCAAGCTGGGCTATGTAGAAAGACCCTGTCTCAAAAATTAAAAGGAGAAGGAAGAGGAGAAATCAAATGAACTTGAGGAGAAGATAGGGAGAGGAAGGAGGGCAAGATTCTCATCCACATTCTGAAGGGTACAGGTAACCTAGCAGGAGACTGAGAAAGCGGCACTTGGCAGAAAACAAACAGACTTAAAAATCAAAGGCAGAGTAGAGGCTTAGGTACCTACAGAAAAATAAATGATTAATTTGCTTTGAGCCAGGGACTTAGCTCCACATAACCGTAGAAGAATGTGAGCTAAATCTTGGAAATGTTTCTCCAATGGGCTTTGAAGTGACTACACAATTGTATTAAAGTATTTTTAGTGTAAAGTACATGCAGTTAACAGCTTTGGTTTCACAGTATGGGGCTATAATTAAAGGTTCCCCTCTTTTCTTTAGACATTCATGTGAAATCCCTAAGAATTTACTACCATGTTTGACACCTACTCCTCTTGTGGAAACCCCTTCATATCATTATGTCACCCAAAGTGCACATTTTCAGAGTCAAACTACAAATCCAAAGGCAGGATATGATCTCTCCCTATATTCAGATGTTGGGTTGTGCTCTTGGGCTCTAGAGAGGCTACTCAAATGATTCTAAAATGGTTTTTGAGTTTTACATCTAGGTTAGTCAGCTTTCTATCACTATAATATGATTACTGAGTTGATTGACATATGAGGAAATAAAAAAAGTTGACTTACAGTTTTGGAAAGGCTAGCCCAAGATTAGACTAAAGCATTTGTTTGCTCAGGTAGGCAAGCCAGATGGCAATAGCAGAGAAGACATGGTGGAGTAAACTGGAAACCTTGTGGTCAGGAAGCAGAGGAGAAAGAGATAGGGTCCTACAATTCACTTGGAGTACATGTTCCCAGTGTCCTCAGGAGATCCTTCGAAGCTCTCTCTCCTAGAGTTCTACCACTTCCTAATAGAGCCACCCTGTGGACCAAACCTTTTTAACATATAAGCCTTTTAGGTCCAAGTGATACCATGATTTTCACATGGTTACTTAAAATATTGAAACTTACTGTTTCCTTCCATGTCTTTCTTTGTCTCCCTACTCTTGCCTCATGAGTGAAACCCTTGTGTGTGAGACTTTGAACAATACAGTATTTTTCTTCTGATTGCTTTTAGCTTCACATACTCTGTAAATCACAGAAAGTTCTACTCTATCACTATGAGCTGCTATTTGGGAACGCATTTGCTTCTTTATTCTGCTCTCCCATTCTTCATCCAGCCCCTCCAATTTTTTTTCATACACAAACTCACTTCTAAAAATACACTCAGTTGAAGGTTCTGCCAAAATGCTTAGTGAATGAGTCATTCAACTTACCCCACACCAGAAGTGTGGGGCCTTGGAGATGAAGGAGCCAATGTGTCTGGAACCTGACTTCATTAAGACATTTTAAGCATGTGACTCTATGGAATACGAAGTCACCCAGTCTCAGTGTTACCTTCAATGTAGAACTCATGTCAGTCTTCAGGAACTGACATATTTTCCCATACCTAGGGTCAGCCAGTACTCTCATTCACAGCACAAGTGAATTTTTCATGCTTTGGACGGTGTTGTTTGGTTCTTCATAGGTCTAATCTTTACTCTAGGTGTCCCACGATCAATTGTTTACTAGCTTATCCCTGTATCTTCTCTGTAGATGGTAATTTCATGAAAGGAGATGGGATTTTCCCAGATATGCCCAGTACATTCATACATACTGAATCAGCTGTTGACCACAAAATCCATTAAGGCCAAGCTACTAACTCATTTTCTGACCTACATTACTTTTAACAATAAGATAATCATGATGGCCATAATTAATGACCCCAATCACATGGCTAGTACTGCCTTCAGTAAATAGCTAGACGTGAGCTACACTGAGCTATGGAATCCCCACAGATGCCCTGTGTGATCTACATAACTGTGTCTTTTGCAAGTGAGACTGATAAACTCAGAAATTAGGCAACTTCTCTAGAGTCTCATCATACTTCAGAAGACCTAGGACGCAAACCAGTAACTGCTTCCTCAGAGTATCCTAGCTTCTTACATCACTACTTGTTACTACACCTACTATGAGTCTTCCAGTGATCATATTCCAAACTGGCTTTCTATGGATTCTAGGTTTATGATGAGGAAAGGAGCTGTCTACTGAAATGGCTTGCCACCCTGTTTCTTATGGGTCACAGAGAGTTGCTTCTTAGACCTTGGGTTGCAGATGGCCCCACAGCCTTCCTTTAAAAATCAAGAGACAGTTCCCTTTCCAAACATCATCTCCCTTTCCCAGATAGATTTCTAATTAGATCTGGAGTCATAGATTTTGGTTAAATTCCCACCACTGGACCAAGAAGTATCTATGAGCCTGGGGTCATTCTCATTTCTCAGTCCACCAGAAGAGACTAACCAAGAGTATCGAGTTTTCCATTTGGACACAAACCAAGTTAAAAGCCACTCCCTGGAGACCCTTGCCTGCCTATGTGGTGTGAATCTTCTGTGTCCAACTCCAAGCCTCTGCCTGGAAATATTAAAGAGCTCTCTACCCACTGAGCCTGAGTTGCAGGTATTACCCATTCAGACAAAGCAAGTTCTTCCATGTTAACCCCCTCCAAGGTTCTATCTAATGCAGCTTGTTGAATTCATGTCTACACTCTGTATGTCTTATACCTTTCAATCTACCCTATGTTTGTCTTCCTTTGTAAGCTGGAGAAAATTCTAAAGAACTTTAAAAGAGTTTGCTATTCACTGAATTTCCCTGTGTTGCTATTTTACCCTGTCATAGCAAAACTTCAAATCCTTATTCAATATCCTGTAAATATAAACTATGTATTATCTTCTCACCACCCAAGGCAGAGTTTACATTAGGTTTCCATAGAAATGCCACCAAAATTTACACACACTGCAATATCACTGTCACATAGGTGAATAGCTCCTTAACTGTTGTCTACCTATAGTAAACTTGAAAAGTTCTATGGTCAGGAATTAGACTACATTTATCTTCATAGTCGACATCTATTAGCCAATAGCCCTTAGTGGGTCCTCAATGAGAAGACCTGCTGTTAGGACATTTGTGTTGCCTAAATTTTCCTGGGAAGGAATGAACAAATATCTCTTCACCCCAGATAGGTCAAATGATAATATAAATAAATGATTCTAGCAAAGTCTAGAATCTGAATCAGTGAGTTAGCTGGAGCTAATTACTGGAACTTAAGTGACTAAAACACAGATGTCACCAAAAACCGACCCTAGCATGGTGACCACTCATGAGAGATTCATCCTTGGAGTTTCATGCCCAAATTGTAGGAAATTCCATTAAAGTTCATCTCCTCAGAAATTATTTACCATTTATAACCATATTGTACTGTATAAACAAGAGTCACCTGGAAAGAGGAACAGTCCCCATCAGACTGGCCTGTGAACATGTCTGTAGGACATTTTCTTGATTAACAATTAATATTGGTGGAGCCCAGTCCACTGTGGGCAATGCCACCTCTGTGCAGATGGTCTTGAGTTGTATAAGAAAGCAGGTTGAGCAAGCTATGGGGAGCAAGCCACTGAACAATGTTTCTTCCTGTCCTCTGCTTTAGTTTCTGCCTCCAGGTTCCTGCCCTGAGTTCCCTTCACGATGGACTATCACCTGTAAAGATGAAATGAACACTTTCCTCCTCAAGTTTCTATGAATCATGACGTTTTAGCACAGCAGTAGAAAAGCAAAGTAGGACACTTGGGGTGGAGCCTCATGAACTTTTCTGAGTCTCCTAAATCTCAGTAGCTGAGTCTTACAGCCTTTCCCTTCTCTCCAGGAGGAACTGTTTTAATTTCAAAGAAATAGCCATGCAACTTCTAGTGACAGATCACTGTATGAAGACCCAGTCTCTTTGTTGTCATACAGATGTAATTTTAATAAGGTCAAATTTCTTTCTTGCTTCAGGCTGAATTAAGAAGTGTCCTGGGCATTTGCACTTTTGATCCTGCATTGGCACTCTGGGTTTCTCATTGAGGACTTGGTCTATTGTACCCTACTGAGCCTTCTCTTCCACAGGCCAGACTCTTGCTCATCTCTTCTGGGACATTCATGTGAGTCCTAACTTGCCAAATTGTGTCTTCCTAGTTCCTTTCCCAAATATATTCTCTAAGTACCAGTGCTGCTCAGAGACAGACAGAAAGAGCATGCTGCCATGTCTCACACCCAGACATAGAAACAGCCCCCAAACATGATGGGATATATAGAGTTGGATAATATGTACCTATAAATAGTCTTTAAGGCATTACATCTTAAACATATCCTGTCAGTTATGTCTTAGTAGATGTAGGATCCCTAATTAATACTGCCACAATGAATTTTATAACCTTGCAAATAAAACATTTTATTTGTTAGTGTTAAAAGAGAGCTTTTTAATTAGGATGTCAGGGCTGTTGCATCTAGAAGACTGAACTCTGACAGTAGGTAGTCACTTTGTAATTAATTCTCCTTGTTCATTGAGCCTAAGGCAATGTATGCCTCAGGAGTCTAGATCCCTGCATCTCCTCAGTTCCATTCTGAGTGCTTCCTGGCCACATCTCCTTCCCTATGGTCACAGGTGATGGTAGCAATTCAGGAGAGGCTGTCATATCCAATGGCAAGGGCATACAGGGAATGACAAACAAGTTCTTCTCCAAAGCTTGCTTCCCCACCCCCTAAAAGGTTTCCAAAGGAACGTTAACCATAAGCTCCCAGCAGACTTTCTCTCAAGTCTCTGTAGCAGAGTTGGATCATAGGCTCATAACATAACTGCCCATTGTCAGGTGGAATATGGTTTCTATGTTTGGCTTAGACTGGTCAAGCTGGAAATGGGATCTCTCTCCCTGAAGACTGTGACTGTCAGGAGAAAATGAATCCTGGATGCAGCTGTGATTTGTTAAGAAGGAGCAAGGAAGGAGTGGGTGTTGGAAAGCATGCATGGAAACCTGCTATAATACCCCAGTCTCTTCAGCCGCTAACCCTTCCTAACCATCATGACTTTGACTCCTTTAACTTTCTAGGTCTGTGGATGGAGACCTGAGCTAGTCCTTCAAGCTCACTACTATCAGCTCCAAGTAATTCAGATTAATTTAATTTAATCAGAATTGTATTGTGTGATTTCAAAGACCAGATTCATCCTCTATAAAATACTTTGGCATTAGGTACATTAAATAAGATGTTTAACACTTACAAGGCACAATTAAAATATACGTTCTTACTAGAGACAGCAAAGACCCTATCTATGAGCATTTATATTACTTTCATTAGCATGTGGACAGTGGTGTGATAAAGAACATTAGAGAAAATAACTAGCATAGACTCACCTGTGCTGAGATGGCATTGTAGTCAAGCAGCTAAGACTAGTCTCAGATTAGCCGCATGTGTTCCTTGAGGAACACATGGAAGGAGTAGGAACAGGAGGTTCCTAATTCTCTCCTCATCCCTAACTCCTCCAGTTCCCTTTGTGACCCCTCCTTACCTCTGCTCACATTTGAAGTTTAGCAGCCTTTGCTGGTACAAATGTAGGGCTTTGTGCTTTCAGAGTTATGTCAGGGCTTACTAAATTAAAACACTTGTCTCCTCCCTTAATGCTGTAAACAGAGGTGATGGAGCTAGCTTAGTGGCAGAATTACTTATCACACAAGCACAAGGAGCAAATGTTGTCTATGTCCAGATGCCATGTAGCAAAGCCACGATGATGGCATGCTTGTGAACCTTTTGGTAAATTGTGACAGTGGGTCCTTGGAACCAGCTCCCTAACCAACCTAGTCAAATTAGTGAGTTCTAGGTCAATGAGAGAACTTGTCTTAAAAATAAGTTGGTTGGCTCCAGAGAAATAACACCCAAGGTTATCCTCTGATGTTCACATGAATGTCTACAGATATACACACATACAAATGACCACAAGTAATTTCATGAAAACAGGCCTCTCATCACTTGGCTCATCATTTTGCCTCCAAGGCCATTTAGCGATTTTAATCAGTGAGTGACTAACAGCCCCTGCCATTATCATACCACACCCTCTTTTATCATTTATCTAGTTATATAGCTTCTCAGTGATGCTATGGCCCACTGGGACTGGGGAAGATTGGTTGTAGTTGGCCCTTCTCTTGAAACAATTCAAGGATCTGTATCATTTCCCTGTTCTGATCTTGCCTCTCTACTGTGCTGTGTTCAGGTAGAGGAGTGGAAGGGATGCACATCAGATCTCTGTAGAAATAGGTTTCCTAAAGTATGTCTTAAATGCTAGAGTCAAATCCTACTTGTTTTCTAGTTTCAACAGGAACTCACTTTTTGTTTTCTTTTTTTAACGAATAAATCAAAAGAATTGCCCAAACACTAGAACAGACTCAATGGTCTATCAATGTAGGCAAATAGATATGCCATTGAGGCACTTTTATACACTATAGTGTTAGCCAGTTAATTAAAGTTTAGTGAAAAGGGACAAACTATTGATATATGCTACAACATGGCAGGCTTCAAGCGTGTGCTGAGTCAAAAAAGGAAATAACAGATAGCAACTAACAGAGAGCAACCCCAAGACAATCGATGAGTGCTGAGGATTGGACTAAAGTGGGAAGAAGCCATGCAGGATGAAGATGAACTCAGCAGAGAGGTGCTTGCCTAATGTACACAAGAATCTGGATTTGTCAAAAACAAAAGGGAGATCAGAAAAAGAGAAAATTAATAGAACATGATAAAAATGTAAATAGATCCTTTCTTTTCCTCTCTTGATTTTGGTGATGATTTCCTGGATATAAATGTCTGTCAAAGTTGATAGATTAATACTTTATTAAAAGGTTATTGTAGTTTACTATTCCCCCATGTAGCAGTCAAGGTAAAGTCTTGGGAATCATTGGAATAATGCCTTCGGTAAATTCTGATTTTAATGAGAAACTACTAATGGGCTGTAAGCAAAAGGAAGAGTTGAGAGTGGTTAACATTTGGTAAATAGAAGCATTCAAAGGTTTTTTTTTTTAAAAAAAAATTTAACACAGTCTTCAAAAAGCTCAAAATCTCCCTAAGAAATGCAGGAAGCTACATTCCTGTGGCCTACACTGTTGATACTCTACTAGGACTTATTCAGGTTAGGGCAAGGCAGGATTAGAGAGATATCACTGAGTTTATTACAAGCTGTGTAAGCAATGAGAAAATGTTGACCTGGACAACCCTCTCTCTACAATAGACTAAGGAAGAAATGGTCACCAATGGACACAACCTATCCACCAAGAACGTCCATAGAAAGCTCAAATTGCATCTATTCCGACAATTCTTTGAAAAGAATTGAAGTGCCCAGGAGATGTGAGAAAGCAAATATACATGCCATTCATTCTGAAAGAGTATAAGATAGTATCATAAAATTTCATACCTAAGTGTTAAACTTTGATAGTGAGCAAAGATCACAAGAGAGAACTGGGAGATGACATCCCATCCCATGTGGTCTAGTCTTGGCAGCATTGCAGCATCGTTAGACAAAGCCTGGTGTTGACTCCTGCCCATCATCTTAGGAGACAAAGTATAGAAAGAAGTGATCTAATGCATATCCAAAAATCTGAGCTTTAAAAACTGAAGAAGTCTACACGCACTATCTTAAAACCAATGGCTTGGTTTGGGCTGATTTTAACAGTGCCCAGCCCAGGACTGAAGAGAAAACTGTTCTCCATCAACCCTGCCTTGTTTCAGGCACTTGCAAGCCCTTGAAGAGGACTTCTTGAACTCAGTCATGTTGCCATTGACAGAGCCTTTACCCAGCACCTTTACAGCCAGGATGTGGTACTCTCTGAGGTAGAAACTGTGTATATTATTTTATCACTGGCTTCACCATGCCCTTGTATAAACACTCCAACCAAAGTGATGCTGTCTATGTTGGGAAATGCCTCCCTCCCCTGCTCTGGCGGGAAGTCCCCATTATTGATTTAGCTAGGAGAGTCTTGATGGCTCCTTTGACACCGGGTTGAAAAGTTGCACTTTGTTCTCTGCTTCTTTTGAAGAGGGAGACTTGAGAGGGTTTTTTTTTTTATTATTATTAATGGCTACATTCAACAAATGTTTATTTAGGAAGCACCCAACCACGTGTTGGGTCAGAGGTCCTTCAGCAGCAGTGGGTTTTTTTCTGGGTTGAGGAGCCAAGTGTTCTAGCCAGCTAGAACTCTGCTTGTGCTCAACAGTTGACTCCCCGCTGAGGTAGAGGAACTGCACTTCCATCCATGGTTTAATTATTAAAGGTAATAGAGATACTTCTAATTCTTTTCTGACATTAAAATAAATAAAGATCTAGTTAAAAAGTAGATTCAGACTGGAGAGATGGCTCAGTGGTCAGAGTTAATTACCAGAGCCTACAGGCAGCTCATAACTACCTGTAACTCCAGTTTCAGAGGATTTGAGTCCTTCACACAAACATACATGCAGGCAAAACACCAATGAACATGAAATAAAAATAAATAAATTATTTTTTAAAAGAAAGAAAAGTAGATATATTGTTTTGAGGACATACTTCAAGCTGGTAGAATAAAAATGAAAAGCCTGCTGATCTTGAAATCTCTAACCTCAGAAGCTGCATCCATGCTAACATTGCCTCCTGAAATTGCGAGTCCCTAAAGATGGCAGAGATGTCAGGGTTTCTTGTTCAGTGCATTAGCTGAAATAAAGGCATAGACATGACTGTGGAAGTGAAGGACTACCCTATAGGCAACCTCAAGTTCTTCTCAGCTCTTCCTGTTTTCTCACTGAGAGATTTAGAAAAAGAACAATTGGTAAGCACATTTTCTCTGACTTCTATATAAACATGGCCATGATGTAGAAGAGCAACTTGTACAGCCCTGGGCATTCTCTCTCTCTGAAATCTTTAGTAAACACAAGGGCAATAGCTCTATGCAGTGGTACACTCCAGTAATCCCAAAGCTCAGGAGTTGAAGCAGGAGGATATTGAGTTTGAAGCCAACTTGGACTACATAGTAAAATAAAACATGTTTGTACGACAAAACCCCTAAGGGCATCTTGCCTCAGATTGTGTCTCTTTACTCTCCCATCACAGCATGACTGAAAACAGCAACCAGAAATCTCAGCTATGTTAGTCCTCTCCTTCACTCCCCAGGCCAAGGCAAGTCTCTGTGGGTCCAAGATTTAAATATAAAAATAAAGTCGTTAAAATAGCCAAAGGGGGAAGACAGTATAGAAAGCCAAAAGTAATAAAGAAAAACGATGATAAATTAAACTATATTTCTGGCCTAGAAGCATAAATAACAGTTTATAGCACACACACACACACACCCCACACTGAAATCCCACATCCCCATATATATAGTCTTTTTATACTCCGGATACAGAATACTGCATTTCTCAAACAGATAATATAAAAAACATGGATCAGAAAAATGTGATTCATTTACACAATGGAATACTATCAAGGACATCATGAATTTTGCAGGCAAATGTATGGAACTAGAAAATATCATCCTGAGTAAACTAACCCAGACCCAAAAGGACATGTATGGTATGTACTCACTGATAAGTGGATATTAGCCAAAAAACACAGAATACCCATGATACACCCCACAGACCACAAGAAGGTAAACAAGAAGGAAGCCCTAAGTGAGGATGCTTCAATTCCACTTAGAAGGGGGAGGCAGAGGGAGGAGGCACCTGAGTGGGAGAGGAGAGGGGGGGAAGAGGGGCAGGATCAGGTATGGGGGAGTGGTAAAAGAAGTCCAAAGAGCCAGGAGAATGAATAGAAATATGAGGCTGCCAGGGGTGGGAAGTGGGAGGAACCCCTGGGAAGTCCCAGAGAACTGGGATGGGGGAGGCTACCAGGACATTCCCAACAGTGGGGACAAGGAACCTCTAGTCCTTAGACAGGGCCCCCAGTGGAGGGATGGGGACACCAAACAATCTTCCAAATTATCAACTCAAAATTGGTCCTGACTAAAAGAAATGCTGGGACAAAAATGTACCAGAGACTGAATGGATGGCTGACCAGTGACCAGCCCAACTTGGGATCCATCCCATGGGCAGGCACCAAACCCTGACACTATTACCGATGCCATGTTATGCTTGCAGACAGGAGCCTAGCATGGCTGTCCTCTGAAGGGGTTCTACCAGCAGCAGACTGAGACAAATGCTGACAGTCAAGCACTAGAAGGAGGTCAAGGACCTCTATCAGAGAGTTATGAGAAGGACTGAAGGAACTAAAGGGGATGGCAACCCCATAGGAGACCAACAGTATCAACTAACCTGGATCTCTGGGAGCTCCCAGAGACTAAGCCACCAACCAAAATGCATACACAGGCTGGTCTGAGGCTCCTGGCAGAAATGTAGCAGAGGACTGTCTTGTTTGACCTCAGTGGGAGTGGCTGTGCCTAATCCTGTAGAGACTACATGTTCCAGAGAAGAGAGATGCAGGGGAGGGGGTTACCCTCTCAGAGGCAAAAGAGGGAAAGGAAGGGGGAAAGAAGTCTGGAGGGGGGAAATGGGGGGAGACATTTCAGATGTAAATAAATAAAATAAGTAATTAATAAAAACAAAAATATGGATCCATTTCTTAATATTTAAGTACTTCTTACAAATCAATAAGAAATAGTTTCAAAATTTAAATAGGCAGAGTATATGATCAAATGTAAATGGCTCATGGACTTAAGAGAAGATATTAAATATCATCATCGAAGAAATGGGAAATTAAGCCCAGAATCTGTTCCCTTTGCCTGGGGCAGACCCTTAGCTGGTCTGCTCCTGTGGAAACACTGATCCTGAGACATCCTAGAGGGACCCACTGCATCCAAAGCAGAGGGTAAGACACCTTGCCCACCACTCCACGCCCCAGAGTTACAACTGGGACTCAGGGGGAGGTTAAGGAACGAGCAGGCACCCAAACCCCCCCCTCCGGAACACTACCCCCCTTCCACCCAGAATCTGTTCCCTTTGCCTGGGGCAGACCCTTAGCTGGTCTGTTCCTGTGGAAACACCAATCCTGAGACATCCTAGAGGGACCAACTGCATCCAGAGCAGAGGACCCTTAGCGGGTCTGCTCCTGTGGAAACACCAATCCTGAGACATCCTAGAGGGACCGACTGCAGCCAGAGCAGAGGGAACACCTGATCCTGAGACAACCTAGAGGACCTACTGCATCCAGAGCAGAGGAATACCACCTCCCTTCCTCTCAGAGCTTAGTCTTTTTGCCTGGGGCAGACTCTTAGCTAATCTGCTCCCAGGGAAACACCTGATCCTGAGACAACCTAGAGGACCTACTGCATCCAGAGCAGAGGAGGACCTACTGCATCCAGAGCAGAGGAAGCTTAGGATCACAGGAACATAGAGACATCTGGAATCTGAAGATATCTGACACAAGCAAGATAACTGGAAAGACAGACTCCAGTCAGACACAGCGAGCACAGGTAACACTAGAGTCAACCAGATGGTGATAGGCAAGCGCAAGAACACAAGCAACAGAAATCAAAGTTACCTGACATCATCAGAACCCAGTTCTCCTACCACAGCAAGCCCTGGATACCACATCACACAGGAAAAACAGGATTCAGAATTAAAATCACTTCTCATGATGATGATAGAGGATTTTAAGAAGGACATAAGTAACTCCCTCAAAGAAATACAGGAGAACACAGGTAAAAAGGTAGAAGCCCTTCAAGAGGAAACAAAAAATCCTATAAAGAATTGAAAGAGAACACAGGTAAACAGGTAGAAGCCCTTAAAGAGGAAACACAAAAATCCTTTAAAGAATTTCAAGAAAACACAACAAAACAGGTGAAGGAATTGAACAAAACCATCCAGGATCTAAAACTGGAAATAGAAACAATAAAGAAATCTCAAAGGGAGACTACTGTGGAGATTGAAAACTTAGGAAAGAGATCAGGAGTCATAGATGCAAGCATCACCAACAGAATACAAGAGATAGAAGAGAGAATCTCATACGCAAAAGATACCATGGAAAACATTGACACAACAGTCAAAGAAAATGCAAAATGCAAAAAGCTCCTAACCCAGAACATCCAGGAAATCCAAGACACAATGAGAAGACCAAACCTAAGGATAATAGGTATAGATGAGAGTGAAGACTCCCAATTTAAAGGGCCAGTAAATATCTTCAACAAAATTATAGTGGAAAATTTCCCCAACCTAAAGAACGAGATGCCCATAAACATACAACAAGCCTACAGAACACCAAACAGACTAGACCAAAAAAGAAATACCTCCCATCACATAATAATCAAAACACCAAATGCACAAAACAAAGAAAAAATACTAAAAGCAGTAAGGGAAAAATGTCAAGTAACATATAAATGCAGACCTATAAGAATTAACCAGACTTTTCACCAGAGACTATAAAAGCCAGAAGATCCTGGTCTGATATCATACAGACCCTAAGGGAACACAACTGCCAGCCCAGACTGCTGTACCCAGCAAAACTCTCAATCACTATAGATGGAGAAACCAAGATATTCCATGACAAAACCAAATTTGCACAATATCTTCCCACAAACCCAGCACTTCAAAGGAATTGATGGAAAATGCCAACACAAGGAAGGAAACTACAACCTAGAAAAAGCAAGGAAGTAATCTTCCAACAACCCCCCAAAAAAAGGTAGCTACATAAACATAATTCCACGTCTAATAACAAAAATAATAGGAAACAACAATTATTTTTCCTTAATATCGTTTAATATCAATGGACTCAACTCTCCAATAAAAAGACATAGACTATCAGAGTGGATACATAAACAAGACCCAGAATTTTGTTGCATACAAGAAACGCACCTCAGTGACAAAGACAGACACTACCTCAGAGTAAAAGGCTGGAAAACAATTTTCCAAGCAAATGGTCCCAAGAAACAAGCTGGAGTAGCCATTCTATTATCAAATAAAATCGACTTTCAACCAAAAGTAATTAAAAAAGATAAGAAAGGACACTTCATACTCATCAAAGGAAAAATCTACCAAGATGAACTCTCAATTCTGAACGTCTACGCTCCAAATGCAAGAGCACCCACATACATAAAAGAAACTTTACTAAAGCTCAAAGCACACATCGCACCTCACACAATAATAGGGGGGGATTTTAACACCCAGTCTCTCCAATGGACAGATTGTGGAAACAGAAACTAAACAAAGACACATTAAAATTAACAGAGGTTATGAACCAAATGGATTTAACAGATATCTATAGAACATTTCATCCTAAAGTAAAAGAATATACCTTTTTCTCACCACCTCATGGTACCTTCTTCAAAATAGATCATATAATTGTCACAAAACAGTCCTCAACAGATACAAAAAGACTGAAATAATCCCTTGCATCCTATCAGATCACCACGGATTAAGGCTGGTCTTTGATAAGGACAGAACCAAGGGAAAACCCACATGCATGTGGAAACTGAACAATGCTCTACTCAATGATGAATTTTTCAAGGAAGAAATAAAGAAAGAAATTAAAGACTTTATAGAATATAACGAAAATGAGGAAACATCATACCATAACTTGTGTGACTCCATGAAAGCAGTGCTAAGAGGAAAACTCATAGCTCTAAGTGGCCACAAAAAGAAATTGGAGAGAGCACACATTAATAACTTGACAGCACACCTGAAAGCTCTAGAACAAAAGGAAGCAAATACACCCAAGAGGAGTAGGCATCAGGAATAATCAAACTCAGGGCTGAAATCAACCGAGTAGAAACAAAAAGAACTATACAAAATATCAACAAAACCAGGAGTTGATTCTTTGAGAAAATCAACAAGATAGATAAACCCTCAGCCGGATTAACCAGAGGGCACAGAGACAGTATCCAAATTAATAAAATCAGATCTGAAAATGGAGACATAACAACAGAAACCGAGGAAATTCAAAAAATCATCAGATCCTACTACAAAGGTCTATACTCAACAAAACTGGAAAATCTGGATGAAATGGACAATTTTCTAGACAGAAACGAGGTACCAAAGTTAAATGAGGAGCAAATAAACCATCTAAACAGTCCCATAACCCCTAAAGATATAGCAGCAGTCATTAAAAGTCTCCCCACCAAAAAAAGCCCAGGCCTAGATGGTTTTAATGCAGAAATCTATCAGACCTTCAAGGAAGACCTAATACCAATTCTCTTAAAACTATTCCACAAAATAGAAACAGAAGGAACACTACCAAATTCGTTCTATGAAGCTACAATCACACTCATACCTAAACCTCACAAAGACCCAACAAAGAAAGAGAACTTCAGACCAATCTCTCTTATGAATATCGATGCAAAAATACTCAAAAAAATTCTAGCAAACCAAATCCAAGAACACATCAAAACAATCATTCATCATGATCAAATGGGCTTTATCCCAGGAATGCAGGGATGGTTCAATATTCGGAAATCCATCAATGTAATCCACTATATAAACAAACTCAAAGAAAAAAACCACATGATCATCTCACTAGATGCTGAGAAAGCATTTGACAAAATTCAACATCCCTTCATGGTAAAAGTCTTGGAAAGATCAGGAATTCAAGGCCCATACCTAAACATGGTAAAAGCAATATACAGCAAACCAATAGCCAACATCAAACTGAATGGAGAGAAACTTGAAGCAATCCTATTAAATCAGGGACTAGACAAGGCTGCCCACTCTCTCCCTACCTATTCAATATAGTACTGGAAGTCCTAGCCAGAGCAATTAGGCAACAAAAGGAAGTCAAAGGAATAAAATAGGAAAGGAAGAAGTCAAAATATCACTATTCACAGTTGATATGATAGTATACTTAAGTGACCCCAGAACCTCCACCAGAGAACTCCTAAACCTGATAGACAACTTCAGCAAGGTGGCAGGTTATAAAATCAACTCAAACAAATCAGTAGCCTTCCTCTACATGAAAGATAAACAGGCTGAAAAGGAAATTAGGGAAATGACACCCTTCATAATAGTCACAAATAATATAAAATACCTCGGGGTGAACCTAACCAAGCAGGTGAAAGATCTGTATGACAAGAACTTCAAGCCCTGAAGAAAGAAATTGAAGAAGATCTCAGGAAATGGAAAGATCTCCCATGCTCATGGATCGGCAGGATTAATATAGTAAAAATGGCCATTTTGCCAAAAGCAATCTACAGATTCAATGCAATCCCCATTAAAATATCAACTCAATTCTTTACAGAGCTAGAAAGAGAAATTCTCAAATTTATATGGAATAACAAAAAACCCAGGATAGAGAAAACCATTCTCAACAATTAAAAGAACTTCTGGAGGAATCGCCATCCCTGACTTCAAGCTGTACTACAGAGCAAGAGTGATAAAAACTGCCTGATATTGGTACAGAGACAGGCAGGAAGATCAGTGGAATAGAGTTCAAGACCCAGAAATGAACCCACACACCTATGGTCATTTGATCTTTGACAAAGGAGCCAAAACCATCCAGTGGAACAAGGACAGCATTTTCAACAAATGGTCTGGTTCAACTGGAGGACAACATGCAGAAGAATGCAAATCGATCCATTCTTATCTTCGTGTATGAAGCTCAAGTCCAAGTGGATAAAGGACCTTCACATAAAACCAGACACACTGAAACTAATAGAAGAGAAGGTGGGGAAGACCCTCGAACACTAGCACAGGGGAAAGTTCCTGAACAGAACACCAATGGCTTGTGCTCTAAGATCAAGAATTGACAAATGGGACTACATAAAACTGCAAAGTTTCTGTAAAGGGAAAGGACACTGTCAATAGGACAAAATGGCAACCAACAGATTGGGAAAAGATCTTTACCAATCCCACATCTGATAGAGGACTAATATCTAATACATACAAAGAACTCAAGAAATTAGGGTCTAGACAACCAAATAACCCTATTAAAAAATGGAGTATGGAGCTAAACAAAGAATTCTCAACTGAGGAAATACGAATGGCTGAGAAGCACCTAAAGAAATGTTCAGCATCCCTAGTCATCAGGGAAATGCAAATCAAAACAACCCTGAGATTCCTCCTCACACCAGTCAGAATGGCTAAGATCAAAAACTCAGGTGATAGTAGATGCTGGCGAGGATGTGGAGAAAGAGGAACACTCCTCCATTGTTGGTAGGATTGCAAGATGGTGCAACCACTATGGAAAACAGTCGGCAGTTCCTCAGAAAATTGGACATATCACTTACCTGAGGACCCAGCTATACCACTCCTGGGCATATACCCAGAAGATGCTCTAACACATAACAAGGACATATGCTCCACTATGTTCATAGCAGCTTTATTTATAATAGCCAGAAACTGGAAAGAACCCAGATGCCCTTCAACAGAGGAATGGATACAAAAAATGTGGTACATTTACACAATGGAATATTACTCAGCTATTAAAAACAATGAATTCGATAAATTCTTATATAAATGGATGGAACTAGAAAATATCATCCTGAGTGAGGTAACCCAATCACAAAAGAACATACATGGTATTCACTCACTGATTATTGGACTTTAGCCCAGAAGCTTGAAACACCCAAGATTCAACTCACAGAACACATAAAGCTCATGAAGAATGAAGACCAAGTTGGGGGGGGCTACAGTCCTCTTAGAAGAAGTAACAAATATTCAAGGGAGCAAATATGGATGCAAAGTGCAGGACAAAAACTGAAGGAGGGGCTGTCTGCAGACCATTCCACCTGGGTATCCATCCCATGTGCAGTCACCAAAGGTAGATGATGATGTGGGTGTCAGGAGGTCATGCTGACAGGAGCCTAACATAACTGTCTCCTTAGAGGTCTGCAAGAGTCTGACATATTCAGAGGCAGGATGCTCACAGCTAACGAGAAAAGGATATGGGTTCCCAATGAGAAGATAGAGTGAAACTGAAGCAGAGAAGGCTAAACACCCCATGAGGAGAGCACAATAGGAGTCCAGACCCCAGGGGCTAAACACACTGGGAGCTACTTAGGGAGAGACCATGGTCCGCATATAAGGAGCTATATACGTGGGAGAAGAGTCTTGTCCTGAAGTGACTCGGGGGGTATTCGAGGGTGGGGAGGTGAGGTTACTGGGGAGGGTGGGTGTGGGTACACCATCATAGAGGCAGGAGGAGGGGGGAAGGGATAGGGAGTTCCTGGGAGGGAGGGGGAAAGGGGTAAGGGGAAAACACCTGAAATGTAAATAAAAGTTCCAATAAAAAAAAAAAGAAATGGGAAATTAAAATAACTTAATAACTTGGTGAGGAAGTATTAGAATTTTAAAACTAGAACCTACAATCCTAATAAGAATGTGTGAAACAGATACCTCAAAGAGACTATTGGTGAGCATTATCTCATATATATGTTTGGAGGCACACTTCTTTGAAGATGGTTTTCTAAATACGCCTTTGTTTTGACAATATCACCCTTGGGAACCTACTCTATAGATATACCTTCAAAAAACTGCTCATCTGCACAGACAAAGGATATCTAATTTTATGTATAATAGCAAAATCTTGCAATTTGACCCAATATCAGTAAGGAACTGCTTTTTACATTTAAAGGTATTTTTATTTGTAGACTTCTGTGCCTGTGTAAGTATGTGCCACATATATGTAGGTACCATGCAAAGTGGCAGATCCTCTGAAGCTGTAGTGACAGGCAGTTGTGAGCCACCTGATATGGGTGCTGGGAACCTAACTCAGGTCCTCTGGAAGAGCAGCAGCAAATGGTCTTACAAACTGAGCCATCTTTCCAGCCCCAAGGGCTGCTTTTGAAAAGTTATATTTGCATCATGAATTGCCACACAGCTGAAGAAATATTAAGTCTAGGTGAACTGGTAGATGATTCTCGGCATATAGGAGTATTTCAGTCACATGTGACACCTTAGTTAGATCATGCTGGTGTTGTCTGCAAAGCTCCCTAATGGCCTGTATACTCTCTGAGGTAAAACTTCCTGATGGACCTGTAGTGTCTGGTGCAAAGCTTCTTTATGTCCTGAATACTGTTTGGTGTAAAGCTTCCCTATGGTGCTGTATACTGTCTGACATAAAGCTTCCTGATGCTTTATAGACCTTACACAGTAATCAAAGCTCCTAAGATCCTTGGAATCTGATATCTGTTACATTATGTTCATCTCTTCCCATTGCCTGCTCATTTAATCTGCTCAGCCCCACCCTGCAGCTCTTCAGAGCAAAGTTCCTTGACTTAGGGTCTTCATGTGACTCTGACCATTGTCCCTGTTGGTCCACTCCTTTCAGTTCTAAGCATTGGCTCCAGTGTTTTCTGTTTTGGAAGAGCCTGACTTATTTACAAATACCAAATTCTCCAGGCCCCTTCCCTCCTTTCTAGTTTGTCTCTGGTTTATTCATTCATTTCTTTCTTGTCCATCTTTCCCTCAGGAATTCGAGCTTCATGACCAGAGAGAGATCTTTGTCTATATCTCTCTAACTGTTCCCCAGTGCCTAGCACTTAGTAGATCTCTGTAGATAATTTTGAATGAACACAGAAGGATGTGTGTCCTTACCTGTGTGAAAATGCACAGATCATGTATGGAGGCCTTCTAGATAGATATGCAAACTTCTTCTGGGAAAATGTTACAAGAGAGAAGGCATTTGTTTTGTTTGATTTTCCCTTTGATGTTTATATTTCTTATCATGAACTTGAATCATCTTCATAATTACTGTGGTTAAAGGTAAATAACCTCTTGGATCCCTTGGAGAAATGGCTCTAGCAGCAATCTAAAAAAACAAAAAAACAAAAAAAAACAACAACAAAACAACCTTTTGGTTTGAAAGATAGCCATGGTCACTGGGATATGTCAGGCCTTAGACTCCCAGACCAAACTCTAAGAGAGACGCTCTAAGGGGTAGCTCAGAACTGTGTAAATCTATGTGTTAAAGAAAGAAAAGAAAGAGTAGGAAGTTTACCCCAAAGATAGGGGCCTTCCCTCTTCATTTTTAGCTGGGTGATTGATCTCTCTGTGCCTCAGTTTCTTTGTCAAAACAATTAACAGCACTACTCTTCTATTGTGGCTGATGGGACAAGCAACTAATACTTGAGGACACCCACAGGGTCAGGCCACCTATAGCACTGTCAGCACGGATCAGCATTCATATAAAGGCTCAGTGGAGAAAGGAAGTTAGAAAATATTCATGATGTGGTGCTGGAGAGATGGCTCAGGGGCTCAGAGCACTTAATGTTCTTGCAGAGGCAGTTTTCAGCACATATGTGGCAACTTACAACCATCTGTAACTCCAGGTCAGGTGATTAGAAGTCCTTTGTGGCCTACGAGAACATCACGCACAGAGGAGGTCTGCATACATACATGCAGGCAGATGTTCATATACACAAACTAAAAATAAATATTGTTTTAATTACAATACATATTCATGGGACTTAACATACATTAACCCAATGGAATCTCATGTCCTTTCCTTCTGTACATGTTAATTTGTTCTTAATTCTGACTCAGGAACAATCTCTGCTTTCAATCCACAGGTGTAACAACAGACCCCAAAGTGCCAATAAAAGACTCAGTGAGGAAATGTGTGTCCTCACGGCAGCGATCAATAAAGATGATCTCCTGCATCTCCAAACAGGTGCCTTTAAAGAGAGGGGCAAAAAAGAGAGTCCAAACACAGCTAGTCACATAGCGTAGGTGACTTTCCCTGTGCTCTGTGGACACTCCTGTTTGCTCACTAAGGGCAGATAACAATAGACACTTCAAAAGAAAAATTTACTCTGAATGTAGGTGGATAAGTTGATTTCACAGCACAAAATTCAGTTTCTGCCATCTGCCTTCTTAGGGTGATTTCTGCCATGATCTCCCTGTAAAGGCTTCTCTTCCTCTACCTTGGGCCTCGAAACAGGTTGGAATTCATTCCCAGAAGGTCTTCTTTGGTTTGTTTCTGTTAAATGTATTTCCTCTGCTTGCACCCTAATGAATGCACATGCATGCATGCACGCGCGAGCGCACGCGTGCGCGCACACACACACACAGAGCTGCTGACACATCATTCGTGCATGCCTCCACTTACCTCCTAATTAAGAAGATAAAACTGCTTCTCCATTCAGAGTATAGTAGAGATTACACTCAGACCAGTAGGGCAGCTCCTTGCTGGACATCTGTTTTGTCTTTCAACCCTAGCTGTCTTCAGAGTGCTAGTCAGAAGCATCTGTGTTGTCTTAGAGGGAAATGTTGAGTCTCAGTTGACTCTCTGTACTCTATCCATAGTGGATTTTCTTTTTTCCTGAGATTTGACTTTTCTCTTCCAGTTAGTAATGTATTCTGTACTGTGATGCTTGACACATGTAATAATGTAAGTCAATAACACCATCTTATTGACTCTTTTCCTCTCTGCCCATGTTCATACATAGCTACAGATTCACACACACACCCAAAACAAGTGAGTTGAAAATTTTTCCTCTGAAGTCTGCCTCCTGTTGCCCCGCTGATGAGCAGCCAGCACCCTGCAACAGCTACATCAAAGAAGAGGGAAGAGGGGTGCAGGGTGGCAAAGGAGTCATAGAGTGCATCATCTGCACAAAGCATGGAAAGGTCACTTGTCCCTAATTAAAGCTTTGTTTCTTGCTCAAACTGTTAGCATCCCTGAAACCTTTAGTGCAAACATCTCTTTAGATTGGGGGCCTTGAGCCTTGAGAGGTGATATCCCCTGCTAATGAGCAGGATACTTGAGCCACGTACACAAAACAAGGTTGCTTAAACTACACTCACAGACCCTTTCGTGCAAAAGAGTTTTATACCTTAGATGTATTGTGTAGAAAATTGCTGTGCAAATCAAATATGTACTACTAATAAATCACAAAGAAATACATTTTAAAACTATTGATATATAGTTTGGCCATTTATGAAGCATGAAAGCAAATGTGTATACTAGTAAGGCAAGCATGCTTCCTTATTTTTGTAAAGAATTCAGTCTTGGAGTAGAAAGCTGGATCAGTGCTTAAGATCACTTGCTGCTCTTGCCAGGAACCTAGATTCAGTTCCTAACACCTACATGGGAGCTCATAACTATCTAAATATTATATATGTACATGGTATACATACATGCACAGGAGAAACACACATAAAAAATTAAAAAATACTTTTTTTTAAAAAGAAGAGGAAATCACTCTTGGTTGAGTGATTGACACTGCAGGAAGTAAACTGTCTTTCAGAGTTCATGGATACGTTGACTTTATAATTGTTAAGGATAAGAACACCTCTTTGCATAAATATGTAGTATGAAATAGAAGGTGTATGTTTAAGGCCATTTTGAGAATTGTCAAAAATGATATCCTAATTGCAAGTCAAAATTCATATAATGATATATATGTGCATATGTGTGTGTGTGTGGTGTGTGTGTGTGTGTGTGTGTGTGTGAAAATCAAGTCAGTAACTTGAATTGCAATTTTTTTCATTAATTTTTTTTTAACTTATTCACTTTACATCCTGCTCACTCCCCGTCCTCTCGGTTCCCCTCCCACAATCCTTCCCCCATGCCCCCTCCTCTCTTCTCATCTGAGTGGGTGGGGCCCTCCTGGGTATCCCCGCACCCTGGCACTTCAAGTCTCTGCAAGGCAAGGCACTTCCTCTCCCATTGAGGCCAGACAAGGCAGTCAAGCTAGAAGAACATATCCCACATACAGGCAACAGCTTTTAGGATAGCCCCGCTCCAGTTGTTCTGAACCCACAGGAAGACCAAGCTGCATGTCTGCTACATATGTGTGGAGAGGTCTACATCCAGCATGTGTATGTTCTTTGGTTGGTGGTGTAGACTCTGAGAGCCCCAAGGGTCCAGGTTAGTTGGCCCTGTTGGTCTTCCTGTGTAGTTCCCACTCTCTTCTGGCCCGTAATCCTTCCTCCTATTCTTCCATAGGAGTTCCCACCCTCCATCCACTGTTTGGCTGTGGGTGTCTGTATCTCTCTTAGTTAGCTGATGGGTAGAGTCTTTCAGAGGACAACTTGTTCTTGTCTGCAAACATAATAGAGTATCATTAATAGTGTCAGGGATTGGTGCTTGCCCTTGGGATGGGTCTCCAGTTGGGCCTGTTACTGGATAGCTTTTCCCCTCAGTCTTTGTTCCGTTCACTGTGCCTGCATTTCTTGTAAACAGGGCAAATTTCGGATTGAAAGTTTTGCAGGTGGGTTAGTGTCTCTATTGCCCCACTGGGGTTTCTCCCTAGCTATTGGAGGTGGTCTCTTCAGGTTTCACATCCCAATGTAGTGAGTCACAGCTAAGATCACCCCCATTGATTTTTGGGTGCCTCCTTTATCTGAGGTCTCTTGTCTTATCCAGGAGATGCCCCCACCTCCTTGCCCCATCAGTTGAAGATTTCCATTCATTTTCATGGCCATCTAGCCATTTCTCCTGTCCTTGCCCACACCTGATCCTAAATCCCCCATTCCCCTCTCCATCCTCCTCCCTCTCAGTTCCATCCCTCAATCTACCTCTTATGACTATTATATTTCCCCCTTCTAAATGAGATTCAAACTTCCTCACCTTGGCCTTCCTTGTTGTTTAGCTTCTTTGGGTCTATGGAGTGTAACATGGTACCTGTAGTTAATGAGTAATATCCACTTACAAGTGAGTACAAACCATAAATGTCCTTTTGAGACTAAGTTACCTTACTCAGGATGATATTCTCAAGTTCGATCCATTTGCCTGCAAAATTTATGATGTCATAGTTTTTAATAACTGAGTAATATTCCTTTGTATAGATGTACTACATTTTCTTTATCTATTCTTCAGATGAGGAACATCTAGGTTGTTTCCAGTTTCTAACTAAAGCTGCTATGAACATAGTTGGGCAAGTGTCTTTGTGGAATGTTAGAGCATCTTTTGAGTATATGGATAGGAATGGAATAGCTGTGTCTTGAGGTAGAACTATTATTCCCAGTTTTCTGAGAACATGTCAAATTTATTTCCAGAGTGGTTGTACAAGTGTGAACTCCCACTCGAAACAGAGGAATGTTTCCCTTGCTCCACATCCTCACCAGCATGTTCTATCTTTTGAGTTTTTGATCTTAGCATTCTGATGGGTGTAAGATGGAACCTCAGAACTGTTTGAATTACATTTCTCTGATGTCTAAGGATTTTCAACATCTCTTTAAGTGCTTCTCAGCCATTGAGGTTCCTCTGTTGAGAATTCTCTGTTTAATTCTGTACCCCATTTTTAATTGAGTTATTTGGGTTGTAGGTGTCCAACTTCATGAGTTTTTGCAAATTTTGGATATTAGCCCTCTGTCAGATGTAGGGTTGGTGAAGATCTTTTCCCAATCTGTAGGTTGCCAATTTTTCCTATTGACAGTGTTTTTTGCCTTACAGAAGCTTTACAGTTTCATGAGATCCCATTTATCAATTGTTGATTTTAGAGCCTGAGCCATTGGTATTCTGTTCAGGAAATTGTCTCCTGTACCAATGTGTTCAAGGCTATTTCTCACTTTTTCTTCTATGAGATTTAGTGCATCTGGTTTTGTGTTGAGTTTCTTGATCCACTTGGATGTCAGTTTTGTGCAGGGTGATAAGTATGAATCTATTTTCACTTTTCTACAAGTAGACATCCAGTTAGTCCAGCATCACTTATTAAAGATGCATTCATTTTTCAACCATATGGTTTTGGCTTCTTTATCAAAAATCAAGAGTCCACAGGTGTGTGAGTTTATTTTAGGGTATTTATTTCGATTCCATTTATCAATGTGTCTGTTTCTGTACCAATAGCATGCAACTTTTTAAACACTGTTGCTCTGTAGTACAACTTGAGGTCAGGGATGACGATGTCTCCTGAAGGATTGGATTGGCTATCCTGGGGTGGTTGTGGTAGTGGTGGTTGTTCCATATGAAGTTGAGAATTCCTCTTTCAAAGTCTATAAAAATTGTGTTGGAATTTTGTTGGGGATTGCACTGAATCTATAGATTGCTTTGGGTAAGATGGCCATTTTCACTATGTTAATTCTACCTATCCATGAACATGGGAGATCTTTCCATCTTCTGTTATCTTCTTCAATTACTTTCTTTCTTCATGGACTTGCAGTTCTTGTTATACAGATTTTTCACTTGCTTGGTCAGACTTACACCAAGATATTTATACAATTTCTGGCTATTATAAAGAGTGTTGTTTCCCTAATTTCTTTATCAGCCCATTTATCATTTGTATAAAGGAGGGCTACTTATTTCTCTAAGTTAATTTTGTATCTGGCCACTTTGCTGAAGATGTTTATCAGCTGTAGAAGTTTTCTGGTAGAATTTTTTGGGTTGCTTCTGTACACTACTATATCATCTGAGAATAGTGATACTTTGACTTCTTCCTTTCTAATTTATATCCCTTGATCTCCTTTAGTTGTTTTATTGCTCTGGTTAGAACCTCAAGGACTATTTTGAATAGATATGGAGTGAGTGGTCAGCCTTGTCTTGTCTCTGGTTTTATTGGAAATGCTTTAAGGTTCTCTCCATTTACAAACTACAATTTTTTAAAATCATATGTGCTAACATAATACAATACAAAGACTGATTGGGACAAATTAGCAAAAAATGATGGTAGAAAATGATTTAAAAGACTTTACTTTTCATAATTAACTGATGTTTCTATAAGAGTGGAAACTTTGTTTAAAAAGTACAGTTTACAACATACAATAGTCTTGAATCTGAATTTAGATGCTGCAGGAAGAGTTTATTGGCACAATGAGGGCATGATGGCAAAGCTCAGGTGACCTGTGTTCAGTACCAAGGATGTGGTAAAGCCAAAGATGTAGGATCTGACCACCAGAACACGTTGGGCTCACTACATATTGCCTTTGATTAATTTTTGATCATCAAATGTTCAGATACCTTCTCCTGTTGCTAAGGTTTTGGCACATTCACACTCTGGTAAGTGGCCCACTGTCTATAAGCACTTTCCCCAAGTTGATTCAGTCTTCATGGCAGCCTTGAGAGGTAAAAGCTCCATTACTAACTTCTTATAGACAAGAGAGTGGACTCAGTGGCATTGAAACACTGGCCCAGTCCCACAACTAGCAAGAGCAGGAGCCATGTAGCCACAACTCTTTTCATTTTACAAACAAGAAAACTGAAACCCAGGAGGCTGAGTAATGAACCCTCTCGCTAGCAAGCAGTAGATCTCTCTGGAATCTCTCCTGATGCCATGCACTTGTTTCCCACCAGAACACTCTCAGAAGATTGCATCCTGAACCTCACCATTGCCATGTAACCCCCTTTCCAGCCATATGCACCTCTTCTGTCTATATTGTCTATCTTGCCAATGCTCTTTAGTGATGGGGTCCCAATCTTACTGATCTTTTTGTCCCCAGTGAATAGGACATCTCTGACAATTAATGTTATGATTTGTTCCTCTGTATGTCAAGAAAAATAGTTTTATTAAGTTCCCCTGTATTTGGTTCAGGCATTCCTGTGCATAAGTCTAGTGAAATCTGCCTCAGAATGGTTTGTTACAATCATAAGTTAAAGTTGGGCCAGGCTTCAGATGCTAAAGTTTAGAGTTTGCATCCAGTAAGTCAGTCACAGGGTAGAATGGTCAGCCTGGGACCATCCTTCTCTTATATTAATTTTGATCAGTTTGCAGTAATTACTACCAGGAACATCAGCTATGTTGAGGGTTATATTAGTTTATTTTCCATTGCTGTAACAAAACACATGAGACTGATTACTAATAAAAAGAAAAGTGTTTAATTAGCTGGCAGTTCTGGAACTTTAAGGGCAAAGCAAGCACTGACTCAGCTCTGCTGAGAACATCACTGTGATGAAATCCTAACAGGGGGAGCATGTCTGAAAGAAAGGTTTGCTTCTTAAAACAAGATTTGAGGATTAGGATTGTTCTTATAATGACCGGCTCTCAACAGAACAGGAATCTATGAGGCACTTCCTTCCTTCCTGCTAAGGCCCTGGCCCTCAGTGATGCACAAACCCACACCAGCCCCATCTGAAGGTCCACATCATCTCTTAACATCACCTCAATATGGACCAACCTTCTGATTTATAAACCACGAAGAGACAAAACATATTCAAAGGATAGCAAGGATGTTTCAGGGGAGTCTCTACAAGTACTAGGTAGGAGGGATGATGGGATTGATGACAGCCATGGCTACCATGGGACATAAGGACAGCATCACACACAGCAGACTTGCTCTCCCCCATTTGGAGATTCTGCACACACAATGCAAGGGATTATGTTAGTAGACAAGTGTTTATAGTTTGCTTTAATGCCCTATAGACCCAAAAATGTTTCAGCCCTAAACTCTAATGTATAGGAAGCACTTATAGACTGTGGTTCCAGCTACACTGCCTAAGGTTTGACTGTTTCTTTCAGTCCTCACATTATAAATCTTTGGAAATTCTACCATTCTGGAGTAGTATACTCTCAACTGTGTTAGAAAATTGCCAGCGATTAGAATGAAGATTTGAGGGGCTCTGTGCTCCAATAGCCTTAGATACTAGGTAAAGGGTCAATGGGAGAAAGGCAATGTTCCTGTCAGTCAGAGAAGTAGGAGGGGTTTGGAAGGGGATTAGCCTTCCAAACCTGCCTTATTAGGTTATTGTGAAAATTTCATAAAGATGGCATGTAAATAGTGTCAATTCCCAAAGGTTTGCTGACAATGAAACCTTAGAGTTGTTTCCATGGTGACAAACTAACCACGAAGGGAAGAAATGTATAGCAAGGATTCACGATCCAGAGGACCAAGCCACACTTTCTGGAACTTTGATCCAAATAGATCAAGCTTGACCCAAATGGGAGGTAGGGGACAGAGCTTCCGACTAAGCTAGAGGAGTTTCTCATACTTCACCAATCATTACCAATCTCATCATCTCCTTTATTTTCTAGAAAGTTCTAGACATTGCAGATACCATCTTGTTCATTCATTTATTTGACTCTGATCCTGCACCTGCACCTGCACCTGCACCTGCACCTGCACCTGCCCACCTGACCTGCACTGTTCACATCAGCTCCTCTCCCTCAAATACAAATTCCCTGAGAACAATAGTCTTGGCTGTACTATCCACCCCATATCTAAAGAATCCCTGACTTCTGCTTAATAGCCATTTGTTAAATTAATTACTGAATTAAAGCCTTGTCTTCTTGATCCCACTAAAGAGGGATTTGAGGTCACTGCTCAGCAGAGGGAAAGAGTCCAAGAGCGCAAAGAGCTGACAACACTGGAAAGCAAGACTCATCAGGAGGCTGGATGGAAAGCACAGGTGGAGGGATGAGAGTGCAGAGGCCAGAGTATGTCTTGTCCGAGCTATCAGATTCCATCCAGAGCTTGACTAATATCCCGCTAGCTAGCTCTCATTCCCAGACAGCTGGCTCTGATACTCATGTGATTAAGCACATGCTATAATTAATCATCTTTATAAAATAGCTCAAAGACGATTACATCTAGCGAGTGGCTATCTGACCTTCTTATGGTCCTTACAGTTTTCGTTATCATGTTGGTTCCTCCCTAAGGAAAGAAGACTTTGTCTCAAACCTAAAAGATTCATGTAAAAGGCTTTACATGAGCACAAGGAGGAGGGGCCTGTTGCTCATCTAAATGTATTGAGTGAGTGGATACTCAAGCTCCAGATAGCATTTAGTAGAAAAGAGAGTCCCCATTGGTGAGTAAGAAGATATTAGCCTAGCAGAGGAAAGACATTTCAGTGACTTCTAAGCTTTAATACAAATAAACCACCTTGAAGTTCAGCACTGCACTTACATAAAGGCTACATAGTTTGCTCTGTATATACACATATACAGTTGTCATCTTTCTGGAGACATCTTGCTCTATTGAGCCATCTTTGGAAGAACAGTAAGAACAGTTGGCCTCTGTGACTACAGATACCCTGGTGTATGAAGACAGATTTCCAAAAGTTCCTCAGCCCTGTTGGTAGCATTATTGAAAGATACCAATGCAAGAAAACCTAGCATCAGTTTTCCTTTTTTGAATTATAATATATTGTAAGAGTAATAATTGTAATATATTAAACTGGTGTGATCTGTTACATGAAACACAATGAGAATATTTACTTTCTTCCTCTATTTACCAATAAATATTTTGGTTGGATTATTTTTTTTATTTATTGTCATATGTCCCCAGTCTCACTTACAAAGCTCATCTGTCATCAGAGAGAAGGAATTCAGGGCTGAAGAAAGATGAGGACTGGGGGCAGCCAGAATCGCTGGCATCTTAATTCCCAGGATTTACAATCATTCATTCAGCCAGCTTTTACTAAACTTTCACCTGACATTAGTCACTTTATAGACACCAGAGACAGATAGAGACATGTCTTCCCAGAGCTAAGTCCTATAGGAGAGATAAACAACATACACATACCCAAGTAAAAGACAGTTGGTGACCAGGGAGATTATTCATGTGGAAACACAATTACTATACATGCATGGGACTTGAGTCTGGATCTCCAACACCCACATAAAAAGCCAAGCATGGCAGTGTGTGTTTGCAGTTAAGATACATATATGGAGAAGGGAAACAGACAAGAAATCAGTGGGACTTACAGGCCAGTTAGTTTAGCCAGTCAGTAACCTCCAGGTTCAATAAGCCTCAAAAAACAAAACAGTGGACACAGGCTGAGAAATATACTTAACATCAAACTCGCCTCCATATGCACATGCATACATGCATGCCTTTACATACACACCTGCACACATATGTGCACACATGAACAAACATACATACATACATGCATACATACATACAACATACATACATACATACACACACAGAGAGAAAGAGAAGAGCAAAAAATGAACAGGCAAAGCCTAAATGACTTGCAAGGAACCCTATACTTGACATACTGTACTCAGCAAAGGCCTCTTGGAAAAAGCAGTCCATAAGCTAAATTTTAGATTGCACATTACTTTTCTCATTGTTGTAACAAAATTCCCAACAAAAGCAACTTAAGGGGAAAAAGGTTTGCTTTGATTATTCCATTTCAGGATATAATAGATCATCATAGTAGTTAACTGGTATTGGCAAGAGTGGCTTTCACCATGACAACAATAGAAGCAGGTAGCAGCTCACATTGCACGCACACTCAGTCAGGAAGCAGGGAGAGATGAAGGCTGGTGTTGACTGGCTTCTTCCTCTTTTCCTACTTATTCAGCCTATAACCCCAGGTCGTGGATGATTCTACTGATCCTCAGGGTGGGGCTCTTCCATCCTCTGCTAATCCTGTCTGGAAACATCCCTACAGACATATCCAGAACTGTATCTGCTAGCTGTGAAACACACAGTGAGGAGTAGCCATCTACACAGATATTAGATGACGTTTCAGCAACACAGGCATCTGAAAAAAGACATTTCCAGACAGAGAGAACAAACACAAAGCCCTGAAGGAGGATCACATTTGTATACTTCCCGAAACAGATAGAAGGATTGTGTGGTCAGTGTTTGGCAGAATAAAAGGGTGTGGTTCCCAACTGTGAAACATGCAGTTACCCACTCTGAGGGCACAGGGCACAGGGCACCTGTCTCCAAGTGAGGGCCTTTGGATGCTGCTATGGCTCAAAATTCATAGTGAAACTTGATCTAGCACAACTGTACAATTTTAAGAAGTATGGATTTTAGGAGATGACTGGGTCATAAGGACAGAGCCCCTGTGAATGAGGAATGAGTTTGTTGCCCTTTAAAAGTGAGCATAAAGAAGCCTATTCACCCTTTTCTGCAGTGTTCTGAAACAGCCCAAAGCTCCACCAGTGAAGCAGAAACCAAGCCCCCAGCAGTCACATAGAATGCTGATGGTGCTTGCCTCTTAAAACTGCATCTCTTGCTTAAAAGTTACCCAGCCTGAGGTATCTCATTTTAGCAGTCCAAGTGGATTAAGATAAATGTTAAATGGAATGCCCAGCCAGAGAAAGGCATTTCTCACCTGAATCTGATATGCATTTTTAAAACCCCTCTGGCAGCTACAGGGAGAATGAATCAGTGAAAGAAGGAGAGGAAGTAGAAAGGATGAAAAAGCAGAGGAGAGTTATCTGTCCTTAAGACAAGATCAGAGGGAAGGATGATAGTGGCAGGCATTGGGGTGTGTTGGAGGGAAAACTACAAGCCCAGGGCAATCTCTTGGGCAAGAGATTAAGAGGAAAACAGTAGTCAAAGATGCTTCTAGGTTTTGCAATGAGCACAGGTGGGTTTGACTCCGCCTTCTGAGATGGAGATGAGGGGCAGGTCGGGGTGATGATGTCAAAGGTCCAGTTTGGGACACGCTGACTTGAAATGCCTATAGACATCCAAATGATGGTTTGAACATACAAACAAGGCATAAAGAACTTGATGATCCATAGACTTTTTTCCCATTTGTAGGGCATCCTAAAACCAGTCTCCCACTGGTACCATGGGATGTCTGAACTAAACCAACAGAGCAAGTGCAACAGGGGAGAGAACTGCCAAACATCTGAGGTAGTTTTAGGCAGCAAAGGCTTGGAAAAGGATCAGAAACAAAGCAAGAGGTAAGGAAGTGGGAACACTTTCTTTAGACAACTCTTTTAAGGGGTTTTGATATGCAGAGAGCTTTAAAAAACACCAGCCAAGCTGGGGATTCAGTCCAGTATGTAGAGAAATGAATTGGTGTACCCTTCCCCAGCTTCAACTGTACAGGCCCTGAAGCCCTGTGTGTCAGATTTCTAACTTCTCGACTATAGAAGTTTATATTCTATTTTTTTTTTTAAAGAACAATTTCACATGTTGAGTCAATTTCTTTCTTCTTAAGGTGCCATTGTGCCTATCAAGCTGATGTGTCTGTAAGCCAGATGGTCCCAAAGTGAGGGTCTGGCTTCACAGCAGGGAGGAGAGACGCCTCTGTTCTCAGTTCCACCTGGCTGCACAGACTGAGCCTTTCCACCTCAGGCCCACTTGATCATGTTCTATCCTGATGTGGAAAATATTTTAGAGATGTTTATTTTTGTCTGGATGGTATCAAACCACTAGTTTTTACCATTTCCCAACTTAATTGGTGTGTTCTTTTGGTTCATTCAGTTAAATACATCAGTCATATGTAGAAAATAAAAACTTTAAGACAAAAACACTCTTCATAGAAAAAACTAAACATCAGATACTTCAGTATAATTCTAACACCCCCCCAATAGACAAAACCTTAGGATGAAAAACCTGTAAAGCATCATTGGGAGGAAGTGAAAATGCTAATAAATAAATCAAAAGGATATCTATCATGTGCTAGATGACAGGAAAACCCAACATATAACAAATATAAGTTCCCTCCAAAATGTTGTTTACACAACAGCCTTAAGGGAGGCAAGATCAAACACATGAGAGCAGATAAAAACACTCTAAACTTTGCACTCTTTAAAAGGCTTTTGTTAATTCACAGGGATGTTGTGTGTGTGTGTGTGTGTGTGTGTGTGTGTGTGTGTGTGTGTGGTGAGAGAGAGAGAGAGAGAGAGAGAGAGAGAGAGAGAGAGAGAGAGAGAGAGAGAAACACTCATACAGCAGTCAGAAGAAAACATCATTTCTCTCCTACCTCCACATAGTTTCTGGGTGCCAAACTAAGTCAATCAAACCTTCACAGTACCAACTTTTACCCTGTGAACAATTGTGTTAGCCCTGTGGTCTCATAGAGGTTCTAAAATTTAAACAAAAGTCTTAGAATCCTTTCTGTCACAGTGATAAAACACTTTGGCCAAAAGTTAACTTTGGGATCAAAGGGTTTATTTGGCTTACACTCCTAGATCACAGTCTATCGTCAAAGTTGGTAAGGGCAGAAACTCAGCAGATACCAGGAAGGAGCTCTGCTTGCTGGCTTGCTCACAGACTCCTACTTTGCTAGCTTTTTCATACTATCCAAGACCTCCTTCCTAAGGATGGTCCCACCCACACTGGTGTGGTATGGATCCTTTTATATCAATTAGACATCAAATAGATGATCCTACATGCTCATAGGCCAGTCTGATCTAGACGAAACCTCAGTCTATGCCTTCCATTCAGATGACTCTAGCTGACAATTAAAGTCACTAAAGCAGTTGGAATAAAATGGAACGGACTATCAAGATTTATTATGTGAGGCAGGCATGGTAACACATGCCTACATTCCCAGCACTTGAAAGGCTGAGGCCAGAAAACCTTGACTTCAAAGCCAGTCTGGGCTATACAGCAGGGCCTTGTTTCAAGAATAATCATTATAAATCTACAATTTAATTGCTGTTTTAATTAACTCCGTAGTTTATTGTGTTAGCACTTGGTTGGACAAATTAAACAAAGGAACAGAATTGAGAATACAGGAACATAACTATATATAAATGATGGAATTATAGCCAAACATAGCCTTTTCAATGATAATACCAGGATAATAATTAAATATCCATTGAGAAACAAACATCTATTTTAGTTATATGGTATATCTAAATTAAAAGAGTAATGAGTTAAGATGTTAAATAATAAAGTATCTCTAAAAACTAATGCCTATCACAGAAGCCATGGGTTATTAAAGGAAAATTCTAATGCTAGGTGTGGGATACCTGCCTATGAGTTGTTGGCCAGGAAGGCCTCACATTCCTTCAAAACAAGACAGGTTGTTACCATTGCTCTTGGTTACTCACCAAAACTAAATGGTAAAACCCTATTGCTGGAGGTACTGCATATTTTGGATTTATGATATAGAGAAATCAAGTTGGAATGAGCAAGAAGCTTACATATCCCCACACTAGGCTAGCTTTCATTTATAGTACAAGTTGCTATATAAACATCTGGAATAGAAAAGTACTCAACAACCTTACACAGATATGGACCTTGAATGCTACAATACCAACCTCCCAGGCCACATATGCTCACTGGTTCATCAGTGGCAAGACTATTTTGGGGTGAACAACTGCATTCTGATAGGATCAGAGGCCCACTCCACTGGAAGGAGTTCTTGCCTGTTGATTTATGACTGATCAAAGGCCCTAAAGTCAAACCTACTTCTGTTTGGCTAAATCTTTATTTTGTCAAACTGCCTCCTAAACATCTTCATGTTTCTGCCTATGGACTAGTGCTACTCTCTTCTTTGGTGAGAAGAGTTTTTCTTTGCAAAGAACATCAGTTAATGCAGATAATGTGGCTGGCCAAGTGCTGAGAGTAAGTGATTACTGAATATTCAAAGTGGTACCTACATATCCCTTCCAAAGTTCAGGGAACAATTAAAGAAGAGAGAATAGAAAGAATTTAAGAGCCAGATAATGAGGAAGAGGACTATAAAATGTCGTCTCTTGAGGGGCCGGGAATGTCCATTGTGCTTATAAGCTCACAGTAGCTACGGCTGTCTGTATAGGGCCTCTATCACATTGGATTGGTCACCATTGAGTCATAGATTTGGAGAGGCAAGGAGGAACTCATGAAACATGACTCCTATCCAGAGATCTACTGGTTGGGGAAAGACCTCAGTAGGGTAGCCACTAGTTGAGCCAGTAAATAACTCTATACTAATGTGCACATGGATGGTTCTGATTAAACTTAGTGCACTACAAAAGACATGCTAGTGGTAAGAGATCTTACAGAGAGGAAGTAAGGAGATGGTGGGGAAAAGAACATAAGAAAGGATGAGAGGGTTCAATGTGACCAGAATATTTTTACATACATGAAATGGTCAAAGAACGAATTAATTTAGAAAAGGAAACAGCATCTTCACAACCTTGAGAAAATGAAAGACACAAAACATGGCTATACCATAAACACAAGGCTGACCATGCAAGTGAATTACATTAAATCCAGGAAGAATGTTTAATTTAGGCATGGTTGTACATACCTGTAATCCCAGCACACAAGAGGTAGGGGGAGGTAGATCAGAAGTTCAAGGTCAAACTTGGTGATGTAGAGAGTCCAAGGCCAAATTGAGCTAGATAAGATCCTGTCTACCAAAAACAAAATAGCACAAGACCTGTGTTGTCAAAAATCACCATTAAGAGCATAGAAAAAGTCAAACCACATAATGGGAAAATGTATTTACAACACCAACATATGACATTCAGAAATATGTGCAAACCTATAGATCAAAAAGGAAAGGACTGATGATTAAATTTTAAAAGGCCTAAGGATGTTAAAGAGAGCTTTGCAGAAGAGGACATCCACACCACTGAAAACATAGAGAGAGGTGTTCATCATCATTATACAGCAGAGAGATGTAAGTTAAAGCACAATGAGATACCCCTATAAACCCACCAGAAGGGCTACAATAAAAGACTGATAATCTCTAGTTTCTGGCAAGCAAGAAGATCTGAAACTCTTAAATACTGCTGAGAGGAATGTAAATTGCAATAACCACTCTGGAAAATTGGCAGTTCCTACTAATGTGGAACACATGCTTTGGGAATTGACTCATGATCCAACAATTCCATTTCCAGGTATATTTTCAACAGAAATTTGGACATGTTTGCACCAAAATACAGGCTCAAGAGTGTTCATAGCAGAGGCATCTTTAGACCCTTGAATCCAAATGTACTTTCACAGAACAAACAAAAGGTGTTACTTTTAGGGTAAAGGAATTTTAAAGAGGAAGTGAGTTAACAACCTAAAATAAATACAAAGATGTGTGTGGGCCTAACATAACGCTAGACAAAAGCAGCCCAGTGCAAGTCAGAGCTATTCCACTTATGTGAAGTCCCAAATCCTGCCAAACTCACCTGTGGTTTCAGAACTAATGATGATTGTTGGTTAACTAAGGATATGGTTGGATGATAGTAGCTGACAGGGAACATGAGTGTTTTCTAAGGTGTTGGTAGTAAGTTATTCCTTGATCTTGATAGCCATGTTCACATCATGAGAATCATCATTTATAATCCTTTTCTGTGTAAGTTTTCATAAACACATTTAATAGTCTTGTGATGTACCAAACTCAGTGTAGATCTAACATGGCCATGAACGAGGGTATATGGCTCCTGTCCTTAGGACACTGGGTCAATGAAGGATTTAATTGACAGCTGTTCTAGTGTCATCCTTGTTGCTATGATAAAGCACCCCTGACCAAAGCCACCTAGGGAAAATAGAGTTTATTTGGCTCACAGGTCCAAGTTACAGTCTATTATTGTGGAAAAGTCAATGCAGAAACTTAAAACATCACATCCATAGTCAAGAGCTGGAAGAGAGTAAAGACAGGATCCTCCCCCACTTTCTTACTTGCTCTCAGATAGGTTAGGACGCCCCTTTAAGATTTGGTAATGGAGCTGCTCATAGTGGGCTGGGCCCTTCAACATCCATCAGTAATCAAGACAATCCCCCATTTACATGCCCATAGGCCAATTTAATGTAGATAGTTCCTCATTAAGATTCTCTTCTCAGGTCATTCTAAGTTGGGTCAAGTTGACACTGAAAATAAGCCAACAGAGTAACTATTCTTTCCTGATATGGGAATAAGAGGCTATTTCAAATCACAGATGTAGGAATGAAAGGCCATCTTGAATCTCAGGTGTAGAAATGAGAGGCCATCATGAATCTCAGAGGCAGATGTATAGGGAATCAATTATAATGACTATTTCTTTATTTTCCTGAAAATGCATCCCCATTTCTCCTTAGTCACAGAGGCAGAAGCAGTCTCTAAGGCTCCCTTTCATATCTACCCTCTGAGCTCTGCCTTCCCAGTTGTGTCTAACTCTACACATTTTATTGGTGTGTGTTTGTGTGTGTGTGTGTGTGTGTGTGTGTGTGTTTCATTGACAGGACTATAACCTCCACTAGACTAGGACGTTCTAGAAAGCAGATGAGTGGCATCACTATCTTTGATCTTCAAAAGTAGCATTATATTGATCTCAAGAAGAAATTGTGTATATATATTAGCAATAAAACACACGACTTCTCTGTAGGATACTTCCACTATTATATCTTCCAAGGTTTCTCTAAAAAGTATGTTTGGTCAAGTATAGTGGCATAGGCCTTTAGTACCAACACTTGGAAGGCAAAGGCAGGTAGATCTTTATGAGTTAGAGGTTTTCAGAGTGAGTTCTAGAACAGCCAGAGCTACATAGTAAGACTCTGTCTCAAAGTATATTTGAACAATAATCCTCCATTAGTCTCTGATATATCAACTGACTGATAACCCTCAATCTTCAGTTTGATGATAACAAAGGCTTCCTCTCTCACAATTTTAATACTACCCAGAATGTGATATTTTTTAGTCTGTCACCATTTGATGGTCCAATCTGTGTAGACTTCTACCATTTGGTATAAAGGGACTATTAAATGTATCTATCTAATGTGCGCATTATAACTCTCAAAGTGATAGACAGATAGATAGATAGATAGATAGATAGATAGATAGATAGAGCTATATCCAGTACTCCTTTGCTGTAAGTTCGCCAATATGTTCTTTCAGATTAGTAGACTGACAACACAAAGGCTTGACAATTAAAATAGCATCATTTGTAACGTACTGATCCAAAGTATCTGATGGTCATAAACTCTCTAAGAATTTGAAAGGAGCAAGGAGAAAGACTTTATGTTTCTGATATGACAAGACTTTCATTTATGGATTTAGGAGCCATGAGGTGCTTTGTTCTGCCATGATGTCTGGGCAGCAAAAAAGACTAGACCTTGAGAGTAAGAATGAGACAGAAATATGGATACCTGATTCCTCCTGCAACTTCTCTCCATAACTTTCTTTCCCTCTGCCTCAATCAACCCATGACAGTCATTTGCTGCTGTAGGAGTCTGTTCCATTAGCCATGGCTGACTGGTCATGGCTGGAGATGGCCAAAAGCTGAACAATCATAGATTCTCTAAAAATTTGAAAGGAGAAAGAAGAAAGGACTTATGTTCCCCATATGGCAAGACTTCCATGTGTGAATTTTAGAGTCATGGGGTGCTTTGTTCTACCATGTTTCTGAGGGCTAGAAATATTAGACATTGATAATAAGAATGAAACAGAGATATGGAGGGGAGCGGAAATGAGAGGTATTTGGAGGGGGATTGGTGATGAGTTGACAGTGCTCTCTACTTCTGAGACTTTCATGTGCTCTCCCAATGTCCTTTATGTGTAGCCTGGGACATTACTGTCTTCTAAACCTTCCGTGAGACTAATATAATTTTGATTATCTTTGAATCAACCTGATCATGGGATAAGCGAATGAAGTAAAAACTAAAAGCTTCCTCCTTCCTGAGTCCACAGTAGTTATCCTTGCTAGTGTATATACATATCTATATCTCTCCTTCCATCAACACACATGTACGGTATAAGAGATAGTCTTTATCCCTAAGGAAATCTTCTAAATATACATGTGCATATACTTTTATGATACCTAAATGGACTGGTAATGTTCTTACTGAATTGTTTTTACATAGTAGCATATTTATAAGGTGTTCCCATGACAGAACATACATACCTCTTTACTATTTCCAAAGACTACATAATATTCCATTGTATAAAAATACTACAATAATTTCATAAATCCTTGATGCCATAGACTGTCTAGGGTTCTTCAGTATTATACTGCACATGTTTTATCATACATCACAGTGTTTTTGAGAATCTGTATAGTTTGAGGACCTATGATTTATACATTTTAAATTTTAAATTTAAATACAACAAATATTATTCAGTTGGCCCCTTTCATTGATGTAAGTTTAAAGAAGGGAGTATTAAAATCTCCTGTAAATGGGCCTATAGAACAATAAGTCAGATAAAGCACAGAACATAGAAATATGAAAGGGAGTGTGGTTTTGTGTCACACAGGCCAAAAGACGTTCAAGTCTTCCTCAATCTGATGTAACCAAGGCCAGTGAGTTCTTAATGAGCTATCTTGAGTTGGGGTGATAAGATGTATATCCACCCACATCCTGCTGTAAAGACGTGATGAGTGTGACCTAGTCCTGCCATGGTTGAGAACTCATGTGCCAAGGACCTGCCTCAGCTTGGAGACGGGTTCTGAGAAAGGGGTGTCTGGGAGCAGCAAAAAGAGAGGACTTGAAGTTAAAATGTGGATCCAAGGCTGACAGCCTAGTTTCTGCTCAGATGCCTTTCCAATTTGACGCTCTCCCCTCTCTCTCTCTCTCTCTCTCTCTCTCTCTCTCTCTCTCTCTCTCTCTCGTGCTTCTTGCTCTGCTCTAGACAACCTTTTCTTGCCATTCTAAAAACTCTCTGGTTAAGATAGCACTCTGCTAGTAAAAATCATAAAAAGCTATCTGGATAGTTCTAGTTCATGGGTTTTCAGACCAAAGTCAGAAAAGCTGCTATAAAAAAAATTATTGGATCTTTCAACCAAGTCAGAAATCCTGTTAGAAAAAAATATCAAAGAGCTGATTTCACTCTCAGACATCTCCAAACAGCTCAGCCCTCTCTAGAGAAAATTCTAAAGAACTGCTATTGCTGTCTGCTAGCTCATCTTATGGAGACCAAAGGCCCAGTTTTTTATTTATATATCAATTCAGTCATTTACTTCAGGTTTCATTTTGATTATCCTAAGAATCAGCATTCAGTGACTCCAGGCCCTTCTTAGGAGACAACAAGCACACATTTTTCTCTTAACATTGAAAAGGAATTCAGAGCTCTGTCTCCTTTCATAAGCTAGTTGGGTGGGACCTTCTCCTGAAATTACCATTTCACTTGAGCCTGGACTCACTGTGTCCTAGGCTGTCCTTGAACTCAGAAATCCACCTGCCTTTGTATCTTTCTGACAAGCTGGCTCATAGTGTAGTTGCTTTCTTTAAATTCATGAAGCCCCCTCATAATTCATATTGTATCCTTACATTTTTGCATAGTTGAGAAATTATATATTTTTAAACTCGTGGTTTTAAGTTCTTTTCTACAGCTCTAAGGCCATCCTGGAGTTCCCAGAGTTTACCATTTGCTGACACATAGCCACACCCTTGACTCCTGGACTCCTGGACTGCAGTTTCTAATTATCATGGAGGCATTAACATTAACCGGGAGGACATTCCTCAGAAGGAAAGAGTCTTCCACTTTGGTACTGGTTCCAGAAAATATGTACATTATTGCACAAGCAAGCCTTGTGCCCACAGCAACCATTGACACTCATGGAGGCTCACAGTGGGGGCCCTGTCCCAGGGGCGGGCGGGAACCATGCCACTCTGTCCCCATCAAGGCCACACCCAGATCAGCACTCATGAACTCAGAGTTCTTTAGAGATGCCAGGCTTTTTTGCTAGCCCTGCTTCCTCATGAGCAAACTTAGAAGATGGTAAGGATTTTCCCCAAAACATTATTTGACACCTGGTAGTTTAGATAAACAACAATATTTTACTCCTTATAGGACTCTGGGGTAGCTATGATGATAATATTGTGTTAGGTAGCAAATGTCACATTACTATAATGACGTAACTGAGATAATTAACTTATAAAGATAAAAGGTTATGCTGGCTATTAGTTCTAGAGGTTAGAGTTCAAGATTGAGGGCTATGTTGCTTTGAGTCTCCTAGAAGGAAGCACCTCACGGCAGAGACACAAGATAAAGCAAATGGTTCACCTATGGACCAAAAGCAAAGAACAAGACCAGAAAAGAGCAGGGTCCCACGAGCCCTCTGAGGACAGGGCACCAAAGCCCTAAGGACCTCTAAGAGGGTCAACTCCAAACAGATCCCTTACCTCCCAAGAGTACCACCTCAGGGAAACCATCCTTTAACTCATGGATGCTGTGGGAAGGGGCACTTACACAAACCATAGCAAGTGCTCAATTTGTACATGGGAAAACTAAAGACTACAAGTGCCTCATGGCTTCTTCTCATCAACAGAGTCATGAGCCTCTGCCTTTGAAGCCGTGCCATTGACCTTAAACTGCCGATCCTGACCCATTTCACAGACCAGTTATCTATAGCTAATACAAAGTATTAATTGAGGCAATAATTAGCTCTCCAATTTAATCTGTGAGTAAGGCTTAGGGGTGTTGACAAGGGACCGTCAGTGTTTGAATCCTCAGAGTTTCTGCTTTGGTTGAAGCTCCCCCCCACCCCTCACTACCACCACTACCACATGCTAGAAAAGAACATTCCATCCATCAGTTTTACTGAGCACAGGCTCTTAGGAAAGAGGATGAGCAAATACTTCTGATGATAAGCCAAGAAGTCCTAAGTTAGCAAGGCTTTCTGGGAAACTCAGGCACATTAGGAAATCCTTAGTAGTATAAAGCTGTTTTCTGTAGCCACTTACTACACCCTCCTCCCCATGCCACACACACACACACACACACACACACACACACAAGCCCCACCTCCACACCACCCAAGGTGATTCTTAAGTGTGAGGTTTGCGTCATGTTGCCCAATCAGCACTAGCACCGTGAAATGTTGGGACACCAGCCAGGATGTGCTGCTCTCTCTGTCCACGGGCCTTGGGTCTTTGTTAGGAAACAGTTTCCCCAAGTGGCAAGAGCCTTGCCTTGCAATCCTGTTAAAAATAGATGTATGCATGCATGCGAGGGATCAGCCACCACGGGAAGTGGTTTGGGCATTTCCTGTGGTCAAATGTACATCTGTTATCCGCCAACTGATTTCTAGAATGTGATTACTGAACATTTACAGGAACAATTTGTATACCAAACAGCTAATAAGAATGCGTGGCTCTTCACAAGCATAAATGCAAAGTGTACAGGGAAATCGAAACTATCAGCATGATTAATGCCCTGAAAATAAATCAGCATAGCTTATACTAGAGTATTCAACATTTCTCTCACCTTCTTGACCTACACACTTTCTTTCAGTAACTTCATGGAGAACCATAGAGTTCAGGCCCCATGGCCCACACTCCTGCATCGAAGTTGAAACTTCCGTAAATGTTCCTAAATGATTCCTTAGTAAGTGTCCCAAATGCAACACAAGCAAAACAGAACTTTGCGGAGGTGAGACCATCTCTCTCCTGGTCTTCTCCAGAGGAGTCAGAGACACCACCACTCACTCAGTTGCCCAAGGACACTTCCAGGGGTCATTCTGACTCTTCTGCAGTACCTAGTCCCTTGAGATTCATCCACACCTTCCTATTGAATTGATTTTCTAGTCAAAGCCTCCTGCATCTCTCTCCTGAATGACTGAAACAGGCCTGCTTTGACTCTTGAGTCCTGATAACCCCGTTGTACCCTCCTGAAACCCTCCTATGTCTTCCCTTCGTGCTAAAATTAAATGCCTTGTCTTATATTCTCCATGAAATCTACGTCCTACCTACCTGACTAACTTCCTTCTGTGAATGCTCAGTATGCTCCAATCACCTCACCTCTGTCCCCATCATCCTCAGATTATTCCTGTGGGCATCAGCTTCCTATTCCCCACTGGTCCCCATGGGGCCAGATTCCTCTGTAACCCATTTAACTGTCACCCTTCTGGGTCTCTCAACAAGACTCCATTACCATATGAAGCTGCCTTCTCAGTTTGACTGAGAAGCAGAGCTTTGCTTGCCTAACACTTAGTTGAGTTCCTAGAGACTGCCTTGTGGTTTGTTGAATGAATCTCAGACTGAATGTGAGGGAAACCTGTGTCTCACAATTGGCTCAGACAGATGAATTAATTCAGATGAGGAGTGTCACTGTGCATTTAGTCTCTAACTTGTCTGAGAACTTCTCTGAAAGAATATACATGAATATCCTTGCTAGGACCAACAGAACAATGACAGCTCTCATAAGTAGGGGCAGTTTTACGACAAACATGATTCAAATGATTCCCCTGTGTTCCCAGACATAAAGGAATAGAAAGCCTGTGACAGACTCATGTCTTCATTCTGCAGACCTTCTCAGATGTCCTACTGTATATAGGGGCTGTGGCAGTTGGGAAGGACTCAGTGGTGACAGAGTCTCTCTGCTGTAGTGGAACTCATAGTTTGAGGGAACAGATGCAGGTAATGGGTAATTATATAAGTAAGTATTTATTTATTTGGTGATAGGAGTCAGAAGGGTATAGGATGCTGCAAAAGAACCTTTCTGTGGAGACACAGAGGACTTCCCAAGGATGCAGGCTAGGTCAGTGCTGAAATAGACTCACGGCAGGTCAGTTACCGCAAGGCCAGTCCTTCCCTTGTACTCTACACCTCTCCCCTGTTTCCCTCATTTTACTAACAAGGAGTGATTTCTTCAGCAAGCAGCATATGGTCAATGGCCACACTGCATCCTGTGAGCCTTGAGTGAGGAAACACCTCTGATGGACCTAAGTGTGTCCTGTGACACTCCCATTTGTTGTGCTTCCGTCTCCACACTGAAACTCCCCACGTTGCTGAGAGCCGCCACCTTCCAGAGCAAAGTCACCATGACCAGATCCTATCAATTCATTGTGTTCAATGCTCAGCTTGGATCTGGAGCTTCATGAAAGATCAGCCGTGGTCTTCATATCCTAAGCGTGACCCTCCACAATCGTGACCCTCCACAATCGTAACCTCCACAGCTCCTGCCCTTTTACAGATGATAAAAGAGATGAGCAGAGGATCTCAGCCAGTTGCCCCAGGTCACAAGAGAAAGTGACAAACCCGCATCTGTCAGCTCTCTCTTTTCTCTCTCTCTCTCTCTCTCTCCTCTCTCTCTCTCTCTCTCTCTCTCTCTTCTCTTTCTCTCTCTCTCTCTTCCTTGTCCCATGCCACAGGCAGTGGTAGAAAGCCTGGAAAGTCTTGGGCAATGGTGTTCTGTCAGGAGGCCACATTAGGTGTGTCTGTGGGCCTGAAATGACTGACATTCTCCAGGCTGAAAGGAGCTTGCACTGGAGGCAGCCAGCCTCGAGCTGCTTGAGTTTGCAGGATGTGAGCCCCACAGAGTGATGTTTCCTCAGTCACACTGTGTACTTTCGAGGCACAGTATACTTTGAAGATAAGACCTCACTCATTCTCAGAACATTTTTTTGAGTCAGAAAGCATTCTGACCACTTTGCAGATAAGCCAACTGAGGCACAGGCCTACAAGCCAACACAGCCCAAGTGTCATACATTATATCAGAAGACAAACTACAACTCAGATCTCTCACCCATAGGCTGGTTCCCTCCACCTCCAAACTATAGCATCTTCTTCTACATACAGCCTGCAGGACCTATGCCAGCGCTCCTCTGAGCACCTTTTTCTTTTCCACCAAAGCACATCACCAGTCTTGGGTAAAGAGGACACCACTTAAAGCTCTTTTGTGTGTTGGTGTGTGTGTGCCTCTCACTGATTTATGTGTAATAAACCACCTTCCCTTCACAACCCAAATATAGAGAGCCTTGGGTTCATGAAAGGGTACCTGCTCCCCCTTCTCCTGAATGTGGGCAGTAGTTTCCCAGAGGGAGAAGTCAAGGTACCATCATTCAGCTTTGCTCAGTGTGAACCTCATCACACCCACCACAGAGAGCTACTCTGAGGGATGCTAGAGAGTTTAAGCAGAGGTCTTAGGTACGGGTGCGGTGAGGTGAGAGGCCCGGGAAGTGAGAGGATGGGAAGTGCATGCCAAGGAATGAGGGTAAGTGTGGAGTTGAGTGACCCCTTCGAGGGCCTTGGCAGCTGCATGAACAGAATTCAGGCCAAACTTTCTTCTACTGTTCTCTTTCTTTGCTCTAAAATCTTCCCTGTGACTTTTTAAATAAACGGATAATTTGCTGTTATGTTCATCTGCTTCCTCCTTCCCTTTTTCCCTCTCTCCTTCCTTCTTTCCTTGCTTCCTTTCCTCCCTCTTCCCTTCCCTCCCTCTTCCCTTCCCTCCCTCTTTCCTTCCCTCCTTCCCTTTCTCCTTCCTTCCTTCTCTCCCTCCCTCTGTCCCCCTCCCTCCCTCCTTCCTTCCTTCTTGCTGTCCATCTTTTCTTTCTTCTCTCTCTTTCTTTCTTCTCCCATCCCTCTCACACTCTGTCTTAATTGTCCAAGCAATCTCTTCAGGAATCTTCAGGAACCTCTTCACTGTGTTCTCTTCTTCTAAGAAAAGAAGAAACAGACACTGACTTAAGTCCTGTTAGATGTAGGAGAGAAGATAAAGAGTGAATATGACAAAGCACGAAGGAGCAGAACTGGGGAAGAAATCCACATGGTGCTCACGGCAGACCAGTAGTCACAAAGCCTGCCCAAGGACCAAGGCAAAGGAACTTTGTAGCTGAATGATGACCAGCTTTTAAAATAATTTCACATTAAAATATAATTACCAGGGTTGGTGTTCTCTGGATGCTAAAATTCACCCTCCATTTTTCTTGAGGCTCATTCTTCATTAGTAACTAGGCCCCATACTTACCTGTTATGGCTTGAATTGTCTGTCCCCCAAAGGGCCACGTGTCGTCAACTTTGAAAACTAAGAAAGCCTGCCAGAAAGTGACCAGGTCCCATGGGTCCCACCCTCATGAAGGTTTAGTACAGTTTTATGGGACTGGTCAGATTAGTAGAGATGGAAGTTCTCAAGCATATGGGTTTTATAAAAAGAGAGATCTCCCCAGTCTCTTGTTTCTTGTCTTTCCACATTACCTGTCCCTCCCCATACATGAGAGTCCCTCTGTCTCTACTCTGCCACATTGTGGTGCATCTAAAGACCCTTTGCCAAGTGGTTGGCACCCATGCTTTTAAAGGCCTTCAAACCATGAAGGCCAAAAGCCAAATATACCTCTTCAATTCATAAGTTTTTCTAGCTTCAGTCATTTTATAATAGCAATGCAAAATGGACTAAGAAAAGATCAAAATTTTGCAACCTTTAATCTGGTATCTCTCACCCTAAAAAACTGAGTTTCACCTAAGAATGTTCTAGAAACCTACATTATTTGCCTTGTCATTCTTTGTTATTCCTAGCATTGAGAGGGAAATTCCTAGCTCAGTCTAGTTGAAGAAAGTAGGGTGCATGACAGGGTGACTGACATTTCACGAGCCTCTGCTGTCCCCAGTGGGAGATTTAAATGAACAGTTTGAAAGATCTGGAGGGCGACTACATTGCTGAAGACCTGCCAGGCAGGGGTGTGGAGATGTCAAAGGCTAGAGAAGACAACATAGATAATGAGTCTCAACAGAAACCAGAGAAGAATCTAGAAAAACAAGATAGATGCCTGAAATGTCTGTGTTGAGTCGAGTGAAATTCTGACCATTTGTACTATTTGCACTTTCTGTGGTTAGTAGTTGAGCTGGAAATCACAAAACTAGATTCTCTTTATCATACAGATCCTTCCTTCAGCCATTTATTCAGTTAAAGAATATCCTGAAAACTTGTTCTGTCACACAGCACTATCCTTGACTTAGAAAAGGATAAACATGTGTCAAAGACAAGCAGACTTTTAATTTCGACATCACCAGTTTGTCTATTTTAATTGATGGGTATAAACTCTGGCCCAAGTGGCTCCCAAATGTCTTCCATGGGTGACAATACCTGGCATTGTGATTTCAGGGACCCCATTTAGGAAAGAAGGAAAAGATATTCATTTGAGAAAAAAGCTTTTAGAACTACATAGTAGATGAGTATCTATTTGTTTATAAGTTATACACAGACAGTAGTATATTCTATATGTTCGAAAAAATAAAAACAGACAATTTGGCAGGAATGAAACTCTTTTCCCAGTATGTTTATGAATTATTTGAGAACTCCATGTAACCTGTTCTGAACATATTCACTCCCCTTCCCCAAACACTCTCATTACTGTCCTCTCTGCCCTGCTAATACCCAGCTTTGAGATAAGTTCATTATTTTATTTCTTTTTTTCTTCCTTCTTTCCCCATTGAGTCTAGTTTCTGCTGCCCGGTTACTGGTGGGGGTAAGATTGTCCTGGTACAGGAGTCACATCATTAAAGACACCGCTCCTCTCCCAGCAGTCAGCAAATGCCAATAGGTCCTCAGCCAGTGGTGGAGTTTTGGGCTCACTTCCTACTTCTGTGCTGGATTTTTATCTGCCTAGTGAGCTAGCTGCCTTGTCTAGCCGCCATGAGTGTATTGTGCATTTGCCCTGTTGTATATGTAAAATAGCTTCCTTAATGTCATCTATCACCCCTGACTCATTCGTTCTTTCTACTCTTTCTGCATAGATCACTGAGCCTTGACAGAGGGGTTATGATATGAACATACCATTTAGGGTGGAGCACTCCTGTCCTGGTTGGTTGGTATTTTTGTTTTGTTTTGTATTGGGTTTTTTTTTTTTTGGGGGGGGGAGTTGGTTGGTTGGTTGGTTGGTTGGTTTGGTTGTTGGTTTGGCTTGGTTTTCCAGTTCATATAAACTAGAATAATCTTGGAAGAGGAACCTCAATTGAGAATATGCCTCCAACAAATTGCCTGTGGTCTGTAGGGCATTTTTTGACTGATGTGAGAGGGCCTAGCCCACTGGGGATGGGAACAGTACCACTCCTGAGCAAGTGGTCCTGAGTTATATAAAGAAGTAGGCAGAGAACTCCATGGGGAGCAAGCCATGAGAGGTAAGTTAGTGAAGAGCACTGTGCTATGGTTTCTGCTTCAGTTCCTGCCCCGGCTTTCTTTCATGACAGACCAGAGTGATGGACGTGTAAGTCAAAAAAAAAAAAGTTTTTTCTCCCCAAGTCGTTTTTAGTTGTAGTGTTTTATCACAGCAATAGAAATCCTAACTAAGAGAACTTCACACTTTCTTAAGGTTTGGTGACGAACTGATGTTCTGCCTACAGGTATGCTGAATGTCTGCTGCCCTCTGAGGTTAGAAGTGGGCATCGACTGCTCTAGAACTGGGGTTATAGAGTCTGAGACCCACTATATGTATGTTTAGAATGGAGCCATAATGTTTGGCAGGAGCCACAAGTACAGTTAACTGCTGAACCCCTCTACTCCACAGATTTTTATTCCCAGCACACGGAGATTGAGACTTTCTAAATCACATTCATTTATCAGGTTTTAAAATGAAAGTCCTGATATTTCTCTGCTGCCCTGCAATTTGTGTTTCCTGCAGTGTAACTGCACAGTAGAGACCTGGAGCTGGGTCAGGCCACCAGCTCCTGAAGTCATAGTGGTGCTCTATGGTGACAATACCCAGTTTTAGCAAGGACTGGGATGGTCTCCATTGATGCATTTAAGCAGATGAGGTGTTGCTGGCTCAGGACTTGCCCAAGTTCCCAAAAGATATTCCAGTCTACTTTACCCAAGGGGGAGGAGTGATCTTTCCAACATGTAAACCTGCTTAAATAATTCAGAAGCTTCTAGAGCCTTCTTTTTATTCTTCCTCCTTCCTACTCCCTCTTCCTTCCTATCATCTCTCCTTCTCTTCCATTTCCTCTTCTTCCTCCTCCTCCTTCATTTTTTCCACATTCAAGGCATTCAGCCTTGAAAGTACCTTCTCAGACCTTGACCCCGTTGTCTTCCCAGTCACACTCCCATTCACTCCACAGTCCTGAAGTCCTTCCAGGACTCCAAATGAGCAAGGCCCTTCTTCAGGTTCCTCCTTGGATTTTTTTTAATTGGATATTTTATTTACATTTCAGATGTTATCCCCTTACTCCATTCCCCACCCCCACCCAGGAACGCCCTATCCCATCCCTCCTCCTCCTGTTTCTATGAGGATGTGACCCCACCCACCTACTCCCACCTCCAGGTCCCATCGTAGCTTCTCATTTGAAAGTAAGCCACCCAGGAGTGGTATAGCTGGGTCCTCAGGTAGTGATATGTCCAATTTTCTGAGGAACCGCCAGACTGATTTCCATAGTGGTTGCACCATCTTGCAATCCCACCAACAATGGAGGAGTGTTCCTCTTTCTCCACATCCTCGCCAGCATCTGCTATCACCTGAGTTTTTTATTTTAGCCATTCTGACTGGTGTGAAGTGGAATCTCAGGGTTGTTTTGATTTGCATTTCCCTGATGACCAAGGATGCTGAACATTTCTTTAGGTGCTTCTCGGCCATTCGCATTTCCTCAGTTGAGAATTCTTTGTTTAGCTCCTTACTCCATTTTTTAATAGGGTTATTTGGTTGCCTAGAGTCTAATTTCTTGAGTTCTTTGTATATATTGGATATTAGTCCTCTATCAGATGTGGGATTGGTAAAGATCTTTTCCCAATCTGTTGGTTGCCGTTTTGTCCTATTGACAGTGTCCTTTGCCTTACAGAAACTTTGCAATTTTATGAGGTCCCATTTGTCAATTCTTGATCTTAGAGCATAGGCCATTGGTGTTCTATTCAGGAACTTTCCCCTGTGCCTAGGTATTCGAGGATCTTCCCCACTTTCTCTTCTATTAGTTTCAGTGTGTCTGGTTTTATGGGTATATATCCAGAAGATGCTCTAACACATAACAAGGACATATGCTCCACTATGTTCATAGCAGCATTATTTATAATAGCCAGAAACTGGAAAGAACCCAGATGCCCTTCAACAGAGGAATGGATACAAAAAATGTGGTATATTTATACAATGGAATATTACTCAGCTATTAAAAACAATGAATTTGATAAATTCTTATATAAATGGATGGAACTAGAAAATATCATCCTGAGTGAAGTAACCCAATCACAAAAGAACATACATGGTATTCACTCACTGATTATTGGATTTTAGCCCAGAAGCCTGAAATACCCGAGATTCAACTCACAGACCACATAAAGCTCATGAAGAATGATGACCAAATAGGGGAGCCTTCAGTCCTTCTTAGAAGGAGTAACAAAATACTCAAGGGTGCAAATATGGAGACACAGTGCAGGACCGAAACTGAAGGAGGGACCGTCTACAGACTATTCCACCTGGATATCCATCCTATGTGCAGTCACCAAAGGTAGAGGTTGATGTGGATGTCAGGATGTACACGCTGACAGGAGCCTGATATAGCTGTCTCCTTAGAGGTCTGCAAGAGTCTGACATACTCAGAGGCAGATGCTCACAGATAACCATTAAATTCAGCATGGGGTTCCCAATGGAGAAGATAGAGTGAAGGCTGAAGGAGTTGAGAGGATTTGAGACACCATGAGGAAAGCAACAATCCCAACCAACCAGAGCCCCCAGGGTCTAAACCACCAGCCTGGGAGCACTTAGGGAGGGACCCATGGCTCCAGCTATATATGCAAGGGAGCTATATATAAGTGGGAGAAGAGATCCTTGGTCCCATGAAGGCTGGACGTCGTGGGGGGGGGGGATACTCGAGGGTGGGGAGGTGAGGTACAGGGGAGGGTGGAAGGGGGTACACCAACGTGGAGGCAGGAGGAGGGGGGAAGGGATAGTGAGTTCCTGGGAGGGAGGGGGGAAATGGGGTAAGGAGAGAACATCTGAAATGTAAAAAAAATTTTCCAATAAAAAAAAAATTTCCAATAAAAAAAAAGAAAAAAAAAAAAAAAAGAAAGAAAGAAAGCCACCTGTGAATAGTCTCTCTCATCAGTTGCCCAATCTCTGATACAGAGCTTACCTTCATTTAGAAGCACAACTCTGTGCTTTCGACTAGCAAGTTTGTCTCCTGCATGGACCATAAGTCCTGTGAAGAGAATGTTCTTGGGGAGTTGGCTGCTATTGTTTCCCCTGGCCTCGAGTGGACAACAGTTAGTGTATGCTAAATAACTGTTTATTAGAATACTAGACCTAGTAGTATACATGTGTAATTCTAGTATTTAAGAGTCTGAGGCAGGAGGACAGTTGCAAATTTGAGGTTAGCCCAAGTGAAGTGAAAGCCAGCCTGGGACACATGGCAAAACTTTGTCTCACAAACAAAACAACAATAACAACAAAGATTCACCGAAAAGATAAGAGATGGAAGAAGGTCAAATTAGTTCTTATAAAGACATAATTGGCTCCTACATATACATTTTTATACATTTTTGGAGTTCTGAGGGGAAAAGAATAATGCCCTAGGAAATAGATTATAGAAAATTGTTGGTAAGGGTCCCAAAAAATATATGCAAATGAGACAGACCACTTAATGCATCTATAGTTATATGGAAAAATATACATTCACCAACTGGCATGACTATCATTTTTTAAGATTCAGAAGAAGCCATCAAATCTTACCTTCTCTCATTATAAACAATCAAAATATCTATCAGAAAACTGCATAAATGAAACAACTTTAAATAAAGTAAGAGATCAGAAAGGGATGAGGGAGAGAAACTCGTGTCACTATGTAAAGGAAGTCAATCTGGAAAGGTTGCATGCAGTAGGATTCCAACTACATAACATTCTAGAAAAGCCAGAATTCTGCAGGCAGGGAAGATCAGTGCTTTCCAGGGGTGGGAGAAGGAAGGATAAACAGACAGAGCACAGAGGATTTAGATGGTGAAACTGCCTATATTTCTGGTAGCCTCCACAACCCTACACCTTTGCCAAGACCTGCAGTCTTAACACCCAGAGTGAGTCCTGTTGTGCACTCTTCTCTCAGGGAGATTCTGGTGGGTCAGTACAGAGTCTCCAGCTGTAACTAATGGACCAGTCTGGTTGGGGTGAGAGTGCTGGTAGTGAGGAAGGCAAGACATGGATAGGAGAAGGGGCTTCCTCTCAGTTTTACTGTGATCATGAAACTTCTTAAGAATTAAGTCTACAAAAAAAAAATAGTGATTAGGAAGAATGCTCAGTGAAGAGAAAGTAACTGAACAATAATAGGAGGAACATAGAGGTGTCACCAGAGTGGTGGCACACTACAAGGAGAGTGCTACTGCAGTTTCTATGGCAACTACTTTCTGCTGAGTACAATCCCAGAAGCCTCACATATGTTGACTCATTTAATTCTCCCATCCTTTATAAGTTAGGTTTTACTATTAGCCCCATTTTACAGATAAGAAAAAGAGGTCACACTGAATACGCCATATGTTCTATGTGTCCCTGGTAGTAGATAAGTCTCAGAACTCCATCCCAGGATGCTTAGATCCAGCTTCTGAGAGGTCTTCCTCACTGCATGGTCCTATCTCACTGAATAAAAGAAAATGAGGTTACATGCAACAGTATCTTGCTCCAAAGAGCAAATTCATCTCCCCTCATAATCCATAATGAGCTCCGTTCTAAAGTATGACTTCTGTGTTATTAGAAAATGACTTTAGTCTGGGAGGTTGAGGAGGTGTTTTGAAAGGAAACGAGTGTCCTAATTTTCTAGAGAAATGTGAACATAAATCTTCATATTGAGATTCATTTAATGGGGGTGAGGATGTAGTTGAAAGAGAACTTATACGTGAAGCCCTGGGTTCAGTCTCCAGCAGCTAGAGGTGGAGGCAGGAGGACCAGAAAATCAAGGTCATCCTCAGCTACATAGGGAGTTAGAGACCATCCTGGGCTACTTGAGACTATCAAAGAAAAGAAAGGAAATTATTCACTTACTCAGTAATTGGTTTATTTTATCTCTACCAACTATGAGACACTGCTAGGGCCTAGAGAGTCACTGATGATACAAATAATCACAGTCCCTACCCTCAAAAAAGTTTGCAGCTGGGTAAAGGAGAAAGAAAATGGACAACCCGCTATTAATAACTGTGCCGGGAGCTCTTAGGGGAGCAGGGCGCAGTGGGCAAAGCTAGAAGATCCTCTCCCCTCCACTGGGAAACAGAGTAAACAGCCTCGGCCCTCAGCACGGCTTCCCCCACTGAGGAGAAACCATACTTCTACTAGTCAAATGCTGCTGGCTCACACCCACTGTGTGCCCTTGGACAGGCTATGGTATCTCCCAGAGCTTCATTGGTCACACTTTCAGAATGTGGCTACTGTCCATGTCTATATCCTGGATGTACTGCAAAGAAAGATAGAAGCACTGAATACTTAGAACTGAGCTTAGCAGGGTGTAGCTGTATGCATTAGCTGCTGCCATTATTAGAATGTCTAGTAGCAATCTCTTAACGCTGGAGATAAGAATCTAATAAAATTGGTACAATATTAACAGGGGTATCAGCATATGGGAATGTTCTAAGGACCTAGCCATGATTAATTTCCTCACCAAGTTGCTTAGATATTTGCTGAACTACATATAAGATCTGCTCAAATGGCCCTTCTGAAATTGTCCCCCCTTTCTTCATGTTTCTCTTAATGTTGGAATTCCCAGAGTGAGAGACAGTAGAGTCTAACCTGAATCTTTCACGAAGCCCCACACTTGCGTATAGCCAATATCTTCAATCACTGCACTTTAAAGGAATGGCTGGTATTACTTTAAATCATAGAAAAAGTCTCTCTAAACCTAGCCATATTATTTCATTTTCAATGTGGCCTGGTAATGTGTCTCCTTGAATTTTATCTTTAATTGGCCATGTTTCTTAATAACTAGTGTCAGAAAATTAAGTAGAGATGCATATTTTCTGTATGAAAACCAGAATGCCAATTCATGATGTCTCAGGCATGCAGCTGGATGGGAGACTCAGGGAAAATACCTTGTGCAGTACACAAGGAGGAAAAGACAGCACAGCAGAGGGAGGTGGTTGCTCGGCAGGAACAAAGGGAGGGAGATATTTACACCTTCTGTGAGTCACCCAGCCAAGTCTCTGGCATGCTCAGGGGCCCCCTGAACTTTGAAACTTGGATTCCATCCAGTCATGAAATCTGGAAAGGCAAAGCTTTCATCACCACCGACGTTTCAGTTCTCTTTCATCTCGGTGAAGAGATACAAGACAGGTTCTTGTAGCCCCTCCACTCCCCAAGATTGTCATGTGAACCAAGTGTTTAATGGAAATGAGGATGATTTCGGAATCGTGGGACACGGGGACACTGTAATCAAGAGGATGTCTTTATCCACATGTCTGTGCCCATATGGTAATGATTCCATCTAGATACTAGTTTTAATTCCATTCTTCCGTGCTGTTTGATAGTGCCCACTGTTATTGTTTAGCGAGCAGCAAAACTAGATCTGTTTGTAGAAAGTCATAGTATCATTCCAGCGCGTGACCAGAAAGATCTCTCATAGGGATTACAGAGCAAACACCCTGTACACACAGCAGGTCTGTACTTACATTCCTAGTAAAAGCTGCCAGTTCTGAATCAACAGTCCCATGACCCCATGTGGACAGTGGCCTCCTTAGCAGCTGGGCTCACATTCCCCATTCCTGGAAAAGGGCTAGAAACCTACAGAAGGCAGAAGACTTAGCCTTGGAAGTGTCTATTTGTATTTTCAGTTAGGTTGACTATTTATCTACATTTCCTGCCAATGAGTCATTTATGCAGTATACTAAAAAAAATAATAAATTGAGAATCAAAGAACACTACAAAATTAAGGATCAAAGACGCAAAATTGATGTAAGCCACAGATAGGTATGATAAAGAACTTAGTAAGCAACAGACCCATCTACATACCAGCACAGCACTGTACTGCCTGGGTTTAGAGCAATCTTCCAACTTCCCAGAATCAAAGCAGCCATCCTCTATGGAACATGTCATGGTTTGGCTCATCAGATACTTGTAAACAGAGAAAACATTGATATTTGATGAAGAAAATAACCGGACTCACCAGAAGTCCATCTTAAGAAACATCTTGGGGCTACTACATGGGATCTTGAGTAGAAGGTATATGTGTGTGTGTGTGTGTGTGGTGGGGGGGGGTATAAATGTCTGTCCCTGAAGGTAAGGGGCCTAAATTGGTGGAAAGACCATCAGACAACAGAACAGACTTACCACATTTACGATATGCAAAGACAGAGAAGCATGTGCCATATCATGAGATTGTTGGCCATACACTTGGGGAGTAAATGAGTGACTTCAAAATATTCCCACATTGCCTGAGCCTGCATACCACATCCAGACCCTTTGGTTCTTTCTACTTCAAACTTGACCTGCAGAACTGGAAATGTAATATCTTTCATGTCTTCTAGATATCCTTTTATCTTCATTTTTAAAAGTCAGCCATGGCTGAAAAGAGAGCTAAGTGGAGAGCGGTGCTTACTGCACAAGCATGAAAGCCTGAGTTTAGATCCCTAAACCTATTAAAAACTTGGACATGGCCACACATGCCTGCTAACTCTGTGCCATTAGAGATGGAGGCAGGAGGATCACTGGGGCCGCGGACCACCAGCATAGCTCAGCTCCAGGTTCAGTGAGAGGCCTTGCCTTAAAAGATTAAGACAGGGAATGACACAGCAGTATACCATATCCTTCTCTGGCCATCACAGGTGAACACTGATGCATGCACTCTCACATACATGTGCATATGTACTACACATGCATGCACCATGCATATACAAACACACAGAGACAATGAATAAGTATTAAGTAATTAAATCAAAGTAAATCAATCAGAGCAGTGACTACTCATATACATGCACAACAGCTCTATTGAAATATCTGTAACAACTGAAAATCTCATGGAGCAGCTTAGAACGGCACACTAAAAAACACGTATCTTGTGAGCATGCCCTATCTGCCCATTGTAATGCTCATAACAGCCCCCATGGAAGGCTCTTCGTTGTTCTGACTTCACAGATGAAGAACATGAGACACAAGCTTGCTGACATCCACAGCAAGCACAGAAGGAAGGGCCTATCTGTAGCTTTTCGGCCACTACTGTGCTGTCTTCTTCTATGGATGGATTGTGAAGATCTTCATGAAATGCATCTAACTGTATTATGCAAGGAATAAATCCTCCAAATTACCAGTCTCCTAGTCCTGCCCTAAATCTACAAACTACGGTGCACACTCTGCCTTGCTATAAATTTTTTAATCATATCAAACAAGAAGGAAACTAATTTTTTTATTTTGTTCGGGTCATGAAAATACCACAATCCACTATTGCCTGACTCAGCAGACAGCATTTGATAGTCCCAAGTTTTTCACTGTTATTTCAGCCTCCAATCTTTATTGTTTTATTTTTTAGTTGGCTATTTTATTTATTTACATTTCAAATGTTATCCCCCTTCCCAGTTTCCCCCCTTCCCCTGCTTCTATGAGGGTGCTGCCCCACCCCCTACCCACTCCTGCTTCATCACCCAAGCATTCCCCTATGCTGGGGCATAGAGCCTTCACAGAACCAAGGGCCTCTCCTCCCATTGATACCAGATAAGGCCATCCTCTGCTACATATACAGCTGGAGCCATAGGTCCCTCCATGTGTACTCTTTGGCTGGTGGTTTATTCCTTGGTAGCTCTGGGGGGGTGGGGGTCTGGTTGATTGATATTGTTGTTCTTCCTATGGGGTTGCAAACCCCTTCAGCTCCTTCAGTCCTTCCCCTAACTCCTCCATTGGGTTCCCATTTTCAGTCCAATGGTTCAGCCTCCAGTCTTTAAATGGCTGACCCATTAGAAAGTCTACAAGGCTTTCTTTTTTACAGCTAAGCTGGTCCCATGTCACCATGTTCAGCCCATGTTTGCAGGGCGTATTCTTACCTATCTCAGGTGTGTGAGTATCTTTACTTCCCCAGAGGGAAGAAACATCCCTCTTCACTCTCTTTATTCTTTTACCAAAAAAAAAAAAAAAAAAAAAAAACCCTTTAAATTTTCTTTTCCCATCTGTGCCTGAAGCCTCCTTTCCTCCTTTCTCCTCAGGTTTACATGACTCGACAAGAGAAATTCAAACATAGAACCGAAGTGAAAATTCCAGTTTCTCCAGGTCATCTATAATGTCTATAACTTCATGACAGACTGGAAATTAAGTAGTCCTACTTGAAAGGCTCTGCCTCTTCCCTTCTATGTCTGATTGGGCATCCCCTGTTTCCTCCTGTCTGCTGATGACTACTCTTGAAAGTAGAACAACCCACGCAAACTCACTCTTGTTTTGTGAAGCTTAGAATATCTGGTAGAGAATCAGCTAAATGTGAAATACTGGTTTGCAACCCTATGGCCTGTGCTTCTAGAATGCCTACTCATCCCAGACCTCCCACTCCTTCCCAAAGCATTCTGAGTCACTCATGGGATCACACTGAAGCTCACTAGGACTCAGTCTCAACCCATCTTCATCCATCTAAATACTGCATGTGGTGTCCCAAGGCACACTCAGCCCCAAAGCCCTTGGACTCTAATTTAGGTTTACATTTTCATGCATACATCCACCTACTCCTCCACTCATTGGAAAAATGTTGTATATGAACTACTTGTTATGTGCTAAATGGTGTTCTAGGTCAATGGTTCTCAAACTGTGGATCATGGCCCTTTTGGGGAATTGAATGACCCTTTCAAAGGGGTCACTTAAGACCATTGAAAAAGCACAGATATTTACATTGTTATTCATAACAGTAGCAAAATTACAGTTATGAAGTAGCAATGAAATAATATTAGGGGTGGGGGTCACTACAACATGAAGAACTGTATTAAAGGGTCAAAGCATTAGAAAGGTTGAGAACCTCTGATCTAGGTAGACATAATTAGTTAACAACCAGGATGGGCACCCTTTCTGCCTCCACTAGGCTGCTAACTTTTACTTTCTTCCCCCCCCTAATAATTTGAAAGTGAAATAAAAGCTCACTGTACTTAACATAATCATATCCCCAAATGAAATAAAATCTGAATTCAAACCTATTGAACTATTTGTTCACCCTTAAGAAAATATTGTAAGCTCTTAGAATCTTTCTTGATCTAGAAAAAAAAATGTGATCAAAATCTTCTTCACATGGGTGTCATGAGATTTGTAGAGAGCCTGGCTTGTAGGAAGTGCTCAGCTGCAGTAACAGTGATGGATGGTATCATTAGCATGAACAGTGAGAATTATTAATAAGGGAACTAAGTGTTCCCTTCAGACCACTGTCTTTAGTTAAGGGATGCTATTTTGCCACAAAAGATGTCTATCCTAATTTGCTCCAGACTTCCCTGATTTGGCACCCCTGTGCTGGTATGACCATCATAGGATAATCATATCCCACTAAGCTATTCTGTGGTAGTTTTCTTTGGCTGCTGTAACTAATTGTCACAAACCTAGTATCCTAGGTTTGATGCATGAGTATCCTATTGTCTTTTCCTGTTTTCTCGCCAGAACATGAACAGCTCACCCTGGTCTGAAAGGACCTGCCTCTCTCCAGTCGGCCACTTGGGCACATTGCCTGCAACACTTGTCATTATTGTAGTAACAGGCACAAATGGCTACTATCCTTTAAAAAAAATATTCACCACAAAAGTCCTTAAAGGCAAGATCTTCGTGTCAACAACATGAGTCAAGTCTACTAATAATATGATCTCAGAAATGTTTCTGAATCACAAATCTCCATGTTTCATATATAAAACTAGGTTAATATTTAGTCAAAGGACTGTCATGAAGATTAAACGGCTTAGTGTATAGCTGTAGTCTAATCATTAACATAAGTGTTTAATAGAATCTATGTAGCATCTATCAGCAAACATTCTCTATAAAAAGCTAAATACTGAAATTTTACTCTATATTCTATACAGTATGTGTTGTAGAAATTTCACTTTGCCTTATGTTTGGAATCTGCAATAGTCATAGTGATTTGTTTGACCAAGAAATGGTAACAGCCTTACAATTAGGAACTTCTAATGCTAGGTCACAAAACTCTCCAGGCTTCTTAACAGCTTCCTGGAGTGGTTATTCTGTGTATGAGCGAACCAGTCTTCAGCCTGGCATTAACTGATTCTGTCCCAGCACGTGAGAGAAGGAGCCAGCTGTAAAGGGGTCCTTCCAGCCCAGCTGCAGTGCACAATGCTATCGAGAATAAAGATAAACTAGCCACTAAGGCTCTGCCTCACTCTGACCAAAATAAAATGTTTTTAATTCCACAAGTATTGAGACCAGCTGGCCACACAGCCATCCATAAACAATCCCAAGAACTCTGAATTTAACTGTGAAAGGAGAGACATCTTATGTGCTTACGAGTGCTTCTGGAACATTGCTCAACAATAAGAGATACTTGTTGAGTGTATGAATGGATGGTACACTGGTAAATGAATCCAAATGCCCATGCTTCTATCCTCTCTCCCTGTGCCTGGCCAATCTTCCTTGTAGATTTCAGTCCTTGGCTTAAATATTGCTTTCTCCAAAAAGATTGTATCTACCCACCAAATTAGATGAGATTCTTCCATTTTGACCTTTCTTTTCATTATACTAACTCTTTGCATAAATCATACAATTATTATTCTATATAACTGTTCCCCTCACTCACCTTGAGAACATGAACTTTCTAAGGGCAAAGTGTGTGTGTGTCTATGTGTGTTGGGGGGTGGGGTGGGGATGCCATTGTTCACTGCAAACACATCACTTAGGCACTTGGTAAATGACATCGGAGAAGTAACAGAGGCTGCCTTTCAACAAAGAACATATCTAGAAATTTCAATGGATTTGTGCAAACCCAGACCAGAGACCATATGTCATCACTATTTATAAAATTCCAAAATGTCCTAAAATGTCTTGCAGAGCCTTTTTCCCTGTCTTCTCCCCCTTTGTTGGACTGCCTGACAGAGCTTCCTGTTGGCTCATGCCCCGATGTCCACACAGCTGCAGGCCGAGCACTGACTTACTCTGAGAGGCAGCTTCCTGTCACATGGAGAACTGGGGAATTGATTTTTTTAATTTTTTATTGATTTATTTTTTGCCACAGCGGAACAGACCTAAAGGATCTGCCACCCCCTCTGCTTGTGGGCATGAGCCCCACGCTCCCCACTCGTGAACCTCTCCAGGTCCAGCTCTACAACCCAGCTGGCCTCTCTCACTGTGGAAAGGACTCTGACTAGAAAGAGCACTTGCCTGCTCCAGGGAAGGAAAGAGAAACTTGAGTAAGGCAGTAAGGCTTTAGATTTGGGAGCCTTGGAAAAGATATCCTGAGTGCTGGTTGGGAGCCAAAGAAACCATTAACATGGTGCACCGCTGGTTAAAATAAAGGAGCACTTTTATTATCATGTATAGTTCTTTCTCCAGAAGCTCATTGCTTAGCTTCTGCCCTCCACCCAGGGATGGATCTGCTGTATTTGGGACCTAATTTTATCACCTCAGGATGGAGGACCCTACACATGCCACTTACTGCCTCTCATCTAGTCCCACAACATACCTGAGCCTACATTTCCTCACTGTGTGATGGCAATAGTACATTCCTGTTGGTGCATTTGTGGGATCCAGAAGACATCAAGGACTGTAACACATCATAACATGAGCATTCACTGTGTATAGTGTCCTCCATTTTTTACCCACAGCGATAGATTTTAAGAGACCCAATAGTTGTTTGAAACAGAAAGTACTGGACCCTGTATAAGGTGTGTTTTCTATATGTGTAACACTGTTCTATTGAGTTCCAGAGTTAACCTGTTCTGTATTCCATCCCCTGGTGTCTCTTATGAAGAGGAGAAAAGCGGTTACTTCAATAAAAGCACTGCTATACCGCACAGCCAAACCTAAAATCCAGATGTTCATTGACTGAAAGGCGGAGATGTGTACAGTTTGGATACACCAGACAAAGGAACAATCAATTCCCTATGTTGGGCAGGACTAGATGCCCGACTCAGGACAATTATGGGACATTGGTAGATTTTTTTTTGGGGGGGGGGGTCACATTTCTCAAAGTGGCTCACAGTTTAAAGCTTGTTTATTTCTGAAATCTCAGATTTAATAATAGTTTCAGATCTCAGTTGACCAGATGGCTAAAACCCCAAAAAAGCAAAGTAAAGGATATAAGGAGATTGATATGCTCAATGTTTCTGAGACTTAGCTTTCCCATTTTATATCAGTGAGGAAGCCAAGGCTGCACACTGGCTGAGGCAGCATGGTTCCCCTCACTGGTGTGAGGACAAAGTTCTTAGGATTGTTGGGGCTCAGACTCTAGAGTCCAGCTTCCAGCCTTTCTCTGGAAACTCACCTGTTAGCTTGACAACCCGCCTTGTGAATGTGAAAACCTTCCAGGTAGCATTTTTGGTCATCAAACTTTTGTCTTAGCTATGAGGCTGGAACCAAGTCCACAGGACAGTACTCATAGAGCACTCCTATAAGAAGCTTAACACATCTGCCTGTTAGCCTGTCCCCCTGAAAAGGACCAAGAAGTGGCTGGTGGGCCTTGCTGACACCCACAGATGTGTGTATCCCAAAGAGTCTTCCTGTGGTGAAAGGAGAATCAGAAAGTCTACGGAGTGAGATTGTCCCTACAAGTCAGAAGGAATCCTGCCTACTTGTTCTCTAGATGAGTGGGCAGGGATACATAAGAAAGCTGGCCACATAGCCTATCCAAAAGTCACCAAGCAGCATTTCTCTATGGTTTCTGCTTCAGGTTCTTCTTGAGTTCCTGTCCTGGTGTCCCCTCAGTGGTAGACTGTAAACTATAAGTTGAAACGGCCCTTTCTGGACCTAAGTTGCTTTTGGTAAGTTTTATTACAGCAACGGAAAGGAAAATAGAACACGGGCTCTTCCTGTATATCAAGATAGGCAAACAAAACAGATATGCAGGTGTATATAAGTTTTTAAATTTTCAATCATAATTGGAGTTGACAGCAGACTATATAAATCACCTGCAACATTCTTTTTTCTCGACAACTCAGTTTATTAGTCTCTATATTTTCCTTTTAACCACTGCAAAGTATTCTGTCACATGCCATAATTTATTCAGCCATTCCCCTATAATTAGACATTTACATAATTCATATGTCTTCACTATTATACACTATTATAATGTTACAATGTGCTTGCTTTTACACATTTGTTTCTTATATATTCTTTATATATGAAAGACAATTACTAGAACTAGAGTGACTGAAGTGCTGAGTCAAAAAAAAAAAGTATTTTTATGCCAACTTTTAATTTAGAAAGAAAATCTTACTACTTACTGGTCTTTTTAATGAGGTAATTTCCTCTCCAACCAACAGGATATGAAAGAAAACAGAATCTTAGCACCCCAGGTTCTCAAACCACATCATGGGAGAGACCTCCTGTGTCTGAGATGTAGTTCCTAGACTGAGGCATCCCTGAGCAGAAGAACTCTGGGGCCTGGCTGTGGGGTGAGGAGAGGCACTTGGCAGGGACTCCCACCTCACTGCATCTGGAAGCATCAACAAGCTCGCCAGAGAAGGTAGAGCTGGGTTTCCACCCTTAGTCAGGACTTGCCTTCCCTTGACACTCACCTTCCCATAATGAGCACTCTGATTCCTAGGCCACATGATCAGTCACCTCTGCAGTCCCATTACCAGCTGTGTGTCTTGGCGCTTGCTTTCTTGTTGTACTTCTTGGCCAGCTCTCGAATGACAGCAGGAGGGAAGAGGGAGAGAAAGAAAAGGGGAATAGATTGGTTCATTCCAGGTGGGCAGCTTCTAGAAGGTTCCCAGGCCTGTCTTACCCTAGAAAAGGAACCAGAAAGAGAATGGCCTGGTTTGTAAGGATTTTCCACCGCATCCCTCATATGTATGTGTGCTGCATATGACTGCTCATTCCTAAGCCAAGATCAGAAAGATAGAACACGGACTTGGAGACAGAAATTGCCTCACTTGGAGTTTTGCAAACACACTTCATTCTTTTCTGTTCCCACATCCAGCTTAGATACTAGCAAAGATTGTGTTTGGAAATATAAGAATTAGAAACGTTTCTGGCTTGTGGCCATTCTTAACTCCAGGCCGGTCTGTCTCATCTATGTGGTTCTCAAAGGCAGTCCACTGCACTGTCTTCTCCCCACTCTCCCACACATCAGGCAGGAGCCCTGCCCATCCATCCTGTTGAAATGCTCCTCCCTATACAAAGGAACCCCCTGAGGGGGATATGGGCTCATTATTTGAACAGCTGGACAACAGAAGGACAGTTTTGTCTTTCCTCTGACTACATGTTGTACAGGGTACTTACAGATGTGTTTTATCAAAGATTCTTGAGCTGACTCAGACAATTTTCAGGAAATATATATATTTGAATTTTCCTGAACATAGTCACATTTGAGGAGTTGCCCAGAACCGCTTGGGCTACATTTCATTGATAATGACTAAAGCTACCAGCACTACCGATCTCAGTTTACTAGGAAGACTATACACAAAAGCCAGCATCACACACAGGGAAAGGAAATGTGAGAGGAAGAGGATAGTGGGGAAGGGGGGAGAAGAACCTGAAAGGAAAGACACAGCCATTGCTGTTGAGGAACATGGTGGTTCTGGAAGGAACTGACAGAGAAGCGTATATGGGTACAGCCTTCGCTGCAGGTCCCTCTAACAAGCTACTTTAAACAACCTGGGGCTGGGGAGATGGGTTGATGGATAAGAGTGCTTGCCTGCAAACTTGAGGACCAGAATTTGGACCCCCGGCCCCGTGTAAAAGCTGCATATGGCTGACAGTGTCAGTGAGGCCAGCATGGTGGGAGGAGAGGTTGGAGATAGGTGGATTCAGGGAGTTCACTGGCCGGCCAGCCTATTCAAATCAGTAAGCTTCCAGTCCTGTGAGGGTCTCTGTGTGGAGGAATAATGTGGAAAGCAATACAAGACATACAATACCCTCTGGCCTCCACAGATACAATATGTATGAACATGCATACACCTACACACACACATGCATACACACATGCACACATGTATACACACACACAGACACACATTCACACACATACACAGGACAGGCACAGACCCATGTGCACATGGTCTTGCAAATAAAAGATCCTACTGTCTCACAAAACAACTAGCTGTTTGTGTAGATGGGACACTTGTTTTATCCATTAATAATTGAATGTTAATTGCATGTACTTGGTCTATATCCTGTTCCAAGATTACTGTTACACATCAGCATTGTCAGACATAGCTCAGAAGGTTTGTTTTTAGCGTTTCTTATCCAATGTCCATAGAGACTTCCTGTCCTAACAGTATGCTCTAGGGCTGTCTCTAAGTTGATAGCTTTATGGTTAGAAGCCCTCTCTAATAACTGCATATATTTTAGTGCTAATGAAAGCTTACCTAGAGTTTTTCTTGCCTGCCCTCTGTCTCCTCAGTGCCACTGCACAAGCATTACTATACCCCAACCAAGGACCTCCTTCTAAATGCCCTCACTTACTTCCTAGTAGTATTATTTATCCCATTTGTAAAACTAGTAAAACTTGTCCTTCTTCTAAACCAGAGGCCCTTAGCCTGTCCTTGCACATTCCATTCAGTATATCTTATCAGTAGGATATACTGAAGACATAGAAGCAGAAGGATCACAGTCGAGCTACACATTTAGTCTTGGGGATAAAGCTCTGTGCTACAATGTTTGACCACAGAGGCCCTCAGTCATAACTCTGCACACTTATTATACAAATCAGTGTTGGAAACAGGCTTGAAATGGTAAGCTGACTTTAAAGATGGGTTGTATTAATTTCTGTAACTAAATGATACATAGATGAAGATGCATGTGAGAATCTGTCCTGTGTAGCGCATGTGCTGGCTCTTGGTCCTTGACCTGCTCTCTTGGCTCTGCTGGCTATATCTAGACTGTCACTCATGGTAGCAAAATGGTAGTGGCTGCATTTTCACATCGGTCCCCTTATGCATCTAGAAGGAGCTTCCGTATCTCCATACTACCAAACCATCGTCCTGGTTTTCCCTCCAAGGAAGTCTAAAGCAGTGTCTTCCCGAAGGGATTTTGCTCATCAGTGAATGCTGTCATTTCTAAAGCTAGAGGACGAGGTCACCCTGAGCCTTACCCATGGCCTCTGGTCATGGGGATGGTAGAATGGAGACCTAACAGGTCACCAGTCACACCCAACAAGCAGAAAATGGAAGGAAGGGGAGAGGCTTTGCCATGACCCAGCTCAACACTCTCCATCCACTGCAGAGTAGGTCAACAGCTAGTGTGGCAGTACAGAAGTGTCCCCATTCATGGCACAACAGAAAGGATATGTGAAATACTATCTATCCTGCATGGCTCAGAGGTTGAGAATCTCTGCTCTAAACTACTGGCAGCAGGCAGACAGGAATGGTGCGTTATTTATGTCTCTTGATGCAAGATCTGCTGAGCTCGAAGTGGATTCACCCCAGCCTGTGATCAAGTAAAATAATCTCATTGAGTGAGTCAGAGAGTGATGTTTCCTATGGAAACCCCAACCATGGACTTGATGCCATTTGCCCTGACTCTGCATTGGCTCAGAGCGTTGATGTAATCCTATTTCACAAAATATTAGAAAGATTTCCTTAGGGGCTAGAGAGATGGATCAATAGTTAGAGCACTTAATGCTATTGCAGAGGATCTGTGGTCAGTTCCCAGCACCCAGGTCTGATAGCTCACAACCACCTGTAACTTCAGCTCCAGCAGGGATAGCGCCATCTCCTGACTTCTGCAGTAACCTCCATGCACATGGTGCAAAGGAACTCACAAAGGCATACCCATGTGCGCATATAAAATCAATAAATCTTTTTTTTAAAGTGTTGTTCAGAGTGAACAGACCATCTTTGTGATATGGAGAGACAGTCCAGTGACTGGACGTGATCACAGGATGTGTGTTTCCTGTCCGTGTAGATGAGCAGACATGAGGCTGAGTTGTAAGTTTCCTTCTCGGGTCCCTTGGGACAGATCCTTGGTGGAGATCTGTTTCTTTAGTCTGGGAATAAACTGTGGCCATGGAACAGGGTTTCTTTCAGTCAAAGAAAACTGGTTTGAACAAAGCTAGTGTGTAGAAGACATGAGCATTGGAAGATTACCACACAGACCTTCTGAATAAAAAAACAGTACTTCACTGAAACACCCAAAGACATTCCTGCCGAAATCAGAATGATTTTACCTTGTCAAATGGCAAGGCCCCAATACAGCCAGCTTGTCTGAGTTTTTCCTCTCCTCTCCTCATCTATATCTCTCTGCTTTGCTGATGGGATTTTAGGCATGACTTTATTTGAATAACCCACTCCGGAATCCACAAGGATATTGGATTTCTACCTTTTCTTAGAGCCTCACTCTTTTAACCTATTGAGTGAACTTTTCATGGCTATACATATTTGTGTGTGTGTATGTGTGTGTGTACACGTGCACAGGTGCATGTACATGTGTATTAGAAGCCATGTATGAGCAATAGCTATGTTAATGTCAAGTAAGAATCTAGTCCTCTACATACTACATGTTCCAGTCAGTACAATGCCCAGGGAGAGAAATGCCTTCATTTCTGACCAGGAAATGACAGTGCTACTCAAGAGTTTTCTTCCTGAATCCTCACTGGTGGGTAGTACTCCTCGTCTTGAGGCTTCTATGTGTACACTGCTTCCAATTCCCCCAACCTACCTCTCTGGCTCACATAATCAGAACACTTCACTCTTGCTAGACCCCTCCCTGCAGCCAGTATGATAAGCTGTTTCTTCTATCATTAATAATGATAGTGACAACATATGAACATCCCTCAGGCAGGGATACAGCCCATTTCCTGTTCTCCCTCCAGTACTCAGAGACTCCTGCCATGCGCATCCCCCAATGCCAGTGCCTTAAGTCAACTCTGCTAGGTTTCCTTCCTTCCAAAGGGCTCTCTCACATATGCTACTGAACCCCACATGACCCAGCCTAGTCATTAGGTCTTAACTTAAGCATCAACTTATATCCTGGGGACACCACTCTGTCCTGTGTCTATTCCTTCTCTTTCTACAAAGTTGGACCATGATGGGCTGCCATTTTCACCTTTAGTCTGTTCTGTGATGACCTCATTGGGCCCCCAGCTTTAATCTCATATTGACAGCTCCAAGCAATGTATCTCCCACCCTGAACTCTCTCTTGAGCCTTGGACTCATCAACAATGGAAAGCCCATTTCTCCACTTAAATAATGTGACATCAGGCAGATGCTTTCTTTTTTGCTACCACTCAGTCTGTCTCTATCTAACTTGCTAAACTCTTATGCTCCCCTATTTCAGTTAACAGAACACCACACATCCTTTATACCTGATTCTAACATCTGTATCAGCAAAAGCAGGACCAGGGTGCAGCCTCTCCCATATCCCTTCCCTGGGTCAGATTCTTCTGGATTGCTGGCCATCCTGTTTCCACAGTTATTCTCTGTGAGATCTGTCCTCAACACAACTGCCACACCAAGTCATACATAAATGCATAGCAGATCCTGGAACTCCTATGATCCACAGTAAAAGCTGAGGTCTCATGTAACTCAACTATCCCATCAGTCATTGGCTCATCCTCACCATGCTCTCCTTCCATCCTACAGCAGGCTCTGGCCTTCTTGCTCTGCCTTAATGACACTAGACACACTCCACCTCAGAGGTTTTGCAGTGGGTTCCTGATGCCTGAGAGGCACCACAAACATCCACAGTTATTTGCGTCTATAGATATTTGGGGCAATGTGTACTCTACGGTGGACTTCATCTAAAATTGAAATTCACTTTGGAAGTTCTATATCTCATAATGTTGGGTCAGGTCTTCTTTGAAAATCTTTGTTTCTTTTATTTGTGTATATTTTTCTCTCTCTGTTTTTACCCTATGGGTCCTTTGTATATATTATGGTTTCCAGGTCAGTGTTTTTAATGGAATTCCTGAGTGTGTGACCAAGCAGGTCTCTGTGTCTGTATCTATTTCTTGTCCCTTTTCTTGGGTTCTTTTCCTTCTCTTTGTTTGTTTTGTCCTTTTCTGACATGTTAGTTTTTGTTCTGTTTTATTATAGCTTGTTTTATTATTACCCGTTAGAAGTTTGTATTTCTAATGAGAAACAGAAAATGGGTGGATCTGGATGGGAGAGGAGGCGGGGAAGAACTTGGAGGAGTAAGTGGAGGAGAAAACAAATCCAGGGAATATTATATGAGAAAAAATCTATTTATAATAAAAGAAAAATGTTTTAATTCTAAAAAAATTCAAACTCACCCTTCCTACCATTCCTGGTCTTCCTTATCTTGTTTTCGTTTATCCAAGTTTTTTGGATAAAGTATATAAATGCAAAATTCCAGGGTTTACTGGGGGTTTTCAATCTCTAAGCAAGCTAAAATATAAATCCCTATTAGTTGTTCTCATTTTATATTCCATGTGCCCAGTTCCACGCCCAGCACTTCCAACGTGTCTGATAAATACTGATTTCTTGTCTGCCACCAACTATTCCTATTTTGGATGTTGTAACCATCTTCTATCATTGATCATTTTAAAATTCCAGTATGAGTACATCCTCCCTGCATGTCTCCATGACATGTCAGATCCACAATCACACCAGTGTCATGATGTTTCTGTGGATGCAGCCATGGCTGGGGCACTCTGTATGACTGAAAAGATCTGTTCTTTGTTTCATAAGTTACCTTGATCATGGCATCTCTTCATGATGATAGAAAAGTAACTAAGACAGGAGCCTAATGATGAGAAGGAAGATGCAGGAAAGGCAAAGCAAAATGTGAAAGAGCATCTGACCATGGCTTCTAGTTCTGGAGGTGAAGGGGACAGTGAGCCATGGAACAAGGAAGGCTTCTGAAAGCTAAGAACATCCTTGATCAGAAAACCTGAAAGGAAGCACCCCACACATGCTGGCAACTGAACTACACTAGCACCTGGAGGATGCTGGAAGATGATTTTCTCCCAGACAAATTTGATAACTTTATTTAGACCTTATGCAACTTATAGCAGAGAAAGCTACCCTAGACTGGGCTTCTGATTGGCAGAGATGTAGGATAGGATTGTGTGTTGATGACTAGGAGCATGAAGAGCTAACGTCTACATAGATAGCATTCATATATATGTGTCTGCTCATGATGATGTTAGAGAGAAATTGTGCCACAAATTATAGAGATAGCTTAATTTCATTTGAAGAATAGTCTCCATGGGAATGTGTGGTTTTTTATTATAAAATTTCAAAGATAAAGAACAGGCCACAACTACCATCTAAACTTAACAAATGTAGATGGTTTTCCATCCTCAATTCAAGTCTTTTGCAGAGTAGAGTGGACAAGAATGCCCCATAGCCCTGTTACCATACATGACTTCTCCCCTTTGCCCTTCCCCACAGGGAATCACTACCTGAGTGGCAGGGATCCTTTTTGTGATGTCTCTACATGTTGACTCCATCAGGAGCAGGCAGATACCATATAGTTCCTGTGTCAACTTCACACTGTGGAATACAGTGCACCTTTCATTTTATGATTTGTCCTTTCCACTCCACATTTTTCAGTATTTATTCACGCTGATGTATACACACACACACACACACACACACACACACATATTATATATTATATATATATCCAACTTATCTCACTGGATAACTAAATGCATAAGCCATGGCCCATTTGCAATAGTGTGTTGATATATAAGTTTGTATGGTAGAAACATAAGGACCAGCCAGGAAATAGTGCTAATAGTTGAGTCTTTGAAGAGGTGAATAGGACTATGAAAGTTCTGCTTTCTTGAGTGGAATAATGTCACCATCATGGAGGTAGGTTCATAATTATAAGATTTGCTGTATTGTAAAAGCCAATTCAGCTCCCTCCTATTCTCTTGCCCATCCAGGTACTGTTATTAAATAAATAATGCAAGAAATGATGCTTTGCAAACATGGACCCATCATCTTGGACTTTCAGGCCTCCAGAACTGTGAGAAATTTGCCTTTTATTCATCTATGACCAGGTCTCAGGTACTACACTATAGCAACACAAATGAGCAATGGCAGCATGTTTCTGAGGGTTTTGCTGCTACAAACACTGCTATCTGGAGCTCTCTTACATATGTATCATCTCTAGGGGGAAAATGTATATACAGAAATATGCACACAAATATGTATGTGTTTTATAATATATGTATATAAATATTATATATGTGCACATGCAGGCATGCATAAGCATCTAGGAGAAAGCTTCTGCCATAAGGCTAAGCACTGCCATGTTCTCTTGCTATAGCCAGCTGCTCTCAGAGTGTTCCCCTCACACTGCTAGCAGGGGTACAATAGAGCTCCCCATAATCTCTGCAGCAATAACCTTTACTAGAAGTTTTCAAACATGTGCCTATCTGCTGTGTCTGACATTACTCTTGTAATTATAATCTCCTAACTCTTAATAAGGTTGGTCACCTTTCCATAACTTCACTGCTCCATCAAGTTCCCTTCCTCTAAAAACTGCTTTTGTAAGTTGTCCATGTTATAAAGGGGGTGCATAGTCTTTGTTTAGGTCACTCGCAATGAATTGTTCCAGAAACAGGTTATTTTCTTATTAGAAGGGTTCCAAATATCTTCTCCCAATGGATGGTTTACTGGTTTGGTTTTATTCAGGGTGGCGTTCAAAAAAATACAGAAGTGAAAGTAATGGTCAGTTCTATATGAGTCTTCCTTCTTCATGCTTCCTGCATCTTGAGAAATCATCCCTTGCCTAAGGTCACAGAGGACAACAGGAGCCATGTTTATAGACAAGCTGCTTCCCTCTTCTCTACTCTAGTTGGAACCCTCTATAGCTATTTGTACAGTGAGTTTCTGCATGGGCTTTGCAGTCAATAAATTTTGGGGGAAAAATAAACGAAACCACTGGTAATGTAAATTCAAACTTCTTTGATTATTCTCCAATACTTCAATCAAAATAACTCTCATAGAGAAAGCAGAAGACAAGACATGCTGGTAAGGGTGTGGGAAAGAGGAACCCATGTTCACTGTTGGGAGGAGATAAAAATGAGTGCAGCCACTTGGGGAATCCATATGGAGATTCCTCATAAGATCTGAAAATAGAGCTACCATATCATCCAACTGTAGTGCTCTTGGTTATACTCCTGATATACTCTAAACACACATACCACAGAGATATTTCAACATGCATTGTTGAATGGATAGAACTGGCCTAGCTATCCACAAACATCGAGATTGATTGAAGACATAAGATGCATATGCACAATAGAATCCTATGCAACTGTAAGGACACCACGATGTTTGGGGAAAACTGAATAGATAGAACTAAAAATTATTGTGTTGAGTGAAATAAGCCAGTCCTAAGAAAGAAACATTATGTTTTTTTTTCATGTGCACAACTTAGATTTTAAATTACATGTGCATGTCATTTTACATGTGTGCATGTTTACATGTGTGTATTTGTAAGAAATAAAGTGAGAAAGTGCATCATGAGTGAGAAGAGATTTTACAGGTGAGGGGAAATAGAAAGGACAAAAAGTTATGTTCACTAGGACTGCAGACATGGAGACTGCTGAGGGAAAAGAGGGGGGAAAACATGGAGGAAGACCAGAGCAGGAAGAGGATGAAGGAGAACCAAGCCTAATAGTACGTATGCATGAAGATGCCACGATGCAAACACACTGCTTTCCATGCTAATTTAAAAAAAAAAAAACTAATTTTAAAAGGTTTACCAATGAAAACTGGAACTTAGGGAATGGTTAATGGTGCCTGGCATAACACAGACAGTGATATTACAGGAATGAATGTAATCTACTTTGAGGATATGATTAAAAACACTAAATATTATTGAATTTTCTCTGAGATTCATATCCACCAAAGCAAAGAGAGAAATGTGATAAACTGCATTGACTCCTAAGAGAAAACCCGAGAATAAACATACTGTGGTACACGGCTTTTGTTTGCTGGTGGAAATGTGCCACACAGGAGGATGAGCTATGCTGACTCCAGGTGACATACCAAGTACTCTCTCAGACACTACAGCAGACTGGCAGTTGCAGAGGCTGGGAACAGCGGGGATAGGAGGGAGGGGAGAGGTCAGTCAGTGGGTCCTGAGTTACAGTCAATAGCAGCAAAGAGTTCTGGAGTGCAGTGGACTGACTCTGCTCAGTGATAAGACACTATACATCTCTAGAAGATAGGAAGCTGATGTTTGTTATTGAGTAGATACAGAGGCAGATATGTTTATCCCTATTTAAACAATATATAATACCTATGTCTATCACAGCATTACCTGGTACACATTAGGATGTACAATTTGTATTTTTATACATAAGTTGAAATATTTATTTAAAGAAATATCAGCAGTCTGCTAGAAGAGACGAGGCACTCGGTACTAAGCTGAAGAGACAAGGACTCAGGGACAGGACAGGGAGAACATGTCTTAGGAAGACTCTTGGGTATCTACTGAAACATAAGCATTGTTATCCTGGTCCTGTGTCAAGTCACAGACCCCTGAGCTGCAAGCAAGAGCTCTGATGGGTGCTTCAGCATCTGCCGGGCCACTCTTCCTGTCCTTTCCTCCTCAAAGTCAGCAGAGTCCCTGCTCTCTCTATCCTTCACAGGAACAATAGACTGCTATTGAGTGACCTCAACTCATGTTCTCTATAGTTTGTCACACATATTCTCTATCCTATGTGAAAGGAAGATACACAACCTCTGTCAGTCTTTCCTACCCTCAACTCCACATCTGAGAACTGAGTTCCGTTCACACCAGGAAGGAAACTAACTTATTTGTCCTGAAGGCTAGATAGCCCAGATTCTCTGAGATGTTTTATTTTGAAACAACATATTTTCAGAGATATGTTCCCATCTCTAGCAAAAGTACGAGAAAGGGGAATAAAACATCTCTTTATTAAGTTGGCTTGCCCCAAGCTCCTCCTCCCCTCCGTGCATTTTCCTCCTTCCTGTTTTACTTTTGCTTTTGGTCAGCATTACAGTTCCCATCTCAATGGCCTCTGTGAGGGCTCCTTGGCTATGCCTCACTTCGTTTCTTATATTTAACTTGCTCAAGTTTAAAACGATCTGGTTTCTTAAACAGTCTGCGTGCGTGATAACATGTTTCCAGGCCCACTGCCACTGGCCATCACCCAGATTTCTGGACTTAAGGCTTGTTTCTTCAAGAATGTGCAGAACTATTCTCAGCACAGACAAAGAATTCAAAAACCTTCTCCCAAGAAAGGCATGCTGAGTGCTTTTTCATACCTGCTCAGCGCAAAAGTGGAGGGAAGCGTTTCCTTTAAGCAATAAGAACCTTAAAACTAAACACTCAACCAGAGGTCACCAAGCCCCGCCCAGGAGTACGCATTGGCATAACTTCTACTGTGGGTCAATCTGTGGAAGTTTCCCCAGGAAGTCTTTGTTTCACGGGAAGTGAACTGTGTAAAAAGAACTCACTGATCCCCACCCCCACCCATGATTATGAAAAGTCTTTAAGCTCAGCTCCAGAAAAGCAAACTTGCATCGCAGAGATGAGAGCCTCCTCTCAGGGAAACAAATACTGTGCTTTCACCGTCTCGTTTCAAGTATAGAGGAAATAGACTAGTTATTCTCAAGCTCCTAGCAGGCAGGCTGTAATGAAGGAGGAAGGATTTCCAGAGTGATCAGACAGCAAGGGAGGTTGAAGCTTAAGGACTGGCAGCCACGGGTGGACAATTCCATCCCCTGTGAGGCAGAGAAAGGTACTGTGGGAACTTTATATAAGGGCTGGAGCTTACAGCAGGACATGGAGTCTGAGGGAGGCTGGGAAGACAGAAGAAACAGGCACAAAACATTGCAGCTCCCCACAGCTTCTGACCAAACCTAGCCAGTCAAGCTAGAAAGTCAGAGAGCCAGAGAGAGCAACTCACGGGACAGCGGAGTCGATGGAAAGTACCTCGCACTAGGCTGAGAGTTTGAAATATGCTGTTCAGACTGTTTTCAAAGATGCTCTGGTCTGATTCAGCTCATCACACAGATGGGTGTCAGCAGGGAGTGGCACAGGGTTTGATGTATTGCGAAGAGGAATCTGGATTTCGGAAGGATCTGGACCTGCAATGACATACAGCTGGGATCCGTGAGCGAGAAAACTTCTGGCCTGATGGATGGAGACACATAAAATGTTTGTGCTGGAGGAAATTACCACAGCTGTGTGGAGATAGGAAAAATGAGCCTCATGATGAATGTCTCCCCTGCCCTGTCTGTTTCTCCTTCCTCCATCTTCCCTCCTTTTCTTTCACAGCAAGATGGCATTTGTTTGATTAAATGTAACAGTGAACAGAACAAACCCCACCGCTACCCCACCCTGGAGCTTCTATAGGCACCAAGAGGAAAAAAATAAATAAAAAATAAAACAAACAAACATCATCATCAACAACAACAACAAAACAGTAAAAACATGATCTGAGAAGGGAACACAAGTCATGAAGAAACAAATGCAAGGCAGGGTAATGGGTGAGAGGTAAAGAAGATGGGGAATGGACTTAACCTTTAACTAGAGACTTGGAAGACTTCTCTTATTGCCCTGGTTTAGTTTCAATATGAAATGTCACATTCAAACACACAGTCATTTTGGGAGGGTCTGGGAACTCTGAGAGAAGTTCTAGCTGGAAGAAGTAGGTCCCTGAGTGGGTCCTAAGATGTATCTTGTCTCCCTCTTTCACAGAGACACTCTCTCTCTCTCTCTCTCTCTCTCTCTCTCTCTCTCTCTCTCTCTCTCCTTCCTATCTACCAAGAAGTGAAGAAAGCCTTGGCTGCATGCTACCACCCCCGTGATGTTCTGCCTAAGCATGCAGGGTGAACAGTCATGGACAGAATCTCTGAAGCCACAAGTCAAAAAAAAAAAAAAATCTCCTCCCTCTAAGTTATCCTATGCATATTTAGTTAGAGGAGTGAGAAAAGCAACTAACAGGGGTAGCATGTGGCTTTGACATGAGGACTTAAGGGCAGAGCACCTTTGAACAGTAGTTGTGGGCTGTCTGGCCAACCTTGTGGACCTCCAGGAAATGAGCCCTGGAGGAACAGGAAGTGAAGGGCCCAGATGAGGCACCTGCCCAAGGCAGAGCTCAGCGACAGAGGGCTAGCACTGCTAAAAGATAGGGTCAAAGGTCAGCCGTGGGCCAGGCAAGACTTGTGGGCCTTGAGAAACTGTGCTTTGTTCTCAGGGAGATGGGAAGCCTTTGGAGGTTGCCAAGCAGAGCAGAGTCCTGATGCAACTTTAATTTTCACAAGATCCTTTTGGCTCAGAGCAAGATTAAACCAAGAGGGGGGTATTAGTCAAGCTTGTACTTGTCATGGGCTAATACCCAAGGAGACAACCTACGGGAGAAAGGATTTATTTGGGTTCACAATTTCAAAGGTGTCCATCAATCACAACAGAGAAAGCATGAGAGAATAGAGGAGATCAGTGGCCAGCAAACAGAAGGAAGGGCAATACTCAGAAAGGTCAAAGTTGAAGTAACACATACCTCCAGTCATGCACCCAACCAGACCACATTCCCTGCGTCTCCCCATCCCAGAACAATGCCACCGCACAAAGCAGCTTTTGAGAGATTGATCTATTCATCTTATTGGAGCCCTCATGATCTAAGTATTTCTAGAGACACTGTCACAGGCACTCCCAGAGGTGAGCTTCATGGAGTTTGCAAGTATTTCTTGAGCTAATCAAGTCATGGAGATTAACTACCACAGTAAGCAAGGGCAGTGATAGGGAGGACGGTGAGGAGGACTTTGAGCCACTAGGAGGACAGGGTGACGGCTGGTTGCAGGTGATATGTGTCGGGATGAACGTTTGGGTTCTGGACATTCTTGAGCATAGAGGTAGGACTGGCTTGGGAGGAGGACAGAGGACAGTGAGGCAGGAATCGAAGATGGAGCCAAGGGTTTTGGCTTGAGTAGTATGGCAGACAAAACTGACAGACTCACATCCCTGAACTAAAAAGGAAGCTTGGAGTAATAAGGGATTAATAGATCTTAGATGATAGGTTTGCAGAGTTTTAAAGGCCTAGTAAATGTCTGTGTGTGTGTGTTTGTATATGTGAGTATGAAATTCATGAGACAAACAAAGACTGAGGTACAAGTATAAAGATGACATTTAAGTCATGGGAAGAGGCAGCCATCCCCAGAGCAGCATTAAAAAAATAAAAAATAAAATAAAAAGAGAAAAATGGGACTTAGCACTGATCGCTATTTATTAATTTTATTGTTTGTTCTGTTTTTAGTTTCTGTTTATTTGTTTTTTTAAAACAGATTCTTGCTATGCACCCTATTTGGAATTAAACTTATGATTGTCCTGCCTCAGCCTGCAAGCATGTATCAACACAATATGTCCCCTGTCATAGCTAACATTTTTCAGTACCATGTGCCAGTGTTAAATACTTTACATACATTGTGTAACTATGGAAAAGGATTAGTACTTTCCCAGTTTTGTGCATAATAAAATCAAAGTCAGAGGAATGATTCTTTTTTCCTGCTCAAGCTGTACAGCTAATGAATGGCAAAACTGGAGGACATGCCCAGTGTTTCGAGCCTAGAGGAAGCAGAAGACCTAGACCTTCAGAATAGGCTGTTGCAGAACTGGCTAAGTTGTTCTCCAGGCCATACTGCTTCTGCTGATGGAAGACCTCCACTGCCATGAAGAAGCACCCCCAAGTCATGTAGGAACAAGGAGCATCCAGGTATTAAGCACCCAACCAGTTGCCAAATTTGATCTCATTTCTCCCTCTAACACTGAGGTACTCAATCTAACTCAGCAGCCAGGTTTCTTTCTTTGTGAGTGCGTTATCTGATGCTTGGTAGAACACCTACTAACAGTAGCTGTTCTTTGTGGGCTGCCTGGCTGAAAGGCCACTGTACCTTAAGGAGATAGTCTTGGTGTAGCAGAGAGTGGTAAATGGGGCCAAATCCTTGTGGCAGAAATTGGAAATTAGGTTTACTTTTTTGGAAGACAACCAAGACAAACAACTACCCCATTATATCTGTGACACATTGTTTGGGGAGATTTAATTACAAATAAGAACATGAGCTAAAATGTAGCCTTTGTCTGTCCACTCTGGAGGCCATGCTTAGTGTTGACCTCTCTAGCAGCGTGGCTTTCTCTTCCCCGGAAAGAGCAGCATTTTGCTGTGTTTGTTCCTATTCAAGCAACACAGAGCATAGCTTTGGTGCTCACCACCAGCCTTCAGAGATGCAGCAGAACCACAGACTGAAACCTTCCAAAGAGTTATCTGGATAAACAGACTATCAGTTCTCAATTATAAAGTGCCATCAGCCATCTGAAAGAGGTGAAAGGATAGCACTCTACCAAAATGCAAAGGGACAGACACCTCAGATTATCCAGCTGGCCAAGACCAGTTATATAATCTGTAATTTCCACCACCCATTTCCCAAGTTAATAGAGTATGATGTATGGGAGAGTTCAGTCTACAGACAAATGGGTCTGAGTCTGAATCCTACTTCTGATGCTCCTTTTTGGGGTGTTTGGGCAAGAATGTTAAAGTCCTTGAAATGTCATCATCCATTTGTATAAAGTAGCTCCCAGTTCACAAGGCTTCTACAAGAACAGAAACAGAATAGACATGGAATTAAGACAGGAGCTGGGATGCAATGGTACCTATCAATGATGCAGCTAGTGCTGCTGCTAATACTGATGGTGATGTAGTAGTGGTGGCGATGGTGGTGTTGGTGGTCGTGATGGTGATGATGGTGATGATAATGTGATGGTGGTGATGACAGACACCATAATGTTGCATTTGAGGACTGGTGCTGAGCCTAGGTCTCTGGAAGATATAAACTAGAAGTCTGAGAAAGAGTTGCTGTTTCAAAGAAAGTTTGGCAAGTGTAAACTAAAATGTTTGACTAACAGCTCAACTGTTGTTATATTAACAATGATTGTGTTTATTTTTCAGTGTTTGTTATGTGCCAGGAATAGTCACAATAGTTTATATGCATTTCATTTAAGCCTCACAGCACTTCTTTGAAGAACAGAGTATAATTAGCTTCATGTCATATTAGAAACTCAAGGCTCAGAAATTTAAGTATCTAATGCAAGGTCATCCAGCTGGAAAACCTAATTCAGGGATCTGTACCCAGAGCCTTCCCACTGTGAACCTAAGCTCACCATGATCATGCTGCATCCCTGGGCTCCCACCACGTAGGTGTACAGTAAGCAGCTATTCCAAGAGAGGCCAAGAGGTTCTGAGACAGGTGGCTACATAAGGCTTATGCTCACAGTTTTTGTGGCAAATTCCTTGAACAAACACCAAATTCCTTGACAAACACCAGTTCCTTGAAGCAGATTTGCCATGAACATGAGATGTAACACCAAACATTTGGTTCTCCTACCATCTTTCTACATTTGAGATTAGGAAGTTTGACTATAAAAAAAAATCTAGACATCTTTGTGGAAACTTCAATAGGAGAATGCTCACCTAACATTTACAGGGTCTCAGATTCAACCCTTAGCACCACAAACAAGCTTAGACTTCATTCTTTTTGATCAAGTTGATGGTCTGTGAATATTGGATTGGATTCCAGCTTGTTTCAATGGGCTGGAACAGCTGCTGTTTCTAGCTCAGGTGTGGGTTCTTAAGTTTTTCCACTTTCTGTAACTCCCCATTTCCTTTCCCAGTAAACACCATGTGTTTGTAAACACCTTGTTCAACTCCTATAAATACATGAAAAGTGACCTTCTGCTGAGGCTCAGGGATAGGACAAGGGCACAGTTCTGATAGTAATTAGCAAAACAGAATATGTTAGCCAACAAACACCTCCGCAAAGGAAATAGTACCTAGACCTCTTATAGGCTAGGCATTCTTCATCCACAGAGATCAGACTGCTGCTACATAACAAGAATCTGCTCTTCCATTATTTCACACAGCCCTTCCCACCAACCGTGACCTCCACATCAACCATAGCTTGCACTACCAGCCATAACCTCTGCTATCAACACAACCTCTACCACTAACACAACCCCTACAATCAACACAACCTCCACAATCAACACAACCTCAACCATCAACACAACCAACTTATATCATCACCATCAGTTGTGGCCTCTACTCCCAGTCATGGCTTCTGCCACCAGCCATAGCCTTTCTCACCAGTCATGGGATCTACATCTAGCTTCAGCTTCCACCACCTACAGCCGTCACCATCCACAGCCTCCATCATCAATGTGGCCTTTGTTATCAACCCAGCTGCCACCATCAAGCATGGTCTCTACCATCCGACATGACCCCTGCCCACCCACCCGTTTTTCTGCCATCTCACTTGCTGTTGATCTTTAGTTCCATTCTCTTTCTTTCCCAACAATATCCTCATCAACTCTCTCACCATTTTTACTGTGGGTTCTCTTCTAAAAGTGTCTAGGACAGTTAGTTTTTGCCCTTGTTCTGAAGCTTCTTTCTTTCAACTTTCCACATGGGGTTCCCAAGTTCATGAGGGTGAGCCAGCAAGTGAACCCTTAAGCCTTCTATTGAAATGATTAGGACTGGATGAGTGGGCACGAAGCAGAGAGAGGAAAGCATGCTGTCTATGTTTTAGTTTCCAATTTCCAAGGCACAGTCAGACCTACCTGATTTCATCCTTGAAACAGCTTAGTTAAATGGGCAGAAGAAAAGTAATACGTTCATCTTCAGAGGGGACTTCAGCTCAGAAGTGAAAGTGTTTCTTCAAGGCTCAATAGGCAGTGGTCAAGAGAATACCCATTTGTGTCCAGCCTGATCCAAGATGAATCACCAAATCTCCCCATTGGCCCAAGACAGCTCACATATAAGCCCAGGTGGCTTATCTCTTTGTCATAGAATTTTTGATCCAGGATAGCCCAAAACAAATCATGAGTACCAAGAACCTTCTCATTAAATGGTCACACACCTGACTGCTTCCCTTTCTTGTCTTCCACAAACAGCTGTTGAGGTAACACTATGTATGATAACTTCGCCACAGGATAGGGTCCAATGATAATGACAGGGAAAGGTCACTCAAATGCTGTGATACCTCCTTATATTTGTGTAAGTCTTGATTTTCAGTGTCCCTTCTGTGGTAATCCTGTGTGCTGAACACATACAGGTGGAATTCAATCTGTGAACAGTGAAATGGACTAAGACTTAAAGCCAGTTCTGAACACTTTAGGTAGAACACTCATTTCACCCTGGGACTGCTAGCCCCTAACAGCACCTTACACGTAGTATATATTCAAGAAACACTTGTTAAACATAAAGTAGCACCACACTGCCTCTCTAAATGACTAAAAGCATCAATCAGTATTTCTCCATTGCAGTCAGAAACAAGGCTTCTTGGGAGTTGCTAGGCAAAATCCAGTGATGCCTGGAATTAATCTCCATTATTTTTCCCTACAGTAACATATGAAAAGAGAGGAAAACAAAGATCTCTGAGGAGGGGGACAACTGCAAAGTTTTAATTCTTAGATTTGGTGACATCGTTCCTTGCCTAAGGAGAATGTAAGAGAAAAATGTTTTTCCCCATCAACTTCAAACTAAATTCCAGGCCAGAAGTCCTGTAATAGACATTAGATAGTAAAGTAAATTATACAACTCGCTTGGGTCCCTTTTCCTCAAGTAAGATTACAACTCTACCAATGAGTTATCGGCAAATTCCCTCGGTTTTGTAATTTGTTGTGCCATGAAGATGTGATCCATGGGGAGAAGTTTGATAGGAAAACTTTGACCTGGCATGGTTCAATATTGATATAATAGATGGCATGAGTGCAGCCAAGGCCCACTTCTCAGTTTGAATGAGTCCTGCTGGCTGCCCACATCTCTCACTTGGAGCAGTACAAGAGGACCAGCTGCCTGCTACTGCTCTGGTCTGCTTGCTTTTCCTTCCACAGGGCCAGGCCTGAGTCAGGTCTCCCCTGAAAAGGGCCAGGTAAACACTGGTAAGTTGCAGGAGGCTGGGATCCTCTCCATTCTTGGCCTTCCAGCTTTTTCTTCATACATTCTCACCTCTGTCAGGAGCCAAAGACACATCATGGGGAATGCTGATAGTAGTAACAGACAGAAAAGCTTGCATCCAGAAGTCAGGAATGTGCAAATGTGTGTGTGTGTGCGCGCATGTGTGGAGCCAGAGGTTAGCCTCAGGTGTTGTTCAACAGTAGCCATCCACCTTGTTTTTGAGACAGGTTCTCTCACTGGAACCTGGGGATCACTAGGCTGACTGGAAATAAACTCCACAGATCTCCCTGACTCTGCCTCCCTAGTACTGGGATTCAAGTGCACGCCACTGTGCTCCACTTTGATGTGGGTTCTTGGGTTTGAACTCAGACTCTAATGCTTGGGAGACAAGCACTTTTGGCTGAGCCATCTTCTTAAGCCCATCCTTCCCACTCCTGTTTCTATTTCCTTCTTTGTTGCACATGAGCAGCACCTGCAGCTTTGTCAGAAATGCAGATCCTCAGGCCCCACCCCAGACCCACTGACTGTCTCTTAAGTGAGGCCCCACTCTGCAGGAAAATCTGGTTCACGTGAGTCCGAGCAGCTCTAGTTTCAGTGCTGTCTTCTTCCCACTGAGTATTGCTCTCTTGGCGTTCCTGAGCTCTTCGTCTTCCAATCAGCACGCAGATGAACAAGGATCCAACAATCAAACTAATGAGCATAGCTCTCCAGGTATAATGTACAAAGACAGTCACGATGGCGTAAGTCTGTCGTTCCAGCATCTTAGAGATGAAGCATAAAAATCATGATTTAAAGGCCAGCCTGTGCTACATGAGAGCCAGCCTATGCTATGTGAGATCATGTCTCAAAGAAGAAAGAAAGAAAGAAAGAAAGAAAAGAAAGAAAGAAGAAGGAAGGAAGGAAGGAAGGAAGGAAGGAAGGAAGGAGGAAAGAAGGAAAGAAAAAAAGAAAAGTAAATTGTATTAAAACACAACACATTATCATAAGAAATGATACCCTCTGAGAATTCAGTTTTAAATGGTCCAGACAAGTGCACAGCTGCAGGATCTTAGACAAGTTAGGTATAGCTTTTGGACACTAGCAAGCAGGAAGGAAAAGATCAGAGTTACAGGTGTGCCATGAAGACGAGGTGATGTAATAATACATGTGAGGTCCTCTGAGGCACCCAGGAAACATCTGTGTCCCCCTCTCTACTGCATCCACAATAAATCACAACAAAAATGCACACTCCTGCACTTCAATCTTCCTCTCCTTTCCTCTCCCAAGGTTTTGTCGAAGGAGATAAACTGAGGTCTCTCCAACCTCAATCGTTCTCTCCACCTGCTGTCTGGGCAAGATGGCTAGTCTCTGACCTCAAGTTCTCGACCTTATTTTGAGACAGGGTCTCTCATAATACCTTTGGCTCACCATTTCAGTTAGACTGACTAGCCGAAGAGCCACCAGAATCCATATACCTCTGCCCACAGCGCTAGTGCTACAGAGATACATTGCCATGCCAAGCAAGCTTCTTCTACGTAGTTGCTGGAGGTACAAACTCATGTCCTTGTGCTCCTGGAGCAAGTGCTTTGCCCACTGATCTGCATCCACAGCACTTAAGAAGCTTTTTTAAAATTGTACAATCCTATATTAGTATGGTGATTGGATATTTACAAGCTGAAGGATGATGGTAAGAAAATATCAGAAGTCTTTTTCCACAATTAAGCTATTATGCTTCTAGGAAAGCAGAAAACCTAGTATGTACAATAAAATACTGCAATTCCTAACATGCAATAGTCACATTTTATCTGAGGTACTTCAGCCTGACAACACACAGAGAGCTCAATGTTCGTAGTCTATATTCAGAGCTAAGGCTGCAGTGACGTCACAGGCCACACTGCCAGAGACATCTCAGTGTGTTATCTCTGTGTGTTCAGAAACCTTTTATTGTTGCCATCTTTGCAATTCTCACATTAATTTGAGAAATTGAGGCTTAGACAAAGCAGTCTTTATACACCAGTGTATGGTGGGAATTTAACATTTACTGACTCTGTAACAGGTCTTCTCTGGGGTTAGTAAATGGTTTCTGTGCACACTGAGAGGAAATGACTACTCTCTTCTCTCTCAGTGTGAAGATGATGGTCTGAGGCTAAAATCCAATAGACTGAACACATGGAGACCTTGCTGCTGTGCTCATAGCCATCAAATCTCCAGTCTATAATTGAGTATCCCAAGAAGCCCTTTCCTAAGGAGGAAATCTCTGGAACAATAGAAAGCAGAACATCTAAGCCTTGGCAGTTTTATCCCCTCAGCTGCACAATGAATCAGGTGATAATCGATTCCATCCAAGTCCTGATACAACTCAGAGAAGGAGAAAGATGTTTGTGTTGGAAAGAGTGACTTCAAGGAGCCCTGAGGATGTAGTGAAGACAAATACAGACAGAAACGCTAAGGATACTGTTTATATGATAAATCTAACCAGTAAATAGTAGTGAGTTTCTGAGTTTCACAATAGAAAATGCTACAAAAAATGCTAAAAAGTCATGTTTGTCTTGTTCACAGAAGACAGACATGGGATCCAAGTGTCAAGCATTCATGATCTCTCCTCTAAATAGTAGGCTCCTGGGTGACAGTGGTGATGCTATTGAATGTAGTATCTAACTACATTTGGGAAAAACTTAACAGTCATAAATTACGTGAAATCACTGTAGTCTGAGAGGATTCCTTGCTATTTCCTGTGCAAATGTCATTGGTTTTTCAGTCCTTCTGTCCTTGGAGATGCATTCCTTCCATGGCTTCATTTTAAAAAACAAAAAACAAAAAACAAAAACCTTTTTTTTTTAACCTCTCAGTGTAAGAAATAGGAACATATATTTGAAAGGTGAATTTTCTTGTAAAAAGTTGGTATTGCTTGGGAAATTATAAGTCTTTTTAGCTAATATAACCATAATGTCATAAGGCAAAAATGGTAAAAAGAATTTTTATTTAATTTTTGTAATGGAAGCATGTCTTTTTCTTTCCATCTGTCTGTCTGGGTTTTTTGTTTATTTGTTTGGTTTTTGTTTCTGGGTTTTATTGTTTTGTTTTGGTTTTTTGGTTTTTGTTTTTTTTGATAGGGAGGAATCTCACAAGCATGTGGATGAATGAAACAATCCAGATATGGAAGCACATTCACTAACTCACTATATGATCTGCACAGTTCTGCTTAGAGGAAATCAAAAAAATCTCAGTTTATTACAGTGAGTTGAACAAGCCCATTACCTTTGGGTAGATTGGAGATTGATCTGGGTCACTGGGAACAGTCTCTAACTGATTTCCCTTAAAGTGTGGGCTTATCTAGTGATGGCAGTCAGAACTAAGAGCCATGACTGATAAGGGCACAAAGAGGCTTCAAGGTGCTGCCCAAGCAAAACACACAGACATGGACCAAGCACTGTTCTAAGTACTTTACAATAATCTTTCTTTGACTTCTCATTTGTCCCATTAAAGTTGGTCCTGTTAGAGCCTCACGTTTTTTTATGTGAAGTACCTGAGGATCCCTCCAATAGTTAGGGAAGAGAAGAGCTGGAATTCCAGATTCATGGTCTGTTAATATTGGAAAAATAAAATTCAATTAATGTTTCTAGAAAAAAGAAAGACATCAGTGACACAGAAAGAGACAGAGAGACAGAAGAGAATGAGAGATGAGAGAGAGAGAGAGAGAGAGAGAGAGAGAGAGAGAGAGAGAGAGAGAGAGAAAGAGGAGAGAGAGGGCTCTGGTACCTGGTCACACATAAAGTTACAAGGTTCGCTCAGGCTGACACTCCTCTCAGGCCTGTGGAAGGGTGCTGAGAATTGCCCATCCCTTCCCAGGCCATCAGTCTTCAGGGTTGAGAGGGGTGGCTTTGTTTGCCTTGGATCTCAGGGAATACTGTTGCTGGCACTCTCCAGATTTCCTGTAACTGGAAGAGTGATGTAATGGTTTTCAACCATGGTGGAAAACAGCCCTGACTGAGAGCAGTGTGTGAGATCTCCCTGTGTCTGGCTAGCCTCAAACAGGCTCTCAGCAATTCTACAGCAGCTTCTCACACAGTACTTCACACCTCCCCTCTGAGCCCCTTGAGACTGCACTATTCCAGGACCCCAGGACTAAAATTACCAGTGTTTTATTTTGCCTTTCATCAAAACCATGAGGCTGTTTACTATCCTAAGATGTTTGCTTGCCCAGTACTGAAGATAGTTGGGGTGATGTTCCAGATCTCTTGGGGGAGATCTTCTAGAATTTTTCAGGCCTCTGGTGCTGAGTGATAGATTTCTATCATTTCATCAAGATTGTCCATGAGCCTATGGAAACAGGGGTCAATAGGGTTTTGGAGACAAGGAAATATCCATGTTCCCACTCAGGGGCCTCTTTCCACACAGGTAGAGAAGCACAGGGTCAGAACCACCTTCAGAAAAGATGTAAGTGTGCATGGAAACACAACGTATGAGAACAGAGCTAAGTAGGGCTCCAATTACTGACCTAGCTGGATGTATACTTCCATACTTCCTCTGTGTTCAAGAATGAGACTGCTTACTGCTCTTCCTACTAAGAATGCATCTAGTTCCCAGGAAAAATCTTAATATTGCTAGAAAACACCAAGATTCAAAGGTTCAAAAAGATGGCTCACTGCATAAGGGACTCACACAGTGGAAAGAGAGAATAGACTCTTGCAAGTTTTCCTCTGACCTCCACAAATGTGTCATGGTGTGCACAGGACCACACATACACTAAGTACATAAATAATAGGTGTTCTTAAACTTTAAAAGAATAAGAAAATAAATGGTTCTCTGCATTGAGACTCCAAAGGGCCACACTCAGCATTTCTCTACTCATTAATTATCTGAAAATCAGCTGTGAGCAAGAGACCTTCTTGTCTTTTTCCAAGTCATAGTCTAAGTGTTTGCATTTCAACGTCTATATATAATCATACATCTGTCCTAGTTTGTTTTCTGTTGCTGTGATAAAATACCAGGAACAAAAGCAACTTGCTAAGAAAAGTGTTTATTTGGCTTACATGTTCCAGCAATAGTCCATCATGGAGGGAAGTCAAGGAGGGACTCAAGGCCGGAACACAGAGGCAGGAACAGAGGCAGGAACTGAAGCAGAGACCATTGAGGAAGGCTGCTTAATGACTAGCTCCCCATGGCTTACTCACTTTGCTTTCTTAATCATTCTGGGACCACCTGTCCAGGAGTGGCACCACCCACAGTGGGCTAGGTCCTCTATCATCAATCATTAATCAAGAAAATACCTACAACCAGTCTAATGGAAGCATTTTCTCAGTTGAGGTTCCCTTTTCCCAGATGACCCTACCTTGGGACAAGCTGACAAAAACAAACCAACCAACAAACAAACCAATGATCACAAAATCTAGCATTCATTGGGTCACTGGGCCCCTACTATTTACTGAGCATATTCAAGATTGTCTTAATAGTCTGTATGATTCTCCAGGAAGATTTCTCTTTTTTCTAGGCAGGGAAACTGAGGAAAACAAGCCAAAAGTAACTCCCCTTCAGCCCCCAAACTAATAAGTGGAACAAGCAGAATAAAAATCAGAAAATTTTATTCTATATCCTATTCTTAACTGATTAATATGTCTATGTAAAGCAATTAAAAAAAAAAAAAGATCTCAAAGGCCAGAACCCAATGCCAATAAAATGTTATTCGGAGGGTAGAAGAGAGTCCTGGTTATATTTATTATTCACACTTGCTAGGAGGTACTCGCGCCCTCTTCTGCTTCTTTCCTTTTCTCTCTCTTACCTCTCTGAATCTCTTGATTCTCTGTGACATGTATAATCAGAAAATCCTGATCAAGTAACTGAAGCCTTTACAGAACAGGTGTACTGGAGTGCAGCTTCCGGGGGAGACTGGGGATAAAGTTCAATAGTCTCTGCCTCCCAGAACAGAATAGAGATAGAGGTGAATCCTCACTGCAGGGATTAGTCAGCTCCTCAGGCAGGAAGGCCTTTCAGTGACATTGCCTAGTACTTATGAATAGAAAGGTGGTAAAGTAGGGTTTTTAGTGATGGTACTGGCCCTGTGAGAAAAATGTGTGCTTAGGGAACAAACATGTTGCATAATCACCAGCCCAGTGAAGGTTAAATGCACAAAAATACCTGCTTCATCGAAGACTTGGTGTCAGCTCAGATGCTCCAACAGGCTACCAGTTTCCTGGGCCATAGAGTTTCTTGCCTTAGCTATTATCTTGCTGGGAACTAAACAATCATATTCTTACTTCAGTGATTTTTCTTATTACTTTGTTGGAAAGCTCATCTACAATCAAGAATGAAGGCTGTTTATTTACTTAAAGGGAAGAAAGAATCAAATGTTCATTTGGGAGCAGGGAAATGTCAGATGGAGTAGGGAAAATAATGACCATCCCCATTTTACAGATGGTAACACTGAAGCTGTCAAATTCAGTCTTCCAGAAAGTGGTCTGATAGTCAAAGGGAAACGGTTTTGTTTGTTTGTTTAAAAAATGGAGTAAATTTACTGATTGAAAGATAAATAGAGATGAAGAAAGAAGAAGAGGGAATTGAGGAAGGTCTTCACTTTTGTAATAATCTCCTTGCTTTTCATAAAATAGATCTGATACCTCGTTTAGTCACATAAAGTGTGCAAACCAAAGTAATACCTCCAATAGGTCAATGTGGTTAGGTTATGTTTGTTAGCTGTATTTTACTCTGCTTGCAACAGGAAGCCATTGAGAGGTTTTTGGCAGAGACTGACCTGGTGTGATGTGTGTGCGGCTAGCTCTGGGTAGTAAGGGATAAAGGATCGAGTGTCTGTCTTCCTGACGGGACAGTAGACACTGTTCTTGTTTGCTATTTAGTCACTTGTAACTGTCTATGTCCATTCAAATTTCAGCTCCATGACAGTAAAGACCTTTAGCTTTTCACAACTGTGTCACCAGTGTCCAGAACAGGATCTGGCCTGGAACAGACTCCTAGTAAATATTTATTGAATGAATGTGTGATTGAGTTAATACAAGAAGAAAGGAAGGAGACAAGTGAACAGGAAGCAAAGTGAGTGCTTGTCAAGAGGAGAGAGAGAGAGAAGAGAGAGAGAGAGAGAGAGAGAGAGAGAGAGAGAGAGAGAGAGCATGCCATGAAAATGTGTTGAGGGTCATTTGGAGATAGAAGGTTATAGCTTAGAGGGACACCATAAGACTGGGGACACCTTTCTAACATAAAACTAATGGGGCTTGCTAATGGTGGAGCTGGAAGAATAGAATGCATCAGGTATACAGACTGGCTTCATCCCATCAGCATCCCAATGTGAACAATTTGGATCTCCAAGATAAATGTACCTCTATTTTCCAAATCACTGTCTGGTTTTCAGCATAGAAAAGCTGCAGATTCCCAAGCATGGTTTTCTAGACAACACTCTCAGTGGACTTGTTTGGCAGCAGGCCAGTGGGCCATAATGATTTCTTCAGCACTTCTCCTCTCATTGCCTGATATTTCTATCAGGTTTCCATGGCTAGGTTTCCATGACACCACGACAGACAGTTTCATCAACTCTGTCAAAAGCATGACTTGTCAGGAGGAAGAGGAAAGTCTTGAATGAATACACACAAATGAATGCATCCCCTCTACACATGTACATATATATGCACACACATATACATATGCACATGCACACATATATACACATGCACACACACACATGCACACAATATACACATACACATGCACACACACACACATGCATATACACATATACATGCACATACATATGAACATACACATGAATATATATATGCATGCACACACATATACATAGACACACACATATATATATCCACACACATACATATGTTGCTTCTAGCATGGTGCACAGAATTTCACAACCACAAACTGACTTGACCATTTGAGTCATAATCACTTTGCAGTCATAGAGACCTTTGTGTACCATTCAACTAATATTTGTGAAGAATAATTTCTAAGTGTTTTAGTCTAGATTCAAAATATTATTCTCTTGAGACTAGCTGTTAAATAAGTAGAAAGTTTTGTTTGCAAGTTATAAATTAAAGTTATTGTTCTCAAAGACTTGTTGTCATGTCAAAAGCTGCACCAGAAGAGACAGCATTCATACACATGTGTGATACATATACTTCCCTTTCATCAACGTCCTTGTTCTAGATCTGTTGACAAATCAACCCCCTTGAGTTGGTCCTTGTGATGGGCTTTCTTCAGGATTTCCATGTCAGTGACATGAATATTTCAGCTGAGTTCACAGAGGATCCATTTATATATTTTTGGAAGTCTGTACTCTCTAGATTTAAGACATACTTTTCTGTGTTATAATGAGCTATTGGCTCCCTACTATGGTACCTCATGGATGTATGTCACTGTCAACATGTTTAAATCACAAAGCTATGTCTTCTGGTCCCAGTCACACCAAGCATCCTCCCCTGTCTGTGGCACACTGGCATTCCATGGGTGAGTTTATCTCTAGATGGTGGACGACTCCTTTGAATCAACTTAGAAGCTGTGGTCTTCTCAGGCCAACTGCTTCCTAAAGGAAGTCACCACATAAAACAATTCTTACTCATCAAAATTATTTGTTATTCAAATAAAAGGATGAGCATGCAGAGTCATTTCTTAAACCAGAAATGGTGTGGGGATCCATAGATACCCTTATGACCCACTGTGTGACACACTAGCTTCTACTGAGTTTTCTAATTTTTCTTCATAGGCACGAAGTTCTTGTAGTTACCAAAGTACAGCAAAACACAAACAAAGCACATCTGAGATCTCAGAGGTCCGGTGTTTGCAGGATGGTCATATGCACTCAAGTGTGTCAGTTTCATAAAGAGCTCAGTGAAGGAACACTGTGATGTAAAGCTCGCAGGGGTGAGCCTCCTTGCAAATGGTATGGTTAGTAAAGGGCTTGCTGAGCAAACATGAAAACCTGATTTTGAGTCCCAGCACTGTGTGAAAAAGCCAGATGTGACAGTGAACTTACAAACTAGAGCTAGGGAACTGGAGGCAGGCCAATCCTCAAGGTTCACAGACTAGCTAGCATGGCTTACTGGTGAGCCTCAGGCCAGTGAGAGACCCTGTCTCAGAAAAGAAGATGAGGCCTCATGACATGGCTCAGCAGGTAAGGGCGTTTGGTGCCATATCTGAATACCTACCTGTGGGGCGGTGGGCTGTGGGAAGCAGCTGGGTACCTGGTTGAGCAAGTCTTGAACCCCAACCTTTATCAGGACAGCAGGTGTTCGGCTCTGCCCCGAGGACCTGGTTCTTCTCATTCAGCTTTAGCCCTCCACATTCCCTCCCACAGAGAGGTTCGTGGCCACCGGTCACGTAGGAATAGCACCACCATGCAGATGAGGCATTCCCAAGCCCTCAGTCCAAGCCAATAAGTGGTTACCTGCTGCCCACCTGGCCCTGACCTTAATCCACCTCAAACTGTATATATTTGGGGCCTGACTCAAGTAAAAGCGCGCACAAGATCCATCCCGGTGTCTGAGAACTTCTGTTGCGGGTTTCCCCCCTCTTCGCTGGCCAGCTTGGTGCCTCACTGAGGCCCCTCAGAGCAGAGCTGTAACACTTTGGAGCTGTAGCACTTCCCTCTCTCCGCTGCCACTGCTGGCGGCAGAGGCGCAGCAGGCATCTGCCAGCACTCTCCGGACCACTCAAGGGCAGAGGCAGCCGCTGTTCGCACCCCCTTCAGAGACCATCGTGGGACTAGGCTGGGCGGGTCCTACACCTACCTCCAGTTCAGTCAACAGAATCCACATGGCAGAAGTTGTCTTCTGACCTTCACATGTACAGTTACACACACACACACACACACACACACCACACACACACACACATGCACACACAGGGAGAGGGAACATGCACATGTCTTTTTTTGGTTTTTGGATTTTCAGACAGAGCTTCTCTGTGTAGTCCTGGCTGTCCTGGAACTCACTCTGTAGACCAGGCTGGCCTCGAACTCAGAAATCCGCCTGCCTCTGCCTCCCAGGAGCTGGGATTAAAGGAGTGTGCCACCACTGCCTGGCGAACATGTCTTTTAATGTCTGTGTGTGATTGATGAGAAAAAGAATATATCTGCTCATCCTTAGAATTCTTTATCCTGGTCCATTTCCACATATTTCTTACTGTGGTTTTCGGGGCCCTGAAGCCCAGTTCTCCCCTTTCCCACTTTCAACCTCAATCCTTTGATCTTCTTCCTCTGTAGTCCAGCTGCCTGTCCTTTTTTTAATCTTAATTCTTTGACATTTCATTTTTCTGTCCCCCATCCAGTGCTTGACGATTCACACACACACACACACACAAAGGGCTTCAACTCCATACTGACCAGCACCCATAACTCATCTTCAGATACCCACTCATTTCAAGCTAACCCCTAGACCCTCAAAGCCAGCACTGACTTTCACAAGTTAGCTTTAACCTGAAGGTTAGATCTGATCCTCCCTGATTTTTGTCTGGAACATTCTCATGGAATGTACTCCTTCCCCTCCTCCCTTTCCCCCCCCCCCCCCCACGCCCCAAGCATTTGACTTCACTGGCAATCAAATAGTCAGTTGGGTAAGTCTTTATTATTCCTACATTTTGTAAGCCCTCTGATAACAGAGACCAGATCTGGTTTTGTGTGTTATCGTATTCTCAGGTTCATATAGGAGCCTGGTCCATAACTGGCTTGAAGTAATACTGGCTGGGTGGATGAATTGATGTATGCATGAATGACTTGCCTGACTGGCCAAATACACCTTCGTGTATGAGTCCATACATTTCCATGTGTGACTTTCAGGGAAATAGCAATGTTACTAGCCAGCACAACACACCCAGTGTATTTATTATTTTTTTTTTTTTGATGTTTGTGTTTTTAATTCAGGCTACCCTGAAAGCAGAGAGTAGAATAGCACTCTTCAGATGAATCAGTGTCTTTGCCAATTCTGCTTAAGGAATTCATTCAGTGACATCAACGTTATGAATGATTCATGAGTCTCTGGTTAGCAGTCAAGGAGGAAAATTGTATTTATGTAATTTGCAGATATCATATAAATACCGTGTCTTGTTATCTGCATGCCCCTGTTCCTTACATCTTAATCACAGAAGCAACAATTACTCCTAATACCACTAACAAGTTTCCAACATGCCAAAGATAAATTGCTCACTAAACAAATGTTTAAACACATTAGCAGTGACCCACTGAGTGCTGCATTGCAAGTCACCCAGCAGCCGCCTTCCTTCACTTTCACCTTGCTGCTCATCTCCCGCAGTGAAACAGCCTGTGGTATTTGGGACTAATCCAAATAGATAGGAGGAAGCTAGGAGGAAGCGGAAAACTGTACATGGAAGCTTAAGGAGAAGCAATACTGGAAAGCCCCATCACTCACCACTGACTGGTACTACACAGCTGGGAATGCATTTTTGATCATGTACCAGATAATTCAAATAGTTGCAGAACGAAGAAAGGTTGATAAAAAACACATGGGGAGTCACAGAGCTTAAAATAGAGATCATACTCCAAGACCAGATCTGAGTTCTAACAATGCCCAGTACATGTCCACTCAGAAGCCAGCTTAAGGAGAGATGAGTACAGCATAATCCTGATGATAAAATTATAATTCAATATAGAGACAAAGGCCTTTAAGAATTACCGTATCTTTTGATATTACAATATCTTTGCTGTTCTTGTCTAGAGGACCAAATCCATGGAATCATGGAGCATATGTTGTGATTCCTGAACAAGGATCTCTTACAGAGATATACTCGTGAGTTCTAAGGGAATTGGTATCAATCATGCTCACTATAGGCATTCATTCGAAGATCTGTCTGACTTAAAATAACTCATTTTCTAAAGCCTGATGTATTTTACATGAATTTTATATCATAGGAGTAATTCTCTAAATTTACCATTTGTGTTTTTTTAAATGTCATATACCCTCTTTGAATTGTGTATCTATATATCTATATGTATATCTTTATGAAGGAATCAATATAGAGGTCACTACATTGTAGAAGGGATACTTACAAATCTTCTCCTCCTATATGTAAAATAAGCCACTCTCCGAGGATACACAGAACTCAGAATTTAATGCATTTGCTTTTATTTTGACATCAATAGGATCTTGCCATGTATGTCATTCTTCAACCTGCTTCAGTTGCCCTTAAGGCATATTATTAAACATGTCTCTATAGAAGACTGCATGAAGTGTATACAGAAATTACCACATTCTTTTTCTCAATGTCAACTCAATCTACAAATACTTAAATGCAATATTTTATAAGCAATCAGTGGAAAATGTATCTCTATTCAGAGTACCACTCATGAACATCTGTCCCATGATGTATTTTATCATTAGGGTACGTGGGAATTCCTTTAGCCTGTCTCCTGTACGGGGATGTTTTGTCTGTTTCCCTACTTTCTTATATTGCTAGAACTGTATAGAAGAGAGTCTTCTACATTGCCTCCAAATGGGATCCAGTTTGGCAGACTAAGATTCTCAGCTGCTTTTACTGTTCTGAAGTGTGAGGAGTGTATTTGAACTTTGCAATCTGGAGTAACTGTGTCAGGAAAGTTTTAGACAAAATCAAAATTGCAATTTTTTTGTAAGAAATTTGCCATCAGAAAATTACTAAAGGTCTGTGTCTGCCCCTGCAGAGTGGCCTCTACTTTTCAGCCACACCCTCGCTGGGAGGAGGCAGATGGTTGACAGACTCTTCCTGTATGTTTTGATGAGTCCTTCATACCTTTACATGGCTGAGTAGCCTTCCACCTTGACACAGAAAATAACACCATATGCAAGTTCAACAGAGGAGAAACAAGGATTTCCCTCCAAGTTAGTTAAAAACAAAAGTGAAGAAATAATGAACGTCTAAAAATAACTTATTAAAATCATGCAGTCGCCAAGCCTTCTTAGTTGGCATCTCTTCCTGTTTGATGATCGGTGACAGGCTTGGTTAGAATTCAGTGTTCCATCTCTAGGAGGAAGCTATGCTTGTCTAGAATATTAATATTTGTCATCTTACTACAGATACACTTTGACACCTGATGTAATGCATTTATTAAGGCATGCAATGTGATGGGCACTATGCCACCCATGAGTAGTCAGATACCAAGACAAATAAGACTTTTTATGCCCCCAAAATATTTCGCATAGACCAATCATTTTTGTAGCTTTTATTAATTATTTTTCTTACTGTTATAAAATATCTGACAAGAAACTACTTAAGTGGGGAAGGATGTTCTTTGGCTCACAGTTTAGAAAGACATAGTCCAACATGGCAGGAAAGACGTGTTTATGGCAATAGAGTCATGTAGATGGGACTCTTCATATGTAAAAACCAGAAAACAGAGAACAGGCTATTCTGATGTTCTTTTCCTTTTTTATTTAGCCTGATACCTCAACCTATGCAATAGTATTGCCCTCACTCAGGATAAGTCTTCCTTCCTCAGGTAAACCTTTCTAGAAATGCCCTCATAGACAAGCCTGGAAGTGTGTCTCCTATGTGATCCCAAATCCAGTCAGGTTGACAGTGAAAATTAACTGTCACAGATCCAATCAGAACATGAAAGCTGAAGAACTGAAAAAATAAAGTATACACACAAAATGTTAGATAGCTTACCTGGTAACCAAATTGGAATCCAATCACTCATTTGTCTGGGTTTAGGTTCTTGATAGAAAAAAATTGCCAATGAGAGAATTAATTATCACTAATGAAGACTAGTGTCATACTTACACATTTATGGCCCTTCCCTTTTTATGAACTCCTTTCCATATAGACATCCTTCTATCTGCTGTGTCAGACAGGGCAATGGCATCGGAGGTATCATGACGTCCAAGGCCACTCAGCTAGAAGCCCACACAACTCAGACAGGAATCAGTCTATGGCATGTGTTATATTTACCAAAAGCGATGGATGACTAACATGAAATACCATGGGCAAATTTCAAAATACTAATGTCAATCAAATAGAAATGAAAAAGTTTAGTCAAGGAATCTAAATTTTAGGCTAGAACAAGGAAGTGGGCTTCAGACATGAAAATGACTTTGGGCTAAGACAGGGAAGTTGGCGCAGATATTTTGGTCATCCTGAGAAGCCCTTAGAAACAGTGATGGCATCATGGGAGTGTTCACGGAATTGTGTTTAATGGCTTGCTTTTTCTTTGACTATTTGTGTTTATTGTCTTTCTTGTTCCTTGACTATTTGCATCTATTGTATTGCTAGACCCCCAACCTAGAACTGACCTTAACACATACATGTAATTAAAATGGCATAAAAGCAAAAAGGAGAGGGTATGGGATAGGGGGTTCTATGGAGGGGAAATGGGGAAAGGGAATGACATCTGAAATGTAAATAAAATAAAATATCCAATAAAAAAAGTTTAGTCAAACTGAAAGTTTACTTCCAGATATTATTTTAGAATCTGCTTCTCCTCTTCTCCATCTCTCCATATTCTTTGGCAGTGAGTTCTCCCAATTAAACCACATACTGCTAGAAGACAGAGACTACGGGATTCTAGCTACTATATTTCCATTTTTATTTCCATTTGCTCAGTGCTTAGCAAATGGCCTGGCATACTGTCAGTATGTATTGTCTGTTATGTCAATGAAGCCTCCCTGTTCAAAGAGATTGGAGAGACTGGCTTCCACTAAGTGTGGTCCTCTGATCTTGTTGTGCCTACAGAGGTGATTTCCAGGACAGAGAAAGTATCATTGGTTCACCGACATATTACTCATTGCTTCTTCTGTATGTGTTCTCCCTCCCTCTCCCCTTCTTAATTATGATATTTGATAAGTGGAACCAAGCTGGATTGAGTCTAGCTCAAACATCTAACACTAAGCAGTCTTTCACTTCTCATAATGAAAAAAAAAATTTCCATCTTCTATGCCAAACTAGAAGAAATCTTAAGCAATAATTTAATTATTTAAATTAGTTGCAGGTTTTTTTTAAGCTGAAAACATTTTTGAAAAAAAAATTAAGAAAAAGGCCAAACTGTAACTCATTGCCCACCCGAAGCCAAATAACAACTTTGGAAAGCAATGTGGTTGGTAAAGCAATAAATGAATAGTTTAGCCCCTCCTGGGTCTTGGAAACTGTACCCACCCTTGCCAGGAAGGAATAAAAAAAAATGTCTGTATTTCATTTAACTGTATTAAACTTCCTAAGGGCAGAGTCTATTCCTGATCCATCTTTGTATTCTAGAAGGTTCTCTGGCATGTGGTGAATGCTCACTAAATTATTGAATTAAATTGAGGTTTTGCAAAATTTATACATATCTGTATGTTTATGCATGTACATATGATATGAATAATCCAAGCTATGCCTCATAACTTTTTACATACAAACTATAAAAACCACCATACTGTTAATTTGTGTGTAACCACAACTAAAACTGAATAACAGAATTCTATCTAGAACATGTCTAAGTTGGGCAAAGTCACCCTGTGTAGAGTAATACCAGTTCTTTATAGTTCTGTCTCTGAAATATTTTCCTAAGTAAATAGGTAAAAATCTCTACTTTGATGTACAACTAGTATATACTTCATCCTTAACCCAGGACTGAAGACTGTTATTTAGACTTAACCTGAAACTTCTACTATACTATACAGTTCCTTCTCAGTCAAAGTGGGTATCCGATGCCTTATGTTGGGTAAGGTTCTACATTGTAAAATTACCCCTATGTATGGCTTCTTCCTGCATTCCTGTTAGTTGGGTGGACAATTCACATCCACAATGGCTGGCAAAAGTAGACATGGGCTTCCACAAAGATGTCGAAGGAAGGTATAAGGGGATGCTCGCAAGCAAGTCTTATGAAGTTGTCGTTTGTTTTCAAAGAAATGGTTGAAAAAGCTGAAGACAGCGGTCAGCAGGTAGTTGGGGATTTGTGAACATTATGTGGAAATATAGGAAATGTCCCTGTGGCCTGAGAGGATGGTTTGTAGCTGGTAGCAATGGCCCAAAGTAAGGCTGGATGCAGAAGAATTAAGGTATCAGCAGAACAATTGTGAAATCAGACCTTAGGGGTAGACCTAAATCTCTTTACTGAGACAGCTCAGTTAAAATATGATATTTAGGAATGCATTCACTACTCAACACGTAAGGTTATTGTTACCTTTCCTAGAATTGGAAGTATCTTCTCATTTCAGGAAAACTAGGAAGTTCGGAAGTTTCTTTTCTATCTTCAAATCTATATTATCTGTGCAACAAAGAAGATCGAAGAAGTAGGGAGAATATGGGCCGTTTAATTCTCCACCCACACAATGATACCACTTTCTCCATAACTCCCTCTCCCCATTTGAGAAGAGAATCCCACAGGCTCTCAAAAAGGTCTCTTCCACATCTCTGTAGACACACACTGGCTGCACTGAAATGCACTTCCTCTCTCCAGCAGCACCTAATATAGCACACTGGCACTTAGTAAATATTTAGCACTTTATATAAGGGCTTTTAGGGAAAAGCTTGGAAATGGGCTGCCTCACCTTTGAGCAGCTGCTTGAGGGCCATTCATTTTGCAAAAATTGAATGGACTTCCTAATAGACTATTCCATGTGTTACATGGTATTCTTTCAAGGTTAGTTTCAAAGACTTAGGCTCCAGAATGCAGCTACCTTAAAAAGAGACTCTAGGGGGCTGGAGAGATGGCTCATCAGTTAAGAGCACTGGCTGTTCATGCAGAGAACTGAAGTTCATCTGGTAACTCACAACCTCTAGGAACCCCAGTGCCAGAGGATTGGGTGTCCTCTTCTGGACTCTGCTGTCAACACATCATACACTCACACACAAATAAAAATAAAACAAAATATTTTTAAAATAAGAGGACAACTCAATTTTAATTGAAAAAAAAACATGAGAAAAGTCCACCTGTGTGTTCAACAAGTGTCTGAATTTATATCATGTACTCCATCTTATCAGAAGCAAGGAGAACAGAGTTCAGAAGAGGAAGGCAAACTTCTATGGTGACTACATTCTAGGAAGTGAAAAATAAACAAAGTCATATGACATAGGAAATGTCATGAACTATACAGAAAGAGAAACTAAGTCAGGGATATAATGATGAGAGATGCTACTCTACAAAGGTGAGGTGACATCTCAGAAGAGATGACACTCAAGGAAATTCTCAAAACAAATGCTAGTACAGGCCTAAAATCATCTGTGGAGAGTGGCTGATGGCTAAAGAGGAAATGCAAAGGCCCTGAGACCTGATCACAGACATGGACCAACAGCAAGGAAGCCACTATGTTTGGACGAACAGAGAGGAAAGTCTGAGATGCTGAGGTCAGAAGTCAGTCGGAAGTCAGAGCTGCCAGGCTTTGCAAGCCATTTGATGGTGGAAAGTTACTGGAAGCCTCTGAGTAAGGCATGGTGAGGTGAAACTTTGAATGAGACACCCCTAAACCACACGGGAACCTTCCAAGTAAAGACCTCTGTTTTGAGTCAAAATGAACTAGATATGTAGACTGTCTTGGCTTAGTACACCTAAAGATGTTGCGCGCACACACACACACACACACACACACACACACACGTGCATGTTGAGCTGGCAGAAATATAAAGGAATTCCTTAGTGGCTAAAAATATAACTCCAGAGGGGTGAGCATGCTGGAGTGGTGTTTATGAGGGGATTATTGGACAGTTCCGACTGACTGAAAGGAGTTTAGAACTCCTTTCTCCTCACAGACAGAAAGAAAACCCTAAGATCTCAGCAGGGTATCACACAGGAGACACCTCGTAAAGTCACAGTGCTTATAGTTCATAGTTAACACCTCACTGGTAAGGAAGAGAGGAGAAGAAAAGCAGCAAGAGGAACAACAGTCCTGAAGAAAGACAATGGAAACAAAGGCCTGCTTTGGTCAGGTCCTACATGAGGAAATAATAGTTAAGTCTAACAACCAGTTCATTAGAGTTAAAGAAAGATCAGAGCAAGTGAAAGAGGAAATATTTGAAGAGCAAAAAGGCTTAGAATTTTCCAGAGTTCATAAAAACATTAATAATATTCAGATCAGAAAACCATAGGTATGATTTAAGAGGAAGAAGAGGAAGCAATGTAGCAAGATGAGAAAAACAAATAAGAACTGATCACATGGCTCAGTAGGCAAAGGCCACCAAGTCTGAGTTGGGTCCCTGAGACCTACACAGTGGAAAGAGAGAATTAGCCTCTGCAACATGTCCTCTGACCCTCACCCTCCATGGCATATGTAGACACACACACACATACACACACACTAAAACAAAATAAATAAAATGTAAAAATTCAATTAAAAATAAAACAAGGAGCAGATTAAAAGAAATAAGAAGCTAGATACAGGCATACCAAATAGCAGACAACAAAGAGAAAATGTCTAATTTCCATCATTTCAAGCATCAAAAGACGGAGCTCAATTCTTTGATAGTGATCCATGCACTACTGCTGCAGATTAGAGTGGAAATGTGACCCTGAAAAACCCAGGGAAAGCTCTGAATCACCTAGCTACACCTCTACTTCAGTGGCTAGAGAAGTAAAGTAAAACTGAAATGAAGACAGTAAACCTAAGATCCCCGGCCGCCCACTAACTTTTGGAGAAGTTCTAACTACAACCACTAAGGATTCTAAGATGAACTACACCCCATCTCCTTACAAATAATACAGACCGTCACCACCACCACCTCTTCACCTCTAAAATCCCTGGGTGGGACGAAGGTGAATGATTGACTTCTGGACTGGACTCTGCTCGTTAAAACATTAATTTGCAACCAGCTTGTGTGCCACAGAGCAAGCTCATCTAGACATGCAGAAGGCAGTTGTAATAGCTCCCCATGCTGTCCCTCTGTCTACATTGTCAAAAACATAATGTTGCTCCACTTCAAGTTGTAAGGAAATGTGTAGTAGCCAGAAGAGCACTGGACATGGAGCACTCAGGGAGATACTGCTGTGATGTTGGATCAATCTCCCAAGCCTTCAGAGCCTCGTATTTCTCATCTGCAAGGAGGTGATGGTTATAAAATCATGGTTCTCCTCTCAAAGAGAACAAGAAATAGTTTACTCTTGAGCCAAATATTAGTGACATGGCCCAGGAACACAGATCCCAAAGGCAAGTTCCCATATGGGCACAGTTTCATGAGGCACTTAAGTAACAGAACAAAGAAAATAATTTAAGGTACTTTTTAAACCATTAGTGGAAACGTCAGATAGGCAAAGTATGGCAGAGCGGGATAATGTCTGCTACAGTTCTCAGATGCTGTCTGATGACACTCTCAGCCTTCAGATTGGCACAAATCAGTGCTGTTTGTACATTCCAAAGGAATTTATTCACCTCACAGTCATGAGGGTATTAGGTCACACACAGAGGTAGGCAGTAATTGACTGTTGCAGGGGGCGGGGGGAACTAAACAGAGCACAAGTTAAAACTTATCTGTAACATTCTAATTCTATACAGCTCTGGTCAATTGCAGAATATTTAAGATACATGTGGTTTACCATTCCACTAGACTTCAATTCACGTGATAATGTCATTCACCTTGTCAACCCCATTGGCTCGCACTGAGTGTGGATAGCAAAACGATTCTCTTCCAAGGTCATGTTTATTACTGAGTAACCACCACAAGCTGGCTAAGCATGTTTGTATTTCACATGCTTGAACCATTTGAATATCTTGTCTTTTACCCAGAGAGCCAGCACTTGGAAGGCATGCTGTCCTTGAGGATAGCACTGGTTTTAAAAGTACTAAGAATAATCCATGAATGAAATTTATCATCTTCCCTCAACATCTTTCAATATTGCTCCAAAATCTATTTAAAAAAAAATAAGAAAAAGATATAAACACAGCCAATTGCATTAAATACAATAATTGCATCAGTCCTGGTTACGTTACCTGTTGGCACTGTTTTACACAAGCAAATTCCTCACTTTCATCCATTGCATACCCAAGTCTCGACTATACTGAACGAGCATGCGCACCTTGGCTCACAAAAGTTATCAACACTAAGCACAGGTGTCAGATAGGCGGAGACTATCCTCCACAACCTCTTTAACCGCCTATCTTTGGGAGACAGAAATGGTCCCCGTCTCTCTGTGACAGTTTTCCATCATTCAGACTGTGAACTGAAATAAAATTACAATGAAACTAAGGTTGTATGTTTATTAATGTGAAGAAATCCATTACATGGTTAAATAAAACAATATGACTTGTTATTAAGCAGTGGTATAGTGTGATATGCGTGATATGCGTGTGTGTGTATTTTCTTCATATGGAAGAAAAATGTACTGTTTCTACTATGAATCTGGCTGTTTTTATTTGACATGATAATTACCAGTTTCACACACACATGTGAATATACGTGTGTGTGTGTGTGTGTGTGTATATATATATATATGTATATACATATATATGTATATTATTTTATCTATTAACAACACACACACATACATATATATGGGAAATCTAAACCATAGTGTTTTAGAATCTTTTATATTTATTTCCATAGTGACTGGAATAATTTACATTTCTATCAGCAGCAATAAAAGCTATCCCCCCCACCCCATAGCCTCACGAGCTGGAAACAGCTGATATAACATGGAATTTCAATGTAGTTTTAATTTGAGTTTCCCTGATGGGTAAAGTTGTGAAACATTTTAAATTTATTTACTAGCTAATTGTATTTCTCCTTTTGAGAACTGTCTAATTCAGTTGTCCACTTATTGATTGGATTGGGGGGATGTTTGATTTTACTTGAGTTCTTTATATATTCTAGATACTAACCCTATACCCGACGTATAGCTAGCAAATATTTGCTCCCATTTGGTAGGCTGTTTCTTCACTGTTGCACTGTCTTCTTATACTATTGGAATTTGCTTCCTGAGGTCATGAGGGTTAAGTGAATAATGGACAATAGGTGTTTTGAATATCACCCGACCCACAGAAAGTGATCCAGAGTTGACAGCCATTATTATTATCATTTAGATACAAAATGTCAGAGACCATACCCTCTGAGTAGAAACAGAAAGAGAAACATGGGTATTATTTTGCAATGTTTTCAAAATTATGTGAAACTGTCATCTCTCATCACTGAACTTCCTTGTGCTGGCTAATTTTATGTCAACTTGACACATGTTATAGTCATATGAGAGGAGAGAACCTTGAGAAACGCTTTCATAAGATCAGGCTGCAAGCAAGCCTGCAGGGCATTTTCTTAACTAGTGACTGGTGGAGGAGAGGCCAGTCCATTGTCCATTGGACCATAGCTGGGCTGGTGGTCCTGAGTGCTATAAGAAAGCAGCCTGAGCAAGCCATGAGGAACAAGTCAGTAAGCTACACTCTTCCATGGCCTCTACATCAGCTTCTGCTTCAAGGTCCCTGCCTACTTCCTTTCCTGACTTCCTTCCGTGATGGACTAGGAAGTGGAAGTGTAAACTAAATAACTCCTTTCCTCTCCACCTTGCTTTTGGTCATGGCATTTCATCATGGCAACAGCAACTCTTACTAAGTCATTCCTTTATTCATGAGGCACTAGTTTTTGAGGGTCACTGTAGCAGTGAATAGTTAATCCACTCTGAGCACCTGCCACCTGCCAGAGTCCTCTGGATTTGCAAACAAAAGACACACACACATACCAGATTAATTTTGATATGCCTAACTTGCTCGATGGCTGGGCACTTCCAAACTTCCTGTGGCTAGCACACCCCTCTGGTATTCCCAAGTTAACACCTTCTAAACCAATATTTTATCTTTGCTGTCCTGTTACCTTCTGTGCAGCCTCCCATAGGGCAGCTTTCCCTTTACACCTACATGGCTGGATGATTTCTCCCTGAAGCTCTTAAATCTGATCTCTCTGCTTCCTAGTCATGGTGACTCTCCTGTTCTTCTCCCTCAGTCCCTTGCCATCGCAATCTGAAAGTCCCGCCTCCATCTCCCTGCCCAGCTAGTGGCTGTACAGCAATTATTTATTACCAATCAAAGCCAGCTGTGGGAAGGAACCTTCAGCATTTGGACATGTAGATTCCCATGTGAGTTTCAGGAACTGAATTAAGACAAAGCATTAGACCTCATCCCCAACAGGTCACAATCTGTCCTATGTAGCTGTGTATGCATCCAACTTATTCTTTCTCAATGCTACTTCTCAAACTCGTATGTGTGTCCTCAACACTTCTGTCCTCTCAGGAACTGAAGCCATGGGTTGCTTCTAATATTCCACAACTCTAAGTAAAATTGCAATAAATATCTCCATATAGTCTCTCTCAGAAGCCAAGCAAGACGTTATCTAATGTACATATCTGTAGTAGAATTGGTGAGTTATATATCAAACATATCTATAGGCTTAACTTTCCTAAGCAGTACCAGATGCCTTCCAGGAAAGCCACAGTAACCCACCAAGAATAATGAGGCTCCTGATCCTGCTCCTTTTACATTCTGGTGGATGCTTTTACATCCACCAGAATGTAAAAGATAGATTTCCTCTTCCATCTCTCAAACATTTGCCAGTCTGATGAGTATGGTGGGCAAACTCATTGTTTTAACATACATTTCTCAATGTACTTAGGACATAAGCATCCCTTCTCTCAGTGTACTCATGGTTTTAGGTTCTTCTCAGTCCTCTTTGATTCCTATTTCTTTTCCTCTATTGGGGATTCTGCCTTTCTCTATTCATTTGCAGAGGTTTTGTTATTCCCACAACTTCCATGGATTTAAAGTAGTTATAATGTTCTGCACATTGTTATCAGTGTAACAGATTTGTCTGTAGTGTCTTCCTTGAGCAGGAGACACTAGTGTTCATGGACTCAGTGCCATCAGCCCCTGGCTTTATGACTCATGCTTTCTGAAACTATCGGGAAAGCTTTTCCCTGTCCTTAGGTTGCCATTGCTGCCTTTACATCACTATGTCATCCTCCTAACTCACGTTCCACTGAGTGTGCGTTTGTGCCTTGGTCTTTAATCCATGTGAAGTCCACATTCATATGAGAAGCAACAATCCAATTTACTGATCGGACAGTGAGCCAGCTGTCCCAGGGTTGCTGCAGGATGATGTTATGTGGTACACTCTTTGTCACACTTAAGCTTCCTTCGATACGGAAGAGTCTGAGTTCTCTGTTCTGTCTTACTCTTCCCAGTTGTATTCGGTTTGTCTGGGTGGATGCTCTATTTTGGTGGGTATGATACTCTCTTTGCCACTAATTTTGGTGTTACCCCTTTGATAGATGTGGTCATATTTAATGAGGTAAGATTTTCTTCTAGTTGTGCTTATAACTCATTCATAGACTATTTTTACTCCAATAAATTTTTGTGTATGTTTTTATCATAGCCTTTTAAAAATATGAGCAAAAGGATTTGGACATATCTTGGTGATAGAGAACCCAGTGAACATGGATAAGATCCTGAGTACATTCCTGTGGGGGTTTGAATAGGCATGACCACCATAAACTCGTGTATCTGAATGCTTGGCCCATAGGGAGTGGAACTATTAGATGTGGCTTTGTTGCAGGAAGTGTGGCCTTGTTGGAAAATGTATGTCCCTGGAAGAGGGCTTTGAGGTCATATATGCTCAAGGTACTCCCAGTATGCCACACAGTCTCCTTCTGATGCCTGTGGATAAAGATGCAGAATTCCCAGCTCCTTCTCCAGCACCATGTCTGCCTGCATGCCATGCTTCTTGTCATGATGACAATAAACTAAACTTCTAAAACTGTAAGTCAGCCGCAATTAAATGCTGTCCTTTATAAGAGTTGCCACAAACATGGTGTCTCTTCACAGCAATGAAACCCTAACAAAGACATTTCCCAACATTATACATAAGAAAATTTGAATGGAAGTCTTTTTTATTGGATCCTAAATCATTTATAGATTAAACAGGATAATTTATCTTCCCCATATAATATTACCTCATCTAAAAGTAAATTGCTATATTTCTCCTTGGATGTCTTTCATTGTTATTTTAAAGACTTTGTTCTTTTACTATATTGCTTATCTTTTTAGTAATATAATGAATTCCTATATATGTAATAGGTTTCATGCTAGTAGGAATAGCGATTATTATCTTTTTTCTGACTGGCTATTGTTACTCCTTAAAAAGAGCATTGACCTTGTATATAATAATTTTACTTAGTTTATTTACTAGTTCTTAAACAGGAAGTTAGATTTTCTGGACTGCTGATCAAGTATACTGAGGAAGATACTTCCCTCTGTCTATATTAGCTAGTGCTCCCTAACTTACGCTGAGATGACAAGGAGTTCCCTACACTCCATCATGTACAACAAAACTCTCTCTCTCGCTCAGGTAACATGTTGAATGGACACTGGCTGCAATTCTGCTCATGTTGCTGTGTTTTTCCTCACCCTGGTATATAAGCTGAAGAAACAGCCCCAATCAAGAACACATAGTTCCCATTGCAAGGAAAGGCGCTGAGAGCCTGTGAATTTATACAACGGCTGCTGAACTGCTGCTCAGAACTGGCACACTGCCACGTCTGTTCCATCCCATTGCCCAAAACAACCCTGTGGTTAACTCTAGAGAAAACCAGGTAAGAAGTGTCCTCTTCCCAGAGGATGGCTCTCCAAGACACAAGACAATGGGCAGACAAGTAGAAGCTTGCAGAGATGCTGGATGACTGAATGGAGGGAGAGCATGCTCCCCTCAACCATTAATCTAATTAGTCTTCCCTTGAGCTTTAAATGTCCTCTCATGGCAGCAGGAAGCTTTTCTCTTAAAGGGAGCTATACCAAAGGATTAAGCACACACACTTAGCTGAAATAAACTTAATCAAGTAGAAGAACATAACTTCAAGTAACCTAGTACCAAGTAAAAGAATTCTAACTTCCTAAGAGTGTTCAACATGCTTTTTGTTGAGACAATGAAATTTTGGTCTTAGTTTGTTGCAGTAATTATTTAAAATGGCCTCAGGTCAAGTCGACTATCTAAGCTGGGGTGGCTCTGCCTAGCTCAGCTGCCATGTTCTGTGGCCAGAGGCCATGTGCGCTGCAGCTAGAACCGGCCAGTCAGAAACACCAGCCCTGCCACCCATGAGACGCCAACGTGGGAGATGGCTCTGCCAATCTTTCACACTGTCTCTGCAAGGTTGGACATTGCCCAGACCATCCCGCTATCCACACAGGCCAAGTAGAAAAATGAGACTCTAATGCTTAAAGATTAATCAAAGGCTTTATATGTTTGGTAATGCTCAATAACAATATGCCCATACAAAGAGAGTTGTATCCTAGTTAGCTAACCTAAACAAAAGTTGTTACCCGTGACTGCTCTCCATACCAGCATGGCTCTCCATGGCTCCTACATCTCTGCTCTCTCCCTCCTCCTCTTCCTTTTTCCTCTTCCTCTCCTAACTCCTCCCACCTTAGCTCCTCCTACATTAGTTTATAAAAATTATATCATTTTTCTTTCCTTCAGTTAGTTAATGCACTGACAGATTCAGATGTCTCTGTCATACTAGCCTTATCTCTTCCAGTTAAAGTAGGGTTTATCGCCCTAATATTTGATTTGTGGTTTTTGAATGCATAATGTTAAACAAAATTGGCCTATTATTGTCCTTCACACATAATCCTTTATCTAATTTTATGTTACATAAAATAATTATTGTTGCACGTAAAATGTTTGCGTGGATTTTTGTCTTTTCATTATTTCCAAAACAATTTAAATTAGGTAGGAATTAAAGGGGTTGGAATGATGGCTCACAGGTTAAGAGCACTTGCTGCTCTTACACAGGACTCAGGTTAGGTTCCCAGCACCCACACAGTAACATACAATAACCCATAGCTCTAGTTCCAGAGGATCCTACAGCCCTCTTCTCACCTCCAGACGCCTGGCATGCTTGTGGTACACAGATATACATGCAGCAGAACACTCATACACATAAAATAAAATTCTAGAACATACCAAAATAAAGTTAAGATAAAACTTAATAGCCCTGGACAGTTTCGAAGTTTCAAGATCATTAGAGTCCTTTGAGAAAGGCACCAAGTCTTGTGGTCTCAGGTTATTTCATTTACACTGATGTAGTCAACTTATCTATGCGAATGTGCCAGTTTGGCATTTAATCGTTCGTCTTGTGAATTTATCCAATTTAACAATGTCTTTGAACTTCAAGGGCAAACCATAACAGCATAAGGCACATTGAACGTGGCCCTCAAACTCCCTGTATACTATCAATATTTCATAAATACTAATAATTACCAGTACCACCTGACAGAAATCCACTGACAGTAGGGTTAAGGGCGTCTTGACATCTACTATATTGTCTCTGCCCTTTCTGTTCTATGACAATGTCAGATTACGATGGCATAATCGAGGACAACTTAATTCTTGCTCTGTACCAAAATGCACCTATAAAAGTTACCTTGTTTCAAACACCTCTGCCCTGTTGAGATCCACTCTGTGGTGAACCGGCAAGCACTTTAGCTTTCCTGACTGTGAAAGGCATGGGTAAACAAGCACAGACTTCCAGGTACACTAACAATCTGGACTTGGCCCTGAAGCTCCCTGTGGGCTTTCAACGTTTTATAAATAATAACAATTAATAGGCACTCTCTGGCCCTCTGGGATTTCTATCCATTTATTGTCTATCAAAGGGCATTTTAATCCTGCCCTTTCTAGTACAATGTTTTTATTTGCAACTGAACTCTTGGAACATGAGTTGTTTGTTCTGCTGGCCATTCTGCTGCCTTCACTCCTCTCAAGCATGGGTTCTGTTAAGTGTGGACATGTCACTAAAGGCCTTGGAAATGTACTTTTTGACAGAAAGGGTTTTTCCTGGTATTTTGTGAGTGACGCCTTATTCCTGCTTGGTGTCTAGTGTTGTGTGTGGGCCCCGAGGATTCGGTGAGGCTGTTTTCTTTTCAGAAAGCTGTCAGACAACACAAATTAAATCCAGTAATTGAATTGACACAGCCAAACAAGTTCAGCTAGTTCACATCTCATTTCAAACAAATGAGACAGGAACACGGGTGAGGATCTATTGGGCAAGATTGGTAGTCTTCTCTCCTTTCTCCTAAATGTCTTTAGTTCTCCGGGGAAATATCAAACATGCTTCAGGTTGCTGTAAGATTCAAATTAGTTAGCACATTAGTTTGAGGCACTTAACACAGACCCTGGAACAATAAATAGTAACCATAAGCCAGCTTGGTTTGTACACAGACACCATCTTGACATGCACTTCAAGGCATCCTGTTTCCCTTACAAAATCATCATTCCTCTGGGAAGAGAGAGATACAGTTCACTGTCATGGACTCACCTCTCTGTTCATAGACATTCTGGGGTTCCAGCTTTTTACTACCCTAGTGCTACAGCAACATCCTGCATGCCCCTTAAGAACTTCAAAGCAGTCAGGCCTGGCCTTTCCCTTTTACTCAGAAACCGCTCCTCCCCACAGACTATGTCTTGGTCAGGGCTTGCTCTGCAGACTGCTTCTGTATTCCCACTGTCTTCCTCAGCCCCTCCCCAGCCAGGCTAACCAAGCCTGAGCAGATGCCACCCAAACCTTAAGAACTGGCTGTTTTGCCAAAGGCAACGGCATTGAGACACCGTCATCCTGAAGGCACGCTGCCGTCAGGATTCTTGCTTGGGAGTTAAGGTGACTGAGGAAACATGCCAGGAAACTGTGTGGACTATTCTGTAGAGACAGACAATGACCATTCACTTAGTCCTCACTGTTTCAGCAACGGGCCTCTAACAGGGAGGCCTTGATTAGCAGAGAGGCCTGTATGTTCTCACGGGCCTCGCTTGGCTCTGTTACACTTTTGTGGGTTTTTCTGCTGAGCTAAATGACACTGTGGCCAGATCAGCTGAGCTGAGATTTAGCCAGGCTATTTGGATTAGCTGAGTTCCTAGAACCAGCCATTTCCAGCCAGGTGTTTTGCATTCTAAGGGCAGATTAAAATTTTCCTTTGACATTCACTTGAGCTTGCTCAGTATCCACTGGGTATAGGAATCAAAAATAACTAAGCATACTTGAGCCTGAATCTGAATGCCATGTAACACTTTATCATCCTGAAGCCTAATAATTGTCATCCCCATTTTATAGACAGACCTACCGAGGCAAATTCCCTAAAGTCATTTAACCAGTCAGAAACCATGCTGAAATCCAAACCCAAGTTTGTGGACATCATGATGTCCTTTCTCCTTCTACCCATGTTTACATCTATATATCTAAGCTGCCAAAGCCCAGTGTGCACCCATCTAGCCTGGTGCTTTTATCCAACCGGAAGCCAAATTGCTCTTCTGTATCTGAGCAAGCAGCTAGCCGTAAACATGAGTGTAAGGAATGGTGTTGAGAACAGTGAAGAGAACAGCTTCCATTCATGGAGCAAGCCCTCTGTGCCGAGTATTGTGCATTCTGGATGCTCTGGATGTAACTCAGCTGATAGAGTGCTCATCTACCATGTACAAGGCCCTGGGTTCAATCCTCAGGACAATATAAACCAGGTGTGGTGAAACAAGTTCGTAATCCCAGCATTCTACAAGTGGAGACAAGGAGAGTCACAAGTTTTAAGCTATTCTTGACAATATAGAAAATATGAGGCCACTTGTGTACTACATGGGACTCTGTCTCTCAAAAACTGAAAAAGAAAGAAAGAAAAGAAGGAAGGAGAGAAAGAGAGAGAGAGAGAGGAGAGAGAGAGAGAGAGAGAGAGAGAGAGAGAGAGAGAGATTGAGATTCTGCCCATGCAGTTGTACACAGCTCACTTAAGCTTTGGCCTCAGGGTTCTGACCACAAATTTTGTACTGCTAACATGTCATGGTCCTGCTCAATCATGGCCTCCTAAATAGCTAGCTTTGTCTAATAGGGACCTGGTAAAAAGAAACTGACAGTGGGAATCCTTAGATACATATATTCTGCCTGTGAGGCTCAGACTATTCAGACACGTTAAGTTAATCATTACCTGTCACACTTCATCTGGGCTGTTTCTTGTCAGCCAGCATATGCAGATGCTGGGACACAATCGCTCTCTGCCTTACATCACATTTTTTATTATTATGCAGCCATGACTAATAAATGGGCTCTATTGCTAGGAGACAGCCATTTTTGTAAAGTTGAAGATTATATAGATGCCTGACCTAAGTCATCTGGAGAATTTGCCTCTGTCTTTTCAATAATTTATGGTCAGATACCCATCCAGCTTGCTCAGATGTAAGTTATGGCACAGATGAGGAAGAGCAAGGTAGAGTTGAACTCTGTACAAAGCCCACAGACGCCCCAAACCTGAGTTTTTATCATTACCTTCCTGACAGGAACAGAGCTGCCTGCTTCTCACCTCACTATCAAAGGTCAGCATTACAGTGGTGTGGGCCTGCTGTGTGCAAGTCTGCATGAGAGCCAAGCTGGCAGCAGCAGCACATATGAGTGCCATGGCATTTCTGCTTCAACTGACAGCACGCTTTATGTAAGAAAGAGAGACGGCAGATTCTTACTAGTAAAGACATGGTTCACACCGACTCCTTTCTTTCTATAGTTGATGTAAGAACCTATTATTGATCCAGTAGGTATCACTTTTTATTGGTGTATGTTAGGCAGGGTTCTTCAAGAAAACAGAACACACACACATATACAATTGCAAAGAATTGATGTCTGACATTCTGGAAGTTGAGTAGTCTTAAAATCTACTATTTGCAATCTGGACACCCAGATAAGTAAGTGGTATCGCTTTCCTCTAAATCCAAAGACCTGAGAACAAGGAGAATAAATTCTGTGCATTCAAGTCCAAATCTGAAGGCACAGAAAGCAAAAACCTAAAGGTATAAACTCCAGTCTAGTCTCAAAGAGCAGGAACCAGGAACACCAGGGTCCTAGCTCAATTGCTTAGGAAAGGAAAATTCTTCCTCCCTCTACCTTTTTTTTTTTATATATATACAGGTATTCAATTGAGTGGATGATGCTCATGACAGTGGGCAGGGCAATCTACTCTTCTCTGCCTACAATTAAAATGCTAGTGTCATCCAGAAATTCTCACTGACTCACCCAAACATTTAGTCAGATACCTGGGCCTGCCCTGGCCCTGGCAAGTCTGCCCGTCAAAATCAACCTGCACAGTCATTTCAGCTCTCCATCTTCCTAGTGAGGCAGCATTTTCCAAGTCTGCCTTTTGCTGACTAGTCTCACATCTTCTAGCTGCTGCAGGCATGGATAAAGAGGAGGAAGATAGAAGATCAAGTTCACAGGAAACCCCACAACACATGCTTTCTATCAGGAAGTCACTGTGTGAGTTTGAATGTTGAAGGCTCAGAAGCACCCTGTGTTGAGACACATTGAATTGCTTGGCACAATCTTACCTGAGCACCCAACTCTTTTTAAGGACTACCTCCATCAGTTACAGCATGCTCCTGTTGCATACATTAGGAAGCTAGGGTAAGGGAGGGAAGCTAATCAGGGGAGATGTCTACCTGTTGTCTTTCTAGGTCTCTTCTCAACTTTTAAATATATGAAATGTATGTAAACCAATTTTGGAAGCACTCATGAGAAGTTGCTTTCATATTGAGCTTTATCCATTTGTCTATTCCTTGTGAAAGTTTGAGTAAAGCTGTCTTGGGACTAAGATATTGTGCTAATGGAATCTTTTAGCATACTTTTGGCCTCTGGACACTACATTTATCATGTCTATTACCATTGAGATGATGGCCACTTGGGGAAAAGTAGCCTTAAAGAATAATGATAATCCCTCCTCAGAAAGAGTTGCAAGCCATAGAGTAAATTCCATCTGCATAAGTATCCTATCTGTTGTGTTCATGTTCGGTTCAAAGTTCTCAGAACCTACAAAAACATCTGGCCCATATGGGTGGTCTACAAATACTTGCTGAAGGAATACGTGGATGAATGGAAGTGTCTGTGGGTAATAGACCATTCAGCTGACTCTCAATCTATATAAAAGTCCTCATGGCCCTCTTCCCACATATGAGTTTTGAAGCAGAACAATACACCAAGGACTATAAAGTAAAAGTGTTTACTACCTCTGTGGTCAGTTCCCCCTTCCACTGAGTCACTGTTGGGGCAGTAAATACACCGACAAAAGAACAGGATTAATTATTTGACCACATCTAGCTAGGATCAAGCTGTGGGGTCAATTCTAGCTGCCAGTTCATTGTACTTACTTATGAAAGATGGCAGAATATTCCTTTCCTCTCCCTCTGAAAATTGGGTTAAAATAGTACCAGATGCCCACCCAGACATTGGATACATGTCTCAACCTGCATTTAGCACATGAGGTTTAGCCAAGACTTAATTTTCTTTTAAGAGTTGGAGATAGAAAACAAGACTCTGGATGAGAAATATCAAGTCGACAATTGGTCATTGACCTCTAGAACTTGTGTGAGAAGACTGAGTGGGAGCAACTCTGATCGCCTGCTGAGAAAGGCTGTTCACAGCCTATGCTTTTGTCTGCAAATCAAATGTCCTTTACATGTGCCAATGTCTTTATTCCAACTATCCCTTGTGATTTTAAACTTTCCTTTCCAGTTCTTATGCCTGCTCTACTTTTGCAGTCATAATTACCGGGGTGGGGGGAGGGGGGTGGAGGTTTGTTCCAAGAACAATCAGAAAAAAACCCAAGCTATCAAATAACCACAACCATCATCATTAATCACTACTACCATTATTATTACCTTTTCAAGTTGGAATGGGTGGCAAAGATCATGGTGGTTTTAAAAGAATGAATTCTAGCAAGTCTAAAATCCTTGAGCAACACCAATGTTAAGTTCAAACTAAAAAAAACAAAAACAAACAAACAAACAAAAACACATTGTCTTTCTTTTACCAGATCTACATTATAGCTCAAGCAAATACGCTTACAGGCATTTTTTGAAACAACTTAAATGGCAAGTTGGAAATCAAATGCTTTTGACACAATAGCAATTTTGATGAGTGAACTGCCGATGAATATACCATATGGATGAATTCCTCTTAAAGTGCATGTGGGTGTATTTAAGGAGAAGACATCTGGGGCAAAACATGTTCAAACTCTTTCAAAAACCCAGACATTTGCCTCCCATCCCAAAAAAACATCATTTGAGGTAAGTCCAGATACCAGGAACCTCTACAATGTCCAAGTCTACAAGCATAGAGAAGACTAGAGAGAAGAGACCCTTAAAATTCAATATCAGAGTAGGTGGCCATGTGAAGCCACCCTGCTCATTTCCAGCAATCCACCATTGTTCTCGAACATTCTTCAGCCACATAACTTTGCTCATACTTGTTAAATTGATCAGGCCTTCTAGCCGCTATTGAGCCATGTTTCACTGACTTCAAAATGTAGCCTATTGCTATAATTTGAGCTTAAATGTGAGACTGTGTGAATAGTTCTTAACAGTCTTTGTCTTGCAGGTTTTGATTCAATGACTTAGCATGCTGAGATTGTTGTAGTTTATCCAAACCCTCTCTATGTTGTATCACACTTGAGGGGTTCCAGTGTTTTCAAGGTTTAATCTGTTAGTAGTGGCATTCTAGGGAAGGCTCAGCCCTGCTCTGATAGTACCATGTGGTGAGGAAGGCCCTACCACACCACAGTCAGCCCAGCAACCATCCAGTCTGAACCAGCTTTTGAGACTGAACCCTGTTAGAAGGCCTGTTCTTACTGTTCCTTCATCTCCTTCACAAGTTGGCAGTCAAAATCATCACTTTTAGTGCCAATTTCTCTTGATGAAGGTCTATTCTTGTGCTCTTGCCTGATAACAAGCCTGTCCCAGTCATCTAAAAGCTGTCTTCCCAGACTCTAAGTAAGTGTCCTGAGTCCTCCAGCGCTAGCCAGATCACTTTTCCCAAGGTCCCACCCACCCTCTCCTTAACCATCATCATAAGTTGCTTGCTCATAGGGTAAATGGGAACAGACTGTGGCTTCACCATGTTCTGGCTGAAAATAAAATCAAAGCAAATCAAGAATGGATCAAGCTACACAGAAAAGTGAGAAAGTAATGAAGCATTAACTCTAGTTGTGATTGATGCTTGCTAGGTAGAAAATGTGGAACATGCTTCCTAGAACAGATTATGGCAAGCACTAGCAAAGGAACACTGCTTCTTCCACTGTGTATCACAGCTAAGAGTCTCAGCCAGCCATGTGTTAGTGACACCAGTGAGATGGCTTTTCCTCTCTCGTGTCCCAGTACCAACCTGATTTTGTTTGAAACTTCTACACACACTCTGAATTTAGCAAAAGCTGGACATATCCTAGACACATCCACACCCAGGTGCTGAGCGTACCTTGCATGTATGTGGCCCTCAATGAGTACACGCTAAATGAATAAATATGAGATTGAAATCTCTCAACATCTCCTATTGTTTCCTCCTTGGAAGTGTGAGGGAGCTCCCACCAAAGGTTTTTCACAAAAAAGAAATTTCATTAACAAGTGAACAAGATGCTATGCCTACAAAATGTCAGTCTCTGAGGTTGGTGAGTCTTACTTTGAAAGCAAAAACAAAAGTTTCTAGATTCCTGTATAAGACACGCACGCACACACACACACACACACACACACACAGAGAGAGAGAGAGAGAGAGAGAGAGGAGTGGTGGAAGAAGTTTAGGGAGAAAATTATTTCATTTAATAACAAGAATGGACTTGCGTGCAGGGATAGTCATGTTGCTCCTTTAATGCTTCTCTTAGTCAGAGTGTTTTTGTTTTTATTTCTTTTTTTAATCACATAACTTATGTGGAGAAGACTTTTGTTAGCTATCTCTGGAATCAAAGAGGAGTAAAGTAACTCTTACCAAAATTAAATCACCAGAATACTTCTGCTGTCAAGAAACCAGCAGAGCTCTATCTCCAATAAACAATTTCCTAATCTTCTTTTGTACATCCCAAAGAAATAGTGTCTGATTCCAAAAAGCAGAAGAGAATAAACTGAAGGATTTCTCTCACATTTGTCTTTCAAATAAAAGATGTTATGCAAGAAGGGCCAGTGAAATAGGTCAGTGGGTCAAGGTTTTTGTTGCCATGCCTGAGAGCCTAGGTCAGTCTCTGGAACTCAGATGATAAAAAGACAGAACCAATTAACTGAAGTTGTCTTCTGACCTCCACACTAGCATGGCAGTGAGAGCACACACACACTCGGGGGGGGGGTTAAGGGGAGAGGAGAGTAAATCAATGTAATAAAAGATGTATTGCAAGATCAGATGTAATATGGAAAACACAGTTTGGTAAGATCATGGTAAATAAGTCACTTTGAAAATCATATGTATTTTTTTCACATGCCTGTAGCTTTCAGTGGAAACATTACAGTAACTAAAAATATACTTAAGTCTCCTGGCTAAGAGCATAGCCCCTGGAGTCAGGCAGACTTGAGCTTGAGTTTGTTCTGTCTCTTTCTTCCTATATTTCCTGAACTTTCTCCATGCCTTGACTTTTTTTTGTTGTTGTAAATGGTTTATTGACAACTTCTATTTCACAGGGTAGTGATAAACTTTATGGAACCGCCCAAGAGGAACACTCACACAGTACCTAGCACAGAAAATGAAATAAAAATTTACTGTTAGAGCCATGTTGCTTGCAGTGCATCATGCAATGAATCCAAGAGAAAATCATTTTCACAGAAATTGGTTGATTAGATAGAAATCATATAGAAGGGTCTTATCTGTGAGATGAGCATAGCTATTCCAAGAAAGTATCCAATGAGCAATTCAGTAGCTAACTACAAGTCATTTGGGATGAAAAAAAATGTAGGTGTCTATATTAGTGTACTGTCAATGTGGTTTAGGAGGGTCGTGGACTGAGGCAGAAAAGAGGCAAGACAATCTAGTGTGCTGTAGAGAGATTCCAGCTCCCTGTTCACAAACAAAATTAGCCTCTGGAAATTTTCATGGCTCCACCAAAAAGCTGGCTCAAAGCCCTGAGAAGGTAATGAATTGTATGTCTCTCCCCCTTGCCTTTTGCTAGCAACAAAATGGGGCTTGAGTCTCAAGATAAGCATTACACACAGACACACAGACACACACACACACACAATGGTGCAAGCCCTGAACTTGAGGCTCTCCAAGGTGCTGAGATTGGCTCTCCACAGTCAAGCTCCTTCCCGTAGAAGTTTACAACACCCTGGTGTTGGTGTCTTTTCATTTCTTTCGCTAGAGATTCTACAGAACTCATAGAGGACACATGTTGCTCATGTGATCTCTGGCTTATTGAGGGAGTAACAAACAGCGCAAAGTGCTGAGCCCTCAGAAAGGTGTCTGGGTGGAGTATTTGTGGAGATCAAGAAAGATGAAGGCAGTCCTGTTAAGAGTCTTTGTAATGAAAATGTCTATGACAGGCCATAGAGAGTACATAAGGTTAGGAAACCAGTAGGCTCATTGGCAGAAATTCCAGTGGAGAAAAGAGTATGGACATGGACGAAGGGCCAGTGGGGATGGAGCGGGTCATAGCTGGGGGGTTCTGAGACGGTTTGTGACACTGCAGGAGGGAGCATAGGAACTCTGCTGGGCCTAGGGACTCTTAGGAGTATTAGCACTGGAAATTGGAACAACAATCACAGATGCTAGGGCTGTTGTTCACTTTGTTTCACTAATGGGGAAGTTCAGAAATAGAGACATTAGGATTCAGGATATGAAGTTCTGAGCCCGCAACCTCACAGCCTGTGTGTGAGTTGGGAGTCCCACTCAGCAGTCTGACTGCTAATGATGCACCTCTCCAAAGCTCAGTCTAGGCTCGCCTCCACAAGACAGCCACCCACAAGCTCTAAGACATGGAACTGGAAGGAACTTTAGTGCAGAGATTTGTTTACAGTTTTCCCGAACTAAGACTTAAGTAATCTTTCAACAACAATAATAATTTTTTTAAAAAAAGATGGGGCAAAGGGATTGAGAGATGCCTTAACAGTTAAGAACACGAATACCTCTCTTGCAGGGGACCCAACACTGTTTCTCAACAGTCACTGAGGGTAACTCACAATCACCTACAATTCCAGTTCCTGGGGGACCTGGCACCTCTGGTCTCTGCAGGCACACATACACACACACACACACACACACACACACACACACACACACAGAGAGAGAGAGAGAGAGAGAGAGAGAGAGAGAGAGAGAGAGAGATGCAGACACATACATATACAGCTACACATAATTTCAAAAAATAACTAAAACTAATTTTTTTTACTTATTTATTTATTTTGGTTTTTAGAGACAAGGTTTCTCTGTTGTAGCCCTGGATGTTCTAGAACTCACCATGTAGACCATACTAGCCTCAGAGATCTGCCTGCCTCTGCTTCCCAGCTTCTGAGATAAAAGGTACACAGCACCACTGCCCAGCAAATCTAAATTTTTAAAAGGCAAAAAGGTCACCCAACTATATCTCTGAGTTCTAAAAGACAATGATGACAAAGTGTTTACAGAGTTTTCACACAGGATTTTATATCCATGGTCTCCCAGATCTCACAAGGTCTTAAGAATATTTTTTTAAATTCTGCAGGTAGAAAAGTGTCCCACCTAAGAAGAGTGTTTATCTTGGACTTAGGCAAAGTTTTGGGTATGACTAATGTCAGAATACTATCCAAATATCAAGAGAAGAAGTCTCTTGTTCTGTTGTTACTTTTATTATTTGAGGGGTTTATATAATGTACATTTATCATATTCTTTCTCAACCCCCATCTCCTCCCAGATCCTTCTCAATGCCTTACCCATACAACTTCATATTCTTTCTCTAGAGAGACAAACAGACAGACAGATAGACAGAGAAAGAATATAAACACTAAAAAACATGGAGTCTGCTTTGTGTTGGCCAACTACTCCTGAGCATGGAGCCTCCCTGGTGAGGGTTAGTACACCCATTGTCAGTCCCGTAAAGAACTGATTTTCCCTCTCCAAGAAGGTATCATTTGAAACTCTGTGCCCATTTCCCCTACTCTGTTCTAGGATTTTGTCTGGCTTGAGTTTGCTTCCAGGACTTCATGAGTTTATATGTGCATGCTATATCTGGAAAATGCTATTTCCTTAAAATCTTTCACCACCTTTGGCTGTTGCCAAGATTATTGGTTGCTTTCCACAAACTGACAGCAAGTCCCATTCCTGAAGAGATCACCCATACAACTCATTAAACATGGAGAAGTTGAGCTGGTGCCACATAGAGTCATTACCCTTATGTTCCAGTGTCCTTTATACAGAAAGGTACTCTGCATTGCAACCAAAACAGAAATGTAAACAGTCAGTCACAAACCCTTTGATCTACAGTGGTCTTGCCTATAAGATACATTAAGGCAATGGTGACACAAACCTGTGCAAGTAACCAAACAATAACTCATTTGACTTAAGGCCCACTCCACAAGATGGAACACATATCCAAAATTACTTGGTTGACTAAAAAATACAGAGACTAGGTATCCAAGGGACCTAGGGTAAAATCAAATAACACTAGTCTTTAAAGGGAGGCAGTGATAAAATGACTCTTAATGATATTCTGCTACTCCTAGGTCAGCTGCTTTTTTATAGCACCCAGAACCACCAGCCCATGAGTGGCATCTGATCTGGGACCAACCCCCACATCAATAATCAGTCAAGAAAATATCCTACTGGACAGTTTGGTGGGGACACTTTCTCAACTGTGGTTCACTCTTCCAAAATGACTCTAGCTAGTGCCAGTTTGACATAAAACCAGCCATTGTGCACACACTCATGTGCACATACACATGCATGCATACACACATACACATGAGTACGCACACACATGAGAAAAAAATGCAATGTCTGCCTTTCTGGACTGAGTTATTTGACCACTCAGGATGACTGTTTCTACCTCCATCCATTTACCCACAAACTTCATAATTCCATTTGTCTTAACAGCTGAATAATGCTCCATTTTCATTATCCAGTCATCAGTGGATGGGCATCTTGACTGTGTCAAGTTTCCGGCTGTTATGAGTAGAGAAGAAATGAGTGTGACTGAGTGTCTCTTCAGTGAGATGGAGAGTCCTTTGGGTATACGCCCAAGAGTGGTATAGCTCAATCTTGTGGTACACTTATTTTCAGTTTTCTGTTTCTAAATTTTGAGCCACTTAAGAAACAAAAGAGAGTGAAAGCAGGTGTGAGTGGAAGCAACAGAAGGAGTTCATGGCTGCCAAAGTGTTTGAGTCCATCGGAAAGTTCAGCCTGGCATTAGCAGTTGCAGGAGGCGTTGTGAACTCTGCTTTATATAATGTGGATGCTGGACAGAGAGCTGTCATCTTTGACCGATTCCGTGGTGTACAAGATGTTGTGGTAGGGGAAGGGACTCACTTTCTCATCCCTTGGGTACAGAAACCAATTATCTTTGACTGCGGCTCTCGACCACGGAATGTACCAGCCATCACTGGTAGCAAAGACTTGCAGAACGTCAACATCACACTGCTCATCCTCTTCCAGCCGCTAGCCAGCCAGCTTCCTTGTATCTACACCAGCTTTGGCGAGTACTATGATGAGCGGGTGTTGCCGTCACTCATCATGGATGACATGTCCCTGACACATCTGACCTTCGGGAAGGAGTTCACAGAGGCAGTAGAAGCCAAACAGGTGGTTCAGCAGGAAGTGGAGAGACCCAGATTTGTGGTGGAAACGGCTGAGCAGCAGAAGAAGGCAGCCATCATCTCTTCTGAGGGTGACTCCAATGCAGCTGAGCTGATCGCCAACTCGCTGATGGCCTCACTGAGCTGCGGAAGCTGGAAGCTGCAGAAGACACTTCGTACCAGCTTCCTGCTCTCAGAACATCACCTACCTTCACAGTCCGTGCTTCTCCAGCTTCCCCAGTGAGGCCAACCTGGCCACGGCCTCCATCATTCTGAATGACGCCTTCCTTCTGCTCCACGCCAGATATCACCTTGAAATTTAATGATTGGCTTAAAGTGAAGGAAATAATGGTAAAATCACTTTAGATCTCAAAAAAAAAAAAAAAAAAAGAAAAGAAAAGAAACAAGAAAAGTCACTACACATATGAAAATTTTCTACATACAAATAGCCAACTAGAACCTACTTGGTAATAAAAGAAATGTTGGGAATGAATTTACTTTACTTGTAATAATAATTATAATAACATTATATATTATATGTATAATATAATTATATTTATTATGTATATGATAAATATATACTAATATAAATATATTATACATATATGATATAAACATACTTATAAATATTATTACATTTACCTATACTAATAATTATAATAACATTATTATATATATTACATATATAATGTTATAATTATTATTATTACAGGTAAATTATATATACTACATATATTGTATAATATAATAATAAACTTGAATAATTAGGTGAATGATTCTGCTATGGTTTGTATCTTACATTTATCACCAAGGTGAGAAAAGTCTCTGCCTCAATAAGCAGCCATGAGAATTAATAATACACATCTATGACTACAGAATCTGGTAACCTCAAAAAAGATACTCTCATCTGTGTTCCTTAGAGCATTGTCTACACAGAAGAATCCACATCCATGTTGAATAAGTGCATAAATAAAAAATTTAGTATTAAAAGTTTGAGATGTGGTATATATACACAGAGTATAATATATTATTCAACCTCAAAAGGGAAGAAAACTCTGACACATGCTGTAATATGAATGGACCCTGGAATATTGCATTTGATTTTAAAAAGCTAGTCAGGAGATAAACAGCATTATTCTACTTACAGAAGGTAACTGGGAAGATGAATTAAAACAGATAGACATGGGATGATGGTTGCTAAGAAGTGGGAGTAGCAAAGGATGGAAGACTGTGTCTAATGTATTCAGAGTTTCAGGTTCAGAGAATAACATTCTGGAAATGGACTGCAGTGTCAATCACAGAACAAGACACAGAACATGCTTAATATCATTGACCTTGTGCTTGAAGCTGTTTACAATAGAGTGTCATAGTGTGTGTGTGTGTGTGTGTGTGTGTGTGTGTGTGTGTGTGTTACCATTATTTTAAAAGAATTTTCAGGGGGTATTGATTTAATTTAGCAGTAGAGCACTTGCCTAGAATGTACAAGGTTCTAGCTTGGATTCCCAGCACCACAAAAAGATAATTTAATGCAAAAATTAAGACATTTCAGACAAAAAATTAATTGGAATTACTACAGCATGAGTATAACATTGATGAAATAAAAATGTTTTTTAAATATTTTCCACATGTTAATATTTTAAGGTAAATAAGCAACATATAAAGTCTAGCCACATAAATTGTATTATGTATTTAAATAAAACTAACATCTAGTTACAAAGTCCAAATAATAATGATAATAATAATATATTTAAAATATTAACATATTATTATATTACATATAATTATATACTATATATTGTAATATATAATTATAAATAATAAATAGCTTACTACCAATATAACAAAACACCTGAAATAAACAAATTAAAAGGTAGAAATGTTAATTTTGGCTCATGTTTCATGCCAGGGGTACTTGGCCAAACAAAAGGCTCTCACTGTGTGGCTCAGGCTGGGCTCTAAGTCTGGTTCCACTTCTGCTCCCACTTCTGCTTCCCAAGGTCTGGGACTACAGATGTGCACAAGAACTCCCAGATTTCCCCATCTTCCATGAAGACAGAGAGGTAGACCACTATAAACACTTCTACAGAAGGCCAGGCAGCTGATAATCATCAATTTAACACATGGAGCCTTATAGATCTATGTGCCTCCCATGATTCTGCAAGGATGTAGATGATCACATTGACCTTTTAATAACTTACTGGCCCCTATAGAAATGGTGTCATGCTACACCTGGCTTTACCTGTCTTTTGCACAGTGAAGATCATTGCCCCAGTCCCCTAGGGACAGGTCTAACAGGACAGAGGCAGCTAGGGATCTAAGCAGATACCCACCAATTACCTGAGCACATACTAGCTGGGAATCAATTATCAACTAAGAAACTAGTCTAAAGCTGGTTTAGGAGCCTGGGTCCCTATCAAGTCTCAAACACAAATCATTTATTAGCAACCTTCATGCTGACCCATCCCTAACAGCTGCTAGCCCAGTTTTCAGGAAAGAACTGTGGGAAAAGTACAGGCAAATTCTCTCAAGACTAAATCTGAAAAGCCAAGACAATAAGGCTAAGATAAAGAATTTTTCTGAGTAGTAGCAACCATAACAAACATGTAGTAAGAGCTGCCACATGCCAGACTGAGGACTAATGAATCAAGATATTTTATTTCACTCACCCATTCAACCCTACAAAGAAAATACTTCCATTTGATACAGAGATACAAAACCACCAATGTACAGAAAAACAGAAAGGAAAGAAAACAGGAAGAGAGGGAGGGAAAAAGGAGGGAAGGCGGGAGGGAGAGAGAAGGGGAGAAGGAAGGGATTGGGTAAAGGACAAAGTGAGAGGGATGAGAAAGAATGACTAAACACTAAACTCCTGGAAGGAATTCAATGTATTCTACATGTATGTAGAAAAATGCCATGATGAAGCTCATTGTTTTATACTGTTTATATATTCTAATCATGTATGAAAAGACCTGTAACAAGAAATCTTCTAAGGATCCAAAATACTATGAATGAGAAACTGAGCATTCATCTTCTTTTGGAATAATAGAAATGGTCTGGACATTAATTTGATTCATGTTCTGTAAACTCAGACTAAAATGGCCAAATTTTAATCATCTCCAAATTAAACACATGCACACACACACACACACACACACACACCACTAGGGGGAGGAGAGAGAGGGAGGAGAAGGACAGGGACAGGGAGAGGGAGGGAAGGAAGAAGTAGGAGAGAGAGTTTGTTTTGTTTTCTCATTTATAGCTTCTTGGGAGCGATGGAAAATTTGGCAATCCTATTAACCATAGTTTACAATAAAATGTCACTAAATGGGTGTTTTATATGCCCTTTGTTTCTCATTATCCTTGGAAGATTATCAAGAGTTGAATGAAACTAATGCTTTGGGATTTCACCGTCTCACAACCAGAACCCGGAGCCTCTCCAAGGCTAACAGCTGGAAGTGACTTGTTCATGCTGGTGGGTGTGCTAGGAACTAAGCTTTGTGGAATGTCCTCTGGGCCACAGAAGCCCCTCAACAACCCTCCAGCGCAGGCATGGCCCGTGCTTCTATTTCAGAAGTAGCTGAAGCCTCCTGTGGTTACATAACTTGTTCGAGCAGTAAAGCAGAGGAGTTAGACTTGGAAACCAGGCAGCTGTACTCTGGCATTCCCCTCTTCAGTGCTAGCTAAACACTAAGCTGAATACACTTGGAACACACAGGGAGAAAAAGCTCATCTTTCAATCAGATGGACCAGTTGCTTGGTGTGAAAATAGAATAATGTGATTTGGCTGGTTGTTTTTAGTGGCGTTACAGACAATCTCCTCAGAAGGACATCATCCCTCACTTACCAAGATGGTCTGACCTCCACCCAGAAAGCTCAGATGAGGAGTGACTGAGATGCCAGGATGTTACCAAGTAGGCATTGCATTCACTTGATCATTCTACATTGGCAGGGCACGCTGGCCACACAGGCCACCACACAGGTCAGGTCACATCCACAGGGCTGGAGCACTTACTCTCTCCAAGACTTTAGCCAGCTGACTGACCTGTGATAAAACTGAAGGCTATATCCCTCAGGGCTAGTATTTAATTCTCTCAGAACCATGCCAGGCAAGCACATTATTACTTCTGCTCACAGAGGGGTAATCCAAGATTTGATTGGTTAAGTATAGCTGGGATTCTTAGCAGCTCTGTTGACCCTGGAGGCTGCTCTCTCAAGCAATATGTGAGGGTCTGCAGGAAAATATAGACATAGTTACTTTGTCTTAGCCATCGAACTCCTGCACATAGACACACAGGATTCTAAGTCAACATAACACTGAGAGACGCATACATTGGTGATATTAGGATATTACTGTACCATTGCTCACAATAACCACATTATGGAATCAGCTTAGGTGTCTGTCAACAAATGGATGGTTTGAAGATAATGCAGTTTGCAAGCACAGTGGAATTTCATTCAGTCATTAAGAACAAAGCTATGATGTTTGAAGGCAAATGGATGCACCCAGAGAGTATCTTCCTACATGAACTAAGTAAAATTCAGAAAGATAAAAGTAAAATGTTTTCTCTCACTTGTGGATTCTAGATCTTACATAAATGTATAAACTTGTATGTGTACATAGGGCATGAAAATGGATGTAAGACTTGGGGAATGAATAGGAAAAAATAGGAAGTAAAATTTGAGGAGACAGGGAGGGTGAGGTTGTCATGGCCAAAGCACATGGTATATTGTACAAAAATGTCTTTATGAAATCCTTCACTGTGCATAATGGATATGCACCAATAAAAATGTTTAACTGTTAAGCCTCAAAAAACACAATCTACAAAATGAAAACTATCTCACAACAAGGGAAATATGCTTATCCTTTGTATCTGAGAGGAACTTGTATACAAAATTTTATATGAAAACATTATATTTAAAAATCGATAGTGAAAGTATAAAATCCAATGTGAAGCTCCACAGCTTTAGAATGGCTCTTTCAACAGCAAAGACATTCATTGAGATGGATAGATTTTGGGTATGGTTAATGTGGGGGTCTGATGTTTATTTTATTTACAAGGTTTTTATCATCAAGTTTATTTTTTTAAAAATGAACTCTTATAATTTTTATAACTCAATACAACACAAAATTTCAAAAACAGTTCAATTTCAAAAACTAAGCAAAGAATTTAAATAAACATTTCTTCAAAGACGGTATAAAAATATAGACAAATGAACAGTTATTTAACATCATCTTGCAATATGCACATTAAAATCAGAATCATCCCTAGTGTAGGGGAATTTGAGGGCAGGGAGGCGGAAGTGGGTGGATGGGTGGGGAAACACCCTCATAGAAGCAAGGGAGGGAGGATGGGATAGGAGGTTTCAGGGGGTGGGAACCAGGAAAAGGGATAACATTTGAAATGAAAATAAAGAAAATATCCAATAAAAAATCAGAATCATGCCTTTAGAGTAGGTATAATAAAGAGATAAATGGATGTGATAGTTTAAACTCTTACATCATGGAGGGCACATAATTAATATAGCCAACTATCAAAAATAGTTTAATAATTCCTCACAATGGTAAACACAGAACTACCATATGATTGAGTAATTCCATTTCTCAGTATCTCCCTAAAGGAAATAAATACATCACACACATACAAAAACACATGAGCATTTATTTACAGAGCATCATTTTTGATAGGCAAGAGTGGAAGCAATCTAAATGCCACCAACTGTTGAAAGGATATTACTCATAGATAAAATAAATAAGTACTGGTGCATCTGAAAACATTAATGAATCTGAAAGCATTACATTAAGTCAAAGAGACCAGTCAGAAGCCCACATTTTGAATGACGCCATTTGTGTGAGCAATCCAGAACAAGCCAACCCGTAGATAAATAGTTACGTGAGTTGGAGCAAGAGGGAGGGTAACAATGGCAAGTGGCCTCTGGTGGGCACACAGCTTCTTTAGGATGATGAAAATATCATAACATAAATGGGGAGGGTTAACAATTCTGTGAGCATACTGTGAGCATTCAATTTAATCACATGCTTTCAATGGGTAGATTTTATAGTGTGTGGTAAATCAAGAAAAGACTATAAAAATTTTATATGAACTAGAACTGACGTTACAAGCTTTAAATTCTCTGGAACTGCATTATTTGAGGACCTCTTCCTACTGGTTTCACCTCCAGAAGAAAGGTTCTAATGGTGAAGGGTTTTCTATCCCTCACCTCACAGAGATAATGTGTACACACACTATCAAGCCACAGCACAACTCTGCATCCAGAGTCCTGTACAGACATAAGTCCTCCTAGTGAGCTCTGAATCATTCAAAGATTAAAATCATTTCCTTCTATAGCACTTCACAACACACACAGACACACGCACACAGAGAGAGAGAGACAGACAGACAGACAGACACACAACACACACACCCCACAGAGGCAAAGGTGAGGGTTGAATCTGAGTTGAAAGCTCAAGGTAAATTTTCTTATGAGTCCAAACTAAAGAGAACAACAAAAATGATAGGTAAAGCTAACCCAAGAATCCTAGTTATGTGGCCTTCCCTAAAGTCACGGCTCCATCACTTAGTGGATTTGGCTGTAGTGTGAGGAATTTATGTTACACAAAATCTTGGGAGCATTACTGAACAATGGGCTATTGAAAAAACTTATAAGTTCTCTCTTTCTCTCTCTCTCTCTCTCTCTCTCTCTCTCTCTCCTCTCTCTCTCTCTCTCTCTCTCTCTCTCTCTCCTCCCTTCCCTCCCTCCCTCCTACAGATTTTTATCTGTGAATCCAAACTATGATAGACTAGGTCTTCTCAGGAAGCAAGACAGCTAATGAGATTTTTTTTATAATCCCCTCCATTCCTATTACCTATAATATTTAATGATTTCTTTTCAATTCTGCTGGCCCTGGCAGTCCTTTCTCTGTTTTACTGTTGTTCATTTTTAACTTAATAACCTCCTCATTCTATGCATCATCTCTCTGAAAATTTCGGGGAATAGCCATGTAAGAGAAATGCACTCTTTGGATGTAGAACAGTACATTATGTGTAGACTTTTCTATTATGTCCCATTTGTTCTGCGTGGACATCATTGACTGAACTCAGTGACAAACCAAAATGACCGAAATGTTTTCCATTTGCAAAGGACAGCTTATTTAGCAGATCTATAATAGTGTTTATTTTCTTTACCATTAGACATCACTTGGTGTGTTTGTACCACAAACTAATTCTGAGTATCTGCCTACCAAATCTGAACTACACATCACAGTCAAAAAAGATTAATAGCTCAATATTCTGCTTTTTTTTTAAGTTCTTTCTTAACCATAAGGAAGAAGAAAATTATCCACACATCTCTGGCTACTAAATTTTTCAGGATTCTTATTTTTAGTACCAACTTTAAGTTGTCTCATAGAGTGGTAACAATAACAATGGTAGCTAATGATTAAAATGGACCAGCCACTATTAAAAGACAAATAAGTAGTAGGTGGCAAATATAGATGATTGATTGATTGATTGATGAACAGCTAAATAATGGATAATAGATAGATAGATAGATAGATAGATAGATAGATAGATAGATAGATAGATAGATGATAGACCAAACAGTGACCCTGTGAGACAGGTATTATCATCCTCAATTTACAGATGAAGAAAGAAGAAATTGAGGTACAAAGAGCCTAAGAAACTTATCCAAGAGCATACAACTAATAAGTGGCATGACCAGGAATTTAAATGAGGAATCTGGTTCCCAAGCACAAGCTATGGTGCCATGGAGCTGAGATTTAATAACCTCCTTAAGTGATTAACTGGAGGACACAGAACAATGAATGAAATTCATGACAGAAAAATTCCATATACTCATCCCTATACATCTTTCCAGGCATGTGAACTTCAGGAAGCTTCCCAAGACTATAAGAATAAAAAGGACATTGTTCTGCCATCCCTCCTCCCGTTTCTCTCCTACCTCCTCCTAGATGGAAAGGTAGAAGTACATTGATACTGAGATGTTTATAGAGAGAAGCATGTGCTTGTAAAGCTAGCCTGTTCCCAGGAACCCAGACGTCAGTCTATAACACATAAGATCAGTGAATCGTTGATTTATCATGAGCATATGAATAAAACAGGATTCTGATGATTGAACAGATATGGATAATAAATCTTCAGGAAATGGTAGTTTGGAACTCAGTTCTAATATTGCTTTTTAATCTTATCTGCTCTTGGTTTTGACTTAAGACTGGGGAGTGTGATTAAAGTTGGGCTTTATCCATTACTTTAAAACTCTATCTGTAGTTTCCTGATCATTAATCAGACAAATTAGTCAGGCTGTTCTTTCTTGGATTCTGAGACAGGCTCAGAACTCACAGGCACAAAACACTTGCACATTTGGAAGTGTGTAGACATGGCACCATTCTTTGTTCAGTGATCATGGTTTCCTGGGTTCTTGGAATTTCAATCGGTAGCAGCAGGTCCCCACAGAACAGTGCACTGACATGTCTAGAAAGTGAAGATGAGTTCAGCTGAGGTAACTGCCATCAGGTGAGAGGAACAAACATCTAGGGAGCTTGACTCACCTGTTGGGAAATCTCAGCCTGGTTTTCAAGGGCCAAGGAAGCCAGTTTGTAGACATTTGCACATTGAATTGTCCCAACAGCACCCTGAGGGTGCCTCATAATCCTCAGTAAAGAGAGAGAAAGCAGAGCCAAGATTTGAGTCAAATTGTTAACCATCTCACCTGCCCATTTAACCATTGCCACATCCCTAATTAAACATACATTAAACAGAACCTTTTGTTTGGAAATTCCTTTTTAAAAGCAGTTCAAGCCATTCCAGCATGCTCAATAGTTTTTTTTTGTTTTGTTTTGTTTTGTTTTTGTTTTTTTTTTTTTTTTATCAGCACAGATCCAAAAGTATTTCTCTCCAGATCCAGATTCTCTCCTAGTTGAGTTTTAGGAGTGAGGTTTCATTTCTCAAATATCCCCCTCAAATGTACATAAGGGTTATAGGTAACAATTCTAACAGAAGTGACCCTAACTTAGCTTATGTTCGTGTTGATGTATTTTGCTAAACCACCATTATGCTTGAGTAATAAATACATGCTGGTTGTGGATGTAGCATAGTGCATCCTATCTCCATCTCAGGGGCATCACCCCATTCAACCACCTGGGTGACCTTCTGAGATAGGCAAATGGAGAGACATTATTGCTCCAGCTTCACAGAATGAGAACTGAGGCTTTGCCTGCTAAGTACCCTAGTAAATCTTGGAAGCCACCTGCTTGATATCTGCATCCGTGTTCTCCTTATTTCCTCTTCAATTAGAGTTTTTATTATAAGTATATATTTACCACAAAAAAGCATCTTTTGTTATGACATTTTGAAACCCAATGAATCTCTGTTCTTGTCCTGATTCTACACTGCTTTCCATGAATATGTAATGTTATTTATGCATGCATGAGTTGGGTTGTTATCAGTCTTTCGTATAGATTTCAGAATCTCAAGACAGGTCATTTCAACAGATAAACAATGTCAGCTTACTGCATACTATAATCTAAAGTTTTAAAATCCTTTGCAGTCACAAGAACATTTGTGGAATTTCATAATGCAAATTTTAGAAAATGATTCACAAACAAGAAAGCAAATTAATAATCTGTTTCCATACAATGAAATATTATATATCAGTCAAGATGCCTCATGCTAAGAACTTGAATGAAACATACAGAGGTGGAAACAAAGAAGCTGATTCCCAAGTGTGCCTTTTATAGAAATATATGAAATTTCTCTAGTATTGCCAAAATACATTTTAAATGTATATGAAAATAGTAGTGACAAAATTCAGACCATAATAATCTTCCCTTATCCACACAGAATATGTTCTAGGACCTTCACTGAATGCCTAAAGCTACAGACTTATTGAACTCTAGATTTACCATTTGTTTTTCTAAGCACACATACTTAAGGTAAAGTTTAAATTATAAATTAGGCACAGTAATACCACAGTTTCCATTAATTTTGGAGTCCTTTAAGAGAATGTGAAGCTTCAGCAGGAACTGATGGCAAACTGACACCATTCGACATGCCCATGCATGCAAATAAACATTGGTGCATGAGTAGAGGAAGGGGAGTGTACACAGTGGGGCTACACAGGAGACAGAAAGCAGACCAACGTGCGGTGTCTTTCACTCTGTGAGAATACCTGCCTGAGCAGGATGTGAAGGTATGCTGCCGAAAACTAGAAAGGGCAAATCAGGGTTGACCAGGAGTGGAGGGAAGCAGAGGCCCCTGAGATGTTTCTATGGAATCAGGTTTTGTCCCCATGTTCTGCCCTAACGCAGAAGTGTTTTCAGCAGTCAGCCGTGGGGACAGATTGAATGTGGGCCAGTAAAGAAAGCTTCCCCCATCCTAATCCTATGAAGGAATTACTCAGGCAGATTGCCACACTGGAAGTATTTTACCATTTGTCATAGGTGAGTTACACAACTCAGTTAGTGATTATATTACCACCGTAGCTGCTATGTGCACAGGGAAGGTTCAAGGTTGTTTCTTGTTGTTGAACTTTGGTTTTAAATGGAATTGGATTAGTTCGTTCTTTGTCTTGGTGTTAAAAGAGAACGAAAACATAAATTCTGTCCTCTCTCGAGTTTGTGCGAAAAGCTGCATTCTGGCTCATTCAGCACATGCTGGGCCCTGCGTCTAACCTTGGTCCGTTGTTTAGATTTATAAAGTGTGAGATCATTGTCAGTTTCATTTATCTCTGTTATTAAATTTACTGGGCCTCCTCCAAATGACATTATATCTTCTTATCTAATTCAAATAAATGTCTTACTCATAGCTGGGATGTAGATGGTGAGATCTCATCGTTAACTCAATAATTGAGATAATCTCATTGTTTTGTTTTCCTAATGGAATCTTGATTTGATTGTTCATGCCTGAAATTCTACTCAGTTTCTTCAAACTTCTCTTTAAACTGCCATTCTTGAGAACCCTACAAGTTTCTGAAAGGATGGGTTCATCCTTCTCTGTCTTCAGCAAGCACCTATGGCTTGGATTCTAGAATTATGCTTAATGTTATTGGTAAAGACAAAATGTCCTAAGGAAAATCTGTATGCTCCAATGGAATGACACCGGTGACGTCAATCACCCCAGGGCAGGCCTCATGTCCAGGAGTAGTTAACCAGTAAATAATGGAACTCCACAGCTGGTTCCTGATGGTGTTGAGTCCTCTCCTTTTTTTCTTGTGGTTTCAAGGTGATATATTTTGTTTTCTAGGTTTGGGGCACTTTATTGTTGTACTGTTTTGTTTGTTGGATTTTTGTTGTTGTTGTTGTTTGTTTTGGTGTTTGAAAAAGAACTTAAAAGTTGAATGGGTAAGAATATGATCAAAATATATTTAAATTTAAAATTGTTTTAAGTAAGAAAAATTACAAAATTTAAAAAATGAAAAGAAGATCAATTTAGAACACTAGATTAATTAGAGTCATTTGGTCATAGGGTTGACCTTTGTTACATGTTAAATTTCATAAAAGAAACTGGAGATTTAAAGAGAGAGAGAGAGAGAGAGAAAGACTAACCCTCCTAGTGATGTAGGGTCTAAAGGGCTAGTAGGTTTGAGCCTGAGTCCTCTGATGATTTGACCTCAATTTTCACATTAGTGAAATGGAAATCAGTAAGAGTGGCTCTGTAAAGATATAAAATGTAACTGAGATTATCTTCACTCTCAATTTAGGTGGGGTGCTTTATAGTAACCATTCTGATCTTAAGTAAATAAAGGACTATATATTTAACTTGATTGTAAATAGCGATTTATCATTTAAAGATTCAGATCAGGGCATGGCGAAATAGTTCAGTCAGATAGGTGCTTACTAAGCAAGCATGAGGACATGAGTTTTAAGCCCAGAAACCACATTGAAAAACAGAGCCTAGTGCAGCAGTCTATACATAATCCCATCACTGGGGAGGTAGAGACTGGGGATTCACTGGCTAGCCAGCCTACTCTACTTAGCAAATTCCAGGACAGTGAGAGATGCTGTCTCAAAATAACGGTAGGCAATAACCAAGTTATCTTCTGACCTCTAGAAGCACAGTTCTACCCACACTCATGTAAACCTACACAAATAAGCATACATGTATACACACACATACACACACACACACATTTGAATCAAGTCTGTAAAAGAGATTTTATTTCTGCTTTATTGCCATTCTGTATCTAGTCTATTGTATCTAAATCATTAGCCTTATCTATGTCTTGTCTAATACCAACCAATATCTAAATTAATTTTACTTGATTTGGTTTCATTTTCTTGCTGCCATTTTCTAGATCCCAAGGATGGGTTTCTCAGTCTAGGGGAGGCAGTTGACTGTTCCCAGTGATTACTTTAAGTGAGCATTCCAAAAGAGAGCATTTGAGGTTCCCAACCAAAAGCAAACAGCAAGCCTGGTAACCAAGAGCAACAGCCTATGTGGCTAGACAAGACCAAGATGATGGAATGAAACAGCCATAGTTACTAAGCCCAGCCTCGTGAGTGGGAGCTTTACAGATTTTTCTCTCTGTCTGAAAAGATCTTCACTGTATTCTCTCTTCTCAAGATTAAACCCAATCCATCTCAGCTTGGATCACCTTCTCCAAGAAACCTCTGACCCTGCCAAGTAAGTCTGAATCTGCTATGCACTCCCATAGCACTCTCAGCTAGTTCTCAGATGGGCCGGTCACTGCTCTACATGGCTCTGGCATGTGTGGGCTTTGATTGTCATTATTTGGTTAAAGAACACCAGCCCTCGAACAACACAATCAAATATCAATTACTAACTTACAGGAACCACGAGCAATTACATAAACTGTGAGCTACTTCCTTTGTGGTCCACAAGTCATCTCCTAAAAACTCAAATTCATATCATAGTCAGTTAGTAACCAATGACATCCCTTCTTCAAAGGTCTGTTGATGACCTGTCACACACAGGGCACAACACAGAAGTCATAGCCCTCCTCTCAGAAATAAACCCACGTGATATTTTATAGATATGGAAAACCGAAGGAAAATAGCTATAAAAGATGAAAATACAAACAAGGAAGGAAAAATGATACCAAACTGGAGTTGAAGAAGAAGTGAATAACACAGAATGTAGACTTCACTCACCACTGAATACAATTTGCCTATGCAGTCAGACAGACTCAGGGAAGGCAAATTCAGGAGCAAGAATGTGCAAACTGAGTACGAGAAAATAGGTGGTGATGTCGTAGAAGGTGTCTAAGATGTATCTTAGTTTGGTTTCTATTGCTGTGACAAACATCATGACCAAAATCAACTGGGGAAGAAAAGATATGTTTCAGAGTATAGTTATAGCCCACAGTGAAGGAAGTCAGGGCAGGAACCTGGAGTCAGGAACTGAAGCAGAGGCCATGGAGGAACACGGCTTACTGGCTTGTTCCTCCTAACTTGGTCAGATTGCTTTCTTATATAATCTGGGACCACATGGGGGGCACTTCCCACAGTGGGGTGAGCCCTCTCACATCAGTCATTCATCAAGAGAATGCTCCCCAGTCTTGCCTATAGGCCAACTTAATGGGAACATTTCTTCAATTATTCTAAGAAGATCTGGCTTGTGTCAAATTGACTTAAAAATAAACAAATAAAGGGTAAACAGATAAAGAGCAAACAGAAAACACTAGGCGCTGATCCCAGCTTAGAGGAGCCCATTGCCAGTATGTAGAAATGACACTTGTTCCATGTTTTAACTTCCATGAATGTTCAAACGACTGTTCATAAGTGTTGTACACTAATGCCCAGTATTTCTTGTTTTTTTATTGGATATTTTCTTTATTTACATTTCAAATGTTATCCCTTTTCCAGGTCTCCCCTCAAACAGTGCCACTCATTGGGGCCAAGCTTCCAAATATGTGAGCCTATTGGGGGAGGGGATTCTCATTAAAACCACCTCAGAATACCATTTGAACTATACCAAGAAACTACTTCCCAGGTGTCATGATGTAACCTAGACTACAGCAATCATAAATAGCAGAACCCCCTCAGCCATAACTATATATAGGAAAACTCCCTTATTGCATGTGTATATGTGTATTTACATTTATGTTGTCAGGTGTGTGTACATAAGTGTACAAGTATACGTGGAAGCCAGAGGTAATGTCCTGGGTTTTCATTACCCCTCTAAACTTCATACATTTAATCAGTTTCTCATTTGAACCATAGCTTGCCAAGTAAGCTCATCTTGATAGGCAGCTTATTCCAAGTACAAAAATTATAGACAGGCTGTGATACTCACCCAGAATTTATGTGGGTGCTGAGAATTCAAACTCCAGGCCTTGCGCTTGCTCAGCAAGCATGTAACCCACTGAACGATCCTCTTAGACCCTTAGAATAATTTTAAATAATTAAGTATAAAATCTTTTTTACTAATGAGTCCAGATGTTAGAATGCAGGGTCTCTTTCTACTTTTTTATTGCCAGGTTCAGAGACTAGGATAAGCTGGTATGTCTAAATCATATTTCTTTCTGAGCCTCAATTTCTTTATTAGTTAAAGAATCATGGCAGCATTAGCCCTCATAGGACTGCTAAGAGAACTAAGTTTGTGTAGATGAATTTCCATACATTGCAGCATAGCTGGGGCTCCCATTAAGGCATCACCTTAGGAGGATGAAATGCTATCTCTCATATATACCTCATATATAATATATATATCAGCATAGTGTGTGTGTGTACTATGACATGTGCTTTCTTTTTTAACCACTAGAACAAATTCTTCCATCTATTAGGACCCTTTAAGGATAGAGTCTCTGTGCTAGGGTAATTCCTTTTCGGTTTTCTTTATTTAGCTAATAGTGTATATACTGCAGATGGCTCCTTCCTCCATGGACTGCTCCATTGACTGAGAAACAAATGCAAAGTCAGGTGGAGTCCAGCAGGTTACTAGTAAAAAAAAAAAAAAAGATTCTACAGAAGTGGTGTTGGCTTCGATGGAACTCATGACACATGGCTACATTTATTTACTGTCTGGGCAGGAGATGTTTTTATATTCGTTACTCTATAAATATTTATAATCTCAACATCAAGGGCCCAATCTTAAACACTGCATGCTTGACACCAGTTTAAAATGTGTGTGTATATGTTTTGGGGTTCTTAATGTACTTCTCAAGCATTGGCATGGTCCAGCCTCTGTGCTCAAGGTTGGATAGGGATGATCTCATCCAACCCCCATCCATAAGCTGGCTACTACTTCCATTTGTTGGGAAGATATTCCCCAAGCTTTCCCATCTGCTGGGACTGTGTCAGAGACAGGATACAGGACCAAATCTCTATTGTCTTGACCACACTCTCCACAGAAGAAACCTCACCGCCTCATCCTATTAGATATGGTAGGTGAGAACACAGACCCCCCAGGGAAGCCATATCACCTCTTACTGCTTCTGCTTTCTCACTGGTTAGATAAGGACAATAATCTCACATACTTCGTGCCACAGTGAGTGAAATTAAATGAGATAATACATGGGGAACAAGCACATAGAACCACCAGAAATCCACTCACCCATAAGGAAGCTGATCTAACCCCGCTCAAACATCATACCTAACTTTCTGGGAAAGAATTTTCCTGGCAGCTCCGGTCTGTTCATAGCCAAGGTCATGTTCCCTAATCGGCTCCACCCCTTTGTCTTGGCTTTCTCACATGGAAGGGTGATTCTCATTCCAGCTTCCTTTCTCAGTATCGTTTGATTCCTTGCCAAATAAATAAATAAATAAATAAATAAATAAATAAATAAATTTGTATCTCCCTTCCTCAGGTTCTGTTAATCTGGACTAAATAAACAGATCTCCAGAATCACATGATGCTCTGTTCCCAGCCTTCCTTGCACAGAAATGAACTCGTAAGGTAATCTCATTAGATGGAATCACATCACCGCTTTCGCCACACCCTGTGAAGGCCAGACACCAGACTACTACTACCCTGCTTCCTCTCCTGGCTGCCCTATGCCTCATCTCTGCCTTTCCTACTCTGCCCATCCTACTGCCTTTCCAAATGTCTTCTCATTTAATCCATGCATCCCTGGTGAAGATACGGTTAGAAAATAAGTTGGATAAACACACTCCCTGGAGGAAAACCGTGGCCGTCAATTACTGATGGGATGACTGTCATCTTCTAGGATAGGCCCTTTGTCTTAACACCACTTGACTCTCAAACTTAAGCCATCACTACTTAGCATATACCTAGTTCAATAAAGCATTCCTAATGTTGCATTAAACTGGTAGTGAGTTCTGGTTTTGAAAGGTGAAACAAGTCACCCAAGGTCACACAGGCCAAGAGTCGCAGAGCTGGGGCTGGACCACAGTCTTTCACATCCCCTTGTTCATCACACTCATGCACCATGTGCTCACTAGTCAACTGAGCATGATTAGGACCTGTGGGTCCCTCAAAATGGACTCTACCACCACCACCACCACCAATTTTCACTCTGTAGAGCTGAGCTCAACTGAAACTAGTCTGTAAAAGCATAGGAATAAGAATGCTAACTGAAGCACAGCTTGGGATGGCACAAGACCAAAAGTAACAAAAGTACCCATCCATTCAGGACTCTGTAATAAGGTCAAGGGCACCCACACAGTGATGTCTATCCAACAGTTAAACAAATGAGAAAGAGCACGTGTGTTGAGATGCCTTTCCCAAGTCCTAGAGCTAGAGGAAAAGGAAAGTACAGAAACCATAGTTCTGCACAAATCTGAAACTCAGCAGCAGGATTGCCCCTGGGGTCATAGACAGAAGGAACTAAGTTTGCAATACTTATCTGTTTTGATTGTTTGAATCTCTGACCTAGATGATTTCCAATTAAAAAGAAAAAAAAGAATAGAAAAAGGTTGCTGTATGCAGCCCTAAACAAATGAATGTTTCATTTGAGTATAAATTTTTATTATGTAAGTATTATTTTTTTCTAATATTTTAGTAAGTCATCAAACTAGCAAATATTCACAGACTAGTGAAGAGTAGTCAGACTTATTCTAAAAGGTCCTCCCTAGAAAGCAGACTAGGTAACAACAAAGCATTTCAGAGATCTGAGGAATCAAAGATCCAGCCCATATCTGTCACTAATCACCAGTGTGGGCTTCTGGTCTGTTTCTTCATCCATGAAATGGAATAATAGTATCTATTTTACAGGTTGGAGTATTATCAAATGAGATTTAAAAATCAAACTTAACACATAGTAAGGGTTCAGTGATAGGGCTTTAGAGTTGTTAGTGTCAAAGCCAGGGCCCTAAGAAGCAAACAATTAAAGAGCTAAATGCTAAGTGGAAGCCAAGGGAGGAAGGAGATGGGTTCAGTGTGGACACACTGGGAAGAGAGATAAACAGGCCCAGGGAACCTCCCATGTTCCTTGTTGGAGTATTGGCCCAATGCTTTAGTTTAAATGAGAGCAAGACCACAACAAAGCAGTCCTGGTCAAGGTGTGGTCCAGCCTATCATTGTCCAGGCTCCAGTCTTACCTGTAAGGTGGCCTGACAAGCTGGTCGGGATGATATAAAACCTCTTCAAGGAGACAAGTTTCTCCAATGACTGGCACAGGGCTTCTTCAGCCTTTTCCTTCTCCCAGCACCAGATTCCTAAGGACAGTTGTTTCAATTGTCTGATAGCCAAAGGGAGGGGCACAAATTATCTTGTTAGAGTATCTTTCCTCCTGCCAGGAGGGTAACAGGTGAGTACAGCTATGTACACAAATAGGTGGATGAAAGGTAAGTAGATAGAGAAGTAAGATGCCACTGAAAGGTTAAGTCTGTCACTCTTCCTTTGTTCCCTCCTCTCTTACCTTTATCAAGGGAATAGCCTAGATCTGTTGACAATGCACCCTAGCACCAACAGTGCCACCAAGCTTTATACACACTTGGGCCTCAAATTTCCTGAGCTGGTGACCTAAGAAAATTGTAAACAGTCTAGCTCTTTTAAAAAAAAAAAAAATGATTGTAGGTTCAGGAAACATCACAGAAGTAGGAGCAGAAAGACTGTCTGGGTAGAGGACCAGGAAAGCTGCTATGAGGTCACCTAGAAACCGCAAAGATGCCCCAACAATATGGCTGCCCGAACAAGACTTGAACAAGTACTACACCCAGTAGTGATGCTAATGTGGAAGGTGAAAATCTCATGGGGCTCCATCCCTAGTCAAAGAACTACAGGAAACTCAGAAATGCAGAGAGCAGGAGAAATAGTCCTCCTCAGAGATGAGCTACTTAATTGATTATCCAATACCAAGTGGTCAACCTTGAAACTATATACATACAAGTGACACAAAATGAATACACCAGGTAGTACTTATATATTTAGCCATATGAATTTAATTTATATAATTTAATATATAAATAATTGTATTATATATATAAAAGAGACCATGAATTTGAGAGACACTGAGGAAGTATGTAGAAGGGGTTGATGGGAGGAAATGGAAAACTGATATAATGGTGTGATTATATTTTTAATAAAAAATGGCTGTGATGCCATAATACCCAGCATGGATTATGGGGGACTATAACAAAACACCCACAGTCTATGCGCTCAGGAAGCACAAGAATGAATCTTTGTGCTCCTTGTCCAGAGTTCCCATGTCATTGAATGATACAGTTAGCATTGCCTTTGCTCTGCCTAGCTCTCCTCCTCATTCTCACATCTCATTCGCCCTTTCTTTCTCTTAATAATTATCCAACTCAAGCTATCACCCCTAGCAGGATCGTTCAACCTAAACTTCAACCCTGCTTCTGCATGTCCAGCCCAGGGCTGGTAGGTAACTGACGTGCAGTGGTTGGCACAGCCCTTGATACCAAACAAAGTGTATCTCTAATTTCTCGCCCTGATTTGGATCTACCACATGTAAAGCAAAGATCTGGAGAGTCAGGCAAACTTTAGGCTTTTTTTTTTTTTTTAATTAAAAAAGTTGTTGTGGCGCCTAAATTAACACAGCCCTCTGTGAGTTTCCCTCTGCGTGTGGAGACACGACCCTTTCTAAAGCTGTATTAAAAAATAGAATTGGCAGTGGTGTTGACTCCTGTTTGAGCTTGCCAGAAAGGTTGGAAATGAACATGCTTCTTCCTGCCTCTCTTGGCTACGTTCCCTGTTAGAAGCTGGTAGAGACAGAATCTTGCTCTTCCTCAACTTTCCCTTGAGCTGTGTGTATGTGGAATAAGGGGTGGGGTGTCAGAAAAGCACACCCCTACCTCCCAAACCCTCACTCCTCCACCTTTCACAATCAAGGAGGTGATGATGTAGAAATATCATGCACTGGCAATAAACTCTAGGAGCTCCTGATCAGGTTCCCATGGTGTTGTTTAATCCTTAATCATCCCTCTTGGCATACTTCCCATTGCTACTGCTTGCATAAAGTTGGAAGTGGCTAATTGCTTCAATCTGTATTTGCTATATGGCCATGCTTAACGCAAATCCCACTGGGACTCCCTGTAAGACCCCATTTTGACCTAATAGGCTATTTTATTTGCTTCCAAGAAGTCTCTTCTATCTTTCCTTATAATTCTAAAATCTTCCTAGTCCCAAGTGGACAGTCAACAAGGGATATATTTAAATATGTCTGTAGATAAACTCCATGTTAGTTACCGTATCCCTTAATGGGCTTATCAGTGGGGTTATTATTACAAGCAGGATTCTATGAAATTCTATGGATTCTATGGAAACTGCCTTACCCATTGGATCTTCCTGAACACTAATTCTAACAACAGAGTACAATGATTATTCTTCAAAGCTTTTATATCAAAAAATAAAGTGCCAGATCATTTTAGCTAATTTAAATTAAAATGTGAGGGCTCTTGGGATTGAAAACATGTCACTCAACTGTGGGCTTCCACAGAAGAAAAGGTGCAGTGTACTCTTCAAGAATTAAAGTACTCCATTTCCTCGAATTATTACACTAAAGCACAAACACCAGAAACACCAGATTCAGACACAGAGAAGAACCCTGAGGTACCCTCTGTTGCAAGAGAAGCCTTGCTTGGCCTGACATTTTTGACTCTAATGTTGATAGTGAGACCATTCAAGAAAACAGCTCCCAAACTTCCAGCGCCCTCAGGAAGAAAAATGAAATCAGTCCCCAACAGTGTGCTCTATTGCTTGGCTCCTACAGTGCAGTGATAAAAATCATGACCAAAAGCAACTTGGGGAGGAAGGGGTTCATTACATAAATACATTACAGTCCATCATTAAGGGAGGCCCAGACAGGAGTTCAGGCAGGAACCTAGAGGCAGGAACCTAGAAGCAGAAACTGAAGCAGAAACCAATGAGGAGTGGGGCTCACTAGCTGTTCTCCACAACTTGCTCAGCCTGCTTTCTTATACATTTGCCCAAATAGTATCATACTATAACTTTCTTCAACTTTTTTTTTAAAAACATCAGTTTATGGTATTTGAGACTTATATGTGGTCTGTCTAACCCCCGTGGTAAGCATTACTTTGACTGTTACAGCACAGTTTATTTACCAATTCTGCCACAAATGAAAGTTTACATTAGTCACAGTTCCTTGCTACTAAAACAATGCTGGAGTCTGGGGAGATGCCACTGTTTGTAAAATGCTTGGCACTTGAATATAAGGACCTGAGTTCAGATCCTCAGAACCCACATACAAGCTAGGCTTAATGGCACACTCTGTAAATCCAGCGATTTGGAGGCTGAGGAAGAGAGGTGGATTCAAGTGCCTCACTGGCCGGCTAGTTGAGCTGAGTTAACCAGCTCCTGGCTCAGTGAGAAATTCTGTTTCAAGACATAAGGTGAGGGGGGACAGAGGAATAGCCCTGGTGGCAGCCTCTGGCCTACACACACACACACACACACACACACACGCACACACACACTCACACACACACACACATGCACGCACACAAGCGCATGTGCATACATATATAAACGCATAAATACACCACACACGTGTGTTTTAAGATGCTGCAGTGAGTCACGGCAGTACCTACTTCGGCACACCTGAAAGAATTTCTCTGAAGCATAAGCCCAGAAGTAAGACTTGCTGAGTCAAATGTCCTGTGCTTTCTAATTTTACAAACCATTGCCAAATGGCTCTTCAAAATGGCTTGTCAATTATCCACCCACCCCATTGCATTAGTGTTCCAGCCCTCCAGATCCCCGGCAATCTTTGGCACTGTCAGACTTTTCGGTTTTGCCAGTCACCTCAGTGTGAAATGACACCTTTGTCACTTTAATTTGTGTGCCCTTAATGACTTGTGAGATTGATGGAACACTGTCAGATCATTTTTAGCTGGTTTTATTCCTATTAATTCCCTGTTGATATTTTCTGCTGTTTCTGGGGTATTTAGTGTCTTTTCTTATCATTCATATCTATCTGTGTCCTATATTTTCTCCCAAACAGATTAAGCATTGCTAATGAAGAATGATAACCTGTTCATTCATTAAATTAATAGCCACCTCTCATTCATTAAATTAGTATTCACTGACTTCCTTATATTTGCCAGACATTGTGGAAGCATTGGTCACACAAGGCAAGGGCTCTAGTGATGATGTCATTATGTCTTTAATATTTTTCACACTTAAGTTAATAATTTTCTAATAATACATTTTAATAATGTTAGCTGTCTATACTAAGGCTGTCTATACTCAAGAACAAAGAGTGAATATCAGCAGTTAAAGTCCATGGGGGAACCCATGCTCTAAGATTACAAAGGCTTCCCCATTATGAGACCTGTTCTAAGATGAGATGGAAAGATTGATGCCTTATCCCTGGAGTATTCGAAATATAGCCATATTAACACCTGGCAGCCTGTTGTACAGAATTATGTCAAGAATTGCCCTAGTTACATCCTCCCCTACTTCTCGAATACTAAAACTGAAAGATGTCTTCCTGTATACACTTTTTTTAAAAACCCCTCATAATTATGTGTAAACTATGTGTGAAAATGTGTGTAAAAAAGTCGCATCTCTCCATCCGATGCTTTTTACATTGAGGACATCTATACTTGTTCACCAGATGTCATGCACAAGCCCTCTTCCCCATGCCTGCGGTTAGCCTCTCATTTCCTCCACAGCATTTGCCTTACGTAACCCTTCACACAATGACAGAATGGACTCGGGCTTATTTCGTGCCAATGACTGAATGTGTTTCATCATAATGCTCAGGGGTGAGAATGAAGAAATCCTGGTTTCCTGTCTCAACTCCTCTATACAAAACAAAAGTGCTGTTCTGAAGTCAATCTCACTACGGTGTGTGCGTCTAAGGATTTGGAAACTTAATGGTTAGAGTCTGGCTATTGAAAGCAGAAAGATACCTTGACATCCTCCCCACTTGTCTAGATCAGAATCTTGATGTTAGGCGGTACTGAAGAGTCACAGAGAGCCATCTTTTACTCTCTGAGTGTCGGCTATGTTCATCCCAGGGGTATACCCCTGTGGCACTGTGACACTGTGACACTGTGCTAAAGCTAGAGCCCTAGCATGCTGTATGACAGTCGGTCTCAACTTCCCAGGACAAAGTGATTAGTATTAGAAAGAGAGGCCTTGTGTACACCGAGATCTAAGACAGTATGACACACATGTGTGAGAGCCAGAATCTGTAACAGAGAGGCCCAGGATAATGCTCTGAGCTCTGGTTTTCATGCCAATGGATGGCAATGACTGAAAGATCCTGGGGATGAGAGGAAAGAGCTGAGATGGTGATACACGTTTGTGAGTCACTTGAAAACAGGCTGGAAATGAGGAGAGAGTGCCTGGGGATATCTTTGCAGAAAAGCTAATGTTTAGTGTAGAAAAGGATGCCCTGACAAGAATGTTGGAAAGAGCAGGTAGAGAGAAGGGACCAAAGCAGTGAGAAGGTGAAAGAGCTGAACTGGCTGCCAAGAGGACACACCAGCAGCAGCCACAGAGCTGAGAGCTCTTGGCTCTCCTACAAAATAACTGGGAAGATTTAGAGAGAAGGGACTAGGGTGGAGGGGTGGGTGCTCCAACATGGAGAGGAGGGAACAGGCAGCTGGAAACGGGGATCAGTACAATCCAAAAACTAAAATTAAACAATGTCTCGGGGGTCAGGGAACGACATGTGTCAAAGCAGAGATTTCCTACACGGTAACCTGCTGGAAGGGGACATGGGAGAGGAAGCTCCAGCCAGAAGGCCCTGAATGTTTGGCAAAGAACTTGGCTTTTCCTCTCCAACAGAAGAGTCATCTGTGGTTTCTGAGCCTAAGACTGGCTGTGTAAAGCCAAAAGAGAGGTTTAGTAGCTATGGGAGAGGCCATCGTTCCCAGTAACTAGGTGGGGATGCTTCAGAAAAGCATTCAAGCTGCTATTCAGCAGTGAGGGACAAAAACACACAGACCAGGCAGCTCTGTTGCACCATCCGTGGAGCTCCTGGGTGGGAAATCCTGACGCTGGCGCTACACAGTGCTGTTACCGTCACAGCGAAAGCATCCGAGAGGAAAGGCAGGGAAGCAGAGCCGCTAAGCAGAAAGTAAGCGAACACACTTTACTCCTGCGTTTTCCTCTTGGTCTGTTGCACAGACTGAGCATTTCCAGGCAAGAGGAGAGAAGCTAAGCCTTGTTCACTCTGTCTGCAAGGTTTGTCACGGGAGCATGAAGCCTGTTCTTACACCAGGAGGCATTGCCTTCTCGGGCATCTGCCCAGGGATTCACAGCTGTGTCTTTTAGAAAGCTGTGACCCTGACTCCTCTTTCTCCCCACCTTCTGACTCTGGCAGAGAAATTAAAGCAAGACAAAGAAGTGTGGCAGCCCTTTCCTGAGGTTTTGCTCAACTTGGGTGTTGGGGAAGACTGGAGATGTCCTGGGCTGACTCTTCTCTGTATACATTCTTTCCTCTCCCAAGCGACAATAATGGCAACATTCCCTCTGTCATTTATTAGCCAATACAATACTAACCCAATGGATAGGCCAGACCTGTCCCTGCTTCCACAGAGCAAGCCTTCAGTCTATCGGTAAAGATAAGACATAGTGAGCAACCACTCAGGCTTTGTAATTACACTGGGTTTTCAGTATGAAGCACAGCACCAGGAATAAACACAGGTTTGTCCATATAGACGAACGTAGCGCATGGATCCCTAAAAAATATAAAGCTGAAGGGTGACTTAAAAAGTCATCCAGGAAGGCAGGAGTTGACAAGGATGTCCTGGGTGGGGGGACAAACAACCCATGAAAGTCATAGAAAAAGATTTGGGTCTTTGTTCTAAAATCAGTGGGCAGCCACAGAGCACTTCAAAGCAAGGAGTAGCTGGTGAGCCCAGATGCTATTTGAACAGCTAAACAAGCAGTATTGCTGTGAGTGTTGTCTACAAGTGAGAAGCACTTCCTCATCCTCCCATCCCTGGGGTTTGTCCATGACCTTGGCTCGGTACTTTTCCTCGGGTCAATGGATCAGTTGGTTGCTGCCAAAGGAGGAGAAAGAGGCAAGCGGCAGATGTTCCCTGGAACTGTGGCCAACAGAATACTGCTCTCAGGCGGCTGGCATGCAATTAGAAACGTGGGAGTCAGATAAGGGCATCTTGGAACTGTTTGGAGGTTATTCCAGCCTACTTAAGAAAGATATGCATATCGGGGAGTGCCCAAGATACTCTGTGCAGTGGAAAAAGCCAGGGAGGAAAAGCAAGGGAGATGGGATCCAGTGCCCTAGGATCCCATATTTATATCTCGTAGGTATATATGCATGATGCATCTGCATGGAAGAGGAGCCTGAGAGTCAATACAATGAAACTGCTAACATCTTCTTTTTTTAATTTTTTATTTTTCTTCTTGTCTTAGTGAGTTTTCAAAACTTTTCCAGTAAACCCAGTTGGTGTGTTGAACAGAAGATGGCCCCTGTTTTGGTCCTAAATGTCTGTCCCTCTTAGTCTTTACAGTAGTGAACACCCTTGTTCAGCATTAGCACAGCCTGGTGTGATCTGAGCAGGACGATTCAACTCTTATGACCTGTTTTCTCTTGGATAACAGCTGTGTTTCTTAGGGTCCCAAACTCTAGTATAAGAGGGATCTGAGAAAGGGCCCATTTAACCATCTCATCAATGCATTAGCAATTACTGAGTGGCTCTCTCTGACTGGCCTGGGACTCAGACAACCAGAGAGACATGTTCCTAGAAGCAGAATGAACTTTTGAGGTCCTTTAAACCTAAGGCTTACATATTTTGTAATCTAATGAGAAAGCAATCTTCTATGCATAGCTAATCTTCTAATGAGTTTATGTTGCTATAGTCCATTGGATCTGAAGGTCAGGGCGGAGCCTGAAGGCTAATCAAAGCAGTCATCCATGAACTACAACTCCCAAAACCTCGTGCCCTGCACAGCTGCCTGGGCACTTGGGATTTCCTCTACCTGTGGCATAGGAAAATACAGAAGCATTTCTTGATATATTTGTGAGAACTCTTCCACAAAGATACAGCTGGTAAAACTGGTCTGATCCAAAAAGGTATTCACATAACAGAAAAATCTAAGGCAGAACTTGGCCTCACTCTCCTGGCCTGAGTCACATACCCACACCTGAACAGTAACTACCCTGGAAAGGATAGAAGGCATAAATTAGCGAGGTCTAAGGCAGTTGCAAGCCCTTCAAGTCTGCAGAAGGAAGTGACCTCCCCTGAATGCTCAGATTAAAGGAAGACTAGGAATAGCTCCCCAAAAGGAACAGACATGTTGTTGCCATTAGATAAGGGATGTGTGCCCACCTGACACAAACACCCATGAAGCCAAGGGATTACTTAGGGTCATTAATGCATCTGCTTCTAGCTGTGTCATGGAGGCATCCTGGTATAAAGCTGTGGACCTCTGGGAGCAAAAGGAAGAGACTACTGTTCTTTTGGGGTCTATTTGCAGATCTGTTTTCCACAGAGTTCCCAAAGGAGCTAAAATGTAAATCTAGCCACAGCTCAGATCAGGAACTCATCTTCACAGCCAGCTGCCTTTCCCACAGCCTGCCACTCCCATAGCCTGAAGGATCAAATGCAAGGCCCTAAGTGGCATGCAGGGCCCTCTGTGTGCTTTTGCAACTCCCTCTCCCTGGCTTTACATTCATCCTAGTAACTCGGAGTTCCCAAGCAAGATGTAGCTCACAGTCATGCACACACCAGGGTGAGTCCACTCATTAGGTCTTTCCTCATGCTTTTCCCTAATACAGTCCTTGCTTTTGCTCATGCAGTGTTTTATTTACCTGTTTGTCTGTCTGTCTGTCTGTCTGTCTGTTCTTAGACAAGGTCTCATTATGGAGGTCTGGCTTTCTTGGAACTCACTGCATAGACCAGGCTGGCCTATATTGACAGAAATCCACCTGTGTCTGGGATTAAGAGCATACACCACCATTCTGGGTTTCATGCAGTATTTATGTTGCTATTTCCTTTACAACTTGGTCTGACATCCTCTCCAAGAAATGTTCTCCTGAGCCATGACCTTCTCTGGGCACCAGAATGCCAATGCCATAAACATTTATCTATATTTACACTTAAAATATCCCAATTACTGATGTGTGAGTACAGTCCCACAGAACAATCATAGTAAGAATTGTTTCTTAATTACATGAGCCTCCCCAGGTGCCAGCACACCTTCTTATTGAATGATTAATGAACTAAACAATTTTGGATTCAGTGCTCATAGAGATAGAACAAGGCCACTGAACTACAAGAGCTAAGACACTCCTAGTTCTGGAAGGCCATGGAAAGAACCATCTAAACATTAGACAGCAACGTCAGAAGAGAATGAAACATAAGGAGAGTCAATTTTGACTTGGAGGGCAGAGCATAAATTCAGAATAGGTCCCCGAGAATGGAATGAGATGGAGGCCGAAGGGATAGACCATAAATGGCGTGTTTAGAATGGTGTGAGGTTAGCAATGTGTCAAAACAAACAAGGTGAAAAAAAATAGGTTTATTTTATCTCTCAGGGTAAAATAACCACAAGGATCACCTGGGTGCTTGCAGATGCCATATCCAGCACGCACTGGCCAAAAAGACCAAGCACTCTACAGTGACATCATATTCCTCCTGACCATGAATACCATGAATAATAGCCAGGGGAGCTTATTTGTGTAAATGCTATCATCAGCTTCCTTGGATTCTTGTACTGCTCTTCTCACATTTGGTAGAGTAGATGTCTGTGGCCAGTGAAAAACACACTCAGAAAATAGTCCTTCACCATTGCTAGGCAGCCTGGCTTCTCCATTTTGGGGGAACAAAATTGTATGTCAGTTACTTAAGGAGGGAAGAATGCAAATTAAATTTTTATAAAAAATCACTATTTTAAGACCAAGTCTAATTAAGAGCTTTCAAAATCCATTTTTATTAAATAAAATTAATTCTCCTTGATCCATCTGGTTAACTTCCTAAGGCTTCAGGGAGAGCTTGTTTTCAAGGGCATTATGTCATCATTTGTGTTCCTGGTCTTTGTTTTTGTTTTTTTAAACTCCAAAGAGTTTGTGCCAAAAGACGTATTTTGTCTCCTGAGTGGAGTGGAGTTTGCTGATACAGATGTCCTTTGTTTCATTTAATGCATTCATTTAACTTCAGCCTAGATGATGGCCGCCTGTCGTCTCTTCTAACTGAGGCATCCTGACAATTTCATGTCGAAAATTAAAGTAATAGTCTTTCTGAGCCTGAATTGATTCTGCCCAGGTCTTGTTTCAGAAATAATAACAAAAAGAAATAATAGCCTGGGAGACCTTGGGTTTCACAGATCCCTGTGTTGCTGGCTGGCTGGGAGCCATGATGTGAAACTAGAGCGTTTTCTCCCCTCCTCTTCATCTCTCACATGGAGGAGCAATCACTGAGCTCTGTCACTGGCTCCTGGGATATTGTTGTTGCTCTTGAAAATAAATCAATTCAGGGACTGGTAATTAAATCACCTGCTTATTACCCACCCAGGCCCCACCCCTGCCATAAAATTCACTCCAAACCAGAAACCTTTTTACCTATGGCTCTGAGAGGCAGAGTCAAGGAAACCACAGGGTCAGATCTTAAGGTTGAAGGGAACTCTTGAAGACAGCAAATCAAACAAAATGGAGGTGATGCAAGGAGCCCCCATCTGTCACAACTCAGCCCCTGTGTTCACAAGTCAGTTCTACTTTGGTTCTGTGTAGTCAAGTGTGAGCTCAGATGCTTTCATGTTCTCCAAAGAGCTTTCCAATGCTCCCCTCTGTTTGTCTCTCTTCTCCTTAATGTAGCACGAAGTAATTGGCTTAATGGGCTGGACAGGGTAAGCAAGCATATGTGTAGAACAAAGTCTATAACCACCTGTACCTTAGCCCCTCAAACAAAACCTTGTCAGAAGTTACTAGCTGGTTGGCTAGATGACATTTGGAAGATGGTGTCCCAGGAGATAATATGCAGGCCTCTAATTAAAGAGATTTAGCTCTAAAGTTGGGCATCTGCTCTTCCAATGCTATGTCGTTCTTGATCTTATTTTAGCCTTGTTATATTGGCCCAAAGCATCTAATTTAAGATTAAGATTCAGGAGGGCAACATTTTGTGAACCCAGACTGTCACTATCCAGTTGTATGGTTGATAAAGGCCCTTAAATCTTGTGGGTCTCAGTCTTCAAGTATATACATTTTTCTTCAAAGCCTCTTCCAATTCCAACTTTCTGGACTCTTTGATCTCCCTTGAATGCCTTCTTATATCCCAGAACCCTGTGATTAGTCCTTTTAAATACTGCTCAAAAGAAAGTTAAAACTGCATTAAATGGAGATTTCTTTTTTCTTCTTTGATGGCACATGTTTCCACTACAGAATCCATAGGAAATACATGATGGTATTACCAGGCTCTGACAGCTACAATGTTTCCACTTTGGAGAACACAGAGTTGCTGCCACCCCATGGGCATGCCCTAGGAGCACCAGCCTGAACATGACCTTTTTCTAGTCTCACCCTGATTTGTATGCTTCCCCTACCCAGGGGCAAACTTCTATATTGGAGAGCAAGGCAGAGCTTTGCCACCCAAAGAAAAAAACAATATTTCCAATCTCATCCCTTTAGCTACCCTAAAGATCTTAATTAAGGTAAACTCTAGGCCCAAACAGTCCACTAAAATAGCTACTAACCCATGTTGCTCTCTCACAGTGACTATGTGGATAATGCATACTCAAGTACAGCTTTCAAGGACAGCATGAGAAGAAAGCACGGACTCCATATTGAAAGAATAATGTAGTGGATACATTTGGTTATATAAAATACATCATTGAAGTTAATTTCATCATCCCATTTGAGTCTACCGGTGACTATAAAATGACATACACAGTCCACACTGAGACAAAAGACACAGAGGTGTCTCCCACTACTAGCTGGTGGCAGCTACTGGGTGCGTTCTATCGCCATAGCTGCACTCACCATGAGAACCTGGATCAATAAGAACATTTTACCAGGCCTGAGGAGTAAGGCCTACTCTGGATTGACTTTAAATGGTGACATTTCCTTGCACTAGGCAGAGAAGGGAAGTCCAACACCCAAAAAGGATAAAAGTGTTTCTCAAAGCCAAGTTACATAATTTCTTTCTTCTTTTTCTTCTTTCTTTTTTCTTTTTTCTTTTTTTTTTTTTTAAGTTTGACAAATTCACAGTGATTTCAGCACCAGGATCTCTGCCAGCTTGGCAGTTCTATTCTGAGTTTTCTCTCTGATCTGAGGTACAAAGTTCCTGGACTGTGTAAGTTTTCCTTCCTGCTGCAGGACTTCTGACCTGCTTGGAAAGGTTAGTCAAGAACTTAAAAATCAATGCAGTGAGATTGCAGGATAACGCAGCAGAAAGTTTGTGCAAGAGAAAACAAAACAGACTCAAAACAGTCCAGCCAACATTTACACAAGCCTAAATAAATAAATAAATAAATAAATAAATAAATAAATAAATAAATAAATCTTCCTTCTGCAAACTTCCTCCTAGGTGGCAATGTTCCACTTTGACACGAATCCCAAGGCCTTCTCTGCTCTCTTATCAGGTGATTCAAGCTTCCACCTCTGCAGCCTTCTCCTGCCTCTTCTCCTACTGTTCACCCTTATACACTGCGCAAATCTCCCTGGCTCAGCAGCAACCTGTGTTTCTCCTCCTGAGACCTACTTAAATGCCAGGCCCTTGAACAGGCTTCTGACACGGTAATATGTGAATGGCTTGCTACACTTCAGGGTTACCTGCAACTGTCTGTGCTCCTGTTGGTGGAGCCTATAGAATCCCTGGCCCATCTAATGTAGTGGATGAGTATGTGAATCAACAAGGGGGTGAGCAAATGAGTGTTTTGTCACTAGCATCTCTGTATACACATTGCAAGTATTTTAACAACCAAACCAAACCACTTTTCATTCCTAAGATGGAAGAAAAAAGTCTTTAGTTTTGAACTTTGAGCTTGTACAGGGGACTTAAGCCCTCTGAAGACAGAGATAAGATGTGTTTATCCATCTTTATTTTGTGCTTAGTTACATTTTCTAGCAAGTGCTCAGGAGACAAGATAATGGGGTAATTTAATGGTGGCAGAATCTTGGATTCATGATCAATTAGTTCCTTGAACATATTACTGTTATATTATGTTATGTAGACTTTTGTTATAAATAGCGTGCAATTTTAGTTTTGAGGGGTGGTAAATGTATTTGTGTAACTGTGGTGGTTTGAATATGCTTGACCCATGGGAAGTGACACTATTAGGAGGTGTGGCCCTGTTGAAGTAGGTATGATCTTGTTGGAGGAAGTGTGTCACTTTGGGAGTGGACTTTGAGACCCTCCTTCTAGCTGCCTGGAAGCCAGTCTTCTCCTGTTTGCCTTCAGAACAAGATGTAAAACATTCAGCTCTTCCAGCACCATGCATCTTTTCCAGCATGATGATAATGGACTGAAGTTCTGAACAATTAAATGTTATCCTTTTTAAGACTTGCCCTGGTCACAATGTCTCTTTTCAGCAATAGAAACCCTAACTAAGACAATAACTATGTAATTAAAGAGTGAAACCAACTAGCCCAGATGGGAGTCATGACAGAAAATTTCTGTATAACCTAGATCAACTGCTCAGGGTGGGTACTGACTATAGTGGGCTGGGCTCTCCCATCAAGAAAATGTGCTCTAGACTGACTTGCCTACAGACCAATCTGATGGAGGCAATTCCTTAATGTTCCCTCTTCTTATGACCCTTCTTGTGTCAAGTTGACAAACTGAGCAGTACAAGAAGCATGCCCTAAACACTTGGTGACAAGGAATAACACTTTTATGTGAAGTAGAAAATGGCACATTATCAAAATAGTCCCCTAATCAGACAGTGGAGAGGACAGGTCACTGTTGGTAAGCATATTCTCTTTTGCAAAGATGGATTGATAGGATATATCATGACAACACTGCTTTCTACCCACGCCGTTCTTGAGTATAAAATTCAGAGACATACTTTATGTAAAAAACCCAAATGAATGATGAAAATAATTTTCATTCCAGAATCATCAAAAACCAAGCACCAAAGTACAAGTTTCTGCAAAGAGACCGCAGTGGTAGATTCTACAGAACATCTATTTCTTAAGAATATACACAGGCAGGAAGGGGAAGGCCTGAGGTGCAACCAATTTCCTGACCCTCCAGTGGGTCAGCACGGTCCACAGAAGGTCATGCCATGTTTATGCGTTTCTGAGCTATTTGGGTCCTTCTAGCATATTTTGAAATGAAAAATTTGAAAGAAAAACTGTTTCAGAGTGGAAATTTGTGCCCTTAAAGGGACTTCGAGCCAGAGTTATAATTACTCAAAATACTTGTTTTGCAAAGAACAGCATATTTTCCCTAAATTAACAAATCCTTGCTAGTGTTGCTCTAAAGTTATCCTAGAAAGTAAGAAAAAAAGGGAGACAAATCAATTCTTAGGAGTAGGCATCACTAAACCTGAAGAAATCTTCAGTTCCTTAATACAGCATGAAAAATTGGAGAGAACTTTGAGTATTTTGCATTTCCCCTTTTCCTCAGGAAGCACTTTTTTTCTGTCCTCATCACTATCACCACCATCAACACATATTTAGTAACAGTTAGTAAAACGTGTCTGCTCTACCTCCACATCCAGCCAGTCTTCTACTCATTAGCAGATTGACTGTGGGCCGTTTAGTTAACCTCCCTGAGAATGGGCACAAGCATGCTATCTCTTAGCTTCGTAGAGTTCACGTGAAGCTTAGATAAGACTGTGGCTTGGTTAGCTTTCTATTGCTGTGATAAATACATGACCATAACTAATTTGGGGAGAAAAGGCTTCACCTTATAGCATATAGCCCATTATGAGGGAAAGTCAGGGCATGAACGCAAAGCAGGACAGGCAGGAACTAAAGCAGAGATCATTAAGGAATGCTGCTTACTGACTTGCTCTTCATGGCTTATTCATTCTGCTTTCTTATACAACCCAGGACCACCTACCTGCCCAAGGGTGGCACCACCCACAAAAGGATGGCCCCTACCACATCTATTGTTAATCAAGAAAGTGCCTCACGGACTTGACTACAGGCCAATCTGATGGATGTTCATTTGAGGTGAAACCAGGATGTTTGTTTACTTTTTTTTTGAGGGGAAATCCCTATTCTGTTTAGCAAAATAAAGAACTAAATAAGCTACTGGAGGGGAAAGGGGGAGGAGGAGAGAGGAGGAGGAGGAGGAGGAGGAGGAGGAGGAGGAGGAGGAGGAGGAGGAGAAAGAGAAGGAAGAGGAGGAGGAAGGGGAGAGGGAGGGGGAAGGGGAGGGGAAGAAAAGAGAAGGAGGAGGGGAGGGGGAGGGGGAGGAGGAGGAGGAGGAGGAGGAGGAGGAGGAGGAGGAGGAGAGGAGGAGAAGGAGAAGGAGAAGGAGAAGGAGAAGGAGAAGGAGAAGGAGAAGGAGAAGGAGAAGGAGAAGGAGAAGGAGAAGGAGAAGGAGAAGGAGAAGCCACCATCAGAAACAACCAAGTGCAATAGATTCGCCCTGGTAGTGAGTTTGCTCTCTTCTAAGCTTTAACCTTGAAAGACTCCATCTTACCAACATTTCCTTTACTCCTTTTGGATTTTACTTGTGTAATTCTACTTGAATTCCTTCAGTTAAAATTCATTTTTACCATACTGTCCTATGCTTTTGAAATATTAATCCTAGCACTCAGGTAACAGAAGAACTCATCTTTGTGAGTTCAAGGCCAGCCTGGCCTTCATAGTGAAACTCTCAAAAACAATTACAGTTCATTTAATATGTTCTAAGAGTCAGGTTTAATGCTATTTAACCAGTGAACTTAGTTAAATAAATCAGTTTTCTGAGTATAGGAAGTAGGGAAAGGATGGAGGGATAGAGGGACACAGAAAAGGAGGAAATAAGGGAGAGAGAGGGATAGAGGAAGGGAAGAGAGTAAAAAAAGGAAAGAAGGAAGAGGGGAGTTCTGAGGGAAGGAAGGAAGGAGGGATAGATGGATGGAGGCACAGAGGGAGGAAAGGGGCAGAGGGGAATTTCTTCCACAGATGTACTTCTAAAGATATTGTTACTAGAAAACAGTTTCCTGTGGAACAATCTTTGCCAGCAGATGAACCAGGCCTTCCTGCTAAGCCAATCTGGAACAGGTGCAATGACTGACAGCCTAGGTCCTGTTAACTGAGTTTTTTGTTCTCTAGGATTTCTCAGAACTTCAACACAGTATGAGGGAGCTTCAAATAAGCCCTGAGCACAGAGACCAGACAGAAAGCCTAGTTATCCAACTCTAAAGTGATGCTTTTAAGTGTGGTTTGGCCCAGTTTACTCTTGGAAAGGGGGTTTGGGGTTATAAAAGAGGTCCTTCTGCACTGCTCTCTCTCCTCAGTTAAGTTTATGTATGTTTGTCTTATATGTACATGATGGAATGAGACTTAAGTTCTAGTAGAATTTTTTTTTATAGTTCAGCCTTTCCAGGTTAGATTGTCAAGACTCTATTGTATAGAAATTATCAATATGCAGTTGCAGAATGCTACTTCAGCGTTACTAACTCTTTACTCATGCAGAAAAGGATGTTAAATACAGAGCTTCAGCCCCAACCCAGACACCCCGAGCTCAGACTTCTAAAGTGGAGGTTGTGGGAAGAGTTACACGTACTAACAAAACCCCAGCTGACAGTAAACTGCAGTCATGTTTTGACTCTTGCCTAGATGATTCTGACGAGACTGTGGCTCTGTCTCCAAGAACACCGAATGGGAAGAGGCATGGTAGACATAGAAGCAGCAAGGGATGATCTAGGTGTCCCTCTCATGGCTCCCTTACTCTGCACAATCCATGTCAGAGTCATGGGTCATCAAACATTTGTGGAGTGCCTGAAAGGTGTGCTAGGTGACTGCACAAGGTGGAAGTGTCATGTGCTAACTCACTCAAGCATGCCAGCTGTAATGTGTGTTTTCTGCCGTCATTAAGGAAGTACAGTGGGGGCACAAGGGGTCAGGGGAAAGGCACTGACTCTGCTGGGAGAAGAGTGGGGCAGCACAGAGGACTGCGCATAAGAAGGAACCCAGAACTACTACTTGATTCAGAAAGTTGAGGGAGGACTGTTCAAAGGTGGTGAGATTCTTGGAAATTTTTGATGTCTTTCCAAAATGAATAAAAGTTCCTGGATTCTCTGTTTCCAGCTGAGAGAATATAGGCTTCATATTCTGGAAGCAGAAACCACATTAGTGCATAAACCTTGGTTTCTCTTTTTTAATACTCATTTCCTTTTAATGTACGTGTATGTGTATGTATGTCCACCACATATGTGCAGGAATCTGTGGGGACCAGAAAAAGGCAATGGATCCCCTGGAACTGAAGTTGCAGGTGGTTGTTAAGTCACCTTGTGGGTGCTACAACTCATACCCTCAAGAGCAGGAAGCATTCTTAACCATTGAGACATCTTCCTAGCTCCTAGATCTTGACTTCTAAAGATAGTTCTTCAACAAAAAGTGTAGCCGCCTGCGGCCACAAGTCAACTGAGTTCACCTGAAAGGGAGCTGGGAACGAAAGGGGGAACGGAGGGCGAGAAGAGATGAAGCCAAGACAAAGTTTTCTGATCAAGGCTCGATGGTTTAATGTTTACCTCTCAATTTAAAGGGAAAAGGCCGCCAAAAAACCCTTTCTAGTTGCCAAAAAAACCCTTTCTAGTTTCAGCCGGAGAGATGGGTGGAATAGTCCGTTCTTGGTCACAGGTCACGACCAAAGATGTCTCAAAGCAAGCCCTGGGGCAGTTCTTTTTAGTTCCTTGCAGCCAAGGTGGGTAACTCCACCTAGATCCTAATCACCTGGTCTGTTGTGGTAAACTAGGTCTCAGGCCTGCTTAAGGCTGGGGTGGGGGAGGGCACCAAAAAGGACCAGGGCTCCCAGGAGAATCAGGTCTTCCTAGGATTGAGATAATGAATAATGATAATGGTCTGCCAAAGGCACACCAAAGTCAATGTTAGTATCTTCCTGTGGCCAAAATTCTAATAGTTTCAATAAAGTAGTATAAAATGATATTCCAAGCTATGAAATATCTTTCATAATCCATATATATCTAAATAATGAGATAATAAACAAGTAAAGGATGGCAATGCTCCCATGCAGAATTGTAAATAGTTCATATATACATTATCAAAAAGATAAATCCACACTCCTTAAGTATGGGCTATACCTAGGGACTTTTCAAAGACAAATAGGTCATGGTAGCTACAGGTAAGACAACCAGTGTTCTTCACTAGTCTCATCAGTGAAGATCCATGTTGGTAGTACTGATGGCAGCTGTGCAGTGAGAAATAAACCTCTCTGTGGTCTTCATAAAATATATGACCTCAGTATGAGCATGAGGAAAGCAGTAGAAAAATTCTGAGGGATGGTCTACAAAAGGCCTACCCAATTCTCAAAATCATGAAAGAAGAGGAAGTCTGAAAACTATCATAGCCAAATGATGTCCCAGTAGACATGACAGCCAATGCAATATGACTTTCAAGATAGATTTCAGGAACAGAGAAGGAACATTAGGTAAAGAAACAAGAAAATTTACATAGTAATGTATGAACTTCTGCTAATGTTAGTTGTGCATACTGGATCATTAATATGTCAAATGTACCATATTAATGTAAATATTGATATTATATCAATATTGTTTGTATTTATCAATATTACTGATATATGATGATGATATTACAACAGGGAGACTAGCTACAGAGTGCTTGGAACTCTTACTGACTTTCAGCTGTAATGTATTAGAATATTTAATGTAAACATTGTAAAACTAGAAGTTTATTTTTTAAAATGATTGTATCTGCTTCATTGCCTTTTATGGTTGCCATTGGTGACATGTGTGTAAATGTACTTTCTAAACTATGATGTGTACCTCAAACATGTAGGAGTTTAAGGGCTGTCTTAATTTAGGGGGCTGGAGATATAGCTTGATGGGTAAGTGCTTGCTTGCCTAGCATGCACAAAATCCTTGGTTCACTTCCTAGCACTCTTAAAACTGAGTACCAAGAATACCACCTGTACTCTCAACACTCAGGAGGCAACATCAGGAAGATCAGAAGTCAAGACCATCCTCAGCTATCTAAAGAGTTTGAGGCCATCCTGGAATGAATGAGACTTTGACTCAAAAGAAAAAAAAACAGAAATAATTATTTTTATTTACTTGATAAAGATTTATTTTATTTTTAATTATGTGTATATTGGTGTGGGTGTGGGTGAGAGCAGATGTCCACAGAGTACCAAAAAAGGGCATCATATCCCCTGGACTTAGAGGGGAGTATGAGCTACACAATGTGTATGTCGTGTGACCTGAACCTGTGACCTCTGCAAAAAACGGTATGGACTCTTCTCTGGACCTAAATATTTTTATTTATTAATTTTTTGTTCCTACATTTTTTAATTTACTAAATTGTATTTAAATATTTGAATCATCCTTCATATGAAGATGAATGTATATCAGCTATGACCTGACAATGGTATGACCCCAAAACTTTACTAGGACTTTGGATTTGACTCTGAGGATAATGAGCAATTAAAATTGCTTAGCAGAAAATCAACATGATTAGAGCTAAGATTTAGGCTGAAGACTGGAATCATAGAAGCTAGGGCTATCTGAGAAGAGATGCTAAGACAGGGCATGGAGGAGAAGAAAGAACCAAAGGACAAACCTTGAGTCCCTCCTCACAAGGAGGAATTCTCTCCTTGTTATCTAAATCAAGAGCATACAACTTAGACTTTCTAATGATAAAGTCAGCTTGATATCATCCTAATATTTTTTTACATCTATGTATTTATTTGGCATAAGAGTAGGTACATACATGTATATGTACCACAGGGCATATATGATCAGAAGACAACCCTCAATAGTTGGGTCCTGGGCAACAAACTGAGGTCATCAGGCTTGGTAATAGTCACCTTTACATGCTGAGGTGTCTCCCTGGTCTTCATCTTAGTGCTTTTAAGAACAATTCATTGATTGAATAAGCATACATAATGCTTTCCAGTTTATTAAATCTCTTACAAATACATAAACCACACAGATCCCTTGGTCATTCCATGTATCTATTTGATTTTGAGGTTTTATCCATGTCATGGCGACCTAGCACAAGTTAGTGAGTAATTACTTGCCTCGGTTTTGCTTTCTATATCACAAACATCTAGTGGTCTCTTCAACATTCCTCAAGAAAGTTATCAAACATAGTGAAATACATACATTTCTCCTGAAATTCATCCTTATATTTATACATCTAGTCCCGTAGAAAGCACTAGATCATTACTAACCTGATCATTTGGGCGTGTCTTTCTCCAGTAACCTCCCTCTTGAAGCTCATACATAAAGGCATCTTTTCTGGTCTCTGGCTACTTTATCCTAATACACAGTGCATATGCAGCAAGCATTAGACATTCTAAACATCATTGCCATGCCAGCTTCTCTAAATTGGCGGTCCGAATGGACTGGGTCTACTCAATTTCAGCTGCCCTGGAAGACCACCATTTGGAATGCTCTCCAATGGTCTGCCAAAGTTAATTCTAGTGCACTCCAGAGAGCCTACTTTTTATGTCACATTATCTCAAATATACCCTCTAACTTTCTTTCACTGAAGTCTATCTAGCAGGCTCCTGTGTGACATTGACAGACAAACTGACAGTAATTTGATGCTGGGAATATGACTTGGGGCTTTACTGTGCCCTGCTGTTACTTTCTTAGGGGCAGCCTTAGTTACTTTTCCACTGCTGTGATAAAATGCCATGGCCACAGCAGCCTATAGAAGGAAACATCTGTGTAGGGCTCAGGATTCCAGAGGGATAAGAGTCACTAACCCTCATGGTGGGAAAGTGTGCCAGCAAGTACCACTCATGGCAGCAGGAACAGTTAAGAGCTTGCATCTTGAACCATGAACAGGAGAGAGAGAAAGACAGACAGAGACAGAGACAGACAGAGAGAGACAGAGACAGACAGAGAGAGACAGAGACAGACAGAGAGATACAGAGGGATCTGAGAGACAGAGAGATTGAGAGAACTAGAATTGGTGTGAGTCTTCTAAAACTTAAAGTCCACCCCTAGTGACCCACATCCTCCAGCAAGGACATATCTCCTAAGCCTCCCAGAACAGTCACCAACTAGGGACCAACAATTCAAAGTTCCCAACTATGAGAGATATTTCATTGAAACAATCACAGAAGCTGTAGGCAGTTGAGGGCAAACCCCTGTCCTAGACCTGCTCATGGGACTTGGGCTCGAGTTGGACTTCACTGGAAGCTGGCACTGGTAATTCCTGCATGAGACCTCTAGAAAGTATTGTCTCAACCATGGGGTTCTACACTTTCCTGTGGAGCTTGTCTCGGTAACCCTGACTACATGAACCACATCTAACAGCCTTGTGTGTTTTTACAACAGCTGAAGCTATTTTCTTCCCTACTCCACAATTCCAGGAATCTATCTGTAGACTTTTGAAGACAAGAACTATCTAATAATGAGTGATTTCACTGTTCTATTTTTGGCACCTAGGAAGATTTTTTTTTTTTTTAGGTCACTGCTACAGGGAAGTTCTCAAAAACTGTGCAAGTTGGGAAGTGCCAGCCACATACCCCTTCCCTTTCTTTGACTAGATTGTCCCCACATTAGTCCCTGAACCCCCGGCTTCTCCCTCAGATCTACCAGATCTGCCTTCCTCCTCTTCCTCCTCCTCCTCCTTCTTCTTCATTTTCTTCATGCTCAGCTCTGAGATGTCACGAGCTTCCTAGAGATCCTTCTGGACTTTCACCTACCCTGGGCCAGCATTCCTACTCTCTGTTAATGGACTACCTTCTACAGACTAGAGATGGCTCCTACTAATGCATGTGCAGTAACTCAAACTTTCTTTGTTTACACTATTCCCTCTGTTTGACTATTCCTTCTCCTGATCTTCACCAAGATGCCTGCCAGTCTCCACCTATGGTTGAAAGCCTCAAGTACATGGTTTATGCTGTGCTAAATCATGCCATATTGCTCCCATGACAAGTGAAGCCTTCTCTCTTTACTCCTACAGCTCCACAACGTCGCTTTCTTCTGTTTCCTAGTACTCTTAGCCAGGTACTGTCTTCAATCCATGGTTAATCAGATGCAGTGTAACAGAGGCTAAGAGCACAGATCCCAGAACCAGATTGCCTGGGGTTGTCCCTGGGATGGGGTACTTCCTATATTTGAAGTAGAGCAAGTTCTTCGTGTCTTCAGCTCCTTATCTATGAACTGCTGAGAATGAAACCTGAGGTTTTCAAAACTTCAATGTCTATCACTAAATGAAAGAAGCCTCTCTGAAAGATTACATGCTATAAGATTTCAGCCATATCCCATTCTGGAAACAGAGCAACTGGAAAAAGAGAGAGTAAAATTATCATCACTTTCTAGAGACTGGGACAGGGCAGTAAAGATGTTCTGCCTATACTGTAGAGGTAAACATGTTATTATGCATGCTTTTAAGAACATACAATGTACCAAAAGTGCATCCTAGAGTCCTAGAGTAAATTGCAGACTCTCGGTAATTATGACATTTCAATGTATGTAACGCACCACTCTGGCAACAGAAGTTGATAAAGGAAGATACTAGAGCCAAGGATATATAAAATATAGCTGTACTGTCCTGCCAAATGTGCTGTGAAACTCAAACTACTTTAAAAAAATAAATTGTAATAAATGAAACACCCAGTGTGGTGATTTTAAAATTTGTATATAAGTTCTTTGGTAGCCTTTCCTTCCAAAAAGTACAGGCTAACTCTCCTCCCCTGGAGCAGGAGATAAACTTGCTGACCTCCTTCTGACCTTCTTCCGGTCAACAGAATGTCACAGAGGTGACATTGCAAATTCTTGATTCCTTTTGCTTTTGAATCACTCATTCACCAGTGGCCATGTTTGAGAGAATAAGCAACACCATGCAGAGGCCCCTGTGACAAGAAAATGAGCCATTCAGTATATAAATAATGCAGATTAAATGAGATATTTGTATCGAGTTCTAAGATGGGTGGACAATAATAAAGTCATAGCTTTTGGTGTTGTTTTGAAATATTTTAAACATATAGAAAAGCAGAGATTATAGTATAGCAAATACCCATAACCCTGACACTTTATCTCTATCAAAATACATTAACCACATATACCTCATATTTTAAAGTTTATAGTATTTATTTAGTGGGTGTTCACATTCCTGTCTGTGTATGCACATGTGTGTAAGTGCGGGCACATGCCAGTTTGCAGGTGTCAGTTCTTTCCTTGTACCATGTTGGTCCCCAGGATCAAATTCAGGTTTTTAGGCTTGGTAGAAAGCACATTTACCTGACACATCTCACTAACTCTCTCTATATATATTTTAGAGTTTTTAGAAACAAAATATTACAGAGAGAACTAAAGCCCCACATATCCTTCCCACATCCCATTTCTACTGTGTCTTCATAGCAGTGGATAAAATCCTAGATTTTGACCTACACTTTTAAATTTTTATTTTATGCTCTAAAATTTCATGTAAGTGGTATAACTTAGTCTATAATTCTTTTTGAGTTGCATTTTCCCATCACTGGTATGTATTTGATATCTATCAATGTTGGAATAGGTAATTTGAGCTATCTCATATTCACTACTATATGTCAAATTTGCATTATATAAATATTTATTAATTTTTTTATCCCACTCTTTGGAGGCATTCATATTGAGTTGAAGATCAGAGATAAAGACAACTCAAAGATCTGTGCACAGGAGAATGAACACAAATAGGCTAAAGTCCCCTATACAGGGAGCCAGGACTTCAAAAGAGATTACAGTTGCCTGAGTGGCCAGTTAGTGTAGGCTGCTCTGTTTTTTCCAGTTGCTTTTCTTCACACTCCTTTGTGCAAAGATATCTATTACTCAAGATTCTTCTAGGAATGTCTGCTATTGCCACTGTCCAGTAAGATAGCCTATGACCAAGTTTTTACCAATCTCAGTACACTTCTTGATATACCATGATTAGCTCAGGGAAGAGCAAGTGACCAAAGTGCAGCCAATCAGAATCTAGTCATTTTCCTGGCATGGAAAATAATGTAAGTTGGGAGTCTGCAGAAAAACATCCCTCCTGTCCTGTAGGGTGGGTTTGGCTCCAACCGAGAGAGTGAAGCCAGCACAGGGGGAGCAACAGTGACAGGCAGATATGAAAGAGGCAAAAGAAAGTTGCAGAGAGAGAGCATCATCTGATCCCCTATGTCTCTCACTTAAGAAACCGCCATTTTCAATGTGTTTTCATCTTAAACCAGTTTGGCTTGTTTTCCTATAACTTGCAAAGGTCTTACTCTAAGCTCATCCTTCATAGTCAGCTACCGCTGCACCCCAGAGATCCCAAGTGAGAGTGTAATCAAAAATGATCATTTATCTCAGCAAAATCATAAAAATGCCTCTAACCTTAAGCTTAATGAAGGGACCAAGGTTTGCTCTGCTCAAACCTTTTTATGTGCCACTTCCCTGCTTGAGGAAACCATACCGTAACCTATCATCCATGCTTCCAATAAATAGTCAGCATGGCTGTATATATCAGGTGGATGCTATATTACAACAAGAATATCAAAGGCATGGTGGGAATAGGAGTTTTCTAGGTATTTGTTATGGGGTAGTATAATATTAATTTTAAATAGATGGACATTAATAAATTGTACACATTCTAGTTCCCAGAGGAAAGACTGATGAGTGAATTGGGGAATTAAATGAATAATTTAAAAATATTTGGTTAGGCCAACAGAAATAGGAAAGAATAAATAGAGGAAGACAGAGAGAAAAACATGGGAAAAATGAATGACAAGGTAATAGACTTACTCACAGCCTTCTCAATAATTACGCAAAACCCAAATAGGTGGGGCATTGAAAAGACAGTGATTTTTCAAAGCAGCTATAAATGAAACTGGCTGTGGTCTGTGCTTTACTCATAGAATAGTGTTAAACACTATAGTGTTAAAAACTATAGTTAAACAGCTAGAAAAAAAACTACTGTGTAAGTCATGTGTATAGGGAAGCCAGTGTGGCTGCAGTCATATCAGAGATGATTCAACAGGGTGTGCTATCAGGGAGAAGATCAAGCATTTCAAAAAGACTAATGGGTCCTCTCTCCCAGAGGACACAGCAAGTTTACATGTATGTTAACTTTAAAATAAGTTCAAAACAAAGGAAGCAAAAAGCTCCTAGAAGTAAAGAAAAAAATTAAGCAAATTTATCATTAGAGTTGAAAATCTTAAGCTCCTTTTTAGTAATTGACAGAGCACTTAGGCAAGCAGACAGCAATGGATAGAACAAATAATTATACAGAAAATCCAAACGCTATTAATCACCTGACCTACACAATATTTATAGACCAGATGAACCACTGCAGAAATATGTTCTTTTCAGGAGTGTGTGGTGGGGATGTTACACCAAATGAGGATGTTACAAAATAAGTCCCAATACACCTCAAAAGATTGAAACCATTCATAACATATTCCTGGCTACAGTGAAATCAAATTAGAACTCAATAGCCAACAAGAAGATCCCAAAGCTAGAAGATCCCAATAGCTAGAAGATCCCAAAGTATTTTAGAACTAAGCAATGCATTTTTAAATAACACATGGAATGAGGAAGATAATATAGAGGAAATTAGGAAACATTCCAAAATGAAAGATGGTGAAAAGGTAGCTAAAGTAGCAGAGAACTGAATTCATGAATTTCAATGTTTACATTAGCATTAAAAAGTTTTAAAATGAACAATCTATTTCTTCCTTAAGAAGATATAATAAGGCCCTAGGGAGACAGATCAGTATTAATCCTGAGATTCACAAGAGAAAAACCAGTTCCCCAGTTTTGAACCAAATTTGAAGCAAGCTTTCATTAAGTACTTATCAAAAAATTGGGCTCTGGTCAGGCCCACCCCTGGCAAGTGGTAATACATGTTGTAGGAACTTTTTAAGGACAGAGCCATAACACCACCATATTTCCCATGTGACACTATTATTTTCCAAGAACTACAACTCCCAGCATTCCAGGAAGTTACTTGGTTTTTGAGCAGGTAGGGCTGACTGATTAACTTTGGCTCTTACATCAGTTGTATGAAGCATGAAGAAACATGAGGGAGACTCAGAGGCATGAAAACTTGAATTCTATGCGCAAAGCCCACATAAAATTTAGGAGTGGTGGGGTGACTGGAATCCTTGTTTAGGGGAAGCAGGGAGAGGTGAATCAACAGAAATAATTGGCCAGCCAAAATAGCTTAGTTGGCAAGCTTCAAGTCAATGAGAGACCCTGTCTCAAAAAATGAGGTGGGCAGCTTCTGATAAGTGACACTGGAGTTTGATCTCTGGCCTCCACAAGTACACAATTCCTTGCACATATGCACCATATACTTCCAAATATCACTAGGTATGATGGCATAAGCTTGTAATTCTAGCAGGAAGATCTCAAGATTCAGGCCAGTGTGAGCTACATAGCAAGACTTTCTCTTAAAACACAGAGCAGAATAGAAACAACAAAACCTTTTAAAAATCAACAAACTGGAAGGTAAATAAATAGATTAAAAAATACTATGCCTATATTCTGAATCCTCAGGAAACAGACAAGATCAGGAGTTCAAGTCCAGTCTTGGCTTTAAAAAAAGAACACAAAGCTAGCCTGGGCTGCCCAAAATCCTATCTCAAAGTCAAACAGCAAGCAAATTAAAAAAGGAAGCCAAAATGAGATGAGCAAAATTCAATGATAAGAATGATAGTATGTTAGTATGGTGTGGAGATCAGAGAATATGGCAGTTAGTTCTTTATCTGTGGAGTCAGAAGTCAGGTTATCCAGCTTGGTGGCAAATGCCTTTATCTTATGAGCCATCCTCCACCATCTTAAGTTTATCTTCTAGACAGATGACAAACATACAGGCATGCAATCATTGCCAACTACAACACAGAATAATTACTCTCAGAATTCCTGCAGAGTTCTCTTGAAGCTTGCAAAAGGAAATATCATCTTTATTAATGTAGTCTTGATATGAGGCTTTCAGGATTCACTCTTTTTTTTTTTTAAGGAGGATTCTGTTAATAAGATTTTGTGCTAGTGTTTTTGTTGTATTTCTTTTTGTCAACTTGACACAAACTAGAGTCACCTGACAAGAAAGAGTATTGATTGAGGAATTGCTTCTCTCAGATTGGCCTCTGAGAACACAGCCAAGGAATATTTTCTTAATTAATGATTGATAAGGGTAGGTACAGCCCATTGTGGGTGGTGCCACCTTGTGCAAGTAGTTCTGGGCTGTATAAGAAAGTGATCTAATTAAATGATGGGGAGCAAGATAATAAAATGGTATTCTTCCCTATGGTGTCTGCTTCTGCCCCTGCCGTTGCGTTCCTACCTTTGGCTTCCCTCCATGATGAACTGGAATCTGTAAATGAAATGAACCCTTTCCTCCTACTAGATCAACTAGGTCAGTGCTTTAACACACTAGTAGAGAAGAAAACTAGGGCAATGGATGTCCATCAATTTGTTCATCCAGTCACTAGCTGGTAAACATTAGTCTTGGGTTTAAGACCTTATGAATATATGCTATAAACATTTTCATACCCTGTATAGGCTTTCATTTCAGTACCTCATTTGTTTTTATTGCCTTGTCTTGTCTAAAATATCTGTAAAACCTTGAACAAAATAACACTATTATTTCTCAATGTAATAGTCTGTCAAAAATGTTGTCTTATATGGATATATATTTTATTATGTTAATGAAAAATAAGTTATATTTTTAAGTTATACATGGTTACATAAGGTTATTTGTACACAAATATACCTTGAACATATCCCACCACCTTACTCTGAAAAAGCAGGCTATATTAGTCAGGGTTCTCTAAAGAAATAGAACTGATAGAATATACGCATGAAGGGTATTTACTGGAGGAACTTATAGCCTCTGGTGTGGTTAATCCAACAGTGGCTGTCTCTCAATAGAAAGGTCAAAATCTAGTAATCACTCAGTCCACAAGGCTGTGTGTCTTAGTTGGTCTTCAGTCTATGTTGTAATTCTGAAGAAGTAGGTCTAAATACCAAAAAAGCATGTCTCAGCTACAGGATAGATGAACTTCCCAGTAAGAGTGAGGACTAGCAGGCAAACTGGGTTGCTGCTAGATACTATGACCCAGATTTAGGGTGAGTCTCCCACCTCAAATGATCCATTCAAGAAATTCCTCACAAGCATACCCAGCTGGTTGGGTTTTAGTTGATTTCAGATGTAGTCAGGTTAACAACCAAGGTTGGCATCACACAGGCATTCATGTGGACCTGTTCCAATTTTCTTTTTGCTGACATACCCAGGAGTGGTATTGTTAGATTGTACAGTAAGTCTGTGTTAAGCTTTATAAGAGATGGACACTCTTCCAAAATGGGGGTGTCAATTTGCATTCCCATCAATAATATTTCCCAGTCTCAGCTGAGCCTAGTCCTTGCTAGTATTTGAGATTTTCAGCTCATAAAATTGTCATGCTAGCATGTAATTGCATCTTAGGATTTTATTGTATTTCCTAATGAATAGTGATGTTGAGGCTTACAAATTACCATATTTATCAAAACGAAGGGCTTATTTTATGAAAATCTTAACAAAACTGATAAATACTAGAAAGACAATTAAATAAGAAAGAGAATATAAATCACCAATATCAAGGATGAAAGATAATATAGCATCATATTAAAATGAAAATGGGAAAATGCACAACCCTATACCAATATTTGCTGTCTTGTATTAACTGGACAAATTCTTCAAAACTGTAGTTTATACAAACTGACATGGGAAAAATAGAAGATGGGAATCTAATGTAGGTATGGCAACTCAAGCCTGTGATCCCAGCATTTGGGAGGTAGAGGCAAGAGAATCAAGAGTTCAAGGTCATCCTTGGCTACATAGTGAGTTTAGGTTCAACCTGTGTTGCCTGAGATATATCTACCCTAAGAAAATATGATTATAAGATCTAGAAAAAGCAAGTCAAACTGGGTAGGAAAAATTCATAAAGGTAGATGGCTGGAATAAAGAGGGTATGTACTGGCAATTGGAACAGTCAATTGTCTTCCACAGGAGGTTAGCCACTTTTGTATCTGCAAGCAGGTAAATGGGAGTGTCTCTTTCCCAACAATCTTACCAGAGAATTAGTGATGGGGCACTTTGTTCTTCCCAGGACGATATGAAGAAAGCAGCAACTCAGTGTAGCTCTTCCTCAGAGTGAAGCTGAGCCTCACATTTCGGTGTGGTTGACAGTCCTCTCACACCCATTTCTGCTGAGCTTGAGATTTTTTTCTCATCAATGTCAGTCATCTTCATATGCCAGAGAAGTAAACAGAATAGGATGTTTTCTGGAATATTGTTTATACTTATGTTCACATGCACTCTTTATTGTGCAAAGTTGTTTGAATGTTTAGATTTTATTAATCTTTCATGAATTCTAGATTTTGAGGTATTTCTGTTGTGTTGTTGTTTCTGTTTTGAGTTGGATACAAAATTGTAAGCTAGATCACATTTCAAAAAGATGAACAATTTCCATTGAAAATCTGAACCCCTAGGAGTACTGAGAGACAGGTGTGGCTATTTGAGTCTGGCCTTATTTAACTGACACATTTTGAATGCTTGGGAAAGCTCTGGACCCCACCTTAAGTAAGAGATAATTAGCCAGTCTCTCCTGGGATCACCTTCTCCTCCTTGTACCATAAACTCTGGGGACCTGAACTCAGGTCTGCAAGGTTGTATGGCAGGCTATGCTGAATGAGTCATTTCCCTGCCCACAAAGTTGTCTTATGGCTCTATTCCTTTTATTTTCTAATCAAAATAATATTTATAATCAGATAGTTGCCCAGAGTACTTCTTAGCCTTCCATTATAATGCAGTCGTCGACCCCACCCAAATTGTTCAAGAAGTCCAAATGAGACTGTGCCTTATTTTAAGAAGCACAGACAGACAGATCCACCCACAGCCCTGCTCAGTGAAGATAGTAGGTAGACGGTACGGGGGAAGGAGAGTATGACTCTCTTTAGCACTCAAAATAATTGACATGGAGTGAGACGTGAAGATGACAGGCTTTTGTCCTTTCGGTGTAAGTGGGGTAAATATATTATACCAGTCAGAAAGCCTGGTGTGACATTACCATGTGATCCAAAGTTCCATCTTTTTCCATATGGAAGAGGGACAATAATGTGGCAAAAGCCAGAAAACCTTCCAGAGAATTCAGGAATAGAGCACATTGTCTGGGGCTCCTGGCTCCTATCCAGAAGAAATTTGACACTAACAGCAGAAAGAGAAATAACTTAAAAGTCATAGAAGCCTAGAGTGAGAGTTAACTGATGTAATCTTCCCTCTCTTATAAGTGAGAAGGAGAAAAGAAGGCCGGCAGTAGCAGGAGTCAAAAGGGTTCTGAGGTCTTGAAGTACATTTAGATGAAAACAACAGAGCTCCAGGATGGTCTGTGCTGTGGGGAGCACAGTCTCCCCGGGCCACTCATTGATCCTGCCCATCTCGGTGTAACATGCTCCACACTGACAGAACCCTCCAACCTGCCTCACCCTCACCCATTGTTCCCCATCCCCATCTCACTGACACAGGACCTTATCACAGTCCCTCAGACCGTGCTTCCCCCATCACATCGATCACATGCCTTTCAACTGGCATCTGTGGGATTGTGAGCTGCGTCTCTTCCCCTGTGCAGGGCTATAAGCTCTAAAGAGGCAGAGACTGTCTCTCTTATTCCTCACTGCGCATGTTCTTGCCTGCTGAAGCTTAGGGAGTGATTCTGGGATAACTTCATCGGAAGAGCCTTGTCTCTGCTGAGAGCGCATGCTTGAGGAGAAGACTGAAGCAGAGGCCTGGACACAGAAGGAAAGGATGGCCTGATTGTCGTTTCTGTGTCCTAAGAGACACCATCAGTCTGCGAGCAGAAAGTAGGTTCCACTAAGCCCAAAACTCAGAGCAGGAACACTTATCTTCTTCCAGATATGTATTTTAGGATGCTTGGGGACAAAAATGGCGAATTCTTAGTTATCTGTATGTCCCACAACCAAGAGCAAAGAGAAAGAAGTGTGGATGACGCACCCTATAATTAGAATTGTCTTAAAGCAGAATAGTGCTCAAAGCCTTGGAAGAGAGCCTCTAAAGTAAAGGTTTACATTAACCTCATTCCGTATTTCTTACAGTTTATAGGAATTTGTTTCCATCTTATCCGTGCCCATCTGTTTGACGCTAACTTCACAGCCTGCAAAATGTAACTGCATCATTCCGTTTTGTTCTGAAAACAGAATCCCGGGTGATTATTTTATTACTTGTGCTATAACAATTAAATACCTACGTTTCTCATTTATGATGCTGTATAGTCTTCTCTCTTTGGGAGTGGGAGAAGTGCTTTGTAAAGAACATAATGTTCAAATAAATAAGTAAGGCCCATCCCTTGCTTCAGTGGCCCTACAACTTGTATATGTGGTTTAGACATCTTGCCCGTTCAAAGGTCTAATTCTTACATTTTTGTTGTATAAATATAAAATTATATATAAATATTTATGTACAAAAAGGAAGAATGTCCATATTGTAATGACAGAATATAGCTTTGAAGCCACATTTCATGGACCAAGTGTTTCTTTGTTGAGGATCCTGTTCATGGGAGGATGCTAGCAGCACACACCCACTCTACCCACCCCATCCCTGCCTCTATTCACCACAGCCAGGAGCAGCCACCCAGCCCTTTATTACCACACAGAAAATGACTCCAGGCATTATCAAATATCCTTGATGGCCATGTGTTTAGAGGGAGGTAAAAGGTAATAGCCAGTCTGTTTCCCTCACAACCTCCAAGAAAGGCACTCTTCAGTGAAGTAAAGTTAGTTATCTTCTTGGTCATTTATTGTTCCACTTACCAATGTGATATCATTACACCCTTTTGGATGAGTAGAGAGAAACCATGATGCACTGGTGATAACATGGGACAGAAAATGTCTCTCTGAAGTTCCCAGAGGCTCCCTCCCCATACAGAGGAGTATACAATCAGCAGACCTATCAGCAGGCTGGCCTTCTTACCACTGTGACCTTCCAGGGCTCCCAAGTTTCTCAATCATATAGTAGGGACATAATACCTGTATTTTAGGTTAATGATTAATTGGAAAACAATAAATCAAAAATTTGTTGCTCATATATGACAGAATGAAGCCACTTTTGATGTATCACTTTTTCCTGACAAATGGTTTTGTCCTTAAAGGAGGGGAGACAACGCAATGGAGCATGTTTGCAGAATGGAGCACATTTGAAGGGTTGGTCTTTACATTCTAACCAGCCGGAGCTCAAAGCAATTATCTCCACTTACCAGCCATGACATGGATGTGACAAAGGAACACATAACCTCTGTGTTCCCATTTCTTCATTAATAAAATGAGAGAAACCCTCTTGCATAGAGAATTATGAGAATTCAATTACAGAATGTATACAATATGCAAGGCACTTTGTACAGAGCACAGCCTGGGCTAAGTACCCATAATCATCTATTGCTGCTGTTACCATTATTACTGTTACCATCCTTTTGGTCCCTCATATTTTTTCAATAGTTATAGAGCAATTAATTAACTCTCAACTTTAAGAAAAAGAACATTGTAAGAACAATACTAAATGGCAGCTGACACAGCTTTAGTTTGGGAGAGATGGAAGGAACCAGCAGGCAGTGTGAGAAATCGAAATGCCACCATTGATCCAGGACGGCTACAGAGAGGCACATCCTGCAAAATGCTAGGAGACTCCCAGCTCAGTCCGAGGAGAAATGGCTTCGTTTCTTTGTTTTGTTTTTCTGACAAGGTCTTGTTATAAATCCCAGGCTGGCTTCAACTATCCTCATGCCTCAGCCTCCCCAGTGACGGGATTGTGAGCATGTGCTTCCTTCCTTGGTCTGAGAACTTATTTCTGCCTGTGAGATGCTCGTTGGCAGTGGAAGATGGTGGATTGTCACAAGGCAGATGGACTAGGTAAGAAATAGTGCCTGGGAGACTCAGATAACAGATTCCCTGGATCTCTGAGGACCTAAGTCTCATTTAGGTATATGACAGTGTAGGTGACATCATACAACTAGCCAATGACCACCATAACTACTCTTGATAAAGAACATTTAATGGGTTGAGGGGTGGATCAGCAAGGGAAGTTCCTACTTTTCAAGCACAAGGACCTGATTTCTATCCCCAGAACCCACATAAAAAAGTGAAGCATGGGGGAGGGCTTGTCACCACATCTCTGGAGAAGACTGAGAAAGAGAGATATCACTAGCCTACTTGGCAAGCTCTGGGCAGTGAGGTATGCTCACTCTCTTGCTCACTCTATCTATCTATCTATCTATCTATCTATCTATCTATCTATCTATCTATTTATCTATCTATCTATGTGTGTGTGTGTTCGTCTGTCTGTCTGTCTCTCCACACACACAATGTCTTTGTGTCTCTGTTTATTTCACATACATTCTCTCTCTCTCTCTCTCTCTCTCTCTCTCTGTGTGTGTGTGTGTGTGTGTGTGTTGTGAGAGAGAGAGAGAGACGAGAGAGGGGAGAGAGAGAGAGAGAGAGAGAGAGAGAGAGAGAGAGAGAGAGAGAAATGTATACCTTAGAGGGTCAGTCAGATCCATCTCTTAGGCTGAGAGTTAAAACAAAACAAAAACTGAGGCGAAAGAATTTACCTTAACCTTGTCTATTGCCAAACAACAAAGGACAACCCTACACCTTAGTGTAAACACACACACACACACACACACACACACACACACACACACACACATATCTATTCTGTCTTCTACATCTGTTGGTTACAGATGTAAACCCAAGACAAAACCAGAACTTGGGTCAAGAGAGATAGCTCAGTGAGTAAAGCATTTGCTGCACAATCATGAGGACCTAGTTCAGATCCCCAGAACTCATTAAAAACAACAAAACAGGTTTAGTAATGCATATCTGTAACTCTAGTGCTGAGGGAGAGAGCTGAGCCTGACTGACCCTGGGGCTAGTTGTCCAGGCAGTAGAGGCAAAACAGGGAGCTCCAGAGGAGAATGAGAGTTTCTGTCTCAAAAAACAATAGGTTGAGAAGCTGAGAAAACAGCTAAGTATGTGTGGTGGTTTGAATGAGAACAGCCCTCCATAGTCTCTTATGTTTGAATATTTGAGCCCTATTTGATGGAACTATTTGGGAAGGATTAGGAGGTGTGGTCTTGGAGGAATGTGTCACTGGGATGAACTTTGAGGTTTCAAAAGACTCATGTCATTCCCAGTGTGCTTTCTGCCTTCTACTTGTGAGTCAAGATGTGAGCTCTCACCTGTTCCTGCTGACATTCTTTGTTCTGCCACCATTGACCCTAACCCTCTGAAACTGTAATCCCCTAAACACTAAGTTGCCTTGCTCATGGTGTTTTGCCACAGCAATAGAAAAGTGCCTAATATGTAGGCAATCGTTCAAGCACAAAGACTTCAAATCTTCATTACTCACATAGGAAAGCTGGGCATGGCCATGCTTACCCATAGCCCTAGTGCTGTAAGGAGTGGAGAATGTAAAGAATAGAGCAGGGTACCTGATGTCTTCTTCTGACCACCACATTCTCAAGAGCATGTGCATGCACATGCACACTGTGCTGGCTAGTTGTATGTCAACTTGACACAAGCTAAAGTCATCAGAGAGGGGGGAACTTCAATTGAAAAAAGGCCTCCGTAAGATCAGGCTGTAGACAAGCCTATAGGGCATTTTCTTAATTAGTTATTTATGGAGGAGTGCCCAGCCCATTGTGAATGGGACCATGTCTAGGCTGGTGCTCCTAGGTTCTATAAGAAAGGAGGATGAGCAAGCCATGATGAGAAGCCCAGTAAGCAGCACCTCTCCATGGGCTCTGCCTCAGCTCTTGCCTCAGGGTTCCTGTCTGATGGAGTTCTTGAACTGACTTCCTTTGATGGTGAATAGTAATTTGGAAGTATAAGCCAAATAAACCCTTTCCTACTGCTTTGGTCATATGATTTCATCACATTAACAATCATAATCCCAACTAGGACCTAGGGCATGCATATGCACAACAACAACTCTAATAACAAGAATGTTCCATGTGAATCTGAAATTAAAAATTTGAATCAATTGAGGAAGATGTTCCAACATCAATTTCATCTCTAAATGCACTCACATGGGCAAATATATACACATGTGTACAATAGTAACAACAACAACAACAAAAATCACATGTTTTTGGTAACAGGATAGAAGTCACTGACAACGAGGCTTCTGTATGCTTCCACCAAGTTGCCAGACAGGGCTCTTTTCTCCAACTAGCTCATTGGGTTGGGCTGGCTTAATAAATGTGTAGTATAAAATGGGTGTGAACTCCCACCAGGAGTGTGGCATTATTACCAGATATGAGTTCAAATCTTAACTTTACCTCTTATAAATGATGATTCTGGGCAAGTTACTGGATTTCTCTGCATCTTGGTTTGCTCATTTTATAAACAGGACCATCTATGTCATTAGTTATGAGAATGAGGAGATAGGACCAGGAGTGTGCATAGCGTTTGACTTGACCAATAGCAGTTGAATCTCTCACTTCTATTGCTGTGACAAAATACTGCACAGGAGCAATGTAAGAAAGCAAGGGTTTATGTTGATTGACAGTTCCAAAGGATAAAACCATCCATCATGGCTGGGTAGACACAGCAGCAGGAGTGTGAACCTACCGTTCACATGAAGGCCTCAGGAAGGAGTGAGCAGCAAATGCTCATGCCCAGCTTGCTTTCCCCTTTACACACAGCCCAGACAGCAGCCTGCTGAATGGTGCCTCTGCATTTAGAGTGGCTGTCTGCACTGCAATTAACTTGATCTAGATGAGCTTCCACAGACACACTCAGAGCTTGGTTCTGTAGTGATTTTAGCTCTGTCAAGTTGACAAGCAAACATCACAGCAGTCTTACGTAGGAGGAAATTTGTTGTACCTGGTGTAAAACACCAGGTTTAGTGACCACCTGACTTGAAAGATCAGGAGCACATGGAAGTGACATGCCACAGATGAAGCTTCAAACTTAAGTTACTAGACATGTCTACTGCTCTCCAATATCCAACTGACCTCCTCTTCCTAAACACCAGAAACACTACATTTCCTACCTAACTTCAGAGAGATTGACATTAAGGTGAAACTCAGAAAATCCTAAGACAGAAGTACAAGAAGCTATTTGTTCTTAAAAGGAATCACCCAGTAGTTAGGGGTGTTGTTTAGTGCTTGAGTGTTTGCCTAGCATAGACAAGTCCTGGGTTCAAACACCACTATCAGGGGCAAAGACATATCACCCAGGGATAACCCTACAACTCTATGACACACAGGGTGAAAGTCTCATAGGATTTGATGCTCTGAGTATGCACTTACTTTGGCTCACCCTGGTCTCAATCTCAAGTGAGGCCATGTGACAAGGTCTGGCTGGTGAGCTCTAGATATCAGGAACACACCAGAGCCAGAAATCTATTCTCTGTGATCTAGATCTCTGCTATAGAAATCAAGGCAGCTGGATGGCAGGGATCAGTGCATTGTAGGGCTGGTATCTCTGCAGATCTTCCTAGATATATTATATGATTAAGACAGCAAAATGTGTTGTATGGAGACTGACTGCCTCTGTAAAATCATCTAACCCACTCGCTCTTATCCTTGTTATTGCTGTTGCTATTGCTGTTATAGCATTATACCCATCAAAATCAATCACTACCTCTCTGTTGACCCAGCAGGTAAAGGTAAAGGCTGAGTGGCATCCTGGTTGATTATGAGTGGGAGCGTGCTCCCTAGGAAGCTTTGTGCAGATAGAGATTATCTTCCTGTCCCCAGAGCCTAGTCCACTGTCTGGATATACTATCAGTATTTAATGGATTGTGTGGATTAAGCAAGAGTGTTTGGTCTACAAGTTATAAGAAATTTTCTGTAAAGTAAAAACTATAAGCCAGCAGAAAACTAAGAAAAATAGCTCCTATTTTCTCCTGTGTCTGTCTGAATCTCTCAGTCTTTCAGTGCCTGCATCAGCTGGGTTGTCATGGTTACCTCTCATCATCTTTGGAATATTATTAGATGCTGACCCACATTGTATCAAAACTGTACATAGACCTTGATGTGTGTTTGCCTCCCCTACCATTCCAACTGTTGTTCTTTTCTGGTCTACCTCCCTCATTCTACTGTATTTAAATTTATAAAAGATTTTACAGCATGGCTATTCACCAGAATGAGAGCTCATTCTACATTGTACTAACTCAGTGGGACTTCAAAGGAGCTGAACTCAAACAGAGAATAAGTTAGAAAGTTCTTTTCTTACCAGTGCACATGAGATTATAAATTTTTTAAAAGACCAAGATCTCAGTATATAGACTAAACTGGCTGCAAATCAACAGAGATCATCCTGCCTATGTCTCCCGAACCCTGGGTTTAAAGGTGTGCACTACCATGCTGGGCTACACTTCTTTTAACCTATGTGGGTATGGGTAATGTGCAGGGTTGGCCTCTGCATTATGAAAACTTCTTTCACTTTGCTCAGCTTCCTCATTAGTCCAGCTAGTTATTGATCTCTCCCTGTTAGGCTCTCTGCTATAATCTCACCAAAACCTCATGAAAGAGGCGTTGTTATCAGACCTATTTTGCAGATAAGAGTAGAGAGGTTCAGGGGGCTACAGAAGTTATGCAAAGACACTCAGGTTAAATACCAAAGCTAAGATGCAGCCCAGGTTCCGTGTGACTGTAAATCCTGTGTGCTTCCTTTCTCATGGTATCAAAGGAAGCCAAATTTCTCCCAGTTTCAAAGTAGACACTCAAATAAAGGCAGTTATCCATTACCAGTGGTCTGAGCAGTTCAGGACTGGGAGAAAAGAGGAAAATTGGTAAGCCATTCTGATGAAATCTGGATTTCGTAAAGCTTTACTCCAAAAAAAAATACCTCCCAAGACAGACAGGAAGAATGAGCTGAAGTGTTCTACAGCCCGAGATTGTGACTATAGGTTACAGAGGTCTGCTAATACTGATTTTGTCACTGCAAAATACATTGAAGTATTGAATGAGCATGCCAAACGCTATAGATAAGTGTAATTATCATCTGTTGGTTTCCAAGGAAAAATGTTTTAAAACAACTTCCAATTTCTTTATAGCCTAGAAATTTAAGGTAACTGAAGTACTTTATAGGATCACAAAATACATTATTTGGCAAAATGGCTTAGTAGAGAAAATGTTTTTAAAGTCATTTTTAAATGTGCATGAGAAGACTAAAAGTTAAAAAAAATGGATATGTAATTTTTTCAGGCTAGTTTGAAGCATCATACTTCACTAAAAATAATAAATTTTCCTTCAAAAATTATCTTTTGAGTCTTTTTATCCTGGCACTTAGGGCATCTCAAGTTCAAAGGCAGCTTGGGCTATATTATAAGGCCTTGTTTCATAAGATGCCTGGGGCAGGGAGCAAGAAGGAAGGAGGAAGAAGGAAGGGCAGAAGGAAGGGGGCAGGGAAGGACCCTCTCAAGAGGAATCTCTTTAAGTATTGAGCTTAAGAATCTTTGCTGGTCGTTTATCCCCTTTGTAAGGAATTACCTAAACATACTTTTGTGCATTTCCTACCAAAGTATATATGTATACATAAAGCATTTGTAGTGGTTTTCTGCACATTACAGAATGTTGAGTTTTTAAAATTTCATTGATTATCAATATTTTCCCAATTTAGAGTGACAGCGTTGATACCCTAATAATCGGGAAGGGATTTGGATGTCATCACTTGTTTCACAAATTCATTTCACACAGTGAGAAGGCACGGAACTCATGAGGCAATCTGCAGAAAACTTGCTGTTTGATTCTGGCCATCATTAAGTAATAGCCATGAGCTGATTCGGCTACTTTCCATGCAAGGCCTAAAAGCACCTTATCAGCACTCACATCAGGTTGCATCTGCTCAGAATGGTGCCAGTGCCAGCCCATAAGACTACTGCCTGTTGAAATGTCAAGTGACTTACTGTGGAATGAAAGAACAGGAGAAGAAAGAAAGCTGGAAAGGAGATCAATCGAAGAAGGGAGGAGTTAATGGGGATGGGGTGGGGTGGGGGTGGGGATTTGTAAGGATGGAATTATTGGAAGAAAGCTTACAGTGAGAAAGGGAAAGGAAAGAGTAAAATTTTAAAAAGAGAAAAAGCCCAGAAGAAAGAGAAAAAAAAATGTGAGTAAATTCATAGTTAAAATAAAAGGAAAGAAGAAAAAAACAAGTAAGTAACCTAAAATATAATTTTTAAATAAATGAAGGCCATTAACAGATGAACACATATACAATGGAGTATTGTTTAGCCATAACAAGAATGAAACTATGACATTACAGGAAAATGGTTAGAAGCAGAGGTCGTGTTACATGAAAAGGGCTATATTCAAAAGGTCAAGTGTTTTCTCTCATATTCAGAATCTAGATGTAAACACAAATATACATAATGACGTAAGACTATAAGGGGAAGTATATGTGGTAGCAGTTGCTCCCTATCAAAATACAACAGGAGACTGATAGTAATTTATAACAGAAAACATATCCCATAGGAAGTTAGGGTATCTTCAGCAAAGGTTGACATCCTCAGCAGTGCTGATTGGTGTTTCCATGGTGTTTTCCTGGCTGCCTGGGCCACAGAGTCCAAGGAGTTGGCAGGTCTTCACAGATGACCAGTCCCATTGCTGATTGATGTAAGGATGTGTTTGGGAAGGAAAGCCAGTGTGAGTTATCTAAAGTCATAAGAGAAGTTCTCCAACCCTGGAAACCACGATGCCTCTGCCAATGCCAGTGATCACAGCAAAGGTCCACTTGCATGGCTTAATGTGCTCTCATTCTTTCAGCCAGGCAGGAGGATCGAGCCTGGGCTCAGATTTCCTTTCAGCACCTTGATTCCATATTATCCTATAACAAGCAAAAAGCTCCTTTGCCCTAATTTACTGGTTATTGTCTTATTTTCTGTTTTGCTTTGGCAATGGGGGTGTGGCTCCATTCTGCTCCTTTATCCTGGATGACAGTGTTATCAGCTTAGCTGTTTAGAATTAGTGCCTATGAGGCCAGAGCATGTGGGCTCATCCATTCATTCAATCATACACATTGAACTACAGCAGAACTGTTCTGGGTGTTATACATACAACGACACAGATTAAAAGAGCCTGCCTTTAAGAGTTTGGGCTCTAACAGGTGTGGAGTGCAGAGAGAAAGTAAGTAAAATAACGTTGATAAAGCATTAACCTTTCAGGTAGCAGTAAGTTCTATGGAGAGAAACAGAGTCAGGGAGCGAGAGCTCACAGAGCTACACGAGGAACCTTGTCAGTGGTGTGAACAGGAATGTTATGGAGGACAATCTCTCTGATGACACGGCTTGAGCAAAGACATGGAGGTGATTGTAAGAGATACAAAGATGGCTGAGAGATTGTGTGGACAAAGGGACTGGGGACAGTCTCGAGAACAGACACAGGGTAAGGGGAAGCTCAGAGGAAGAAGAGGGTGTCCAGACCTTACAGGGCCACATGGGCAGACATGAGGACTTTGGCTCTAAGTGAGAAGTGCAAAGCATTCTTTTACCCCAGGGTGAATTTCAGGTCATCTCACTCATCACAGGGTGGAGCAGAACACTTCCAAGGGCACGGATAGAAGCATGGCTAACACTAAAGAGTATGTCGGTGGCCTAGGAAAGAGATGATGATGATTGGCCATGGTAATAGTAATGAAAGGAACATGTCATAGCTCTGGATGTTATCTCAAAATCAGAGATGACAGTATTCACTAATGTGCGAGATAAGAGCTACGGAGAGGAATCGGAGCAATTCGAAAGACTTTTAGTCTAAATGAGTGGAAGGATGCAGGAAGGATCTGACAGCATCTGACTTCCTGAAGTGAAACAGAGAAGGCAGCATGAAAAACATGGCTGTAGGTTTGTTAGGAGTGGAGATGAGCAGGGGTAGCTTGAGTTGCCTGCTGGAATCTAGAAGATGAAGACTGTAGAGTTGGGCATGTGACTTTAAAGTTCAGAAGTGACAGTCAAGTTACTGATACACATGTCAGATTTTGGTGTAGAAATTTTATCTAAAACCTAAAGTTGGGGTGTTTATGGAAAAATGAAGTGTCCCAAGGGGTTAAGGGGCTCCTACACTGTGACTTGGGAGAGGTTAGGACCTAAGAGAGGAAACCTACAAGCTGTAGCTACTTGCGTGACAGTCCTGAACCAGCATAGCAGCATCTCCAGGAGACTGAAGAAGATAACTTACCTGGTCACACTCCAGCCACACTGATGTGGAGGTCCAGGAACGAGCCCTGCAGTGTGTTTTTGAACAAACTCTTCCTGTGATGCTGAAGCATGATGAAATCTGAGATCCTCTGGGCTTATGGGGCAGGAGACAGGCTAAAGTGTAAGAGAAGCCAGGGAAGCAGTGTTCCTAGGGACCAAATCAGCACTGTTTGTGTGACGAGCAGCCTGGGATGAAGCACATGAGCTGCCTATTGGCTGAATATCCCATGATGTTAACCAATCCAATGGAGGTTTTGCTAAAATCAGTTTGGATTGAAGATAAAGAAGAGTGATGAGTGGGTGGGTTGGTTTGTTTGTTTGCTTGCTTGTTTGTTTTGAGGAACAATCTTACTATTTAGTCCTGAAAGGCCTGTAACTCTATAGACCAGGATGGCCTCAAACTCACGGAAATCTACCTGCCTCTTCCACCTCAGTGCTAGGACTAAAGATGTGTACCACCATGTCTGGCCCCTACGGCCAGTTTTTAATGGATTCAAGAAAGAATCTAAATACATCAATCAGAAACTATAAATATAATAGGTCTCACCATAGGCTTGATTCTAAAGTAAGTCTGATCATCTTCATTCTGTCTTATATTTAAATGAACCACCATGCTCATTACAAAGTTGTCTACCTTTACCCACCCCAGGCCAGTTGTATTTACAGGCAGACTTGTCAATCTAACTTCTTTGCAGTTGGGACTTGCGGAGTCTGTTCTGCCTTCTTGACAGGAGTGTGGACAGTCCAGACTAAGTTTAGGGCACACAGGTAGATTTCTCTTGTAATTAGTTCTTCCCTGTTTGCAAAAGTTCCCAGACATCATGTAGCTTCTAACAGCGCATATGAAAGCCCTGTTGTTACCTTTAAACCTGTAGAGAACCATAGATGAGGAGGAGGAATAGGCAGACTGACAGATGAATATGAGAAAGACAATATGGGTGGAGTCTAGAGGTGGGGGACGGGCAATCAAGCAAGAGGAAGAATGGAAAAAGATATGAAATGGCCAAACAATAAATAATTATGATGGGTTAGACAGTGAAAAATAAATGCAAGGACATAGTCACTGGACAAGGTAGAAGAACATGATGAATCTGAGGAGATTAATCAGGCCTCCTGGAACTGTTAGCGAAAGAGATTCATTGAGACGGAGGCTGTGATGTTCATTCCCCTGATGATGACTAATAGAAGCTAAGGTCAGAGTTCACATTAATTCTTTTTTGAGGTAAAGAATGTCAACAAGAAAACACATAACATAAAAGGCTACGAAGAAAACTCAAGTTCAGTAGACACAGATTCAGGGAACAGTTAAGCTACTTTGGAGCATGGGGAGAGGGAGGCCAGCTGTCTAAATGGATTGTTCTGTGGAGTGAGGAGAGACAAGCACAGGACGATGGCTTTAGCTATGTATCACTTTAAGACCAGCTGTGCTTATGTAACTTGTATTCTGTCTCTGTCTGCTGCAGCTCTTAAGAACACATCTAACAGAAAGCAGAATAAGGCAATTGAAAAGAACCAAAAGCAAAGAGGAAATAAAACAAGAAAATAAAGCCAGAGGCAGAATTAATATACACCTTTCATATACTGCCCTGATAGGAAAAAAAATTCAAGGTCAAATAGACAGTCTATAGTCACTAGAGAGAGTCTGATAATTTGAACTCTTATCTTCCTATCCAGCAAGCACAGAAAAACAAAAGAGACCACTGCTAAAAGCCTACTTTCTAGAAACTAACCCAGAACTTTTTTTGGATGTTAACACTAATGTCTAAAGAAACTCAGTTCAGCAGAGTCTCACGGCAAAGACGTTGCCAATATTCTGTCAGCAAACATAACGTTTGTTTTCTTAAAGTCAGAATCTTCTATTCTTACTCACTTGCATTGGTCTGCATTTCTCAAGCAACAATCCCCACTTGATCCTTATAACTTTTTATTTCATAGTAAACTCTTGAGAACAATTGCACATGTACCAGAAACTGATCTTCGGCATCACGGAAACAATTTGACAGAGCAGTTGCGTTGTTTCCACCAGCTACAGCAGCAGCACGTTTCTGTAGAGCTCCCATAGAGGTTTTATGTAAAGCATTAATTTTTTTTTTTTTTTTTATTTAACAGCTCTGCCATTTAATCAGTCTAGGGAATGATATAGAAACCAGTCTATCTGAAGGATTCTACTGAATTTAGAATTTAGTGTAACAGGAGAGACTGGGTGAGACCCTTCTGATGGGGCCCTGAATAAGTAAAAAGCTCCTTTGCCCCAATTTACTGGTTATTGTCTTATTTTCTATTTTGCTTTGGCAATGGGGGTCTGGCTCAGCTCTGAGTACCCAAGCCATTTCACACTGCTGTGTTGGCATGGCATTTCTGCAGGCCACTGTTACTCTTACTGTTTTGACCATGCAATGCATCAGTCACTGTTCAACTGTTAGAGAGGTGCTTAAAATGACACACCTGTTCAAAACCAAATGGTGACCAGGGCCCTGAACTAACTTGGACCTTATGTCAGAGGCAACAAAAGGCACACTAATATTTTCTTCACTTTCAAATTGACAAGTTACAGTGTCCACCCTTGCATAGATTATCTTCAGGCTAATGAGGAAGTACCAGTTAAAGGTAGTGTGTAAAATCAAAACAAAAATGTTACTGGCACCTGCTTGATGACCAAAAATTATAATCAGTGATAAAATGGTCTGAAGTCATTTTTATTTCCTTCCACCAAGTGGGCAGAGTTATGAGGTTTACTCTAAGTTTTCTCTCTTCCCTCTCCCTCTCCCTCCCCCTCCTCCTCTTCTTCCACTCTACATCTTCCACCCTCCCTCTCTCCCCTCTTTGGTTCCTTCTTGCTCTTTTTAGGGCCTGCACAGACCCATGGGAGCTGCTGATCACTTTCACTTCTGCTGAGGAAATTACAGCATGCTTCTCTAAAAGGTAGAACGAAAGAGAAAACAGATGTTCTGATACCAAATGGTCAGACCTTGGAGGGTTAGCAGTATTCTCAGGACCAGTAAGACCTAAAATATCTATGAGTCTGAGGAGCACCGGGGTGTCAGTGGGGAATGGAACAGAAGATTAAGACAAGAAAAAAGGAGGTGGGTGGATGTCTGTGCATTATCTACTCTACTGATCCCTCTTGAGAGTGATGCAGCACCCGACTCCAACCCTCTTGTGACGGTTTCTATCTGGGTCTGACTTGGGGACAATCTGCTGAATCAGTATCTCTGAGCAGAACCAAGAAATTCACCCCCAAAAGGAGTCACTGTATTAGTCAGGGTCTCTGAACAAAGTTAGACCCAAGAAACAGAATCCTCCGGTCTGAAATGGTCTCTTGCGTGAAATTCTCTGCTCTGCACTCAAAGGAAAGAAGGCACCGATGGGAGCTTGCTCATCAAACGTGGTGAGAATCTAGCTTCTTCTAGAAAAAGCAGCCTGCGTCACATGGAAGCCAGATTTGGTTCTTTGCTCTGAGAGTGGTTAGGCCAGTAGAGGGGCTGGCTTCCGTGACAACTGGTGCAGGGACAGGTGCAGTGTGGGTCCCACAGATATGAACTCTGATAAATGGTGCATGAGCGCCTACTCTGTGCAGGAATGGAGAAGAGAGCAACCCAGCTCCCACCCTCCTGGGTTTACCATCGAAGCCTAATCATCTGCAGCCTTCTTAGTCAGGAAGATGTTTCAGATCCCAGTTTGTTAGAGTATCTGGGAGGAAGGTAAGTGGTACTTTGATTCCCATTCTACAGCTGGGTAATGTAAGTTCCAACGAAATTAGATGAGGGTCACACAGAGGTCAGAGCATCTGAAAAAAATTATCACAAGATTTTTGATGTGCGCTGAACATTTTAAACTGAGAAGTGATGAAGACTTTTTTTGTGTGTGGGCTTATCTAAAGAGAAATGTGCTGCTCTGAATGTCTGTTTCATTTATTCAGCAAGTAAGTAGTGAGTGCTACTGTAGGCAAGGAAAACAGCAAACGAAATAAGGTCTGGTGAAACGTGTGTGTGTGTGATGTGTGTTTGTGTGTGTGTGTCTGTATGTGTGTGTGTTTGTGTGGTGTGACATGCTAGGTGGAAAGTACCTTGAACAAACCCAAAACATAGCAAAGGACTAGAAAGGAATAGGGATGCCTTGCGTAGGGAGTCAACTATTGAGCAGAGCCCTGAATAAAGGATCAGACTGTATGGTTGTCTGGGGACCCCTAAAGAATATCAAGTACCAGGCTGTGATATGGGCAGGGGCAAAGAAAGCTTGGAGAACAGCAACATGGGCACTAAAGCAGAGAAGCAGGGAAGAGATGAGATACAGGGACCAAGAGACAGCTAGGAGAGGGACAATCCTGGCTGTGGCACCAGGAGAGGTGGGGTATCACTGATGGCTTTACATCCAGGGCCACTTAGGGTCTCATGGGATCTCTCTTGCTGAAGGCAAGGCTTAGTGTATGCATATGAGCACACAAGGAGAAGAGGTATTTAGCTGAGGTTAGCATCTGAAGGAGAGATGGATGGGCTGGTTTGTTTTATTTTAACTTGTTCTAAAGTTTGTTTCTGTTATCCCTTTCTCCCTTCATGGCATTGGAAAATGGTGAAAAAAATTACTAATTAGATATGGCAAAATGTAATCACAAAGTAGTAGAATGCTTTTTTTTTTTTTTTCATGTCTATTCAAACCCACCTTCCTGATATCTGAGATGGATCTTCCTAGTTTTGAGCTATTTAATATGGGGCTGAAAAACAGCACACAGTCAAATATATGCATGGCCTAAAATGTGTCCTGTAGTTGAATTAGCTCATAGAAATTACAGTTGACTGGATTTTATTGATCCCTCTTTCTAGAACTTGCAGTAATTCATGCCTCTCCCTTAGGCCCATTGTAAATAAGATTTTCCCTCTCCATTGTTCCAAGAAATGAATGCATTGTTAAAAATCATAATGATATGAGATTCTATAAAGTATGCTTGGGCTAGTTTTGTTAAATCCCTTTGATACATAAATTTTTTTAAGAAAATCATTTTTCATGGTTCTATGAATCTCATAGCATCCTCAAGCATCTCTATCAAATGACAGAGGCCCAGTGACGGAGAGAGTGAAGACAGGTAGCCAAGAGACTGAACAAGGGATAAGGGGAGGCAACAGAGTTCTTGATCAGACCATTTAGCTGATCTTTAAGTCCATGATTGGATATTTGTTATCCCAGGACACCAGTCCTGGTATAGGCAAAGGCTCTGTCTTCCTCAGCATGGCTTTATATGGCCTATGTGAGTTAAGACGGCATCTATACTTCCTGCTGCTTCCCCAGCTACTGCCTAAGAGATGAGCACATAAGGATTTCCCATCTCCATGTGTATGCCATGTCAGCGGTGATGGGTTCCCTCTGCCTCCCTCCAAAATATGTGTTGAATGAGACTATGAGCTTGGGACCGAATGACTTGAGGCTTATTAATAATGGCATGAGTCATTTGTGCTGCCTTTGACATATATTATTAACAGATTCCAGGAAGTTCCCTTGTCTCCCCTCAGTGGCCTTTCATAATTAGCCTTTCTACTAAAGCATAGTGAACCCAAGTTCTCCTCCTTCGACAGAAACTGAATCTGGCGACTGTCAGTCCCTGTCATCTTTAGTGAACTTATGCATCACATGGCTACCATTATTCCAGCTCACATGAGAGAAAGAAAAACCTAAATATATGAGAGGCCATAGTCAAGTGACAGCAGATGGAGAGGCTCCCCAGAACAGAGCAGGTGCCTCCATACATGGTGAACACTAGTTTGTGGTGTTTCTTGACTCTAAGAAAAATGAAGTCCTCTCAGGGCAGACCCTTGGAATTATTATAGCCAGTAGCCATTACTTAAAGATGAGTGTTGAACCTGTAGAGCATCATATGCTTTTAATAACCTCTGGCCAGAGTTATTTAAATAATCTCTTCCAAAACACCTCACACTTCACCAGTTATATGTGTCCCTGCTTCACCTCAGCCTTTAATGAATTCTTTTCCCTTGTATTTCTGGAAATGCCCAGGGGTGCTAAGCATGTGGCTAGAAACAACTCTGACGAGTGTTCTCAGCGAAGCAGGGATCCGTGGCTCCAGACTCATGTGCTTCCACTAAGACAGCACTCGGGATGAGAAATCTGTCCCCATTTCTGTTGGCACCATAGTCACTGCTCCCAGGAAGTCCTGCAAGATCTGAGCTGAATGCCTGCTGAATGTCTGCATGAGAGCCTCTCATCACCTCCCTGCTAAGCAGAGTGAGACAGAGCACTTGGCTCTGCCCTTGGGAGGGAGGCGCTCAATCTCAGGTGCCCTGGTGGTTCACAGCAGACCTCCCTCAAACGTTCCGATTGCTATCTATGGGCTGTGGCCAGACTCCAGTGTTCTCCACTCTATTTGTTTTTGCTGCTACCATTCCCACCTCAGGGACAGCTAATCTAACTATAACTCAAAGCTAAGTGTCATTCCTGGAAGTCACTCTAAGCACCCCACTGAAAAGCTGTATGAACCCCAGTGCCACTATCTCATATAACCTATCATTCTTCCAGATCATACACACGCTTTCTCAAGGCTGCATAGTCAACCCTTTCTCGAGTGCTCCTAGGATAGCTGGGTCCAGACAAGCTCTAGTCTCAGCATGGAGATGATCACCCTGCTGTTGGCTGATGTCAGCCTTTCTTACTGGAACTGCACTGCCAATTTGTATCTGCTCCATGCTGTGCTCCTTTCCATTAGTCTTCCATTTGGGAGCACCCTAGTTTTTCTTACAAGGATTTACAATGTGTGTCAGTAAAGACGATTCTAGTCTTTCTCTGGAGAATCCTGAGCCCTATTAAATGGACCTACCTCTCTCTCTCTCTCTCTCTCTCTCTCTCTCTCTCTCTCTGTGTGTGTGTGTGTGTGTGTGTGTGTGTGTGTGTGTGTGCGCGCGCGCGCGCCGCGTGTGTCTGTCTGTCTGTCTGTCTGTCTCTGTCTCTGTCTCTCTCACACACACACAAATAAATAATAATATATAAGTAAATAAATAAAAATTTAAAGTATGTCAAAAATGTGGACATCTTGTTAGTAGTTGGATATAAAGGCTCAACACTCAACCAGAGTAGGCCCTTATTGAAGATGCAGACCCCAAAGTATAGTATACCAACATCTTGCCTTAAAAGCACGTGTCTAAATCTGTGCTGGCTACCATTACACCACAGACCAGTTACTGTCCTCTGATCCCATTATGAGTTAGGGCTGCAACCTATGGATGTAGAAGAGGCTGCAGATTCTTAATCTATAGTAACATGCATCATGAAAACTTTCTTCTTAGAGAGGTAATGTATTCTTGAGAAAAGAAAGATTGCTTGAGTTTGGGGTTTCAAAATTAGTCTGAGTGACAAAGTGAGACCTTCTTGAGGAGGGAGGGAGGAAGAGGAACAAAGAGAGGGGAAAGAGGGAAGGAAGAAGAGAGGAAAAAGGAGAGAGCTAAGGTTACATTCGAGAGTAAAAAAAAAAAAATGTAAAGACAAATATAGAGGAAAATAACAATCCACTATCATCCTTCCTCCTATAGTTAAAATTTTATATTTTCTATAAATTTATTTACTATATATTAATACAGAATAGGAAACAGAACCTCAAAGTGTAAAAATCACAGACATACCTAAAAGAAAGTTGGCTTCATAGTATGTGTGTGTGTGTAAGAACATACACACAAATATGCATACTTACAATTTTTCTGTGAGCATTTCCAAGATCGTGATTTGTGGTGGTAGTGATCCACTTAAGGATAAGACAGACTTAACTGCCCTTTGGTGAGACAATAGTGAGTTTTGTCTCCAATGTTTATTATTATCATTATACTTCCTATTCTTCCCTTAAGACACATTTCTCAGTAGAATGCCTTTCTTAAAGAATGTCTGTATATGATTGACAGATCTGATACATATACAGTCTAGGACATCCACAATAGGTAGTGTGCTCTGATTTAACACTCAGGAGGTTCCAGAATCATGGATGCTCCATTATGAAGAAGTTGCATATGGTTCCATTTCATCTCTGTTTGCAATAGGAAGAGTGGAGAGAGACAGAACCTCTGATAGTCTTCTGCCTCACAAATGTTTCTATAACACTGGCAAATTGCTGAACTTTTCATGCCTCAATTTACTAGTCTGGAAAATGATGATTTTCTCACCTATTTAATAAACTGTAGACGTCTACTGAAGGATGAGGCCTTAGCTTAACCATATGATGAAGATCCATTACTAAGGCAAATTAATCAGTGCTATGTTGTCAGAACTGCTGTTTAGCCCTAGAACCATCCTTATTCTTCATGACTACACATCTTAAGCAAGTGACATCACTTCTTTTTTCCTTAGTTTTCTCATCTATGATGTAGATAACAAGTGCTTCCCTCCTCAGCAAGCATTACATAGGACAGCCTGAGTAGCATGTGCTGGCTGCAATTATTACCATTCCTTACAATTAGGAAGTAGACTGGGTATAACATCAGATGGTTGAGAGTCATTGGCTTTCCAGTGCATGTTCTCTAAGAACTATGGTAGAATGTCTGCAGCATGTAGGTGTAAGAGCAATCAAAGACACAAAAGTCACCTTAGCCAAAATGCCAAATTGAAGCAGTGAAGTCAATGTTTTGCAAAATGTGTGACCCAAAGTCACAAGCCCTGCAAGAATGTATTCCAGGCATCTTTGGTGGTCACAGGAGTATGATAGTCAGGATGGTTAGGGAATTGAAGGTTTCAATGCACACACACACACACACACACACATCAACATTGCTTTTATTTTACAGCAAAAATTCTTAGCTGATGAACAAAGCCATTCCTTCTTCTTGGACCCTCAACCAGACCTCATTTCCTGTGTTTCATTAAATGTTACCATGTGCTCACATTGTGGGCCATATGGTTTCTGTCTATATGGCCTAGCTCTGCCATTCCAGTGTGAAAGCAGCCACCTGAGATGCATAAACGTATGAGTGTGCTATGTCCTAATAAAACTTTAAAAATCTTGGCTGTGGTTTGCCAACTCCTGGGTAAGAGCATAGTAAGCCAAGGGTTGCACAGTGAAGCTGAAAGACAGACAGGAGCCAATCCGGAGGCATCATGGGATCAGAGCAACACTTCAATTTTATCACACCCCCCACCCCAGAGCCAGAAGTCTGGGGAGCACTTTAGAAAGGGGTGTGACTCAGTGTCGGAAACTCAGCTCTGGAGATCCAACCTGCAGCTTTTCCTCACTGCATGGCCACTTTTTGTTCCTTCCTGTGTGGAGTCCCCTCCTAAAGTTCATGAGATACCAGCCTGCAGGGGCTTCACAAGGTGACATTTGTCACTTTGGTAAACTTGATGTGGCTGAGGCTTTTATCCACAGCGATGCAGACTAGGAAACCCAATCTGTGAACATACTATCCTTATTCTCTGGCAGACTTATACTCCAAATTCAAGTGACTCCACCCTAGGTCAAAAGCCCAACTTACTAATTCTTTCTTTAATTTATTTTATAATTAGTGGGTGGGGCTTTATTAAGACACTTCATAAATAGATAAATATAGATGTATATCATTGTACTTTGCTCAAGTAATTTTCTATGACAAACACAGATGCCAAATGGAAGCCATCTATTTTCTCATCTATAACATAAAGTTCTTAGAGGAACACTAAAAGTAACTGTGGTGGTTAATGTTTATTATTATTTGTAGTTACAAGTACAGTACAACTCTATCTATGCAGTTACTTTAAATGCAGTTGTTTAAACCTTTAAATAAGTCTATTAAGTCAAAACTATAGCTAAGTCCTGTTCATAATTAAAGAAAAAGACTTTAGAACACAAAGCTACTGAGTGGTTGAAATAAGAGTTGGACTCATTTGGTATAAACCAGAGTCTAGCATTTAACCAGATAACATGGCATCTTATAAGAAAAAACTCAGCAGCAGGGGATGTAGGGAGAAGGCAGGTGAATCCCTTTCTAATGTCTTGAGGACACAGTATGATACATCCATCTCTGCTATGAATGATATGCCTGCAGCTCATTGGCTCACAACATCCTTTAGTTACAATGCTATCCACTGCCATATTGATCATAACTTTCTCACTGGTAGAGGCAGTCCCAGACAGCTGGGTATGTAGCTCCATGGTAGAGGACATGCCCAGCCAGTGTACACAGGACTCTGCATTCAAACCAAGCACTGCATAAGAACAAAAAGAGGAATTCCCAAATTCTATAACCTCCCATACGGTTCTGGAAGGTAACTAGAATCATGCAGTATGTGGTCATTTATGTTTGGCTTTATCTACTTACAATAGTAGTTCTCAACCTTCCTAATGCTGTGACCCTTTAATACAGTTCCTCATGTTGTGGTGATCACCAACCATAAAATTATTTTTGTTGCTACTTCATAACCTTAATTTTGCTATGGTTATTAATTCTAGGGTAAATATATAATATGCAGGACATCTGATATGTGATATATAAAAAGGTAGTTTGACCCCTAAAGGGGTTGAGACCCGCAGATTGAGAACTGCTGACTTAGAACAATGTGTTAAAGACTTGTCTCTGCACACCCTGGTTAGCACATAACCTCTTTCTGTGGATCTAGAGCATCTTGCTACATGAACCACACTTGTTTTCTCATTTATCACCTGACGGACATTTAATTTATAACCATTTGACTAATAGGGATAATGTCATTGAAAACATTCAAGTATAATGTTTTGTTTAGAAATATATAACTTCACTCGAGACTTCTTTTTTATAGTTTTCTTTGTTTTTTGAAAATTTTATACATGAGTACTGTAGGTACATCATTTCCACCCCTCCCTCTCTCCCTACCAACTCTTTCCAACATTTCCTACTCTCACTCAAATTAATGACTTCTTTGATTGTTACATATATGCATAATCATACACACATATACACTATGCTGGCTAGTCTTATGTCAACTTGACACAAGCTAGAATTATCTGAAAGCAGGGAACCTCAATTGAGAAAAGGCCTCCCTAAAATCCAGTCTTGAGGCATGTTTTAAATTAGTGATTGATGAGGGAGGAGCCAGCCAATTGTGGGTGGTGCTATCCCTGGGAAAGCAGACTGAGCAAGCCATGGAGAACAAGCCAGCACCCCTTCATGGCCTCTGCATCAGCTCCTGCCTCCAGGTTCCTGCCCTGCTTGAGTTCTTGTCCTGATTTCCTTCAATGATGAACAGTGATATGGAAGCCAAATAAATCCTTTCCTCCCCAATTTGCTTTTGGGCATAGCATTCCATCACAGCAATAGAAACCCTAAGACACATACATACAAATTTCTGTTGAGTCCATTTAGTGTTGTTTGCATGCTTGTGTGTTTAGGGCTGATCACTTATGATTAGATAACTCATCAGTGATCTTGTTCCTGGAGAAGAAGCCAATGATTGCTTGTAGCTCTTCATCTAGAGGTGGGGGCATCCGAGAGTTCTGCCATCCATGCTGGCAAGTCAGCTAGTATTTGCCATTGTGAAGATCTTGTTTGAGCAATCATATTGTTGAGATTTTAAGGATGCAATTTTCCTGTCATGTATGAGAGATGATATCTCATAGCAGATATCCTGATCCCCTTGGATTTTATAATCTTTTAACCTCCCTCTTCCACTGTGTTCCCTGAGCCTTCAGTGTAGGGGCTTTGTTATAGATATACCAATGGGTTATATTATAGATGTACCAATGGGTAATGTTATAGATGTACCAATGGGTTATGATATAGATGTACCAATGGGTGATGTTATAGATATATTGATGGGTTATGTTATAGATGTACCGATGGGATATGTTATAGATGTACCAGTGGGGTATGTTATAGATGTACCAATGGTTATGATATAGATGTACCAATTGGGATTGGCACCTTATGATCAGTTGTTCTTTGTAATTTGATCAGGTTTAGATCTCTGTAATGCTCTCCATCTGCTGAAAAAGTAGGTTTTTTGATGAGTGGTGAGAGCTACAGTTATTTGTGGGTATAAAAACACATATTTGGAATGCAGTTAGAAATTACAACAGCTTAAGAAAGAGACAGAAGTAGGTCATCTTCTAGGGTTTATGACCTCACCAGCTATGGGTAGTTAGACAGGTTTATAATACCAGACATGAATTCCCTCCCACTGAGCAGGCATTGAGTCCAATTAGACATTGTTGGTTACTCCAACATATAAATGCCACTATTGTTCCCTTGGGGATATCTGGCCATTGTTATGGTCAGTTAGCTTTGCATCTATGTAGGACTATTAATTGTTCTCTTGGAAGCTTGCATAGCACCTTCTGATATTATGAAAGCTAGTCCTCAAGGAAGAGGCTTCCAGGTTGGAACCAACTCAATCCCTCCAAGTCCTGATTATAAGCATATGTATCTTTAGTAGTAGGGCCTTACCTTCTAGTTCTGGGAGGCAATAAAGGGCAATGGCACTAACCCATGCTGTTGTGATGTTTCTTAAACTCTTCTTAAGATCATATAGTAACTCTATGTTTAACTTTTTGAGGGAACTGTAACTTGTGTTCCAAAGACTGAGCCATTTTCACTGTGGGAGAATTATATTTCTCCATATCCTCACCAACACATTATATTTCTTTTCTAAAAATATGCCTAGACTAGTTGAAATAGAATAATATCTCTTGTATTCACAGCTAATAAGGTTACACATCCTTTAACATTTTTATATGTTTATTAGTCATTTGTTTCCTTTAGGGAGCCCTTTGCAGGGTATTTATTGTCCTTTAATTAATGAGTAGCAACAGTTCCTTATATATAATAGATCTAGGCTGTATCAGATCTATGATTTGCAAAAGTTCCCTTGTTCTATTGGCCAACGTTTTATTTTCTTCATGATATCTTTTTAAGTAGAAAATACTTTTAATTTTCACAAAATTTAGTTTGGTTATTCCTTTGATTGCCTGTGCTTTGATATCAGCTCTAACAATTATATGATCTGAGATCAAAGAGACTTGTCCATATGTTGTCCCCTAAGAATTTTATAATTTTACCTGTTCACTTAAGTCTGCAATCCACTTTGAGTTTACTTTTGAATATTCTATTTTCCATGTGTTTGTTCAATTATCCTAGCACTATTTGTTGAGAAAGATTGTATGTCTTAGCATTTTAGTCAAAAATCATTTGAGCCAAGACATATGTTTCTGAACTCTCAATTCTGTTCCATCATCTAAATCCCTGTTCTTATGCTACACTATTTTGATGTGGGTAGCTTTGTAGTAAGTTTTAAAGTCGGTAAGTGTGAGTTCTCCAATTTTTCTCTTCAAAAATTGTTTTATTGTTTTGATTTAATAACAACTTAAGTCAATAAGTCAAAAATGAAGCTGCAACTTAATAAAAAAAGAAAGGCAACGTTAGGAAGACACAGGGACCTCCTCTTGGTGTATAGTGATTTATTTTGTGGAATGGATTGGTTTCCTCTCCCTCTAGCTCTGAAAGCCAAAGTAGCTTCTCTTTCAGAGCCACCTTACAGATGAGGATGGGACAAGAGATAGTTAAATACTTGGTCACACATCTAGTGAATAGCTTCTGCATTCTGGTTTCTTGGGCATGTTCTTAGATAGTAAATCACACTACCTCAGATAAAGATTCCTGGACTCTGCCCTTAGGCAGGAAGTTTGAGATGGAGCTTGAATAGCTGCTCTTTAAACAAACTCTCAGGTGATTTGAATGGAAATCAGTGTTTAAGGGATGGCCATGCAGAGTAACATAAAGGTAAAAGCAAAGCAGGGAAGAGGGAAGGCCTTGGGATCATGGCATGCTTGGGGAGAAATGATAGGGACATGAAGAGAAGCCTGTACTGGTAAAGGGAAGGGGGGAAGAAAAACACAAGGTATTGGCAGCTAACAACAAGGCAGGACAGACTGGCTATTAGTGACCACTTTGGCTCCCTACCGTGTCCCTTCTGGCCTCACTTGCAACCATGTCACCTGCCCTGCAGGAACAGGAACTTCTTCCCAGAAAGAAGTTTAGGAGAAGATGGGAGTCCTATGGGCATGTCAATGATCCCTCAAAGCAAACAAGAAAGACTCAAGAGTGACAGCTGGCAGTGTTCTGTGTCAGGACTGGTCATAATAATCCCATCTTCACCCAATCCCAGGGATATAAAATATGTGCACAGGCAAACTATGTGTGGACATAAAATCATAAAGAAAACTTCAATTCTCTGTATACACACACGTTTGGAATTTATTAAAGTTGGCATATTTGCATGCTGAGTGTGCTAGTTTTTTACATAAATAATTCAACCTTAGCTGAATATTTGATACTATTGGCTATAGAGCATCTTCAATTTTCAGAGCTGATCAATATTTGGATTTTATAATCATCAGTATTGGGAGCACCACTTTGTATAAACATGTAACACAAAGTATGTTTAGCACCACTTCAGAAATTGTTAGAAATTCTGTCCCAATCCCAAGCTGAAACACACTGGATACTTTCTATGAAATTCAAGCAAAAAGTGCAAATAGTAAGCTTAAAAACCAAATATACAGATTACGACCCAAAATTAGACTGATTGAATGTTTACATGCTGAGATATTTAGGTAAGGAAATATTAAAAGTCTTTGTTCTAATTGGATGATTATGTTTCTATAAGAAGAGAAAACTTGGATAATAGAGACAATCCGATGTATCATGCACCATAGTCTCACATCTTTAGCCAGGATGTTTTAGGTAGCATCATTGGCCTTATGTGTGATGTGTTCAGAACCAAGGCTTCAGTGAAGTCACGAGATGCAGTGTGGGCAGGTGCCAGCATACTGCATGGATTCCTTGCAAACTTGATTTTGAGGTTTCGCTCTTCAAGCATTCAGAAATCTTTCATGGTTGCTGAATTTTCCTGGCCTCCCATTCAGTTCCGGGGACTGCATATAGGACTGTGATACACAGTTTGGGAAGCTCAACTCTGAGCACTCTACAGTGGGAAGCTGACTGGATCCTGACTGTGCACGTCTGAGCCAGGCACTCTGTTTTCCCTGTCTTACCAGTAAAGGGACCAGAGGCACTCCAACCTTTGAGAAACGTGTAAAGAGCAACAAGTTAACAGAACCAGATTCAAACCCAGACAGTCTCACCCTAGAGCCAGCTGCCTAACCACTATGCTGTTTGTTTCTAGAAGAAAAGAAGAAACGAGGATGGAGATGAGACATTAATGCTGCAACTTAGAAAAGCTAGTTGAAGCTAATTCTCTCTCATTAAGAGAGATAAACACAGACACCTTGAGCTGTTCTGGTATAGACCCAGCTCTGGCAGAAGAGTTAATAAAACTTTAGGAGCTCAAAGCTCCTTCCCCACCAAAGACAGCCATTTGCATCTCTGTGGTGCAGGAGATTAGCCAAGGCTGTCAAAGCTTCTCTACTTTCAAAGGAAAAATGAAGTCAAAAGATGGGCAAGTGAACATCTTTGGGGGTGAATATTGTTAAAATTATTGTGTAATGGGGAGAATAGCTTGTTGATAAAGCTCTGGCTTAGCATGTACAAGGGCCTGAGTTCAATTCCAGCACTATATATGCATTGTATACTGCTATCCATATGTTAAAAATAATAATGACTTTTCCAGGGGTGGAAAGATGGCTTAGTGGATAAGAGTGCATGCTTTTGGAGTTTGAGGACCAGAGTTTGATCCAGACACGGCCACATGCTCCTGTAACCCAGCACTGTGGGTGACAGAGGCAAGAGGATCTTTAAGGCTTGCTAAAGGCTGTCTTAGCTTCAGGTTCAGTGAGATGCCATCTCAATGGAGTGAAGTCAATAGTGACGGAATAGAAAATGTGGCCTCTGCAGGCATTTGCACAGGTGACCATATTCACCCACACACTTGCACAAGCAAGGCACACATACTTCCATTCTTTTGACAAGACCATTTGAATAACTATACTAAAAAGTCTAGAAAACTTTCTTTTCTAAAGGAGATGGTAAAATGGGTAAAATGCCCAAGTGAAATGCTTTTGCAGGTAAGTGAGGATGCAATTTTGATGGTTCTTGTTTCTTGACAATTGGTGGAAAATAAGCAGTGAATGGGTTATTTCCAGGGCAGGACTTGACCTCAGCACTGGCTGGCACTTGGATAATTCTTTGCTGTAATGGACCACCCTGTGCACTATGGGACACTTAGCAGCATCCCTGCTGTATTAGTCACTTTTCTGTCTCTGTGATAAGATTCCATGATAGACTACAAGCAACTTGGAAAGGAAAGGGTTTCTATTCAGGCCACACTTAGTGACTGAGGGAAATCAGGGCAGGAACTCAAGGCAGGACCTTGGAGGCAGGAAGTGAAACAGAGGTCACAAAGGACTGCTGCATACTAACTTGGTCCTCCTGTTTCCCTCTGCTTTCTCATACAACCCAAGGCCTCCTCCCCAGGATTGGCACTACTCACAGTGAGCTGCCCTCCACCCCCACCACCAATCATTAGCTAAGAAAATGCCCCACAGGTTTGCCTATAGGTCAATCTTGTTAAGGTATTTTCTCAAGTGTGGTTCTCTCTTTTCAGATAACTCTAGCTGTGTCAAATTGGGACGGGGGGACATATAAGCAGCAAGCACTTTTCTGCTAACTCAGCTTTCATTTTTCTGCTGAGTCATCTCACACTTTTCTGCTGAGTCATCCATGCTTCTCTGCTGAATCATCTTGCTGCTGGCCATTTTTTTTTTTTCTATTTTCTTTTTAGCTCATACTGCTTCAAGTCCTTTGGTGTTATTAAAAATATTTTTAGGGACTAATGAAATAGTTCCATCATTAAGAGTTTTTGCAGAGGATTCAGATTCAGTTATTAGAGTCCACATGGCCACTCTGAACTGACAGTAACTTCAATTTCAGGGAATCTAGCACTATCTTCTCTGCAAGTACTTGCACAAACACAGTGCACAGAGATACAAGCAAGTACACACACACACACACACACACACACACACACACACAAAATCTTTAAATACAACAAAGTGTGCTAACAAGATATAAGTATGTCCTTGTCCTTTGAAGAATGAAAAGAAGGCAAGAGGTTTGGTGAAAGCAAACTGCTAATAATTCTTTGTTACTTTAACAAGTTATTGCTGAGTGTTCTGCTAACATCAGCATACATAATCTCATTGATGGGTCACAACAGCCTGAAAGAGAATCCAGACATTATGCCTATTATAACTAATGAGGAAGCTGAGATAACTAGGTGAAAGTCGTACCTGGAGAAGATGGGGAGCCTGGTTCCTTCTAGGTTTACTCTCATCCAAGCCAGCTCTGTGGGAAATAGTCCGCCTCTCCGAATGAACTTTCTACCTTTAGCTCCAGACCGTGGTTGTCCCTCTCCATCCAGTGGGGAATGGTTATCTCATCAATGTCCTTTGTCTTCCTTCTCCCACCAGAGGGTTCCTATCACAGCTGTCTTTATTAGCCTCTCGCCTCCTTGTTTCTCTGACCATTCTATTCTGAGATGATCTCAAGAATAGGGATGTACTTTATGTATCTTCATCTTCAGTGCCTTCATGGAGGCAAATGGTAGGAAGTCATGGGATGCTAACCAAAGCTTTGCAGCCAGTGGTAAGAAAAAGGGCATCATTACAGTTGGTTCTCAGTATCAATGAGTTCTGAATCTGTCAATTCAACTAAACATGCACCAAGGAGAATAATGGTGTCTAGGAGCACATGGGGTTGTTCAGTTGTAAAGTGTGTGCTTCCTTGTGTTTAGAAAGCACCAGTTTAATTCCTTAGAACCCATGTCAAAGAGCTAGGCAGGGAGCCTGTAATCCTAGCTTGAGAGAGGAAACCAGCCTAGCTGAATCAGCCAGCTCCATGTTCAGTGGGAGACCCTTTCTCAAAAAATAAGGAAGACACTCAATGTTGACTTTTAGACTCCACACACATGTACATATACACACATGTATATACACACCTCTACAAACCTATACAGACACAAAGGAAAAAAATACTAAACATACATATTGGGTTTTGGGCTTTTTTAGTTTGGTTTGGTTTTTGTTATTCCCTAAGTAGTGTCTTATAACAATCACACAGTGTTCCCATTGAGTTTCATAGAAGTGCTTTATAGAAAGGACTTGAGCATTTTGTACATTTGGGGATCCACAGAGAACTCTGGGGCCCATCTCCTATGAATGCAAGAGAGACCATAATTGATGGTTAAGGAGAGAGGAAAGTCCAGAGACCTAAGCAGAAGAGAAAACTCAACTATCACAAGGAAGAAACATGACTAAGGATCATTCAGTTGAGGGGAGAGGCAGAAGAAGCACAGAGCCCTGTCTTTACATCCAGTATAGTGTCTGCTCCACTATACAAACTTGGACCTTGCTGTTAAAGCTTTTGAGGACACAGATAAAAGAAAACAAGTGAATTTTTGGATTAACATGTCACTGACAATAAATTCATACTAGGTAAACATTGATGTCTGAAGATATATCACTTCGTATCGTGTGTAGACCTCTTGATGAGGAATTGGAAAGAATTTTTTGTTCATTTTAGGCCTTTAGCAAGTCAGTGAAACTCCAGACAAATCATTTCACTCTCTGTGCTTTTCCTTCTTTTAGCTGTAGCATTTTGACCAACTTCTATTTTTGTTAAATATCTGTCTAATGTTCTAATTTTGTTAAATATCTGTCTTTATTTGCTCATGTTCAGTTGGATGGTGAAATCTAAGTCCTCGTAGCTTTCATAATGATCAAACTGCATAGAGATGTAATGTGTGTAACTTGTAGACTTACAGGACCCTATGGGTGTGATAGGCCTGGGAAATCATATAAGGAAAATTAAAATTCCCAGTCAGTGGGTGGCTTTCTTTTACAGAATCCTCAGCAGATATTCAGTAGCTTCACTTCACAGCCCATGATATGAATAGGGCAGGCTTACTATGAAGGAAGCTGATGTCATGCACATGTGTACTTATCTAAGGTATGTGGTGCAGGCTATCACACATTCTGTAGGAATAATTGTGCCTTTACTCTGCATTGCTCAGTGCCAGCAACTGCTAAAGGCTGTGTAGGGAATATCTTATTTACTCTGTTACAAGTATCTTTTAAGGCAAATACTCTTGCTACACATATTTCTCAGATAAGGAAACAAAAGACTCGAAGAAGTTAAATGATTTGTCAAGGATACATGTCTACTAGGATACATTGTCTGGAGTCTTCAGATTGACTTGGAGCTGTTCATAAGTGAATAAATATTAAATGATTATAACTACCTTATCATCCATACCATATGCTTCTGTTAGATATAAGGAAATGTAAAGCTTATATAAATAAAATATGAATGGTGTTTGCATAGAGATTGCAGATAGAATTAAACTGTGGTATTGATTTTCATGTAAGTGGAGATTTCAGGCTTTGGTTTGAAGTAAACAAATGCTATTATTTTATTATGTAATTCCAGTAGATCAAATCTACAGATAAAGTGTAAGTTAATGTATTATCAAGTCTTCTGTAAACAAAGCAATAAAACATAATCCTGGAATGACACATACAGCATACAGCATAATAACAGCTTAAGAGTTTTACAGTGAAGCTAGAGAATCCAATGGCATGGATTACTATGGTTTTGTTTCTCCTTTTTCATTTGAAACATGCCCCCAATGGAGGAGTGTTTCCTATATAGTTTCTTTTTAAAAGTGAAACTTTGAAGCAAAGGTAGCCAGAACCAGAAAATTAACTTCAGAATGAAAGCTCCCCATATGTATATGTTCTAAATAAAGGAGTTTACCCATCTCACCCAATTAATCATTAAGAAGAAACCCTATCCAACTTGAGGTCATCTTAGATGCCCAGGAACCTTGGCCTGCCTCTCCAGTGGGAGTGGAATGCTTGTGTTCTACACCACTGGGTTCTGCAAACAGCGCTTGTTTAGAGGTAAACCCCTAACCCCAATTAGCTGGGCAAAACAAAAATTGCTTAAAATAAGAAAAAGAGAAGAACAAAGAGGAAGGTAAATGGGAGAAAATAAAGGGTGGGGGGAGCATATCATTGTTACTTATTGAAGTGTGTAACACTCTCATGTCAGAGACATCTGGACTTGGGATACAGATATTCAAAGTAGATAATGAGGATCCTATCTGCCTTCCAGATTTCCTCTTCTTGTCTCTCTTTTTCTATTTATTTCAATGGTATCTCTAAGTGGTAGACTCCAGCTGTTTCAAGGCTGTATTCTCTTTTGTTTTTATTTTTGTTTCACTTGCTTTTTTTAAGTATAAATTTCTAAGCAGTCCAGGAAGGCCTGGAATAAAGGCACCTTTGTCTCCTAACCTGTACCTGTCTCTGCACTAATATCCTGAGAAGCCGAGTCTGTCCTCCTCACATGGTGAGAAATGGTTATAGTACCTCAAACACATGGACTGAAGTTATGATGCTTTATAATGAAGATTTTAGATCAGGTGCCATATGTGGAAAGTAGACTGATTCTTGACAGGAAAGCAATGCCATCCCATCATGTGCCAATGGCACCCTGGCAGGTTGAAGTTTACTCAGCAGAATCATCAGGTTGTTCTTAAATGACCCCTTGTGGGCTTCTTTTCCAAAATTAAATAACTAATTTTCTGGAATTTATTTTTAATGTAAGGATGAACTTAGCAAAGGCATGACTAAAGTAGACACAGGGATGGTCAGGCAGAGCTTGGTCCTTATAACCATTCTTGCTCTATTAACTGGATTTTTTTCAAGACTATTCAAAGGAAGATTTGAGTAGCAACAACAACAAAAAAAGCTGGAATGAACAAGCTTTTCCATCAGTGTGGCACATTGGGTACTTAGTCATTGCATGAGTCATGCACTAGTTATTTACTAAAAAAGTACTTGTATAATGATGGAAAAGTATAAATACAAGGATATTCATCTTAGTATGGCTTTTAATAGTGAAAACGTGGAAATAATTTAAATATGTGGTAATAATGCATTATAATGCCACAATTACCTAGAAAAGCAACCCACAAGGGATCATTTAAGAACAGCCTAATGGTTCTGCTGAGTAAACTTTAACCTGCCAGGGTGCCATTGCCGCATGATGGGATGGCATTGCTTTCCTGCCAAGAATCTACTTTCCACATATGGCACCTGATCTAAAATCTTCATAGACCTAGAAATATTGACATATTACCTAGAAATATTGACATAAAACCCAAGACATCTAGTAAAGTTAAAAAATGCATGCAATAAAACCTCATGTTTCTTTAAAAGAAAAACAGATTAACTAGGTAAACATTTTTGCTAGGCAAGCCTGGAACTGAGTTCAATACCCTAATCTAACTATATAAATATGGGAGAGAACTATTTCACAGAATTGTACACACACACACACACACAACTCTATCATGGCACATGTGCCTACACTTACACACATTATATACACATATATACACAATAGTATTTTTTAATTACTACTAAACTATGTGGGTACATATGTTTGAATCCATGACCAGATAATGGCTTAAGGAAGTACTAACTACACATTAATTCTGTCTCTAAAATGGGACTAGAGGGGGAAGATAATTTATGTATCATTCTCTTCTGCATATCTGAGCTCTTATAATATGTTTGTATCATTTACTAGTACATGTTACCTTAAATTTTTTTTAAGACAGAAATGGCATCTAAAGTGACAGCTCATCCTTTTAATGCCACAAACACGAAGGTCACCACTTTGTTTAGGCGCCTGTTATCTGCATTCTAGAATGTCTTTTGACAGTTGTTACTTTCATAACTCACACCATCAACCCCACTCTCCATTTCCTCCACAGATCAAGTCTAGCAAGAGCTTACAAGAGAAAAGATGTTGCACATCATTTGTAATAAAAAATAACAACTTACACAGCAGATATAGATCTACTAACACAGCAGCCAGACAGAAGAGCTAGTCACTCACCTATCTTATTTCCTCACACATATATTCTCCTGCTGTTTCCAGAGAGTATTTGAGCCATTTTGTAATAAAGATAATTTATATAGGTAGATGAGAGATAGATAGATAGAGAAATAGATAGATAGATAGAGAGAGAGAGAGAGAGAGAGAGAGAGAGAGAGAGAGAGAGAGAGAGATCTTAGGTAGATAGATCTATAGATACATGTTACATAAATAATCTTGTAGGAGGAATATAACTGAGTCCCTACCCACTGGTCACGGGAGGCTCTTGGTCTGATGAACAGAAAGACGTGTGATGAACTCACACTGAGAGGTAAAATAGAAAAGGAAAATTAGGGCCAAAGAAAGAAGAATAAAAATATGCTGGACATCATTCAATAACTATTTGCTGATGATAATTATAGGGATGGAAAACCCATCAAGCCTATGGAGCTAAAATTAATCAGCAAGTATTCACAGACTGCTCCTGCTTCTATTACTGGTTCTGGCTTCCTGCCTGTCTAGTGCCAAGGCTTTAGACATTTGCATGACATTCAACTTATCAAGACAGAAAGAGCAAAACGGGCTGGCTGAGGCTCACAGTAGCCATCTACGCCCCTCGTGTGTGTTGAAACCACAGTCAACCATGACAAATTCTTTCTGTAGAAGACTATAAAGCTAGTTTAAAACATCACTATATGACTTGAAAAAATAAAAGCCCAATACTCCAAAAAAAAAAAAAAGCATAATTCTCCAAAAGTAACAGTTCATTTGTGTACTATCTGAAATTTCAAAGTACAAATGAACATCTGATTTCTATTAAAGTCAGGATGAAACTAATAGCACTTGTAACCACAACTTTACTTAATTTTTAGGGTTTTATTTCCATTGTGATAAACATTTTAGGTAAAATGCTTGTGTCACTGTTATATTTTGATAAATAACTGTAACTGCAAAGATGAACATCTGTTGCTTTCTACATGCCTAGCATCCTGTTTATTCCTGTTTTTAAAGTCCCAATAATTATGAGACACCTCTGTTTGTTTCCTTGTCTGTCTGTCTGTTTGTCTGTCTGTCTGTCTGTCTCTATCTCTTTCTTTCCTCCCTGTCTTCTTTCTTCCTCCCTCCCACCAGCCCCTCAGGCATTGGATATCTGACTGGTTTGCCATGCACAATATACATGCTGTTTATTCCTTGGTCATGGTTATTGATTCATGGGGCTCAACAAAACAATAAAGCCTCTTTTCAGGAAGAGGACAAGGGATATCATTGCCAGAGAGGAGAACTCTTCACCGCTCTAGGACATGTTAATATAAGTGTCACCATTCACCAGTTAGAGAATCCTTTCCCAGGAATAAAACCACAATAGGGAAATAAAGGTAAGAAATAGAATTCAAGCCCTTTTGACATGATGTAAGCTCTTGGCTCACATCTAATCATGCTTGAAAATGAATTTTATGTAAACTATACATACAACTCTTGCTTTAATAGTTGGATACACACACACACACATACACACACACACTCATTGATTACTAATGGCAATCTTCTATTATGAATGTCTCTCCTTGAGAAATAGCCAAACCACTTGAATGAGATCCGTCACTCAATTCAGTGATATCTGCAGGCAACCCTACTTGGCCTCCATTTCTGTGTCCACACCAACTCTCCTACCTCTGACACTCAGGTGACTTCTTGCATATCATAGTGCCCATGTAACCACTGCCACGTTCCTCCAAGTCCAAAACACAGGATAACGACTTGTCAATCTCTCCACCTCCATTTTCCTCTACAATAGGGATTATATTATAATCTTTTAAATTGATGAATATTTACATATTTTGGGTTTGAAGACATAATAATTTGAACCCATAATGTAATGTTTCTTCCTTATGGCCCGACTCCCTTGGACTCCTTTTCTATGCCATTTTCCACTGGTCCTTCTTAGACTTTGACAGACAGCACCCATCCCATCCCCAGCATAAACTGTTCCTCTGGTTTTTTTTTTTCCTTTTATTAAAAATAGAGTTTTACACAATATATTTTGATTACGTTTTCCTCTCCCCCAACTCCTCTGAGTCCCGCACGCCCCCATCTCCATTCACATCTAGATGTTTCTTTTATAGTGACTGGTTTGCCCTCTGTTCATCTTCCAAAAGCTTTCCTGTCTTAGCCATCCCAGTCTGTTTTCACTTCCATTGCCATTTAGGTGAGAGAGGGGAATCTGTTTTTATAAACTCACTGATATAAAGGACATGTATCACACAATTTATAATATGTAAGGTATAGAATATTCTTTAAGAGGAACTTCTGTATGGCCAACTGATTTTCAAAAGATGATTTCAATAATCTTTCCCTTGCTTGTGTTGATGGCCAGCCTATGGTTCAATACAACATCTTTGGGAAAGTCAGTCTATAAATAATCATTTCATATTCAGTTCAGCAAAACAGATAGATACTGTTAAGCTTCGAACCTGATTGTTGGCTGATATTTTCATGTGCCAACAGTGAAGCAACAAAGTTTTTAAGACTAAAACCCTCCATGAATATGAACCATATGAAATGGTTTTGAAGTACTGAAAAAATAATTATTCATACAATTACATATTTTGAAATTTTATTTTCATTATCAAAATACCCTTTAGCATGGACATCTGGATATCAATAAAACAAAGAGCTGGTTTATAGTTTTTCCAATTTCTATGGTACAAAAAACTTTACCATGGTTGATTTCAAACTACCAAGATAACTTGAATAACTTTTGAATTCAGAGGCTAGGAGTTCACCAGAAGATGCTCATTATACAACAATCTAATAATAGTGAAATAATTAGAAAGCAAACCTCTCCTGAGCATTTAATATTGCTCTTGAAATATATAGCTGTAAGTTTATAAATGATTTTTAATAATGAGGATGATTAGTAACTAACAAAATCTTTGAAAAGTTTACAGGTAGCTTCTACAAGTTTGTATAGCTAGCCCTTATACAAGTTGGCACTCCCTTGCCTAAAACTCTATTGCCCTGTGCACTGGATATCACATGACACAAATAAAGAGGGGTAAAGAAGTTGTTGCAACTTACTGGTGATGCAAAACTTATGTATGCCTGTCATGTTTTCTGAATAATTCTTGAAGTCTGAAGTCTCCTTTTCAACCCTACTTCCTGTGAGATGCACGGGTAGATATTACCTTCTGCCACAAACTGAAAGGTTTAAAGGACTGACGGAAGTCCATTCAAGTGTGTATACTGTGTTAGGTTTCAAATGCAGACCTTAGGTTGAAAATTAAGCAAGAGGATAGAAAAAAAATCTAATATTGATACTATTTTATAAAATGCAGCAAATATCTTTTGCACCATTTTAGAATGTGATATGAAGAACTTACAGATGCTGCTGCCCCTTTAGAAGACTACATCTGCCTGTGCACGTGTTGAAGTACCCTCTTCCATGTGTCTCCTTTTAATACCCATGCTTAAATATAGTTTAAAACACTTTAATAAACCTCAGCTCTGCTTTTAAAAAAAGGAATATGTATAAGTTTGACCTCCAATTTAGCTTCAAATAAAACAAAAATATACTTTAACTAAGTTAAGGAGGTGTAAGATCTAAAACGGAAGCAACGCTTCTCAAAACTGAGCTGAGCAATGTCACCAACAAATGGGGCAGGCTGAGACACTGTCTACCAAAGGAGCATGGGACAGAAGAGATTAAATCAGAAAAGGAAGAAAGCTAATGACATAATGGCCAGCCACAAATGCCACAAATGACAAACAGTGTACGTAATAATCATTGCAATTATTCTGTGTGCTTGCTCTAATGTCTCCAAACATTGAAAACATTAGATCTCTGCTTATGGAAACATGTATCTAATTTGTCAGCTGATGTTTTACCTCCTCTTTAATCCTTTATTGCTTCAACTAAGTTCTGCTAATATAAAGGGCATAGATTTAACCAGGACAACCACAAACACTTCATATACAGGAATAGAAGATGGTATTTTAAGTTGTTTATGATGAAGGCAAAAAAGACAAAACAATAAAAAAAAAAAAACAGGGAAGGGAAGATGTAGCATTTTCAAATTTCCATGTTAATTCTAACTAGGAAAAGAAACATATACCAAAGTAGAACTGATTCTGACTAACAGTTTGAAATATTTGTGTGATACTTTTTATAACAAACGTGTCTCTTGTAAATGAAAATATTAAAGCACACAGAAATGGGACATTCTAGTTTATCTGGGTTTCCCTCGAACCACTTACCTGTAAAGCCTAAAGAATGTGTATCCCAAAGTCATGATGTTACAGAGGGATTTAGTAGCTATGATGGCTTAAGGAAGTTCTGACAGCCAACAAGAAAAGTTGTATTGGATTACCATATAGTTAATATTTTCAAAACTATTCATTAACAAGAAAATTTTACATTTAACATCATAGGGTTAAGGGAATGGGCACAAAACAACAAAAAATGCAAGCTGAGCCATGAGAAAGGATCATAGCTGTAGGAAAATCAATTTCAAAGAAGTGTCTCTTTGTAAGAGATCTTATGTGGTAACCAACAGCAGAGGCAGGCCTGGAAGTACTATGCAGAGTCTTTCCTTGAATGAGATCTTTTCCAACAAAAGTCACATCAATTCATCCCAATAAGTCCAATTATGTAGTCTTCATGCAAGACTTACCACTGGTGTCCAGCAGTGGTGAACAGAGTGCCAAGACTACTCCATACATTTCTCCGGCTACCTGCTGAGCTATCCAGTCTCTCATGCTTTTCCCTGAAATGTGTTTTCATATTTAAGAATGAAACATGAGTATGAAAAGAAGCCATTTGTCTATACAATCTAAATGGAAAAATGCTACAAGCAATTTCAGTCAAGTAATGTGCATGGAAGATACTTCAAAAGATGAAAGAATCAAAAACAAATAGAAATCTAGTTTACTCTATAAGTGCCTTCGATATGTTTCTCTACATTTTTTAAGAACCAGAGAAATTTGAAATTAAAATGACTAATAATCATTAGGGAAATTAAAAATTAAAATGACAAATAGTTCTTAATGACAATTGAGTACATAATTTGCCTCATGAATTAATATACTTCATATATAGCAAACTTGCTTAATTTTTGTAATTTAAGTCGTTATCATTTTATTCCCATTTTACAAGTGGTCATAACTAAGGTATTGTGAGCGAGAGAACTTGCTCAAGGTTACAGACAATACAGAGACTGGCATTAGTCCCAATACACTGTGAGAATATACCACACAGGAAAAATGAATTGGTACTCATAAAAATGTTAGACCTTCATCCTAAGATGAGGCAACTGAAAGTTCACTGATGCATTTTAGGTTTCAGAAAACAAAAAGTTTGCAAGTTATCCATTTTGATGACTCTCTTGCTTTCAATATTAAATAAGTAACCTCATTAAGTTTAAACACAAGACTAATCACAACTTTTAGAAGGCTTTGCCTTCTATAAAGGACATATAGAAGATGATGGACTTAACAGCAAAATTGGATTTGTATCAATGTAATAGAGAGCCACTGTATACGCTGGATCAGGATCTTCATATGATTTGATTGATGTTTTTGACCCAGTCGTTTGGATTATCTTAATGAGAATGGAGATGATAAAACAGATGAGCAGAAATGAAAATCTCAATACATCAAGTGCTATATTAATGCTTTCCTTTTCCTGTCGTTCTTCCTTTATTGCTGCTGTTTCTGCGTCTGCTTCCTTCCTCCTCTTCTTGTTCTCTCCCTCTGCCTGTCTGTCTCTCTGTCTCTCTGTCTCTCTGTCTCTCTCTCTCTCTCTCTCTCTGTGTGTGTGTGTGTGTGTGTGTGTGTGTGTGTGTGTGTGTCAGGTACATGTATCTGTGGGATTACATGGAGGTCAGAGGACGACTTTGGGTGCCCTGCTCTATCACTCTCTATCTTATTCCTTAACAGGGTCTCTCATCGTATCTTGAACTTAGCTAGAGGCCAGCAAGCCCCAGTGATTTTTCATGTCTCTGTGCAAGGTGGGTTGGAGTGGGGGAGATTATAAGTACCTGATGCCATAACAGAATTTTTATGTGGGTTCTGTTTGAGCAGAAAGCGTTTTTACTTTCTGAGCAATCTCTGCAGTCCAAATGCTATAGAGATGTAAATGATGAGTTGGTTGCAGCTCAGGCTTATTAATGTTTTGTGTGTCTTAGGGCATAATAGTCGATACATATTCATCAATTCACTCAGTTAACACCCACTGAGCATCATCAATTATGCACTGGATAAAAGTGTTGAATAGGAAGACCAAATCTCTGTCTTTCAGGCTTATAATCTACTAGGAGAAAGAATATAACAACTGGGCACACGACAAATGAACTGTCATTGTAACATGTTACCAAATTGTGCAGGATATTGTAAAAATATAATGTGTTCTGGCTGTTTAGGGGATAAAGCTTGGAAATTAAAATCCACATGAATAAGCATAAAGATCTTGAGTAATGTTCATAAACTTTATTAAGTCACTTAGCCAATTCAACCCCAAGTAATATTATGCCCAGTTGATTAATTGACTCAGCACTATTATCACAACTCTGTAAAATATTACCTTAAGCCTGCTATATATGGGCCTCTGTTCTAGGGACACAACGTAATGAAAAAGATAGATGAGGGTTTTGTTGGATAAAGTCTGAATATATCAGTTTTATTCCTACCTCTTCTTATGAGATAATAAAATACATTCTCTCTGAGGTAGGGATTGATCTATTTCTCACCTTGTAGTAATCCTAACTTCCTAGAGTTATTGATGAGTAAGCACCGTGTTAATGAGTTATAAGTGATGTATAAAAATACTGAATAGTGTCTGGTTGACAGATGCTTAATAGTTATCAATTATAAGAATTGTGTTATCAGAATTTTAAATTTCACCTGTGTACAATGAACATTTCTCTTTTTAAAGAAGACTATTTAAGTTCTTTGAAGTCCATTGTTTAAATTCCATGAGTGCTTAAGTCTTTCAAGAATTGGTAATGCTTCCATATGTAAATTATGAGATCCATGAGGAAAATCTCTTTTAACATTACTGAATTCCATCCTTGACACTAACGAGATATTCGACATGAGATCCAGCTCTGTAAGCTTCAGTTCCTCATATTGACAGATCAAGTAGGGCTAACATGTTGGACAATTTTATGTCAACTTGACACAAGTTAAGGTAATTTAAGAGGAGGAAACCTCAGTTAGGAAAAATGCGTCCATAAAATTGGGCTACAGGCAAGCCTATAGAACATTTTCTTAATTAGTGCTTGATGGGGGAGGGCCAAGAACATTGTGGATGGTGCTATCTCTGAGGTGGTGATCCTGGGGTCTATAAGAAAGAAGGCAGAGCAAGCCAGTAAGGAATAGCTTCTATATTAGCTCCTGCCTCCAGGTTCTTGCCATTTGAAGTCCTGTCCTTACTACTTTTGATGATTAACTGTTTTTATGGAACTGTGAATGAAATAAACCCTTTCCTCCTCATGTTGCTTTTGGTTATGGTGTTTCATCACAGCAATAGTAACCTTAACTAAGACAACTAATGACACAGCTCATTGGCCTAGTGAGCACTTTCCTAGCATGTGGGATCTCTATCACTACCCAAGAAGTATAAAATATATCTATTTTATTCAACACTTCCAGCAAACTGGGCAGAAGAGTCAATGAATGTTAAGCAAATTATTTTTCTAATTATTTTTCTTACTGTGCAGATATGATTAATTATTGAGAGTTTAAGTATATTTTTTAATAAATATGACGGATTAAAGCATGAGATGTTTTTCTATTGAGCTAACAGACTAAGGCATAGTTAGGCCATTAAAGAGAAAGAACAGGAAAAAAAAATCCTATTTTGTTCAATTTAAAATATTTGGAACGAAAATTTAAAACAAAATGAAGCCTTCTTCTACATTAAGAATTATTAGGCATGCAAAAATGAAAAACATTAAGTGGGAATTCTTGTAAAGTCATCAATTATTCAAAAATAAAATAGCACCTACCATTTACAATTCAAACATGCAAGAAAAAAATGAAGTAGATTCTTTCAATGAGTAATTCATCTGTTTAGGTCTGTGGCATGAAAGTAAACGAAAGAATATGATATATGTGCACAATTCTTAGTTCTTTTAAAAAGGCAATCATCAAGGATAAGTATGAGTCTTATTGTAGGATTGAGTACTCCCGAACATACATAAGAGTCTGTTAGAAGTCTGGGGACCAAATTCACAAGATATCTCATCCCAGTACTTGAGCCTCAGAAGGTGGGAAAATTGGCCAGCAAGGAAAGCCGAGTCATAGGTCTAAGTTCTCAGTGTTCACTATGAGCCTGGTTGAGTCTCTTCTCAAAAGGTTTATTGATTTTTTTTCTTTTCTTTCTCTCTCTTCCTTCCTTCCTTTCTTTTTTAACACCAAGTGGCTCAAGGGCTCTTCATAACCCCTTTCCTGAAGGTCTACACTAATCTAGGTGTTCCTTCTTGAGGTATCAAGCTTCTGCTCCTTTGCCAAGATGGCGGCCCCAGATCCCAAGGAGGTAGCAACTGTGGAGCATCTCTGCCCTAGGGGCCCGCTTACAGCCACGGTCTCCCCATGCAGAGCGGACGATACACTGGGCAGCATTTACGCTTTCCATCCAAGAAAGGGCGACTCGGTTTTGACGCCAAAGAGCACCTATGCCAAAATGGTGACCGTGCGGCGTCACTGCTCTTTACCAAGATGGCGGCGAGGGACTTCCGGCACGCGCTTCCCCAATCAGGGATCTCCAAGAGGTCAGGCAGAGGAGACCGCCCTTGGAGTCGAAGTGCAGCGCGAGCGGCTGCAGCCGCGCGCCGGGGAGGGGATGAGGTGGAGTCTAGGTAGCCTCCGCTCTTATCAGAAGTGCCAAGCGCTGGCACCTGTGGGGGAGCAAAAGTTATTTCCTCGCACCCCAAAGCAACATCACAACCCCTTTCCCCGAGTCCTCCAAACCTTAGCCTGTGGCGCGAGGTAGAGGGCACGGTCCCAGCGTCACCCCAGCCTGCCCAACGCAGCGGGCACCCGAGGGGCAGGTACTGAGCGGCTGCACTGTCACCCCACGCCCCTCTCCTGTTCTAGGGGGACCGGCCGAGTGTTTCTCTTGGAGACCCGGGGGTTCGTATTGGGAACAGCTGGAGGGAGCTAAAGGCTGACGTTTTAAAGATGCAGATTTTGTTTTATTTGGAGAGGCAGAGGGGTCCCTGGAACTCAGAAGGCTGAGCAAGGCACCGAGCCTGGAGCAGCAAATGTCAAGATTCGGGGGAGGGGCCACCGCGGGGAGCTTGGATGCTGGCCCCGAAAGGGGTGGAAGGAGAGGTCAGGAGTTTGGGGTAAGAGGAGGGCGGACTTCGCCAGCAACTTACTATTCCGTCTGCAACTTGCTTCTGGGCCTGCCTTGCTTCTGTGTACCCCCTCCCGCCTCGCAAGGCTTCCTTAATCACTATTTTTTTTTTTTTTTTTAAGTGCAAAGAAACCCAGCTCGCTAAGAGGGTTTTGCATTCGGCGTGCAACTTCCTCCGAATGTGAGCGCGCTGGCAGGCAGGCGGGGAGGGAGCGGTGGGGGTTGAACTTGGCAGGCGGCGCCTCCTGCTGCCGCCGCCGCCGCCTCCTCTCAGACTCGGGGAAGAGGGTGGGGGACGATCGGGGCGCGGGGGAGGGTGGGTTCTGCTTTGCAACTTCTCCCGGTTGCGAGCGAGCGCGCGCGCGGCGGCGGCGGCGGCGGCTGCAGACGGGGCCGCCCAGACGATGCGGGGGTGGGGGACCTGGCGGCGGCACGCGAGTTCCCCCCGGGCTCACAGTACGTATGCGCTGACCCTCTCCAGTCCCCAAGCCTCCCGGAGAGGGCGTGTCTGCCGTCCTGCCCCGAGAGCGGCCGGGCTCTGCGGCACCGTTTCCGTGCCATCCTGTAGCCCCTCTGCTAGTGTGACACACTTCGCGCAACTCGGCAGTTGGCGGGCGCGGACCACCCCTGCGACTCTGCCGGCTGGCTGTCACCCTCGGGGGCTCTGGCGGCGGACCCACGGGGCGGGCTCCTGAGCGGTTCCAAGCCGCGGAGCTGGGCGGGGGCGGGTAGGAGCCAGGGAGAAGAGAAACTAAAGAAACTCCGTTTCCCTCCCAGGCCAGGTCGGCACCCGCTGCCGCACTTTATTTTCTCGTTCCTTGGGTGGGGAAAGGCGAAGTCGCGCGCGCCGCGGCGGAGGCGATGCCCGGGAGCCGCGGGGCTCGCAGGCGCCGTCGGGGCCGGGCTGGAGGGCCCGCGCGCTGGGCGTAAAGAGGACGAGGGCCGCGGGCGCCCTTGCAGTTGCCGACAGTCGCCAACAGGTTGCACCGTTCCCCGCGGCCGCCGTGCGGCCCCTCGGCGGGGAGCGGCCGGGGGTGGAGTGGGAGCGCGTGTGTGTGCGAGTGTGTGCGCGCCGTGGCGCCGCCTCCGCCCGCCCCTCCCTCGGTCCCGCTCGCTTGCCGCGGCCGGGCGGCCCTTTCGCGTGTCCGCGCTCCCCCCTCCCCTCCGCCTCCTCCATTTTGCGAGCTCGAGTCAGTGCCTGGAGCCCGAGTCGCCGCCCGCCCGTCGGGGACGGATTCTAAGTGGGTGGAACAAGACGCCGCAGCCGGGCGGCGCGGCGCCGGGACGGGGGACGCGCGCGGGAGACGGGAGCGGCGCGGGGGCCCGGCTTGTCAGCCGGGAACGGGTGACTTTCCGCGCTAGGGGCTCTCCCTCCCCCATGGAGAAGAGGGGGCGACTGTAGACTTCCTTCTCCGTGACATGCGCGCCTCCCGCGTCCGCACGCCGACTTGTTTATCTGGCTGCTGGTGGGAGCCGCTGGCGGGCAAGCGCGCGGGTGCTGAGGTGAGCGAGCGGGGGCTGGGCGAGCGGACAGCGGGCGCCCGCGCTGAGGTGAGCGGGACAGGGCGCGCTCCCTCCCCGAGGGGCTCGGCAGCCGGGGCGGCCGGACTTGGCAAACTTTTGCCAGCCCCGGGTTGGGGGTGAGGCTGGCGAGGGCAGGGTGACGGTGACGAAAGGGCCTCTCGGCGGTGACAGCGCTGGCGCTTCCTCTCCCCGCACTGCCATCCCCGGCCCAGCGCACTGCCCCGCCGTGGAGCCTCGCGCGCCCCGGCGGGAGTCTGGCTTCCTTTTTGGTTTTGCTTTTTGCTGCAAGCCCTCCCTCCGGTCTCCGCTGTCCTCGGGGCCGCCGGGACACCCGCTTTTCCCGGGGGAAGGCAGAGTGGCGGCTGCGACCCCGTGCAGGCGGCTGCGCTGCGGGCTTGTGGGGTGGATTCGGGGCTCGCAGCCTGCAGCCCAGACTTCGCCCGGCCGGCCTTATCTGCTAGAAGTGGCGTGCCGCAGAGAACTCAACAGGTCTGGACACATTTCTGCCTTCACCTCACACCTTTCTCCCTCCTTCTCTCCCAACCCCACCCCCGACAACTTGGGCACTAGCTTTGGGGCATGATTTCGCGCCTGACTTTTCCCAGTGGTCCCCCTTTTAGAAAGAGATCTCCCTAGCCACAGTTTTTTGATGCAGCATTTTTTTTTTCTTTTTTGACAAGTGCTACTTTGACATTTGAGGTTCCAGGCTCGGTAATTGCGGCCTTACCACTTAAGACCCTGGGCATGGTTCGTGTGACTAATGTCACAGGGTTATTTACAGCTTTAACTGGGGGATAAATGTCGCTCAAGGGAGCATCTTGTTTTATGAAGTGTTGTTATGGTTTCAGGCTGGAAGGGGCAGCTGTCAAAAAAAAAAAAAAAAGCGGGCGTGAAAATTAATTAAGGTCTTTTTGATATCTCATGTTTAGAGATCCTTATCAGAGGCAAAGGACCCCGGTTCTGAGAGAGAAGCTCTGTACAGGGAAGAATCCTAGGTCAGATCCTAGCCCCCTCTCCACCTTCCTCGAATTCCCCTTTCAGAGAAGATGGTCATACTTACTGTCTTGATACAGTAAGTTTACTATTTTATGGGAGGGGATTCTACATATATTTGTAATAGTGTTTGCTAGCCTCTCAAAACATTTTGATTACTAATAATATACTAGCGATCTGGAGGAATACAATAAAGGTTTAAAACTGTAAATAATTATTCAGAGCATTTTCTTGAAATAGGTTTTATTTGACTTTATATGTGACTTTACAGCCCAGTTTTTCTATCTGTTTTTCCCGATATTTTCATATTTGGAAAGAAAAATCTTCAACTTATAGTAAAATGTTTTGTATTGAGTATATTAAACAATTTTTAAAAGGAATATAACTCGGTAAATCTCGGTGTTAGAATTTTGATAAGCTCTGCTCTAATAAACTATTTAAATAGGTTAAAATTGTAGTGAAGAAGCCAGTACAAATTCTACTCTGCTTTTAAAGATGTACATTTTAGACTGTATATAATATATATTGTATCTTATATCCAAAGTTTGAAGGTAGGTGATAGTAGACAGGCATATTTAGTTGAAAACGGAGTTTCAAAGTAAGAGCCTTTCCCTAGCCCCACAAGATAAGCAGCTCAGCACTGCTTTTTTTTCCCCCCTGAATGTGCATAGTTCTTCAAGGTTGTACCCTGAAAGGTTTAGAGGTGTGGGGATTGGCTCAGGTGAAATTGAATCATAAGGTATGTAAACAATTGTACTGTAGCATTTATGAAATGGTTTATGTAGTGGTTTCTGAAAAGGAATCACTCTTAATTGAAAGGGGTTGGAAATTTAAGGATCATGTCTTTAAAAAAAGAAAAACTAAATATGTTGACATCAATTTGAGCCTTTTACAATAATCACATAACAAATTACAATCCCCATGGTTACCAAATGTGTACATTTAGCGAGTGGCAGGATAAACAGCCAGATTCAAATCAATTCAGTGTAATGCCTTGCAAATGAGCTGCTTTGTGGATGGGAGCAGAGGGGATATAGTGTTATTTTACAAGACAGGAACTATTCTGATAATGGAGACTTTAATTTGAGAGTTACCTAAAGGGTTTATTTAATAGGCTGTCTCTTACTAATCAGATCAGAGATAATGTGGTTTTATAGCTTATTATGTCTTTTTTTTTTTTTTTTTTTGTAGTTAATATTTGCCAATGGACTCCAAAGAATCCTTAGCTCCCCCTGGTAGAGACGAAGTCCCCAGCAGCAGTTTGCCTGGCCGGGGGAGGGGAAGCGCGATGGACTTTTATAAAAGCCTGAGGGGAGGAGCTACAGTGAAGGTTTCTGCGTCTTCACCCTCAGTGGCTGCTGCTTCTCTGGCAGATTCCAAGCAGCAGAGGATTCTCCTTGATTTTTCAAAAGGCTCAACAAGCAATGAGCAGCAGCCGCAGCCGCACGCAGCCACGATTTATCCAAAGCCGTTTCACTGTCCATGGGACTGTACATGGGAGAGACAGAAGCAAAAGTGATGGGGAATGACTTGGGCTACTCACAGCAGGGCCAGCTTGGCCTTTCCTCTGGGGAAACAGATTTTCGGCTTCTGGAAGAAAGCATTGCAAACCTTAATAGGTCAACCAGCCTTCCAGAGAACCCCAAGAGTTCAATGTCTGCAGCTGGGTGTGCTACCCTGACAGAGAAGGAGTTTCCCCACACTCACTCTGATCCATCTTCAGAACAGCAAAATCGAAAAAACCAGACCGGCACCAACGGTGGCAGTGTGAAGTTGTATACCACAGACCAAAGCACCTTTGACATCTTGAAGGATTTGGAGTTTTCTGCTGGGTCCCCAGGTAAAGAGACAAATGAGAGTCCTTGGAGGTCAGACCTGTTGATAGATGAAAACTTGCTTTCTCCTTTGGCAGGAGAAGATGATCCATTCCTTCTGGAAGGGGACCGAATGAGGATTGTAAGCCTCTTATTTTACCGGACACTAAACCTAAAATTAAGGATACTGGAGATCCAATCTTATCAAGCCCCAGCAGTGTGGCACTGCCCCAAGTGAAAACAGAAAAAGATGATTTCATTGAACTTTGCACCCCGGGGTAATTAAGCAAGAGAAACTGGGCCCAGTTTATTGTCAGGCAAGCTTTTCTGGGACAAATATAATTGGTAATAAAATGTCTGCCATTTCTGTTCATGGTGTGAGCACCTCTGGAGGGCAGATGTACCACTATGACATGAATACAGCATCCCTTTCTCAGCAGCAGGATCAGAAGCCTGTTTTTAATGTCATTCCACCAATTCCTGTTGGTTCTGAAAACTGGAATAGGTGCCAAGGATCTGGAGAGGACAACCTGACTTCCTTGGGGACTATGAACTTCCCAGGCCGATCAGTGTTTTCTAACGGATATTCAAGGTAAGTTAGCACATTTCTGTTTCATAAGAATGATACATTTAAGATAGTTTGATAAACTTTAGAACTCTTTTTATCAGTATGTGTTTTCTAGAGATTTGTATACTTTTGCAAATAACTCAGTACAAATAGTCTTTTGAATGCATAGGCATGTTAGAAACTTGAAAGGACTCATCACTGCAAAAGCACTTTGGGTGTTTGGTTAAATAATATTAATTAAAATAGATTTTATTTGAAAACTAAATCAGAATTGCTCACTAACAAGTATCTGTTAAAGTAACATTCATCTACAAGTACCTTAAGTGAAACTAATATGAAATCAAGGAAATAAGATGTCTAGTCATTATTAGGCATGTTAATTTAGCTGTTTTAGAATATGTTATTACAAGAAAATGCCTGAAGTGTTACCTTTCAATTAGAGGGTTAAGAACTAGAAGTAGGAACACTCAGTATTTGATCTGAACTTTCTGTGTTTTGAAACTGTTACAGCAATGCGGGACCTAAACCTAGGCGTTAGAGTAGCCTGAAGCAGACAGCTGGTGTCTGCTCCTTAGCCTCTGTAGGGAAGGAGCTCGTGCTCGATGCTTTCAAATGCTCCTGCAGATGCTCTAGTAGGTAACTCATGATTATAATCTTCAGGCTTCAGTTAGCAAGTGCCATATATATCTCTCTTCATTTTTCTCAGTCAGTTATAAAGGATACTGACGTTTCCATCTGACCTCACAAAGGCCCATTAGTAAGAATGGAATTACTGGAAAAATTTTTGAAAGTTAATGTGCTGGTAGGCTTAGGATATTCCCTGTATCCTCACGTGCAAGTCATATAAATGCTGGCTTATCTATCTACTTTAGGTGTGAAAAAAAAGAAAATGTGGATTGTAGTGATACAAGACAAATTGATCACTAGGGTTTTGTTTTGTTTTGGTAGAAAACAGAGTCCTTTTCTTGTATATATCCCGTCAACTTTTTCCTGTCAGTGGTGTTCACTGTTCCTATTAACTAATCATTTGAGAAGATTTTACTTAAAATTCGTAAAAAATGTTTTCAATGCAGTCTTATCACTGATCTACGTCCTTATAACGCTTTAAAATTTCCTTTTTCCGAAGGTTATCCAGACATTAACATACAAAAAGGTATCTCTTTCCTCCACACGTAGGAAACCTTTATTGGGAAAAAATAGATTTAGATATGACCAGTTTTTCTAAATAGCTTAATTATATCTTACCAAGAGGAGAGAAAAGTCACCCTTTCTCTTATGTATCGTAAGAGATGGGAAACTAATGTTTATACTACCTGTTAGTAGTGACTACTAATCTATTACTCAATAATTAGTTGTCCCTTATTTGGGGGAAAACTATTGCAACATTTTAACTTTCTGAATTAGGGGTTTAAAATACTTCCAGTAAGGAAATTTAAATAGTTTCTTATTGCATAAACTGTGTTTTTCAAATGTTAAGAGGCAGTCTGTGTTTTAAAATTTCCAATTTTAAATTTTTGACAGTAGATTTCATGTGGTTGACTCTCATAAAAGAATAATTATAATTGACTTGATTATCTATATGGAGCTATTAAATTGATTTATAAACATGTGATTACACAGGAAAAATAATACATTTAGAAAATTTCTTGCCCTGAAAACCATCATAAAACTTCATTTTTTGTTATAAGAAAAAAAAAATAGTGGAACCCAAACTTAACTTGCATGTACTATGAATTTTCATTAAGATTTATAAAATCTGGGATATGAACAATAAGTCTTAGCCTTAGATCATTAAATAATTTTAATGCTATAACTTTTACACTTAATGACATATAAAATGTTCTTGTTCGTGTTGGGCCTCTGCTATTACCAAGATAGCAAGGCCATGACGATGTGGCACTTCAGAGATTCTTTCATGTCCAGGAAATGATTAATTTTATACTGACATATGATTTGGATTTTAATCACTAGTGTCTCTGCGCCAGGCATAATACCTTAACGGGACTATGGGCGGTGCTTGCAAGTTTCACACTTAGCACTGAGAACTGCCATTACCCAGAACAAAGCTTCACCCAAATAAACTGAGACAATGTTTCCTTTCTGACCACTATTGAATTCTTCTATTGTTTCCAAGCAGCAGCCCTGGCAGAACTGAAATTGGCTGCTCTCTATATATGATGCACGGTAGTTGCCAAACATTAGCTATGATCAGTGACCCTGAGCCATCAGCCACTAAGTCAACATGCTGAGGCCACAGCTTGATTGAATCCTCTGACTTCAGACAGAATGCCACTAGGAACATCGCTTGGAATTTTTAAAGAAGGCATACATTTTAATTTGAATTCTTAAATAACTAAAATATTTTCTCCCTAGAACGTTAATAAAAATGACTTCATTTTATATTTGAGGGAGAAAGCAATTTATACAGATATGTCCGTATACCATGACATTAGGTTAACATATTAAATTGTAAAGTTAGAAATACATGATTAAGAATCTTGTTTTGTTTTTTAAGTTTAAGTTCGTTGGTGGTAAAATAAGGTAATGATTATTTATTGTCAGATCTGTTCTTAGTAAAATGAACTTCCAATTCTAATGGTACAAATTAAAATTCAGTGAGTTTAACATAAACATAATTGAGGCAGACACACTTCTGTGTAATTTGATTTTCTCCCACCGTGTTTTACCTCTGCATTAATAGTGTACATTGCAGAAAATAAGCAGAGGGAACTAAAGGGTTTTCCGTGGAATTAGAGCTTTAGGGGATACTGTTGAAATTTTGTTTGCAAGATGACCCTTTCCTGAGAGTTTGAGTGATTAGACAAAAAGAGTAATGCAGGATGGACTTGTAGCCAGTCTCCGTGGAGGTGTGGCTTCCAGATTTAATGAAAACACTAACAGTGACTTTGGACATTTCTCATTATTGGTCAGATCTGCATCAAGTGTTATAAAAGCAATGAGATTGAAAAATGACAGGAGTATGGGCTGAGTGAAACACATTTTGCCCCTCTTTCATTTTGCTTACCAACCACAGGCTGGATGGTTTCTGAGAGAGTGTAAAGGGAAGAGTGAAACTAGCCTTTTATTTTGAGAGGTAATTGTTTAATGGCTTACCTTGACAGTGCTGTTTTGAGTTTACTATTTCTTGATATCCATTTATATAAAATGATTTCTGGATGTGATTTGCTTTTGAGCATACACTTATTTGCTTATATATTGTTACCTTTATAGAATTGCTTCCTCCTTTTAAAGATCAGTATGATTGATTTTAAGAGAAATGGAAGCTATTGTGTACTCAGGTGTGTCAAGTGAGCATTGGAATGACTAATGTAGAGATATGTAATAAGCCTTTAGTCAGTGCTTAATGAAATTCTTGTAATGTTTCTTTGGCTAATCCTTGTATATTTTTAATTAACAATTTAGCTTGTATTCATGTTATTTTGTCTTTTGTCTATTTCTGCCTATACATTTATTTGACCATCTTCCACGATTACTGAATGTTTATGAAATTTGTGACCTGTTCTGAAATATATTCTGTACAAATGAGGATGCAGCGCAAGCTGCAGTAGATGAGTAGGAAGGGAGAGCTCACCTTAGAGGCCTCTGAGATCTGCCGAGAGATTGCATTAAGTGGTATTTTTTCCACGGGTGCCAGTGGGAAAGGCTAAGCGTTAAATTCTTGGTGAGTTATGTAAGTCTCAATGCACTCTGGCCTGGTTAGATTAGGAAGCCTTCATTTAGATTTCGGTTATGTCTGCTGCATAATTCTTTAAGTACATTTTTCTCTTTGATAGTTGTACATATTTAATTATGAGAGTTTTGGACTCTACTGTGTGAGTAAATTAGACAGGCATACTCAGTTCATGTTGACTAGTATTTACTGCTCTGAAGCCATCTTAGTAATATTTTTGTCAAAAGTAATTGTTTAATACAGTATGAATAGTTGCCAAATTAATAAGTAGTTCTGAAGTTCTGAAGTGCACAAAATATAACTTGACATATCCCATTGTATAAAGAATTTTTAAGGAATGTGTTGTTGGAGTAAGCTACAACCGGGGGGGGGGGCCCTCACTCCTTGGTCTTTACAGAAGAGATCGATTATTTCTGTCTGTAGCTTCATTTAGCCAACTGCTCTCATCCCTCTTACCTTGGTTTCATATTTGTCAAGTTCTCCTGAGGGGAACTTATATTTTAAAACAAATCTCTAAAGTGTTTCTTTCTTTTGAATCATGTGATCATTCCTGAATATGGGTGTAACCTTTAAAGATTAAAATTTTTTATATATTACAAGGTTAAATGGAGCTAAGTGGATTTAACCCCTCCCCACTGGGGGAGGGACAAAGAGAGAAGCAACAGAGGCCTGTAATAGAGAGAGAAGCATAATTTCAAGGACAATTCCAGAAATTCATTTGGATCAACTGTTGTTTTCAAATGTTAAAAGCCATGTGCACTGTCAGGAATGAAGGCAAGGATGCTTTCTTGTGAAGGCTAAGAGCAACAAAGAAACAAGCATTTCTAGTTATGTTGTTTCTTGTGATGCTTTTATCACTAAAATAAGGACAAAATTACAGTATACTTTGATACCAAGATTATTTTCATATTTTCCCCATTTTAAGTGATTATTAAAGAAAATGTGATGACTTGGACTTAGTTAAAATAATCATGGTGCCTTATGTTGATACAACCAATGACGTTATATGTCATGGTGTACCTTTACATGTAGACGTGCCTTATGCTGCTACAGCCTCTTCCTATTTCATAGTGTACTTTTACTTTTAAATATTTCTTTATAAACTATCAACTGACTGTGGAGTACAACACTTTCCATAGGTTATAGGTTTTTCTGCTAGTGTATTGAATAAATTAGGCAAATGACAACAGAAATTATTGGATTCTGTAAGTACTAGATAGCCACTTAAAGTACTTATATTGCAATAGAATCCTTAAAACCAGTTATTTTAGAAAGGGTGTCATCCTTTAACTTATTCTCTGAGCCAATTTAAATATTAATAGCCTATTTTGGTTGAGCTATGTGCTTAAGTATACTTATTTAGAATAACCCAGCTATTAATTTTAAATACTTCAGAATACTTTTCTCATTTTAGCAAACTTCAGCAAGATTTATAGTGTCTATAAGGCAATGTGTTTAATAAGGTAACTCTTATTTTAAATTTTTTTCCCATTCACATATGGGGGCATAATATACATATTGTGTGTGTGTGTGTGTGTGTGTGTGTATGTTTGTGTGTATGTTTGTGTGTGTAGAGGAGAAAGGTTGAATTACATGACTTACATATATATACATTTCTCCTGAATTTTTACTTTTTTAGTAATTTGAGAGTTTAATAAATATGTAGTATTTGAAACTTACAAACTTAAAGCTTTTTATGTTTACTTTTAAAATAATAAATTAGCCTTTATTCTAGTTTATTTCAAAAGTTTCCACAATAATATTTAGCCAGGACTATTATGAAAGTATATTTGATAGCCAAATTTTGAAAGTTATTGTGAAATGATATCCAGTCTAGTACATGATTTAGTATTTTATGTTGGGGCAATGCAGTGACTTATGACCTTATGATTGTCACATGCACATTAATGCTTTACTGGTTTGCTGTGGACGCTTTTATGTTGTCATATTTGGGTCCTTTTCCCTACATCTCTTCTTAACAATTTGATTTGGATATTCAATAACAGTAATTGTAGGAAAAACAAAAACAACCTGGTTCTAAGGCTAAATTGAACCAATCTATGATTCTGGGTAGCAGTGTGTTTTGAAATCAAAGATACTTTCTCTATGTCAAATTTTATCAAAACACCATTGGGTCTGTGTAAAAATTTGCAATTCTCTTATTAGATTGATAGGTCATGGTATACTAAAGACCGTTTCTTGACATTTTCTTTGTATAGTATCAAGTATAAGACAAAAAAAAATGAACTTAGAATTGAACTTTTATTAGACAGGGCTTAAAATTATATTCTTGATAGCACATAATATGTAAATGTTGTTGTAATTGTACCCAAGAGAGGGCCCTTGGGTTCTCAAAGCTTGCTTTATGTGTTAGGTAAGAGATCATCTATTCCCATCCCCACACATTCCAATGAGAAACTGAGATCATGGCAGTACTTAGGAAAGACCACACACTTCATTAGGTGTGCAGCCAGCTGGAGCCACCCTATTGGCAGCAAGTTAAACCTTAGCATCCAGGGCTCTTCCAGGGTCTAAAAACAATAAGTAATTGACATAATACTGACTAAGCAGGTACTTCATAAAAGTCACTGATTCTTTCTTCCTAGTGTTAGTAGGCTCTCTGGTGATTGAACACTAATTACATGGCAACACTATGCTACATACACTATGCTACATATACTATGCTACATTCACTATGTTGCATATACTATGCTGCGTATACTATGCTGCATATACTATGCTGCATGCACTATACTACATACACTATGCTACATATACTATGCTGCATACACTATATTACATACACTGTACTACATACACTATGCTACATATACTATGCTATATCTGCTATGCTGCATACACTATGCTGTATACACTATACTATATACAGTATGTTACATACACTATATCCTACATATACTATGCTACATACACTATGCTGCATACACTATATTACATACACTATACTATATACACTATGGTACCTACTAAGGTACCACTATGCTACATACACTACACAACATATACTACATTACATATACTACACTGCATACACTATCTTACATACACTTACTACATACACTATGCTACAGTTCATGCTATACACTTCTCATATATTCATCTCATGTAATGTCTTAATTATTTCACATTCTTTATTCTACTTGTTACATTAAGTTTCTGTGTCTGTCAGGGTCCATGTAGGACAAAAGCAGCTGTTACCTGAGTTTTACAACTGGGAAATTTAAGACATTTAAAGAAAAAAACAGGAAACCATAATGCTGATCTGAAAGGAATTAGTTACTATTTGATGTTTTAGAAATCCCTTAACAATCTTTAACACTAATTGTCCAACAGTGAATATATATATACATACATACATACATATGAATGAGAGAGATGACCAAGCCTCTGCTTATATTTATGTGCATAGTCACTTATTGATTTCCTGTAAGTTTCATTTAGAGTACCCAGCACTCCTACTGGAGAGAATATGCAGGTGCCAGGTACCAAGCTATCAATGGTTCAGCAGGTAGAGGGCTTCTGTGCAAGCCTGGTGACCTAAGTTTGATGGCAGAGCCCATGTAACCATGGAAAAGGAGAATCTATTCCATAAAGTCTTCCTCTGACTTTCACAGGTATGCTATGGCAAACCTCATATCATGTACATATACAAACACAATAAAAATGATAATAATTAAAAACAATTTGTAGATGCAAGTTTACTCTGAAAAGTTAAAACAAAACATTATTAAAATGCAAGGTGGCAATTTTAAAGCTCTGGTAGTTTTGTTCAGCTAAAAGCAGAATGACTCGCATTTGCTAATAATAGTTCAAGTATCGCATCTCTTGTGTAGGTATTGCCTGCTTAAAAAAAAAAAAAAGCACTGGAAACATTTTTATGCCTACTATGTGCAGTTCCCCAAACTGGGTCATGAATTCATTTTATTTAGACAACTATCCTTTTAAAACTCAGATAATTATCTTAATATTATTTTTTCAAAGTTTTTTTGTCTTTTTGCAGGGGAATGCCTCTATCAGTAACCCTATTCCATGGATTTTTATTACATATTAGATATACTATGTAAATTTAGTAGCTATACTGATAAACCATATAGCTGATAAACACGAGGCTATCCCCTTTCTATTTTTATTGTCTGATACTCTTAGGTAATCATGCATGCAAAGATGGTTTGTTAATTAAGAAGCTTTCAATTTTTAAGAATCATAAATACTAACACTTTTTCTAGGTGCATAAGTTTGGGAGGATTATATAACTTGCCTAAAGACATTTACTAACTTTTTCTTGGTGGCTAAAAAGCTGCAGTAAGGGCTGGAGAGAAGGCTTTGCAGTTAAGGATACTCACTGCTCTTGCAGAGGGCCTGAATTCTGTTCCCAGCATCCACATCATGCAGCTGACAACTGCCTCTAAGTCCAGTTTTGGTAGAATCTGACACCTCTGGTATCTTTAGGCATCTTCACAGGTGTGCGCCTCCCCACATTATGTAAGTATATGTGTGTGTGTGTGTATGTATGTATACATATATATACATATATGTACATATGTATATGTATGTATGTACACATACACATGGCATGTACATACATTCATGTGTATGTTTTCATTGTGTTGTCAAGTACGAAAATAATTAAATGGCGGTTTAAATAGATAAATTCATTTTGTAAGACCCAATTTTGTAAATAGAAACATTGAAAAAGTTTAATTAGAACATTATATGAAACATCTCCTCTGAATCTCAGCTGGGTTTATGAAGAACAAAATATGAGAGTAGAATAGAGTTTTTAAAAATATTTTCCCCCAAATAGAAAAATCCAGAATAAATGTTTGGCTTCTGAGTCCCTTCTTTGAGAGGCTGTGTTGTTGCCGCTCTTCTTTCGAAGCCATCTTGAAACACCTTGTAAACCATGAAAAGAAAGTACTACACTAATATTCTTAACTAGAAAACATCATTTATTTCTTCATTTGATCACTTATGTATAAACTTTCAGAAATGTAAGCAGTCTCGGGTTATAATATTTGTTTCTGTTGAGGATTATTTATGAGTTCAGCCAGGGTGTTCCCTTCCCCTCCTCTTCCTTGTCCCCCTCTCCCTCTTCCACTATAAAACAGGCTATTGTGTAGCGCAGGCTGCCCCCAAACGTGTCTTAACCTTCCACATGCCAGGCATGCAGTCCTTCAGAGCAGAGGCTGGTTTGAATATGCCTCTCTTCCCCTACCCTCAAGCAGGTGGAGCTCCTGGTTAAGTCCTGGTGTGTGCTTTCTTTTAAGTTATAAAGGAATTTAAGTAAACAGCTTACATACTTTTTTTTTAGTATCGCGCAGAAAAAGTAAAGATTATTTACTTCTAAGCCTGATTTTTTTCCTCTCTCTCTCATGTTTATTTTATGTTCAATAAAGAAGGCCTGTCTTTGGCTTTGACTTGAAAGGAATTTGGTGACTGCAGATATGGAGTGAATACAGTGTGAATTCCTACAGTAATTTTCAAAGTATTTGATGTCCTTATTCTAGCCATTTTATAGCCAACAGTTCAAGTACACTAAAGTTATTTATACTAATAAAATAGGCTTGAATTATAGGTTCAATGTGAAATTTAAATATCTTCTACTTTTAGTCCTCAAAATGTAAAAAGGAAACTTAGCTTCTAATGACAGCCATATAGGAACTTAGCAGTTTTCATCTCAAGTCCTACATGCATTTATTTTTCTGCTAATTGTTGACAGCATGGTAAGACGGGTGGACTCTGGCCTTTGAGATCATGACACTCGCTGCAGCAATCAGGTAGCATGCCTTTTGTGGAACTGTTGTGTTAGGACTGAAATGCTTTTAACAAAATGTCTTTATTGAGAAGCCTAAGAACTTTTTTCATATCTGTATTTGAAAAAAGCTAGTTTCTTAAATACTTATTATTCTTCCCCAAAATGTCAGATTTCAGTGGTGAAGAAAGAAGGACAAAGAACCATCATCATGATATGACTGTATTAAAGTCTCTGGGCACTAGAGCTTAATATAATCTAAGGAGAAATGTTGTTAAAGAAGAGGGGAAATATGCATAGTAATTCTTAGGCTTAAATGAACATTTGATCAATGGCATCATTAGACAGAGAGAGCCATTGTGCTCTAATAAGGAAGCCAGAAGGAAAAGTTAGAAAGGCATAGGGGAAAAAAAAGAAAATAAAAAATTTAAATTTCTGTTTGGTGACTGGCTATGTTTGATTTCTGTATGCCTCAGCTTCTGTATGGGCACGGGGACATCCCTAAGAAGCCCAGTGTTGTCATTATGTTTGTAAAAGGAGCTACAAAGACATTCTAGGAAGCAGTTCTCAAGAAGGGTGGGTGGGAGGGCACTAGAGCATCACAGAGGTCTTCCAGTTGCACCTGCAGTGGTAAATGCCTGCTGAGCTGGGTGCTGGGCACGAGTGAGTGAACCCCTGTAAAGAAAGTAGTGATCAGAGCCTGCTGGAGAACAGAGTGGGAGACTTTCGTACCTGTTCATCTTTCCTTCCAGGTTGCTTTTTAAAGTGTTTGACTGAAGAAGGCTTGTTCTCTTGCTGGATATGGTGTACGTGGTGAAGGGATTGTGGGGATGGATTGGGAATGAAGGTCCATTTAGCTATTGGCAGTAAGAAAAGGTAAGAAGGCTTGCTAGGGACAGGATGAAAACTGAAAACTGATCCATTTGTTAAGAATGAGCCAAGGACAGACTTAAATCATCGTGAGATAAAGTAGTATGACCACACTTATCCTAACACTGAGCATGCAAGACTGTGTTTCCTGGCCTAAGACTGATTTTCTTACATGGATGTGGGGGTGTCTTCATATTCTCTTAAGAGGAATAAGGTGGTTGTTCTAGGTCCCCTGGTGCATGGTCTAAGCTGGAGAACTTCTATCTGAAGTATTTCCCCAAATATCCACGTTTTCCTTGCCCTTCTTTATTTAGGTCACACTTACATGTCACTTGCATAAGAGAGACCTCTGTCTCTATCTCAAATGTCTATCTTTAACACCTTATTTCCTCTGCTTTGATGTATTTAGGAACCTTAAGTCCTCTCTATTACAGGTTTGCTCCACTCCTAAATCCCAGCATCTAAAGAGTAGGACAGAGATGCTGAGTACATGAAGGAGCAAACTTGGCACAGAAATCAGGAAGAAGGCTCAGACTTCAGTCTAAAAGCCAGTCTTAAGACAGTGGTTGATGCAAATTAGAATGTACATAAATAAATGGTTTTGGTTGTTGTCTGCTTCTAAATTTACTCTAAAGCTTTAAATAGGATTGATTCTTGCTGTTTCTTAACAAATTAGGGCAATCAAAGATTGTAAATGATGTTTTGAGGGTGTTTGGTTTGGTTGTCTTTTGTTTGTTTGTTTCCTACACTACATAATCTTCTGCTCCAGAACTTTACATTTATTATTTATAATTTAAACATTTTATAAATGTGTACAATACATTCAATCATATCTTACCCCACTCTGTCTACCACTTCCCAGCTCCTTTTCCAACACAGCCCACCATGTCCATGAAGAGATTCCTATATATATATGGCTACTGGGATTTAAGTATTCTGTTGAGAACAGATTATTCTAGCAGATGAGCCCCAAAATGTACTCATTTATATCAGCTTACCAAGAAAGGCAGGCAAGACATAATGGTTTGTTTGGTTTTTTGTTTGTTTTAGATAGATAGTTTGTAACACTGAATATTCTAGAAGAGGAGGAGTGACCCATTTTCTCTCAATTTCTGAATTATCTTTCCTCAGTTTATGGGTGTTTTGGGTTTGATTTATTGTACAATAGTATCATCACGTTAAAAGGTTAGTAGAAAGGTCTGTCTTCTAAGTATTTCAGATGACTATCTAATTTGGCAAAGACAGACAATATTAATACTACTTCTACTAATAATAATAATGCCAAGCCACATAGGGCTTAACCATTGAAAGACAATTAGATGAGGTCTTTTAAGAGTGAACTCCTCTAGTGTTGACGGAAAAATTGGGGATGGACCAAGGACAGGACTTTGGAGGGCATCCAGAAAGTAGCCACAAAAAAAAAAAAAAAAAAAAAAAAAAAAAAAAAAAACACTCAGTGAATATCTGGAGAATTAAGAGACAAAAATCTTAAAAGAAGGATGAGGAGAAAGTATTTCATGATGTTGTTTCAACTTCCGCTAAAGACAGGACAGAGTGTGATAGTTACATGAGTGACTTATGTCCTTTAAAACATACAAATGTTCTCAAAAATTAAGTCCTAAATGTGTCAGGAAAGCAAACGGTTAGTTTATAGTTTACAAAACCTTTTTTAATTTGAAATATAGGTTAAAATATTCTCATGGAAAATACCATTTGTCTGAGGCCATGAAAACTAAGATGCATTAGGGTAAGGGCAAAAGCTAAGATCCGGAAGAAGTTGAGGGCTTGCTCCCTGGGAAGCTAGCAAATCAGGAAAAAACTGACACACTCCCTCCCTTCAAACTTTGATTACTTATCGATACAAGCCAAATTGTTTCCCTAATTGTCTCTTTTCTCTTTAATCCATTCTGCATTTTACTACCAGATAATCTTCCTAGAACACTGTTTTCAATATTATTCCCCTAGTACATGGTTATATTGCAGACGTGCATGTTGAATGGCTCACAGCAAGCCTTCCCTAGTCTCTCTTACAAGTACAAGTCATTCTGGTTTGTATGTTGTTAAGTAAGAGTAGAATCATTATCTACCCATTTCTCTGCAGGTTGATTTTTTTACATAACAAATATACCCTGGAATTCCTTTCAGATGAACAGATGTGGATCCCGTTAATAATAGTACAATATTCTGTTCAGGTTGTTTGATGATTTTTGCCATTGTGGGCTCCACTAAATATTCTTTCCAACGCTTCCCTGCAGATCAAAGATTAGATTCCCAAACTGGGTTACTGTCAGAGTTCTGTATAACTAAAATCTTAACAGATGTATAGAACTAATGTTGTTTTCTATGTGGACCAGGCTGGCATTAAATAATCTTGATTTTCCTGTCTCAACCTCTGTTCCTTGTGCTAGGACTGTAGTTATGTGCCACCACACCAGGTTCCAATTTAACTTTTCATAAGGAATCAAGTATCACTTTGTGTTTTTTCTTTTCTTTATTATAAAAACACATACATTATGATTACAAATTAATTTCTTGCCATAAGTCCCCAAGTTGATTATAGTACAGCAGTGTGCCATATGACACGTTGCTGTCTGCTACCCAGGCTTTCTCTGCTTGGACATTACCTGACAGCTTAGATTAGTCTAATGAAGCAATCTGTATCTTTCGCTTGTATTGCTCAGCCTCGGCAATCTATTTTCACATTCTGTAGTAATGTCCTGGAAAGTAGGTTTCCTTTATTGATGCCAGGTGACGCGGGGGAAATCAGAGGCCCCTATTGGGGTTCTTAGTCTCGTTAATAAAATAATTATAGAATGGACTCAAAGTCAAAGATGATTTTATTGAGTTTAAAAGAACCTGGGCAGACAAACTATAAATCTCTGTAGCTGCGTAGAGGGGAGAATGGACAAGGGAAAGTCATGCCATTTGAGCCAGCATGGAGACCAGACATAGGGTGATAGGGAGAATGTGCCCAGAGAACAGGAAGAAGAGAAGAAGTTACACTTTTTAGTGACTTCATGGGCAGACTCATGAAATTGCATGTCATATAAGCTACTGGGCCAGGGTGGGATTTCATGGAAGGAAATGTAAAGTATTTCATAAAAGAAAAAAAATGTCTCCTGTCTCTTTGAAATAATATGGGAAGCCTACCCTCCTGGAGGCCTAGTAGCCAGTTGATTGTCTAGGTCTTATCGGAATGTTAGGGCTCCACCCAAGCCAGAGATTTTATTCTCTTGACTAGATGGAATTCTTTCCTTAATTGCTACACTGACAGTAACTGCTGACGATGCAGTTTTGTTTTCTTGTCATCTGACTCAGTGATTAGTGCACAGTAAGTGTCCAGTAGATGAGTCTTCAGATACTATTTCCTTATATACATGTATATGGGCGTGGATGTTTAAGTCTATTTATTTTTAACATGTGCTTTGTTTTGGTTTTTGGTTGTTTTTTGGGTTCAAGCTATCTTTCTCTGCCTTAGTTTGCTGAGTAGCTAGGACTACAGATGCGTGCCTCCAAAACTGGATCTGTGTATGTGGGGGGCAGGGCAGTGCCTATGTGTGTGCCTGTGTCTGACCTCTCTTTTTAATAACCTCCAGTCTTCTTAAGGACAAGGAATATTTTCACTATAGCACATTAACATATAAAATATTCAATTTTGATTAGTTGTTTGAACAAGATCCACAGTAAGGAAGAAGTAAATGGCATAAATTTGCCTTAAATATATTTTATCCCCTTTAGGGGAAATTGGAATTCTAAGAATCACTAGCAACTGGAGCACAGAGTACCCACAGGGAATCCTTCCTGTTCGTGAGGCACCTTCTCACAGGTACAGAATCGGATGCACAGCAGCTGCAGCCTGTGTCTGCCCTCCACTGGGTTGTGTTCTGTGGATGTTACATGTAAAGTTCTTGGAGGAAACAGATTTTCAAAGGTATCTGGTTTCATTGTCTTTTCAATGGAGACTATGCACCATTTTGCTTAGCGTTTACTCTGTCAGGAACAGAAAAGAAAGTCCAAAAATACTAGCCTGAGAGGCTGTAAACTAACCAGCAGTACCACTGTGGGCAGACAAACCTTATTGACACCTCTCTCTGCATTTAGAAGACAATAGATGGTGATTTGCACATTGGTGAGTAAAGGTTCCTCTCCATCAGTATGCCCAGTACACACATCACTAAGGAGTATTCTATCACTGTTGTGGTAGAACATGTGGTAGAAACATGGAATTCCATCTGGAGCTAGGCTTGGTGTCTCATCATTTTGTAGGAGGAAACTAGACAATATGGCACAATTAGTACCATATTGTAGGTCAGACTTCCTTGGCTTGAATCTATTAAAATCTATGTGACCTTGATCAAATTTATAATCTATAAACCTCAGTTTCTTCACTTTTGATATGGACACAAGGAGACACTGATGGTGAATCATGCAATACAGCCTGGCACTTAAACAGCACTCAGGAGACATTAGCACTTATTCTTAGTGATGTTGCTTCATGGCTTAAATGCTCCATGAGCCATCTGTCCGACCACTGCACCATGCTACTACTCACAAGTGAGTCTTACTGATAATTCTTAAGATGGGTTCATTATGATTTTAAATTTCAGAATAAGTATTGTACTTAAGTAATGGAGGCCTTAACTTCTGGTGGTGTTATCAGATGTATGTTTTGACTTAAATTTGAAGGGGAACTAAAAAAATGTACTTGTGATAGATGTTAAAATGAGTGCTTCCTGTCAGGCTCTCTCTCTGTTTTACCCCTTCCATCTTCCCACTCAACCACATGAGTTGTGGAGAGTTACTCACAACTACTTGGTCTTCTTAGAACTTGAGGGAAGATGAATCGGGATCACAATCTGAAGAAGAGAAGCCTCTCTCCTAGCTTCACACATTCTTAGAGTATTCGAAATAAGTTCATTTCTTGTTGTGGGATCCTTTCATAGCTTCAATTTCTTCTAAAGAGAATAATTGTTTTAAAGTCTTATGACACAGCCTTATTAAAAGACTTTCCTATGCTTCAATATAAATTAAATCCCACAGTTAAAACGACATTGGTTTTCGGGGAGATTGGCTGTTAAGATCACTTGCTGCTCTTGCAGAGGACCTCAGTTTTGATTCTCAGCAACTATATAGTGGCACACATGCACACAGATACACACACAAAGCCTTTACTTTCCTCATGTAGGTTTTCTGATATATAACAGTTCATGCTATTGCCTAAATTGTTATATACGATGAAACATTTGTGACATTCTATGGTTCAGCTAGTGTTGTAGTCCTCCATACCTTAATACTGTGACAAAGTGAATTGCCTGTACTAGTTGAAGACAGAATAATTACTAGAACTGATGAACTTTCTTAAAAACACGTTCTGTTTTACTAGGTATATTGTTTTTTAATTTTTATGATATATAATGATACATAAGGGGGAAAGTACCTATAAATTATAGGTATTGTTTCAAAAATAATAAGCAACATCTGTTGGAATCCATTATAACTTATTTATTTAGTTGGTTTTAACTTGATGTGTGGAATCATGTTAAATACAACCTGTGATTGTTATTGTTTGATTAGTTATATGCTTGCTTTCAGCTAGTCTGTCATTGAATCCCAAGCTTACATAAAACTCATAGTGATCCTCCTGCCCCAGCCTCCTGAGTGATAAGATTACTGGCATGCACTATCTCTCTCAGTCAAAACACTGGTGGGTTTTTTTTTTTTTTAAACATTATGCTCCTAAGATCCATTCATGTAAACAGAAACATATTTATACAGATATGAATTTTTTTATTGAATATAGTACATTTTTGTTCTCAATGGACACTTGAATTGTTACCAGGGTTTTTGTTTGTTTTGTTTTTTGGTATGTTATTTTGAACAATGATGCTATGAAGACATCTGATAAATGTCTGTTACATTTTTATCTAAAAATGAAAAATACCTAGGCCATAAGGTAAGCACAGCAGTACCCCAGGCCAGACACTGCTAAGCTGGTCTCTGGCAGTGTGTGCACTGCTGAACTGCCTGCCATACCAGTAGTTAACACTAGTCTTTTCTCCTTGTGGTAGTATCAGAGGTACAAAACACCCATGTTTCCTTCTCCATGTTACAATTTAAATAGTACTTTAAAAAGTTTACAAATAAGGTTGGGCCATTCATTCCCTCCATCCCCCCCCCCCTTTCCTCTCTCATTCTACGTTAGTGAAGAGATTGAGATTAGACTTTAGGATAAACATTGTTGCAAAGTACCTACTTGGTATGATAAACATTGCTGTAAAGTGCCCTTTACACTGGTGGGAGGCGGGGAGGAAGGAAGGAAGCTGGATTCTGGAACTTCTGTCTCACTGAATAAAACCTAGAGTGCCAAAAACTATGCTTGGAACAGCATGAGAGCAAGCAGCTTTTGGGATGGTTGCACACAAACACTTGTTGGATGTCAGTTTTAATTTATCCAATTTATATAACTAAAATTTATGAGAAAGTTTAAGGGTTTGTGTCAGATAAGCACACCAGTGACCAGGTGTGCTAAAACATAGGGAGCCCCTCCAAAGGATTTTAAACTCTACAATTTAGTCCTAAATGAAAATAAAGGAACAGAAGTGGGAAAAGAGATGGAGTCAGCAGGTTGGGTAAAGCAAATAGTGTTTGCTTTGGCAGCAATGGCAAAGATAAATGCTAAGGTTTAAGTTGCAAGGAATTCCTGCTGTCTGTAGAACACTCACTGTTATACCTTTCAGTGATAACTCTAAAAGGTTTCATTACACTAGATCATGGCATATAGAGGGAAGAGAAGTGAATCACATGGTTTCTGCTTCCCTATCAGCTTCTCTTCTATTTGCAGGGTAACGTTACAGTGTTACATGATGAAAAAAAACATACTCGATTTTTGTCTGTCTGTCTTTCTTATTTTGATTAACCTCTGTTCTCTAGTTCTATCAGTTTTTCTGCAAATGACATGATTGTGTTTTTCCTATACCTGAATAATGCTCCATTATGGAAATACACCATATGTAAACATACTGTATCCTTTTTCTCCATTCATCTGTTGATGGACACTTAGGCCAATCCCACAGCTCAGCTATTCTGAATCATACAACACTACACTGAAGTATGTAAGCATCTCTTCCATCTACAGGCTTGGTATTCTTTGTATAAATACCCAGGAGTGGTGTGGTTTAATCATGTAGTCATTCTACCAAAGGGAAACATGCATACTGTTTTACTGATTTACACTCTCACCATTACTATAGAAGAATGCCCCTTTCTCCACATCTTTTTGAGTTAACAGCCATTCTGAATCTCAGTGTGGTTTTAATTTTGATTTTTCCTGCTGGGTAAATATATTGAGTATTTTTTTTTTTTTTTTGTAATGTTGAAGCCACTTGTACTGTGGAGGGGTGACTGTTGAGGTGGTTATTTCTGCCTAGCTATTACTTTGTTCTTTTGATAATTAAGTTTTTCTGAGATCTCCATATAGTCTGAATATTAATCCTTTGTCATACAAATGGTTGGCAAAGATTTTTCTCTCATGCTGTGAGCTCTCTCTACTTAGTTGTTTCCTAGGCTGGGCATAGCCTTTTGAAGTTTTGTAATCTAATTCTTCAATTACTTTGTTTCCTGTGCTACTGGAGTCCTTTTCAGGAATCACCTCAGTTGAACACTCAAAGTATTTCCCCTATCTGTGCTTCTAGTAGTTTCAAAATGTAGAGGCTTACATTGAGGTATTTCATCTATTTTGAGTTGATTTTTTTATACATGGTATGCAGTAAAGTACAGTTGTAGTAGTAGTCTTCCTGGCTGTGCCTGTCCAGTGTTCTAGCACCACTTGTTAGAGAATCTTTTCTCCTAAGTCTGTGTTTAGCAGTTTGCTAGGAATCTATTGGCTGGAGCACCTTGGGCTTTATTCCTGGGTCCTCTGTTCTATTCCTTTCGTCTGTGTGCTTGTTTTTGTACCAGTGCTGTACTGTTCTTGTTACTATGGCCAGTGTAATTTATATTGAAATTAGTTATGTGAGGTCTGTATCAGTACATTTATTAATGATCGATGCTGCTTTGGCAGACCTGTGTGGTGACACACACACCTGAAATCCCAACACTCAGAAGAAGCCCATTAAAACTTTGAGGCCAACTTGGTTGTAAAGGTATTTTTTTCTTTTTTACCTTCTTAGTTGTGTTTATTCCGAATTTCATTCACTTATGTTCTTCCTTCTCCTTCCGTCTTTTCTCTTCCTTCCTTCATTTCTTTTTCTGTCAGCTATCCCTTATTCTGTCAGCTATATCAAATTTCTTCCTCAGCAAATTTATTATTGGTATATAGGGAAAGTACTGGGTTTTGTTTCCTGTTGCTTTGCTGAATTTGTGTATCAATTGCAGGAGCTCTTGAAGTCTCCAGAGTGTTCCAGGTACATAAGCAGGGCAGCTTAATTTCCTTCTTTCTTACGTATATCCATGTTATTTTTCTAGTCCAAAGGGTCTGGCTAAAATTCCAAGTACCACATCTAATGAAAGTGATGAGACTGGGCATCAGATTCCCCTGAAGCTAGAGTACATGGCAGTTCTGAGCTGTCCAGCATGGGCACTAGACATCAGACTCAGGTCCTCTGCAGGAACAGTGTGCATCCAGCCCAGAGACTCCATGTTTGTTTCATTTTTGCTTTGGGTTATTCTCTTAGGTTCTATCTCTTATATTGATGCACTCATCTTATAATTTTTCCCTTTTATTCATTTTGAGTTGTTTGTCCATATTTTGGGAGACCTTGTGATGTGTAATTAAATTATTTGTCATATCTATATCCTTAATGTATGACATACGTAGCTATAAACTTTCCTCGGTGCTGTTCTTATAATGTCCCACATGGCATTCTAGAATGTTACATTTTAGTATTCAAACATTTTCCTCTTGTGTCTCTAGTGCACCACTGTTTGATCAAAAGTAGACTGCAGTCCCCCATGTTTGTTGTTTGCTCTTCTCCTTTAGTATTTGAGACAAGGTGAACACACTCACTGTTTCACTTAAGCTGGCTGGCCAGTGAGCTTGCCCCCCTTCACCAGGGCTGTGGGGTTACTGGTATCCATGTGCTTCTATGCTGAGTACTTCACGCATTCTGGGTGCTCATGTTTGTATACCAAGCATTTGACCAACTGCATTCATCTACCCAACTCTTTCCTGGTGTTCTTTATGTGAAATAATAATTTTCTTCTTTCATTTCAAATTGAAGGAATCTCTTTAGTACTTGTTGGAGGGCAGATCTATAATAAATAATACATATTGTAGTACCTGAATTAGAATAGTCTATTTTCCCCTTTAGCTTTCAAGTATAACATTGCTGGGTATAGAGGTCTTTGACATTTAATTCTTTCCATACTTTATATATTTCCCCAGCTGTCTTCTCTGAGGCTCTGCTGCTCAGAAATTATAATATGATGAATTACCTTCTCTTGCCTTCAGGATGCTTTGTCTATAGATTTGATAGTTAAATTATACTGTGCCTAAGTGTGGCTCTTTTAAAATCTTAACGTATTTGGAGGTTTTTGGGTGTTTGAGTGTTTCTTTTCTTATTCCATGTGGGGTTGTTGTGTTGCTGTTGCATATTCAGATATTTACATGTTCCCTCTCTTTATGATGCTATATTTATGTGTCTGTAGTCATAAGTGATGATATCCCACAGATCTCTAAGACTGTTCAGTGCTTTCCAGTTCATCTGGCCGCAGAGTGTCAATGGAGCTACCCGAAGGCTCACTGGTTCTCTCCTCTGCCTGCTGATGCTGCTGTTGGGCCTTTTTAGTGAACACAATTGGTTCTAACACTTCCCTGCTTTAACATTTCTATTTGGTTCTATTTTATCTCTTCTACCTCTGTATTAATATTTTCAATATAAAGAGATAGCAATTTTATATTTCAATTCTTTAGACATGGTTTTCTTTATGCCAGTGTGTATATCTGTAGTGCATAAGCTTTCCAAAGCAGTATTTCTCTGTTGATTTCTTTTCCCTGTTCATTGTCTATCCTTGTTTTTTATATCTTTTATTTTTATTGTTGTTGAACTGAGACATTTTAATATGGATTCATCCCTAAACTGAAATCCAAAATCTAAATTTTTTGAGTGCTAACATGATAGTTTTGGATTTTGGAGTACTTCAGATTTCATGTTTCTGTTTTAGAGGTTTTGAGCCAGCATAGCTATATACATATTTCACAGTTTGGAAAAACTGAAATCTGAAATGCTTCTGGACCCAGGAAATTTGATAAGGATCACTCTGCTTATAATGTAGTTGATAGTTGACAATTGGCATGCTCTCTCCTCCCTCCCTGGCATTAGCTGTTGCTAAGCATTACAGACAGTGTTTAGTGTCTGTTCTCAGTTCCTCTATAAAGCTTATATTCGTGTACTGTAAGTATCCTGAGCACCCCTTACTTGGTGGTCACCTAATAGCTGTAAAGAAATTGCATTAAATGCCTAGGAACAAAATAGCCTCCAGTCTACCAAGGGGTTCTAGGTTGCAGAAAGCAACACGTTCTTCTTTGCCCCACTTGAGGGCTTTGGGTTCTCAAGTCAACAGGCATCCATAGCGTAGGGCCTCTCCAGGCCTTTCTGGCTGTGTGCACAGCTCTCCTCCTGCGTACAGCCTTCTAGATCTCTAGGAATGTGCCATCCTTTCTAAAGCCAGACTCGCCAGCTTTTCTTTCCAAGGGCTTTAGCTAGTTTATTTACGATTCCTTGCAGCTGTACCTGTCACCTCAGGGTGCACAAACTAAGACACTTTAAGAGATGTCTTCAATAGCTCTCCTATTCAAGTATAACACTCTACACCAAGCCAGTTTTATGTAAGCAAAATAAAGATAGTCCTTTTGAGGGGATCTTTCATAGAGCTACCAGATAGATCAAAACAAATAATTACAATTCTTTGTGACTGTGATCTATTCTCCTGCCCTCCAATATCAGTAAAATATGGGATATTTTAGTGGCTACTGATGAACTTAGTCAGAGGCTGGGACCACAAACTTACTGATTCTTAAGAGGAATCAGGATCCAGTGGGGTGCTTCAGCAGGTAGGAGTGCTTGCCCCCATGCCTGACAATGACCCGAGTTCCATTTGCAGATCTTGAGTGGAGGCAGAGGGAGTGGACATATTCCATGGGGTTGTCTTCTGACACCTTTCCTATTATCCCAGTGCAAAGGTGTAGGGTTCTCATTAATTCTGCTAAACTTTGTAACAGCTAAACTTTTTTAACAGTTGCTTTTTCACTCGCCTTGTCTGCAACTTTAAATCATTCATAAGCCTTTCCTTACCAAACTGCATATTTTTTTAAAAAGACTAAAAAAGAAAACAACTTCTGTTTGCTCCCACTATAGATTTGGAAAAGAACAATGAACAGTGACCATGTCATGGTCAGAGTGCTATGCTGTTTTAAAATCTTTTTTTTATCGAACAAATTATCCATTATTTTAAAATTTTACCTCCAGTGCTCAGGATACTGGCAGGATACAGTTAGAATCTTTGCCAGAATGTAATGTGAGTGATCTGTACCCACTTCCCCAGAGTCCATGTTCCCCCTGAAACCTAAGTGACCTCTGCTGTTCATCTCTCTGGGCATCCTGTTCTTCTGACCTTCCACAAGAATGCGTTTACAGCATTCTAGGGCCTTTCCTGACTAAAGCTCCACACTCTTCCACATTTATCTCATGAACCATTTCCATGAGATCAGGATATCACAATAGTGCCATTTCTTGGTACCAGTTTACCCTATTAATTTTTCTAGATACTGTGACCAAATACCTGACAAAGGCAACTTAAAGATGGAAAGGTTCATCATGGTGTGGAATGTATAGTGGTCAGAACATGGGGTGGCTGGCCACTGTGTTCAGAGAGAGAGAGATGAGTGTTAGGGCTCAGCTCAAACTCTGTATTTATCTGGGAACCCTACCCATGGGAGGGTCCTGACATTCGGCACCTCAGTTAAACTTCTGGAAATGCCCTCTCACACATGCCCAAGAAGTAGGCTCTAAGGTAATTTCTAAATGCAATCAGGTTGGCACAAAGAAGATTAACAACCACCACAGTGGCCTTTCTAATATATTTTTTACACAGAACATCTTGAAGTTTCTTATGGTAGCTGACACACATCATTTTAATAGCAGCGCTATCATTTTCTGTGGTGATATTTGAGCAGTTACGCTGTAGCACTTTCCAGACTGCTCTGAAGAACTGTAGGAACCATAGCTCAGAGAGTCTTGTTGTTATTATTGTTGTTTGCTTGTTTGTTTTAAGGAAGATTTAAAATGTTAAGTCCTGCAACCAAGGACAAGATGAAGAGTTTCTGTGCAGGCAGAGTAGCACAGGTTACTCCCAGTGACTTGGTTGACTGAAATAAGAGGATCAGAGGCCTGGGGGAGATAGTACAGCCTCAGCAAAATAGTGAGACTGTCAGTGTTGTTCTAAAAGCAAGAGTTTCTGAATTTTCAGTAAACTGTTTAGTATAAAGGGTGAAAATCCATGAAATGTAGAAATATATCATTGAATATTATTATATCTAAACAAAGTATAAGGAGGAATTCTGTAAATCTGTGTTAGAAAAAGGAGCATTCTCCACCAATCACAAAAGATTGTAAGAATGTATTGTTTAGGAGTAGAGAATTTCTTTGGGACTAAATCAAGATTCTTCATTTTCTAGAAAATAAGTTGTAGAAAGCTTCCAGTTTGTGACTCTTTTAAGATGTAAAGGTGTTTAGCCTGTGGTGTCATCACAGGAGCTGCCTCCTATGCTGTCTTCATGGTGATATTCTCTTCACTGAAGAGAATTAGATTAGTCCTGCAATCAACAAAGAAAAGTCTGCACTTAGGAAAGTAGATCTAAGACACTTCTGAGTTTAAAGTACAATGGTCTGTTCACTGCCCAACAAAGTGTCCATCCAGAATTGCCTTTCAGCCCTATTTCACCCCTGTTCCCTGTGTAGGTCATGTTGCTTTAGACTAATGTGTTTTTTCTTTGTTTCTGGTTCACTAGAGTTCAGGATGAGGATTTTCAGGTCCCCACAGCAGTGGCTTTCCGCCTGTGGTGGTTCCTGCTGTCTCACTTCACAGGTACTGCCGGCTGGCTATGCAGAGTCTCTAAGGAAGGACCGAGACCCTTGGAATGTGCATAGGTGGATTACTCAGCCTTCACCAAGTATTCTAGGAACCATTGTGACATCTAGGTGATTAAAAATACTTATCAGCACCATTTGTTGAAAATGCTGTCTTTTTTCCACTGGATAGTTTGAGCTCCTTTGTCGAAGATCAAGTGACCATAGGTATGGGGGTTCATTTCTGGGTCTTCTATTCTATTCCATTGATCCTCATGACTGTCTCTGTTCCAATACCATGCCGTTTTTATCACTATTGCTTTGTAGTACAGCTTGAAATCGGGGATGGAGATTCCCCCAGAATTTCTTTTATTTTTGAGTGTAGTTTTCGCTATCCTGGGTTTTTTGTTATTCCAAATGAATTTTAAGATTGCTCTTTCTATCTCTGTAAAGAATTGAGTGGGAATTTTGATAGGGATTGCATTAAATCTGTAGATTGCTTTCGGCAAGATAGCCATTTTTACTATATTAATCCTTCCAATCCATGAGCATGGGAGATCTTTCCATCTTCTGAGATCTCCTTCGATTTCTTTCTTCAGGGTGTTGAAGTTCTTGTCATACAGGTCTTTTACTTGCTTGGTTAGATTCACACCAAGATATTTTATACTATTTGTGACTATTGTGAATGGTGTCATTTCCATAATTTCTTTCTCAGCCAGTTTATCCTTTGTGTAGAGGAATGCTACTGATTTGTTTGAGTTAATTTTATACCCAGCCACTTTGCTAAAGTTGTTTATCAGGTTTAGGAGCTCTCTGGTGGAAGTTTTGGGGTCACTTAAGTATACTAACATGTCATCTGCAAATAGTGAAACTTTGACTTCTTCCTTTCCAATTTGTATCCCTTTGATCTCCTTCTGTTGCCTAATTGCTCTGGCTAGGACTTCCAGAACTATATTGAACAGGTAGGGGGAGAGTGGGCAGCCTTCTCTAGTCTCTGATTTTAATGGGATTGCTTCAAGTTTCTCTCCATTTAGTTTGATGTTGGCTACTGGCTTGCTGTATATTGCTTTTACTATGTTTAGGTATGGACCTTGAATTCCTGATCTTTCCAAGACTTTTATCATGAAGGGGTGTTGAATTTTGTCAAATGCTTTCTCAGCGTCAAGAGATATGATCATGTGGTTTTTTTCTTTGAGTTTATTTATGTAGTGGATTACGTTGATGGATTTCCGTATATTGAACCAACCCTGCATTCCTGGGATAAAGCCTACTTGATCATGGTGGATAAGTGTTTTGATGTGTTCTTGGATTCGGTTCGAGAGAATTTTATTCAGTATTTTTGCATCGATATTCATAAGGGAGATTGGTCTGAAGTTCTCTTTTCTTGTTGGATCTTTGTGTGGTTTAGGTAAAACATGCAGCCTATATATGGGTATGGTCTTCTAGCTGGGTGCCTCATCTGGCCTCAATGGGAGAGGAAGCACCTAGCCTCTCAGAGACTTAAAGTGGCAGGGTGGGGGATACAGGAGGAGGGGTACTCAGAAAACAAGAGATGGGGAAGGATTGTGGGAGGGGGTGACTGGGACGGGTTATAAAGTGAATAAGCAAAAAAAAAAAATTAAATTAAAAAAGGAAAAAAAAAAGAAATAAGAACTGGCAGGAAGGATGAGGGGAATAATGGAGGGTGATGGGGGAGATATGAGCAAAGCACAGTGCTATGCATATATGAAAAATATTATAATAAAATTATAATGATATAATGAAAAAAAATAAAAATAAAATACTTATGTCTTATTAAAAGTCTTACTCGGTGTGGCAACAAAAATGTTAGGTTAGGCTTAATTTTAGTGAACTGGTCAGCAAAAGAAGCTGAAGGTTTGAGACTTAAGTCTGGCCTTGTGGCTTCAAATAGGAAACTCACAAATTTAAAATATGCCTGGGGTATAGAGAAAATTCAGGGATAGCCTGGCCTACCGCCTCTTTAAAAGTTAAAGCATTAAGGGCTTAATCAGTAGTAGAATGCTTATTTAGCATGGATAAGGCACTTAGTTTAATCCTGAAAACCAAAAAAGAAGTTGGAGACTATCATGTTTATTCAAAATAGAGTTTATTGTGTGTATTTGAGGTTTATAACAAACAGTGTTAACAAGACTCATAAAAAATAAAATGGTTACTATCTTCCATCGTACATAACATTGTATGCCACAATGGCAATAAAATCTGCGTTAAGCAAAAATCTAATAAAATCTTGATATAGCCTTCATGTACACATGTACTTCATGTACTTACTGGTTCTATGCATTATTTTGCATCCTTTGGCTACTTCTCCATTGCCCTTACTCCCTTGTATATATTTGAAACCTCTTTCTTGTCATCATGTGATCCTGTAATGTTTTAATTTCTCCATCTGCTTATTTTATTTAGTATAATGTCTTCTTGGTCCACCCATGATGTAACCATCAACAGCCTCTTTTTTGTGTGGCTGAATGGTGGTCTGGGAGCATGTAGTAAATTTTCTTTATCCATTTATCAGTTGATGGACACTTGGGCTGTTTTCACATCTTGTCTGCATGATGCTGCAGGGAACATGACAGTGTAGACCATGTTCCTTTACAAGGGGTTAATTCCATCACCCAGAAATTATTGCTCAGTTTTACGGAAGTTCTATCTGTAACATTAGAATCCTCCACACTGTTTTCCACATGGCTATGCCAATCTATACCCTGACCTGCTAAGAGGTCCTTTTCTCTACATGGTCACCAATATTTGCCTATCTCTTATTTATAGCATCCATCTTTAGGTGTAAGGTAATATCTCTTAGTCTGTTTTGTCCTGTTTTCTTTTTCTGTCCTTTCTCTTCTCTTCTCCCTTCCACCTCAATTTTGAGACTAGTTATCACTCCATAGCACAGGCTGATATAAACTCTGCAGTCTCTGCTTCTCAAGACAATTATGTCCTTTATGGGGGAGGGGGTTTATTTGGTCTTTACTCATTGTTGGAACTCGGTTGTTTGTTCTACTATTGAGGTGTCAAGATTTCCTTTTTAAGATGATAATTACATTTCTCCCTTCCCTTTCTTTCCTCCAAACCCCTCCCCACTGTCCTTGAATTCATGGCCTTTTTTCTTTGATTGTTATTACATGAATACATGCATATACATTTTTCCTAAATATAAGCTGTTCAGTGGTACTGTACAACCATTTTGAGTGCTTTTCCCCAGGAAGGCCACCTGTCCCATTCCTAGCTTTACTCAGTTGCAGACACTTTGTAGGGTTGAGGCTTCATGGGCTTTTCTCTGTCTACTTCAGCGTGGTTGTTTTTACAGTCTTTGTTCAGCTCATGTTCAGGTAGTCGTGTTGATGAAACGTCATGTGTGTAGTTTCTGATGTTGCTAGGAGACACATCTCATAGCAACCCCGTGGTCCTCTGGCTCATACAGTCCTGTAGCCCCCTTTTCGACAGTGTTCCCTGAGCCGTACGTGCAGGAGTGTTTTATAGAGGTATTCCTTCTGACGAGGCTCTATAACTCTGCATTTTAATTAGTTGAGGTTTTCTGTAGTGGTTTCTGTCTGTTGCAGAGAGAAGTGTCTTTGATTGGGGTAAAGACAACACTTATCTATGAGTAGAAGGACAAATACTTACATTGTTAGGGACTATGCTGGCTTAGATTTTATAACTGTTATGCTATCATCATATATGTGATTTCCAAATACTCTATGGGCTGCCTTTTATTTTCCTCTATATTATGAATAAACTTAAGTTTCATGGAGTTACATTATGTACTCTTGCTTTTGTAATATGAACATTTGATGGTATATTCAAGCAATAACTACAAAGACCAATGTCAAGGACTTTTACCTCTATATTTTTTATGAGTTTATAGTTTGTGATCATGGGACTTTTGTCCTATTTTAAGCTGACTTTTATGTATAATGTAAAGATACATCTAAAATTCCTTTTTCTCCCACATGTGGAAAACAGGTGTTCCCAGATCTTATTTATGTCTTTTTGTTGCCATTGTCAAAAGTCCATTTCTTTCTAGGCTCACCATTCTATTTTGTTAGTGTGCTTCTGTTTTTATCTCAGTGCTGTACTGTTTTAACTGTGTCAGTGCAGTATTCAACCAGGAAGCTTCTAACTTAGTTTCTAGTATTGATTTAGGTGTACATTTTTTCTCTGTATGAAATTTGGGGTTATTGTCTTCTTCCATGGCTACCACAATTGGAATTTTGATCGACTGCCCTAAATCTTTTATTGATTACGCCCCATCTATGAACATACTCAGTTTTTGCATTGTCTCTTTCATCTCTGTCCTCAGTGATTTATAGTTTCCAGTATATACATTTTAACATCATTGCTTAAATTTACTCCTATATTTTCAACTGTAAATATCATTTTGCTTTGTTTTTTTTTTTTCTAAATTGGGCTGTTACTTTAGTTTAAAAAGTGGTATAGATTTTTGTATGCTAAAAAATAAAAAAGCAGAACTTGCTTTATATTGTGTTACAGCACTCACCTCTAAGGTAGTGGTTTCTGTCCTCTTCTAACCTGTTTACTAATGGAACTATCAGGAGTTTCACTAGATAGGATTAAGGGGGTGGGGGACAGAAATCTCTGGTAAAGAGAATTTGTATAGCGCAAGTGTTTTTAAATGTCTATTAAAAGAGTCAGCCATGGCTGGAGAGTGGCTCTGTGGTTAAGATCACTGGATGCTCTTCAAGAAGGTTCAATTTCCAGCACTCACACGGTAGCTGACAACCATCTGCAATTCTAGTTCCAGTGGTTCTAACACACTCTTCTGAACTTTGTGGGTACCAGGCGCACACACAAACATGCAAGCAAAACATCCATCTACATTAAATAAAGTTTTTTAAAAAGTTTTTAAATGTCAACAAAAGTTTGAGAGGATTAATGAAAAGACAGGACAAAATATAAATGTGTAAGCATTTCTTCCCGAGGTGATAAATGGGAGTGGTAGTGCTGCTAGTAGGAGACACAGACGCACCTCTCAGTATGGTGCATGAACACAAGTACCCTCAACAGGGAGACAGCTCGGCTGTTTGCAGAGGACAGCACTGCTCATTTTGCTTGGTCAGATGTTTGGTCAACACAGCATCTGCTGGTTTCTGTTACAGGTCTTGAGGTTTTTAGTCAGCCATTAACCAAGGTTTCAGAGTCAGTTTTGATTCTGGATGTCTTAACTGTCAGCAGAAGCTAGGAACCTGGAGAAGATGAGAGAGAAGGCCTAAGAATGCCTTAAAGACTTCTGGTCACTACACTCCTTACAAGAGAGGGTTACGTTACAATGGAGCTGTGAAAGTATATATTTTTCCAGTGAAGATAACTAAGATATTGGCACAGCATTTTCTGCTCTGTTGAGTGTTAGGAATGCTATTTTTGAGGTGGTATTCTGCAAAACTATAAAAGGAAAGCTGTGGGTGGTGAGAGGAGAATGGGGGCATGGCATCCCTGTTTGTAGTTTAGGAGATGGGGTTAAGTTGCCTTTCGATAATTCAGTTAAATCTCAGGATTATAGAACTCTTGTAAAATTGTTTAGAATTTTGCACTTATTGAATAAAATACTTAGCTTTCAAATTTATCCAGCTTTAGCTTTTCATGCTGTGATCCTCAATCTTATAGAAAGTATATTCTTTCATTCAGCTACCAAAGAGATTTTTTTATTTTGTAAAATTGAAAAGTAAAAGCTAAAAGTGTGTAAAGAAGTAGAATTATTGCTATAATTATTATATTTACTGAGTCAAATTTCAATTTCCTTTGTGCAAATTCAAGTATGTAACATTTGTGTCCATAAATCACTTTGCTTTCCTGTAGCAAATACACTAATAATACATTATAGATAGGAAACTTTCAGCTCATTTAATTAATAATAGATGCTCCTGTAGTCTTCTGAACCTGAGTAAGCACCTCTGCTGTTGTAGTAGTATTTTTATTTTATTATTTAATGTGTTTGGATATTTCGCCTGCATGTGTGCCTGTGCACCACTTGCATGCTTGGTATCTGAGGAGGCCAGAAGTGAGCACTGAATCCTCCAGAACCAGAGTTAGAAACAGTTGAGAGCTGTTATATGGATACTGGGGCTCAAACCCGAGTCCTGGAAGAGCATTTGGTGTGTCTCATCACTGAGAACCTCTCCAGTTCTGCTATGGAAATTTTTTTCCATCTTGTTTATAAATTATAGCATTTTCAGCATCATAAATATTGTACCTACTCAATTACTAACTATTGGAAACTGATCAAAGTCTAATTTAAATTTTATACCATAGTGACAATTTAGAAATAACCCATGAGTCGTGGGTTACATTTAATCCGAGCACTTTAGGTGTATGTTTATTTTTAAGCTCTTGAAAGAATTGGGCTAGGGATCTATTTCAGTGGTAGAGTGCAGGCTTGCCTAGTATGTACAGTTTTGGATTCCTTCCTGGGGTCAGGAGTGGTAAGGGAAACAGAAAATGAAGGAGAGAGAAAAGGAATGGGGGAAGGAAGGATGAAAATTTAACCTAAATGCGATATTAGCTATAACCTTTTTCAGAAACAACAGAAAATAGTTTACTATAATTTAGTAAGAAGCAGACCACATTCACATGTGATCTCTATTTGAAAGAGACAAATCATGAGTAAAAAGAATACAAAGGTAAAAGCAGAAAAAGAAACACTGATCCAAATACTGCAGAGCCTGCACCACCACATCACTGAAGAGAATTCACAAAGAAACGTGCTCAGGGCAGGGCAGGGCAGGGCAGGAAGGGGGAGCAGGACAGGGCAGGGCAGCCTAGATACCCATTGGCTCTGAGGGGCTCAAAAATTAAAACTCAACAGCCTTGTGTTGCTGGTAGAGTAAATTTGCCTTGCCATTTGAACTTGGTTATTAAATATAACTTCGTATGTATGACAACAGAGATATCATGAAATGGTTTGTTTATAGTACAGTAAGAGGTATGTAAGTTCCTAAAATCTACTAGAAATTTGACTGGGAAAAAATAAATACGGAAGAAGTTGGAAAAGTTAAATAACTACTACGGGTATTGCTTTCTGCTAGTCTTGCATTAGGAAGCTGTGGGTGCCTCAAGTTTTAGAAGCGTCTTCCCTTTCCTACAGAACACTATCATGGTGTCCATCATTTCTGTAGTTCCTCACCTTTTCACTGCATACATAGGGCTCAAAATCATAAAGGGTTTTTATTACCTGTTTAACCCTGAATTAAACTAGACAATTCGGGATGAAGAAGGCTCTCCAAGGCTTAACACCAGTCCCTGTAGCTCCTGGGCGGAGACCCCAGGCACTCTGTTGTTCTTCTTACCTACTTCTTCTTGATAATCAGCTTTTCTGTTTTCTACATATTCTGCTTTCGGTTTCTTACTGTTATGTTTATGCTGAGTACTATTGAGAAAAATTTCAATTAAATTATTTAAAGTTAAAATCTATTTTAAGGTAGATGTGATGATCTTCAAAAATTATAGTTAAAATTGACTTAAAGAGTAGAAACATAACCATTCTACTGTTGAGCTCATTTTTAAGATTGTTTATTGAGGATCATTAAATGCTGGGTTATAAAAGATGGATTCAAAGATTCTGGAGTTTTCAAAATAATACCTACAAAGTTTAATAAAGCTCCTTTTTCTCTGTTAGTCTATTTTGGAAAGCATTCAGACTGTGCCTGTAAGTATTCTTTCTCTGTGATGATTGGTAGCAGGGAGTAAACAGCCTACTGTAAATGGGCCCCATGCCAGTTGGCTCCAGGCAGCATCAAGCTTGTGACTTACAGTCAGGGTCAGGAAAATGCTTTTTAACTTGTTCATTTCCGTTTCTTTTAAATGTGGGAGGGAAGGCACAACTACACTCACTTATTAAATACCATACAAGATCTTGTAAAGCTTAAAAAGTATTTAGGAATGTCTTAGAAGTTATCAGTAATATCAATGAATCTGAAGTCCTCTAACAGGAAAATGTGGAGGGATTTTAAATTTACTTAACCTTCTCTTTGTTGAATGTACTTGGGGTTATATTTGGGAGCTTCTCTGACCTGTTTTCAATATATTCAGTTTATTGCCTAGTAGTATTTTGGGGAGAAATTGTATGATATTTAAGAAATGCAGACTTTTTTTTCATTTTGTTTGTGTGATAAAGAGCTAATTTAAGAAAATCATTTTCATATTTAAAATATGAAAAAGAGGAAAATTCCTCATTTGTTTTTAAAGACACATCACACCTAAAGCTTAGTTTAGACCTGATAAGCCACTTTAACTACCTAACTAACAAGTATCACTCCCATGATGTTAAAAAATGGAAGCGAGGATTCTGTATAGATTTTTGTTCTTGTTGAAAGTCTAGTCAAAAGATAATGTTCTTCCTGAATATTCTGTCAATTATTTTGCAACTCAGGAAACATTATACTTAACTCATTAACATTATACGTATATCATGTAAACAAATTACTGACTCAAAATTTTCTAAGATTGTTGTAGATTTATTTGCAGGAATAAGAAGTAAGGTTTATATATATATAAAATAAACATATATATATATGTTTTAAAAGTATTTAGGAATGTCTTAGAAGTTATATATATATATAAAAATATATATATAAAAAAACATATATATATATGTTTACTTGTAAAATGGATACCGGAATTTTTCAACATTGAAATTTCCAAATATATGAAACCTGAAATCTAAGTACTTTGTTTTTACAATAAGATTTTAAACATGATGTAATACAGTAATTCCATTGTAGCTCTTTTACTTTTAAATACATTGTTCCATGCAGTAAAACTCTAAAAGATCAAGTTGGATTATTAGAAGCAATTAAACACCATAAGTTAGTGTACTTTTCAGTGACTCCAAACTAATACAGTTTCTAGACATGAAATACACTGGGATTTTATGGTTTCTTTTTTTTCTGCTCAGTGTTAAAAATGAAAACAATTTTTAGAGGCTATAGTATCTTCTAGTGAGCTGTTTATGTCGGCTTTCAGAACTAATATTTGCAAGCTCTCTTGGGTGGTAAAACTCCCATTTCCCCTTGGGAGAGCAGCAGAAATATATAAAATATAGGTCAAAATTTGGATTATCAGTTGTCATTTCATATGTTAATGTATTTATTAAAATTAGAATAGGTGATGATATAAGTGTTTCTAAGAAACTAGTTGGCAATGTAAGGACATAAATTAAGGTATTGAGTTTGAGTGATTTAAACTAATTAATTTTGACAGAGATACCAACTAGACATTATTTTGGTAGTCTGTGCCCAAGTACTTAGCATATAAAGTACATGCTTTGTCACCTCTAAGTGTGTGAAAGACCATGGTGAGTGCAAAGTGGATCCCACAGCTAGTCACCAATTCAGAATTCTTCACTAGGGACAAGACTTCCCAAAGCAGAGTCTGGGAGACTGGCTCCCAGAAAGCCCTCAAAATATTCTGAGACTAAGATCTATGACAACAGTGGTCTGTACTGTTTATTTTATGGCTTTAAAGAACATTTTGATAAAAATAAACATTAGAAGTTAAGATTTCTAAAATATGAATAAAAGTAACTTTTCTCTAATTGAGAACATGATAAATTCTACTTAGGAAAGAACAAGTCTCTTGGCGTTTTTTTATAAATCAATAAAATGCATCTGGGATAGCTAATTCTTGTTGTTTCAGGAAGTTCTGGTTCACTATGATAAATTTTCAGAGTATCAATCTTGGCAAGATAGTTTCTTTCTTCATAGTTGTTACAAGTGCAGAGTCATCTTTTGATGACTGATCCTAGGAGTCCCTTGCAACTGTCTGCCATTTAGAACAATTCAGTACCAAACACAAAGAATAGGGGGGACAAGGAGCATCTTTGTTAAGTGTACTCTGTCATCATTGCTTGATACAAAGTTTATATAACATACACATGATTATGCAAAATATTGAAAAGCAGTAGCACAACAGTAACAAAGCTAAAGTCATGGAATATGTTGTATGATTATATAACATATCCTTCTTTGCCTGTGACCTTTATCACCTCTTAGATTTGTTGGAGGCCTCTGATCTGTCTGGTGTTAAACTGTCTTGTGTGTGACAGTTGTACAGCTGGGAAGTCATGGGACTAGCTAGTTCAGTGCAGTATGTTAGATTCTGGTTCTTGGTCACACAAGCAGCATCAGGTAAAGGTTAAATCAGACATGGGTTAGTTGCTGCCACAAGGAGAGCACCACCATTGTCCTAGCATATTAGATACATATGCTAAATTGCTTTTCTTTCTTTCTTTCCTGGTGCAGTACTTTTCCATAATACCAATCTTTAGACTTAGCACTCGGCCTCCAACTGTCTCTCCTTCCCATTCCTTCTCCATTCTCCAGAACTTAATTAAACTCTACCATCTTGAGACAAGACCATCCCTGACAACTTGTCTGCACCATCTCAACCCTAGGCACTCACCTAGCCTAGCATTTATCTCACTGCATTCTAACTAAAGAAAAAAAAAGAGTGTAAGAGGCTTTTTTTCCTCACAGCTCCAGTTGCACAGTAACTAGGAATTTGCATAAAATGTCACTTAGGGAGGAGATGCATGGGGTTTCTATTTTCTATCAACGCATCCAATGAGCAGTCAGGGAAAATACTTATTAATACATGAAGTTTTTCTGTATAAATAAAACAATTTTAAATTGTCAGCAGAAGAAGTTCAACTTTTTCTTGCTTGTTTGTTTGCAGTATTAGAGCTTGAACTCAGGGCCTTCTACACACTAGGCAAGTACTCCAACCAGTAAGCTACAGCCCAAGTCTCGGTCAGAGTATTTGATATTTTATTTAAGCTATCACTATTGTAACAAAAAGGACATGTTTTCGAAATCTTTGTTGAATGAAGAGCCAGTTAAATAAATAGATGAACACATGAAAATGTTCTTGGAAAGATGGGGGAAAACTTTTAGCAAAGTTTTCTTTTAGAGTTAAATGTACCTTCTTTAAAATACTTTTAAAAAAATAAAATTTTATGTAAAACTCACAAAGGAAGAGCTGGGGAGATGACTCAATGGTAAGACTGTTGTGACAAGCATAAGGACTTGAGTCTAGATCCAGCTGATTGTGGTCCTACATGCACGTGTAACCCCAGTGCTGTGGTGGGCAGAGGTAGGAGAATCACTAGGGTTTAGTGGCTACCAGCCTAACACAGGTTCAGTGAGAGATCCCAACTCAAGGAAGTAAGGTGGAAAGTTATAGAACAAGACACTTGACATCTTTCTGTAGTCTCACCACATGTATGGGCCTGCATGCCCCTCCACATAATATACCATGCATACACACATTAAAAATAACAACATCAGAGTCACATCCCTGTCTTCATTAGGTTTCTATTGTTGTGATAAAATACCGTCACTAAAAGCAACCTGGGAAGGAAGGTGCTTATTCCATCTTACACTTGCAGCCCATCACTGAAAGAAGGCAGGGCAGGGCAGGGCAGGGCAGGGCAGGGCAGGGGCAGGGCAGGGCAGGGCAGGATCCTGGAGGCAAGAGCTGATGCAAAGGTCATGGATGGCTTCTGTTCACTTGCTTGTCCCTCTTGGCTTCCTCAGCCAGCATTCTTATAGGACCCAGGACCACCAGAGATGCCACAGTGAGTTGGGCCCTCCCACATCAACCATCAATCAAGAAATGTTTTACAGTGTTGCCCACAGGCCAGTCTTAACTGAGATTTCCTTTTTCCAAAAGACATAGCCTGAGCTGGGTTGATATAAAACTAGTCAGTTCGACCTCTTGTTTTACTAATGTTCTTATAATTTTGTACAATCACCCTAGATATTGTTAATCTGTCTGCACTCACACATTTATAAGATGTCTACCTGCAAATGAAGGAATCATTCTACCTACATATTTTATTTATTAAGCTCTCTAACTTCCATCTATTCTTGTGGTGATTCCTTCATGGAACTGCAGCTAAGTCTATATCAGGAGTTGCAGGCTATGGTCTCAGATCCATCTGGCTCTTAAATTACCACGAGCTAAGAATGCTTTATTTTTTTAAGGATTATAAAATACAAGGAGGGAATGGCATAAGGCTCCAAAACCTTTTCCTGTGTAGTACTTTGCTGACAGATGTGGACTGATTGAGATCTATACCATCTTTTAAGTAGGTGTTTAACATTGTTTCACATTAGCTATGTAGTTGATTTTCATTATCTGTGGTAATTAAAGTTTAAATGCAGTACCAAGTATACAAGAAAGACATTTATAGTATGAAAGCTGAATACAGGAAGGCAATAAGTCTCTTCTCTTTGGAATGTGCTTTTCAGTAAAGTTAAGTTTAATTTTTTTATCACTGTGTGTTTACAGATAGTCAAGATGACACTGCATTGTAGGTATTACAAAGAAATTTTAACATATAAGCAAACTTGAGAATATGAAGTCAAGGCATAATTAAAATAAATTACAATCACTTTATTAGTGTCTAAAAGTAAAATTACCACACTTTAAGAACTTGTCCTCTTTATTCCTTCCTTTGTCTGTCTGTCTGTCTTCTTTCTTTTTCTTTTCTTTCTTTGAGACTGTCTCCTGTGCCTTAGACACTAGCTTCAAGCTCACTGTGTAGCTGAGGTTGAACTCATATTCCTGATGCTCCTGCAAGCACTCACCAACTACCTGGCTTCAACCTTATCCTGCTTTTTAGAGTGGTATAGTTTATATTTGCAGTGGGCATTTATCTTAAAATTATTAGACCTCTAAAGTATGCTAGCAGAGAGGTTAGCTGATGCATGAGGAAAACCCAACAGATAATCTGGCAGCCAGACACTGTACTGGACACATGTAATCCCAGTACTCAAGAGGCTGAAACAGGAGGCTAGTGAGAGACTATCTTGAATACACCATTAAAGGAAAATGTTATTAACTGGAATGGTTAAGAAACCTTGAAAGCCAGACTTGAGGTGAACAATAAAGAACCACATGTTTAATAACTCTCATGTTACACGAGGTAGGGCATGAGGCTTCAAGTCAGCAATGGGGAAGAGTTCACAAAGCCTCACCTGGTGTGTGCTTAAAAGAAGGCTCTTCTGGAAAGGTAGGCAGGACAGTGGAGCCATACTGCTAACTGAAGGACTTTATTTTCTACCTTAAAAAAAAAAAAGCTTGAGAGATTGTCCGGCGCCCTTCCTGACCAGCAGGAAATCAGACGCAAGACAACCAGGTTCCTTCTCAAGGCAGTTTAATCAGGATTGCAGTTAGCAGGTGTGTCCCCTCCTACCCCGGGACCAGGCTTATATCTACGTAAAGGCCAATGAGCATACGCCACGTGTAATCTCCCCATATGTCCACGTCAGATGACCATTCCCTGCCCCGGCACAGCTTCACAGCCAAGAGGACTCTTAATCACAAAGAGTACTCTCAGCCAGCACCATCTTCAGGTGCAGAGCATAGCAGCTCTCTACAGTTCCCCCTTTTTGTTTTACAACGAAACAGGAAAAGTAGAGGTCTGATCTCAGAATGGAGTAATGGACATTGTTCTAGCACCCAAAGGATGCTAGACCCATCCAGTACCGATTTTTTGCTGAGGCAGGTAAGATGAGGGAATTTTGGGGAAAGGGCGGTACCAACCCGCATCTCTCAGACTTGCTCTTCACGAGACCGCAGGCAGCATTCAGCGTATCTCGAGTGCAGTGCTTTGCCTCGCAGCCTGAACGTGATGAACTCCTCAAGACTTAATGGTGGCAAGCTATGCTTGTGGGGACTGTCCTGCCTCAATGGCATAAAATGCTTGTGCAACCAGGGCAAGGTCTCTCTTTTGGGATCGGACAATATGGCAGAGACAACACAGGCAGAGCACAGAGACCCCTACTAAGACAACAGCCAGGGTCCCCATACCCGCCCACTCCTTAAGATGATTCATGGCTTGATGGATCCAGTCGTCAATCCCTCTGCAACAGTCACGTCAACCCGGTAGAGTTTACTGTCACAATCGCCAAACGAAGATCTGTAATCTATGTCAAAATAATAATCTGGCCAATTTATTGAAAAGATGTAAATTATTTTGTTAAAGTGAAAAAAATTAGACTTGATTCAACTATCCTCCTGACAATTTACATAACTATTATTATAACTAAAATTACTAACTAACCACACAAAAAGAGAATATACACACACAGGAGTAAATTTAAAGCTCATATTCTTACCAATATTATCTAATTTAACAGAGCTCTCAAAAACATCTGACTGATTCCACATAAACGTAGCATTCCTACCATCCCTCCACCTAGCATAACAAAAGGTGACAAATCTGTACAACTACCATTAATTCCACACAGAACCCATACATCAAAATGATTCTGGGCAACATATTGAGCAGGGCTTTGAATACCCCTGCCAGGTTTTATTAAAGGCAGTTGTTATATAAGGTGAAAAAGTAAAATAACCCTTCTTTGCCCAACCCACCTTGCATGGCTGGCATCGTGTCCAGGGCAACAATGAATCTCCCCTAGTGCTTCCTCTACAAAAAGAGTCCATCTGAGTTGTGTGGGAATGGTAGAATTACCTTTTAAATCTGAACTTGGCCACCATCCTTTGAACGCTAAAATTCATCATCAAAAGGTAAATAGGGCAAATCCAAGCTAATATTACTACTAAAAAAAACAAGGAAACACTTGAGCATCATGGCGTACGGCATTAGATTCAGAAACACCGACAGGATCCCCCATCTTTGTTCCGTCACCGTAGGATTTACCTTCAGGAGAAGAAGCAGAAGGATCAACCAAGTTACACCTGCGCACCAGCCTCTCTGGGACCCAGATAGGGTCATGGTGATCCTGCGGAAATACGCAAACATCCTCTCACCCAAGCCAACACCAGGTCAGGGCCATGCCATTCCCCAGTTTGCCCAATGGTTTCCCTTCCTGCATTTTGGGCACAGCCCAGGACCAAGGCGTTGACTCTCCCTCTTCCCCTTTTCTGGGCATTGCCTTTTAAGGTGTCCCATCCTTCCACACTGGAAACATGCTCCGGGGGTGTTACCCTTCCCTTTAGTAAGCTGCATAACAGCAGAGGCAAGACCAGAATTGGACAGAGGCCCTCCAATTTCCCTGCATACTTTCATCCATGTCTGTAGGCCTTTGGACTTCCAGGGGGTAATGGCAGCACGGCATTCTTTAGTGCACTGTTCAAACACTAACTGCTCAATTAAAGGCATAGCGGTATCAGGGTCTCCAAAGATACGTCCTGCAGCCTCAACCATCCTCGCAACGAAATCAGAGAAGGGCTCCGTGGACCCCTGAATGATCTTTGTTAAATTGCCACTCACCTCCCCTCTATTTGGTAATGACTTCCATGCTCTAACAGCCATACAGTTAATCTGTTCATAAACTTGCAGTGGATACCTGACCTGATTGGCGGCAAACCTTCCCTGTCCCATGAGCATGTCATAATCCCAGGCTTGATTTCCTTGCCTTTGATTCTGAACAGCTTGCTGCTGAGCAAATTCTTGGTAAAATGCTTTCCAGTCTAGATATTGGCCCATTGTAAGACAAGCCTTAACCGTGCTCATGACCATTCCCTGCCCTGGCACAGCTTCACAGCCAAATGAGGAGTCGTTAATCACAAAGAGTACTCTCAGCCAGCACCATCTTAAGGTGCTGCGCACAGTGGCTCTCTACAAGAGATCACATACATGCACATGTTAGCTCTACCAAATATACACTGTTATCTATCTCATTAATGTCTTTTCACAGTAACCATTTGTAGTCTTTGAGGTTTAGCCTAGATTTCCAAATGGGAATGTAATTAGGGAAAACAGTTTTATGAAGCTGTTCTCTGAGTACCAAAGGATGGAATGCCAGCAGCTATATTGGTTATTATTTATTTGTATAATAAAATGAACTTCCAAAGAGTCACTGTGTATCCTCTAATAGATATTAGCAACAACACTTAGCATAATGGGATTAAGTAAAGAAGACTATTACCTTTTGTCATTGTAATACTCTTTAAAATAATTATCAGAGTTGGGGCTTCAAACTTAGGGCACTAGTTTAATGTGTGAGTTTGTAGGTGCAAATGTTATGTGTTTATAAAATAGAAATAAGGAGAAGATGTGACATTGCTTCTAGTTTCAGTTCTTTCAAATCTTCACAGTGAGACTGTAGAGAGGGGAGTCCTCTGTTCTCAGCCTCCTTTGCTCAAGATGGTAGCCACATGTAGCTGGCAGCTCATCATTTGATTGCCTTAGGATTGAGGGATAATATAGGGCACCCTGCTTCGCTGACCAGAACTCATGTTAACCATGGACTAAAAAAGGAGATGTGATAGTTGAATAATTAGTCACCAAGTGCAAAGGTGAATGCAACAAGTAGAGATATGTAATCAGAGATGCTAGGAATAATGAATGAAATAGCAGACTGTATTACTGAAAGGTGTCTACAGATTTGATCCAATCAATCCCATAAAATCTCAGTGACTATCCCAGAACTAGAACAAAAGCAATTGAATGCACTACAGTTCCCCAAACAGCCAAAGAAATCTTAAAAGGAAAACAGGGCAGTACTGAGGTATAACAAAGTACTTCACTCCAAATTATATACAGGACTGAAGTAACAAAACTACCACTATACTGGCATGAAACCAAAAACTGTGGACCAGTGAACCAGAAGAGAGAACTCAAATAAACTGACAGTAACATAGCTAGCTATAGTCTTCTGTTCCACATGGGGCCAAAACACACTGAAGAAAAAATAGTCTAACAAGTTATCAGGAAAACTTTACATCTACATGAAAAAGACTAAAATTTGATTTTACCTGTCACCCTGTGCAAACTCAAAAATGAATCCAAAACTGAACGGAAACTTTGGACCTGCTATAAGAAAACACAGAGGGAGACACTGGAAGATGGATACACTGGCAAGGACTCTGTCAGCCTGCTTACCCAGGACCACCTGCCAGTGCAGAACACTGCCCACAGTGAGCTGGGTAGCTGGAGCCCTCCACATCAATCAAGAAATACCCATAGGCTTGCCCACAGGTCAACTTGGTGGAAGTATTTTTCTCAGTTGAAGTACCCTCTTCTCAAATGATTCAGGCTTGTGTCAAATTGATGTAAAACTAGCCAGCACATCCAAGAAGTAGCCAATAGCAAAAACTAGCCATTGGATAAAGTAGAAGGCAGAATAGGAAAGGGATTGAATCTTCAGCATGAAGAGATAGCCTACAGAGTACGAGGAAGTTGCCACCAGAGATTATAATCCAGAATATAGGAAGAATTTTAAGGGTTAACCATCAGGAAACAATATCTGAAAAATGTGTAACAGTGCAACTGGCCAGTGAATCCATGAAAAGAAAATGTTGAACATCCTTAGACATATGAGGGAAAGGCAACGTACCTCAGTAAGGAGAACTACCATCAAAAAGACAAGCATTCTTTTATTTTTGTGGTGCCTGCTACAGTTGGCTGTGACAAGATGAAGCTGAGTATCTATCTCTCTTCCATCACTGGCTGTCAGAAATTCATTGAAATGGATGGTGAATGCAACAAGCTTCATACTTCCTATAAGAAGCACATAGCCACAGAAGTAGATCCTTGATGAAGAGGAAAGGGTTCTGAGGTCTGAATTGGGTGGGAATGACAAAAAACGATTTTCTTGTGAATCAAGGCATCCTGACCCAGAGCACAGTCTGCCTGTTGTTGAGTAAGGAACATTTTTTTCCAATTTATTTATTTATTTATTTAATTAGTTACTTTACATCCTGATCTCTATCCCCATCCCCATTCTTCCTCACAAAGTTCCTCTTCCATCCCCCCCCCCTTCTCCCCTGAAAAGGTAAAGGCCCCCTGAGTATCTCCCCACCCTGTCAATATCAAGTCTCTGCAGGCCCAGGTGCATTCTCTCCCACTGAGGCAGACAAGGCAACCCAGATTCTACAGACTGGCAACAGCTTTGGGGATGGCCCCCACTCCAGTTGTTGGGGGACTTACATGAAGACAGAGCTGCCCATCTGCTACATATGTGTGGGGAATCTCTTGGTCCAGCCTGTGTATGCTGAGTAAGGAACATTCTTGTTACAGGCCAAGAAGAACTGGAAAAAGGAAGCGCAAGTCTGTTGATGGATGCACTGATTGGAGTGTTCTCCCTTTGGGTTTTTAGGAGGGAGGGAGGGGAGAGAGGGAAAGGAAGGATATTCCTGGACTAACAGATACTATTGTGGCTCAGTGGTGCCAAAAGAACTAGAAGAACCTGAAAGATTTTCAGTCCCTCTAAAGAAGGTGATGGTTACCAGTTTGCCTTGAGAAAGCCCATAAACAAACGGTAAGAAGCCCAGGACCAAAGCACCCAAGAACTAATGTCCTGTCACTCCATGTGTCCTGTAACTCTACGTGTCCTGTAACACAAGCATGGACATATTGCTATGCAGAAACAATACACTAATAAAACTGAGGAAGAGGCTGTAGAATATGCTAAGCCAAGAGAATGAAGGAAGCCAGAGAACACCAGGAACAGATAACCAAGAGGCATAGGCCGTCCTTACTTACAGCTTCTAATTCTTAGTCCAAGTCCAGCCAAAAATCAGTCTTTATTTTAAACAATTGGACCTTGAAAAAAGCAAACAACATGGCTACTATGTGCCTTGCAGTCAAGAACAGAGTCCCTTCTTAGCATCCATGTAACAAAAGGCAAGTGTTGTGGCCTGTGCCTGTGATCTCAGGGCTGCAGAGGTAGACACAGGAAAGCTCTGGTACTGCCTGGTCATACAGTTTAGCCAGTTGGTGAGTCTGAAATCCATTGAGAGACCTGTCCCAAAAAATAAGCTGAGGAGTGATTGAAGAAGATGCCCAACTCAGTATATGTGTATCTGTTTGTATTCACAGTGTTCCACAGCAAATGGTGGCAAGAAGGACAGATGGGGTACCCCTATATATTGTTATATATATTGTTATATTTTGGCGATTAGTCTGAGATGCAGTAGTATTTATTTCTTCTAAAATGCTTTGCTAATTTTTTGAGAATTTAATGCAGTGTATTTTGATCACCCCACTCACTCCTCCCTCTAAGTCCTCTGAGATTTACCCCTCTCAGGTTAACCACTACAGAAACCAGCATGGAGATTCTTAACTAAACGAGACAATAAGACAGAACTTCTATATGACCCAACTAGAGCACTCCTCAGTGCTGTCTCATAGGAATCAGTCACTGTATAATAAAGGTGCCTACAAGCCCATGTGTATTTTGGCACTACTCAAAATAGTCAAGTCATGGAATCACCCATCAGTGGAAGGAAAAAGAATAAGTGTGTGTGTGTGTGTGTGTGTGTGTGTGTGTGTGTGTGTGTATTCTTTGACTATGCACAGCCACTAAAAAATAAAATTGTTAAGTAAAATAAACCAAACTTGGAAAGACAAATGTCATGATGAAACCCTTTATTTTGTGCCATTAGTACACACCAATTAAAATTTATATAAAAATATATTAAAGTCTGCAACTTGAAAAATCCTACAAATTATATCCCCTTTTGTAACATGAGATTTTGAACTTTATACTATTTACCTTGGTAAAACAATTCAAAGAACTATAATTATTTAAATAGCTTTATATCTTTGAACATGTAAGTATATTTTAAGTAATATATTTTGAGGGAGGAAACTGCTTGTTATAAAGAACTTCACTCTAAAAAGTTATTAATCATAGCCTATATTGTAAATCATAGAAACAAATCACATACAAAGGCATCCTCTCAATGCTGCTGGAGAAATACTAGCAATACATTTTCAACAGCTAGGTAACATGTCCCTAGAACGCAATCTTACTTGATTATTTGAGTCTAAATGCTTTCTGTCCATGAAGAAAATATGTCATTCCTAATATTACTCCGAACACTGAATGACTGCAGGATTTTTATTTCACAATAGTTTTCCTGTGAGTGTTGGAAATTTTACATCTTATCAGTTTGATTTTGCTAGTAAACTGTTGGTTATTTGTTATTATTATTTTACTTATTCACTTTATATCCTGCTCACTGCCCCCTCCTGGTCACCACCTCCCATAACCCTTCACCCTACTCCCCCCTCCCCCACTCTCTGAATGTGTGCCTCCCCTGGTATGCCCCCACCCTTGTACCTCAAGTCTAGGTGCATCCTCTCCCACTGAGGCCAGACAAGGCTGCTCAGCTAGAAGAACACATCCCACATAAAGGCAACAGCTTTTAGGATAGCCCTGCTCTAGTTGTTCAGAAACCACATGAAGACCAAGAACCACACTTCTGCTACCTATGTGCTGGGGACCTGGATCCAGCTCATGTATGTTCTCTGGTTGGTGGTTCAGTTTCTGAGCGCCCCAAGGGTCCTGGTTAGTTGAGTCTGTTGACCTTCCTGTGAAGTTCCTATCCCCTAAGGGGACCACAATCCTTTCTCCTATTCTTCCATAAGAGTCCCTGAGCTCCATCCACTGTTTTCTGAGTCAGCTGCTGGGTGGAGCCTCTCAGAGGATAACATGCTCCTTTCTGTAAGCATAACAGAGTATCATTAATAGTATCAAGTATTGTTGCTTGCCTATGAGATGGGTCTCAAGTTGGGCTAGATATTGGTTGGCCATTCCCAGTCTCTTCAAAGAATTCCCATCCCTTGTGCCTGCATTTCTTGCACACAGGATACATTTGGGGTCAAGTTTTGTGGTTGGGTTGGTGTCTCTATCATTCCACTGGGGTTCCTGCCTGACTACCGGAGATATTCTCTTCAGGTTTCCTATCTCCAATGCTGTAAGTCACAGTTAAGGTCACCTTCACTGATTCTTGGGCACCTCCCTTATTCTAGGTCTCTGTCTAGTTCTAGAGCTGTTCTCTACCTCCCCACCCCCACCACTTGCAGATTTCCATTCATTCTGATGGCCATCTGGCCCTCTCCCCTGCTCCTCCCCATACCTAATCCTGACTGCCCCCATTCCCTCTCCATCTAGCCCCCTCACTCCATCTATCTCTTAAGACTATTTTATTCCCCCTTCTAAGTGAAATTCAAGTATCCTTGTGTGAGCCTTCCTTCTTGTTTAGTTTCCTTGGGTCTGTGGAGTGTAGCATTGTTATCCTGTATTTTATGGCTAATACCCACTTATAAATGATGCATGCCCTTTGGAGACTGGCTTACCTCACTCAGAATTATATTCTCAAATTCCATCCATTTGCCTGACTTTCCAACTTACACCCATCAGAATGGCTAAGATCAAAAACTCAAGAGAGCACATGCTGGCAAGGATGGTGGAGCAAGGGAAACCCTCCTCCATTGATAGTGGGAGTAAAAACTGTTACAACCATTCTGGAAATCAATTTGGCAGTTGTTCAGAAAATGGAATAGTTATACCTCAAGACCTATCTATACCACTCCTGGGCATATACCCAAAAGATGTAAACTATCCCATAAAGACACCTGCTCAACGATGTTCATAGCAGCTTTTACTCATAATAGCCAGAAACTGGAAACAACCTAGATGTCCTTCAACTGAAGAATGGATCAAGAAAATGTGGTACATCTACACAATGGAATGCTGTTCAGCTGTTAAAAACAAAGACATCATGAATTTTGCAGGCAAATGGATGGAACTTAAGAGTATCATCCTATTGGCATGTTTTAAGACTATTTTATTTTAGCCTGGTGTGATGCTATATGCCTTTAATCCCAGCACTTAGAAGGCAAAGGCAGTCAGATCTTTGTGAGTTCGAGAGCAGCCTTGTCTCATGTACATAGGGAGACCCTGTCACCCTCTCTCCCTTTCCCCTCTCTCTGTCACACACACACACACACACACACACACACACCACAACTGGGATTGGGCAGTTGGTTTTTCCTCTCTTTAATTCAGAGAATTTCGTATTTAGAAAATGTTAATTTTCTAAATTTATAGATTGTGCTAGTGTCTGGTTCTTAAGGCCCCTTTCTTTCATTAGTGTATATAACTTATCATTTCCTAATATCTTCTATAATGAACTACAGATGCTCACAGCATGTATCCTGGCCTCTTATTCAGAGCTTCATCTGTTTTCCTTGTACCTTTGCTCAGGACTTTCTGATTTCAGTCCTAAACAATTGGAGGGATCTTTTTGTTGTTACTGGTTTGGTAATGTACTGCACTAAAACCTTTAGTTGTTATTTCCAACTTCTCTTCAAATGTGATTATCAAATGTATATGTTCATGGTAACTTTTATATCCATATGACAGCAACATGGAGAACGCCAGTAGACTGCAACAAACTCCTGGGCCATAGGTCTCTTATCAGGTATGCCTTGACCCCTGCAACTTGTTTACTAATCTTCTCTTTGTCCCCAAAGTGGAGATATCAATATAACCCATCCTCAAAGATGATATCAGAGTAACATAATGAAGTCGTTGATGCAGAGAGCATTTATACCCTGCCAGCACACCAGGTTAGAGTTAGTGTTAATTATCAGGTCAGGTGAAATAACTAAAAGGAAAATAAATATTCTTAAGGCATAGTATATTTCTGTCTACCTGATATCTTTGTTGTTCCTGCTGTTTTGAGTGTGTCTGTACTTTTGAACATGGCATCAATACGAGCACTTATGACTCAACCATTGCACCATCCTAGACAAACATCAGCTGGATGTGTGCCAGGATACGTGATAAAATACAGTTCCCCTCCTCCTTCATTTTCTTTGCTATGAAACTGCTGAAGTTCAGCCCATAGTGCTATATTTCAGTTGACACTTCATAATAAACATTGAAGACATTTGCTCTATTTATTTTATTGTAAACTAAATAATTCTATATTCTGCAACAATTTTAATTTTGTCTTTCCTAACAATTCCACTTTTTTAATAATATTCAATATTATTCAAAATATGTTAATATTGAATAATATCTTAATTTCAACTCTTTGGTTAGAAATATACAGTACAGGTTACATATTCTATTAGAACAGTCTACAGTTGGAAGACTTACCTCTTTTTTTGAAAGAGATAAGATTTGTGGGATTTGTGACCCTTGTATATAGATGTGTCTTAACAAAACTAGTGATAAATAGTTATTTTTATATTATTATTGGCATTCATGTTTAAAAGTACTCAGTGTAAAACTTTGTAAGTTAAAGAACATTTCTAATTATTGAATTAACAGAGTCAGCTAAGTCTTAGGTAAAGCAAAGTTGAGATTAAGTTAGCTTACTTCCTCTAGCATTGCATCATCCCCTTCCTTGCTCATTGTTTGAAGATGTTAACTTGCTTAATACATCCCGAGTCTTTGCCTTCAGCAAGGAGTACAATTTGAACTTCCTATGTCATAGGCCTCCATTGTTGCTGCTTGTATTTTCATAGAAAAAGCCCTTGAGTGTCCTGCATGCATGGGGGGGGGTGCAGCAGGGGGAGATTCTGGATGGGTGAGGTGGCAAAAGGAGAGCTTCCAGTTTTGCAACAGAGATCAAAGAAGAAGAAAAAAACCCACCCATCTGAGAGAATAGAAAACATGTAGGGAAAAGGAAACTTTCCTGAAACTATCATTTTTATGTTTAGACATAAGAACAGCATTCATCAAATAATAATAGTATGTTGTTTTTTAAAGAAACCTTCAGAGACTACAACTGAGACCTTGGAAATTGCAAGACACTGACACAATTGAAAATCTTAATAGAACAAGTGAAACAGAAAAATAAGATGACCTATAAATAAAACAAATAGCAAAGAATATAGGAAAATAAGACCAGTCTAAGAATTCAAAAAAGAAAATGAAAAGAAAAGAAAAAACACTAGAAGGAAGGAAACCATGAAAACTAGGGTAGAAGGGATAATGTAGAGATTTTCTGATTATTTATTTTGAATTTTTAAAGTTAAGCAAAGTTCAGTGTGGTGGTGACATGCCTTTAATCTCAGTTCTTGAGAGGCAGGAAGGTCTCAGAGTTCCAGGACAACACAATTGATACCCTGTCTCAGATAAATAAATACCCAAATAAAATGCTACTACTACAAAAGGATATTATGAACCAAAGCATATTTTTATATAAGAATAGTTAAGAAGTTTGCAGTTTTGGAATTCCTAACTAGAGCAAGAACCAACACATTATAAACACACTGGAGGATTCCAGAGTGACTGTGTAAGGTATCACACTCTGCTCTTCCTCTATTAAAATAACCATTACCCTGGCAAATACGATAGTTATTTTTTTTATCTTGCTTTTTAGCTACCCTACATATATACTTTGTGGATTTCATGTAAACAGCTGTATGTGAAGTCTTATGGATACAGTGTCATTTTATGTTTTCTTTGTCTCAACATTGCAGACTATGATAGTTGTTCCTGTAAGGATAGAACTTCATCCTCCCAGGTAGAACATGTAGATGCTTAGACATCTATTCCACAATTGTGAGCATTTGCCTAGTTTCCAGTTTCTGAGTCTACAGCGAAAAACGCTGCTATCAGCATCCTTACCTGTTTTGTGATAATTGGCTTTTTAGTGGCTACTTGTCCATTGAGAGGCAGGAAGGTCTCAGAGTTCCAGGACAACACAATGATACCCTGTCTCAGGTAAATAAAACCCAAATAAAATGCTACTACTAATAAAGGATATTATGAACCAAAGCATATGGAGGTGCTGGGTCACCAGACTTGACAAGATAATGTCAAACTGTCTTCCAAACTAATTGTACCTTTAAACTTCTTTCCTCCTTAATGTTTCTTTTCTACCAAGATGCTGGGTATATAGTGGACTTTCATTGTGGCTTAAATGTGAAACTTCATAATTACAAATGAAGTTGAATAACTTTTCTACCCTTATTAGCTATTTAGAGTCCCTGTTTTATAAGTTTATATGTGTGTTGTGTTTTTTTTTTGGGATAGGATAAAAAGTGTCCATTTTTCAAGTGAGTTTTCTATTCTTTTATTTGAAATTCACATTTGACTAAATCTAAAAATATTTTTATGTTGTTGGAGTGCTTTCTTTCCCTTAGACATAGCTTATTTATTTTTGTCTGCTCACAGGTCTCTTTTAGGGTAAATATACATATTTTACTGAACATTTTAATTTTTCATGTAAGACTTAGATCTCTTTTCAAATAAGAGTTGTAACCCAGCCTACCATTTCTCTAAATAGAAGCCTGTACATGTTCTAGCCAAACTCTTGATCAATCTTTCTGATTTTGATAATTAGTTTCTTCCTAGCCTATTTAAAAACATGCCAGAAGTCTATTTTGTAGAGTGTTGCTTTCATCTTTGAAATCATAAACCTCAAAGAATAAAAATAAATGGCATAGCTCTTCCAAGAACCTAGTAAAATAAGAGCAAAGTTTACACATGGTTCATTTTTAGTTAGAGCAATATCTAGCCAGTCATTTTATTTTAAAGATTCCTGCATTTCAAATAATAATATGGCTAACAAATACTGCTATCATGTGTTCAATATTGGTACTAAAAGCTCTAAGCATTAGGGATTCATCGTTAGACTTAAAATATTTTAAAATTTAAGAGGAAACTTTATAGACATATCCTTAATGGACTAAATTCTAAGACCTGATTCTCTACAAGAGAAGGCAAGCACCACAAAACCAAAATGAGCAATTTTTATCAACTAAATATTCAACAAACTCTTGTTTGTGAGAAGCAAATGTGTGCAAAGGCCTGTATATGCTCACGCTTTGCCTGCTTTTCTAGGATCACAAGAGAGGCAGCTTAATAATACATGCTGTTTTAAAATGCAGGGTACAGTGGCGCATATGTGTTGTGTTGTGTGTTATATATATATATATATCATATTATATAAATATATACATGTATAATATATATTTTATATATGTATATATACATATATTATGTGTGTGTATATCCTTCTGCCTTCTGAGTGCAGGGATTTCATTCACATACATACATAATAATATATATATATATATATATATATATATATTGATCTGTCAGAAGACCAGCAGATCTTATAACATCGTTTTTCATCTCTCCACAAATTTGCATGTACTTGTTTCATATAAAACTAGAGGCAATTGCTATGTATCTCACTTTTTTATTTTATATATATACACACACACACACACAATATATTATATATGTATATATGTGTGTGTGTGTGTGTGTGTGTGTGTGTGTGTGTGTGTTGTAAAACAGAGGCAGGAGGATATTGAGTAAGTTCAAGGTATACATAGGACTGAACTACATAGAAGACCCAGATAAAGAAAAAAGAAAAAAATATTATTCAGCTGATTCATTAGATATCCTTATCTTTCTAGAAATTTAACTTAAGGCAAAGTATGACCAGTAGCTGGAGAATTATTAAAGTGTAGCTGAATCCCTTAATATCATGTGATCTGAGAGTAGGGTGCTTGTTTTTAGCATTGATGAGGCCCTGAGTTTCTTTATTCCCAGCAAAACAGGAACCAGAAATGGTAGTGCAATCCTAGCACATGGGAGGTAGAGGCAGGAGGATCAAAAGTTTGATCCTTCACTATCTAGGGAATTCAATGCCAGCTTGGGTTAAATACCCTGAAAAAATAAGATTATCTATAAATGGAAGTTTGCTCAATATGTTAACTAAGCAAACAGTATGTCACATGTAGAAAAAAAGTGAGGTACATAGCAATTGCCTCTAGTTTTATATGAAACAAGTACATGCAAATTTGTGGAGGGATGAAAACGATGTGTATAAGATCTGCTGGTCTTCTGACAGATGAACAGAGATGGCTTTATTTTCTAAGTGATTAAACTATAATTCTAATTCAACTTAGGTAATTTCATTATTTCTCATATATTTCTAAGTGGATCTGAAGCAATATTCTTAGAGTAGATTTTGGATTGGGTACAAAGAAACAGGAGAAAAGGTTTTAGGCCTTCTGTATTCAGTAATGCAGATGATCGTTATGTAGAGGATGATAGTTATGTAAAGTTTATTCCATTTTTTTCTTCCTAACTGGATGAAAAATTGCAATTGCTTTAGCATGTACAATTCTATAATATATGATACTATTTATTTTTAGCAAGAAGAAAAGCAAATTATCTCCTATTCAAAATATAATCCTGCAACCTGTAAATATATAAATAACCCAGCTAATTTCAACTTCCCACTGAAGTAGATGTGGAGCTATTGCTTCCTCTCCTGAGAGATTCCTCAGGTTACTGTTCCCCATTCTTTTAGGCTTCAGGGCTTGTGTCTATTTCAGCAATTCCAGTAACTTTTTCTTCCACTGGGTTACATTCTTGAGCACTCTAAGGGAAACCAACATTTCAAATAAGGATGGTCTTCAGCAGGATTCCTGCCCTCTTCCCTGTTCATAGAAGAGGAACAGGCAGGTTCCCTCTTCATGCTAATTAGAGGGGACCTTTCCTAACCACCCCATTGTAATTGAAAATAGTTTCATTTCATTACTCTCTGAGCTCTCAATTGTATAAAGGTTCAGATGTTATGATATAAATAAAATCCATGATTCTGCAGCCAAGATTGGCCTCAAATTTAGTTCAATCCCCTTGTTTCAGCTTTCCAAATACTGGTGTTCTAGCCATATGCCACCAAGTCTGGTTTTGTCTGTGATTCTTATTGAAAATCTTGTTTATGTTAAAAGCAAACAAACAGAAACCAAGGTGATAGACTGTTGTAAAAAATGGTCTTGGTAAAGCCTAGCTCCTGCAGGAATGTCCATGTAACAGTTCCCAGTCTACCTGGTAATGTTTTCATGTTCTAAACAGTTGCCAGTGTTCAATATTAAAGATCTGCTAGAGAATCACTTACCAACAATAAGACAATTAGTGTCAGGCTATTAACAATATAAGCTGTAAATTAATGGCTTGTCCTTCATACACCAACTTATGATCCATGTTTTAGCAAGTAGTTTTGTATCCTGTCTTAAACTACGAATAAAATTTTTGGAATAGCCATTGTTTTTTGGTAGTTCTCCCATAACCTCTACCCAAGAAGACCTCAGCAATGTTTTTTTTTTTAACTTTATTATAGCATAATGCAGTACTTTTTACATAAACATATTTTATGTGCAATTGCAAAGAAACAACTTCATAGCTTGACAAGAAAAAAATAGGCTGTAATTCAAAAGTTCACTGAGTTGTTTTGATAAACTCAAAAATACTTTCTCTTTAGAAAACAGTAAAAATGATAACATTTCCCAGTAATTTAAAACAAACGGTAGCTGAATTATACATATATTGTTTTAACTTCAGAATCCTGAAGGAATCTAGCCTTCATTGTTCAAAGAGCCATGTTTTACTTAGTTGTATAAATGAAGTTCCTATTACTCTTCCTCCTTACTGTCTCATCTATGGCAGACTTTTTCTGCAGGTTAATCCATGATCCACAGGGGTTTTAGCCCTTCCTTCTTCAAGTGCAGACAGCATGCCCTTTCATCAGCATAGTGTAGTGTCCCGTAGCTTTGTTTCCTGTTTACAGAACCAACCTCTCACGTAAGAATACAATCTGAGAAGGCATTCTCATGGCTAATATTTGCATCCTTACACTTTTCAGTGTAAAGAGTTTTAAAATATGTTAATACTTCTTTGAAGTGAAACTTTGAGCTTTAAGTTTTGTTTCAGACAATATAGTATTATTGCATTTCCTTTTTAAAATTAATTAGAGATTGCCTGCATGTATGTATGTGTACTGTGTGCATATCTGGTGCCATGGAGGTCAGAAGAGGGTATCAGATCACACTAGAATTGGAGTTACAGTTGGTTATAAGCTACCATGTGGATCCTCTGCAAGAGTATCCAGTGGTCTTAATCCCTGAGCCACTCTCCAACCCCTAGGTTTACTCTTAAATAGTCAAACTAGCTGGGCGGGGGAGGGGCAAGGGGAAGGGAAAGTTAAAGCAAGTAGACTTACTGTTACTTAGCTATAAATGCTTATCACAGTTAGAGCTGCCAGAGAGCACATTTCCATTGCATTACCAGGCACAAGGCCTTCTCAGAAAAGCATCTGTGCCCGTGGAACTTTTACATTCAGAAAAATTTCTCTAAAACAAAAAGCACACACACCTATTTTTAAGTTTTTCCTCTTCCTATGTTGTTTCTAAAATGGTAGTGAATTCAGTTTTAGAAGAAACACAAGTTACTGCTGTAGGAATATTCTAATTTGAACTATAGCAATTTATACTTTTTTTTTTTTTACAACTTGTTTTCTATTTTGAAATTTACAGAAGTCAAAAATACATGGTAGCTTATATTGCTTCTGAATTGTTAAGAATATATGTTGGTAAATCAGAGTACATGTATATAGCATTCAACATGTATATGCTGCAATATTAGCCTCTGTAAATTTTGATATTTGCATACCTTACCACGAGGACTTTAACAAAATACAGAAAAGTGCTCTATTTTACAGCCTGAAACTTTCCTTGGCAGTCAATTTACCTTTGTTTTTGTGAAGTAGAAGATTTCCACCATGCAGGCATTACTGTATTATACATATTCTACATTACTCTACCATAGTTAGCCAAAAGTGCATACATATTCCATGATACTCTGCTGTAATTAGCCAAAGGTTTGTTATTGTTATGTGCTAAAAGCGAAACTGCAATCAACTTGAATTCAAATTCAGATATTCCCTCCTATTAGTGATTTATGTATAGAACATTCTGGGACTAGTGATCTTTAAAAACATCCCTGTGTCATAGTTGCCACACTATAAATGTGATTGACATCTTCTCTCAGGTTGCTTCATGGATCACAGAATCTGTATATCAAGTACCTAGCACGAAATGTTTAGATAAATGGTATCTGTTTCCTTATAATTGAATTGAATATATAAATTATGGTACTTTGATGCCCTTTAAACTGAATAATGAAAATTACTTGGTTTTATCAATCTGTTCAATATCAATTAACAAGTTAACATACTCATCGTTTTTCTAATAGTAGGTGTGTCTTCCATTTATAGATCTGACTGTGATTAGACACTTCTCCTCTAGCTAAGGCTACATAATATATACTAACTTCATTTTACTTAAATTAACTATTTAATATCTGTTCTAGTTTACAAAATGACTTCCCTGTAGCTGTCTGTGTCCAACTCGATACCTTAGTGGAACAGTCTATTTTACTTACAAATGGACTCTGAAAATCTCCAACATATAGTGTACTTCAGAGCTCCTCTGAGAGCAAGTACAGTGTTAAGGGCAGAAGACGCGTCTCTGCTTCTGTGCCTCTGATGTGTAGTCTCTATAATTACAGTGTTTTAATGATTCACATGAGTTTTAAAATAAAAATGTGAAAGCAACTGTACTGAATTAATTCAATATAATAAGGATCTAAGGAAAATTGTAAACACCATGAGATGCTTTTGTATCTTTAAATTACAAATATTAAATATTTAAAAAGTAATTTGTTCTCCATTCACAGATAGGGGAGGATGCATTAGAACTGAATTTTCATATTTCCTTCAGTATATCTCTTTGGTGACCACATAATCTTAAAAACTCAAACCTTAAAGGCTACTACCCTCCAGAACCCCACTAGGCAACTGTAAGGCAGAGCTGAATTCAGATCCAGGTAGTATTTTATAATACAACTTTGATTTAAAAAAAAAATAGCTTAATTTCTTTATTCTCAATCTGTAAATTCAAATTAGAGTTATGGAGCTTGGCATATAGAATTACATTCCGTAATTTGTAACATGGTTATTACTGTGATGGGACATTTTAGGGTTTTGTTTATAAACTATTAAAAATCTTTTCAGCCTTTAGGTAGCTTTTCCATCCATTCTAAAGGCTCCTTGTTTACTTCTTGATCGAGTAGTAAGAATAGTGTGTCTCTCCTCTTTATCAAAGATGTATATTGTTTCTACGAATATTCCAAGGGAGAAGTCAGAAGAGACTCATTGGCATAACACAAACTAGAACCTCAAGCCGACATGAGGATTAAACTTTAACCTTTGATAGGATAAAGAATATGGTCTCAAATAAAGTTGAAGCCTGTTCTAAAGGATTTTTCCTTTCATTTGTGCTAAATATAGACATACTACTCTGTTTCTTTTTGTTCTTAGAAATACCTCTGGAAAAATTTGAAGCTATTCTAATTGTGTAGCCTGAGATATACATTACTTTGTAGAATATTTTAAAATTTAACACAGTTGTAAGATAACTCTTTGCCTTTAAAAATGATAGATGTAAGCTCAGGGAAATTCCTACTTTTGCTTTGTGTTACTGAGACATAAAGTAGAAAGCATTGCTTCTCAATTTCAAGATGATGATTTTGTCAGCTTATAGTAGGAGTACTGGATTAAGTGTTAATGTAAGAAAGACCACACAGGTGTGTAGGGAGCAGGAAGACATGATTGGACTTTGCTAATTAATTGTCTAACTTAGGCAAAGTCAGTGTCTACAATCTGTAATGTTAGTAACAGTGTCCATATCATAATATTGTATGTTATTCTACTTAATCCTTTTAATAAAGAATGCTGGTTAGTACTTAGCTGCGGGGTTACCTCTGTATTGGATATAATCTTATAAACACCTATCATATTAGGTGCTACAAATTCTTTCACAGGTCAGATAGGATATTTGATTTAGTATATTTATACATTTTTTATCTTTATTAGAACCACATGCAAGAGGCCCGTCATGTGAAGAGGCACAAGCCATGGCCCTGTGCCTCTTCAAAGGAGTTAATAGTAGGAAGAATACACACATACATCTAAAGGCACCGAAGCCACTGTGTAAAATGTTACATGCCAGTGTTTGAATCCCAAAATCTTATGGTTCAGAAATGCCACAGTAGATACATCAGGATAGGGGAACAGGTCTTAGCAAAGACATCTAGGAGAAACATGGTGCATACTAGGCACTTTGTAAATATTTATACAACACAGGTTCTCTGAAATGACACAGCAAATGGTTTATGTTTGTTGAAAGACACATGATTGGAAAAACGAAAGGGGCCAGACTGTGAGCCATATTGTGCTTATCCTGTACACACTGGAGAAGCCCCTAGACATGGGGTTGTTTGGAATGGAAAGAGAAAAGGCATAAGGATGGGACAGCTTAGGATAAATCACTGTGGTGGTGAAAGATATATTTAAGGTGGTCACAGAGAGGACAAGAAAGAGAAAATTGCCATAGTGTATAAGGATAAAAAATAGAACTTGGGCTATAAGACTGTGTCCTCAAAACAAACAAACAGAATAGTAATAGCTAAGATATGAGGAAATGGCCAAAATAGCAAAATCTTTGCATTTATGTGTAGGCTACTAGGCATAGTAAATGAATTCAAATGTCTCTTTAAGAATTAAATAAGAAAGCTGAATGTGATGGTACATAACTATGTTCCTATCATCCAGGAGGAATCTGGAGTAGGATTGAAAGTTCACATCCTGCCTTGGCCAAAAAGTGTTAGTTGCAGGATCATAACTGTATGTATTCTTAGTATGATTTCACAAACATGTTGACTGTTAGCTGTTTCAAATTATTTTACAGATTAAAAATAGTGAAACTAAGTTACCACCCTACTTCAAGTGGAAGTGCACTTCACAATGTGAGGGCATATATTTAAAGCCAGTAATAACTGACCATTGTCCCCATCGTAGGCTTGCCTTCTGTAAAGATGGCATGCTCATAATTCTGTATGAAATCTTCTACAGTTCAGATACTAGCAAATCATTTATTATCCTATGTGCTCCTAATAGTGAAGAAACATCAAACACAAGTAAAAGCGCATCTTCGTTCTAGAAACAGCCATGTAATAAAAGCTTTCACTCACTGTCCTTACCAATCTTTCTTCATCTTACACCATTGCTCCTCCTTAAAACTCATGTTTCTTAACAAAAACTAAGTTGACAAAACTGAGAACACAGCATGAGAAAGAGTGTGCATGGAATTTACAAGATCTATAATATTTTCTCCTCTATAAAAGATGACACAGTTGTTAAGAGATAAATTACTTAGCATAAGATCCAGGCTCAGGATTGACTGTTCATGAGGAAGAAATACATTATTTTTTCCTGTGAAGTAGATTAGACTTTAGGTGACCATTTATTCTCAAATATAAATATAGGACCCCACAGTCATTTACAGATCAAAGTTTATTCTTTCTTACTGAAACCCACTTAGAAAAGATGACCTACTTATTTGGAGCATATGACCAGAAGACTTGGATTTTTATGGTCAAGCAAATTATGCCCAGAGAACCGACATGATAAGCCTATGGTATGTTTGAGTTCAGAGAGGTAACTTCCACCTTTGCCCATCATTCCTGAAAATCCTTTAGGCCTATGTTTGTTAATCTAGCTTCTGACTAGTGTATATGATTTTAAAAGAAATGATTGCTCTATTGAGGTTGCCACTAATTTTGAGTTCAGGCAAGTCCAAAGAGGTTCAAAATGGAGTAGAAGCCAGAGACTATCCAGGCCTGGTTATTTTACCTAAACTAAGGTAAAATGAGTGTACGGGATGCATAATATGGAGTTAAGACCTTCATTTGGTTTAGGATTTTATTCCTGTTAATAACATTTTACATTAAAAATAGAGATCTAAACAGCTCATTTGATAACTCAACATAATATATCACAGATGATTTCATTCCACATTAACCTATCATTTCTTAGCTTACATTGAGAGAGTCATGGCAAAAATTTTATCTCATTCCACCTTTATTCATGGATACAAATCTTCTGATTTTCAAAATCCTTATCAGATAGCTTTCTGATCCATGAAGCAAGTAAGAAAATAAGTATTTTCAAAGGAAACATTGTTTTTTCCCTCTTACCTAATCAAAATCTTAAAGATTCTTTATATATACCTAAAAGTGAAACCTTTCTCCATAAATGCAAAAGAATAATAACCAGTCCTCCTTGCATTGCTAAAATACGGTAAAATATGTCTTACTGAAACCATCGACAGAAATGTGGTGAAAGTCTTCCCCTTGAGTATTTTTATATTTTGTTTGAAAGCTAATACATAGCTAAAAGATTACTGATAGTCACTTGGTGTGTGCAGCTGAGTGTTTACATTTTTCCTAATGAACAGATAAGAAAAGTACAGGTGACTTTAATGTGTAAAATCCACCTTTTACTGCTAGCCATAGAGGGGAAAATTAAATTACAGACTCAAGATAATTCTATCGTCGATAACCAGGCCTGTATATTCATTTCTTTTAAAAAGTTTTATTAGCTTTTTTTTTTTTTTTTTTTTTTTTTGCGAATTTCATATATGACTACTATATAATATTATCCTCCTCTCCAACTCCAACATGTCAGCCCGTGCCCCAGTTCCCTCTCAAATTTATGGACTCTTTTTCTTCAGTTATTAGTGGTGTATGTGTATGTATAAAATATAACCTGCTGAGTACATTACCATTGCTCAGATGAATATGTTTTAGGGATGACTACTCGGTATTTGATATCTAATCAGAGGGCATATGCCATCACTGACAAAGACTGGTTCTCTCTTTCAGCAGCTATAGCCTGTAGCTTTTATCTAGAGATGGGACCCTGTGAGATATCCTCCTTCCACATTGGCATGTCAACTGGTATTTCCATTAGTCTTGTCTTATTTAGGCAACCATACCATTGAGATTTCATGGTACAACTTTCCTGTCATATAGAAGATAGAATCTCAGAGCTGGTCCCGTCCTCTGGCTCTTATAAACTTCCTGTTCTCTCCTCATAGACTCTATCTGAATCTTAGCTGTAAGGATTGTGTTCTAGCTTTATCACTCCAGAAACGGCACCACACACTTTAAAGATGTTTTGGTTCTTGTCTGATTTTACTTATTTATCCATATTAGTTTATGTGCTAGAAGCTTTGGCCAAGTTTCATGGATCTCACCACTGCTGACACCTAAACTAAGCCATTCTAGTAGGGGCTGTCTTGTGCACCAGAGGGTGTTTACCACATCTTGATCTTATTATCCCTTGCAAAAGTAGCTTTCCCCCCATTTGTGAGGAATTAAAAACATCTTCAGACATTACCAGATGTCCCTAGGAACAAAAGTTCCCCCTATTGAGAACTACAATGTAGCATTTGTACAAAACTGACAAGCCAATGAGAATACACCTCCTCCATTAGTAGTTGTTAAAATTAACCTAGTGATGGCAGCTGTATTTCTAAGGTTTTCCCATGGTAGTTAATACTTGCTTTCTGAGGTGGATTCTTATACTTCATTTAAAAATTATTGATTAAATTCACCCAAACTGAAGGCTAACCAATCACAACACTTGAGTTTATAAAAGGTTAACATCTCCTTATCCTGTACAGAAAAGATTCAAGTTTAGTACACAATAACATTTCCTTTTGCTCAGTCCATTAATATCCCATTTAGAAACAGGACAATGGAGAATTTATAGATACTGAATGATTACCAAGCTATTGTATTATCACCACCCCATGTTCTCCATGACACCAATCCTTGAGGTGTATTCTAAAGACTCCTGAGAATCTCCAAGTCCATATCAGAATTTTTTGTGATGATACTTGCACTGATGAAGTTAACATATTCATAGTTAAAGGATGTCAAGTCCAATGAGCATCCTTGAGAAAGCAAAAAATTGTTCTATAAGTATCAACCCATGTATCTTTACATGTATGTGACAAAATAGAAAGAGACATGAGTACTTGCACTGCTAGCACTTGATAGCGGTCATAAGAAATACAGGTGAAATATGCAGTTACTATAATATAACTTTAATTTCTGCCATAGCTTTTTATGAAAGATGTCTGTTATTTTCCTTGGAGAACTAGTCATTTTTAGGGCCCTAAGCCTCCTTAGAAATATCAGAGCAAACAACATTCGCAGCTGTAGTCATCTATTTCTTATAAAAATAGTATAGCCCAGTCAAATCCCCTTTTGTATGACAAAGCTGGTTTTTCGCACACTGATGTCTATGGCACATAGCCTCCCACAGACTGAGTTCTTATCTGTACATGTAGATGGCTCCCTAAAACCTGACTTGAGCTCTAGATTTTTCCCTCATTTAGTTTTTAACTCTGTTTGTCATCTACATAGATCATACTTCAGTGGCCTGAACATATTTTGCATATATTCTAATTTCTATGTGATCATTTGGGAACTACTGTCCTAGACTTAAGATTTTAGACTTAAGTTTTGTTTTCCTTAAGAAAATAGTGAACATGTGTGGGTCAATCCCTTGCTGCAAGTAAAGACCACATACTAGCCGTCTAAACATAGTCACAAGTGACACTTCTCAGCTTACTGATGAAAAACTAACGCTCAACATAGTAAACACTTCCCAAAAGCTCTGCAGGCTGTCAAATGGGACAGCCCAGATCTGAAAGAAATCAGTATTCTCCCTGGTCAGCCACGTGCCATTGTTTACATGACCTTGTCTAGGGATGGTGACATCTTATCACAAGCTTGTTGAGAGGATAAATGAGAGTCGCTTCATGGAAGTATTCTGAAACCATGAGGTGCCATAAATACTGTTTAAAATTCAAATATATACATATATTTCATATGTGTGAATATTATATTTAAAACAGGTAAAGGAAACATTATAGAATTGACCTTAAAAATCTTTAAACAATGTGCTCATTTTCCATAAACTAAATATACAAGCAACTTGCTGGTCCCTAAAAATAGATGTCAGATGAGAAGAGATTGGCTGACCAGGAATAGGAGCGTCATCAGAACTGAAGCTCAGGAGGTTTTGCTCCCCTAGAACATTGCTACTTTCTGTGCTCACCTCAGGACCATCCTACTTCAGTGTGGAACTCTGACCCAGCAGCTTTGCCTTACAAGCCTACATTAACCTGAGGCTGTGCCCAACCGCAGCAGTTATGTCTGGAGATTCTCTACTATTAGAGGCTCTTATTTTGCACTCAGTCCACTTGCCCAAACCAAGCAAGGAATCGATACCTTGTGATATGGAAACAAGCAGAAAGTCTATTGACAGTGCTCAGAGAACAATGTGAAACCCTAGCCCTATTCCCAGAACTAGATGGTGGGAGTGCTGCCCTATTGACTAAGACACTGGATAAACAGACAGTTGGCAGCATGCAGGAAGATTCATTTGAGGATTAAATTTAGGGTGAACCTTGAGTTTAATGACTTACTTAATAGCATTCTAACACATTTTGGTTTCTGTCTTTCTTGAGACAGGGTCTCACAGGGTTTCCCAGAACTGGCAGATCCCAGATTGGGTTCAATTTTGTAACAATCTTTCTGCTTTAGCCTCCTAAGTGTTAGGATTAGAGGGATAAGTAACAACTCCCAGCTACAGTTACTATTTTTTTAATTTTTGTTCCTAAAGAAGCAACTGAAAAACATTATTTGTTATTTCTAACTAAAGAAAGAAAATGTTTTAGTTATGAATATATTAATCATTTTTTTTGCATTTGAGATTTAGTACTTTGCTAGGCTGAAATAAAAGCATGCATAAAGGATAAACAGACAAGCTATATCTAGTCTAACTTATTCCTAAGTACTATCTCTTAGGGACTAAAGTGAACAAAGTTCATAGAAAGACAGTGTTGATGTGTATGAACTTTCTTATATAAGTGATAACATGATTTAACACAAGTTCCACACCAACAAGTCGATACTGCCTGTAGTTTTTAAAGTCTGTTTGAGAGGACTTAACAAGACAAGGAATCGGCAGCATAATCTGAAGCAAAAGGCTAGAGATTATTTTTAACAATATATATGCTTTTGTTCCAGAGTCAGCATGTGTGGCAAAAGTTCCTTAGGACAAATTAGTGTTGAAAATCATTATCACTTAATACAAAATGTAATTGTTAATTGATCATCTACCTTAGTTTCTTCAGGTAAAAGATAAATATTGTTCTTTTAAATTCTCTGAAAATTTAAAGATTTTCAATAAGAACTTTAAATAATAATCACCTATACCTTGCTTATTCCCATGATGGTAAGAAGCCTGCAGAGTGGCAAGTGAGCCCCAGTCAGAGCAGCAGACTCGTAGTTTTCATTGTTTTCTCAGAGTATTCTTATTGAGAGGGAGCGGGATGGTTGTTCTCAGAACAGAAAACTAGAGGTTTTTTTTCCAATATACACAGTGCTTTGGGATCTTTCCCAAGTCATAGGAAACTATCGTTTCAGCTAGGATCAAACTCTTAAGCCAGTGTGTAATGTTTTCTATAGTAGAGAGCATGGATAGAATGACAATGAGACTAATGTAAGAACTTAAAATTAAAGGGAAAAGAAGATTGATGGTCTAATCAGTTAAAGGAGTAGAAAGAATTTGGGGGTGTGATAAAGATATCCTTCTTGGTTTTTATGGTCATTATGGGTCTAATCTATTTTTTTTTAATCTTGCCAACTGCACACTTAGAAAATAATGCATTTTTTAAAAAAAATAGCAATTATATGCTAAGTAAACCACAACATCATTCTGTTTAGAAGCCAGAAAACTAATTGGCTGTTGTACTTTTATATTTTATTTACTGTTGTGTGTAGTGATTCACATGCATGGGAGTATGCAGGTATGTAGAGACCAGAGCAGTATGTAGGGTATCTTCTATCGCTCTCCACCTTTCTGCCTTGAGACAGGTATTGAATGGGAACCTCATTGTTTTTGTTAGGCTGTCTGTCTGTGAGCCCTTTGTATCCACCTGACTCTCTTCCCCAATGCTGGGATTATAGGCATGCACAATTATGGCCTGCTTTTTAAGAAGGTGGTAAGAATTTGAACTCAGGTCCTCATGCCTGCTGGGAAAATGATCTTAACCATTGTACTATCTTACCAGTTTAATGCATTTCATATTTCATATAGAAAAATAGTATATTTCAATATATTGAGATAAGGTATTTTGATGCTTGTTAGCACTTAAAAGACAGAATAAAGTGTGAACATGTTGGCGTGGAATGAGAAGGAAAAAGAAATATATTCTGATATTCCTTTCATAATCATGACAACATTACACTGTTTATCCTCTTCCTCTAGCCCTGGAATGAGACCAGATGTAAGCTCTCCTCCATCTAGCTCCTCGACAGCAGCAGGACCACCTCCCAAACTCTGCCTGGTGTGCTCCGATGAAGCGTCAGGATGTCATTATGGGGTGCTGACATGTGGAAGCTGTAAAGTATTCTTTAAAAGAGCAGTGGAAGGTAGTGTGTGTTTTGAAGAGTTTTATTTTTGTTTCTATTTCTCACAGTAAATTTTAACTAATCATTATATACAAAGTCCACTAATGATGGACATCAATTCAGGGGCAAGCATGATAGTCTTAAGTCCTCCATTGGGAAGAGACAGGAGTAAGGAAAAGAACTAGAATAAGTTGATTAAGTTCAGTCTGAGAAAGAACTAAAGAAAGCATTGTAAGGAATGCTGCTGTGTGGACTGGCAGTAAGCTCAGTCTGAGCAGTCCAAGAATGGTGGGTTTTCATTCCCCATAAGCAAGTTGGTTTCAAAGCTACCTGCTAAACCAGTCTGACAAAATCAGTGACCCTGGGAAGGAACAGTAAGGGAGGAACAGCATTCTTCCCTTTCCTGTTAATAAACAAGAGGTCATGTTAAATTCCACAATAACTGAGGTCAATCGACTAAGTAAAGGCCAAATTAACAATTACAAGTACTGAGATTATCATACAGGGGAAGTTAGGAAGTATGTCATTTCAAAGAAGGTGACTACACTATAAGAATGGTACAGGGTGATCAAGTGCTGGGTTCACACTCCAGAGCAACAGGTTAGTATTAGAGATGTTTTAGATACCTACCCAAAAGCATCTTAATGGAATTAAACTAGAAAATAAAGCTATAATTATCTTCCAATATAATACCTTTCACAGCCCACTGTTAAGTCTTATTTGAAATGAACTCTTTCCCTTATTTTTATGTAAAAATAAGTATTAGCTACACTATTTTTAAAATGTTTATCATTCAATTATTTCAGCAAAGTATGGTAGCTAGATTACATAGTAAGAAAACCTCTAAATGTGTAAGATGTTAATGAGTAAGTCACTTAGCTCTGTTTCCTCTTCATTTGAGTTTCAGTGTTCTCAAAGGTACTTTCCAGCTCGACCATTCTGTAAACCTTTGGTATGCTAATTCAAAGAAAAATTTTATCTAGATTTGTAAAATCCATAACACAGTTTGTGGCATTTCATTTTTAAAAGACAGGTATATTACATATTAAACATCACATATTTAACACATACTAGAAATTATACCTCAGCCTTGTACTGGCATTATAAATACCCAAACATAAATCAGAGTTAAGTTTTACACATTTGTTATTTATATAAAATGAATTTATTTTTAATCCAAGATCCTGGGAGTTCTCTATGTCCTTATGCCTTGCTGGTCCTTTTTTCTTGGCATGCCACTATACCACTGTTACTAAGAACAGCTATAGAAGCTTAAGCTGATAGTATTAGTTTATATTTATTCCTCAGATACTCCCAGTACAGTTTGTAGCCTGCACCTTCTACATATCCTGTGTTGTGTTTCCTATTTCCTTTACCACTTTGTTCTATATGCAACATTTTATTAGTCATAGAAGCCACTGTTGGTCTAATTTTGAAAGGGATTACACTATACTATATTAGGAGACAGATATCATTGGAGTATCTTGTAGGCTGGCTACTACACCTATCATAAATGGCAAGCTACCGTCAAGTGCTAAAAGTAGATTTAGCCAAAAATATCAATAAACAATAGTATTAAAGAGGCTTCAGAAGATCTGAAGGTTCTTCCCTTCACATCAAGCAGTTAGAAAGAAAATTTACCAGGTGGTAGAAAACAAAGGAATTCCAGATGTCTGTCTTAAAAAGACAGTTAGGAAATTACTATTAGCAATTAGTAGTACATGGCCATTCTTTGTGAAATAATGAATACTAGCTCAAATCCCATTTTGTTATAAGGAAGGAATCAACTAGTGGATCATATAGTCCAGTCTTTTAGTTAGACATAAATAAGACACTGAATTTTTTCTACTCTAGAAGTAATTTTTCCCAGCCACACTGATCTAGGGACTCTCTGTAAGACGGCGGATGTAGGGGTGTTCTTAGCAAGTAAAGTTTAATGCTTTAGCTGTAGATACATTCTGTTGTTTCTGCTTTTGCTGCATGATGGGGATTTTTTTATAAAGAATTTATTTAGTCTTATATGTATAAATGTTTACCCATATGAATACCATGTGTGTGCCTGGTACCTGCAGAGGCTAAAAGGCATCTGATTCCCTAGAACTGGAATTACAGACAGTTGTTACCTGCTGCCATGTGGGTACTGGGAACTGAACCCAGGTCCTCTGCAAGAGCAGCAAGTGTTCTTATCTGCTGAGCCATCTCTCCAATCCCATATAATAGGATTATTGAGTTAGTTCTTCCATTTTGTGTTTAAGAAAACAGAACACTCACAAAATACAGAAAGGATATGAAAGAGCTAGCACAGACACGAGGCATGGGAAAGTAACTCTGAAATAAAGCCATTATATAACTATATAGCTATATATATAAATAAACTATCAGTCAACTTTGTAACTTTATCTTCACAAAAGGTTAAACTAATACAGTTAACTATGTACTCCAAACTCATATTTCAACAATATCATGATTTAATTTATCAGAAAAAAACTAAATTTTTTATCCAAATCTTAGATTGTCCTAAGCAATAAAGAAAAAAGTCTCTTCTTAGAAATGAGGTCTATATATGTTCCACCTGGTGAACTGATCATTACAGTTCTTTCTCATTTCTTTGAATATGACTTATTATTGAGAAAGTCTGATGGCACTCAGTATCTTACCATCTCATCTAGTCTAAGTAACACAGATTGCTGATTATTGATGTATCTCTGTAGACAAGTCTTATGTAGGAAGCTTCTATACCCCACCCCAGTCAAATAGATCCTTCAATTGTTTTCATCAACACTTAATATTCAGATTAAAGAAGAGAGTGCATGTGGGAGATGGATACACTTTTAGCCTTTTTCTTTTTAACATTCTTAGAATTTTTTTGCCAGGAGAGAACTGAAGTTCATAATATGTTCTTCAATACTGGGTACCAGAAAATAGAGACGCTAGCTAGCACCACTCATTAAGTCAGTATTTGAGGCCAAAGGTGACTCCATGCATCCTTATATTCTAAAAGCATATTAAATAATAATCTTTGTTAGTTTGCCAAGTTTGTGCTTCACTTAACCAGTTGCTGGAAGTTAGTAACATTTTACTTCACTTAAAATTTGGAAGAAATCGTTTTACCTGGACATGATGATATTGAATGGTGAACTAAAGTCATTTTTTTTCCTTAGGGATTCCCAAAAAATTTTTAAGTCTGCTTCATTTTAATCACTTTAGTAATAGGTCAGAATTCATAATAAAAACAATGATTGCAAACACCATCTATAACTGTTAAAGAATTATATAAAGCAGTTTTTAAAGTGCTGACCTTTGACACGAGGTTTAATAGCATACAATTCTGTCTCTTAATCTTACTCTCATGATTTGTACACATCTATATATGAAGTACTGTAGTAAGGTTTGTTTTAATTGACTTCTAAAATTCGTTAAACAGAACAAGTCCTCTCAGCATTGTAATCATGTAGATAAGCACACTGTTAATGTCCTTAATCGCTGACTTTGTGTCTTGATGATAGTCTGCTCAAAACAAAAACAGAAAGAGGACAGGCTTTTTCATTAAAAATATCCTTACAGATCTGTGGAATTTTAACAATGCCCTGTTAATCTTTTATAGGACAGCACAATTACCTTTGTGCTGGAAGAAATGATTGCATCATTGATAAAATTCGAAGAAAAAACTGTCCAGCATGCCGCTATCGAAAATGTCTTCAAGCAGGAATGAACCTCGAAGGTAATGGAGCCTTAAAAGAACTGTCTACCTATCACATGAGAGCTGATCACTTTACTTTTTATAAAAGCAAGCAAATGTAATTATGTAATGAACTCTATATATGCTTAATTAGAAAAATGTTATATTAAAATGGGATTTTGTTTCCACAATCGTATTATTTTATGTGTTAATTCATCCACTTTTGTTATATACATTGAATTTGGGACAGCCAGGGTATATATTAAGGAAAGAGATTACATAATATTGAAAATTACGTAACTTGGGAGTAATTTTGTTTTCATCCTTCTTACGCCTTTTTTAAAACTCAAAAACATTTCCTAAGATTGGAAAAGTATTGTGCATGAGATCTGTTTCATGTTCCTCTCTTTCTTTTGCACTTCAAAAAACACCACACCTTTTACTTGAAAACATATGTTTTATTACAACTCTGCCAACAATATTGGATGGGTTGTTTTATAGTTTAGGTATAAAAGAAAACGAAAAACTACTTGTAGGTTATAATTTGATATTCCTGCTTATATAAAAAGTTATGTAATGAATGCTTATTTTAAAACTTTCCTTTGGAAAAGTCAGGATTTTGCTGTAGTTGAAACAGCAAGCTCTCTGAAAGTAGCATTCTTACTAACTCGTGCTGATAGTACTTACTGTTACTATGGTTCATCATTTAGCAACTACTCACCAAATATAAAGAGAATACACATTTAGTACCTGAGTCTGAGCAGCTTACTTTCTGTTTATGTTACAATGTCAATCACAAATAGTATGGCATGCCACAAAAGAAATACTACTACAGGATCAAGAGGGACAGCCACCTGAGTCTGTCCTAAAAGTCAGAGAAGTCACCCTGGAAGAAGTAGCACTGAATTGTAAATATAGACCCTCAGGAAGAATTAGATGACCAGTAATGACAGAGACATGGCCATATTTGTATAGTCTTTGGGTTGGACAAATGGGTCAGTGGCAGAAGATCCAACTTTACTTCCCAGCACCCACATTTGGCAACTCTCAACTCCCTATAACTTAGTTCCAAGGGATCTGACATCTTCTGTCATCTGTAGATACCTGCAGTCATGTACACATACTCCCATGCAGAGAAAAACGTATACACATAATTAAAAATAAAAAACAAACTTAAAAGGACATCTTATATGGATAAACTAAGGAAATGAGAGTAGCAATAATTTGGATAAAAGATGCTAATATTGAGAGAATGGTATTCATCTCATTCTCTTGATAGGAGAGACCACCCAGTGATGCCTACCACAGAGTGTATTACTAAATATAAAGAGTTCGAATCCCCCAGACCATTCTCAGAGCTTTAAGTCGATCCAGATTGTTTAAAGTTGACAGCTCAGTTCCACAGGGGATACCTGTGTCACACCTCTTCCTCCTCTCAAGGCTCACGGCAGAGAGGGTAGGAAGACTGTAAGAGCCGGAGCCACTGGATGTTTAAGGAACATGTTGGCCAAACACAGCAGGAGAGTTGCACATATAAACTTACAGCACTTGTGTGCAAGCTCAAGCCAGAAGGGAAATGAGCACAAAGTCCCATACCCTAGCTAAGCATCTACTGAGTGTGGCCCCTGGTAAGTCACCCATTCCAGTGGAAGGCCACATATCCAAGAGCATAAGGGCAGCACAAGTTATACTTTTTGTTTAGGAAAAAAAAAAAAAAAAAAAACAGGTGAGAACTCAAAATGGGGTGAGTTGGGAAGAGGGTATGGATCTAGGAGGAGTTATTAAAAAGAGTAAATGTGTTCAAAATACATTGTAGGAAATTCTCAAAGAAATAATAAAACCTGAGAATTAAAAACAGCAACACAGTGTAGTACTTAAGAGGCAGCAGACTCAGAAGTTTAAGGTAAACAGTAAACTATTGGCTCACTGTTAGAGAAAACAAGTCATGGGAGGGAATTCCTATAGATCTTTCCGTTCCCTGCCAGTTTATCAAATTAGTAATAAAAGCATCCTGGAATTGGAGGCTCAGTAGGTAAAATCACTTGCTAGGCAAGCATGAAAGACCCAAGTTTGGATCCTACTAACCACATAAAAAGCCAGGTATAGCTATGCCCATGCCTGTTAACCATAGCATTTTGAAGGATTGAGACAGGAGGGTTTCTAGGGCTTACTGGCTACTAGCCTAGCTCAAAGTCCAACAAGAGAGCCTGTCTTAAAAGGAATGAAATGGAGAGCAATAGACTTGGACACCCAACTTCTTCCCTTGACCTTGAGCAGTGCACAAGTGTATGCACACATATACACCACACCCACACATGTGCACACACAATCACATAGACATGCCATTTACTTCTTTCAAAAATAGTTTCAGAAATTAAAGACCTCTTATAATTGGAAAGTTTGGGCTACAAAATTGATTTAGTACATTTCTTTTTTCTTTCTTCAATATCCACAGCTCGAAAAACAAAGAAAAAAATTAAAGGGATTCAGCAAGCCACTGCAGGAGTCTCACAAGACACTTCTGAAAATCCTAACAAAACAATAGTTCCGGCAGCATTGCCACAGCTTACCCCTACCTTGGTGTCACTGCTGGAGGTGATTGAACCTGAGGTGTTATACGCAGGATATGATAGCTCTATTCCAGATTCGGCATGGAGAATTATGTCCACACTCAACATGTTAGGTGGGCGCCAAGTGATTGCCGCAGTGAAATGGGCAAAGGCAATACCAGGTAAGGCACGAAGGACGACAGCTACGGCATACATACATCTTTGTATTTTCTTGAACAAGCACACTCTGCGTTGGGCTTGGTAAAAAACTTAATGGCATGCCATTTGCTTACCATACACAAACCTTGGGGTCAATATGCAGCACCCTCCAAAATAAAGCTGCTCTAAGACTCTTTAGGCTGTCTATCATCCTGATTGATCTCACAGGAAACCTTGTTTCTCTTACTCACAAGGACAAAACGGTATCACAGTTTACTGTGGATACCGTTCCCTGACTTTCACACAGCATTTCATTTTACATAAGATCTTGTATTATGCGAACTAAAATTCCATTCACAGCAACACCTGGAAGACAATATGTAGGAATTCCATTTATTTTCATTCAGATTGTTTGTGAAGTTGATAAACAGCAGGTTTGTTGACTTTGTCAAAATTTACTAACACAAAATTATTTTAGCTTTTCATTAAGTGAAATGCCATGTATGAACTATAAACTTCTAATTTTAAAGGTATTTTTAAACAAAAGTTTCATGTTGGAACTTCGGTGCAGCAGAGGTCAAGGTTAAACATCAGTCCTGACTTTACAGATAGGCGAGTGATTGGAAAGTTTATGGCTACACACACCTAAGCTGCCATCACCCCACCTTTTTAGCAAAAGATGGATATCAGGAAATTTTTAAAATTTCAATCCATTAATATCCTAAGCAAAGACTCTTGGCTTTCTCTTTTATTATACTACTTTATGTGCTCTTTAATAGACAAAATTGATCAAAAAATAGCTATTCATAAGTTTTATTAAACCATTGAAGAGTTTTGAGTGCCCAGGTGTTGATCTAATCAATGGCTATCTATTAAAGGTCACACCCAAACAAGGCCAACTGGTCAACTAGAGTGTTCCTTATACCTTTATTCCCATCTAGGATTCAGGAACTTACACCTGGATGACCAGATGACCCTTCTACAGTACTCATGGATGTTTCTCATGGCATTTGCCCTGGGTTGGAGATCATACAGACAAGCAAGTGGAAGCCTGCTGTGCTTTGCTCCTGATCTGATTATCAATGAGTAAGTTACATGTTAGTCAGTTGTCCTGTGTGTGTTCATACAGTATTTTAACCAGCTGAGGTTTCCCAATGGGCTTTCAGAATAATGTGGGACTGAATCAATGTTACTAGCTATCTAGGATCTGAAGAGACAGGAAGCAGAGTTGTGCATTAGTGCTTAGAATAGATTCTTTGTAATATAGGGAATAACGTACCATTATTACTGTCTCAGGACATGTCTAAAAGTACCTTTACTACATCTGGGTGTGGTGGTACACCTTTAATCCTAGTTCTCCAAAGGCAGATCCAAGTGGATCTCTTTGAGTTCCAGGCTAGCCTGAACTATATACTGAGTTCTGGACAGCCAGAGCTACATAATAGAAGACCTTGTTTCAAAAACAAACAAAATGAACAAACCAAAAAACCCTTTATATCTTAATCTCTCTGGAGTCTGAGAATAAAAATAATAATCTTATTATACTATTATTTTAATTATATAGTCCTAATCTAGAAAACAAAATTAGTCTAATAAAAATTCATGTGGGTCAATAGGAACAATGAGGATGTCCCCTCTGAATGAGTGTAAGGTGGTACAGACAGGTAAGAGATATGTTTGCATAGCAAGGCTTAAAACATCTGCACCTTAGAAGGGCCATGAGAATTATGCTAGGGATGTAGCTGTGTTGGTAGAGTGTTTGTTTAGCATGTATGATACCTCCCATGATCCGCAGCACAACATAAAACTAGGTGTGATGTGCACACCTGGACTCTTAACATTGAAAAATGGAGATAGGAAGGTCAGAAATGCTTGACCATCCTTAGCTACATAGAAAGTCTGAAGCCAGCCTGGGCCACATTCGATCATGTCTAGAAAAAGAAAAAAATGAATACGAGGAAATATAGTATCATGATTTTTAAATTGAAGAACTACCACAACTCACAGTTTCATAAGTCAGCCATTGTCTTATTCTGTATGTCTAAGCTGGTACTTATGAACTGTGGTCATTGTTCACCCCTGGCTCATACAGTGGTTTTGCTCACAGGTTTTGTACTTCCATTATTAAGTGTCTTTGTACTGACTCCTTAGAACTGTTCTGATCTATTTCACTGAATGCCCAGTGCATCCTCACCTCCTTTCTGTTTATTCTTTTTAATGTTTTCTGTCAATACTTAAACTGGTCATTCTTCAAATATAACCTCTTAGCTCACAATGAGACTAAATATATCCTCTTTCCCCTGGTTTTAGCCATGTTTTTTCTTACTTTCTGTTTTATATCCATAGCTTTTGTACCAGTAGCTTATCCATTCCTAGAATGATATGTTCACATACAGAGTCCAAGAGATATTCTCTGGAGAATAGAGATTATCCCTTATTGTATATAGATTTTTGGGAGGCAGAGACCAGCAGATCTCTGTGAGTCTGAGGCCAACCTAGTCTACAGAGCTAGTTCCTGGATAAACAGGGCTACACAGTGAAACACTGTTTCAAAAAAACCAAGGTCTGGGAGGGGCGGGTGGGAACCGTAAAGCCTCATTAGCATACACTAGTTCAATTACACTTCACATAAGTAACAATGACCATTCGGAAATGTGCCCAGAATGACAAAGAGGGCATTTGGGATGCCCTAAAGAGGTTGTCTGAAAATACAGCAAACATCCTTCTTGTGTATACCAGATTTTTTTTTTAAATGTGTAGGAGTTACAAGAATGCTTCTATTTGAGCTAAAGGTTAAATGGAAGAGGCTAAAGTAGTGACATACTCAAGCTCCTTTTATCTGTTTTAGTGGGGACCAGATAACATAATCACAGATATTTTTAAGAAGAGATTCTTAGCCTAAAATTAAGTTTGGGGACAGATCTCAGAGGATAGAGCAGAGTTCCCAATAGCTGGGAAAGAGTAGAGAAAAATTCCTAACTGGAGCAGTTAATCATCCCAGTTAAAGTCAATATTGTTTCTCCACTGGTAGTACTTATAATTTCCTCTACCACCATATTTTAAGTGTTATTTATATACTTATCAAGAGCCAGACACTATTATGCAAATATGGAATTAATATATGGGTCCCTTAGAAAACTCTGATGGGGATTCAAATAAAAGATCAAAATTATTTCATATAGCCGTAATAAAATAATATGATGGTGTAGGTAGAGATGATAGGGGTTTGGAACCCAGAAGTCTTGAGTAGCAATCATTTCACTGCACAAAACAAAACTGTGAAACTGCATTCAAGACAGAAGAAACAAGTGTGAGGAACTGAACCAAGCTTAGCACAGGTGAGGGATTTAAAGAAGGTTTTTGTGATTATGGAATGAATAAGGGCAAAACAAAGTCATGGCATCTGACTGCATAGGGTTCATGTCAAAAGTATCCCCTCTCCAGGAAAAAGACATCAGGATGGGTATGGCCCTCATGCCTCACTGGACAACGACAGGAGGATCGGAGCCATTACAAGGTCCCCTTCAATTATTGGAGGTCAGGCCTCTATCCCCACCTTCGCAAGACTAGAATTGCCAAGGCCCTTCTATACTTAGAGAAGGGAGGAGATGTCAGGGGCAGCCCTGCTTATACACTGAAGGCCTAAAATCAGCCATAGGCCTAAAATCAGCAATAGGCCTGACATATATACATGCTAACACAAAGTCTTGGGTCTCTGGAAAAACACTGAAAGAGTAAGCTATAAGCTATTGTAAACAGGCAGCTTCTGTGGAAAATTACCAGCCTGAGTAGTCATAGATCTTATAAATAGGCAGCCTCAGTGGACAGTACCAACTTAGATAAGGACAAGTGAATCATAGGCAGAGTCATAGTGACCTGTGCCCTGAACCTTCACCCAGCTGATACCCTGTTCTGAAAGGTATCTGTACTCCCCCTGAACACCTATACTCTGGTGTCATTCCCTTCCCCACATCCTGCCTTTTTGTGTTTATACCCCTGTGTGAATAAGTAAATTATGATTTGATTTAAATAATTAAATAAATTTTTAAAAAACATGGCATCTATGAAATAGACTTTAGATTTTGTTCTAAGGCTAAGAAATAACCAACATGGATTAGAGGTAAATAATGATGAATAACATTCTTAGACTTGGTAGAGAGAAGGGCTAGGGCTAGGCAAGTACTCTACTGACTGAGCTCCACCCCTCAGTCAATCAGAATACAGAAAGGATCCCTGTTCTTTAGCTGCTTACAGGTGGAGAGACACTAGGGAGCTATAGACAGAAGGATCCCTGGGGCTTTCTGGCCAGAAGCTCCAGGTTCAGTAAGAAACTCAGAAAACAAGGGGAAGGCTGAAAATAGTGTTAATACTGGCCCTTAGCACAACTTTCCCACATCACTGTCTTTAGGATGAGATGCTATTTAACATGGAAGGGCTTCTGATTTTTAAATGGTAAGATCAGAAACTGTGTTGTAGATCTGACTATATTCAAATGTAAAATGTTAATTTAAATGAATAACGTAGTACCTCTAAATGCTAAATGAAATAAAATAATATCTGCTATGTATGAAGTAAACTAGTGGTGTCCCTGCCTAAACATTTACTAAACAAAGGCCACACACTAGACATGCTAACATGGATTAGGGAAAGCCCAAAAGGCCTTAACCCTACACAAAGAACTATAGACAACTAAGCAATGCTGACAATAGGAGAAATATTTTTCTCCACGGAATAATACATCAGTTGGTTATACAATACCACTGGTCATCCCTAGAAACATACACACAAGTAACATGCATACTGAGCAGGTTGCACTTATGCATTTAGGAATATATATATGAATAGATATGCATGTATGTGACAACAATTAATGCACAAAGAGGCCATCAATTTGAAGGAGAGCAAAAGGGTAATGAGGAAAGGTTTAGAGAGAGGAAAGGGAAGGGGGAAATGATGGTGTGATTGTAATCTGAGGAAATGAAATAATTTTAAAAGGAATAAGCAGGCTAAAAGATCTGTAAAAATATTTAATCCCTAATGTTTCCATAAAAGTAGGGATTCCAGAACTAGATAGCTTATTGAGTTCTAAGTATATAAAGGATTCACAATGTTGTCATTTCAGAACAACAAAAACCTAGTGTATCATGTATTCTCCAACATTCTCGTTCTATAATAGGTTATTGGTAACAGCAGTAGGTATGTTTGCAGCCATGGCTTCAAAAATTTAAAAACCAACCCAAAATTGAGCTATTATTTTAGACTAGCACTATTTCTTTCTAACTCACAGCTGTATTTGTGTCTCCCAGGCAGAGAATGACTCTACCCTGCATGTATGACCAATGTAAACACATGCTGTTTATCTCCTCTGAATTAAAAAGATTGCAGGTATCCTATGAAGAGTATCTCTGTATGAAAACCTTACTGCTTCTCTCCTCAGGTTGGTAGATCATCTACTTACTTTTAAGATATATTTAAATATGGCAAATGCATGTGAAAGTTGCAAAACTAGTTTTTGTATACAATAATTATACCAATTCCATCGTGTTTTCCTAGTAAGATGATTTTCAGAAAGGCAAAATGTAAAAAGGGTATATATATTAAGTGTTATCAATATTAGCAAGATAAATAGGTATTGTAGATCTAGGTATGGGATCTGCCCAGGGATCTCTGGTGATGAGGCTTCATATAGTCTTCCTTCCTTCTACCCATCCGTCTTTGGTAGACCACTATATAAGATGGGGAGAAAGAGTGCCAACAGTAATGAGTCTGACTCTCTACTGTACAATTATTTGTAGACAGTGACAACTACCATGTATGGGGAATGGCTGAGAAAATAACCAACAGTCTGTTTGTCAGAACAACCAAATGTTTAAACATGACTACTTTAGATTTTAACAAAACTGCTTTATAATAAAAGTAGAAAAATTTAAAAAAAAATTAAAGAATCTTGTCTATATCAGTTCAGTAATAAAAGGAAAGTCATACGTAGTATTCTCTTAAAATATACAAAGAGCTCTTCAAGTCAACAATTAAAACAACCTGATTTTTTTAAGGACTGGGGATATGCAAAGATGACTTACTAAAGAAGACAGAATAAAGACAATAAATAAGGACTTGCTAGAATGAACCAATTCAGAGTAGTAAGTGCACCAAATACTAATTGAGGAGACAGAGCACAGGAATTCTTCTTCACTGACAAAAGAATAGCAAAGTGGAATGACCATTTCAGAAGACAGTTTGGTTGTTTCCTATAAAGGCGAACATAGTCTCACCATCTAATGAAACAATGGCTTGATCAGTACACAGAGGAAATGAAAACTTAGGCAGTATGGATATTTATAGCCAAGCTGTTTGAATCTGGCTAAACTTAGGCACAATGAGATATCATCCAGTAGGCAAATCAATAAACTTAAAAAGAATCTCATCAACTCCAAGAGACTGATGGAGGCTGATGAGGACTGGTTTAAAATGAAATTTCAACATGCCCAGCAATCTAGATTTTCTTCAGAAATTTTACAGGTACTTGTGGTGAAGATAAGAGAAAAACTCTCTCATTTTTATATGGGTTAAAGGGGGAGGGTTAAGCTTTGGAAGTACATGTAGTGTTTCTAAATCAAAAGCAAGGACTGTCCTATAAGAGAGACTGCCTCATCAAGACCCTATCTGACATGGAGAAAAGGCAAATGAAGGATTCTAGACCCTTATAATAACCCTCCTGACTCACAGGAAAGAAAGGGGGGAAATAGGTTTCTAGGAAACGTTCCGGTGCAGTAAAAGTGAAATGTAATCATAAGAGAAAGCATTTAATTGGGGGCTTGCTTACAGTTCCAGAGCTTAGCTTAGTTCATTATCGTGATGGCAGGCAAGCATGGTGCTGGAAAGGTAGCTGAGAGCTACACTCTAATCTGTAAGCATAGAGGGAGAGAGATAGGGTGTCACTGGTCCTATTGTGGACTTTTGAGACCTCAAAGCTTATTCCACAGTGATACACTTCCCCCAACAGGGCCACACCTACTCAAATAAGAACACACCTCCTAATCCTTCCAATCTGTTCATAGCTCCCCCCCCTGGTGACTAAGCCTATGGGGGCCATTCTTATCCAAACCACCACAGTGCCCATAACCAACATTAAATACAATCCAGAGCCTAGCCAGATTAATATACTATCTTCTACAAAATGTCTTAATTTCGTTAGTTCTGATACTTCTTGTCTAGCTTTCAATAAAAAAACAAAGCCAGCATTAAATCTGTCCCAAACCACTGGCATTATCACATAGGAATTTAAAATAACTACAATATTTTGCTAAGGACACTACAGGAAAAATATAGACCACATGAGAATTGTGAATGAAGATTCATAGACAGTTAAGGAAGTTCCTTTAAGGGACCACTAGAAAGGACAGATGCTGAAATGATAACGCAGAATGCTCCTAGCAGGCACACCATCAGTTGTCCTGCAACCAAGAGCGAACATAGGGCAACAAAAGCCTCCTAGACTCAAATAAAAAGAGGGAAAAGAATAAGAAAAAAGGTGTGGGGAGACCATAAGAAATATTTTAAGTAATAAAAGTTCAGAAATTTCTAAAATTAGTTATATATACCAAAATGTGGATCCAGGAAGTTCAAGGATAACCAAGCAAAGAAAAACAATAAAAACAACAACAACAAAAAATCTCCATTTTGGCATATCCTCTTCAAATTACAGAATACCAAAGACAAAGGGTAAAAAAATCTTGAATTATGGTTTTAAAACAGCAATGACAACAACCAACCTTCTAAACTTACACTAGACTTCTTATCAGAAATCATACAATTAAGAAGGTGAAGTAAATAATTATAAATTGGAAAGAAAAACAAACAAAAACCCCACCAATCTTAGACAATGGATCCAACAGAATTACCTCCCAGAAGTGAAGAAGATGGGGCCAGGCACAGTAGCAGACACCTGGAATCCCAGCACTCCAGGGGCTAAGGACTGAAATTTAAGCCACCCATGGTTATCTATCAAGACTGTCTCAAGAAATAAAGTAATGGGTAAAATAAAAACCTCTCAAACAAACTTGTCTTTTTAAAAGCAATTTGTGGTCACCTTTTACATGTCTTTCATGAGCTATTTTAAAAATTGTTCAGAAGAGAGGAAACTATGTCAGAATTATGTGCTACATAAGAAAAGGATTATAATAGAAAGGGATGCCTGAGGGTAAAATGTCAGTTTTCTTCTTAATGTTACATAACTGTTATAGTAATAGTAATCAGATACCAGGGGGTCCGGAGAGATAGCTCAGTGGTTCCCAAGCACCCACATGACATCTCAGAACTGTCTGTAACTCCAGTCCCAGTGATCTGCTGCCTACTTCTGACTTCTATGGTACATGCTTGTGGTGCACAAACATACATCAAGCAGAACACTCGTGTGTACACACACCAATGTTTTTATTTATCTTACAAGTTAATAATCACAAACTGGGTGATTGAACTACATGGGTGGTATTGTACTTAAGTTGGGAGGGAAATTCTGATACACTCTGGCATTGACTTTGCCTGTTAGAGTAGTTCTAGTGTACTTAGTGTAAGGGAGAATAGGTTAGTTGTAAATGTAGATTGCAGATGATATAGCAGCCACTTAAGAGTTCAAACTGTTAAAGGGAACACACGATCATGAACATTTCATGAAAACTGAAGGCTGATGTGGCAGTCCCCAGTAAGCCTTAGCCCAGATTCTAGTCGTTGAAAGACTGAATCACAGACAAGATACCTCAACTTTCCCAAGCCTAATAAAAGCACACATCCTCCCTCCCGAGTGGCAAGCTTTTGTCCCTTAACCTTGTTTACTTGAATAACTCCAAACCTGATGTGTTTGGTCAGAACAGAAGTACATCTCAGGACCAAGCAATGGATGGAGCTCCTTCCCCCTCCTCTGGTAAAATGTTATGCAAAGAGGAAAAACTGCTAAGTATGAGAGCAAAGGCAATGCTCAGAAACCAAAAAGCAAAATGGATTCTTGGTGCAAAACTACTAGGAGGAGCACAGGTCACCTTCGGTCAGCTCCTTGGGGCTGTTTCTAAAATGTGTTCATGGGAGGCATGTCTGCTAAAGAATGGAAAAACTGAAGACAGGGCAAAGGTGGACAAGAAAGAGGAATAAAAACCAGCATTTCCCCCTGGGGGGAAATACACAGTAAATTCAGTGTAATGGAGAAAGAAGGAAAAGAAAGAGGAAAAGAAAGCCTGAAAGGAAAATGGCGGGCTTAATTCCCTGGTGACATTGCAGAAACTGGGAAGATGTGTGGCAGCAATGATACAACATAGGGAAAGCCTGCTGAAGAGAAGGAAAAGGACAAGAGTAGTAGTGCCTAAAGGGATAAGGGAAACAGGTTCAGTAAAAAGGAGAGCTATGAAGCGTTAAAATCGGAGAAAGATGATTAATAATGAAATGAATCTACTTCAGTGTTTTCTTGTCAATGAAGTATTTACACAACTCCCTTCAAAGAAAAAGACTGAACTCAAAGGCTGTATAGAATTTGCTTTTAAACTCTCTAGCCCTTTGCTTTGTAATAGTTAACATACTGCCTCCTCTGCCTTTAGACACCCTTTCCTGGAGGTACTGACTTCACCTGGGATTGTATAAAGGTTGTAAAGTCAAAGATTTTTTAAAGTGGGTTTTCATTGGTAAACATCACAAATTAGCTATACACAGGATGACACAGTTTGCATTCTCAGGTGTCATCACCAGCTCCCATTGTAAGATGGAAAATAGTTGGCTCTCCCATGGTTAGAAACCCCAATTCTCAGTTATCCTATACTTTCACTTAGCTATAATCCCACGGTCCTTTGAAAATGCATGGATTTTAGAATGTATTGAAAGTACATTGTAATAATCAAATATGCATGAAATGTGCTACTTAGTGCAGGACGAGTTACAGAAAGGAAAAATTTAACTGACTTCACCTTCCCTTTTAGTTCCTAAGGATGGTCTGAAGAGCCAAGAGTTATTTGATGAGATTCGAATGACTTATATCAAAGAGCTAGGAAAAGCCATTGTCAAAAGGGAAGGAAACTCCAGTCAGAACTGGCAGCGGTTTTATCAACTGACAAAACTTTTGGACTCCATGCATGATGTAAGTACCAAACATAGAGCCGAAACAACAGCAAAAAAGGAAAACTAGGTTGGGTGTGGTGGGCATGCCTTTAATCACAGCAGACACGGGTAGAGCAAGTGGATGTTGATGAGCATGAAGCTAGGCTAGTGTGCACAGGGAATGCTAGGAGAGCCTGTCTCAAAAACCCAGAGACAGAGAATGCTGTAGGTCCTAAGGTTAGTTTTAATTAGTATATGTATTATATATAATTATGTACTAATCAGTCATCCCTTCCCTCAGTATACATTATAGTGATTATTCAAGATAAATAATTGTGTACACATTTATCTTAAGTCTTATTAGTCTAGCCATTTGCATAAAGATTACTATGTTAGTACACAGTTGAATAGCACCTGTTTTTAAGGCAGTATTATTATTCCCTGTTGTACATGAGTAAGCTATCAGAGTACACTGCTTTCACCTTCCTATCTATCAGTACTAGTCCAGGCTGGCCTCACACTCACTCACCTTCCTATCTATCAGTATTAGTCCAGGCTGGCCTTACGCACACAGTCTTCCTTGATCCTGTGGCCTCAGTCTCCCAAATGCTGGGACCACAGGCATGCCAGGCTTTCATTCTGACACAGTTTAAGAAATTTAAAATGCCTTTTGTTCTTAAGTGCTTATTTTATTTAAAATATTTTTCTTATCTGAGGAATTCCAACAAAGATTGGTATATTTTTGATCAAATTTTTTTAAAAGGCCCATAGTGCATGAATACAGGATCTATACCAGGTCGTCTGTGTATGTATTATGACTTCCAGTTTAGTGTTTTGTGGGATTCCTGAGTATTTGAACCAGTAGGTCCCTGAATCTTGTTCCTTCTCTTAGGTTCTCCTGTTTGTCGTGTTGGACAGTATGATTTTTTATTTTATTTTGCTATATTTTATTTTATTATTACCTCTTAGAAGCATGATCTTTTTAATGAGAGAAGAGGAACTGGAAGGAGTAGAAAGAGGGGAAGCCATAATCAGCACAGATTACATGTGAAAAGAATTTCTTTTCAATAGAAGAAAAACTGTGTCAAGACTTGGTGGAGCGGTCCAAGAGATATGAGCTATCACAGTTCTGTTTTGAAGCCTTACCATTACCATATCTTCTCTTGCAGGTGGTTGAAAATCTCCTTAGCTACTGCTTCCAAACATTTTTGGATAAGAGCATGAGTATTGAATTCCCAGAGATGTTAGCTGAGATCATCACTAATCAGATACCAAAATATACAAATGGAAATATCAAAAAGCTTCTGTTTCATCAAAATGACTGCCTTACTAAGAAAGGTTGCCTTAAAGAAAGTTGAATTTATAGCTTTTACTGTACAAACTTATCAATTTGTCTTGTAGATGTTTTGTTGTTCTTTTTGTTTCTGTCTTGTTCTGTTTTAAATACGCACTACATGTGGTTTATAGAGGGCCAAGAGTTAGCAACAGAAGCAGTTGAGTCATCACTTTTAAGTGATAGGAAAGCAGACAGTGAAGTGTATTGGTTGGTGTATCACAGAAACTAAAACAGTTACGTGGAGGCATGTCCACTATCAGAGAAGGACCGCACCTAAACCACCAGTGCCCAAAGTCCATGTGATCAACTTTCTGCTCATACTTTCAGTTGGCTGGATAAAACTTTCTAGACTTTTTGTTGGTGTATTTTTCCCATGTATAGTTAGGATAGCATTTTGATTTATGCATGGAAACCTGAAAAAAGTTTACAAGTGTATATCAGAAAAGGGAAGTTGTGCCTTTTATAGCTATTACTGTCTGGTTTTAACAATTTCCTTTATATTCAGTGAACTATGCTTGCTCGTTTTTCTTAAATAATTTTTGTATTCCAGTTATTGTACAGCTGTTTAAGATGGGCAGCTGCTTCACAGCTCTCTTAGACGCTAACGTTAATTTCCGTGTGAAAATGGGTCGGTGCTTCTACCCTGATGGCACTAAGCTATCACAAGACCACAGAAATTGACTCAGATCTCCAGTATTCCTGTCAAAAGCTCTTATCTGTATATATCTGCTTCCATGGAGAATTATATAGGTTGTGCAGATGAACCGTCCTAACTGGTGTAGAGCACCTAGTCCAGTGAGCCGCTGGGTAAACTGTGGATGATGATTACAAAAGACTAACTGTAAAACAGTAACTACCAAAAGGCCCCGTTTGCAGCTAATGCACCATCTCTTCAGTGGTGAGACAGCAACAAAGTTTATAAATCAGCTCTTTCAGGACCTTCTGGAGTGGTTTGTATAATATTTTAAAATGTATTACTCCAGATAACCAGCTGTGATAAAGCCGAGAGATTGTTTTAATCAGACCAAGTAACTTCTCTCGTTAAACTTTACCCTCAACTAAATCTCTAATATGGCAAGAATGGCTAGACACCCATTTTCACATCCCACCTGTCACCAATTGGTCCAGCTTTCCTGGTGGTACAGGAAAATCAGCTACTGATTTTTGTTATTTAGAACTGAATGTCAGGCATCCATGTTTGTCCAACCACACATCCCTACATGTGCCATAGGATTTAACACAAGTCTTGTGAACTTCTTCACACTGAGAATTATCATTTTAAACAAAACAGAAGCTGTAGTAGCCCTTTCTGTGTGCACCTTACCAACTTTCTGTGACTCAAAGCTTAACACACTTACTAAGCCACAAGAAATCTGATTTCTACTTAAGGTGGCCAAATTATTTGTGTAATAGAAAACTGAAAATCTAATATTAAAAATATGAAACTTCTAATATATTTTTATATTTAGTTATAGTTTCAGATATATATCATATTGGTATTCACTAATCTGGGAAGGGAAGGGCTACTGCAGCTTTACATGCAATTTATTAACATGATTGTAAAATAGCTGTATAGTGTAAAATAAGAATGATTTTTAGATGAGATTGTTTTATCATGACATGTTATATATTTTTTGTAGGGGTCAAAGAAATGTTGATGGATATCCTATATGATTTATAGTGTGTAAGAGCATCCATACAGGCCTTAGTGGTCTTGGAAATTAAAATAGGTTTGCTCTAAGCTAGGGAGGGAGCTGGAGACTGGCCCTGTGTGCAGTGGAGGTTCTGAGGCTTTGACCCAATCAGATCACAGGGGAACTAATTCCCCACCTCCCATTCTAACCATCCTCATCCAGCCATGACCCTGTCAGTGCAGGTTTGCTTTATTAAACTCCCCCTTGCACTAACATACATAAACAGGACAGAAAGGTGGCGCTTATGTAGTTATAGGTACCATCCAGTAACAGGGTTCTTTTCACATACAGCCTCCCCACAGGTTAACAGAAACAGAGGCTTTAGAAGTTTGGCAATAATGTGCATAGAGGTACCAGCAATATGTAAATACTAAAGAATCGCATAGGAAGCCAATAATACACTAATCCTCTCCATCCTACAATAGTCCATTTCCAAGTAAGATGAGGACATGTTTATGTTTTCTTTGAATGCTTTTGAATGTTGTTATTTTCAGTATTTTGCAGAAATTATTTAATAAAAAGTGTAATCATTTGCTTTTTGAATTCTCTCTAAAAGGGAATGTTCAGTTTGTAATGGTTTAAATTGGTCTCAAAGTACTTTAAGATCGTTGTAACCCAGCTGGATGTGAAATTTATGGTGCCTAAGAAATACCACTTGAATATTATCAATGACAGTGTTAAATTTCAAAGTGAGCTTCTCAAAAATAGATTATTGTACATTTATGGAATGTTATATGGTTAAACCCAAAAAGCACATCACAAATAAATCTGCTTTCAGCCCCAACCAGCTTGGCTTTCAAAAATAGAGCTCCAAAAAAGAAAAAAAGGAAAAGAAAAAGACATATACGCTTTATTAACAGACGGCAACAGACATTCACAAAACTACTATCGGAAGCTTTCTACTAAATGTATAAAGAGCTCTGCTCCTTTGGTATATAGGAAAGAAGAAAGCTGTCATAATTCTGATTGAGTATAAGGGAGAAAGATACGGTACTGTTTGAGAGCAGCTTCCTTTTCTGTGTGCGGCTTCATACCCTTCCAAACTATTTAGATTTTATAATAACTTCAGTGAGAGTTGCTGACATGTCTGTGTGACTCACAACAGATCTTGAAAACTATCTTTAATTACTTGTAGGACAAAAAGGGACATTCTGGTTATTTTAGGCATTGGCTTGGGATACTGTATATGCAGAAGAAAGAAGACAGGAAACTTGAGGAAGGGAAAGGACCTAGGAAGCACTGCCTTCTTTAAGGAAAGACAAACCAATAAGTGAGACTACCCCAAAGGAACAAGGGCCACATAGTGTGGAATCCTTAATGATGAGTCAGGGAAAGCTCTGGTGAGCATGGAGAAGCCAGCCCCACCAGCACTTCAGAGCAGGGCAGGACAGGGATGGGACAAGATGGGACAAGAATTCCAGCTGGACACTCGTCCCAGTATTTTGCTCCCTCTTATGTTCCATGAGGCAGTATCACCATGGGATGACCCGTGGTGGTATGCTTTGGTCTGTCAGCACTCAAGGATCATGGTATCCTTCAGGAGCTTTAGATTTCGGTTGGATACCCCAACGATAAGCTGTAGTTGAATGTGTTTCTTATGTGCCTGGTTTCAGTGTTAGAAGGTGAAATGGAGTGTGCAAAAGACACTGCAAACCACTTCAGATGGAAGTTCTCTCATTTTCCAGACTATTTTCAGTCAGCCTGATCTATCAGGATTGGTAGCCAGGTTTTCAGGAAAGGGTTGGCTTCTATCTAGAACATGCCTGAAAGGATTTTATTTTCTGATAAATGGCTGTATGAAAATACCCTCCTAAATAACCTGCTTAACTACATAGAGATTTCAGTGTGTCAATATTCTATTTTGTATATTAAACAAATGCTATATAATGGGGACAAATCTATATTATACTGTGTATGGCATTATTAAGAAGCTTTTTCATTATTTTTTATCACAGTAATTTTTAAATGTGTAAAAATTAAAAACCAGTGACTCCTGTTTAAAAATAAAAGTTGTAGTTTTTTATTCATGCTGAATAACCTGTAGTTTAAAAAACTGTCTTTTTACCTACACAGTGAAATGTCAGACTGTAAAATTTTGTGTGGAAATGTTTAACTTTTATTTTTCATTTAAATTTGCTGTTCTGGTATTACCAAACCACACATTTGTACTGAATTGGCAGTAAATGTTAGTCAGCCATTTACAGCAATGCCAAATATGGATAAACATCATAATAAAAATATCTGCTTTTTCATTATGTGACTCCCAACATGCTTTCATAGAACTGTGCAGTTACAACCATTCTTGTTTTTGTTTTTGTTTTTTTTTCTCCGCTTTCTACTCGCAGCAAAGTTCCCACTTGAGGAAACGTAAAATGCTGAGGTTGGCATGTAAATGCCAATGTGGCCACCAGTGTGTGCAGAGATATGACATTTATTCAAAAGGAGCTTACCCTGATGCCAACAGCTCTAAAAGTCTCCTCACCCATCTCCAGTGATCACATGCTTATGATTCCCCAGGATACTAAGCACAGGCGAAACTGACACCTGTAACTGCTTCAAATGTAACAGGCTTTATCCCAAATATGACATTTTTTGTAAACAAATGTTATAGCAAAATTAAGAGCTTAATTTAAAACCCACAGTGCTCTTAGAGTTACAAATAAGTAAACACAGCAGACATATAATACAGAAGATAAAGGTGTGAGAAGCAGTAAAGTCGTAACCATTTATCTATACACCCTTCAGTAGCTTCTAAACATTATGTTTTTTATATCCACAGCATAGTGCTATCACTATGAAAAAAGCCATTCTGATTTAAAAAGTAAATTTGCCTTATCTCATGTACTCCAACTACTGGCTACATGCCTACTATATAAATGTAAGGAAATGGCAATACTTAGATACTTAAGACCATGATTCCGGACATTGGGATGTCCGGAACCACTCTTCTCAGAGTCTTAAAGTACAACAGATGCACCAGAAATGGCTCAATGGTCTGCAGTTTGCATATGCAGAGCCCAAAAGAAAATAGTGTCTTCCTCTATTGCTCTCCTATTCTCTTGAGACAGGTCTCTTACTGAATCTAGTTGGCTCAGCTAGACCAACTAGCTAGTGAGCTCCCAAGATCAACCTGTCTGCCCTGTAGTGCTGGGCTTACAGGCAAGTGTGGCTATGTCCAGTTTGTTTATGTGGATTCTGGGTGTTCAAATTCAGATACCCATGCTTGAAGAGCAAGAGTTCTTACTGAGCCATACAGTTCACCCATACCTATTCTTGCTGTATCATTTACTCTCAAGTATAAACCTGTTTTTGTAAAGTACCTTCACATGCACTATACTAGTTTAATCTTCACCAGTGAATAAATCAATGAAGACATTGATGCTAGTAACTCAATTACTAAAACTGCACTGGAAACCTGTGTGAGGAAGGTATCAGATAGCAAGTCTCTGGCAGCCTCTCAGACAACTGATATTTTCTGCTTTTGTCTACTGCTTCACTGAGCACTTACTATGTGTCAGATACCATGGGTTTTTTTTTTAATATATGATCTTATTTAATCTTTGCATCCCTTTAAAGTAGTAGTCTTATTCTCATACATATGAGGACAGCATGGCTTGAAAAATGAGTAATCTTCCAAGGCTTACAAAGCTTGGAAATGGCTAAGTAGAACTTGACAGTGGGCAATCTAGCTCAGGAGTTCACATTCTTAACCACGCCCAGGAAAGAGGAGTGTGAAGCTTCTAAGTGCAGCCGTGTGAGTCCCTGTCCTCTGACATGATCTCAGTCCCATCTGCTACGACATCAGTGTTTTAACTTCTTTATTTTGAGATCATAGGTGCATCATTTCCCCTTCCCCTTCCTCCCTCAAACTTTCCTTTCTCTCTTTAAACTTATGGCCTTTTTCTCATTAACATTGTTACACACATCTGAGAGCAAGTGCTCTCTTAAATATGTAAACACAACCTGCTCCGTCATACAAATGACTTGTATGTATGTATGTTTTCAGGGCTAAACAATTTTGGACGCCTGGGGAGATTGAGGGTGAAAAACTAACTCCAGAGAGATTACAGAAAACTCTGGTTTTTCAAATATATAAGGAATCTGTGAGTCATTTAACAGTGCTCACAGCAAATCAACCACCTCCAGACAAAAGAAGGTAAACAGTTTACAGTTAAACCGAGGAGGAAAGATGTTAGCAAATGAAAACTCTGATGCAAGTCAAATCTGATCCCACTATAGCAACAGCAACAACAATAATTAGCTAAACCTTGGATATAAAAAACAAACTAACAGACACTTGAGAGACTGAAAATACAGAAGCATTCTGCACCAGATGCACAGCCTGCAGACTCTGCTCATCTTGTGAGTGGCTCCCAACAGCTTTCATAGTGTCTTCTCTCTGTTAAGACGCTTGTAAATTAATTAATTTTTAAAAAGTCTCTTGCCTACAGGCTACATCAAGCTTCCTGTTTCTTAGTTAAAACGAGATAGTACTTGGGTAGAGGAAGTACTTTACTGTTTGTTTCTAGAATCGCGTAAACAAAGGAGTTCATCTAGACCCTATCAGATGTCTAGACAAGTTTGACATTCTACCTGGCCCATTGGAATAAGGGAGATTTACATTCTGTTTATCCATAGCCCTTCAATGGAAAGAGTAACAGACTGTTGGAAGGTCTAGGCAATGAGGCAGTCCGGCAGCGTTTAAATGGCAGTGTCAGAAAGAGACACTGGGCAGTGGTGGTGCATGCCTCTAATCCCAGCACTTGGGAGGCAGAGGCAGGCGGATTTCTGAGTTTGAGGCCAGCCTGGTCTACAGAGTGAGTTCCAGGACAGCCAGGGCTACACAGAGAAACCCTGTCTCGAAAAATACAAAAAATAAATAAATAAATAAATAAATAAAAGAAAGAAAGAAAGAAACAGAGCCTTGCACAACTTCAAAGAGAATCAAAATTCAAGTTTTAAGTCAATTGTGTTTCCTTTCCTTCGTTTATTGGGAAATGTTTCTCTTGCTCTCTTTCTCTGATTCTTCCTTAGCTTTTTGTGTGTTCATAACGAATATACACATTCAGTAAGTAACAGGAACAGTGACAAAAGATGAAAACAGCCATTAGTGTTATCACTATGTCCTGCTGTCTGCCATTTACCACCCTAGATATGATTTTATATTACATCATGTTTTGGGAGAGGTGACTGTGCACATACCACAGTGTACTTGTGGACGTCTGGAGGACACTTTGTGGGAGTTGATTATCTGCTTCCACCATGTAGGTCCCAGGGATCAAACTCAGGTTGTCAAGCTTGGCAGCCAGTATCTTTACCTGTTGAGCCAACATACTGGCCCTGATTTTTGCTTTTGTTTCTGTTGCTCAATCAGTCCCAGACACCTACTCTTAGATGTAAGTACAAAAGAACTAAAACTCGGTGTTCAAACAATGTATGTGCACATGCATTCACAGCAGCAGCATCGCTAGCAGGAGCCAAGGTACATAAGGCTTGGTCTTACTAAGTACTAGCTGAAGATACCCATGAGGTTCTGTTGGGAATATTAATGTAGGACATGTAAAATCTCCAAGGCTGATAAGACTGCAAGGAATAAAGAGAAAATTAGTTGAAAGGGATGACAGTTTTTCATAAAAGCAGAGGCTCACATGAGACATGGCACAAAGAGCTTCTGATCAAATTTTAGTGACCTATTATGTTGGCAAGTCAATAGCTGGTCCAACTCAAAGACCACCAGGCATTACTAAAAACCCATGAATACAGTCTTGCCCTCAAGGAATTCAATATGAAGGCCAAATGACTCAGCATGTCACTTCTGTTTGTCTAGTTTCAATAAGAACACTTGACCATTCAATGACCTACATGTGACTGTGCATAGTAGCAAAACAGCCAAAAAGTAAAAGCAATCTAATACCTTTCCGTTGGTGAACAGGAAAATATACAATATAATTGTTATATATGGCCATAAGAATAAAAACAGATGCTTTCCATAAATACACATAAGCCTCAAGAATGTGCTAAAAATGTAGACACATACATGATTTCTCTTAGATGCCCAGAAAAGGCAAATCTATACAGCCTATGGCTAGAGATAGCATCAGGACCCAATGTATGTGAGTTAGTGAAGCTTTTAGAGATGGTAGAGTGTTCTAAAACTTATTGCAGTGATGACTGCATAGCTTGGTGAATTTAATATAATCCCAAATTCTACTTCATCAGAAATTACACAAAACTGTGGGCTAGTATCTCTTATGAACACAGATGGCAAAAAGTCTAAACAAAACCTTGGCAATAAAGGAAGAATACACCATAACCAATAGATTAACCCACAAATGCAGTGTTACATTAAGATTAAAAGTCTATCAGGATTGGCAAGATGACTTGGGATAAAAAGGTACTGGGCACTAACCTTGACCATCTGAGTTCCAAGCACGGGACATACATAGTAAGAACCAATTCCAACAAGTTCTCCTCTGGCCTCCACACATGCTAACAATGGTGTGCACGTATGTACACACACACACAAATAAATGTGGAAAAAAGTAATTCACAGTGGTATAAAATTAAAAGAGAAAAAATATGGCGAAATAGATATCAAACACTTCATGAAATGCCACATCTCCTGATTTTTTTTTTTAAGACACTCAGTGAATATAAAGCCCTCAACCTTCTGAAAGGTACCTACCAAAAAGTATCTGGCAGCCATGCTCAATGGAAAAAGAAAACCATTCCTCTTAAGATGAGTAACAGAATGTATACATCTACTTTTACTACTTCCATTCAAATGTCATATGAGGGCTGTAGACTCTGTAATAAGAAAAAGAAGATAATCACAAAGGAAAAACAGGGTTATTTATAAATATAATCACAATATCTTAAATGATTCTCTTACATTTCAAACAGTTGGAAGAGATTCACCATCTAACCTATTCTTAGGTAGATATCCAAAAAATTGAAAGCATCTGCCCAAATAAGCACATTTTTTCACCCTCAACTTCCCTGAGAGTCCAAGGATCCTGCTTAGAATGTAGGGTTTACACTGGAGTGACAGGGATGTCTTGAAATCGGGTAGGAATGGCTGTTAGGTAACACTGTTAGGCCACTTTTTCCGATTTTGAGTAGTTTACTTTATTATATGACTTTCAGTTCAATGAACATTATTATTTTTTAAGTTACTAGGAGTAATGACGGTTGAGGAGGTCTACAGGATACAATGGGCTAACAACCAACTTTCCTACAATTGCAAAAGCCAGTCATTCCAACAGAGACCATTTGGTCTGCAAAGTCAAAAATATTACCATCTTTACTGACTCTTAGAACATCAGATGTTTATAAAAAGTAATTTTATATCTATGCTATGATAGTCAAGGTGGTATAGTACTGGCAATGACTAAGTAAAATTATTTTTTTAATTGACAAGTTAGTTATCTAAACAGAATAGGAGCTCAGAATTGAACTGACATAAGTAGAGTCAACTGATGTTTGACAAAGGAGCAAAAGCTACACAGCAAAGAAAAACCATCAACAAATGTGCTAGAAATAATGGGGTGTTATCTGCAAAAGGTGAATCTAGATACAAACTTTACATTCTTAACACATATAAAGTAAATGTGAAATAAAAGTTACAAATTTCTAAAAGACACAGAATAGTTTACATGATATCATGCCAAAGGCATTATTCATGAAAGAAAGAATAAGCTAGACTTGATTAATATTTAAAATTTCTCCTATGCAAGAGACAATCATCATAGATTTATCTAGGAAATTAAAAGTTAAAGCAAAATGAGATAGCACTCCATATTTTTAGAATGGCCCAAATCCAGAACAAGTATACCTCCAAATGCTGGGGAGGGTGGGGCAACATGATGTCTTGTTTGTTGCTAATCAAAAGCTGTATATGGCATGATGGAAGATGGATTTCTTAGAAAATCCAACATACTCTTACCATTTTAGCAATGAGTGGGTCTGTATTTAAACAGGAGTTTAAAAAATACACACAAAAATGTCTATTATAGCAACTTTGTTCATAATCAGCAATTCTTGGGAGCATGGATATGGTTTCCATGGGTAATAACCCCAACATCCTAACAGTGCAGTATGATTCAACACTAACAAAATGGGCTATCAGCCATGAAAAGGCATGGAGGAGTCTTAAGTGTATATTACAAAGGAGGAAAGGGGATCTGAAAGAAGTACACTCTGTATTATCCCCAACACAGGACAGTCTGTAATACATAAAACTATAAAGACAGACACTTAAGGCTTTAGAAGCAGAAGTTGGAAGTAGAGAGGAATACAAAGGAACACAGGATATATGGGGCAGCAAAAGTATCTCCACATCTCATGGTGGATACATGCTATAAATATACAGCACCAAGATAGATCCTAACATAACCTATAAACTAAGAGCAATGATGGTGTCAACATGGGGGTCCTCTACTGGAATACATGAATTTTTTACGAAGGAGGGGTGTTGATTCTAGGGGTGCTATTCATGAGTGGGTTAAGGGAGTATAGAGAACTCTGTGAACAGTTCCTACAGTAACTTTTTCACAGTTTTATACCAATCTTAAATTATAACATTGGGCTTACTTGGTAATACATGCCCTTAATCTTAGCACTAAAGAGTCAGAGACAGACAGACTTCTGTGAGTTCCAGGCCAGCCAGGGCTATACACCAAGACCCTGATTCTACGAAAACAAAACAAAACCAAAACCAAAAAACAAGCCAAACAAACAAAAACAACAAAATAAAGGCAACATCAGGGTTGGGGAAGATTGGCCACTCAGTCATCAAAGTGTTTCCCACAAAAACAGAAGGTTCTGAAACAAGTGAGATGTGGTAGCATGGACTTGAAATCCTAACACTGGAGAAGCAGAGACAGGAGGAAAACTGATGCTCACTGGCCATCCAGCCTAACCTGATCACTAAGCCCAAAGTCACAGCAAACAAGGCAGATGGTTGCTGCAGAGAAGCATGCAAGGTTGACCTCTGGCCTCCACATTCATGTTCATTTCCACACACATACATACATGCACACACAGAGAACACTCTAATATCTCTTTTTTTAATGCAATATAAAAGAGAAAGAAATTTGTTCAAATCACTCAACACATTTGTTGAAATAACTGCCAAAATATGTTGAAAAGAATAATCTTAGCACATGCCACCTTCATTTCATAGGCTTCTGCCAAGATGTACATTCTGCACACCACCCCAAGCCCACCTCCCACTAACTGGTTTCATCCTGAGTGCAGCTTGTACCACATCTAACCTCTAGACCCAGCATCACCTTGCATTTTGTGCCAGAGTCTTGCCTGGCACACCTAGATCTCACTGCAAAAATACAAGCAATAGGAAAGATCAAATCCACCAGTTCTCTCCCTCCCTTCCTCCCTTCCTCCCTTCCTCCCTCCCTCCCTCCTCCCTCCCCCTCCCTCTCTCTCCCTCTCCCCCTCTCTTCCCTCTCTTCTCCTTTCCCCCTGTCCTCCCTCTCTCCCCCTCTCCTCCCTCTCTTGTGCCCCTCCCCCTCCCCCTCCCCCCTCTTCGCCCTTTCTCCTACACACACAATCTCTCTTATGATAATTACCAAGATGATCCCCAAGGGCACAAAGTTTAAAAGAACAAAACTTCATCAAAGAATTCAAGTTTACAGAAAGCCAAAAGAAACAAGTCAATGAACTTATATTGTAAAATCATATTCCTTGAGCTGACACTGAGATATACACTATTTAACAAAAAACCGAGCTAAGGCATGAGAAGCCCCCTTTCAAGTTGTTAGTCAGGGTTGTCCAGGAGATTCACAAAAATCAATATAGGCTATTGCCACTGCCGGTGGTTGACTCCCAAAGGTTGAAGGTCAGTCCCTATTACAGAAGACACCCTGTGTTTTGGACACAGGACTGAGAGGGTTCAAGCTGGGTCAGAGGGGAATGCCTCCTCCATGAGAACTAGCTTTCATGTTAATAGAGAGGGCCACTCAAGCTTCCAAGGTAGAGAATCAACAATAGTTCTACACAGCTATAACACCTATGAACCACAACAACTACCAGCACGGTACATGCACCTAAGGGTGCAATAGAGGCTCTCGGATCTTGATGGTAACCAACAGCTGCCTAATTGGACTCAAGGTTGCTCAACAGGAAGGAAATCATGCCTGTGACTGGAAACCTAGTCAACTATTACATGAAGACATCTCAAAACACAGAGAAAACCATAAAAGGATGGTTATTAGTCACTAGAAAAATGTAGGCTACATTAAATAATAAACCATTTCCCATCTATTACAATTCTAAATGTAAAAGACTGACCATGCCATGTGTTAGGATGTGCAGGACCCTGATTCACCACTGATAGGAATGCAGTGATATAATCACTATGGCAGGGTTTTATTTGTAATTGTTTTCTGGGTATAAAATAATGGGTTTCTTTATGGCATCACTGTACTCTGCTCAAATTTGCTCTTTGTGACTGGCTGTTCTTGGTTGTCAATTTGACTACATCTGGAATTAACTAAATCCCAAGCAGCTGGGTACACCTGTAAGGGATTTTTCTTGGTAGAATCATTTGAGGTAGGCAGACCCACTCTAAATTAGGATCTTCTGAGGTGGGAAGATCCATCTTAAATCTGGACCACACCTGATAACAGACTATATAAAGGACAACGACGAAGAAAGCTCTTGCTCTCTGTCTGCTTATCTTCACTTTCCCTGGCAAGTCCATTCCTTCACTGGCCTACTTCTTCAAGATTCCAGCCTACACTAAAGACAAGCTGAGACAACCAGCCTGGTGGACTGATCAACTACTAGATTCTTTGACTTTCCATTTAGAGGCAGTCACTGTTCACACAGTTGGACCATAATAACTTATAATAAGCCACCCTAATAAATCTCATATATACACATTCTATCAGTTCTGTTTCTCTAGAGAACCCTAAGCAATACACCTTCTACCAAAGTACACCTACCTCTCCTCCCACCTCCTATTGTCTTCCTCCCTCTACTCAAATAGTATTTTGTATCATAAATATAAACATGTGTGTACAGGTATATGTATTTCAATATGGACTCTACTATGAAAGAGAAAACAGGGGCTAATTTGCCTTTCCCTGTTACCCCCTCTTTTCCTCTCTTCCATTTGAACTCCTTTTCTCCCCACAAAAGGACCTTTCTACCTCCATGTAATATGTGTGTATATTTTTCATATCTATATTACATATTTATTATATATGTTCAATATAGTAGTTTCTTAAAAGCGATACACACACACACACACAATGTGATTTAGACTAACACAAAAGAAAATACTATATATCCATACATTCATGTTAGCTTGCATGTGAATACTCGTTTTAGCATCATTGCTTAAAACAAAAACTGTTTTAAGACATAGTAACAACAGCAACAGCAGCAGCAGCACAGCAGCAGCAGCAGCAACCCAACAGCAAATGAAAAAATCAATTGTGATATATTCATGCCATGGAATAATGCTTAATAAGAATAATAAATGCATGGGGGATATACGTTTAAACATGGGTGACTCTAGAAAGCTAAGGGTCAGAAGTCAGACACAAGTTTCATACAGGCCAGTCCACACGGGTGGAGGGCAAATGAAGCAACTTTACTGTGTTTATCATTAATACTATATGAATAAAATGAAATATCATACTATACGACTTCAATATATAGAATGTTGCCAATTATATCTCAATAAGTTGGTGGACAGGGGGATTTTGTATTTTAGGCCAAAACTATTTCAATTAGTGTGTGATAAAAACCACAACCTGACCTACATCCTGCCGCTGTAAAACTAGAATCCAAGAAGCTGTTAGCAATCTACGTCTACACCTGGCTACGAAAGAGCAAGAGGAGACATTTTAAGATTTCTCAAGACTCAGTCTTAAGCACTAGTTATGGGTCCTTAAGTTGCCTGGGCTCCTGGGACTTGCACATATACAACAGGACTGTTCACTGTAGCTGTTTTTGGGGATGGTCACAAAGAAGAAATGGATTTATGTGAGTGATAAAACACCCGGCGTACAATGAGACAAATCCCCTCCCTGGACTACCAACTCTTTGAGCATGCGCAAGGGTGGTGACCTGATGATGCTGGTCGTGTCGCCAGGGCCCTGAGCAGACACAAATCCTGGAAATCCCACTCAGACTATACTTAAAAACGGAAAGCTGTACCTCAGGTTATGGCAGCAGCAGAAGGCAAGACTCCACGCCAGACTTCCCCTTCCCCAGCAGGCCAAGGCTTCGAGCTGGTGCCTCCTCAGGCGGCAAAATGGCCTCGTCAAGATGGCACCACGTGGGGGGGGGGGGGAGCTCCTTCCCAAAAGCCCTGCGCGCCCTCTCATTGCCTAAACTGGTTTGCAGCAGCTACTGCGGCTGCGCTCCCTCAGCTAATTAATTGGTAGCTAACTCTGGCGGACTTTTCCTCATCGGCTCAAATCACAGCCTCTTAGAGGTAGAAGGGAGGCTTTCCGCAGTGTCTGCCACAAAGCACTCAGTAAATATTTGCTGAGGGCGGGATGGAGCCATGTGTGGCTGGGTCTATGATATACTGGAAACTGTGCCCATGTAGGAAGATTTTTCTTTTTTTTTTCTAAGGCAGGCAAGGGAACGGACCAAGGATTGCTTTTGATGAGTTCTATATAATTAAGCACTGAATAGTCTGAGTATACTCCCAAGTAACTTTTGGCTAGTTTTCTGCAATCAACCATAGGTCGGTGTCAATACTGCCAGGTGAAAGGTATGAGTCAGCCTAGGTGGCTCGCATGCTTGCAATGAAGGCAGAGGGATTCCGAATGAAACAGGTCTGGGCCCACCAGCTTTCAAATGCTAGCTCTACTGTTTACTCGTATGCAATCTTGGGCAGGTTGCCTAGCCACTCCAGGTTTCTGCCAAATGGGGAAAAACAGTTCCTACTTTATAGTGTTCAGCACCTAGAGTGTTTAATAAATCTTAACCAATGTTTCTCACTCGTAATAAATGCATCCCGAATCAGCTTAGCTTCCTGTAAACTACGTGACTTTTCTCTGGCTCATACAACACAATAGATGACATGACAGCTATTAAAATAGTCCTTGTATGAGCTGAGAGGTTCTGGGTGGGCAGGCCACTTTCTGATAAAGGTTTCTCATCTTGGGAACTGACCCGGTTCTACAACAATGCCACTGTAAACTCCTTGAATTTGCCAACACTTTCCAATCTTCTAAGTTGCAACTTCTAAGTGGCAACTAGATACCTGTTTAAAAGCTGTATATTTAGTCAAGAGAAGTGAAACCATTTGCCCTCACAATGGCTTTTACATTAAATGTTCATAGCAGCTTTGCTCATAGTAATAAAATTATAGCAAACAACCAAATGTTCATAGGTGGCATGCTACAGTTTATTCATAAAATGAAATACTGGGTCATTAAACAGAATGAATTCTAGTATGTGAGTCCCCAAAATACATTTTGAGACAAGCAAGACACAAAGAGCAGGTACTGTGGGCTTCTGTTCATTTACCTTGCTAGATAAGCCAAACTAATCTGCATTTGCAGAAAGTAGGTCTGTGGTTACTTGGGGCCAGGCTTGGGGCAGGGATTGATAGGCAGAGAGCAGGAGAACCATTCCAGGCATAGTAGGAAGATGCACATTCTGCCTGTGGATGTGATAAGCTACAAGAGTGGAGCTTTCTCAAAACTCATTAAACTGTTTGAATGAAATGAGTACAAGATATCACATGTGAACTATACTTCAGTAAAGATGATGGTTTAAAAATCATAACAAATGTCTGTAACCAATCTCTTTAAATAAAAGAAATTATTCCAGAAAGTCTCAGATGTGTGTGTGAGGGGTGTCAATACTTTGAAAGGCCTGGAGACTAGAGCATTAATTTATTTGGGAAAGAAATCCCACCTGTGGGCTGGAGGTTCCCCTCATGTCTGATTTCTGGTCTACCCTGTGTATTCCAGACTTCCTTAGCCAGTGTCAAAGGCCTTATCTACAAAAGATTAATTTGCAGCAAAAAAGCAATCATTAACTAAACTATGGTAACTTTTGATATAAGATCATGCAACAACTAAAAGTATACTTACAAAGAGTTTAGAATGATAGAAAATTTTCAAGTTTTTTTTTTTTTTTTTAAGTAAAAGAGCAGCCCTGGTTCATGATTTTGTTTTTGTTTTTAAATTATTCAATCTATGAAAATAGATGAAAAAGTTAATGTATCTGTGGAATTAAAAGTCAGGATTGCACAGGTGTGGTGGCACTTGCCCTTATTCCCAGTGCCTGTGAGGCAGGTGGATCTCTGTGAGTTTGAGCCCAGTCTGGTTTACATTACAAGCTCTAGGTTGGCCAGAGTGACATTGTGTGACCCTGTTGCAAAACAAACAAACAAACAACAAAAAACAGCCAAGATGGCAGCTCTCTTCAGTGAGGTAAAATAACTGGAAAGATGTAGGAACTTCCAAGCCTTGACAATGTTCAACTTCTTTTGTTTTATTTTGTTTTGAAAGCAGTGAGATAAGGCAGCAGCTTGTGCAGTGACCGACAGAGACACAGACTGTGCTAAAACAGAAACCCAAGTGGACTGGGAGTTACTGCCCTCACGCCCTTTGCAACCCGCAGAATCTGGGTTTAATGGTGGATTTCACCAGTCTTCGCTTCAGTGCCCAAGGATTTCACCACATCAATACACCCCTAGTGAATAGAGATGCTAGCACATAGGCTGGGGCCTTTCCCAAACGCAGCTAGGAGAGTGGAAGCTTCAGCCAACGCTTGTTGTCCTAGCACAGGACAAGGTCCCCAGAAAGAGTTTTGTGACTGAGCAAAGCAGGTTCACACAAGGGTCTTCTTGGCAGTGGCAGTTTTTTACAAGGAGTTTTTAGGCCTAAGACCCTAGACCAGCCTCTCCTTAGTCACTAATTTAGATGGCTGGAAAAATAAAATGCCCACCGCCCCAAATATTTCCCCCCTTAGTCACCTTTGCCCTTGATTAGCTATAAAATAAACAAGATGATCCTTACTATCGACCATACAAACTATTAAGTTGCCCTGACCATGACAAAAGGGATGGAGAGGGGAAGTGTGCAGGTTGCTCTGTTCTCTGCTGAACTGTGTAGCCTTAGATGCCACTTTCAGGAAAGGACCAGTGTCTAAAATGTGAAACCCATCCCTGTCAGTTACAGCTCTTTGCCCTTCCTGGCCTCAGTCATCAGTTAGCAATGATCATATCAGCCTCACTCAGCACCAGAGGGGAATGAAGGCCAGAGAGTTCATGCCTCCCTGCCCCCACTACCACCAGCAGCAACTGTTTTTCTTTAAGACAGGGTCTCCAAGTAGCCCTGGATGGCTTTGAACTCAAGATCCTCCTTCTTCAGCTTCCATTGCGTTGGAAACACAGACCCACTTTGGATAATTCTTTTACAAAGTTCCCCGTGCACATTTCCTACTTGCTAGGTCTAGTGACACAGGCCAGTGTACTCTGGCAGGACCCCTGACCCAGAGGAGATGCCAGACATTCTGAGTCCCAGATGTGCATTAATATCCTGAATGGCTCCAGGCTCCACTCTAGTGTAGCAGGAGCCTATCAGCTATTACTTGTGGTCAGTACAAAGCAGACTCTAAGGCAAGTTCCAGGCCAGGGGAGACCTCATCACCAGTAAAAGGAACTCCAGTAAACGTGTCCTCTGGACTCTTCACATATTCACAAACGACAACAAAAACCCAACAGGGTATAAGAAATGTCTGGCTGAAGTCACAGAAGTCCTCTTAATGGTCATTCTTTTGTCCTGGCTGGGGCAGAAGCCAGCAGGGCTCTCTAGCTGACTGGGAGGCTGTATGTGAAGAGCTGCAGTCAACCTGTCTGCTCTTTGCTTTTTCTTCAAACAATGAAGTAGAGCAAAGGTATTTGGACCCCTCCCAGAGAGGAGACAGAAGAGCTGGTGTAGCCAGCAAACATTCCTTTACTCACCTGAAGAATCTTCCAGTGTGCCTCAAGTTCCTGTGCCAGACCTCTCGAGTGGGAGGCTGTCCCTCCCTTTCCTCAGAGGCCTTTTCTCCTTCCTGGTTAAGTGTTCAGTGGTGAGTGTGAACTTTTGTCTTACCTCCCTAGTCCAGACAGGGTAACCAGGGAAAGGCCACCTCTGAAGTGGCACTCCTTCTAGGGTTGGGGGAGGCTTCTGTGGGGCACAGCCTAATGTTGGGTGTTCTTTGGAGCAGCCTCTGGCCAACACACTTAGCATCCCACAGGCACCACCTTCACAGCTCTTATTTTTCATAAGTTCCTTATTTGTGTGTATGCAAATGAGCCCCATCATAATCAGCTCATTCACTGGTATGTGTGCAAGAGCTGTTGGAATCACCATTCTTGGGCGCTCCACAGATGAGTTCCGGTCTCTGCTGTTCTCACCCAGGTCACTTCCCCACTCTGTGCCTTGGTCTCTCTAGTAACTAAAGACTAGACTTTGGATTCCCTGCCACAGATGCTCACGTGCTGAGAATAGGGCTGGAGAGAGCCAGAAGCAGGAAGCAAGTTACTGGTGACCCAACAATTAGGCTCTAAGAAGCAGGATCTGAGGGAGTTTGCCAGTCTTCAGCTGGGAGTTATCATGAATGTGTCTTGCCTTCTGACAAGATGCCTTGTTGCCCTCTGACTGGCTGACTTCAGAGGTATTAGAGCGGTCACTAGTCTCAGAGTCCTTGCAAGCCAAACCAAAGCTTAGCACATGCCAAGCTGAGTGGCCTCAGATATGAGGAAGGTTCTAGAGTCTCTACACCCAGATCCAGCATACAGATTTAGAGATGAGGATACAGTCTTCAGTCAACAGACTCAGCGAAGCTGTTCTGGGTGGCATAGACAAAGAAGGCAATTTAAAGAGAGTTTCATGAGTATCTAAACCAAAACACTCTTACAGAGACATGCACACAGGGGAGAAAGTCAAAGAAAAGCAAAGGTGGAGGTCAAGGTGATGTTTCCACAAGCCATAGGTCACCACCAAAGTTTGACAGCAAAGTACAGAAGCAAGCGGAGAGACTGGAAGAGAGCCTTTGTCAAGGAACAAGAAATTCTACTTAAGAAAGTATGCTGTGGAAGTTCTCCCTTGAAAGTTCGAGGACATGCATAAAAACTTCTATAGGGAAAGATGGAAAGGCCTTAATTGTCAGCACTGGAGACCATTTAATAGTGACACTCTATGGTGAACAGTTGCAGTTCAGTGCAGGCTTTAGAAAGGACTGGGCAGGCCTCTTTACTAATATGGGAGATGGCTAACATACAGGGACAGCCTGGGTATCCATAAACAGAGGAGAGGCTTGTGAGAACATAGGTACATATACACACATGCACACATATACACATATGCCGGTACACAAACAGAGAGACATACAGACACACACAAACACACACACATGCAGGCATACATACACACACACACACACACACACACACACACACACACACACACGGAATCTTACAAAGGAGCATAAAAATCCTGTCACTTGGAGCAAAATGAATAGAACTAGAGAAAACGTTTGGTAAGTGAAATAGGCCAGAGAAAAGACCACGCTTCCTCACTTCTGTGTGAGACCTAGCAAGTCAGTGTAACCTTAGGACAACATGACTAGGGATGAGGTAGAGGACCTGGGAAGAGAGGGCGCCTGGACAGAATGCACACTTGTAAGCATGGATGAAAACATTAGAGCAAACCCCACTGGAATGTATAACTAATTTGTGTGACAGAAAAAGGGCCTTACAGTGAAGGCGGGAGGCAGAATAGTGTTGAGACAGGACTAGTAAAATCTTGCAGAGACACAAAGCCTTGCATTTTATGGGTTAGATTGTGTCAACCCCAAGTCCAAATGTCCAAGTGTCACCTGGAGACAGAGTCTTTACAGAGGGAATCAGGTGCAAATGTAGGTGTTATATTGGATTCTAAAGTAGGACGGGTCCTTGCAAAAGAGGGAAATTTAGACACGGACACGCACATGGGGAGAAAGTCAAAGAGAAGCAAAGGTGGAGGTCGAGGTGATGTTTCCACAAGCCACAGGCCATCACCGAAGTCTGACAGCAAAGTACAGAAGCTAGTGGACAGACTGGAAAAGGACCTCTGACAAGCCTCCAGAGACAGGGGACAGTAACTTTCCAGTAGTTAAGCCTATTCCAACACCAAACCTAAAAAACTAATTTTCTTTTTCTCTTTCTTGCAAGTGAGAGAGTTGAGGTGGGAAAGGGCTTCTCACTGTACCGTATGCCCTTGTTTATGACTGTAAGTTTTATTCCCTGTGAGTGTACTTCCTATCCCTCATGCTCCGAGTCAGGTAATCAACTGTCTGAAAACACAAATGTAGCCATCTTGAGACCACAATGCTCAAACTGGAGACAGTCCTACTTCCCAACCTGACCTCAGCGTATGACTAGCTGTTCATTTCTTGGGCCAATCTGAGGCTAAATTGTGAGGCCTTGTTGTTGCTATGTTGGGATCCGCACTGGACTCATCATCCAACCAGGGTGTCTGCAGGTGCAAGAGGCTCTGCAACCTCATCTCTTCTCTGTATTGGCTGGAGGTAGGAACTTGGAGCTGGCTTCGGGGTGGAGGAGAGGAGACGTGTAGCAGGACGCCCCACTATTACTGAGCTCCGCTACTGTCTGAGTCGGCAGGTGGCTTGACTCATACATCACGGGATGAGTCATTGCGTGCGAAGAAGCCCTTTTTCCTTTCTGGAGTAAATGGGCAGATGGATAGCCACTGTGTGACTCACAGGGCCTGGGCCCAAATGGCTGTGCAGATGGAGACAAAATGAGATCCCGTGCAGGAGGTGCCCACCTCATCAGAATGAGGGACCTGCCCCCTGCGTGTGGTGCACCTGGCATACACTAGGATTCCCAGAGGCACCAAAACCCCTGTGGCAAAGGAGGCCTGGGGACTCGGCATGGTGGTGGCTGCTACCAGGACCTTGGCCGCCTTTCAAAGTAGAAATGATCACAAACTTGGAACGAAAGTCGGCATGGAAGAAATTAGAAAGAAGGCTGCTGAGTGCCAGGGTCAGTCTAACCCAGGCTCTAAATATCACGCAAAGATGACCAGGCGTGGGAATGGCCGCCTCAGGTATCAAGGCTATTGACAGTGTTCAGTGACTTCTCTCTCTGCCATAGACGAGCTTCTGAAACCAGCAGCAGTTAACTCTGACCCTGCTTCCCCAGTCCTGCACATTCAGAATACACTTTTTCTTTTTTCCCAAAAAAGATATCCCTCAGTGATCTTCTGAGAATACAAGTAATCAGGAAGACACTAAGAAAAAAGATTCCACGTTCGGCTAAAGAGCAAGACGCCTTGACTCCACCTACCACTGTATCAACCTTCTAGTCCTTAGACTAATAAAAGAATAGTTATAGTCATGCCAAGTGTTTGTGGTTCTCCATAGTACAACAGGCACTTGATACACAGGCCATGTGACCATCCTTTACAGAATACACGCTGTGTTCTTTGGTGGGGTACAGGAGCCCATGAGGAAAACTCCCTGGTCTTGGAAACCTATGTGATCTTCCAGTGTAAATGCATAAACAATAATCTGTAAAGTAACAGGCGGCTATGATAAACAATGCTCTAAAAACATGTCCTGGAGATGGACACTTTCCAAAAATGCCCACCTTCAATTTGGCTTTAAAGGAAGGTAGGACTCTTTCAGGTTAACAAAGAAAAAGTAAGTCCATAAGAAGGGAAGATATTACTCAGAAGCTAGTAAGAAAGAAGCAAGAAGCAGTTAGGGTCCCAGTGAGAAAACTGGGTTGCTGGAGGAATGGATGTTCAGGGCAGGAGGAAGCCAGGGAGATGGTTAAATGAACATGGCTATATAAGACTCTGCCCTCTGTCCATGCATTGCAAGGGAGTCAATGTATGTTTTACCATGGTGGGAGATAGTTATAAATAGAGAAAGAGCTAACAGGCATAAATTAGAGGAAGGAAGACTAGTTTGGAGCTACTAGGAATTCAGTAAGGGATGCCAAGGCCCGGATAATTAACAAGTGAGGTCTGAAGAGGAGGGTAAGACCTGCATCCCTGCAGATTCTCGGTGGATACAACCTGCTAACTGAAGGGCAGATGGTGCAGAGGGAGCAGGTTTCAGGGTTTTCTGACTTGGCTGGCAAAAGAAGATGGAGGAAGGGTCAGCTATCACTGTGGACATGTTGTTTTGGTGAAGAGATCATCAAGGGTCATCTAACTAGAGATGTCCAACAGGCTGGCAGAAATGCGGGCGTGGAACTTGAGAGAGAGGACTTGGAAGGCATATTTTTCCTCTGACACATTTTTGTTCAGCTTCCATTCCTGAGGTTTGGCTCAGGCTGCTGTGGACTGCTGGGGGAAGTGCTGCTCTGAGATCCTGGGTGTGTTTACACATCGCCACAGCAGCAAAGTCACTGCCTTCCCAGCTCCCACGTAGGGCACAGACTTGGTGTAGACTCAAGGGTCCCTGGCAAGATGTCAAATTGAGACCACGGGGCTGGGCTGGCACTGAAGGTCTGTCTCCAGTTGCATATCCTCCAGGTGAGCTTCCCAGGCACTCTGGGTTCCTCTAGGATTGCATAAGCTCAGGGGTTCCCAGAACTCAGCAGGCTATTGGTAGCCTAAGGTGGGAGAGGAAGACAGGAGGCAGGTCTCTTCCCTGGGATCCCAGATGGTCTTAGTGCCGCAAGAGAAATGGAATTCTCAAAGTAATTAGTGGTATGTTGTGAGAAGGCAGGCTAGGGAGACAGGGAAAGGAGGGTGCCAGGAGGGTCACCAAATAGCCTACGGAATTGTTCTAACTCGGGGTCATTTCAGGATGCTATCACAGTGGAGCCACTCAAAGATGCATGGCCATAAAACCTGTCATTTGCAGGATCTTGTCAGGGACACCATCTGTATGAGCTGAATTCCATATAACAGTTCTTATCCCCATTTTGTAGATGAGAAAAGTAGAGGGCAAAGGGATCAAATAGCTCTCCCCAAATCACCTCTCCAGTCAGTAGTGATTCTGGGATTTGGAAGTGATCTGGCTGATTCTGGAGCCTGCCTTCATAACCACAAAGTGACAGACTCTACCGCAAGGCACACAGCATGCGGCTGATGTATTCACAGGGCACTTTGTGCTGCTAGAAGCACTCTTAGGCTTCTGTCCTCAAATCGACAGAGACAGAACCAAGATTAAACCCTTAGCCTGGAATGGCTTCTTACAGTCCTCTTTGGGGCTAGAACCTAGACCAAGTGTCTGATGCACTGAAAAACACAGTTAGTCTTAGCCTCAGTGTGCAGTGCACAGACCTAGTCCTAGGTATTTGGAGGTTGGAGGCAGGAGGACCTCTTAAGCCCAGAAGTACAGGCCAGCCTGCAGATCACAATTCACACAATCAAAAGCCAGCATCTGCTAGGTTCCACTATAAAGTTACTACTTTATCCATTTGGGCTGGAAAGGTATTCTGTGAAGAGATGCTTTGAGATTATGCAAATAGCTGACATGAATCACCCATTGAAGACTCGTGATTCACTGTAGCACTTCTAGTACTATGGGTGGGAAGAGCAGCATCCTGTCTTCTACACAGCTGCCTTTCAACTGCTGGATGAGAGAAAAACCATCCTCGCATATTGTCATTACTAAGACTCAGAGGTTTTTATTTAATTAGCTGCGACTTTTTCTTACTATGTTTGATGATCACTGGTTGTTCCAGATACTTACCAACTACTTTAGGTAAATCATTTCATTTAATTCTTGAAAAAAATTCTGCTTTTCTGATCATGCCTATCCTTGTTTTGAAGACAAAAGGTGAGAATCTCATCAAGATTAATGTTTACAAAAGTTAACTCGTAGTCTCCATACTTTTTATGTCACATGCCTGACTGTGTGTGTGTGTGTGTGTGTGTGTGTGTGTGTGTGTGTGTGTGTGTGTATGCTTGAGGATGCATATGTGTGGTTATTCCTAATCCTCCTGACCTCTATAATTAGGAATCCCTTCTCTTCCCACCTCCATGACTTTAAAATGATGGCTCTCAGGTTAAACAGGAAAGCTTTGGTGAGAAGCTGAGGGGCTCACCACAATCCCCCATTATTTTATACCTAACCAAACAGCCCTCTCTTTTGTAGATGCAATATGTGAACATCTGGGCTTTGTTGCTTAGCTGAGTCCATTTGGGACAGGTGAAAGCAGAGTAGGCAACTTTCTTTTTGACATCCTGTGTCTGTGATTGTTTCAGCTTTAACCAAAAGCTGCCTGGACTCCAGGCAGCTGAAAAGTGAGAGCGGTGGCCACCAGATCCTGCCAGAGCCCTTGTGTACTTCATCTACTTTACAGCAATTGAGTTACTGGAAAGTCAATTTCTTTCAGTGGGTAAATCCATTTCATCATGCAGAGGAAACTCTGGGGAGGTCTTTCATCACATGGTTAACCTCTGATTTATCATCCAGGTAAATATGGATTTTTCCATTCTCTCCATCCTGTGTTAATCACTGTAAAGAAACTTCTCACTCATACATCTGTGAACCACAGTAACTTTCTAATAATATTGTAAAATAAATTAGAAGATCTCAATATTTAATTGAAGGGAAACAGATGTGTTAACACACTAATCATGTCCGGCTTTGATACACACACACAAACACACACACTGCCTCCAAGTGACTTTAGAATTACTTTTGAGGAGTCTTTATTCACCTCAGAGGCCTACTGAAACCACAGAATCTGAGCAACATCCTACACACACCAAATCAAAGTCCTTTAGTTTTAAAGAGGAGCCTGAGAATGTCAATGCTTCCTACAGTGACAGGGTGTGCTTGGGTCTCTGACAAGCCTGGCTTCCCTGGACATTGGACAATGCTGACTTTACATTATTCTTCTTCCTCCTGCTCACAGCAGTCACCAAGGGAAGAAATGGTTCCTCCACCCCCAAGAAGTCCTGAATGGTCACTGATAGTTGTGCTGGCCCTAGGGAAGTTTCCATCTGGCTGGGCTCCAGAATGACTCCCTGCTGTGGAGAGGGGACCCATTCTGCTACATGTTCCAATGTACAGGATCTGCACGAAGTTCCTTGGAATTCTAACAAAGTTCTAAGAAACTTCCTTGGGGGGGAAGGGGAACAAATTCCTTATTCTAGATCCTGTTAAGTCTGATGTAAATAAACACAGCTGTTGATGCCTGACAGGGAAGAGGACAATTTTTTATCTCTGTGGAGCTCTGTTCTGCTCTATATGAGGTTTCTGTAGCTTCTTTCTAGTTCTATGAGTTGCCTCCATCTTTCCATCCTTCCATCCTTCCATCCTCCACCCCTCCACCCCTCCATCGAGATGATCCAGGATGAGCTGGCTCCTGTGGGTTCCAAGAATAAGTTTCATCAGCTTTGTTTGGAGCCTGAGCAGAGATGCGCAGAGCTGGCTCTGCAGCTAGGCTTCTGTGGAATGGCGTTCCCTGTCCTTCCTCTCCAGATAGACCTTTCTCCCCAGGATCCTGGAACCATGAATGTGGCAGAGGTGGGCTTGAGATTTTCCAGTGCTCAAGTGCACAGGGTTGTCTGTCTTAGGAAGTCATTCTAGGCATCTCCAAAGGAAAGAACTTAAGACCACAGAGAGAGAAGACAGCAATGGTTCTTGCTTGTCCAACGCCAACGTGCATGCATGTGTGTCTGTGTGCACATGTATGCATGTGTACATGTATGTTGAAGGAGCAATCTGTAATGTTAACAATGAAAAGAAAATAGTTGCTTGTGGGAGCTCTGGGCTCAGCTCATGCACATTTCTGAACCTCTCCTCTTGACTGCTGCTTGGAAAACTGTTCACTCATGTGGATGCTCCACCCTGGATGTCTGAATTCAGCCCAAAAACTCCAAAAGGCTTTACAACGCTGTGTTGCCACATGATCTTGGGCCACTCATCCAGCTACCCAGAGTCTCTCTGCTGCCAGTTGAGATCCATCCAGGTTCTAGGAAACAAGTCACTCAAATTCACATGATATGCGGACATGTTAATTTTCAGTTCAGAATGATCATTTGGGATTCTAGATCCTAAGCTCAATGCACAAGTGTCCCCTCTAGGGGATTGCAAAGTAGGTCAGGACTTTTTCTCACTTCCCATGGTTCTGTCTGTTGTCTTTGCAAAGCCTCCTGCTTATCACACAAGGCTCCGTGTGTCTTCAGGTGTGTTCCTTACATGGCGTGGCCATCAGTCCCAGTTCCACCCCAGGAGCTCTCTGTCTTTTGTCCTCATTTTGAAGGGCAGATTCCTCCTTTCAGGAGCCAAAGTCTGGCTGGCCCTATGACCTTTTGTTTAGGCTAGACCATGTAGGTTTCAGAACACTGGCATTTTGTCAGCCTTCAGCACAGATGTTTATTTGCACCTATTCCTTTTGAGCATGACCAGGGAATCAAGTGGAGAAATACATGATGGTGGATGGTAGCATGGTCCTTCAAGGAGCAATGGGCAGGACTCATGTAGTCCAGATGCCTCCCAACCCAGGTTGGCCAAGCACAGTCATGGCCATGGATAATATAACAGTGATCTAGATATTCCCAACTCTTTCAGAGAATTCCATACTCAACACTCAAGTCTAAGGACATGGAACTTTATGCAACACATTAGTGCTTCCTCACTGACTCAACACAACCTCAGATGGTCAACATTTTTTATATCCACTTTAAAGATGAGGAAGCCGATACTCAAAGAAGATATAGACATGCCTGATGATCCCATAGTTGGGAATCAGCCACACTCCGTGCTAGCAAGACCAGTGTCCTGCCCTTATCACAGGAGAGTTGTGGACATCACCATAGTATTTTACCTAAATAATTTGGGTGCAAGAGGAAGAAGCCACAGCAAAGCATGATGAAGAAAATGAGAATTTACTGGATGATGTACTGATAAGGCTGGGGAGTGTCTGGCCCAGTGATGACGAATGCTCTTCTCGCTTCTCACAGGTTCATGCTCAGGCTTACAGGCAGGCTCCCCATCAAAAGGCCAAGATGACTGCCAAGCATCCTGCTGGCTCAGATTACTCAGACAGAGAAAGTCTTCTATTACTGCTGATCTTAAACCTCCATTTGATTCTCCTCATGCTTCCTTAGCCTCATGCCCATTCCTAAATCAACCAGTTCGCTTTGACCAGGTAGGTCTGATAAGCTCAGAGGCCTGAGCAGCCACATGGTGACTGACCCTGGATCCAGGGTTGATCTTGTGAAGCTATTCTTGGTTGTCATCATGACTATATCTGGAATTAATTAAAATCCAAAATGGAGGACACTCCAAAGAGAATTTTTTTTTTTTTTCTTAATTTGAAGCAGGAAGAAGCACTTCTAATCTGGATCTTGTGCTGGGAAGACACATGCCTTTAATCTGGGGCTTGAGGTGAGAAGATACACCTTGAAGGTGTAGTGGAAGGCTACAACTTCTGTTGGCAGCCTATAAAAGGACGTGCAAGTAGGAGGCTTTTACTCTTTGCTCGCTTGCCCTTGCATCAGTAGCAAGTCCATTCATTCCCTGGCATTAAAGCCTATCTCCTCTGGATTCCAGTGTCTACTGAAGACCAGCTGAGACAGCCAGCCTTATGGACTGAGCAAGCACAGGGTTCTGAGACTTTCAATGTATAGAAAGCCACTGTCAGATTAGCTAGTTCATAGTCTGTAAGTCATTCTAATAAATCCCCATATATATGTATATATGTCTGGAGAGAGAGATTCATTGTATAAGTTCTGTTACTCTAGAGAACCTTAACTAATATAGATGACAACCCATGTAACCCATGGGCCCCAAGGGCAGGAGGGGACTTCCCCAAAGGAAAACAGATGTTCCAAGCAGAAGGAAGGCTGAGGTAACGAACTGGGGGGCAGTGGCTGCTTATACTCCTCTGGCGTGGGAGACATGAAGGGCACTGAGGCCTAGTTTAACCTCAAGAACGCAAGTGGGAGATAGCACCTAGCACTTGGACATGGACACCAAAGATGCCCAATAAAAGCTACCTGCATGAAAGAATGACATGCTAAAGAGTGGGGTAATCTTTAAAAAAAAAAAAAGGTTGGGGCCAGTTTGGGAAGAACCCTTGAATGTTACACCAAAGAGCTAGAATTTCTCCTTTCTCATCCCTTCCCTCCCACCAGGAGCTCCTGAAGTTGTCATCTCTTCCCTTCCCTCTTGTCTCCTTTCAACTTCTTCCCTCCCTTCTTCCCTTCCTTCCCTTCCCTTCCCTTCCTTCCTCCCTTTCCCTTCCCTTCCTTCCCTCCTTCCCTTCCCTTCCCTTCCCTTCCCTTCCCTTCCCTTCCCTTCCTTCCCTTCCCTTCCCTTCCCTTTCCCTTTTCCTCCTTCCCTTCCTTTGTTTCCTCTTTCCTGTTCTCTCCCCAACTCTTCCTTGCTTAGGGAGCTATTGAAGATTCCTGATTACACATACCCCACACAAACACACACACACCCTCTAACACACACACACACAGATACCACACAGAAACACACACATTCACTCACACTCTTTCTCAAATACAGAGGGGGGGGGACGGAGAGAGGGAGAGAGAGAACATCACTAAGTAGGCTCCTAGGTGGATCAGGAGTGTCCTCCTAGCCTGTAGGCCTTCCTGTCAAGGCTGGAATTTTTACTTTTATCTGGTAGTCTTGATGCTGTGAGCACATCACAGACACAGCATCACAGCAGGGCCTCCAAGGGAGGCGAAATAGATACACCCACCCACGTCCCTCTAGAGGCCCAGCTATGCTACCCCACCCAAGGAAAGGTGAAAGTCTGAACTGGGCGTCTGGTGTTTCTCAGGTCTGTGTTCACAGAACTGCTGAGCAGGTCTGGGTGCGGCCTCAGGGTGTGCTCAGCTCCGGGATGAGTGCTCCATGGGCCCCCAGTTCCATCTCACATGTAGACACGATTTACTGCCATTCCTACGTAGAGCTGCCCTGGAGATCCTTTGTGAGAGCTCTGGGGGTGAAGCCAGCTCAACACTGAGGCATCACTGCAGGGCCAGTCAGCCAGGGACAGGGTGAATCAGCGGGGGCTGGGAGAGTCTTCTTGTAGAGGACTCTGACAGACATAATTCCTCCCTGTCCTTAGGAGATATAGTCATGGCTTCTCCTGGCTCAGAAAGGAGACCCAATGTCAGTATCGTAAATATGAGTTTTCCTTACTGTCTAGAGACAGGCATTAGGCTTTTCTTTGTGTGAGCCAATTCCAGCATTGCAAAAGACAGGACAGTGTCTGTCCACTTTCTATCACAACACATACAGGTTTCTGTTTGCTATCTGAGGCAAGTTTTCTAACAGATGTACTCTTCTGTCTCAACAACCAGTCCACATAAAGGAAGGGGCCTCATCCTGGACTTTAGATAAGAGATGGGATAGGAAGAAGTGACACAGAGAAGCTTCTGGAAGGTGGGTTACAGCACCTACTCTTTCATAGGTTTTATGCTGTCCTATGCTGGGGTTTGTGTACATTGTTCCAGGTCAGCGCTGTGGCACTGTAGACCCTGAGTTTATTCCTGAAGCAATCAAACACTTGATCTGACATCAGGCCAGAACACACAGTCACCACTGGAGGCAGGGTTGATGCCGGGCCATACAAACCCTTGGGACTCGAGGGTAAGGGGAGTGTGGTTTTCTGAAGCAAAAGTGAGGTACTCTTACCAGTAGAAGGGGTGCTGGCTGTCAGCAGATAAGAACAACAGCTATTCTCTCTGGGTGGGGGAATGAGGGGCATGGGAGTGCAGAGCCTCTGGGCCTTGCCCTGTGTGACAGTTGTGGATAGTATGAGTGTGAGTGTTGGGGTTAGCTGGGGTTAGCTCTGCCTTGTTACTTATTAACTCTGTGACTTTGAACCAAGTTGCCTAATCTGTTATTTGACTTCCTCACGGGCATAATGGAATAACAGCAGGTACCTGTTTCACAGGGTTGGTTTGAGAATTCAATAAGCGGGTGCAGGGCAGGGCAGGGGGCGGGGGCGGGGGGCGGGGAGGAAGAGTCCTAATGTGAGACCTAACAAGTCCTAATGGGGTCTGTAACACAGACCTGCTCTGTCCTCTGCCGTCCTCCTGAACACTTCAGGTTGACCCTACTCCTGAAGTCAGCCCCAGATCTCAGGTTATCCCCATACCTGAGGTCAGCCCCACACCTGAGGTAAGCCCCACACCTGAAGTAGGCCCCACACCTGAGGTAGGTCCCACACCTGAGGTAGGTCCCACACCTGAGGTAGGCCCCACACCTGAGATAGGGCCCACAACCTGAGGTAGACCCCACCCCCTGAGGTAGGTCCCACCCCTGAGGTAGGGCCCACAACCTAAGGTAGGCCCCACAACCTGAGGCAGGCCCCAACCCTGAGGTAGGCCCCACCCCTGAGGTTGGTCCCACACATCATATGGGCCTCTGAGGGCTGGTGAGCTTTTCACTTTAGGAGAGGAGTCAGTACAAATTGGTTTTTTTGCCCTGGGACCTCAGTTGTCATCTACTTTGGGATTCCCTCCTCCTCCACTAGTTCTGACTTTTAGTCTCAAGAAGGAGTTTAAATGCCACAAAATGATCTTTTGTGGACACACAGTGATCGGGCTAGAAATACTTCTTGTGGTTCTCCCACAAGAAGACACAAGTCTATGGGGTTTCCCTGGCCTGAAGTTATGCTCTCAGCAGCTGGGGAAAAGAAAATGTTTTCAAAATAAATTTTTAAAAAGTTTTCACATGCCATATATTTCCAGTCAGGCAAACATGGGTGGGCCTCTGCAGGGGCTACCTCCACAGTACAGGCTCAAAGGTGCTGAGCCTGCCAAAGCTCGCAGCTGGAGTCCAAGGACTGACCTGAAAAACCAAGAGTATGTGCAGAAAGCCCAACAACTGGGAAGCACACAGCCCGAAATCAGTGAACAAGAGGCTTCAAGAGGAAAAGAGGGTTGTCCCTTGGACTGGTCCAGTTCTTGTTCTGCAGAACCACAGCTCAGCATGCTCAGAGGCTGTGCTCCGCTCAGGCCAAGAGGGGACTGTTGACATCATTCACAGGGATAGAGGAGACAGAAATGGGGACAGAGGAAGAGAGCCAAAGCAAAAACAGGGAAGGAGAGCCCTTTACCGAGCTTAGAAACAGTCTTGTGTGGGACATGCATGCACCGAGACATGATAGCACATGAAGGGATTTCTAAAAAAGTTTTCAGAGACTGTAGAACTAGATAGATTCCTCCTGGAGGTGTAGGTTCACCCCATCCTAGCTTGTGTGACTGCCATGAACAGTTTTATTATCTATTAGATGGGATAATTATACTGTTTCATATGTCTTGAAGATTTGGGGAGGGGATGTAGCAACGTGCTGGATATTCCCAGTGAGAAAGAAAGACTATTGTCCACTGGGACTAAAACAGAAACCTAAGCACTAAGGTGGGAACAGCTGAAGGTGAATCATTTGCAACTTCCAAAAAGCCCTGTCTCCCCATGGTCTAGCTATGCTGAGATTACCTCAGTCCCTGACCCTATACCTTCATGCTTTGGTGTCCTGCCTTTCCACCTGGGTAGACTTGGGACTCTTCTCCATGGACCTAACTGGCTCCTGCTCTCCAGTTATCAAGGTCTACCTTGAAGGTCACCTCCTCCAGGCTTTGTCTGGTTCTTACTTTTAGCTCTTGTAGCAAGGATCTATGTTAGTTGGCAAAGCCTGGTGGGAGTGCCAAGACTAGAGGCGTGCTCCTTTCCTGGCATTAGCAGGTCCTGGCATGTGAACTGGTCAAGAGGAAACTACTAAGTGGAAGCATAAAAATTGAGAGTTCTGCAAAAAGGGTGGAAACCAGTTAATTGTTCACCATACAAAAAGTCAGGATGGAAATAGACTACAGCTGCACCATGGGAAACTTCAGTCAGACACAAAGAATTCTCGTAGTGAGAGTGATAGATACCAGGCCAGATCCCATGGGGCAGTGTGGAATTTCCGTGATGGGTCCTTAGGAAGGAGTACTTTTAGTGCTTAGGGTGATTCTGTGACTTGTTGGAGGGGCCTCCAGCTTAGCATGAGTCATCAGTAACCCAGATGACAGTAAAGGGGCTTTTAGCCCTTAGTCATTGGGTTATATCCAGAGGGTTGTTGAGTGTAAGTGGAGAGCACCATCTGGGGAAGCCACATGCCTGAGTGGAGGGCAGAAAGTCTTGTTCCTACAGGCTTTACTCTGAGCCTCTGAGAAAATGGGGCCTTTTGTCAAGGGTCACTTAATGTCTAGATTCAGGTTAATGCCTACAGAAGGGACATCTGGCCATAGTGCTGGAGTACATGTGGACTTTAGGGTGGGCACAAGACCTGGTAGGATGTGAGTTGATATCTCCAGAAAGAACAAGGTCTCACTAGCAGCGGCTGTGGCCAGGATCCTGGGGTCAATTCCATAAAAGACCGGCTGGCTAGCTATATAGTGTTACAACTAAGCACTGTGAGATGTGTTTTTGATCATTTCAGTGGAAAACCATCATGGCTCTTGTCAGCAAATGTCTACCACGGGCTGAGTATCCCAGGGTAGTACTCTGGTACCTTGGTATGTCCATCCCTTCCCCTAGAACAGCTGTCCGGAGCTAGGGGCCTCACCCACCTGAGCAGTTACTGCCATGGTTAGAGGTTCTCTTGGTTGCTGAGAAAGCTAGAGTCAGCCAGCAATGGCTAGCTCAGTATCATTAATTAGTTGCAGCTTAACTTAGTGCTCTTAAAAGCATTGAGAGATGTGTGGTGTTTGAGTGAAGTCCTAGGAAGACCTGAGGAAAGAAGAAAGACATGACATAATTCTCAGGAGCCAGTGCTTGTTTTGGACCTGAGAAAATATTTTTTCACTCCCATTATCAGACAGCCAATTTCAGTTGTCAATCAAGTCCATTTCTACCCACGGTGCTCTTGCAACCAACCAACCAACCAACCAACCAACCAACCAACCAACCATGCTGCCAGAACCATCATGAGCACATCAGCAAAGCACTGGGCAGGACACTATTCAAGTTCAGCTCCAGGTGGCTGATAAAAGTAAACTTAAATTAAAACCTTTCACCTTTTGAAGACACAAAAGTAAGAGTGACTGGGAAGCCTGTGGGAAAGGACAAGGCCAGATAAAACAGGAACAGACTCACATCTGTTGGCACTCACATCTGTTGGCAATAGCATCCAGACACACGTGGGCTTTGGCTGGTTTGTTCTTGTCAACTTGATACAAAAGAGTCACCCGGGAGAAAGGAAGTTCAGTAGAGACATTGCCTTTGTCACACCTACCTGTGAACAAGTCTATGAGCCATATTTTTAATTTCTAATTAATGTAGGAGAGTAGCCCACTGTGGGTGGTATCATCCCTAGGCAGCTAGGCCAGAGTTGTATTTGCAGCTAAGAAAGCTAAAGATAGATAGTAGCATTCCTCCATGGTCTCTACTTCTGCACCTGTTTGGCCTAGTTCCTGCCCCAGCTTCCCTCAATGGCACTGTGATGGGGGTATGTACACAAAATAAACCAAACCCCCAAATTGCCTTTGAGCTCAGAAAGCCTCACCTCAGAACCAAACATGTCACATGTATAGTCTTCAAGGGCTGTTTCTAGAGGACCTGCAGGTTCAGTGAGGACAACAGGTGTGGGACATTTGTGCTGTTCCCAGAGCTCAACCAAGGCCGAGCTTTGCAAAGAAGGATAATGTAGACTGCTCACCTGTGACCTACACATTCAAATAACTTCCTCCTTAAATCCCGGCTCCAAAGGGGCATCCCCGTCTCTTTCTTCTCACTCTCTCTGGGTCACCTTCCTGCAGAGGCATTCATGAGTCATTGCAGAACTAGAGGCTCACTGTAAATCTGGGTCCCAAGCCACAACTCAGGACATTCCTGGAAGGCTTGAGAAGGGAGAACACTCAGTGGTACAGTCAGCCTGCTGTGTTCTACATCGAGTTCTAGAAAAGGGTTAACTGATTAGAAAGTTGAATTTTGGAGGACTCAAGCCTATTATGTGTTCTTGGAGATAAAAATCATTAGTATTCTGTGGGATTTAACTGTTTGAGGTTTAACTATGTGATAGGCCTGAGTATACCAGCTTTTGACTTCTTGGTAAGTGGAACACAGAGCCACTCCCAGTTCATTAAAAAAAAAAATAGCCCCGTAGTTGACAATCATAACTGTAAGGGCCTAGACTTGTGACCTTTGATCAGTGTATAAATTAAAATACGTTGAGTCAAAACTAACCAGAAACCCAAGAAACAAACATACCATCAAATGGAAAAGTCATTTAATTCAAAATCATACTTCCACTCACTTTATAGGAATTGCCACAGACAGGAACCAAACATTTAAAAAGCCAGGTTTCAGAGGCGCCTGACAAGAAATTGTATTTTCTTTATAGATACACACAATGGCACAGAAACACGTTTTTAAAAGCCTCGACATGGCAAAAACATTTTTTTCCTCTAATAACAAGAAAAATATTCTATCCTAGCTGCAGGTTACTTTTTAATTACAGAATTTGATTCTATGTACCAGTCAATATTCAATACTGAAATTTACAACAGTGTTTTTATGATTTCTCAAAAGAAAATATTAAAGTGCCATTTATAAGTATTTACTGACTTGATACCACACAGCACTTTACAGTATACTCAATGGTAGCCTAAAAGATGAATTAAACATGCAAATAGTTTCTTTCCCAAAATATGAACTAAATGTCTTTTAGAGTGCTTTTGAACACTAGCCTAGCATTAGCTACTGGGAATTTATGGGTTTGAGTTTTTACCATGACTTTTAATAAGTCACCAAGGAACGCAGCTGCGGATAACTATGTGATAAACACGCACAGAGGCTTCAGATGACGACTCGGTTGCAGCTTTGATCTTTTGCTAGGAAACTGACAGTCTCTATTTCCTCTGACACTCTCCCTCCAAATCTTCAAGGCTGTTAAAGCTTTACAGGTGGCAGCTCATTTGTCTCTATACCCAAGGCTGCACCTTTACACATGTATGTGCTACACAGGAACACATACACACGGACACATGCACACACAAGTTTTAGACTCACCAGATGTATGTTTTCACAGACACTAAGCTGATTCCGGCATCTTGAACCCCAAGAATGCTATTTGTTGGTATTTCTCAGAAGCCGACGGGAATGGTGGGTGTGTGTGTGCATGCGTGCATGATGGCAGAGAGTGCCTCAGCCTGGCTGAAGCTACTTCAGGTTGCTCAGACACTGAATTACCAATACTCTGCTCCCCACTGACAGCACTAATGTGAGTTTTGACATGATCATTCTTGGCTTTCCCACTGTGGGTTAGGATTATGCTCAGTTCTTGCTCTCTAGAACATTCTGTCATGCATTTTATAATGTCCTACAAACTTGTGAAAAATTATTAGTTGGGAATTTTTTTTCTGTGATAGCTTTTCCTCCCAAGTAAGAGCAGTATCTCAGCCCTCCTTAAAGGTCCACAGCTCCTCAATTTTCCTCACCTTTTCCTACCCGATCCTGGTGTTTCTGTATCTATGCTTTCCTTCCATGAATATGGGGCTGCCTCTGAGTGACATCTGGAATCTCCGTCTACTTTTGGAAGCTCTTTAAGTTAGACAAATGCTGTGGGTGGCAAAAGGGAGAAAGCCAATCATCACTTGCTTGGTGGAGTCTTGTCTCAGGCATGTTGGAGGAATGTGCAAGGTTCACAGCTCTCCAATGTTGTCATTTCGATGCTACATTCACAGACGACCACTAGATCAGAAATAAATGGCTGCAGAAATATTTGGGCACAAAAGACATTTTTCAAACACCACTATGGGAAGTGAGGGGCACCTGACTGATTAAAGGGCTGTTGGGGCAGGATTGTCAACATAAGTGATCACTGTCACATTTGCTGGAGATGGCAGACAACTCCCTTCCCAGATACACAGGACATTCCTTTGTAAGTCGGGTAGCTAAGCAGAGGCTTGGTTCCTTTATCTACTAAGAGCAGTGGGTGCCAGAGCAAATGTAGGGTGCCAGGTCACTGGTGCACCCCAAGCTCCATGGCTATGAAGCTAGGTAAACAGCCTTGTCTCAGGAAGCAGATACAGCCAGCCAAAACCAGATGATTGTGCCATCTTTAGTCTATTTTCCCTTGCCTCAATAATGGATGTTTCTGGAAGCTCTATTACTGAGAATCAGCTTTTGGTGTGATTGCTACTGTCTACAGGAGAAAAATGCAGTTGAGAAGGATTTCCCTCTAAGATCCAGGCATGGCACACTCATGTCTGGAGTTGTGGATAAGTATCTGTAACTCCCAGGCAGTCAGCATGGCTCTGGCCCACTGGTGCCAGGTTGCAAGTACTCACTTCTCATTTCCTCTCTGCTTCTTTATAAAAAAATAAAGCATCCACAAGACTTCACATAATGGCTTTAGAAATACTACAAACTGGCTCTAATACTAAAGACTATGACTGAGGCATCCACTGAATGGAGGTCGGTCTCACACATTTATTTTGAAAAAAGAAAACAAAGAATTCCATCAGTGCTGAGCAAACCCATCTTCCTTGCTTGGGGGCACGGATCTGAGAGCAGCTATCTTCTCATTTCATGGCATGGCATGGCACTGTTCAATTATGGAACTCTACATCTCAAAGGGTGAGGCCCAACCATCATGATGCTTCAAAATTCAAACCATAGCCAACCCATCCCAGGGCCTTACGAGAAACTCGAAGCTCCTGGGAAATCTTTTGGGACTCTGCTCAATGAACTTCCATTCTGATCAAGTCATTCCTCACGACCTACCCCAGTTTTCCTTATTCATGGGGAGCTGAGGGGTATTCAGAGAGCAGAAAGGGCACATTTCACTTTTAATCAACTTCCTTCCCACCTGGCTCATATTAATCTCTCCAGTTCTTTTACCTGAGGAGGAGGAGCGAGGCCTAGCTGGACAAAGGGAAACAGATCGACCATCTGTCATAGGCCACACATAGCCTCAGGGAAACTGGAAGGAGGTCAGCCTAAGAGAGCAGCTTCAAACCAGGGCCAGCTCAGGAGACAAGGAATATGTATCCAAGCAGTCATGCTGGGCCCTGACTGCAAGCATACTTCATTTATTAGGGGGCAGGTGACAATTTAAACCATTAGATATATTAAAAGTATCGTGCTGGGCTCTTTCAATTTGGAAGGAGAACACTACGTGAGTGTGCATGCCCTTCAGGCCCCATTGTCCAACCTTTTCTCAAGCTCAGAGAGAACAGGTCTGGAACCTGAGTGTACTCCATTTCTTCCTTTAGTTTTCAAGCCTCCTCCCACCTCCCACCTCCCACCTGGCTGGTGGAGGACTTCAGCAATCCTCTTGTCTTTTGTCTCCCAAGTGCTAAGAACAGGTATGAACCATCACACCCAGAAAAGGCAGTTTGGAATCCTGTGTTCACCTGACTGAAAGTTCAAGTCTCCCTTGATCCTGTCTGGGTTCTTGGTTGGCAACAGTATAATCCTGAGCTGGTAAACTCAACTCTGAATCCTGACAATGAACTATTAACATTAAAGCCACTCTAAAAACTGCAACAGTGCCGTCTGCATCCCTCTTGGGATTCCTTTTTTTACTCTGGAGCTGCCGGGAATCTGGAGGTGAAAGGGAAGTGCAGGAACATGTCTACAGGAAAAGAATAAAGTTCACCAATGACCAAGAAACACAGCAGCTGGCTTTCTTGTTTTGTTCTTAGAGCTGATAGTCACATTTACAATATATGTGAGATATATATATCACATCACCTTAGGAGATGTGGAAAAAAGGGGTAGCTGTCTCATCTCCTTTTGTCTGGACATCCTGGGGTACCAAGAAATACACCTGAGAAGAACAAACACACAAACAAAAGCAAACATGTCACCCTCTCCCACCTATTTAAATCCTGAGTGTCCCTTTACTGTTGGGTGGGAGTTCTTTGAAAAGTCATTGCCTGAAGACGCTCTTTTGAACTCCAAAGCCTCACATCATATGTAGACAAAGACAACTGAATACAACCAACCTTTCAGGCTCACCAACGGGAACCATGAGGAAACCATTCTCTCCCTGGGCCAGAGAGGGGACACGACCTTGACTCTTTAACCCAGGCCTCTCTTACAACCTTTACACACATCTGTTCAGCAATCGAAATACTAAATGTATGGAGCAACTAGCTTAAAGAATATCAAATATAAAACTTTACCATATAATATTTCAAATCATTCTATTTACAAGTTTATCTTAAAAAAAAAAGCAGAAGATACAGTAATTCAACACAATTCAAGTTTTTCTTTTCTTCATTAAAGAACCCTAAGGGGATTCCAGGAGCCAGAGACACTCTCTGGTGCAACGCTGCCATCAGAGGGACTCCTGGAGAGTGTGACAGTTTGTCCAGGGTCCCTCTAGCAAGTGCATTAGAGTGCTAAGATACCACGACTGTGTTCTTTTGAGGTCATGGGGTCCTCATGCAGGTGGGCTCCCATATGAGACAGTTAAGACCTGGACTCTTTTAACCAGAATTCCTTCTCTTCGAAGGTGCCCAGCCCAGCCTCCAGGCCTCGACATTAGGTGTCCTACAGATTCTTAATGCCCTATCCTAGTTAATGATTCCCTCTTTTTCTCTGGGTGGCAGTGATATAGATGTCTTTTTAAAATCAGACTACAGGTTTGGCCCAAGAATCATCTCTAAAATCTACAGGACCTCAGTAACAAAAGATTATAAGGAGCTGTCTGCCCCAGATAGACCATCCTAAAGGTCTAATCTTCTGCTTCAGATTGTTGGAAGAGTATTCCAAAAGAAAACAACAACAATAACAACAACAACAACAAAGCCATTAGAGCTGGGAGAAGGGGGTGTCATACAAAGAAGAGTATTATTTTTGGCTTAGTTTTAGAGTAGGTTGGGTTACTATGGTTACTAGGTGATGGCAGTGATGGAAGCCTTCAGCAGCAAAGAACGTGAGGGGCATGTGTTTCTTTGCATGAGAGGACTGGACTGAAATCTGCTGATTATAGGCCAACAGCTGCTCAAGAGATGGTGAGAGATTGGACCATATATAAACAGTGCGGCAACCCCTTCATCCTGTGCGCTGGCAGACAGGCCCAGCTGCCTGCAGCACTGTGTCTCTGAGAGAAGGAAGGAGCGAGAAAGAGCGTCTGCTATAAGCAACAGCAGTAGAGGCAGCCTGCACCTTGTGCCAATTTCCTTGCCCTGCCTCTTCCAACTCAGCAATGCTGCACTTTCTTTAGTACTATTCTCATCCTGCTTCCCCTTCCCAGAAGGCTGGGGGAGTTGGATGATGGTTGAAATGAATTCAGGGCTCTCTAGGGCACTCATGAGAAGACAGCTTTGCAAGCCTTCCTCTGGGTTATCAAAATCCAATGGCCTCTCTGCTGCCGTGCAGTTCTTGCAGCATCACTGTGCTGTAAGCTGAGATGATTGTGGAGAATGGTGGCACACGTTCCCAGTTGCATTCGTGTTGGCAGGAAGCAACAGTCAGGCTCCCTGCTTTCTCAGTGGCAATGAAAAGTGGCCCACAACACCAGAAGCAGTAGTTGTCATGGAAACCACATAAAGCTCAGCAGCTCCACTGGGGCTCGAGGTTAGAGGAACTCCACGTAGTTCTCTGGGATGAGGCCAGTCTTTCCATTCAGAGTCCCCTCCAACCAGCCAGGCTCCTGAGATGGATGAACTGTACAGGAAGACAGAGAAGAGATGAGGTCACGGGCAGCCCAGGAGGTGGTTGTGCTGTGCACTGGAAGATGTAGGAAGTAAGTCTGGGGAATGAGTACAATTGCTTATGATGTTATGCAATTCCAGGACTGGTTTGAAAGACAGATCCCCAGCCTTTTGTGGGATGAAACCCTTCTGGTGAAAGTTGTTCTACACTCTTTTCTGCAACAAAAATGGAAACATTCAGACATTCAAAATTTTTACATGCAGTTTCAGAGGCATTATGAATTTTCTGAACTTCCTGTTTTAAACTATATGCAACAGATTTATATTCCTTTAAGTTAGAAGTCAACAGTTGGGATGCTCTCCATCCACCCATCTACCCATTCATCCACTCATCAGTCCACCCATCCATCATCCATCCATCCATCCATCCACCCACCCACTCACCCACCCATCCATCTATCCATGCAGCCCTACATACATACGTGCATGTACACATCAACTCAACCTATGTACTATCCACTAAGTATTAAATGGTACATCCTGGGAAGATTGTTAAAAACTAGTCTTTACTTTTATCTATTATACTTGTTTGTTCATTTTAGTTTTTATCTTGTTTAAGACAGGGTCTCAATCTGATTTGAACTCATGGCAACCTTCCTGCTTCAGTATTACAAGCCTTGGGATTAGCGGCCTGAGCCACCATGCACAGCCTAGCCTATCTGCATTGTATCCTTAAGTCCACAGCCCTGCTTCTCATGTCCCCAAAGACCCTTTCTTCATGATGAGACTCAGAATGTTTCCCTTCTGTTCCACCCACAGCCTTCCTTACTTTGCTATACTCTAGAGCTTTTCCTATAAACAAGTCAAAAAGCTGTCTGCTTCCTCTACTGAACTTTCAAAGTTCTCATCCTTTAGATTTTTCTCAACAGCCACAGAATATAGATCCATTTCTGTTATGGGAGATACCAAGAGTGAAGAGATGGAGAGATCTGGCTGAGTCTGTAAGGAATACCACAGTGGGAGAATAGGGATGCTATTGTGAACTTCAGTGATGAGTGTGTCTGGAGAGGTGGGGGTGTTCCTACTTGTGAAACAGCTGTACAAGTATAGGTCACTTTAGGGTGGGGCAGGTTACTAGCTCTAAACAGATTAGGAAAACTCCAATTATCCAAGATTGTATTGAGAAAATGGATTTCCCCCTGTTCCTTTCCTGGGCTAATTAAGAGACTTCCTGAGCTTGTTTTAGAAATGCACTTCCGCCCCAGCACTACTGTATAATTCTAGTTTCACTTTGTAGGCAAAGAAGAACAGAAACCGATGGAAGCCAATGCGGAGGAAACAAAAGCACAGGCTCCAAGGCTTCTAGAAGAGCTAAAGTATGTAGAGGCATTTCCACACTTCCTTAGGGGAAGACATGGTCAGAAACCTATTAGTTGGCCTTCAAAATCTTGCATAACTTCCTCCCACGAGTCCTGAAGAATGAAACCTCAGTAGATGATACCTCAGACCTGCAGGGAGTACATAGAGAAGAACCTAAGCACTTAGAGATGACCTGGGCTCTCCAGGTATGAAAGGGCCTTCTAGGCCACTTATAAGAAACACTGAATAGGCTTGCTGTTTTCCTGGCTGCCAGCTGAGGCTGTCTAGACCTCTTCTAGTCTGCACCTCTACAAGGGTGGCAGGATCTTTTCTAAGGTTTCTGGTGTGCATTAAAGGAGTCACTGTCAGTGTATCCTTAACCCTCAGTGCAGTCGGGAACTAAGGTACTCCCTCCATAAATCACAGCAAAGGGGCTAGGGCGATGACCAAGGTGGGGAATGTCCTTGGTCTATAGGTCTAAGGACTGAGTTCAGCTTCTCAGAAACCATGTAAAAAAGCCAGCTGGGGCAGGGTGTATCTGCTATCCCAGCATTTGGATGCAGAGACAGGAGGACCCCAGGTACCTTTGACCAGCCAGTCTGGGCAAAGGGCTGGGTACCTCCACTCACCAAAGCTCCAGTAAACCTTAGATGTTCACAACCAAAAGTAAACAAAATAAACTAATTCCCTTGAAAAACTGATTTAGAAAGAAAAAAATATCTGAACAAAATAAAGACAACCAAAACAACTCTGCCCCTAGGCAGTACGGCTGTCCGGTGAATATATGTGTCTGCCTCCTCCTACAGTTGTTCAAATAGCACAGATACTGAGGAGGTTATCTATGAACCTGAGTGGAATTTTCAGACTATGGGAAGCCTCAGAAGAAACCAGGAAGGCCTAGAAATGTGTCACCCCAGGCTTTAGGGTTAGAGGTGGTGAAACAGTCTTTGCAAGGGTCTGTGGACTCACTGGGTCTTTAAGCCAGGGGGTTCTTAAGGCCTAGTGCTAGACAATGCACCAGCTTTATCTATGTGCTCATGGAATCTATGGGTTCCTTTGCCCAAGGCACCTGCATTGCCATTGGTTTGCAGAAACAAAAAGCTAGGACTTTGGGTGTCAAACACTTTATACTAAAGGTGGTAGTTAAGAATGAAAGTCTGAGGTCTCGGCAGCTGGTGGAGGAGGGAGCCCAAATGCCCCACTGTACTCTGTTCCCTGGCCTCCTTATACAGGGCTCAAGTGAAGTCTCAGCTCTTTCATGAACAGTATCATGGACTTGCTCCTACCTGCTCCTCCTACCTCCTGATTTCTGGAAAATTCACAGCACACCCCACATAGTGTTCATCAGTCCTATTGATATGTACTGAGGTGACAAAGCTTTGCTTTGCTATCTGACTTCTTACCAACTATCCAGCTCAATAACCTTCAGCAACTCCCCCATCCACTATGACACAGCCCAGCTCTTTAAAGGGTGAGTATCATGGGGCCACATGTTCACAATTTCAGACAAGTTAATGTGGACATAGTCATATCGGTAAAACCAGAATTTGAACTGAGAGCAAACCCTTCTGCTCTAGCCTGCTTTGCTTCAGTTGGAGAAGGTGGTTCTTAATGGTATGAACAGGTTGAACACACACTAAATAGCAGAAACTTTACTGACAGGTGCTCCACCTGGATTAGTTTCAGTGTGAAAATAAAGCCAATTCTGCTAGTATCCTCATTTACAAATGAAAACCTGAGGCTCCAAAAGGTTAAGCAGCTGGGCCAAAAAAATTACAGAACTGGGAGAGGTGGAAGTAGACCAAGGTCCCAGGACATCTGATCGTGTAGCCTACAGTCTGAATTGTGCTTATGCCTGCTCAGTACTCTGACTGGTGAAGCACTGGTAAGTGGTGGGAGGCTGCCCCGCACCAGTATCCAATGTGTTACATACACACACGATGCATGACTGGGAGCTGCATCTGAGCACCTCAGAAAGCCTGCTACTGGCTTCCGCCCAACTTCTCTCTTTGCTACAGTTGGGTACAACACAGGTTCCTGACATAACCTGGTACAACACATGTGTCCTGTTCACTATGGACAATGGGCAAGTGTGTGACTAAGATCTCTAATGGCTGGCTACCCTTAGAGGGAAGAAGCCCCCACTGAAGGAAGTTAACAGACATGTGTGATTGGCAGACATTTAGTCACTACATAAATGTCTTATAGTATCTATCAGGGGCCAGACACTGTGCTAGGTTCTCATATATGTCCTTTTAGGGTAGTGACAGATTATCAATAAACATAGTGAAAGGGAGAGGGAGAAAAAGATAGAGGGGGAGGAGAGAAGGGGAAAAAAGGTGGAGACTTGGATAGAGGGAAGGAACTCAAAGTTATAACCCAAAGGCTCTCATGGTATCACCCAGGAGTGCTTAGAGCAGACACAAGGCCCTAGGACACAGAGACGCTAGATATGACCTCCCTATAAAGGGTCACACAGTATGGAAAACACACAAACAAAAAACCATGGGGGACTGTGCTCCAATAAAACTTTAATTACAGAAAGAGGCAGTTGACCAGCAGTTTGTGGAGGTCTGCTCTGAAGCTGTGGTATGTAAGTAAGATGTGTGCGCACACATGTACATGTGTATGTAGAAGCCAGTACTAGTGTCTTCCTGGTCACTCTCTACCTTATTTCTTGAGACAGGGTCTCCCATCGAACCTGGAACCCATGGATTTGATTAGAGAAGACAGCTAGCAAGTGAATGGCTGTCTCTTGTCTCCCCAGCACTGTGTTAAGATACTCTACCACATTTAGCTTTGGACAAGGGTACTAGGGCCGACGACTCAAAGGACAAGTGCCTTACACCTACTGATCTGTCTCCCAGACTCTCATCTCAAAACCTGAAAAGAGTATCCCAAGAACCTAATTTTGGCCACTGCTATGTGAATTTTCTAGGTATTGCTGAACACACTGCTTCCAGATGAATAATATTCCTGAGAACACAAATTACTTCTCTTTCCAGTTACTGTCTAAGGTGCTGGTGGAGCAGGCAGCTTCCTGGTAGATTGGCAAGAGCTGACACTGGAGATATTTCCCAGTATTGCACATCTATCCCGTTACATAGAGTTCAGGAGCTCACTAAGCACCACTCTAGAGTCAAAGTTTGGGCCCTGAAATCCCAAGGCAGAGAGACTTATGGTTAGGAAACAGCAGACTTCCACCTCAATATACCCTGCTCTTCCCTTCCTTATTCCACACATAAAACACACACATGACAATGGCATACATGTTCAAAACCTGTCAGTAGGAAACTTTAATCTGACAGCTGCAGAGAGCATCCAGGCTAATGCCATAAGCTTTACTTTATCTCTCCAGAGTCAATATAGGAGCAATGGGAAATGGCCACTTTACCTAATATCAGCATTTCCTTCTGTAATGCCTGATTTCTCCAATAGAATGAAAGTAGATTTTTTCCTCTAGAGTAGGACTCAGTGAAATATTACCAGGCAAAGCAGTCTATAAAGTGGATTAGCATCTCTATCTGGGGCCAGGGATACAGCTCAGAGGATAACAACACTTGCAGTGCAAACCTGATGACCTGTATTTGAAACCCAGGACCTCTATTAAAAGCCGAGGCAATGGTGTGCTTCCGAACTCCCAGAACTGCTAAGGTAAGGTGGGAGGTAGGGAGAATTGGATGGAAGCTAGACTGGAGTCTGGAGCACACAGCAGACACAAGGGAGATGCTGTGTCCCCACAAGGTGGAAGGAACGGACTCCAGACAGTTGTTCTCTGACCTTCATGTGTGTATCATGGCATGAGCATGGCCACATGCATGCACACAATGTCAGCATAAGAGAAGTGTGCACGGCAGGAGCCTGCTGTGGGAAGGGAACCAAACTTCTCTCTTGCTACATGTGTCTTTAGAGGGTTGGTGAGGGTTACCTCATGGTCCAGAGCCAGCTGGACAGAGCACTTCCATTGGGAAGGAAAGGCCCTGGCAAGTAAAAATCATGGTAGTGCTTGTCTGACTTTGTGTTGTTCAAAAAGGAAACTTAAAACTGAAAGGAAGGTGTGTAAAGAGGTACAAGCTCTTTGTAAAAATAGACTGGCATTTCCTCAAACAGTAAATATGGAGTTATCATGTGATCCAGCAATCCCAGGAGAACTTATGTTTTAAAACACTCAAACACTAATATCAACAGAATATCATTCTTAACAGTGAGAAAGTAAGAACCAGTAAGATACCCCAGCAATTAACTGGTGGTGTTCAACTAAAAGGTGATATAGCCACACAACGAGATACTACTTGGCCATAAAACGAAATAAAGTGCAGTTATATGTTACAACATGGATTAATGTGAAAAACATCACATAAAAGGAAATTCTGTTTCAAAGAACACATATTATGTAATTCTATTTTTATGAAATGTCCAATATTTGGAGACAGAATATAGGTTAGGCAGTTCCTTGGGCTGGACAGAGAAAGTCTAGAGGTAAAACCATCGTGATCGTTAAAGGGTGTGTGTGTGTGTGTGTGTGTGTGTGTGTGTGTGTGTGTGTGTATTTGTGAGTCTGTGTATGTATCTGTGTGTGTGTGTATGTGTGTATGTGAGTCTATGTGTGTGTGTGTGTGTGTGTGTGTGTGTGTGTGTATGTGAGTCTATGTGTGTGTCTCTGTGTGTGTGTTTATGAGTCTGTGTGTGTGTCTGTGTTTGTGAGTCTTTGTGTGTCTGTGAGTCTGTGTGTGTATGTCTCTCTCTCTCTCTCTCTCTCTCTGTGTGTGTGTGTGTGTTGGGGTGTTATCCTGGAACTAAATCGTGGTGAGAGTTGGATCACTCTGCATACACTGCCTGCCCATGGCTCCAGCAGGGATGCCCATTCTGATTTGTCTGCAGGGGAATCTGCATTGTGTTATTACAGCTGGTCTGTGCAGAGCACACTGACCAGTACATAGTTTGGGGCAGTCTTCAGCTGACCTATTATACATGCCGGCCTACTAGACTTGTAAGCATCAGCTGCTGGCAGGAGAGGTGGCTTCCCTGTCCATTTTTATATGCTCTGATTATTAAAGCTTGAGAAGAAAGTCAATAAAGTCAAAAGTTTCAGGACAGTACTTTGGACTCAGGGAAGCATCACGGTGGACCTTGGGCTTATCAGGACACACAGTTTCAAATTTGTCCCAATTGCTGCTGGCCCAGGAGGCCCAGGCTGGGAATCTCCCTGCACTGTATGCCGTGTTTCCCACTCTGTCTACTCATGCCTGACTAATAAGTGGGCAGAATAAAGGGTGTGGGATACACATGGTACTAGGAACTCTAGATTGGATGGCAGGCTCCAACAATATAAACAGTACCCACGGCTAGCTGACAACAGTGAGGCTGGGACAATGTAAGCCAAAAGGTAAAGCTGTCCTTGCTTACAGGTCATAGTGCTACAGTCTTTTTCTAAGATAGATACAAGATTCCTGACAATAAATGAGGAAACATACTGAATACTTCCTATGCATTAAGTGCCATTTTATACGTACTGTATATTAGCTTGATGTCCTTCCAATGTGCCCCGTAGGGTAGGTGTGTTAGCTGCTGTGACAAAGAGAACCAGATCACTGTGAAGTGATGCCATTGCTTTAGGTCACACCAGAGTAAATGGTCAGGTTGGGACATGTACGTGGCCTGGCTCTAGGATTCAGGCTCTCTTGTGCTGTGTAGGCACCTCGACTGCCCTCCACCGCTGATGGTTTTCAGTCACATGGGAAGAGGCAGGTCTAGGGCCAGGCAGGGGTGCCCAGCCAGATTGGTGTGCCCTTTGCCTTCACCCCACATGAGGCCAAGGAGTAGCCAGAGAAATGACTGGGTTTCCAGAAAGCAGCTGCCTTTTTTGTTTCCTTTGAAGCAAACAGAACTAACTGCTTGTAACCCTGAAAGAGAACTTCACCCATAGAAAACAAGAGTCACAGAAACTTGGTGTTTGCACAGGAATCCAGGTTTTCCTCTTAGGTAAATAATTATGCCAAGCTATGGCTTCACTTCTTACTATAAAATATGCTTTTAGGGAAGAAGACAGAAAAGGTACAGGATAATGGTGCACCAAGCAAGTCCTGAGTCCAGGTTTAGGGAGTGTCACAATACATACTTACACCAAGATGCAGGACAGGCCGCCGCTGCGGTGTAGGTGACATCACGTTAGGGAATCTGTTCTGTGCTCTCAAGGTTAAGGGAGGATAAACAGGAGGAGGCTTACTGCCTACACTGCTGTCTGGGGAGTGGGCCTTGCCTGCTGAAGATAATGCAGGCCCAGATCCCAAGGGGAAAACAGGACAGAACAGGCACACTTAACCCCCTCCAGTGTCTCTACCCAACTGCCACCACCCTATACTCCAGTCCCTTGTCTATGACCCTGTCTAGTCCACAAATGCTAATCACTGAGGCCAGGTACAGTCTTGTTCAGAGTTCGAAACAACTCAGTGACTAGACGTCTATATGGGTCTACCCAAGGTAATACTTCAGAAGTCTGATTTTGGAGAAAGATTCCCCCAGGTAGGTACTTCATCCATCTGCTTCCCCTCCATTTGTGAGGTGACAGGAAACTCACCATTATCGAAGACGGTGCCCGCTGTGAACGAGAGCTCAGAGTCGTGCTCAGCTTTACAGGCATACAAAGCCTTTGCCTTCCGGAATGGTGTGCTGTGTGTGGAAAGGCAAGTTTATTTAACATCGTTTTCAACCCCAGAAAGTCACAGACAGTTCATGTTTCTTCTTTCCTTTCCCTGCAAGCCATCTAGTCCTCTCTCCTGGGAAGAGCCCGGACAAGGCAGCCAGATGGTAAAACAGGAGGTGGGCAAGTCAGAAAGGCCACAGGAGAAAACTGAGGAAGAATCAGGAAAAGGCCATACACTCTAAGCCGCCACGATTTTCCAAGGTCACCTTGTGCCCTAGAGGAACTTTACCTGGGAGTTACAACAGCTGGGCCTGGGCAGAAGGAGCTTTCCTGGACAGAGTACTTGCAAGTAGGAAGGGGCTCTGAAGGATATGACCAACGGCTGCTCTTGGAGGCTGGCAATGCCCCATGAATCCAGGAGAAACTCGAGCAGAGCCAGGTTTCGGCCCAGGCAGGGGTGGCCATAAGTTCTCCTAAATGTTCTTTATTCTAAATGTTCTGCTGGTGGTGCAACATTCTACAGCTGAAACTCCTTAGGCTCGAGGGTAGCAAGGATGGAGGAGGGGTATGAGGTGGTGTGTGAGCAGACATGGGCACCAGTGAGGTAGTTTGCAGAGGGAGGGAAGAAGGAGGGGACAGAAGCTGATCTTATGTTCTGTTATGGAATCTCTTTGTCAATGAGTATTGACGGTGCTCTCTCCATGTTATCAGGATGCCTGTAAGAATATTTACATGTCCTATGAACTTGCAGATGGAATTGCATAGAATTGAAACTGAACTATTTGTATGTCACTTTCTAAGCAATTCTTCCATGCAGCCAGAGTTGAGGCTGGCACATCTCTGTGGTGAAAGGGCCAATCTTTGAGCTCTGGAAGGCATGTGGTCTCTGTTGTAACTACTTCATGCTACACTGCTGCACACAGCAGCTAGGGACAACCTGTAACCAAACCAGTGGGGGGATACGTTCCAGTAAAAAGTTGTCTACCAGAAAACAGGGGCAAAGTCTGACCATCACAGTCCATCATGTGATGTCATTCATGAGAGCAGGGTAAATTTACTCTTTTATGTCAAGTTTGACTTTGGCACCTGACTATGCTCAGTAGTCTGTAGACTTTTCACGGGTCAGATGGCATCTAACTGTCAGAAGGCTACTCTTTATTTGCCACAAGTGACTTTCTCCAAGTCATCTGAGGGAGTACACTCTGGAATTTAGAAGCACAATTGTTTAAAGAGCCAGAAGGAGCACTAGCTTAAGAAATAAGTCAAAAGATGTATGTCATTTAATTTATCTTCACTTGACAATCTGAGAGGCTCTTAGAGCTGGTGATACCCCAGCTCCCAGTGTGCACTGGTTTTTAATGGCTAAGGTGGGGCCTGGTCTCAGATGAGGCAGAACATCCTGGATCTTCTGAACTGCTATTGCTTAGGGATGCCAAGTCAAGGCTCTCTTTGGCAAGGATGAGGCATGGGTGATGGAAACCTAGAGTGGGCCATTCCTTCTAGTCTTGGGTATTTGAAAAATTGCAAGAAAGACAACTGAGAGAGTCTGTTATGCAGTAGGGTGAGCAGAACTGGTGGTTATCCAGAATGCGTTGCCAGGGAAGGATCAGTTTACTGCTGTTCTCTCTGGTTTTCTTATAGCCAAGGGCTGACGGTGGGAAGGGTAGACCAGGGAAAGGGGGAGAGAATAGTGCAGGGACACCAGGGATGAGGAGGGAAGCCTTTGGTTTTCATTGGTTCCAGCTGGATACAGCTCTTCTGGTCTCATCTCATTAAACAATAAGCCTGCATGGTGGCTAGCAAGGGCCCCGCAGAAAGTGCGTTCCCGTAGCCTTTCAGGTTGGACAAAAGTGTACTTCTCTCCTTGCCTCCTGCCCTGACTACAGGGTGGAAACAGCCAGGAGGCTGTGAAAGGCACTAAAACAGCCAAGCCTTAGACTGACAAGCATGTGGAGCCTTGCATGACATGCAGGGTAAAATGGGGAATGCAGGCCATAGGAGCCAAGGTCGAGACTATGCTGAGGCAGGGCTGCCTCTGAGGACAGGATGGCACAGGTGGGCACAGTTTGAAGAATCCAGGGAAGGCAAGGCTTCTCTGGATAGGGTTCTCCTGGAGGTTACTTATTAAACTCATTAAATAAAGAAAGGTAACAGAACAGAATAGGAGCCACCCAGGAAACTAGTAGGATTGTTTGGTAATTGGAGAGCAGAGGCCATGGTCTCTAGCATTCATAATTAGTATTTGAAGGGATTCACATTCTACCAATATTAAAAATTTGCAATTTAGTAATGAAATACTAAGAACACAGTGTATTAAAAGCAAAGATGGGGGTCAGGAGTCTCTTTTTCTGTAACAGCTGACAATTAATGGGAAGATCCTCTCCCAACTACCTAATGATGTAGAGAAAACAGAGAGGGACTCGGAGAGGGATGCAGAAGGGGTGTGCTTATGTATGCATGCATGTGTACACATGTGTGCGCATGTACAAACACACACACACACACACACACACACACACACACACATACACTTGTAGTGCTAGGGATCAAGCCCTAGGTAATGTGGATATCCTAGGCAAGCACTAATCTGCATGTTTAACCCCAGAGGATATGCTTTTAAACTGAGTTGTCCCCATTCCCCAGAAGTACTGTTGCCAGAGAAAGGACACCTAGTGAGATATGAATTTCATGATATTTTAAGTGTATTTCCTTAAGATATCCATATACTAAGAAGTGCATTTTTACTTATGTCCAATTAGAATCTAACTGAGTAGGATGTATGTTTATTTGCTTTGTGTATCTGGCAACTCTTAACTGGGGAAGTTATGTCTTGTTAAAAGTCTGCCTTTGCTGTCAGTCTCATAGCCGACAGCTCCCTCTGAAGGTTTCTAAGGCGTTTGCTTTAAGTCCTACCCAGTAGAAGATCATGTTGGCTAGAGGTTTGGGTTGGGACACCCTGGCTCTGACTGAAGGCAGCACTGTGGGCTGTTTGGTTCCTGCCCTCCTCTGCAGCTGGACACAGCTCACATCTTCAGCTCTGGGCTGGGCCTTCAAGGGCATGAACAACTTTGGAGCCTTCTGCTGCTTCACTTTTAATTTTTGCCTCTGAGCATGGAATGAGGCCAGGAAAACACTCAGAGGAATTTCCCTCAAATGCCCTTGCAAGCTTGCAGAATGACAACCCACTCTACGGTGCATGCTACTGGAGGAGGGGCCAGCTTGCAGTGGCTTGATCATTAAAGCAGTTCCCTGGGGCCCAGGTACAAATTAGGGGTCTGATGTGGGGCCTTCTTGGGAAGTGGATGGGGAGGTAGAGAAAGCGAGGGCAAATGTTAAAGGGGGCCTCCTCCAGGGCCTGTGTTCCTCCATGCTGGAAAGGTACCTCTACTTCTGAGCTTGAAACAAGAAGCTCAGAAGCGGCCTGACTGGAACACGGAAGCCATTTCCACAGGCTTCCAGGACCCCTGATTAGGCCTCATCCAGAGACTGCTGTTAAAAGCCTTGTCAAAGGAAGGTAATTTGAAGTTTTATGTTCTTTTAGTCAATTTGGGGAAAGGCGACACTAGACCTGAACAATGGGTGTTCGCCCCCACCTCTTGGCTAGACACTGTAACCGCAATTAGGGATTGGAACCAGTCTCTGGTCTCCTAGTGGGCTGTCTTTCCAGCAGGGTCCTGATCTGTGCTTATCTTAGCATAAGCAGTAACTTGGTGACACCCCCAATTTTAAGCCCTATTGTGGCTTGCCTATTTCAAAGTGACAGATTCCTAAAGGATCGTGGGAGAGCATCATAATGGTGCTCTTCTAACAGAGGCCAGAGGAGGCAGTAATGAGCAGCCGTTTACTTGCCTCTAGGCCAGCCCCATTCCCCTAAAGCCCAAGGCTATTTAATGAGTGAGTGAGCCATTGTAGTTGTTGTGCTCCAGGTCCTCATGGGTCAGTGAGTGATCTAACTGGAATAGTCCACATGGTTTCTAGTGGCTAGAAAGTAAATGTCTCCCAAAGTGCCTGGTAGTTGCCTCAGGAATAATTCACAAATAGCTTAAGCATTAGGAAAACAGTACCTAATTTTACTTTATGAAAAGTAAAAATTACTTTTACTCTGCCATGGCTCTCATTTGATGAAGTGACTGTGTTTGTTTTGTTTTGTTTTGTTTTCCTACAACATGGTTCAGACCGTTTGTCTTCTGGCTCTCACGTGAGGACAGAATGACACAATAGATGTTGGGATGTCCACAGAGGAATAAGTCGTGTGCTTGCATATAGACCGCATGGTTCTTCTAAACAGTGAGCATCAGCTTTATAAATGAGGTCAGCCTGTCAGGTGGACTCACACCTAAGGAGAAGAGGTGGGATTGAGAATTCTAACCAAGGCCCAAGGTGCTCACGATGCTTCCACCTGGACTCTGCACTCGGCCTGTGGAAGTTGGAGGCCTCCTTTGTCTGAGAGATGCCCAGTGAGGGCCCCAAACAGCAGAGGAAGTCTGCAGGGTCCTTGTTCCCCTCTTTTCCTGAATTTCAAGAGCTTCTTTCTAGAAAGAGCTCAAGTGCAAACCCGTGCCACTTAGCTGTGGAGCTATGCAAGGCAGGACTGCAGCATGGCCCTCTTGGAGAAGAACTAGGTCAAGCCATTCAAAAAAGGGGTGCCACCTATTCCCATGAGCACTCAGGGTCCATGACCTATCTAGTTACGAGTGGGTGGGAGGCCGAAGATTCCTGGAGTACATGGGGGCCAGGGAGGTGGAAGCCCTGAGTAGTTTGAAGAGTAAGTGCTTCACGTCTCCGACTTTTATTCTGAGTTATACTCATCTCTCACTCAGTGGATCTGGTCTCAGTGGCTAGCTGTCAGTGCTCAGAGTTATTGGCCAACCTACAAGCAAATGGTGCCAGACACTACCTGATAAAAAGTGTCAAGGAAAGGCCGGTTTATGTCTCAACTTTGCCCCTTAGAATATTATCTTCCACTAAAACAGGGAGAGCCCAAATGAGTCAGAAAACCATTCAAAACAGGTGCTATTTTTGGAGATCCCTGTTCTGGGCAGCAGGGATTAATTCAGCAATGTGGGTAAAGGTTGGAAAGGGTATTTTAAAATGCTATGCAAGGCCATGCGTATTGTGCCTCTTGGCTTCATTTCTTAGGAAGAGATCACAGGAGAGCAAAGGAGACCCCCAATGTCCCTGACCAGCCCTCAGTGCATACACGGAGACAGGTCAGTCATCATCCGTAGTTTTACCTGGAGTCTTCATGGACCGCTTCTTCTGGCCTGTCAAAAAGCAAGTGCAGGTTTGGATGGCAGGGAACAAAGTTGACGAGGAGGCTGAACACTGCATGAAGAGAGGACCAAGCCAATGAGAGAACAACGGCAGCAACAGAAAACCAAACAAACCCTGCCACAGACCTGATGGGGGATGAGTCGCTGGACGTGGATGAGGTGGGCATAGGGCTGGATGGCGCCGAGAACATGGGCCATGATGGCGAGAGGGGTGAAGTTGGGCTTGGATTCGGGGGGCTGCAAGACATAACAACCAGAAAACTCATCAGCACATAGGGAAGCCATGATGGGAGCACAGGCAGTTCATGGGAGGCCAAATGACAGGGTGCTAGAGCAGAACACAGGAGCATCAAAGTCCAGAGGCATGCTGTCAAGTCTCTGTGCTCCAGGTCAGTCCTCTGCATTTGAGGTATATTGATGCACAGACAAGCCTCTTTGGCCTATCTCACAAATGCTTTCTCGGTGACCTGAGTTCTCCATTATCTATTTACCACTGGTCATTGGTGGACATGCATTGGACCTACCTACATGAACCAGTATCCATGTGTTTTGGTGCCTGCCTTGGAATACACTGACCTCACTCTCAGCCAGCCTTTAGCTTTCACTGCTGTGTGCTTTTAAAGTTATGTCTCAGCAGAAAGGAATATTTTTCTGGGCCACAAAGGCCATTCAGCCAGAAAACAATTTCCTGTTTACATTTTTAACTACATGGGCTGTGTGCCATTGGAGATCTGAGTGTGCATTAGGAGCACACTAGGGGACAGGCAGGATGGATACACACCTTTCAGAGACAGCACTTATGGCTATGAGCAGCTCCCTGGAGATGTGCAGCCCAGATCTGGGTTTTCTCTTGTTGTGGATGCTCAAAGAATAATCCCAGCCAACAGACAATTTTAAGAAAAGACCAAAACTTCAAATTTGTCCATTTTGTAATGTGATAGAAGGCTGACCAAAGGGTTGGAGAGGAAGGGTTGAAGTTACCATAATCTGGCTTATACATTTTAGCTAGCCATCTGACTTATTTCTGCAAATTATACAAACACCTTAGCACCTAGGTAAAAATCACAGTATGTCACAGAAAGTGCAAACACCGATGGCTGAGAAGATGAAGAGCATAGCTAGTCATCTAACCAGCCACAGTCCCTGAATCTGAAGCTGGCTACTGGACTGTTCAAAGCTCTTATGGAGGTACAGGGGACAGGAGTCAGTCCTAAAGGACAGTCACAGATGGGAATTTAGCAAGAATATGTGTGTGTGTATGTGTTTGTGTAAAATGCTGTAACATGAAGATGTGTGTCAGCATTCAGAAAAAAACTCTGTGTGAAGTTCATATCCTTAAAAACTGATAAAACATTTAATTAAACATCATCATGAGTATTGTACATACAGACTATAAATCCTGTGAGCAAGGAAGTATTGTTCCTTCGCTGTAGCTGAACTGTCTGTGTAATTCCTGCAGGTATTAAGAGATAACTAGTAAGTACACTAGTGGCACTTGCTAAGATATTCAACAAGCCCAAAGATAGGCACTGCTGGAATTTCCACTTCACAGATGTGAAGCCCTGGGCTACAGTAGTGAGGCTTGCCAGCCTTTAAGTGACAGGGCCAAGACTCACCCTATGCTCTGACCTAAAGCCTGGGCTCTTGTTCCAGTGTTCCGTTTCTGGGAACACTGTTCTGTTAGGCCCCCAAAAAGCTGCTTAACAGACCCATGGCATTAGTGATTCTCTTAATCACTGATTTATGAGTTTCCTTCAGATGTCTACCACATTTGCAAGGGAGAATGGAAATATAGTAGCTGATTCAGTAAGACACAACACATAGTAAATTCCAATAGACTCCATGGTCCTGTTTCCAAGGTCCTGTCTGGTAGACTCATCTAGCAGATGGGATTCATACAAGGGAAGAAATAAAATTCAAGAGTAGATCCTTTTTATCAATTCTTCAATCCATCAATGACTCATTGATGAGCACCCATAATGAGCAAGACAATAAGTACAATTTGCCAAAGCTCCTGGCTCAAAGAACTTAATATTTGACAAGATGCAACAGGTGAAAAAGAAAAGCAGCGACAGCAACCAAGACAGTAAGAATCACTGCTGGGAGGTCGGTGACTCTTGCTATGAGTTGAGCATCTACTCCTGGGGACTCTCACTTCAGGAACAGCTGTCCCTCACCTATACTGTGCAGACTTCCTTAGTACTGTGCCGACCACTGAGGCCATTCTTACTCAGGCCCCTCTCTGTCCCACTCCATAATGTGCCAGTCAGGAAGGCCTGAAAAGGGCTCCTGGATCATGGCCAAAACCAGAAAACTAGTGGTACCAGGGGAGGGTCAAAGGAACAACTTGGGCTCAGAGGCCTGGTCTAATCTATTCCTGTGGTAATACCACAGAACAATTCAAAAGGATTTACGAAATAGTTTAAAATTACTGCTTTATTGAGGAAATGCCTGTAGCTTCCTATCTCATCTGTACGGGAAGTATAGTCTGGGAATACAATATGTGGTTCTAAGTGTTGTTCTATATCCTTAGACATCTCAGCAGTTCCTGGCCAGGAAAACATGGCTGAAATTATCTGAGAGTGGAGGAGGGGGAGGGCAATTGTAACTTCTGAAAGAAGCGACTCTTCGCATCTCTTGTCAACTGCCATAATATGAACTGCTCTTTTAAATGTTTAACAGCATTTTGTTTGTTTGTTTTAGTCATAGCAATAACATTTATTTGCTATGAAATGACCAGAATTTAAAATCTATTACCACTCTGCTGGCGTCCATGTAATAATGATCACAGGCACACTCTACAGGACCTTTTATGATATTTTCAACTACTAAAGCAATTACGCTTTTCAGTTTATACTTCAGAGTCACGTCATAAATGTCCCCACCAACAGTACCAGCACATATTTTGATATGCTTAAGAGAGCTTATAACAACAGAAGGGTTGTACACATAGAAGTGATCTTCTAAGAGACACTGAGACATTCTCCTTTAGTTTTGATAGAATTCATACAGCATATAGGAAGGAGGGACTTAAAATGAGCAGAGATGATGACGATGTGATGATGATGATGATGTAATGACTGATGAGGCCCATATGTGTACAACTATCTACAACTATCAATTTCCTCTTTACTACAGCAACAACTGGCTATAGGTTCTTTATTAAAATGACAAGAATTAAAAACCAGCCAACAAACAAAATCCTCTCACACCATTACAATCCCAAACAAACCAGGCCAACAGAAATGGTCAATTTCACCTTCGGCCCTAAAACCTCCCATAAGAAATTCTGGATTCTTTTCCCACTAATAAAGCCAAACATAACAAACAATAGAGTTAGAATGGGAGGAAATAACTTTCTAACTAGAGTTTGAGCAGATGACCCCTATAAAGGTTTCTTACAAGCCTCAGCCCAGCTGGGTAGTTCCCAGTTGAATACCCCAGCACATTTTTCACCCTAAATATTCCTGGAGTCCTGCCAATCCTTCATCAAGGCCCAACTGTGGCAATAACAGCTTCAACTTTATCTGTGGAAGAAACATTTGCTGGGCTACTTTGCATCTAATTGGAAGGCTTGCATCAGCTGTAGTGTGCTGGCCCATGGTGCCCTCAAAACGAGTTGTCTGACTAGGCAGTTCCTTTGACATCCAACACAGTGAGAGAGTTACAGTTTAGGAAGAAGATAAGTGGAAGGCTTGGCAGCCTGTGCGGTTGTGGCTGATAGTTCAAGTACAGTGTGTAGTAATGTCATCAGCTAGACACCCTCTGTGATGAGTCACTTGAAAGATGGGACGTGTGATGTACTAGCCAGGGCACGCTTGCCATGCTGTGAACAGCACTACCTGGGCAGGCTCCCAGTCCCAACAGAGATGCAGCAGACCCTTTTGGGTCTTTACACCCACCATCATTATTGGGCTTGTATAAGAGAAAAGGTGCTCTTAGTGGAGACATAAGCTCACCAATAAAAACGAAGTTTACCTTGGGTGAGGGATGTACACCATAGCGCGTTTATCTACAATATGCAAGGCCCTGGGTTCAATCCACAGCACAGGAGGTAGAGAGGGAAGAAAGCTGATCTTTCCATATTCTTATAACCAAATTATGATTTTATATAACAATGGAAAAATATTTAAACAAAGAAAAGCAGTGACATTATATATAATTTATAGAACTGATAATCACTTTAAATCTTAACCAATGCCTTCTGACTTTTGGGATCAGCATATTATTATATACATGGCTATCAGGCTGTTTGGTTGATGTTGTTACTCAATATAAGGATCTCCAATGTCGTTTAATAGGCTCTAGTACATTTTCAGTGGCTGCAGGGCATAATTCTGATTTATGTAGTCATTCTGTGTATAATCCAGATTGCTCTCCCCTTTTAGCTAGTATAAATAGCACTGCCATCACATCCTTATAGAGGAATCACTGCCTGTGTGTCACCAATTGTTTCCTTAGCATAAATTCCTGGAAGTAACATTAGTGGGTAAAAGGTTAGGAATCTTCTTTTAAGGGTCACGGTATATCCTGCCAAAAAGCTTTTCAAAAGAGATCTAGTGAATGCACTCCAGCAACACTGAGCATTATCATGTCCAGAAGACTAGACAGGTTGCTTTGGTTTTAAGATTAGCTTGGATTCCCTCTGCCCCTCTCCTAGTATTTTCAATCATGTAAAAATGAGTGTACTATCCTCTCAGTGCTCTGTTTCTACATAAAAGCAATATTTATGTCTCTAAATTATAACAGCCTGATGCTAAGAAGTGAGGAAAGTACACAGACAGATGAACCACCATACCTTGGGACACTGAATGCCTAGTTGATGGTGGGGCAGAGTCAAGAGAAATTCGAGGAGTGCATATTCAGCTAGCCCAGAACTCTGGAAGAAGACTAAATAGAAGGAATGAGGAGAGATAGATAAAAGCTCCTGAGCTACCATCTCACTATGGAGAAGACATACAACTTGCATTTATTCCTCTGTCAGAAGTGACCCAGGATCTGCAGCCCACGTGCCTATAGTTCAGGCCTGGGTCAGGTCTGACCTTCAGACCTGGAATTGATACTGAAGCCATTAAGGCCAGTCTCTTCTGGCCTTATCTCTCTTGTCTTTATCCTTTCCCCCAATAAAGAGATGGAAAACCCAAAAGCATTCTGGGTAATATAATTCCAAATCAGTGAGTGCCTGTTTCCTGGAGAACATCCCTTTATGATGTGCTTAGGATATCATGCAAAGAGCAAGGAAGTCAAGCCAGGTGGGCGAACCGGGCTGAAAGGAGCACTGGTCATCAGGATGACAAGAGCGGGCCTGAGCAAATGATACAGAAATAAACGTGTAAGCGTGACAACTGAAAAGCACAGATTCCATTATGGTGTGTGTACTCAGCATCTTACAGTAGACACTGTGTACATGCCAACCGTTAGGAACTTGCAAAATGGGATTTCAACTTAACAAGTAGAGAAAAAGGATGCTCATACGCCCCTGACTCCATTCTGTGTTCTTTCTTGCCTTACAAGTGTGGTTCTGTATTCATACAGATTCTTTCTCCTCATCCATTATATTTTATATACATTTAAATTCTGATAATTACAGGATGATTCCTTGTTTTAATGACACTAGCTGACAAAATTCCCTTGGGCAGTTGCTTTCAAAAACACTTTTCTAATAATTTGGATTAAAATACTCAACTAATCTACAACAGCTTTTCTGTTTTCCAGTTTAAAAAATTCTGAAGGATAACTTTCAAATCATTTTTAAACTCTGACAGTGTGGGTGGAGATGTGGAGTAATCCCAGGCTTTAAAGCAAACTAACAATTTTAGCAGAGATGGCTACTGTCTACAGCTCACTCAGTGAACAGGTAATCTTCTCCAGAGATGAGTCAGAGAGAGGAACTCTTGATTTGAATGAGACGCCTGGACAAGAGTCCTAGTTCCATCACTCACTGCAAAGAAAGCCCTCAGTGGAAGGAAGCAGAGGTGCTGGGCCTGGCACTTCAGTTGTCATGAGGTACACAACCCACGGTGAGCACAGTCCTGCCTGTTGTCTAATTCTACACTCAGGTACAGCAAAACTGTTCCTAAAATGAAATATATTTGTTCTCTTTCAACTAAAGATTTACAAGTTATAATGCTATTTGTAGGCTGCCTTAAGCACCGTGAAAGTTTAGCATTGGCTATTACATACAAACATCTGAATGTTTAGTAACAAGTCCCAATACCTCCTTAACAGGCATATTGCTATCTTAAACTGAATCTAGAAAAACTGACATTGTTTATCAAATAAATATTTATCTACAAAATGAAATTCATAAAATGAAAATAAAAGAAAAAAACAGTGGCCCTGGGTTGGCTCTTCTGTTCTACAGTAAGTTACAACAATTGTCCTGATGTCAGGGAGTTATAAACATGGTTCTTGAAATTTGCAAGCACAGGTAAGAATGATGTAAATATAGCACGCATAGATTAGGTTCTCTAAGACAAAAATGTAAGGTGTCTTTCTATAACTAGTACTAAAATAACTGGATACCTAACAACACTGAACCTCCTATCTCACACCATGCAAATCAAATGATTTCCAGGTAGACTATACATCTTAATACCAAAGGCACACAAATCCAGGGTTGGATTTATCCAATGGTATACTATAAGGGAAAGTAAAGATGGACTTGACTATTTAAAAAATTAACTTTGAGCCATGTATGGTGCCATGTGCCTGCAATCCAGTGCTCGGGAAGCTGAGGCAGGAGGATTGTGAATAGAGGCCAGCCTGCATTACATAATGAGTTCAAGGTCAGTATGAGCCTCTCTCAAAACAAAAAATAAATACAATCGAAACCCCCAATAAAACCCAAACAAGTGTGTCTTCACTAAAACAACATTAAAAGAAAGGAGAAAGGACTCTGAACAAACATGGAACTCATCGCTAGTTTCTAGAACTACTACTAACAAAAAAGAGGCACTGAGTGGACAAAGGGCAAAGAACATGAGTGGAGACTTTAAACGGGAAAGCCAAAGAAAAAGAGAAAGTGGTGTGCTTTTCTGTAAGCCAGGAATTGTACACAAGAGCCACAGCACGACAATCCTATCTGCCTATCAAACTGACTAGGAGGTGGGCTTCAGATACAGAGAAGGCTGGTGCTTCTCATGTGGAACACCCCCAACACTGAATTCTATTGAAAGGGAGATAGAAACACATGGCTACAGCCATTTTGAACAACATGAAGATAGCTTCTACAGTCCAGCAGCTACACTGCCAGGGTGTCCCCTACATAAGTAATAAGCAGAACAGAGCTGAAGAGATGGCTGGCTCAGGTGAAAAGTGTTTGCCCTGCCAGCACAAGGACCTTACAGGTTCCCTGCCCAGAAAATGCCGGGCGAGGCGTTCACTAGAACTAACAGTGAGGCAGACAGGTGGATCTCTAGGGCTCAGTGGCTGGCCAGCCTAACTTATCTGGAGCACTCCAGGCCGACGAGGACTCTGTATCCTGTCTAATAATAAAGTCTATGGCTCCCGAGGAGTCATGTGTACATGGGTGGCCCTTAAAACTGTAAAGCAAAAGAGACTCGACCAGAAAACATTTCAATAAAGTACTGCTTTCATGGAAATATGCTATCTTCATTGTTCCCAGATTCCCTATTACCAAATTTACCTATTCTCTATACTTTATTTCTAACACTGAAAGACAAACAGTTGGGTGCTTTAAGGGCAGTCGAGTATCTGCCTAGGAGTGAAAACTCTGGGTGACATGACTGTGCTCAGGCAAGACCTGGCTCAGGCTCTTTGCTGCAGCTTATACACTAAGTATCCTTCCAAGGTCTGTGTGGACACATCTCTGTAGTTCTTAAACATTTTATTGATTCTTATTTTATGTGGATGAGTGTTTTGGCTGCAAGTATGTATGTATGTATGTATGTGTACCACATGCATGCCTACCATCAAGGGAGGTTAGAACAGGGGTTGGAGGACCTGGAACTGGAGTAATGGATGGTTGTGAGCCACCATGTGGGATCCGGGAACTGAACCTGTCTGTGTCCTCTGCAAGAGCAGCAAGTGCTCTTAACTACTGAGCCATTGCTCTAGCTCTAGCTCTCTCTCTCCCTCCCTCACTCCCTCCTCTCTCTCTCTCCTTTCCCTCCTCCCTCCCCTTCCCTTTCTCCCTCATCCCCCTTCCCCCTCCCTCCCTGTGTGTTAAGCTTTATGGCTTAAGAAGTTCAAGGTTTATAATAGAATTGAGCAGAAAGTCCTAAGTTCCCTTATCCATAGAACATTGTACTTTTAAATAGTGTTCTGTACTGCCTACCATCCAAACTGCTCACTATACTCTTTAGGATGTTGGAGAAGGCCAAAGGATAGCTTAGATTTTGTGTCACCAATCCATGTCGTGGGTGCATTTCCACTTGGCAGCTCCCAAGTGACACTATCCTTCACCTTTTCAGTCAGGTGCCATTAATATCCTTCCTGCACACCTTCTGTGCACCCAAACTAACCTCCCAACTGTGCCCACCTCACTGAGAGACTACGCAGACTATTTTAGGGACTGTGTTTCTTTTCTTTCTTCAGTGAAGTTATTACAACCATCCATAGCCTCTTTTCTTTACTGGCACATAGGGAAGTCAGGGAGGATGTCTCTGATGTCACATTCTGTGTAGGCTGGACAATATGTTATGGACACAGCAAGAGGCCAGACCATCTGGCTCACTTGTCTATACAGCCTCCTCTCAGGGAAGGTTTCCTGTTTGCACTACTCAGAAGTGAGCAGGGAGAATTTTTAATAAGAGCCAAAATGTTGACTAGCAAAAACAAAAGAGTATCTAAAATTAGCAGTGGTGGTCTCAGATGTTTTAGCTTTACAGTAATCCTGTAAAGATAAAATAAGGAGTCTAAAATAATACACTGTTCAGAGCTTCCAGCAATAGAAAAGGGGTTTCTGCTAATGACATCGGCTAGAAGGGTTAAATCCTTATAACTGTACTGTGGTCGGATACCACAAAAGGCTTATGAGGCAGAGAGATAAGGAGAAGTGAGCTCCCCAACTCTCCTTCCTTCCTTCCAAGTGAACAGCTGACTCCCCTTGAATTCTACTGTTTACTCAGTAGTCTAAGCATGTGGAAAGTTGCTGTGCTCTGATTTCACGCTACTCGACGTCTTCTCTAGTCTATCTTCAGTGCCTGGCCCTGCCCCTCCAGTGTGCACAGCAGCAAAACTCCCGTCCCCTTGCCTTCCAAGAGGTCTCCTGATTCCAGGGGTGCAGGGCCAGTGGATTCTACTGTGATCTCTCAGCCCTGTTTTGTTTTGTGTTTTTTTTTTTTTTTTAGTTCTGATGACTTCCTGATTTGACTGTTAAAAATTTTGAGTGATTTTCCAGCAAAGTCACCTTTCACTAGGGGAAATAAAAAGAATTTTAACATCTGTGAATAAGAACAAATGGAAGGAATGTGATTTTCATATTCTCTTCCAGTTCTTATACTTCACACATGGAGTTGTTGATGGAAGTAGATACAGCAAGACAGTACTAATTATAATGTCACAGATTAGCATTTCTATTTCTGCTAAATTTGAGGTGGATTCAGATTGACTCTGGAGAACCTATATATTACTAAGCAAAAATTAACACAGAAAAAAAAACAAACATTTTATTTTATTTTAACTGGTTCTTTCAGAATTTTTTGCAGTGTTTTGATAATATTTACCCCTATCCAGACCCATCTCTACAACTTGGTGCACCGCCCCCCGCCCCCCATGAAGTGTACTTGGTTAACTTAGAAGAAGCATTTTGGTGATGATTTTAAAATATAAATTTTGCGGTGTAATTTCTCTGCTTGAAGCATTTCAATGCTTCCTCACTGATCACAAATAATGATTAAGACATTTTCAAAGCAATAGCCATCTTGTTTCTGACCCATCTGACAATGTACTATAGGTACACAGACCTCCCTAACACACTGCTTAGTAAAGGTTGAAACTTCCCACTGTTTACTGAAGGTAGCATAAATCCCTTCCCCTGGCAGAGTTGCATGTGGAAGTTTAGTTTATCACTGCACAGAAGCCTCCCCAGATCCCTTCACCTGGAGAAGCCCTTCCCCACCCCAGTGTGTCACTCACATTACTGAAGGGAGACATGGAACTTAAGAAACACACTCAAAATCCTCCCCACCAGCACAGCGGCTGCTCCACAGACGGGCAGTATCCAATCACCATCTACTCACGGGGCCTAAGTCTCAACACCCCCCTCTCTGGATCTAACACCTTAAGTGGATTGGAATCGGGGGAACAGAGATCTTGTTCCATAATGAATGACACATATTTGCCAGCAAATGAAGTACTAAAAAGAGAGGGATGAGAAGCAATCATAAGACCAGTGATTTGATTCTCTGGATTCAATTGTACTTAAGGTTGGATATGTCCTGAGACTTCTTCAAATGCACAATTAGAACTTTCATTCCAACCCTCCAACCTATCCAGGTTTCCCTCATTTGAAGGTTTCTCATAGTGAGGACCCCAAACCCTTTTCATTACTTTTCTCTTTTGTGCTTTTACCCCTCTTCCACACTACTGGGGATTAAACTCAGGGCCTCATGCATGCTAGGTAACCACTCTTATCTTGAGCTATAGCCTCAACCCTGTCGAGGTTTGTGTGCGTGCGTGCGGTGCGTGCGTGCGTGTGTGTTAAAGAGTATTGTTATATATACTCCAAGCTGGTCTTCTGGCTTTGAACTTAAGATCGTCTTGCCCTCCTAAATGCTAGGATTACAGCTACCCACCCCCTAATTCTTGCCCCATCACTTTTTACCTTCTCCCTTCCCCTTCTTTTGAGACATAGCTCATGAGGCCTGGGTTGGCCTGGAACTTGATATATAGCTGAGAATATGCACAAATTCCTGATTCTCCTAACTGAACCCCTCCATGCACACATACACACACTCAAGCACTGAGGCTTCCAGATATGAACCACCATGCTAGCCTTCCTAAACCATGGTCACTGAATGACCATGACATCAATAGTTTAGATGGCAGACCAATAAGCAAATTTGAGGATATTATGTAGATATCCTGTATAGTCATTTAAAATGCTAACTGCTTTTCCCCCTAATCTTACAAGCCACAAATAAACAAGCAGACACTGTAGCCCCACCCTGTCTGGATCTGGCCCAGGAACCTCAGATTGCCACCCTGTTATCACAGCAGCTGTAGTTGACGTGTGCTTTAAGCTCCTGCTCCTTGTTCCAGCTGGTGCACATGCCACTGCCTCTAATGTCCCTGTGCTTGTGCTAGCCATGGCCATCCAGTGATTCAAAGCATGCTTCAAATGCCGCCTCCTGTTCCTGAGGGAGTCGGGATCCCATGCATGGTCAGACATCACAGGTGGCCTACTCCCTAATCTTAGGTCCAAACACTTCTGACGTTCATTCACTTTTTGTCAGCAGGTTTATGGCAACTCATGCACAAAGGTGCCCATTCTGTTGCCTTCTAAGTCACCAGTCTGTATTTTCATCCACTTGCAACGCAGGTAACACGTTTTCCACAGTGCCAATCCCTCTATACATCTACAAGCCCTTTCTTCTTATTGTCCTCCCCAAGCCCCAAATTTACCATGACAAAAACGGTGCTCTAGTTGTACTGGGCTCCTCGTCAGTCCTCTGGCAGCTATGGAAATGGAAGGGGGATCCCTTGGCAGAATCCTTCCAAGGGAAGAATATGAGAAACTCTAACATCAGCAAATTATGCTATCCTTTCCTTGTATCCTGGGTTTGGATGAGCAGCCAGAGCTAGGAGCCAGAGACTAGGTTTCTACTGTGTCCACGTCAGCTTGAACCTGTGGACGGTCAGTACAATTTTACTCCTTTAAAAATTAATGTTTTGATTTTCTGCCTGACATTTCAGTAAGGCTGCTGTGGTTGTTACTGCTCTTAAAGCATCACTATTGCTCAAGGATGACCAGAAGAACCAGGCCAGAAAATCAGTCAATGAAGACAAAGTGGAGGACTTATCAAGTTGGTTTCAGATCACAAAGCCCTGGCAATTTACATGAGAAATACAAAGGGCAGAGATACCACAGCTGCTGGCAAAGGTGCACAAACAGGCTCAATCACAGTGTGGTCAGAAGACAGACTGTATTAAAAAAAAAAAAAAAAAAGAAAGAAAAGAAAAGAAAAGGGAAGAAAAGAGAAGAAAAGAAGAAAGAAAGAAAGAAAGAAAGAAAGAAAGAAAGAAAGAAAGAAAGAAAGAAAGAAAGAAAGAAAGAAAGAAAAGGAAAATTTGTTTGAATAAACTTTTACTGCTTTTGGCTCTAAAACCACACGTTAAGCTTCTTATCCACTGAATTAACCAACTTTCAATACTAATCTGCCATTTAGGGAAAGGAATAAAGGAGCCTGGGTTGGGGTAGGCTGAGAGCCTGTCCTGAGAGATAGGGTACTTCCACATTCCCTTCCAGGGTTTAAGGTTACAGAGGCTATAGTCTCATTGGAAAAAGAGAATTGGGGTCAAGAGCAAACCAGGTCTCTGTTGAGACAAGACACAACACGGACACAAAGCCCTGCTTCTAAAACACCAGCTAGCTATTCCTGGCAAGAGAGTGCACTGCTCACATGCTAGGTCTGGGCTGAGCACAACTCCCTGCTGCTGACTTGGCCCATCACCCTGGGAAGGCTGTCTTGGTTCTCTAGTGAGGTAAGCTGAGGGTTAGGATGCTGAACAATTTCCTAAACTGTCCATACAGTGGCAATTCCAGGCCTGTACATACGGTTTTCCCCTCTCTGCGCTCTGGAAGACATTTATAGGGCTGATGCCTCTGTATGCTAACTTAACAAATCTGGTGGACAAGAGGAACCTGCTGGACACAAGCACTTGGAGGGAATCTGCTTGACTGACCCAGAATCTGCGAAGCGGTCACAATGCTCGTTCCATGAGCTCATAAACACACCTTACACAGAACAGCGTTTGCAAACCTTTCAATAGTTTGATGGGTTGTCTGTTTTCAGAGAATACCTGTCATACATGATAAAAAAGACTGCTAAATGAAAAGAATATTTTAAGAATAGTGAATCAACAGTCGCTGTGAGAGTTTGGGATCAGGTAGCCCTCGTAGCTGTAGCTCTGAATACTGGTTCTACCACTTTGTTCCCAGATCACCCAGGGAGATTTACTTAACTTCTATGTGCCTCATTTTCTTCTCTTGCAAAACGGGAATCATTAATAATGCCTACACCCCCGGGGACTGCTGAGAAGTAAGTAGACTGTACACACAAATGTGCTTAATCCCTTAAGGCGTGGCACATACTAAGTGTTTACTAGTCCTAGTCTAGTCGGCAGCTGTTGTGAGTGGGATATACTTGGCTAACACTATAAGAAGATGATTCTGTTTCAGAATGGAAATGAGGCTAAAGGACGGACGCAGTAGTTGGTAGCTGCAGCATCTATAACACCTAAGGCATTGATATAAACAGAACACAGATGTATACCATGCCTTTAACTATGTGGAGAGGGAGATCAGGTAATGTGTATTTGTAAATAGCTTCCTGATAGAGAACACTGAAATCCCTGGATTCCACGGTGAGAGGGAGGCTCATCTGTGGAAGCCCAGCCTCTTTTCCCATAGGCCAGGAGGTGGTGCTCCCTTTTCTACTGGCTCCTTCACTTCCTCCCAGTGGTGTCACCAGAAGCCTTGATGAGCTTCCTGAGAAGCACTGGACCCTATTCCCATTGTAGAGGATGGGGACCAGGACCCCCACAGATGCCCAAATCCACCAATGCTCAAGCCCCTTGCATTAAATAGTGAAGCATGCTCAAATTATTTTCAATCTATAACATAATATGAATGCTATCCAAAAAGCTATTTTTTTCTTTCCTAAATAAGATAGCAATAAAGGTCTGCATGTGTTCAATACAGATGCAATTTTATTTTAGGAATTCATTTAGTTTTCAATTTGCCATGGGTTAAGTATATCCTACAAGTGTTTGCTGTTGAAACTTAATCCCTGCTGTGAGGTGTTGGGAGGGTAGAAACATAATCTGACTGGGTCGTGTAAAGGTGAGGTCTTTGGGAAGAAACAGGATTAGGTAAGGTCATCTGGTAGGACTCCCATGAATACCTAGAACCTTTAAGGAAGAGGGAGGAAGACTATGGCACACACTCTCTGTCCCTTCCACACTCTCTATACCTTACCCCTACACCACTTCAGGACCATCCAGCAAGAACATTACCACCAGGTATGCCCTTTTTTACCACATATATCATCTGAACTTCTTTTCTTTCTTTTATCCATTGATCCATCAATCCATGGTCCATTGATCCATCCACCCACCTGCCTACCCACCCACCATCCATCCATGCATCCATGCATCCATCCACTGTTGTATGTATTCATGAAAGCCTGAGTGCCAAGTGTGGAGGTCAGAGGACAACTCTATGGAGTCAGTTATCTCTTTCTATCTTTATCTGGGTCTTGCGGATTGAACTTGGGTCACCAGGCTTTCATATTATGCTCCTCCTTGGTTTTGCCTCAAGGCTGCCAATCAGCTAACTGCTAGTTCTTTAGTAGAGTCACTCTTTTGAGGAAGACAACCCTAGAGAACACTCAGTGAGAAACTCACCACAGTGGGTTCAAAGTGGAAGGGGCAGGGCACGCTCCATGGAGACATGCAGTATGGCTTTACCTCTTTGCTTGCAGCCTTGTAACTGCTTCACTCCCTTCCCTTGCCAGGAAAAAAATGTTGTGAACAAAAGAGCTGGGGACAATGCTTGGCCCACAGAAAGCATCTCTGACATAAAGGCAGGAATTGTTAATGGAAGTCATTTAAGGACAGGCATCAATAACATTAGTATCTATATAATCCTAAGTAGTTTTCTAAAAGCACAGCTAAGTAGGAAGGGCTTTGGGGGGTTCTTTCAATTCAAATTTGCACACACACACACACATTTATGTGAGATACTGAGAAAAAGCTCATTGTTGCTAGTTCTAGCTACAAACAAAATCTAAGCTTAGTCAAAAATCAAGAAATAATAATCAGCACAACCCAAATCAAACCAGTCAACAAAATGCCTACCTGCCAATACACTGGTGACTATTTTACAGTATTTTTATATACATATTCATCAATGTATGCTTTGCATATGTTATTATGTTTTCCCACCATATCAACTTTACTATAAAATATCTCATGCCAATAAGCAGCCATCAGCTCTGTACAGTTTAATAGCTGTATTGTAATTCATGACTATGTGAAAACAACCAACCTATGATCACTGAGGGACACTTATATTATTGTCACTTGCTACTACAAATAATGAAAACCTATTTACCTTTGCAGAGATCTCTGATTATCTCCATATGACAGAAAACAGAAGAGCAAGTGCTAAGTCAAATCAAAGCCTGTAGCTTTTACTAATGTTGCCCACACACACTAAGGTTTTGCTGTTCTACAATCTTACCCACAGTGGGACAACTTGGCCCCATCCTTGTTGGCTCCTCCTACCTCCTTCCTATTTCTTGGGTATATGGATTCTGATGCTCTTATCAAAACACACACACACACACACACACACACACAAAAAAAAAAAAAAAAAAAAAAAAAAAAACCAAACCAACCAAACAAACAAAAACCCCACCGAGACAGCTAAGATAAAAATTAGCAGATCTGGTCTGGGGCTGTAGCAGTCCTTCAAAGTGAATCTGAGTTCTCAGATGGAACTTCTTTGGGTACAAGGCAAGTACTGAGTGGTAGTGAGTACCAGCTCTCAATGAAGAATGACCGGCTTCCTCCAGTGTATAAGTCTGCAACCTGCACTTAAACACTGAACTGAGGTGAGAGAATGAATAAGCTCAGATAATGTCCAGGCACATGCTAAGGATGCATGCACAGGCTCCCACTGCCCTTCCAGCAGCATGGCTGGATTCCTGTGGGAAGTAAAACATCCTCCACAGTCACCACAGAACCACTGAGGAAGTACCTTACATGATTATTTTTGTAAAGGGGACACAAAAGAGAAAAATGACTTAGGTTGGAGGCCTGTATCGTTGCAAAGACTACTTTAGCTGGTTAAGGAGAGGCATTCTCTACCTGCAGCAGACAGGAGAGGACAACTGGCATCTTAGACTTGGCAAGTCTCTCCTGAATGGTCAATGTTGTCTCTGTATGTGACCGATGGATCTGGTCCAAGGTATTTGCTGAAATGGATAATGTAATATTCACACTGCCAGCATGGACCCACATGCACTGCTTCTCTTTAACCCCTTTCCCTCTGGGAAACTTCCAGAATCTCAATACCCTACCATCTTACTAGAGAGTGCTTCTCTAGCCAAGGAGACGAGGAGAGTTTCAAACCATATGGTGACCATGAACAAATAAATGGAACTAGAAGGATCTATGTTTAAAATGTCACTGAGAGACCTGAGGTGGCTCAGAGGGTAAAGCACCAGCAATCAAGCCTGAACACCTGAGTGTATCCCAAAGAGACACATGGTGGAAGATTAAAAAAAAAAAAAAAAAAAACTGATGAAACTCTGACCTCCACTTACATGTCATGACCACATGTGTGCCCAGCCCCACACAAACATACACATGCACGCACATCATAATAAAAGTAAAAATAGTTTTAAAATGTAATAGTCCTTCTATCTACTATCTCCCTCCCTTCCATTCTACCTGCAAAACTTGAGAGACTGCTAGGACATTGTGAGGAGAAGGAGTGCTGCCCTGGAGGCTCAAAGCTTGCATTAGTCTTTACAGACCTACCATGGACAATGAGGACTTAGTACAGGAAGCCATTTCCCTGTACACCTTCACCCAAACTAGAGACATGGAGGAGTGGCCTCCAAGGGAAGCCTGAGGGAATTTCCACTGGGGAGAATAGCAGCTGCCTTCTGGGTAACTCATGGTATATGTGGGTAGGGAAGAACTTGAAAATGAGTTTCCTAGAGTTAATTCAGTCAACAAGCTGCTCCTCGGCAGACTATGGATTGTCAAAGAGTTCTGCTACTCCTCAAGACAGAGCAGAATCCTATGGTATAGCATGAAAACACAGGATTTTGTAGACTTTCAGAATAGGCACTGAGATGCCTTAACAATGTAGCTAGCATTCTCTGAGGGTCCTTGTGAGGTGGGCCACTCAGCCCATTCTGTCATTATTCACATCCCCACAGCAGGCCCAGCAAGCAGGTCACTTCATAGTGAAGTGAGCCTATCATTTATGAACTTGGTATTCTACGCAGTCACAGAAAACCTTCTAGTATACTTTATACTGGGGCTGTGCCAATTCACTTCCTCTTCCTCCTCCTCCTTGCCACTGTGAATAAAACAACCATGGATTTATGTATCTTTTGAAAAGCAATATTGCCTATTGCCACCAAGAAAATTTTCAAATTCCCCTACGGGCCTTACTTAGGGAAGGTTTTTTTTTTGTTTTTTTTTTTTTTTTTCACTTTAAATTGCACAAGTCATAAGAAAACAGCCAGTCTGTTACCAGAATGCTAGGTTCAAACAGTGAACAAAATCAGCCAATCATGGTGCTGGAAAGACTCTGACCAACAGGTACTATCACTTTCCAAAGAACCTATGCTAAGCAGTATTTGGAGACCTGAAATATCAGAGACAATTTATTTTGAAAGTAACAATTTAGCCATGACCCTATTTTAAGAACAGAATGGATAATAACACAGTGACTACACAAGAGTAACACAGCCCAGCTACCTTTTACAGAACAAAATGTTTGTCTTTTTATGTATGAAAAAGTGGGAATTTTGCTATGAGTATACAAAACTCAACTGCTATGTGAATAGGCCATTCGCATAAGATGAGTAAGACATGATCTCGACTATCCTCTGTGTATGATAGGCTTTGGAATTCTCAGCTTATTAACAGATCCAATTTTATTATTTTTTTAATGGTTTTACTTAACAGTCTTCTAAAGTTATCAGAGCCAGGCCTTATCCTAGATGCCAGGACTCCTATAATACCCAAGGCAGGGCAGCTCTTTCTCTGATAAACTCTCAGTAAGGTAAGGTGAAACAGTGAATTACTGGGCAGGAAGGTGCTCTGAAGAAACCATGTGTCAGATGGTGATAGGTGGGAGTCAGAAGGTGCAGGGCAGGCTGCAGAACATGGACAAGGAAGACCCTTTTGCAGCAACCAAGGCACGGAGGCAAGAATGGACTCAGTTTGTAGATAAGACACATAACACAGGAGCCTGGCAAGCAAAGGAGGTAGCCACGGGAGGTCAAGCAAGGTAAGCTGGGCCCACGAGACAGGCCTTGAGGAAGAATTAGATTTCAATCTACATGCAAGCAGATGGCAGTAGGGTCTGCTACACAATTTCCTGAATCTAGGACATTGCTAGAAATGCAAAGTGTTTAAGAATTTAGAAATAAAAAAACAAAATACCTTATAGTTACATACAGAGCATATCCTAAGTAGGGACTCAGAAACCCCTCTTCATAGAATAGTCTAGAAATCGCTTCAGTGTGTCTTATATGTTTAGTGATTCATGCAGCAAACAAATATTTTTATCCTTATTTCCAGGCACTGTGATTAGCACTGAGAAGATATAAAATAGAAAATGTGATGCTCACAGAGGCTTGGAGACAAATAGCTAGGCACCCTACTGTCAAACATGCTCAAACACTCCGCACGTAGGAGAGAGTGCCAGAGGAGAAGGTGAGAGTGAGAGAGAGCTCACGAAAGGCTTTCTGACAGAAGTGATGTTTCAGGACACCTTGTTCCCGGGTGGTGACAGGAAACAGGGCAAGGTCAAGGAAGTGAAACAAGGTAGTGGGGCCAGAGCAGAGCTTGAACAAAAGCTGTAGTGTCAATCAGGAGCAGATCCCTAGGGCATCTTCAAGAATATACAGTTCAGTGAGTTTATAGGATCGCTGGAGGCCACTGGAGCTGCATGCTGGAGAGTGATGTGTTCAGATGCACATGTTAGAACTATGCCACAGTGGCCACACAGGATGAACAGGCCAGGAAGACCGCTCCAACGAGCTTGGGAAAGGCTGGCAACAGCAGAGATGGTGTCAAGCTGGCTGGTATGACAGAAGCAGAGTTGACAGTTCTTGAACACTGACACTAAGTTAGTGAAGGATACAGGAAGTTGGGCAGGTTTCTAGGCATCAGGTAGAGAGAGGTGGAATTCATGGAAACAAGCAAAGTAATGCAGGTGAAGATTAGATGTGGGTGCAGAGGACGAAGGGGAGGTCTTCATGATGATAGTGGATGGGAGGGGCTCAAAGACAGTCAGCTATGGGGCTAGAGAGCAAGCAGAACGTCTGAGTACAAATAGTCTGGCATATTGCTGGCAGGTGGAAGCACAGAGAATGATTAAATCAGTCCAGAGACAATTCATAAACTGGGTATACTAGCACACACTTGTAATCCCAGCACTAGTGAGGGTGAGGCAGGAGGATCATAAGCCTGGGCTACATAGAGCCTGACTGAAACACATAAACACATGAACTACTAGACTCCAAGAAATAACATTTAAGGGCAAAGGAACCCTCAAAGGAGACAGAGAAGCAGCAAAACAATAATAATAATGATGATGATGATAATAATAGTAATAACAATAATAGACGATGGTGTTAACAGACAGGCAATGAGAGAGCATCAGGGAGTGAATGGTGCCCAGTGTTGGTGAAACTCAAGAAAAGCACTGAGGTAGTCTTTGAAGTTTAACAGCGGGGTCATGGTGATCTCACTGAATGAGTGTGTAGGGACAAGTCATAGATTAAGCTGGAAGACATAGAGATAGGGGAGATACCTGTATTTATTCTCAAAAAAAGGATCAAAAATATTTAACCCAGGACTTTTCTCTGATGATACATTAAGGCTGGACTTACCAAACATTGGAAATAAGTCCAGATTATTTAAAAATGGGAACTAAAAAGGTCATTTTGAAGCAAGTTTCCTCATGTAAAAAATAAAAAAATACAATGTCTAGGAAACTTCCTGTATTGGCTAAAGTGGTCATTCAAGAGCTCTGAGTTGAAAACTCCTCCCTGTGAGCCGAGCCTTAGGTCTTAAAAAGTGATTCAGGGGTCCTAGGACAGCATTCAGAAGTGGTCACCATGCTAGCCGACTAGAAGGCCCTGGGCATGAAAAGCATATGGTCCAGGTGGCCTAGGTGGCCCAGGGCAGCTCCCTGAAGCTGTCATGTTCACTGTTTACACATCAGACTCATAACCTCTCTCTTCCTTCCAGCTAGTAACTCATCTAAATGGTCCTAATGCCAGGAAGGCACCACAGCCAGAGAGGTAGAGCCAGTCTTAGTCTTGGGGCTGTTAAAGACAAGTGAGGATCTGAGGTACCCAAGCAGCTAACACTCATCCACTTAGTCCGATGACTAAGATTTCCAGATTCTGGATTTCCAGATCTGCCACTCATAAGCTGAGTGACAAGTGCCAGACAGATGGCCCTCCTGAGTCTTTCCACATAAGAGAAGTCACAACAACCTCGCTCCCATGGAGAACTCTGAGTGCACCTGAAGCTTCCTGCTCAAGATCTGAAATAAAGGGAACATTTGGAACACAGGAGCAGCTGTTGTTTAGTGACGACAAAAAAAAAAAAAACCAGCCTGTCCATTGGGATGGAGCTGAAGAGCACATCAAATTCAACCAAGGGAAAGGAAATTGACAATTGATCCCCCAGGTGCACTCCAGGGGTCTTTGAGGAATTAATGCTAGACTAGGACAGAGAAAAGAACCTCAGATGGCCCGTAGTTTCCTACACTTCCATCCTCCCACAACAAATATGGCGCTGCTTTTCTTGGTGCCAATTCAGCAGAAAGAGCATTAAACCTATGACTGACAGTCCAGGTTCAAGCAGAGAATTCAAGCCCAAGACTGTGCACAAGATGTAACTAGCCATAGAAACACCAGACCTGGTGCTTGCACTGGCATTTGCAAGATGAAAGACAGCCACTCAATGCTCCTCTCTCATTCAACCCATTTCCATGATGCACTCACTGCAAACAGAACTGTCAAATGCTGGGAAAGCAACAGTGGACATAAATGTTCATGTGCTGTTCCAGTAATTGCAAGAAGGGGACAGGTGACTGGAATACAGCACAGCCATGCTATGACCAAGTTAATGGCAAAATTAGGAGGAACACTCTTCCCAAAGGAGTTACAGAAACTAGAAAGCACCTTAATTTGTTTCTGTAGCATTATTAATGTTCTTGACAAGTCAGATCCCAAGTCTTCTAGCAATTTCTGAAACTTGCGACCTGTTTCTTAATGGAATCTAACGTCCAAGGGAACTGCGGGTCAGTTGCATACATCATTAGAAGTATAGCTATGCTACAGATAGGCCATCCCATCCTCACCAGGCTCTCTGTGGTCAACCACAGCATGGCATGCTAGCACTGGGGAGGGGATCCTATATACATTTCATGGATCTAAACCTCACAGGAATATGACATAGTCATGAGCACATTCACCATTCAACGAATAGTATAGAAAATGGAAGGCCTATAGTACAGAGACAGACAAGAATAATCCCTGGTTTGAAGAAGATCAATTTAGGAAAAAAGATATCAGGGAAATCAATATAATGAGGGACTATGATTAATGCATGGCTGTACACGTTGAGTGATCATATGTTTTACCACCAAAAATGAGCAGTCAAATGGTGAACAAGGAAACTTACGCAGGTCAACAGAACAGGCAACCCAAAATATATTCCCCCTAGATGGAATGCAAATGCCCAATGATTTCTCAAGTAATGACAGAGAAGTAAAGGTAAAACCAACACTGTGCCTGCCTTAGAGGTCACTTGCTTCTTTGCTTTTCATGAAATTAGTTAATAGTTTCTTTCAATATGCAATTTTCTCTGCATACTGGATCCTACAAGCATTTGTGGACTCTAAGATCATGAGCTGGAAATTGCACAAGGATGACAATCAAGACAGCTGAGTCTTTTGATGCTGGTAGTTTGCACTACAGTATTGGCACTTAGCTCCATGCCAGCTCTAGACCTCTGCCATTTACCTTGCTACTTAGCTTTATGTTGAACTCTAATATGAAGGGTCCCTTCCCCAGACTCCAAAATGAATTGTCTCTCTAAGCGCCTTTCAGTGTTAACATTTAAAGGCTTTCTCTAAGCTACCCGACGGCTAAGCTAAGTAGCTTCTCATTTTTAACCCAGCTCTTTATACCCAGTGGTGAAAGGACTTCTTAAAGACTCGAATACGGGTGTGTTATTCCCAGAAGACAAACTGGAGGAGGGCACAAAAGCCTTTTAGAGACACTCATATTACAGTGTTTGGGTCTCACTCCCAGGCCTGGGTGCCTGTCTGCTGGGTGTTGAGGAATCTCCAGGTGAAAGCAAAGCACTGTGGGTAGGAGTTCTACCATCTCAAAATGAGTCTCTGATAAGCAGCATGGCTGCAGAGACTGCACAGTCTCCTGTGCAGAGCAGTAGTCTGTCCAGTTTAAGTGATGAGAGTTCCCCTGTTCTCTAGGAGGAAGTGCTCTGGCTAATCTACAGCTTAGAGGAAGTGACAAATGTCTCAGAAAGGTCACTTTGTCTATTGTCACATACCGCATTACAAATAAGGGAATTTAAAAATATAGAAAAATAGTCAAAACCGGTTAAACAATGTCCTTAGTGCTCTCAAACCTGGAACAAGAATCACAATGATGCTGAATATTGATTTTGCAAACAAAGCAAACAGGCAATTCTCCCATAGACTCAACAATATCCAACAGCATAACACTTTATCTAGGTGTAGAAGTTTACTAGGCAAAGATGAGTATTTGTCAGCAGATCCTTTATATTTTGGTGTACAGTATTCTTTAAGAAAAGAAACATCTCATTTTTTTCAGCCCTTTCTAGTAGACATTAAAAATATGACAAGAAACAAAACTTTTTAATAAAACAATTCTTGAAGTATTATATCTGTAAAAGAAAAAAAAAATCAAGACTACACTGAGGTACAGTAGCACCCTCTCACCAAGACAGTCTGTAGCTAAAGGCACCTCTGCACTTGACTTCTGCTTCCTAATCCCACCTGCTTAGAAATTTTGCCAACTGCAAGCATGATCTTGGATTAATATCTATTTTTAATTTTTACTGGTAAAAACAGTGCTACAATTAGCCACTTGTGAGCCACCAAGAAATAAAACTGGGCCTTGAGGTCATCTCAGTTGTCTTGGAGAGAAGTCAGAAAAGAAGAACTTATAGGCTCTTTTCCTACACAGGGAAGGGGGCCTTTTGGGAGCTAGGGCAACAGATGCATTCTGAGCACACTGGGTTCTGTCTGGGATCCTTCCTGCCGCTCCCTACCAAACCTGAAATGTAGTTAAATCATGGGGTTGTACTTAAGCTCGCTTATCTCTGATAATGGATTTGGACACATATCAAAGAAGCTGCCCAAGTGTACTTATCAGTCTCCAACAGGTACAAGGCCAAGGAATGCAATGTGGGACTTTATTGCTCACTTGTTTAGGAACTCAGAGGTTGTCTATCAGCAAATATTTGGATGAGAGCTCCAATTACTTCTGATCCTAGGTAATCCTATATTGCTACAGGGTTGCTTGGTGATAAACCATGGATCAAAATACTCTTATGAAGGATAACTGACAACCATGAGACAGCAATATATACCTGTAAATATAAAAATATTTGAATATCTTTCAACTTTTTAAGGTGGTATATAGTTTCCTATTTAATTTTTATATTAATCTATTACTCTGGATGGCTATGATAGCAGTCAATGAAATTTCCAAACAGTATGAAAGTCTAGGTAGGAAAGACAACTCTTCCTTCCTATGGATGATTCCACAGAAGTAATGGTCCCTATCAGTTTCTTCTATTCCTTCTAGGGATACTGTGTGGACACGCAAGCTTGTGTTGTCGGGTGACCTCATATATGCCCCTCTTTAAGACAACAAATGGCTGTGAGCTGGGCACACAGTTCTTTACTTGACAACCTCATCTTAGCAGCAGCATCTCAAGACTGGTTTGCTTTCCTGACTCTGCTCTATGTTACCAGAAGTCATGCCTTTGTGCTCTATGACTGTGCACATAGAATGCTACTGTGGAGATTAGTAATGAATATATACTCAGACTGCTGTGGTAGAGACATATAGCCACCACCAGGCCCTTACAAATGAATATGCACTCAGAAAGTGGTGGTAGCAACATGTCACCATCAATTCAATGAACCCTTAACAATGAATATGCTAAGTTGTTCTCCATGCTTTGCTTTTGTCCTGAACAGAGTCTCAGAACCAGTTAAAGGAGAGGCAGGACAAACACTGATATTGTATTCTGCCTACTCGTCAGTCTCTCCTTCTCCTTCTCCTTCTCCTTCTCCTCTCCTTCTCCTTCTCCTCTCCTTCTCCTTCTCCTCCTTCTCCTTCTCCTCTCCTCCTCTCCTCCTCTCTTCTTCTCCTCCTCTCTCTCTCTTCTCTCTCTCTCTCTCTCTCTCTCTCTCCCTTACTCTCTATTCTTCTTCTCCATGGGCTCAAACCCTATTATTCCTATCCTCACTTGACTGACTGCTTCTTCTTTGCCATGGCAGCCACCCCCCACCTCTCATCCATCCTCTTGCCTAAAGGCTTTTCGAGGACATGTACTAGAATTCCTCTCATGACATAAGACATGACACTGGCAGCACCCCCCGACCTCTGCACCCGATTCTCTGCAAAGAGCTAATTTCTGAGGTTACAGAACCTCACATAGCACCCAAAACTACACAGCTGACACAGAACTCAAATCCATTGGACTCTGACTTAGGACCCACACGCTTGATAAAATCCCCACCAGTGAGATGGTGAAAGGCCTCTACAGTAGTCTTCGGTTCTGGGTACACACCCCTTCACAGATTTGGTCCCCTGCGGAGTGAGGCAAACATCAGAGGAAGTCAGCAGTATTTTGGTCATGTAGACACCAACTGTGACTTTAGTTACTAAAGCAGTGACTTTAGTAATGCCTCAGGACAATAGTAACCATTATTAGTCCAGTCTGGTGGAACACGTTTGTATCTTAATTACTTTTCTATCACTGTGATAAGACATCATGACTAGGTTATATAGAAGTTAGAGAACTTACAGAAGAACTTATTTGAGGCATACAGTTTGGGAGGGTGTATCCATGACCATTATGGTGGGGACACAGCTGAGGTAAGCAGGCATGATGCTGGAGAAGTAACTTAGAACTTATATACTGAACCATAAGCAAGAGGCAGATAGCTAACTAAGTGTGGGTGGGCTACTGAGACCTCAAATCCTGCCTCCAGTGACACACCTCCTTCAGCAAGGCTACAGTCACTAATCCTTCCCAAACAGTTCTACCAAGGTAATCAAACATAAGCATATGAACCCATTCTCATTAAAATCACTACAGGAAGCTAAGGACAAACAAATAAAACATCCTTTAAGTTCAAAGTCCATCTTAAGTACATATCAAATCCAACTTAGTGAAAATTTGTTGCAAAATTAAAATAGGAAAATGGGTTGGGAGATGTAACTCATTAGTATAGCGCCTGCCTAGTAATTCCAAGGTTCATGCTCTAAAAAGTGCTGAAAAAGAGAGAAGTTAACCATTATTAATAAAGCCACCTTGGTGATGGGAACAACTTGGACTACCTACAGATACAACTGCTATGAATTCTAATTTGGGGCAACTATCTAATTTTCTGACTCTGCTCTCTATGCTCCATGTTTTGTGAACACCCTATAACATGAAGAGATTCCTGGTGCCCAATAATTCTGCCTGACTTCAAATCTTCTCTCTGACACCAGCTCCATCGTCTTGGACAATGCATTTTGTCCCCCTTAAATGCAGTCTTCCGATCAGCAAAATGCAACTACTTGTAAGGGGTGTGCACTTCACTAGACTGAGGAAGAAGTGGTGCACATAAAATTTGTAGACTATTGCCTTGGCAACAGGGGATGGTCAGTAAACATACACCACACTCTCTTTTCTCCTTGGATGCCTCATTTCCTCCTTTACAGTCTTTGTCTTTTGTTGTTGCTTAGTCCAACTATTTCCTGCCTCCCCATCCTTTTCTCTTGAATTGTAGCTGGTTGACTTGTTCTTAGGTATACATCTGCTACTCACTATCCTTGATGCTCTTCCTGGCTCCCCAAATGTCTTCATTGTCTGAATCTGACAGATACCAGAAAATGGAGGATTGAGGAAAGGAACATGTCTGGGCTGTTTTAGAGTCTTTCTTTATATACCCAAGTTCAGTAGTTGTCATGACCCAAACCATCTTATCATAGCAATCAAGATCCTGGCTGAGGGATGCTGGGGTAAGGCAGTAGGAATTTGTACCTATAAAGTCACTAAGACCTTCACTAAGTGAAGGATAAGGATACTGGACTCAAGACAGCCTAAAGAGCCCAGGTTCTGATTCCAGCATGTACTCGCATATATAATGCCTTGGTATCTACTTCCTTATTGTAAAATAGTATTAATACTTCATGGCTTATGATGATTAAGTAAGTACATGCGAAGCACCCAACATACTGGTGCTTAGTGAATGTGTATTTATAGTCTTCAGCATCCTCTCTATGGAGACTTGGTTTCAACCCCAGAGAGAAAAATCTGTTCTCAGAGCTATGAACTAGGCATCAACCACAAAGCTGGAATTTTCCAGCAGCTCAATGTGATTCTGGCAGGAGAGTCAGTTTTTATTCATACTCAAAGGTTTTAGATAATGTCACCACGTGTTGTAGATGTCCATGTAGCTCGTAAGCTGGCATTGAGCAGTCATGGTGTTTCTGGAAGACCTCCAGAAGATTCCACTGCTGATCTGCCTGCCACTCAGTTCCCAGTGCTGCTCAGCACAAAGAGACACTGCTCCTACAAGTCCATGACTCTTACTGAAGAGAAGTGCCAGTACTTTTCAGATTCTTTTCCTCTACTAACCAAATTCCAAGATGACAATACTATCATTAAGACTTATAGTGGCCTGACTAAGGATACCATGTTTTCCATGAGTTCTATCAAATAATCTGCGCTAGGTACTGATAATAAAAGCCTGTTCCCTGACACTTGTTCTTTAAATGGTCAACTGATTTCAAGGCTAAAAGATAACATTGCCTTAATTTATAAAATATATTCTTGAAGGATCAAACTAGAAATAATATATTATGCAACAACCATATGGACTCGAAAAGGGACATTTTCAGAGAATGTGCAAGGGACACTGAGGGACTGTGGAAGGGAGCCACAGATTTTTACTAGGATTATAAAGGCAAAATGTCCTTCACTAAATAGGTGTAAGAAGGGCCCACTGTGGTCTGGTGCTCTCCCCTCTGAGGATTATCCCTTCTCCATTCTCACAGCCTGGCATGGCATCCCTCTCCATCCTGCCTGGCCAAGGGTGAATGGGCAACTCAAATCTAGAGTAAAAGAGTACCTTACTCCTGATGAGAGACCAGCTAAGAGGTGTGTAGAGTATACACAATTGGTTCACATGGTTCTTCACACGACAGGAATGAGAGCCTCCATCTCTTCTTTTGGACTTAGACTTAAGTGGAAGTTTAGATGGTAATGATCATCTTGGAATAAGGGGGAAAACTTATATAAGAGGAGTAAACTAGAGGAAAGCTGAGCAAGACAGCAGGAGCTGGTTCCCAATACAACATCTAAGTCTCTGCCTGTGCCATGCTGGAATACAGACATTCCTGTGCTCAGCACTTTTGCAAGGTAGTAAGCCCCATTTTAGTCTAAGTTATCAAATTAGATGTGCTGTTGATTGCAACTAGAAATCCTGGTTGGTAAGTTTGCCCAGGCTAGCACAAAAGGTCTTGATTATAATACCTGCCTGTACTTTAAAAATATGCCATATTAGGGAGTTTACACCACTGCACAGTCTTCAGAAACCCATGAGGAATAGCCATATCTTTGGGACCCAGGAAGGTCTCAGGTAGAGAGAAAGCAGGTATTCTTAAAGCAGGGGACTAGACTGTGACTTCAGCAACTCATTGGCACTTTGTGACTGTGTCGGCTCCAGCTGAATGTCTGGAATACACTCTCTGTGGTTCATTTACAGTTTAAGAAAGAGAATGGGTGTTAGCAACTGAAATGAAAATAAAACCCAAGTGCACTTCTGCAGGTTTGTCCCAGTAACTGAAGGCTAAACATAGTCATCCTGTCTATGGAGTAAAAATAAGCAGGACTTTTCTATAAGTCTGTTTATACTCTCCCCTTGGTGATGATGCCATGATGAATCCAGATTGTTCCAGTTGCCTCAGAGCTGGGCTGGTCTGAGACAGCCTGATCCAAGGAAAGCAGTCCTTGGGGAAAGCTTTGGGTGTCAGAATCAGGGCAACATGCTTAGTTTAGGGTCGTAACATGGAATAAAAGGAGCAAGACAGCTTCTTTTCAGACATAGTTAGCTTTTTATAATATAAATCTCAAAGCAGAATGAATTCAGGACTATGGTGTTTGGATGAGAAATGTCTTCCATAGACCTGGATATCTGAACACTTGGTACCCAGTGGGTAGTGCTGTTTGGGGAGGGGGTACAGCATAGATGGAGAAAGTACACCCCTGGGGGTGGGCTTTGAGATGACTTAGGCTAGCCCTATTTCTAGTCCCCCACCTTTGTGTTTGTAGTAAAAGATGTGGTTTCTCAGCTTCCTGCCCCTGCTGCCGTGCCTGCTCTTGCATGTTTCCCTGCCATAACGGACTCTTATCCCTCTGGAATGTAAGCCATAATAAACTTCTTCTGTATGTCACTTTTGGTCATGCTGTTATCACAGAAAAGTTAACTAATACAAGGAGTGTGTCACAGGACCTTATGTGACACTTAGAAATAGAAACAGGCTTTTTGTAGGAGAAAATATGGGCTGAAAAAATAAAACGGTTCCAGATGGTTAGACCTATTTGACTATAAAGCAAAACTGTGATGAAAATAGGGAACATCTCTGGGAAGTCAATTACATAAGATAAATTGAGAGAAGATGTTCTGTGAGGATCCAGCTAGCATGAAATCCTGGGACGGGAAGACCGCATTACTAGACTCTCCCAGAGTTAGTGCCTAAGGAAGTAAAGATCATCTTGACAGGAGAAACAAAGCAACTGCAACCCTCTATATGCATGACACATGCTCCAAGTCAGCTGGGAGCAGCTCTGTATGCACACCCATGTGAGCAGCTCTGTGTGATGCCCATGTGAGCAGCTCCATGTGACGCCCATGTGCACACCCATGTGCGCTTGCCTCCTAACCTCCCATTGTTGTCCTGTTTCTGAAGCTAAGCCATCTTTCAAGATACAAGTTCAAGTGCAAATTAGATCATAAAGTCTTCCTTGACCATCTTAGCTCACAGTCCTGTCTGAATCTAGACCTTCCCATCTGACTTGTTTTTAGCTATTTTATATTTCTGTTATCTGCCACTGTTATGGCTCTCTCCTTATCAAACTCATCTTTAACAGACAAGCACGCACAGTGGTGCCTGATGATTAGCAATAATTATAAACATGATAAGATTTAGAATCATCTAAGACAGAAACCTCTGAGCATGTCTTTGAGGAATGGTCTAGATTACATTAACTGAGGTGGAAACCCCTACCCTAAATTCAGATGGCACCATTCCATGTGCTGGGGCTCTGGACTACATAAAAAGAAGAAAGCTGGCTGAATACCAGCATTCATCGCTCTCTTCTTTCTATCAGCTGATGCAATGTGACCAGTTAGCTGCCTCATGTTCCTGCCACCATGGCAGACTGTATCCCCTTGAACTGTAAGCTAAAATAAACCCTTCTCCTGTAAGTTACTTCTTGTTGGGCATCCTGTCACCATAGTGAGGACAGTAACTAATAAGCTGCGTGTCTTATTCCAGGCAACTGGAGTACGACAAGTTAATGAAAATGTTGGTTATCCAGTGCTTATAAAATATATGTTTATACTATATTGTAGCTTTTTAAACATGTAAGAGTATTACACACAAACAACACATATCTTAGTTCAGAACTCTGTTGTGAAATAGGAAGTTAATGATCATTTGAGCCATTGGAAAACAGTGCTAAGAGTAAACAGCGCTGATAGACTTGTGAACAGGTTTGCCACACATCCTGAATTTCCAAAAAACAAATAAACAAAGAAAAAAGCAGACACATTATCTTCGAATCAAAGCACTGTAAAATGAAGTATGCCTGAATGCAATTACATATTGAATGAGTGAAAGAAAAAAAAAATCAACTCTGGGCTGGGCTACTCCTTAGTCATAGGTACTTGCTGAACATATGTGAAGCCCTGGGTTTGATCTCTGGCATCATATAATATAATATTTTTAAATATACAAAAAGTAAAGAAAATCTAAAACTAAAGCTACAGTGACACTCTGAAAAGAAAAGACCAGACTCCTTGAACTACAAAAAGATGTGACACAGCACAACCTTATGATTTGCAAAGCACACACAGGAAGAACACCACAATTTCAAGGCCAGTCTGATCTGCATGGTAAGTTCTAGGCCAGTGAAGGTTATAACAAGACCATGGCTGAAATAATCAGAAGTTAGGCTGAGGATACAGCTTGGTCACTAAACTGCTTGTCTTGAAATATGAGGATTTGTGTTTTTCTCCATTATCACCAGACAAATACGGCAGTCCCAAAGATACTACCACAGAGAGAGGAAGGCAGATCCATGAAAACTTGCAGCTTGAACTACACAGCAGAGATCTAAGCCAATCAGAGCTCTTAAACAAAAGGTGGAAGGTGCTCAAGGACTGACCAATCCAGTGTCCTCTGGCTTCCATGTATGCATGCACGCACATGTAAACACATACATACACGGAAGTATCTGTTTGTACCTCTCCCTTCTCCCCACAATAAGCCAAGGAGGGCTCGAGAAACTCTTCTCTCCTACTTATGTTCCTACTGTCTCTTGGCACCGTGGAATGATATCAATGGTCCTAGGCAGTAGGGACTGTGGCTGTTCACCATGTTGGAAGGCAAGACAATTACTGCTGCCCTGGTTTTAAAAAGATAACAACATAGAAGTACTATGGTTGATTTTGCATAGTCAGGTGTCTACTGAGGTTTCCCAGTTTCCATTCTAGATCATAAAGAACTCTTGTATAAAACTTACATCAACAAAGAACAAGGTTCTCCACCATGTAACTCTACAAATAAAATTTAGTTACTAAAGTATCACTGCTCCCAAAACCAAAGGAAAACTTCCTAAGATGTAATACACACTTTTATGATGTTCACAGCACAATATATCAAATGAATGTATCAAATGAGGAGGAGTAGAGACAGTCATACAGTTGTACTCAAAGGAGCTTCTGGGTGAAGGGGCCCATTGCACTGTCTGGACTCTATTATTACTGATTTTTATAGCATTTTACAAAGTTCTTCTGCAACTTGCTTTATCAGCAATAATCCTTTCTGCTCTGCAAGTGCAGCTACTCTTGTCCTGTCAGTGGGACTTCTGGAACACTGGATGATGGAAAAGCCCAGAGCCAGGTTAGAGATGTGTAAGAATGAGGTGCCTGTAACCGCAGCCTCAGATTGCTTCAGACACCACTGACCAGCTTAGTAACCCAGATCACCTCAGGTCCCAAGGCAACTAAACTGTCAATTCTCCTGTCTCAAAGCCACTGGTCAATAGAGTGACCACCAACCAGTGTCTAGGCTCAACAGAAAGCTGAGCTCAAGCAACCAGATTGTTTCTCTAGAAACACAGACAGGAAGCTGAGATTTCATTGCAAGCTTTGGGTGGAAGTCTGAGGACAGTAAAGTTCTGGGATAGCACTGTGGTCTCATAGGGGCCAACAACTTTCTAAGAAAGTAGAGCTCGCCAGAAAGAGAATGGATACAGAATGGGATAGGGAACAGTGATGAGGGTCAAGCAGCAGCATCTGGATGCCAAGAGGCCTAACATACCAAGTAACTTGTGGTCCCTGCCTTCCTTCCACTGGGCCTACCTCCTGGGGTTTCTGCTTGGCCCAGACCCAGCTCCATAGCTCTTTCTATTTCCCTGCTCCAAGCTGCCTAACTACACCCCTTAACTGTGACCTACAGAGTTATCCAACAGGACTCAAGATGTGAAGGATTTGTGGATGTCCTGGCTGCACAGAGAGCTTAACTGTGTGTTGTCAGATATCTTACTGGTATTGCTCTAGTTGTATTGGTGGAGGCTGTTAACGATCTTAGGAAATGGCCTCCCTTTTGACTCTGTCAGGAAGTAGGACTCAACATTTCAGTGAAACCTCCAAAGAAAACCCAATGACTTTGTTACTGTTACAAGAGTAGCTGTGACCATCATTTTGTCAAGTAACCTTTATTGAGCATGTGTGTGCTAGAAACTATGCTGGGGACTTTGACATGCTACTGTATTTAAAACTTACGACAACCTTATGAAGCAGATGCTGTCATTATTTCTACTGAGGAGATGAGACCAAGTAACCTGCCCCATTCAAACCTGGTGAGCAACAAAGCCCAGAGCCCAAGCTCTCAACAATGTGAAAGACTGGGTAGCAAGGAGATACATTTTTCTTCATGTGTGTGTGTGTGTGTGTGTGTGTGTGGCCAGAGGTTAACCTCAATGTCACCTTAGGATCTGTTTCCATTTTGTTTCTTGAGAGAAAGGCTCTTATTGAGACCCAGAGCACTCTGGATAGACTAGGCTGGCTGGCCGGCGAGTCTCAGTGACTCCCTTGCATTACCTATCAGCACTGGGGTTGTAAGTCAGCGAGCTGGGGTTTTTAATGTGGGTTCCGGGGATTGAATCAAGTCCTCCCCAGGCTTGCGTGACAAGCACTTGATCAACTAACTTATCCTCCCAGCCCAAGGAATCATTTTTTTTTTTTTTTTTGTACTGTGGATTTCAGGAGATGACATGGAAGAAGGGTCGCCTCCCATACCACATATATGAAATCCCATGAAGTTTTCTTTCAGGTATTTGTTTTCCGCATATTCCTCCCTGACAAACAACAGCTGAACCCCTTCCCATCTCTCCTCCACCAGACTACCCAAAACCTCAGCTCATATGCTCTCTGGGGTCCTGCCTAGAGCCCCACCTTTGCAAGACCCTTTTAGACTTGTGTTTGCTGTGTGGAGCCAGGTCAGGCCCACAGTGACACATACACATAGGAAAGCAATCTTCACAGAGAAGTAGATCTGTCTTCTTAGATGACAAAACATGAGCCAGCTTAACTGATCAGAGATTTGGTTTGTTTTTTTTTTTTTTTTTTTCTTTCTTATTTGCTTCAAACTGCTATGTTTCTTCTACATGACTCCAGAGCACAGTGAAACATAAGACAACACACAAACAGGAGTGAGTCTGCATGAACTCACACACACTGCTTTCCTGTTTCCTGCCAATACACAGATTACATATTCAGATCCTGGGTGGGGGTCTTACGTTTCTCTGAATGTTTTTGCACATTGAGATCTAATCTTTCAGGAGGCGTGCCAAGTTTGGTGGTTTATACTATGAGCTTGCTTGTATAAGGCAAACCCAAAAAAACAGAGAATAAGGTGGAAAACTGGCTCAGGCCATTGCAACAGGAGCATTCAGGTCACGGCCAAGCAAGTCTCTGCTTTGGTTCAGTGCTGGCTGTGTTTGAAGGATCGACTCAGTGCTGGTTTTATTAAGCCTCCCTTTGTATTGCCCCTGAAATTGGGACACAGCTGAAATTCCTAGAAGCGGAAGAGGAACCTGGAAAAGTCAACCAGGTATGCAAAGAAAAACAGCAAGAAGAGTTAGTTCCACTCTAACAGTGCACTCAGGTAGTTGTTGTAAGCACAAGATCTAGTGGATTTATGCTGAAACTCAAGGTAGAACAATCAAACTGGCTTGTGAAGAAGGGAATTTAATTGGGAATTTTCTTATGGACAAAAATGAGAAGAGAGGACCTAGCCGCATACAGAGATTTGGTTATTTAATGCTATGTAGTGGTGAGGCTCCTGTGTACCGGCATGGTGTGTGACTTGCCAAACTTTCCCTTCCATGGAATGTCAGAAAGCGATGCCATGGTCTGAAGGAGATACTGGTTTGACAGGATGCTTGGCGTTGGGCTTTATATAGAAAACTGCTAGAGATTTTTGGCACTATATTATGCCAAAACTCTGGCATGGGGATATTAACAAACTGCTCCTTGGAAGGAAGAAAACAGTATAAGTGTGCAAATATGCCCTGTGGAAATGTTGGGAGGAAGAAGAGGTTTTAAATATGTCCTCTATTCAAATGATAGATTCCAGCTTTCTATTCTTTTTTGATATATTTTTCTTTCTACATCATTCTTGAATGTAATAAAAAAAAAAGATAAGCTTGAGGGTATTGGAAACCATTAGAAATCTGATGTCTGATCTCCTTTAAGCCTGTGCTGGACAATGAGTACATTCTGAGAGGTGGGAAGCTTCTTGGTGAAAGTTGGTTGGGCCATAAATTAGAACTCTTCTCCCCAGCTTGAAGCAAGCTGGACCAAGGCACAAAAGCAAAGTGTAAACAGAAAAGCAAATGGGAGATGGCTAGAAACCATCACACATGAGGTACAGTTGTAAAGATGTTTCATTCAACGTGAAGGATTTCTGGGTAAATGATGAGGCCTCTCTTTTTACTGAACTGCAGCAGTGTGCTGTCAGGTTTGAGTCTGATCTCCACAATGGCGGAAAAAAGGATTTGAGCAAACAGTGTAAGCCTGAAATAGTGACCTTAGCAACAAGGTCTGAGTAAGAGTCTAACCTCCTGGAACTGACTATGTGTCAGACCTGGCAGATTCTAGTCTAGTGAGTGTTCTAGTGTGCAGAAAGAAGACATCAGCAAACAGCCTTGCTCCTTCTCCCTAGGGAAAAACAAGATGAAAATAAGTATTCTACGGAAATATAAACATGAAAGGAAAGTAAGTGCAACTTGTGTGGGGGGTGGGGGTAGAGGTCAGTGGGAGAGGTAGAGGAGAGAGGGAGAAATTCAATGTCTGCAGACTTCCGGGGGGTGTATAGGGTCTAACTATTGTCTACGATCATCATGTCCGTCATCAGTCACAGCACATGGAGCTCCCTGCTCGTAGGCATTGTCTTCAGGATTCCCACGGTTTTCCTGGATTCCTGACTGCTTTCATTATGACAACAGAACATTGTGAGCACTGCCATGGGATGACTCAGGACATATTTCTTCTAATTCCACTTTCACACAAAAAAGGTCAAAAAGAGGAGGAAAAGGAAAAAAGGAAAAGAGGATGTGTGGAAATAAGGGACTGCTTCTCCTCCAGAGACAGAGTCACATGGCACGCCCACCACCGAGTCTGCAGAGTGAGGCATAGCCTCTGAATGCTTCACGATGCAGGCTTCCTCTGAGACATTGGAGCTCACCTGCTCCTCTGAAGAGGCCCTTCTCCTGCCTCAGCATTGGCTTTGCCAGCTTTGAAGCCAGGTCCTTCAAGCCAAAGTAGACAAGTTAGTGGGCCTTGCTTATCCTTCCAGTGGTCTGGCATGGGGATGGACTTGGCACGTTCACCTTGCATTCTATCTAGCCTGCAAGTTCCACCCACTCAAACCTTCTCAGCTTGTGAACTCACTGCTGGGCAAAACATCACGAACAGGACTTTCCAATTTGCTCAATACCTAGGCTGCTTTCCTTTCTATGTCAGTGCCTTAGTCACGAAAGAAACAACAAAAATCATTTAGTGAGTAATCACAGACAATAATGCCTCTCCTCTTACAATGGAAGCTAAAAGGATGCAAACCTTACTGAAATATCCTCTTCCCATTAACACTAAGAGGTGATCTCACTGTGCTGAAGGCGGCGGATGGTGATGAATGCAGGTTATGTGAGCAGAGTGTCTGAGGTTACCAGGGCAACCACTGACTATTATTGAGTAACTGTAAGGTGTCTCCATAAAGGTCAGGAGGGAAGGCTTTTTTCTCCATTATATATTCAACTTCAAAAATGGAGTTTTTAGAAGAAATTGAGTAGATACAGATGGGGAAAGACAGGTTGCGTGAAAGCACTATATATAGCTGAAGATAATTGAACTACTTGCATCTGGAAGTGTCAGCTAGGCCTTGTGAGGGACTTCGTGAGTAGCCACCATAGTGATATAAACCTTCTACTTTACTAAGTTCCAGCTTCCCAGTTTGAGCATGAACTCTGAACCAGCCTTGCAACAGGGGTATAACTGAATCCACTCCACATAACTGCCTGAGCAGGGACTCAGTTTCCTCCATAACAGACGTCCTGTGCTGCTCCAAGCCACTGCTTACCAACCTAGAGCCCTAGAGAGAAGTCCCAAGGCCCCTGGAAGACTGAATCAATGGGCTAAACTTCATTTATAACACCGTTAGAGCAACACCTTTCTGGTACAAGACACACTGTTCAAACCACTTGTCTCTCAGCTCAGAGAGTTTACCGGTTGAAATGGAGCTACTCCTTATAAATGGAATACAAAGCTTCAGAAACATGAGTACAAGGTGACTTCAAAACCAAGTTTATCTATTTCTAACTGAGCTATTGCCCAAAACCAACACATGTAAAAAAAATAAATTTGTTCACTGTGTATGGGTGTTGAAGCGAGAAGTTGTTCTCTCCACCATAAGCTCTCAGGCCATCTGCTTCCTTCGAGACAACCAGACAGGTCCATCCCCCTGTATCTTCCCGGAAATATTTCAGACATGTCCACATACCTGTCTATGTCTGTACCCATGGGTTCTTACCTAAGTAGTATTACATAATGTACGTACATTGTTTTCAGATCTAGCCATACATCAAAATCACATAAGACCTACCCACATCAGTTAATGGACCAACTAACTGTGGCATGGGGCCAGACTGTCGTGTTGGTTACCTTGCATCTAAAGATTCTAATGTGATACTGCCAGAAGATGCCTTATAAGCCACAGCCATTTTGTTCTATACCTCCTTTTCACTGAGTACCTCTGCAGGCTGTTGGGTACCAGCACACAGTTAGCACTGACTCCCTGTCCTTCACTGCCTATGTTTCTACTTGGTGTACTGGCATCTTTTCATTGCTGGCATTCCTGCTGTTTGTACAACCGTGCTGGTGCGAGTCACCACTCCAGATACCTTCTCCGTTCTGCAGTCTTCTCTGGGAGCAGCCGGCATGGATCTCAGCAGTAGAGTTTCTGCACCCTCTGGCTTCCCAAGTTTACCAGGAAGGTCCTCTGGAAGACTATCAGGAGAGGAAGTATAGGGCCCAAGCATGTATTCTAGTTCCTTGAAGTCATTTGCTTTTAGCTGTGCCCATTGACATAGGTGCTGTCCCTTTTGTGGCTCTATCTAACTTTCCTCAATTCTGGGTTCTGATACTGCATTAGCTATCTGTCTCACTGAAGTAACAAAATACCTGACAAAAGAAATGAAAAGAAGGAAGGGAGGGAGAAAAAGAGAGAGGGAAAGAGAGACAGAGAGTGGGAGAGGAAGAGGGAGGGGAAGATGAGGAAGGAAGAAGATAGGGAGTGTAGGAAAGAGGAAGGAAGGAAGACAGGGAGGAAGCAGAGGAGGGAGGGTTTATTCTGGTTCATACTTGATTATATAGTCTGTCTACTGTAGCAGGGGAATCATGGAGGCAGGAGCCTGAGGCAGCTGGTGTGATTACATCTGAGTCAGGATGCAGAGAATAATGTATACTAACACTCAGCTCAGTTTCTCCTTTGCACTCAATCAGATCCCAGCCCGTGCAATGACCCCTCCACACCCATCTCAATTAACCTAAACTACACAACATCTTACAGACAGTACCTAGATGCATGTCTTCTAGGCTGTTTTAGATCTTGTCAAGTTGATCATCAGTATCAGCCATCACAGGTACTGCTGTCCATCCTGTCCCCTCAGCCCTGTGGTGACTGGTTGGTGGTCACTTTGTCTTGTACTATCGGATGTGATTCTTCTGCTGGAACACCATTATAAAGAACCTGCCCTTGAATTATGCTGCTTTCATTACATCAATGTCTCTTCTTAGGACTGCAAACATTCCTGTGGACAGACCCCTCTACCTTTCTCTCTCTGTGAATGCCATCATCCCTTTTCCCTGAAGACATGACTTGTACACAGGGCATATAGAAGCAACAGGGTAGTATTTAATGCAACCATTTTGTCCCTCTTCCAAGCATTTTTGACAATATCCACGGAGCCACCAGCTGCCTTCAGTTTATAAAGAGTATTTGTGGTACCATGGAGGCATGTCTGTGAGAAGCACACTGCTTCCTTGTGAAGGGAACTGGGAGACACTGGAAGAGAAGCTAATGAGTTAATGACTAAGATCCCACATTTTAAAATGATTTTTCTTTACAAATTGTTTTGCTTTTTGCTATAATGGCAGTTAAATTAACACAGAGTCAGAAGCTGCAGTGGAATTCCTGAGGCTAAATTATTCCCTGGTGAAGACTTGAGACTGCAATTAGTTTCTAACCTAATTAGTGTAGTTCCAGTTGGCTCTACCCAGAGAAACAACATGGTAGGTGGCTTGACAAAGCTCCTCTGGGGAAGCACATACATCTGTTGGGCTGACTTTGTACAAATACCTTCCATGGATTCCATTGTACTTTATTATTTACATTTAATCTAGTATTAGATATTTCATTTCACTTTTAAAGTTGTCTCAACATTTTTAATCTGGGCTTCTTTGTGTCACATCAGAGTGAGAATGGACTTAACAGAGCAGAGCATGCACCTGTCACTCCTGAGCAAATTAATGCTTGAAAATGGTTAACAAAGGCAAAGGGTGAGGTGAAAACGTCAGGTGCCAGGCTGGCGGTGGCGACAGGTGCCTGTATCCCCAGCACCTGGGAAGTGGAAACAGGAGGATGGAGATATTCACAGCTACAGAGATACAGAATTTAATGTCAGCCTGGGCAGCATGAGATCCTGTCTCAAAATATCAAAATAACAAAATAACAAAATCAAGAGCTCACGTATTGCTTGTCATATAACTTGTCAACATGGATGTGTTCTGAGAAATATACTGACCAGTGGTACCGTGTGCGACATACAACGTCACTAGGTAATATAATCTGGGACCATCAGACTGCCACATGATGCTACTCCTTGTGGCTCATTGTCTATATTTATTAACTACTTACTTTGAACCATGGAATTTATTGTTATGAAAGGCTTATCCCTTATCTCATCTACATTACACATAGGTATTTGTTTTGTTTGTTTGAAACAGGGACATTCTATACAGGTCTGGCTGTCCTGAAACTCACTATATAGACCAGGCTGGCCTTGAACCCCCAGAGATCCATCTGCCTCTGCTTCTCAACTGATGGGATTAAAGGTGTGTGCCACCATGCCTGGCTGAAGGTAGGCCTTATCCATTATCAGTTCACAGACAAAGTTTAGGTCAGAAAGGGTAAATAACATGCCCAGCTTTGCGTTGGAAAATGGCAGAGTCAAGGCTTGACCTCTCGATAGAGACAGAAGCTACTCAATTCCTTCATTCTCCACCCTTCCTGCAGTTTGGGAAACACTGGCTTTCAGATTTTCTTTCCATGATTACTGAGGGCTACCCTTTTTAGAACAGCACACTATGAGAACTGTTTTGTCAATACAGCATCCTGGTCTTGTCATGTCACACACGGTGAGTGATCAGTGAAAAGAAGTGGATATGCTCAGATTCACCCACCCTCTCTATGATTGAAAAGCATGCGTTTGAGACTGGCTAGCTGAGCATCCTTGGGGAGATAGAAAATGCTGCATTGGTAACCAAATCAAGTTCCTCTGAAAGTAGTCTAGCCCTTCCTTTACCACATAAGGTGTACTGACTTCAGCCAGGGCACAGGGCTTTGCAAAGTCCATTACTGTCAGCCCTGCACAGGCAATGTGCCAGTGTGGGGATGATTCAGGCTTAGCACCAAGAGCTTTGCAATGAGCTAAACCATGATTTTATTTTCATGGAAGTCCGGTAGCCTCATGCCCTCTGTCACTGCACATGGTGATCCTCAGACTTTACCAAGGTTTGGGAAAGCAGAGTCTGCTGTGCACCTTCAGCAGAAAGGCCTGGGGTAGGCGCCTGTGAAGGTGAGCCTCTGCACAGAGCGACGACTGTTCCAGTAGACCTGTGTAACTGAGATCAGATGAAGCCTCCGGAAGATCCTGCAGAGCTTTAGATCTCCTTAACACAGGGAATGGGGGTGGAAACAAGATCCTGGGACCAATATTCTGTCCAAGGAAGCATCTGCCTCTTAGATTCACTGAATTTCTTTTTAAAAAGAACTTTAATGTAATTTAGTTTACCCAAGGTAGACTGAATCTACTTAAGACATCCCAATTTTATTTATATATATATATATATGAATATATATATATATATATATATATATATATATATATTCATATATATATATGAATGATGGATGGGGGAAATTTTTATTCCAAATTAACCCTGAGTGAGAAAAAAGGCACTGTAGAACTTCTTCAAAGTCCCCTCAGGGGTACAAAAGTGCCAAGAGCCAGGACAGTCCCTTTCCCCAGAATCTGAACACCCACATACCCACAAAATAGTGTGCCAGAAGGCATCTGAGGACAGCTAACTCAGATAAAACCCATTCATTCAGACTCTTAATTATAAACCCTGAAGCTTGAAACATGCACTGTACTGTCAAGGCAAATTTGGGAAATTATTTTAGATGACTGAATTAGATTAGCAAGTCTACAGAAAAGACTCAGATACTTTATATATTTCAGTTTGTAACAGGGAAAAGAAAAGAATATATGTGAGGTGAAGCATTTTCCCACTGTGATTCCCGTATTCCTGGAAACCAGGGATGTGGTGGGCATCCTTCCAGTGCCCACTAGCCCTCCCATACTCCTCTGCCGATAGGCTGTAGGGATCCAAATATTGCTGACTGGCCTGGTGCATGGGAAAGAGATGCTGCTGGGTCACCAAGCGAGATGGCTTCCTGGAGCCACTTTTATATTACAGAAATGATGACCAGCTAATAACCAAAGATATTTACTGATAAAATTCAGACGGGTCCAACCAGGCAGGAAGGAATGCCATAAACAAGGAAAGCTCAGCAGGATTTCCAATTAGGGAGTGAGATTTTGTGTAGGAAAATGGAAAAAGAAGACAGAAGAAAAGATGATTTGGAAAAAGACAATAGGTCACATCAGTAATCTTCTCTAGCCATGTGAAGACAACATGATCATTTGCTCAAGGGGTTGCAGCCTTTACAGCTCCAGAAGCTCACAGAAGCGGAGGGAAGTTCCAGATATGTTCCAGATAGAGCAGAGAATAAGGGGTAATCACCAGGAAAACGCTGCTCTGTGTGCAAGTTATTTCCCCACCTTTTGAAGGCAGAAGTCCGCAGAGACACTTTCTGCCTGCAAGTAGGCAAGTGGTAGAATCTTCAGTCTAACAGAGAGATCTTTCTCTACAGAAGGCCGGTGCAGCCAGAGGAAAATTCCTATCTCGGTCTACAGTTCAGAATGTGGCTGAGAACCACACTTTGGGAAAATCACAGTTGTACATTCTGGTGTAACGATCTTGGCATACAGCAACACTGAGGATAAAAGTCTCCTTTAAAATGCCATTGACAAACACCTGTCTAGAGCTTATGATTCATTTTGTGAATCATCTGTTCTCAACTAATAGCAGTTATGCACATGCTCGCTAGGTAGCCCATGGGATTGGAAGTTTTAATTTTTTGTCAGAAATAGGAATGTCTACCCAAGGTCTTGGGTTAAGGCGTACAGCCCTCCCTGCAGGATAGGATTCTAAGCAGGGAGTTGCTGGGGGAAGGTGAGCAAAACAATGAGGGACATTTTTCCACAAAGCTAAAGTGTATACCAGGACTGCAGGACTGGAGAGAGCAGGCTGTGTGCAGAGGGAGGGGGGCTCCAGAATAATATTAACAGCAACACTGCTCACAGTAGGAATGTAGGAATTCAATAGGAAGGGCAATCTCCGTCATGTTCACACCACCTTTCTGTGAGGGTAAAGTCACTTTATTTTCCAGATGTAGAAACTCAGAGATAGAGACAGAGAGAGAGAGAGAGAGAGAGAGAGAGAGATGAGAGAGAGAGAGAGAGAGAGAGAGAGACACAAAGTCACTTTCCTCTTGTCCTTCAAATCTGTCTCCTTTAGTCTCTGTGGGTTTTCTTCACAAAACTCGTTTATTTTTTCCAGTCTATTTATTTCCTGTGGAATGTAAAACCCATAGAATCAGAAATCACCTTGCTTGCTTTTGATTTCAGGGGAGGGGTAGACTGGTATTGAACCCAGCACCTAGTAAAGGCTAAGCATACTCTGATGCTCTTTCTGTCTCTTCTTTACATGCCCTTCCCCTCTGTTTGTAAATTACTGTATTTTCATGACTAGGAAAACCTTTCCACAGTAGGTATTCAACTGATGCTGGCTGAATGTATGTTGGACAAATGATTAGAAGCTAAGTAAAAGTGTCAAGATATTCTCTAAGCAAGCCTCCCCCAAACGTCAGCAGACAGCAACAGATCCAAATGCAGGAAAGCCTGGAGTGCTTCTGAGAAGCCACTCCACCCAGAAGCAGGCTACATACATCCTCTCTAGAGCCTGCTGGCCCACAGCTTGCTGAGGGCAAGTACATGAGGCCAGATGACTCTGGCAGATGGACTCTTACGTATTTAGCATGTGCACATCTTTTAGGTCAATGGAAACAACTAGGAAATGCATATGGTGTATTGTGGTTAAGAGTAAAGATGAGAAAATTAGTCTTACTTGTAAAGTTACTGGCCAGTGAGTTATTTGAGGGGAAGGGAGTAAGAACCACTTAGACAGCCAGAACTTAGACAGCCTCTGGCATTGGTGTAATTGTCTCCTGAAGGCCTTTTCAATCTTGCCTTTCTCCCTCTGCCTGTGCAGTCTGAAGGAAGACGTGCCTAGGAGTTTCTAACTGGGAGCATTAATCTGTGTGCACTGCGTTACTCAGCATTTGTCTGCTTCCCTTTAAAAACATCACTGCCTTCTTATAAGCATTGGGCAGATACCAGCTCTCTTGATCATTGTGGAAGGATTGGGTTTACTTCGGGAGCCATCTGAAAGCACCTACTGGATAACCTGCATTCTTGGATATACACTGGTCCTATTTCTCCACAAGGCCCCAGGATTGAGGGTAGGCACGTTCAGGGGCAATCTATATTGGTGCCAGAATGAAAACCTAAGGTTTCTTACTTTCCATTCCAGTGGTTGAGCCATCCTCCTTGTTGGCTTCAACTGTTAGCCCCATATTTTATTTTGTTTCTTATTGTCTTGGAATCTCATTAAGAGATATTTTCTTTAAAGGATTCTACAATCTGAGACACAGCACCCTGCCACAAGCTAGAATGCTTCCATGTGTTTCGATATCTCCAAGTAGCTCAGCTCCACACAGCACTAGATGATAAAACCACAGGCCTTGCATTAGTTCACTACTGATGTTTATTAAACCACTCTTAAACTTAATGGCTTAATACAACCATGACACATGATTCATCACAAACCTACAAGCAGCTTTGTTGTAGGTCTTGCCTCGACTAATTTATGTGCCTGTATTCAAATGACTGGGGGCCAGGGGTAGGGTTGGATGAGACACTGGGCTTCTTTCTGAGATAGGCTGTCATGTCCGAGGTTAGACCCACTGCTGTACATGATAGCTAGGTCCCAGGATCGTGACATAGAGAGCTACGAGGTATTTTGGCCAAGGCTTGGAAGTCATTCTGAGCCAATTTTACCACATCCTATGGGGTACCTGGCATAGCCAGATTCCAGACTCTTAGCTTTTAAGAAGGGCAGCATAGATCCTGGCCCTCATTTAATCTATCACAGGCCTACAAGTTGAGGGGTAAGGAGTGAAGCAGGTCAATCTCCTGTCAAGTTTAACATGGGTTACATGCAGACAGTCTTCTTCTTTTTTAAAAGAAGTTGAAAATTTGTACTTTAAAAAGTATATGTCAATAGATTTTTATCTTATCTGCTGACAGATCTCCTTACTGCCTCCAAGCTTCGGCAGTCGTGAATCAGACTGTTAAAAATCCCAGTGGATGTTTGTGTCTGTAAGTTTTCCTCCAGCTCAGTGAACTACCGAGAAGCCTCACTTAGGTCATATGGTAAAGTATGCTTAATTTCGTAGAGACACGAGGTTTTCTTCCCAAGTGAACATGCTATCCGGTGTTCCCACCACCAGTGAGCGGAAGCTGCGGCCTCTGCCACCCTCACTGACAGAGTTTGTTCTGGGATGTTGGCTGTGTTGACGAGTGCAATATCTTTGGCTTTCATCTCCCTGTGATATATGATGAAACATGGTCCCACTTGCTTATTAGCTATCTGACTGTTCGTCTTTGGGGAGGTATCTTTTCAGATTTCTTGCCTATATTTTAGTTGTGTTTGCTGTTTACTTACCCTTGAGTTTTATGAGATCTTCGTGTGTCTTGGATACCAGTCCTTTATCAGATACATGTTTCACAAAATTTTTTTCTACTCTGTAATTTATTCCTTTGTTCTCTTAGCTTTATTAGTTTTTTATAAGTTTTATAGTTTAAAGGAAGTTGTAGCAACAATGTTTTCTTTCACGTATCATGCCTTTGGGAAAAGTTGTCACCACCGCCAAGGTCATCTAGGTGCCTCATAACTTTGTGTTTTATGTTCAGAACAACAATCCACTTGAAGTTAATGTATGTGAAAGTAAAAGATTTATGTCAGGATAATGTTTTGTTTTTAATGTCCATGCCCAGAATGAAATATAGATTTTTTTATATAGAATTTCTTGGCTTTAAAGGGTGGCTAATTGCCTCCCCCAACCCAGCAATTTCCCTACAGCACACCTGTCCGTAGGCTGTGTCTGTCCATGTTGGATTAACTGGACTTTCTTGTCCCATCCGCCTAGATCTTCCCTGGCACCTGCCCAGCTCATACTTTCTCTACCTCTCTTTTCTCATTACTTCCATCTGATGGATATGACCAGATTCTCAGATTACACTGATTCTGAAACCTGGAGCTGCAAATCCTATGCAGCTCTGCCCATGTCCCAGTCTACCTTTCTTAGTCTGAGTGTAAATTCAGGAAGGGCAAGAATTCTGCTCTTCTGGTTTGCCCTAAGCAGCTTTACAGAGGTCTGGGCACAAAACAGGCTCAATAAGATTTGCTGCCATTTGCAGACCAGCTAGACTTTGGTGCTAGATTATCAACTGCCCTTTGGTACTCAGGAGAAACCTGGCTACTGCAGGAAGCTAGGTGAGGAGCTGCCCAAGATTGACACACAGTAGCCATGTCCTAGAATGGATAGACTGCTGGCAACGCTGACTTGGATGTTCAATGGAGCTTTATGCTCATACCAACAAGAGGCCTCCATGTCCTGAACTAGCTGTGGCATTTGAGTAACGGATAATGAGTAATAAACATGTTCCTTTCATTATGATTTCTACATGTTAGGAAAAAACGGGGTGGGGTGATGAGTGAACTAAAAAGAGCAAGTAGTTTCCTGGTGACTTGATCCTTACATTATACCTAATCAATAGGCAGAGGAATGATAATCTCCGCCCCCACACCAGCCACTTTTTTGTTTCCATCTGTATCACGTTTCTAAACAGCTCAGAAGGAACAAGGCTGGGAGAAGTGAAGGTAGGTTGTGATCCAGCCCAAGCACCAGAGCACAGTGTGCCGACAGACATCTGAGAGCCGAATTACTCAAGGGAAGCAGTGACTTCCATTTGTCAGGACTACTTAACTGCCATCTGTGGTCCACCCAGGCCAATTCTAGGATGAAAAGCTGTGAAGGCAAGAATCGAGGACATGTTTTGGGCTTAGCAAATAGCCAATGAACGTGCTGCAGAGTTTCTAGACTTTGGCATAGCCTTCACAGAGGGAAGAGAAAGCCAGGTACCCTGCTGGCAGGTCCACTGCATCTTCTTCCTAACCTCCAGATCCACAGGAATGAGCCAGTGACTTGCTCATCCTGGGGACAGCAGTCTTGTAGGAGATAGAGCCAGAGTCGTACTCCAGCTTCTTCTAAAGACAAGCAGGTACAACTATTCCTGATGTTACCCTCCATTCACTGAAAAGCCCTGAATCTAAACTAGGAAATCAATCAATCAATCAACCAATAAATCAATAACTCTAAATTTCATACTAAATAATCACAACAAATGTTAAAAACTGATTCACATGCAGATACCCTCAACATATCCCAAGGCCCCTCCTCCAGCCCAGGTTACAAGACCTATCCCCTTTGCATTTAGCTGCTAAACTATCTCTTGGTGCATACTGTACTCAGTGGTGACTCAGGGGCCGAGGCTACCAGCTGCTAGAAGCAAAGATTAAAGACCACTGGTTGGTGTTGATTGGGAAAATCAGATAGAGTTTCAGCTTTGCTCATACCACACAAGGAATAGCTGTAACATACACTAGGTTCACCAACTTAAACAAAAAGGAGCTGAGAGGACCAAGGAAGGAGTAGGGTAGGAGGAAGAAGCGGGGAGAGGAGTGATATTGTAGGGGTTGGTGAGGGTGAAAGAGGAGTTTAATGGCTGGAGAAGCATGTGCACAAGAGCTGGAGAAGGCATATAGCAAGTCCAGCTATGGAGAAGCAGAGGAGACTGTATACAAGCCGGAGACATTCTACTACTCTATGCTCTGGAGACACTGGTCGACTTCTTGGTGAACACATGCACTATGCACGAGACAGAACGCCAGCAATTAGACTTCCTGGATGTTGTGACTTGAGCTGGCCGCAACCAAGATGAGCCCTACCTTGCTTGGTTTTAGATTTCACCTCAGGCTGTAGCTACATGTTTAGTATAAACACTGTAGAAGTCTGCTTTGGAGTTGGTTTTCTTCTTAAGCATTTAATAACCCTTAGTTTGTTCCAAAACCAATATTGGGCCCATTTTGTGGAAGGCACATACATCTGAAGGGGAGGGGGACCTTAGGATGCTATCACAGAACACCATGCTGAGAGTCAGGGAAAAGGTGCTGCTGTCTTGTGTCATCCTGAAATTGGTGTCTAACCAAGAGAAATAACTGCTTGCAGATAGCCTGGGGCTGAGGCTCAATCTGTTTTCACTATAGAAAAGCGAAGTCAACAGCTTCCTGACTCCTCTACAGCTGGCGGCTGAGCATCCAGCTGCTCTGGGCAAATCTCACATTCTTTCCAAAAAGACCCTAGTAGACAGGATGTATGAGGTGGTCTAAGAAGCATGCTGAGCAATGTGCAATGTGCGCTGAAGTCACAAGACAGAGCTTTCTAGCCCTGGTTGAATAGTTTCTGGGGAGGATTGGACAACTATCCCCAATACTTTATCTTGGACACAAATGCTCAAAGCCCCGGATGGAATAAAAAGTGAAATGGCTCTTTCCTTTTATAGTCTCTAGCAAAAGGTCACAATTACACTAAGGTTTGATAACGAGAAGACACACAGGGCTGCTCCATACCAAGCACTCTTCTGTATGGATGCAGACACAGAAGTAGCATCAAACATTGCCAGCGTTTCAGGGGATGGAAAACTGAGACAACATGAATGAGCAAAACGGACTCAGTTACTCATCTGCTAAGTTCCTTGATGTTGTAACACTGAAGAAAATCGCTTTTCACGTAGCTAGCACAGGCAACAGCATCAGCAAAGCCATGTCAGCAGAACAGCGCTTCACAGACCAGGGCTAAGAAGCAGTATGTTAAGACGCTCCTTGTGCTGATGATGCTTAAGAAAGAACCACAACAAATCAGGCAAGTTCCAAGCTCAGGGAAAAGGTGGAAACCATGTTCATGGAACAATAACCCAAAGTCAGGCTGAGCCAAGGAAATTCTGGTAGGACAGATGTTGGAGGCCAGTGGGTAGGAGACGTGGGCTATCATACTCACAGTGAATTGGGCCGAGTAGGCTTGACTACATCCAGGTTTGAGTCGCTGGAATTCATATTGGGCTGCAGGCTGCTGCTAGAGTTAACGATGCTGTTTGCACTCGAAGAGACTGATTCCAAACTGGAGTTGATGATGCTGTTCCTCTGCTCCTCTGAGAGAAAAATGACAAAAAGGCCCATATGAATGTTAATAGAATAGGGAGACGTTGCTCCCATACATACACCAATTTACAACTATGGAGACTAACTTGAAATATCTGATGCTTTGAAAAAGCACAGAGGAGCTGGGCACAGTAGCATGTGCTTGTATTCTTAATATTCAGCACGTAGAGGCAGGAGAATTAGGAGCTCAGTGCCAACTTGGCAAAAATAAGTCAACCATACAATAAAAAAATGGGTCATAGGAAAGGATACAGTTTGAGAGTGGCAATGTTGGGGGGGGGGTTGATCTTTGCTTTAAAACAAAGGCTCTTTCTCATGTTGAAGGGATGTAACCCCACCTTTAGTATAAGTCGGGCTCTTTCCTTCTAAGACACTAACATATCACTTCATCTTAACTTGTGCCTTCTTTTGATTCACAGATGATGAGGACACAGAGAGGCCCTCATAGACTCCTTGCCACACTTTCTTCTAAAACTCCTGCCTCGAACATTGCCTGACTGCTTAGGTCAAATCTACAGTGCGTCAACACAGAATATCAATTTGGTCATCAATTTCCAGGCTAACTTGCTGGCTACACCCTAGAAACATCGGTCTATTTCTGGAGTCACACATCTGCGGTTTAGCTTCAAGGTAACTCAAGGTAATAAACGGAGATGGAAGAGCTGCACAACTGTCTGCCAATGCAATACAAAAAACTGAACCCCCAGTCCAAGCCATACACTCATATGTGGAAATTACTAATTATTACCAACTCAGAAAATGGGAACCCGAAGTATCTCCAAAAGTTTGCCTGTGACTGGCAACGTGACCTCAGGGACATCTATTCCATGAGAACTCAGATTCTTCCTCAGCTTGAGGCTTTGTTATTTTTATTTTGTGTTTATGGTTGCTTTACCTATATGTGAGCCTGTGCCTCACATGCACGCCCTGAGAGATTCCTCCAATCGCACGTGTGTGCTTGGTATTGAACCCAGGCTCTCAATGAGAACAGCCCATGCTTGTAACCACTGAACAGTTGCTGCAGCCCCGGATGTGGATAAATCTGTGAAATGGGGAGAGTGAGGACCGCCCTGAATAGCTCATGGGCTGTCCTGGGGATCAAGCGGGATCATACGCAGGAATGTGTTTTATAAACATTGGAATACTGCTCAAAGAGAAGAACTTTCTGTTTCTTCTCATCTTAAAAGCCTTGGACACAAGACTTGACAGATGTGGGGGAATGATGCAGCTAAATGGCATGGGGACCATGGTAGGGCAGCATGTGACAGACCGGGAATGTCTGTCCCTTCCCTCATTCTCGAGACACTGGAGTGGAATCAACTGATTCTGCTGGCAATTATTTCATTTGTTGAGAAATAAGTGGGTCAACTCTTCTGGAGCCTTCACATATGAGTTAGAGGCATGCTCTATCTCCAAGGGACAGACAGACATGCTCATTTACAGAGGAACATTTGAACTCAGGTCTCTTTTAGTCAATTAAGACACGAGAGCATAAAAAACCTCTGTCCTTGGGGGCTAGAGAGGTGGCTCAGTGGTGAGGGAAGAGGAGAGGAGGAGAACTAACAGGGCTAGTGAGTAGGGACTTACTACCAAGAAGAAAAAGAACTCCTGCGTCGTCGTCGTATACTGGTGACTACTGAGGAAGCAGATTCGACACCACAGCAGAAGGGGTATAAGCCTCATCACCCCAAAACCACAGAGGAGACAGCTGAGAACTTCTAAGGAGAAAGTTTTCTGATATGCTGATAGTCTTGATAGTAAGTAGGAAGGTGGACAGGAAAGTGAAGATTGCTCCAGAGAAAGGGCAGGGAAGTAAAATCAAAAGCAAACTCGATGTTTCAGTGGTTCTGCCAAAGACACCAAGACAAACTTGAGGGCATTTGGAATAAATTAGGGAATAAAAGGAAAATGACTTAGTCATGCCACTTAAGACAGGAGGCCCCGCCCTCTGTGGGCAAATGAGTACCTGCTCCTGAGAGTGAGGATAAAGGGTAGAAGCCATCCGTCCTCAGGATGAAAAGGAACCACCCTTCACATAGGGAGCTGGACTCTTGAGACCAGCTCTGGCAGCCCCGTCAGAGGCTAGAATTGGGCCATCTAGCTAGATAGAGGAAAGAGGGGGTCATATGCTAGTGGACTTCAAATGAGAGCAGCCACCAGTTATGAGTCACGCTCTCAGGAGTGCTCCTCGGCTGGCCAGAGTTGGTAAGAATGCTCTCCCTCCTCACATTTGTGGTCAGTGAATATCTCTCTGTGTATCAGTCACCAAAAGCCAGAGCACAGGGATGAGGAAATGGGGTAAACTGCCAGCTACAAATATGAATCAGAAATGTGCTGGATGTTTTCATGAAAATCTATTTTAAAGCACTGACAGTAGATATAGACTTGGTCCTTAATGACACAAACTACTGTAAGCATAGGCTATCTGGCTACACAGTATCTATTAAAATGACCTGTGAGGTCAGAGGTCACCTACTTTTCTGATGAATAGTCCATGTATTCTGCACACCAAAGGCTCATGGATAGCCACACATTAAGCAAGAGAATAATATGCAATCGAAATTTCTTCTGCTGGAATGGAGAGAGGTAGTTTTGTGGAACTGAATTTTGCAGGTGCTTCAGGCAGGGACCTTGAAACCAAAGCATTGGAGACTGTGGGCAGCATTTATGTTTTCTGTACAAATCAGGAGCGGAAAACACAAGTATGCAACCAAATCACTGCAACTAAAAATGGAAAGCCACAGAGTAATTTTGGTGATGTTGTACTTGTTCTGGGGTTGCCATGGAAATGAGGAAGCTAAGCTCCTGCACTCTTCATATTTACTAAGTGACTCCAATTCACTCTAATGGCAACTCCATCCAACACAAGGAGGCGGGGTCTGTTTATCACAGAGCCAAGCCAAATGTACAGGTCTTGGCAGGCTTGAACTCGTCTGGCCCTCTGAACACAGAGAACTGAAAGGTAAACATGAAACACAGATCCCTGTCACTTCACAGGACATATCCCCCTCTGCAGCAGCCTGCCAAAATTTGGGCTAACATGTTATTTTTCCACAACATCAAAAAACCCAGAGGACCCATGACTCTGCACAGAGACAAATCTCCCAACCCCACCCTCTTCACACTCAAACATGAGGAGAAAAGGGAGTTACCAGACAGCAGCTTTGCAAAGACCCAGAGTTTTACACAGAGTACAGGGAGGCACAAGCAAAACCCCCAGAGGCATTCTCGTGCTATAGCTGGGAGAGAGGAGCACTCTCCTCTGCTCATTAGAGTTTTGCAATGAAGTCTGCAATGCATCATCTTGACAAGATAGGATGATAATAGCATGGCAGCTTAATGAATTTTGCAATAAAAATGATGAATGCACAGCAGTTTCTGAATTTGCCATCTCTGGGAAACACCCAAGTACATGGGAAGAGCTTAGACCTAGACTTCGTGACTGTGCAGTGCAGATCCTTTTTTGCACTATAGCTTTCATTCCCAGTAACAGAGCAGACCATGCCAGAAGAAAAGCCAAGGTGGTCTGATTTCCTGCTCATTTGGTCAGGCCCTTATGATAAGAATAATGGTATAAACAGTCTGTGCAATATGTTTAAACAGTATCTCGCACAATGGCTGATGCAAACAAGGGTTTGATGAGTGAGAAGGAGTGTAGCCAGTGTATGCTTACACACCTTCTGTGGTGCTCATAATAACTTTTGCTTTTGCAAAAGAAGAAGATGTCAGTAGAGGTGGATTTTGTGGAGGGTAGAGAAGGTACAGTGGCTGGCCTAGAGTGAACTGATTCATAGGAATGAGCCATGGAGGCACACTAGAGAAGCCTGGTCCTGAGGCTCTGTCTTCCCATACTGAAAGCTGCAGAGCCTCCACTTAATGGCTGTGCTGGGAACTGAAGGATCAGAGGTAAGTGGACTCTCCCGATAGCCAACTTTGCTGCCTGCCCTGCTGTGGATGACGCGTAAGAAACTATGTATTACTTATTTTTATATCATGAATCATTACAAATTGGCTTGAGACAGTAAATAGATGATACAATTGGAGAATTCGGTAGTAAGAAAATGTCAATATATAGTAAATAGGCATTCCTCTTCAATAAAGAAAATACATAAAAGCATATGAATATACATACATATACAGAGTCAGACACACGTGCAGAGACACACAGACACACACACAAACACACACACACACACACAGAGTGAAAGAGAGAGAGAGAGAATAGTTGAAAGATACCCCACACTTAATGTTCCATTATCTGCTTCACTCTCGTAATGATAACACACAGATGTAAGCCTATAATATCCTTTGGTCTATTATATCCTTTAGTATATTTAACAACTTATCTAAAACTTTCCTTATCGTCATTTGTCTTCTACACATCAGTTTTAATGGAAACATCAACTGTTTGGTTTTCAGCCACACACAGAAACCACACATAATTAAACAAAGAGCCACATTACACGTTCTGGAGCCTCTGTGACAACAGGAATCCATGTGGACAAACACGCCATCTGCCAAACCAAACACGTGTGTCCAGAGCACTCAGGATCTCCAAAGGCAACCTGAGAAATGACACAGGCTGCAGCTTTGACTACTCAGAGAAAGACATTACATAAGCCTCTCAACTGTGTGAATTCCCAGCCATTTTTTTTTTCAACAAGGAAGACATAGATGAGAAATACATAAGCTAAATTCTTAGTTTCTCACTGAGCCCGTCTGGGAGAAGGTCCAGGATGTATTAGCTGAACTAAAAGAATTAATCAGAGCTATAATCCCAGCAACTAGTTAACATGATCCATATGAAACAATGCCCAAGAATCCATTCCTATCTCTAACCACCCCAACAACTCGAACAACATCTGCCAAGGTTTCTAGTGTGTTTGTACTTGAGCATTAAGGGAGCTGCTTCTGGAAGCAGGGCAGCCACATTTCCCATGCTGGAGGCCTCTCCTTTGGAATCTGCAGGACCAGAAGGGAACTATATTCCTTTGCAATGGTACAGTGACACTGTGGCCTGGTGATAATTATCATAATCACAGACAACAGTTATTAGGTGCTTACTGTGTTCTAGGCCTCATGTCAAGAACTTTACAGGCACCAGCTCATTTAATTATGGTAATTAGCCTCCAGGACAGCCATTATTAACAATCAATTTTACAGATGAGAAATAGAAGTACAGAAAGGCAGAGTACTGTCCTCCAGGTGTCAGAACTACTCACCCTGACTATAGGGCCTCTCCTCCCAGTCACCATGCCAGCCCCTTTAACTCCCTTCCAGGAAGCCCAAAGGGTCGCCTGGTAATGACAAAGCATCAGCACTGTTTTTGGTCTACCTTGAGCTACTGTAGCAACCAGAGTCTGGATCTCCTGCCTCTAACAGTGCTGGAGAAGATGAATTATCCATAATGTTACTAGGCTCCATACAATGTAACGCACACCAATGTCTAGGAACCATTGTTCCAAGAAGCTCACTTCAACATCTTTGTGTAAATACTAAAAACTGGGGAGAAGATCACTCTTTGTTGTAAATCTGTAGCCTCCTGGAAGAAATCATAGAGGTGCTCCAGGCTCTCTCTGGTGCTTTTGGCTCTACTTTCTATAGCTGTCCTGAAAAAAGTATAGCTTGGTGTTACTACCCTTCACTCAGATATACCAGTTCTCTGTTTCTGCTGTGCAGTGACCAATGTGGAGACCTGGGGGTTAAACAGTAATCCCCCTTGTTTTCCTCCGTCTGGTAGCACAGTTGTAAAACCTCCTTCCATCTGTTCAGAGGCGGTCACAGATGAGAGCACCTTGGCCCAGTATGTTAAAACCATCACTAAATGCTCACTGCTTTTAGCAGTGCTAGTGGGACTGGGTCACAAGGGAAGGCTGCCACCTGGCTATAGATTGTCAGTTTGCATATTAAAGAACTCATTCAATATGGCTCAACTGCCCCTGAAGTATCCCTGGAAGCTAGCACAGATGGCTTTTACTGCTTCTGGATCTCAGCTTAGCAAGGTTTTTCACTTCTATGGCTCAAAAACTGATGAAGGTCCCCTTGCAATGATAAACTGGCGTAGCAAAGGGAGGACATCTGGGTGACAAACTCTAGCTCTCTGCTTAAAGTCTCCAGTCTCAGTTTATCTGCCTATAAATTGCAGCTCAGTGTCTACCTCATAGGATTACCACTTAGGGGGATGAGAAGAAATAATGATGGGCTTAGAACATGACTTGAGCTATAATTGCTTTTATCATTGTTACTGAGTGAGCCTCAGATAGAGTTTGGTCTCAAGGGTTCTTTATTAAATGTTCCATTTATTCTTCCATACTGGATCCCCAGTCTAATGCAATTTAACTTCCAGATTCATGAGAAGAACTGCAAATACTTGTTCTTCCAGACCAGGGCATAACAACTATTCCTAACCAAACAAATCATGTCTCCAGGATTCACTCCACACACTGAAACTGGAAACCTGGGTCATGAATGATTACTAGTGTAGCTTTGGGGAGCAGTGATTGGGTACACAATTCTTACTTTGATTTTATTTTACTGGATAACCCTGAGTGCAACATTGAAATACACATCTTATTTCCCTCTAGCTGGAAAATAGGGCCATTGCCTTTGCCCAGATTGGGAACCTCAATCCCTCCAGTATCTTTCTCAAAATTCCCCTTTCAGAAAACACTCCTTGACCAACCACAGACCACTCTGCTAGCTAGTCCTTCTCCTCCTCACTACAACGACATCCAGTGGCTTTCTGATGGTTTGTATGTGTTGTAGAAACAGCTTCTAAATCTCACCACACCCTTCGTTCCGGAGCTTTCATCTCAGTCTATTCCCATGTCATCCCTAGCCCCACTTCTACCATGTACTGCCTAAGCCTTCAGACTGACCCAATTCTCCACCTACATCAGAGCAGTAGAAACTTCCTGGCTTCTCATCCTGCAAAGATGCCACTGTCATAAATGTAGCTTCACATTTAGGATAAAGAAAACTCAAGTTGGAAAAGACTTTACTCATTCCAAAAATGGAGGCCCTAAGCCACCTGTGGGTGGGGTGGGTAGATGTGTCATTGGTCCACTCATGCAAAAGGAAAAACTCCTCCTGGAAAGTGAGATGCATGTCTATGAGTTCCGTCTAGCACTCAGGACAGTTCTCTGCATCAGAAGTGAAGATGCAAAGGCAGGACCAGGCCTATGAACTCTTAATGTGACCTTCAAAACTGTCCTTTCAGTAAAGGAGGCCAGTGATGATGACGCAAGGCCTCATACACTGGTACAGATTTACCTCTAAGATTAAGAAACTGGGTCTCAACTTCTGTAGACCAAGACCCTTAAAGAGGGGTGATGAACTACTGAACATAACAACTGGAACCTCAGAAGATGGTTCCTAAATCTTCCTGCCAAGCATCTCACCTGCAGACAGCAGAAGGGCTGCCCAACTGCTATCAAACTGCAGGTGCTGCAGAGAAGAAATGGGAGCATAACAGGTCTCCAAAGAGATCAGAGACACAAACAGACAAAAGAGGAGATGCACTTCCCCATTTAGGACTTGTCCAGTGTGAAACAAAGGAGAGGTATGCATGCATATGCACATACTGTATGTTCATGTTCACCTAGCACAAGCCTTCAAACAGCATAAGCTCTGTGACAGACAGGTGTCATAACAAATCATATGTCAGATGAACAGTGAGTGTCCACTCTCAACATCTGAGCTCAATTCTAGCCAAGTGCACAAATTAGGAGGGAAGACTGGAGTGGATCAAAACTGAGAGGGAGTCAGGTCTGTAGACTTGGTTTTTCCCCCGAAGGTGGTCCACAAGTAATTCTGAGATAGAACAAGGACAAATACTTTTAACTTAGTAGCTAGGAACTTATCTTACTGTATAGCACAGGATAATGTAATGTGTACATCAAAATTCATGTGTTCAGACACTTCAGATATCAAAGTTGAGACTGTGCAAACAAGTGAGTTGCTTTAAAATCAATTTAAAATGTGTTAAACAAGCAGCACACACAAATAATGTGGTTGTGGCCCACATAGTAAGAGGAGGTTGGTGTACATGGTTGACATTTGGGAGGCACTGAGCTAGGTTTGTGAGGAGGCCTAACTTGAAAGATGTCATTCTATGGAAATACACAAATTGCTTTCATGGATTGCTGGTATACTCCTGACCTGTGCCTTCGCTCCACAGGTTGCTTTGACAAAGTGTTCTGCCTTTGTCAATAAACTGAACAAAAAAGAGGGTGAAGTGTACGAAAACTATAGTGCACTGTCAACTACTGGTGACAGCGACAACAAAACCCAATCACATCAAAGCTTCCCATCTCCTGGCCCACAGCTCCTTGTACCTTCCACTCCAAAGCCCCTGCTTAGCTTTCCACAGCAGCCTGGGACCATTGTATTTCTCAAAAGAAAGTAAACGCCCAAAATGCATTTATTTACTATAAAATACAGATAGCTTTACATTAACATACACCACCCAAACAACACATACACAGAGACACAGATACACACATATACATGTACATGCAGAGTTTTCTATTGAAATGTCTTTTATAAGAAGCTAGGCCCTCTGCTAAAATCCAAGCAGCTGGAGATTGAAATCCTATTTCCTGTCACTGGGAGGAAGCTATATTGCTTCATCATCTGCACCCAGGACACAGCAGCCTGTTCTACGGCTTAGATAGGCCTACTTTCATACCTCCTTAACTTTCGGCTTCTGCTTCCTGTGATAAACACTAATCTCAGGCAAAGATCTAATTGATTTCTGTCTCTCCTCCTCTCAGTGCTGTAAAGTGTGCTTCAGGACCAGGTCCAGTGCTGCTGCTGCTCTAGGCTGATCACAGCCCAGCACTACCTGAAGCCTGGGGAAAATGACCAACACAGCCTGCCTTGTCCCCATCTGCACTGCACACTGCTTAGCAGGAAACCTTACGTGACCGGGCGCTCCTAGAAACCTGAGAAGCACATTACCCTGTAGCCTGATGCCTTATTCCCTCAGCAGATGGGGATGAGGTCAGTCCTGTTCCAAGTGTTCCCTGGTACACACAGAGGAGCCCAAGTTCTGATCAGACTATGGAGAGAATGCTGCCCCCACCCCAACCCACACCAGATGTTCAAGAACATGGGCTATGGTTAGAAGGGAAGCCAATGTCAGGGCACAGTCCAACATGTCCATGGCCTAGGAACCCTTTTAGGAACTGACATGAAGGAACTGATCTGAGTAGACATGAACACATTTAAATATAAGAATGGTAACAGTAGCTTTACTTATGAAAGCAAAGTATTTGATGCAATCCAAATGGTGCTACCTCCCAAGGTGTGGCCTTACTATGGGAAATCAAAACATCTTAAAATGAAATGAGGTTTTGAGGGCAGAAAAGGTTTGATTTTAGGAAGGTTATGGTAAGGAAGAGGCTTCCACTTTTTAATGTAAAAGGATATAAACCTTGAGAGAGAACAACATGTCACAATGCAGATATGAGCCTGTTCCTTCCAAGGTAAAGGGGTTGCTGTCTTCTCTGTGCCTCTGCTCATATAGATCAGTCTTCACAATCATAGGAGTTATCGTCACCATCCAAGTGTCCACTGAAGAAGACCAATCCTGCCACTGGCACACCCGACACGTGTTAATTTTCACAGTAGCCCTAGGCTGTCCAGCAGAGCTCAAAGCCTCAGTTCCTACCCTGCACATCTCTGCTTACAGAACAGGTCCAGTTCCTGATCTCTGCAACAATCAGAGATTGTGGCAAACTGCTATCCCTAACTGCCAAGAATCCAAGACAGAAGCTCACCAAAATTCATCCACAGTCATCCATGGTGGCAGATTTCCCATTGGGGCAGTCTGGAGCTTTCTGCCAGGACATTGTATGGCCACCCTTGGTACACACTTCTCTATGAACATCACTGTTGGAAGCACGGCACTAATTCTCTCACTCAAGCATGAGCTTCTTACACACAAGGCCTTCTTCTCACATCCCTAGACCATGAAGGCACCACGGGTTCTTGCCCAGACAGCTTTCTTATCAATGCAATCAGGCAGGACACAAGAAGACAGAGTCTTCAAAACACCAAAGGCCAGCAGCACACAGTAAGGCTAATGATGCCCACAGCAAGCCATGGAGGTAACGGGGATGTCTCCAAATACTACCCTGTCCCTGGCTAGTAGAGACTCACGTTTTTCTGTTGATGGAACAGCATGGAAGAGCGTCAGGGGCCTCTCGCTGCAGGATGGGGCTTGGAGTCGCTGCTTTTCTTCCGGGACAGGTGTAGCTGGGCGTTGGTGAGGGGCACATCAGGCACAGTGTTGAATATCTGCACATCAGGGTGACAAAAATTACATAGTTCTATGAGCTAGGAAGAAAGCTAAGGCCTGCATCATTATGACCAGGAGCTTAGTGGTGACTTAGAACAGGGAAGAAAAGCTGGGAAAGGCCTCCAGCATTTATTGGCCTCCACAGAGACACTTCTAGGAAGCAGCTTTGGGCACTTTCTCTAGGAACTGATCCTAGAGTTCAAGTCTCCTTTCTGATATATGCAAGGGACTAGAAAGAAACCGAGATAATCTAAACCACTGTCTGCTAACAGCGAAGGTGCTTTACTACCTTGGTCCAAATGCCCTTCCTTTCTTCACTGTGTCTCATCCCCAGTTATTTACAACTGCTTCACAATTTTATTTCAGACCATAAAACATATTTAAATTATGTTCCCAAACTGACACAGAACAGGGAACATTTTTCCTCCTCACCAACTATCCTCAGAGAATACAACCTTATTCCTTTATCAGCTCCATGTTAACTGTGAAGATGAGCTTTATCATATTTCAAAGAACAGAGGTGGGTGACTGATACACACACACACACACACACACACACATGCATGTGCATACATGTACCAATTTGGAAAATGTACAAAAGTCTAAAATATAAACTCCTCACAGTTCTCTTATTTGCAGATTATAACTTTTAAGGTTTTGTATCCTTATATGTTTGTAAAAATCATTTTGTTGTTATTACTTAAGACCACGTGGAGTAGCTACTCTTTTAATTGTTATGACAAATACCAGGCAGGAATCAACTTAAAGGAGTTTTATTTATGATATAAGGGTACAGTCTATTTCAATATAGATGTGAGTTAAGGATGTAGTCTATCATAGTGTGGATGAGAGGTAAGGGTGCCATCTATCACAGTGTGAACCTGAGCTAAGGGTGCCATCTATCAAGGTGTGGGCATGATTAAGGATGATGTCTATCATGGTGTGAACCTGAAGTAAGGGTGCTATCTATCACGGTGTGAACCCGAGGTAAGGGTGCCATCTATCACAGAGAGAACTTGAGCTAAGGGTACCATTTATCATGGTGTGGGCATGATTAAGGATGATGTCTATCAAGGTGTGAACCTGAAGTAAGGGTGCTATCTATCACAGTGAATACCTGAGGTAAGGGTACTATCTATCATAGTGTGGATATGAGGTAAGGAAGCCATCTATCACAATTTGGAAGTCATGTTGGAGGGAGCAGCCCACAGCTGTGGCAGCAGGAGCACAAGGCTGCTTGCTTACATCTCAATGGATCAGAAATCTGAAACAGAGACTAGAGAAAATGGGCGTGGCTATTATCCTCAAAATCTGCTCTCCATGACCACTTCTTCCAGATAAGCTCCACATCCCAAAAGTTCTATGAACTCTCCAAATAAGAGTTTCAAATGCAAGCCTTTGGGGAACATTGCACACTGAATTCACATCTATGTAAGAGAGAGACTAAAACCTTTCCAACTCTTCCTTGCATTACTATAGGATTTCTTTAGCACTGTGGCCAGCACATACACAGTGCTTACCATCCGTAAGTAGCAGCCACTTACTGTGGTTCCTGGGATGCCAGGCATAGCAATCTGTGCTTTATAAGCAGCTCACTCACAGTTCTCAGCAATTCTGCATAGCTTCTAATGTCCCAGCATTTTACAAAGAGCCAAAGCATACAAAAATGAGGCTGTCACAGTTATAATTACAGAAGACAACACAGGCTCCCCTCTCTTAGATGCCTCTGTAAATGCATATGATAATAACACTCATTCTTTTTGAACACCCACTTTGCAGAGGAACCCTAAGTGTAGCAGTGAATGAAATAATTGTGTTCCCTGGGGTTAGAGAATTTACAATCCAGTAGCTGTGATTTACTAAGTATTTGCCACACCAGGCATGGAGCTGAGTGCTTTGTATGAATTCTCGTTAATGCTAAACACACTTTTCCACAGCTGAGATTATATCCTTTATATAGTTTTATATCCTACTTATCTCGTGGAACATTATATTACAGCATTCAAAGATGATTCTTACGGGTTACATAACCACCTCAACTTTACTGAGATACTAAAACTGACTGATCCTTTTGTTATAACCTCTTACACTGTGACATTAGCCTTCTGGATGTCCTCTTTCCAGCAGTCAGAGTTGTAGGAGGACAGTGGTGGCCATCTCCATCCCCTTCACTTATGGCTGGCTTTAAGTATCCCATAATTGTTCTTGCAGTCCTCTTCTTTGTGTATATATTTTAAAGCAATGTCCAAAGCTGATATGCAGAAAGCTAAGTCACAAGAATTATGAGAGTTTCAGCTGGAACAGCTGTTCTCTCAGGGATGGCAGATCCTTGGCTCTGATGATGCCAGCCAGCTGGTTAAGGCAGTCTCACTCCCAAACACAGCTGTCGGGAAGGAAGGCCACACTGTTACATTTTCTCTGTTATACTCAAACTTGAAACAGGATAAACTGAGTAACTGTATAGAGTTGAGGTCAACTGGGGCAAGGTTAGGAAGAGGAAAAGAAACTTTCATTTCCAGAGCAGCCCCTAGTAATAAAGCTGACTGACTAGCGCTATTCACTTCTGCAATCCCTTGGAGCCTTTATAATGTAACAAAAATGGAGGGACTGTGGTTACTGTTGAGCCCAAGAGCTGCAACCTCTAAGAAGCACTCCTTCCCTCGTCCTCAACCCATGCTGAGCCTCAGCCACTCTATGGTTGACATATTAGTGAGCACTCTCTTTGACAGTTTAAAACGGCTCCTAGATATATGTGCTTGTGCCAGCTGAGCTCTGAGCTGGGCATCTCACCTGACTCCTCCCCAACCTGAAGGTCAACATAGTATAGGACACAGCATTATAAGAGCCATCTCTGATCCTACTCTGTGGTTGAGTCCAGGGACCTGAAGCCCTGGGGTTGCAGCAGCCATTCAATCAGTTCATCCTCTCCAGCCAAACTTCACGTGAAGCAACTGCCCCAATCCCGTGAGAATGGATTGTTAGCAAGTAATAGCATCTCTTAGAATTCTTTTGCCTCTGGCCCAGTACCTTCAGCAATCCCTGCTGAGAGCATCTAGTAATGAATACAGAGTTAGGGACAGGCCAGGTCCTAGTAGCCTCCCATGACTCTTTGCCTCTGGCATTCAGATATTATCTATCTTCTTAATGAAGGAAGATATATCCACTATCCATTATAGTACAATGGGAGAAGATGGCAGGTTGTATTTTAACTTCATTTGTCAATAACAAAGAGAACATCTATTCTTTCTAATAACTGGCAGATGTTCATTTAGACATGGACTAAGTTTTGAGTAAGACACATATTTATATAGATGTATGAAAGACTGCCCCACAAACACAGTAGGAAGTGACATAGGAGCACATGAAGGAGAATGTCTCTCAGCTCATTTGTTATTTTCCTGTAAAGCTACGTAAGCAGACCACAATCAGCTCTACAAGGGAATTTTTACCATGAGTAGGCACTACAGACCCAAAGACCAGTTCTATAGGTCTGATTATGAGCCAGGTACAGGTGTCTAGAGAACTCTGTTAAGCTGTCCTTGGGATTAAATACAATATAATATGCAAAGAGCACACTGCAAAATCTAAAGTGCTAGGCACAGGACCAACAGGTTATTATTATAGTGTTTTTTTTCCTAAATGCAAAGGCACCATTGTAAATGAAGCCACCTTGACACAAACAGACAGCAAGGGGTTGTCATGGTGGTATAGGACTAATCTGGATACCCAGGAGGTAAAAGCAGGAGGTTTGCTTTGCAAGTTCAAATCAAGGCTGGGCTATATCCTGAGTTCAAAACCTGGGATACATAGCAAGAATGTGGAAGTTACTGTCCACATGGCTGCTGCTCATTTTGAACACTTCAGTACATGCCAGTTGATTTTCCAGCTACCTTGTGGCTATGCCAAGGGTTTGTCTGTGCTAGAAGTTTAAACTGGAATTCTCATGAGTCTGAATTACACAGCTCTGTTGGCTACTCCAATTCTATTGCACAAATGAAGTTTTCTTCGGGTCATGAAGAAAGCTGCTGTACAAAGGACCCTGTAATCTACAAGCATTAACTCATACAATCTACAAGGTCTACCACGTGATGGGAACAATGTACTCATTTCACAGAGACTTTCCAAATTAGCACAAAGAGGAAAGCTTTATTCTGTGCCCCAAGTGTCTTGCTCATACTCTCTGACTTACAAACTAATTCCAACGTAATCAGGAATGCCTTACACATAAAAGCTAGGAAGACTGTGACCCTGCCAGGAGCCACAAGAGAATAAAATTATAAAATGAAAATAAAACTGCGAGGAACCTTTCCAAGTATCCCCAATTTCAAGTTCTCTATGAGTAGAATTAACACATCCATAAACGCCAGGCTCCTTTTATCTCTATAAGCCAGGCAGGACAGTGTCAGGGCTGGCCTCTGCCGTCAGCCAGCCTTGGGTGAGCTCTGGGTCTTGACGCACACTCACACACCACCACCAGACCTTACTGTCCGTGATAGCTACCGTACTGCCATATCACTATATCAAACGTAGGACGGGAATTTAAAGGACTTCAATGTGTAAAAAGCAAACGAGCTTTGAAGCTAGAGGGACCTGAAGTTAGATCCTGCCTTTGTCACCTACTAGCTGTATTATGTCAGACAAAGTCTTAAACCCCTTGGAACCCATTTCCCTTATAAAGATGGACATATAACACTTGCCTTGCACAACTTTTGAAAAGACAAAGAATATAAAATGAGTAAACATTACACTGGTAGAGCACAGGCAGGAAGCATTGTAGTGTAAATGTTAGCAACCTAAAACCCACTGAGTGTTGTTATGCTGTTATATTTACATGCCTTAAAAGGCATGAATTATTCCCTTCACAGTAACTCTACTGGGGAGATGCAGTTACTGACATCTTGTAGAGGAGGAAACTGAGTCCCACAAAAATCAACTGATTTGTCCAAGGTCACACAGCTAGACAAAGACCTAGACAGCCCGACTGACTAAGGCCTAGCTAGCTAGGTTTTCTTGTATGTTGTGAGAGACAGATGACAGAGCATCAAGATCACAAGCTCTGTGGGCTGGCTGATTAGATTTTAGGCTTTTGATATGTCTGTGCCCTTGAGCAAATTATATAAGTGTCTGACCTCCAAATGTCTCAACCACAAAAAGGCCCAGGACCACAGTGAGGGCTAAGGCATCTAGTGGTTTGGCCTTTGCTGTGCAAAAGATATTTTTGTATTTAAGAGAGAGACAGACAGACAGAGACAAAGAGACAAAGAGACAGAGAGACTGAAAGACAGAAACATAAAGTATAAGAATAAGAAGGAAATAAACAGATCTTGAAAATGAATTACTTATGGTCAAGACACGAGAATTCAATCGGTAAGTGTAAATTTAATTACATTCCTTATAAACTATCAGCCTTACCTACCTGTAGCAATGTTAGTATTGATGGTCTTTTTCCCCTGTGTGACTTACAAAGCTTAGGGGTTTAGGGCTCTTTTCAGGCCCATCTTGATGCTGTGGAGCCCTGACACTTGCGGAATTTGTTCTTAGCTGTGTTGCTCACACATTTTTACACCTTTGCTAATCCTGGCTGTCACATGCTCTTGCAATTTAAAAGGATTAGGAGTCTCTCTGTAAACTGTGCCCTGTATTCTTTATTATGTGTTGTGGTTTTTATAGGAGGAAAATCAGGTCATGATGAAGAGCTTCTGAGTCTATAGCTGACTCAGTAAATCACTCTCCAGCCTTGGTGATCACAATGTAGAATAGCAGCCTAGCTGACAGCTGACACTGGGAACTGCTCTTGAGACACAAATTCATCAGGGTCTCAAGTAACACTAGAGTAGATGAGGAATACTCGCCTTGGGAAGGGAGGGCCACAGCTCCTCTGCTCACTGGATCTGCTGAAGCACAGGGTAGGTGGAGCCTGAAGCCCAGCAACTTCAAGCCTGTGACTCAGGCAAGCCACTGCAGGGCTTCTTTGCCATTAACTGTGAAGAAGTCAAACCAGAGGCTATAGCTAGAGAGGTTTTGAAGGGACAGTTGGAAATCCTAAACCCTGCTGCTATCAGCATTTGGGAGTAGGGCAGAGATCAATAATTTGGAAAGTAGTTTGGGGAATTTTACTTAAAATCTTTAAAAAGGAACCATTATCTTTAGTAACTAAAGACACATACATACAGGGAGTGTGTGTGTGTGTGTGTGTGTGTGTGTGTGTGTGTGTGTGCTGTGATTTTCCCTATCTCCAGAAAGAGCCTAATTTCCTACTATCTCTGCTAACAGAAAAGAATTACATAAAATGCACCATCAAACCATAGTCCCAGTTGAGGGATATTAAAAAGCTTTGCAATATAAATAACTGTTAGTTTACCTAGAGTTAAATAGCAGTAACTATGTACTCAAACTGACAAATTCACTACATTAATAGAGTATTCTACAAAGCAGTTGCTGTTAGGAAGGAAAATGTTATATGGACCAAGAAAAAGCACTGTGTTCTAAGGTACAGGTCCATCTGCCTTGCTTCCTCAGGTTTACAAAGACAGGATCCAAATGAACAGCAGGATGGTTGCAGTGAATCTGGGCACATGTTATCATTATTAGTGGTGATTTTGCATACCAACAAATGTCAAATATTAAGAAAATGAAAAGCAAATGCCAAAACCTGCCAGTTGCATATTAACCAACTGCATATTAATTAATATACAATTTGTGTATAAAGTCAAAGAAGAGTGCAATAAATTCGGTGCCATCAACATTTTTTTTTTTGCAAGGACAAATGAAGGCCCAAATTGCACTGACTGACTGGAGGGTGACTATTATCTCACTGAGGATACGAGCTGCACCGAACTGGGCTTTTACCTTGTGTATTCAGTAAGGTCATCTATGGTTGCTAGCTCATCTCTGGCACATGAGATCAAGAGTTGACATATATTAAAAAGGATATACTTCTGACAGTTGGTAGTTAAAGATCTACTGTCACTTCTTACAGATGAGGACAGCACCACACAGCTCACAGGCATGTGTACACAGAGGCATCCTCCTATTTCTCCAGAAACCTTCTCCAGAGCCACAGCCAAAAGAAATGCCATAAACTGTCACAGAACCCAAGGAATCTATCTCCTATTGTATGTTAGAACTGAACAGTGCACTGTAACCAATACAAGCAGCCCGAAGCACGGTGGGAAGGCCACGTGTTTTCCTGACATGTGTGTGTCTGTTCTTCCTCAGCAGCTACAACTTTAAAAGCCATCAACACATTACCCCTTAGAAAGGGATTAGAGGGAAAACTCTGTAAGAAATTGCTAAATTTCTCTAACTTTGGGATATTTCAGATGATAGCAATAATATTTTATTTTTTACTTCTAACTAGAAACATGAATATTATGTTTACTATAATCCTAAGTATTTGTGTACTTGATAGTTTAAGCCTTCAGGTTAAACTGTGAGATGGGGAGGACTCTACTCATATAGAATTGGAAATTTTAAAGAAGTAACCATTAATGTAAAGTAAACACGTTGAGCTTTCAATTCAAACACTTTCAATTCTGTTCTTCTCTAGTGGCCACAGAATGCCAGTGAAGATCCAGGCATACAGACCCTTGTGGAAAATTATTTTCAGGCATTTGAGGAGAATACCTATTGATTTCCACACTGGCTGCACCAGTGTGTAAGTCTATTGGCACTATGTAGCGGTGTCTCTTCTCCACATTTCCCAGCATTTCTTGTCATTTATCTTTTTCATGACAACCATTCTGGCTTACTGAGATGCAATCTCAAACTAGTCTTAATTTGCATTTTCCTGATGGAAAAAGATGCTGAACATTTTCTTGAACGCTGCTAGGAAAATTAAATGAGATGGCAGCTATGCGACTGCTTAGACAGCATCTCGTGAACACGTCGTAAGTGAAAGCTATTTTTATCAAGTTATGTTTCTGGACGGTATTTACTAAAACTATCCATCGGTTCAACTGAATAAAAAAATCAGTATGTATTACCAACATGGATCATGGAAAGCTCAAGGATCCTCAAACATTACTGTATCTTGTACATTTTTCTGCTCTACCTTTTCTTATTCAGGGACATTTGCTTCCTAATAACTTTTCAGAATACTGTCTCCCTCCCAGATTAGCTGGAACAAAGACTCTAGACCTTTGAGACCCACTACTTGTATGGCTCCTATGCTTTCCCTAGCCAGTCTGAAGGTGTATCACTAAGACTCCTATGAAGGGCAGAGGAAGGTTCTCAGTAAACAGAAAGAAGGAAGTTTCTACAGTCACAGGCACTGTCTGGAACATGTGTAGACTGTACTAGCTCATTTTACATTACTAGAGTAAAATATCTGAGGCCAGGTAACTTTCTGAAGAAAGAAACTTAGTCTAGCTCATAGTTCTGTAGGCTTAAGGCCAAGGAACCATATCTGATTGTAGCCTACTTGCAAGTTTAGGTGTAGGGCATTGAAACCTAAGAGACAAAGTGTGTGTATTTAAGAGACAGGAGGAGGGAGAGAGGTATGGAGAGAGGGAGAAGGAGGGGGGAAAGAGAGAAGAGAGAGAGAGAGAGAGAGAGAGAGAGAGAGAGAGAGAGAAGGAGGGCAAAAGGAAAGAGGAAAGGAAGGAGGCGGGAGGGAGGGAGAATTCTTTTGCATTCTAATCACTCTCTTACAAAGCCATTAGTATTTAATCAGGGGCTCAGTCTGAATGCCAACATCAAAGAGGTTGGAAAACTATTAGTCTGATGAGTAAGTAAATGCCCCAGCCTGGCAGAAGAGGGAGCGCTACAGAAAGAGAAAAGAGAGAAAAGAGAAAGGACTGGGCCTATGACATTCTACATGCAGAGGTCTGGGCAGTCCTCACTGAAGACACTTGACAGTGGTAAAGAAAACATGCCATGTAGTTCTCAAGGTGGAAGAGAGCCCCATTCAGGTGATGGGAACAGCAATTGCTAAGGATTCAAAATATAAGTGTACCTGACATGTCCAAGGAACCACAGAGCTGTCAAAGCAAAGGAGGCAGCAGGAGACATGAGAGAGCAGATAAAGACTGTGTGGGACTCACAGGCTCCTATCAAGAATGGCCTTCCATCCCAGCCATGTGGGGAGTCACTGGATAGCTTAGGTAGTGCACAACTGCTGTCAGCTGACCTGGCATGTCAGAAGTGTCATTTTGGTAGCTGATATCGGAATAAACAGGACTAGGTGGAAATGAGGAGGCAAATTAGGAGGCTCCTGTCAAAATTCAGACCAGGGTGATGGTGGCTTTCATTATTGTTATCAATAATATTGTTGTCTAAAAGGAATGGTCAGAATCTAAATTTGTGTTCCATGAATTTACTCACTCTAGGCAAAGGCTTTATTTAGAAAGGGGAACATGTATTATTATTTTTATTTAAATCAAATTCCAGAGTCATGTCTGTGACAAAGCCACCTGGAGCAATCTGCACAGGCTCTGGGAGGCTTCTCAGGGATTTGTTACTGAGAGTAGGGAGACTGAGCAGGCCGCAAATGATGTTAAAGTATTTCATGATGAATGGGGGGTGGGGGGTGGTCTTGAGACACACAGTTGTACTCGGGAGCTCTTAGTAACTGTGTTCACTTCATCAAGCTAGCCAGAATTCCAGCAAGAATGAGGGAAGGGCTTGAGAGGCCCCACCCATACTGAGGAGCTGCTGGCATTGATGGCAGGAGGAGAAAGATTGGTTATTTTCCTTTAGGACTGTGGCTCCTGGAGGCTTCCTGTGTTCTAGTGGATATAGCTGTGCCCTTGTGCAGGTAGGTAATGACTGACTGGACTAAGCTGGATTTTAAGGGCGAAGGCCATTAAGGTAGTAGAGGGCATATGTGAGGAGTCCAGGAAGAGTTGGAGGGGAAAGCATTTCACACCTTTATACAGCTCTCTAAGAAAAAGATACTTGAACAAATATTTAAAATATTTTAACAAACAATAGACTGGATACTCCAGTGCCTTAAAGGCAAAGATCACAAGCATATATATAAACACATTCAAATGCACACACATAAATACATGCATGAACATGTGTATGAAAACTTGTACTATTTATATAATCAAAATCCAGACAACAGGAAAAATACTTGCAAAACAGATGAGAAAACTTCAGCGTACCTAATAGTAACACGCTCATATAGTTCTAAGATAATCAAGTAAAAAGTAAAACAGTTTTCTAAACTGTGGCTCATAATAGTACCCCTTCTCTGGAAGTCAAAGAGAAACAGCAACAAAGAGTGCTCAGCACAGTCCCTGAGACAGAACAAGGACTCAATGAGACTCCGCCCATCCCCACACCTCTAGAGACACTAAGAGCCACTGCTGTCACCTCCACCAGTACTCTCACATTTATCACCACCACGACCACAGCAATCAGCTACTTCACCATCACCTTTCAAGCACCATTAGCAATGCAAACCTAATCAAGTCTGAAGGTCAGTTCCAATGCAGCCCCCACCCACAGAGCTGAACACCCAACTCTCCCCCACAAGGGCCCACTTCTGCCTCACCTTCTCATGGTTCTCTATTAAGATCTCGATGACAATGTTCTGAAACTTGATGTCCATGATGGCTGCCACTGTTTCTTCCTGAGGTCGCAGCAAGGTGGGTCCAAATACCACGCCAAGGTTTGCCACAGTCATCAGATTCTGCTTGTGATTGTTAGCAACACTGGAAAGGGGAAAGAATAAGTGAGAGATGTCATGTACACCAAGACGGCTCACCTCCATGGGTGCTTCTGACTTTCCTGCCTGCATCTAGAGGAGGCAAGACTCAGGATTCATCCTTTGATGCCATGAATCAAAGAGCCAGTTTTCTTTTGTACCTTCAACTACAGTGTTCACAGATCTCATTCAGTATTCACTTCAGGATATGATTCCCACTTTGCCTAAAACAACCTGCCAATCAGCCAACCAGTCAAGGCCATCTGCCAGGTGATGATGTTTTGCTCATCTAAGTCACTACTCTCTAAGTCCAGGTAACTCCTTATCCATCTGGATTACAACTTCTGTACCTGTCTGCTTCTTAAACCACCAAGGGGTTTTCCCTCTGCATTGTCTCCAATGCAAATCAAGAAGCTCCTGGGTTTATTCATTTGCCAAAATAAGCTCAAAATAGATATAGCTTTCTTTCAAAAAGAAAAAGCTGGTATCTAACCACATCAGGAAATTTGGTACTCTAAACACTAAGTATTAAAGCCCATTTGATTAAACATGAGGCTCGCATTAAGTGAAACATGTGACATCAATAGAAATAAAAAATGCACTACTGTTTATCTGTGTGTTTATACTGCACATACACTCAAAGTTTAAAGAAGGGATGAGGTCAGTAGTAGCCTGGTCAGAGTAATCTGCTAAAATACACATGCATATTTTTAGGCAAACAACTATTCAAAATACATATATCTGGACTCCATTCCTAAGCTATAAACCTCAGTGGTTCATAAGCCCCTTGAATAAAAACTTAGGAATTATTTACTGGCAATAAACAAGTTTATGCCATTCAGCTCTGTTAGAAAATCCTAGAAGATTCCTTAAACATCTACCTGTTGGAAGAAGGAAGCTATTCATTACTAACTTGAATCTAGAAAGAAATCCAGGAAGAGACACTTTCCATAGACTGAAGTCCTCAGTGTTCAGTGCTATGACACTTAGTATCTTTCATGAAAGCCTAGCAATGCCTGCACTGTTTCTCCTGTAGACTTCCATTATGTAGGAGAAAGGATTTCCCCTACTTCAAATGTCTGTTTCTAAACCCAGTCTTTACTGAAATTCTACTTCAAACCAATGTAACATTTGATATACACTTTTGGATATGTACAGTTTTATAGATTTGATGTACACTTATGGATATTCATAGAAGAAACATACCTTCCCCCAATTCCTCTCCATGCTTCTGCTATTTTCCAGCTGTGGGTCACTTGACAAGTAATGTACTTTGTCAAACCTGATGGTGTTGGGTCCCTCCTCTCTTTAAAAGGAGTAGTAAGGGTGGATGTCCCACCCACTTCATGCGTGCGGTTCAGGTTGAATGTGATCACGCATGGGAAGTGTACTGATGAGAATAATTTTCTACCATCCTCCTCCTCTGCTCCCACCTCTCTGCTCTTGCCCATGTCATTCCTTGGCTTAGAATGTTCTTGTTATTTCTGTGCTTGACAAATCTTCTCTGTAAGGCTCGGCTCACATGGTCCCTTGTTTTCTGCACCTGCCCTGGTCTCCTCCTAGTCCTCCATCCCAGACTCGGACAGATGTTCTCACTCATTGATGATGTCTCCACCATGAGAATGAACACAGAGACTGAGGAGCTGAACTCGACAGAGCCAGTGATGAGCAGGATGACACTTAATGAAACTTAAAAGCATGATGGGAACTTCTTGGTAGATGTAAGACTAATATTCTCAGCCAACAGAAATGTCTAATGATTATCAATAATGTGGGGATAATTGTACCTGAACTATCCCAACCTCCCTTTTCAAAGTCTCAGGCTGTGTTCCACTTCTTAGATTTAATTAATGAGTAATAATTACTGAGTAATAATAATCTGATTTGCAGGCCCTGAGGTCCAAAGGCATTTGGAAACAGTACAGTAATTCTGGGCTGGCAACTCTGAATATAAATAGGCTTGAGGCTACCCAAGAAATTCATTTCCCGTTTAATGATCCATTTTATTCTGGAACTTAAAACACATTGATCTAAATCTTGAGAAACTTTTCAGTGACAAGCTTGTACCTTCTCATTGCTACTATTATATCTGCAGAAATAAATTGATCTGTCACTTGATTACTTCGGCTCGCAACTTGGTACAGCTTTGTTCATTACTCCAGAGTGAATTATTAATGACTTGAGATCTCTGTGTGTTCCAGAGAGGAAGGCCTAGACCTCAGCCTCTGCTGGCACCAGCCGTGAATTAGAGTTTGATGGATTTACAGATGTGTGGGAAGCAGGCTGGCAGGGTGCTGGGAAGCCGGTCCAGCGGAAGCCTCGGGACTCATTCATTAGCGAGATACATAAAACACTAAGCCTGCCTTCTGTTCTCTTAATTGTACTGCCTGGGCTCCTTCTTACACAGTTCAGAATGGCATGTTGAATCTTGTCTTAAAATCCACACACATGCTTCTTGTGTGCTGAAGTTTGCATTGACATGTGCCTTTCAGTCCACCGTGTCCACATGGGCTATGAGGTGCCTTCCACAAACACTGCAAGTAGAGCTGTCTTTTTGCAAGCTCACTTTGAGGGTGCAGAGGAGGAGTTCACCTGTGAGGGTAGGGAAGGATGCTCTTGCTCCTTTTGAGACCCTCAGGGAAGTTGCTGGGGAATCTTCCCCCTATGTTCCATGCAAGTGGATTACAGTTAGCATGTGAAGAACAAGTTTCAGTGAAAATGGGCATGCTAGAGGGACTCCTGTCATCTTTGTTTCAAGAGAAATTAGCTAGACAGTCTGGATATGATACCCTTTGGGAGAGAGAAAGGGGGAAATCACTTCCAGATGAAGACTGGGGTTGTAATACAGACAGCATCATGACGGGCAAGACAGTAGCCAACCCCTTTAGAGGCCTATTTAAAAAGGCCCTCATACTGCATAGGGATCACATCTGTTTTCCTCAAGTTAAAATGGGAATTAGGGCTGTGTAAGTGCTGTTTTCTTTATAACCACAGACTGCCACAAAGGCCTCCAAATACCTGTATGCCTAGAGCAGGTTTTACAATCTGGTTGTCTCTGAGGCCTGGGTGCCTATGTCTACTGGACATGATGTGATGGTGGCAGGCAGGTCTACACAGATCCTGTGGCTGTAGTAAGGTTCTAATAACAGCACAGAACCACTGCTGCCTTCCCCACTCCAGCCTCCAGTGCCAACTAATATAGTACCTCAGACCTAAAGGATAATGGAGGCTTTACTAAAGGACCTAGAATGTTTTATGTACATTTGGCTTTTATACTAACTCTAGATTGGTAGTTTGAAACTTTTTGACAATAGAAAATGTTTTCATACAACACACATATATGTGCACAGCATATATATATCCAACAGTAGGTGGGATGCATCTGTTATTTTACATACTCTTTTAAAATTTGCTACATTGATTTTGCAACCCATTTTTGCACCAAGAACTACAATTTGCAAGGAAATAAGTGTGCAAATACCAATTTCTACATAGACAAAAATAAGGCTGAGGGAGATGGTCACCCGATGGTTAATGTCAGAGAAAGAGAGGCTGGATGGAAATCAGGTCATATGGCCTTCTCACAAAGGAAACAGGAATGAAGACACCCACCATATAATATGGGAAGGCTGATGAAGCATAGATAACTAGTCAATCTCTGAGCATGGTATATCAATGTAATAGAGGACAGTTGCTACTATCATGGTGCTAGGGCACAGGAGAGGGTCATAACAGGTAGCAGTTTAAAGGCATACTACAGTAATGTTTAATAGCTGTTTTGTTCTGGGGCAAGGGTAAGTACTTATCTCATTGTATGTGTGTATACATATATATGTATACACACACATATATAAAACTCATGACACATTTAAAATCTATAGCAATGTTCAAGGAACCACAAACTCATTTTCCTTCACTTCCTCATCAGCATCTTTGGTACTACAGACTGAGAAACTCAAAGCTACTTCATGATACCAATAGCTTCATGCCCTAACCTACCTATCAAGCAGCCTAAGTTCATCACCCTGCAAAGCCAACTCTGGGTAGCGCATGCCTACTGCAGTTGCACCAAGCTTGTTCTTTTAAACCAAGTTTCCCATTCCATCCTTCAAGGCACTTCTACACTGACTGCTCCCTTTTTTCAAGTGTTCCAAGACTAAAGCTGGATGATGACCTTGAAGTACCTCCTGTAGAGGATGCAGACAGGTACCAGATAGGCTTAAGGCTAATACTCCTGAAAGTGAGAGAGTGGGCGGGAGCTCGAGCAACAGTAGATATCACCTTAGTTGCTAACACCTTCTTGGGGAAGCCCCAAGGTTGGGCTGAGGATTCACTAGAAATGAAGCTGCTATTTTGTGGTTAACCAGCTAAGTGTTAAGTTTCCAGAGTTGTTAATTTGGTTGCTTTCACCAATTTTGAACCTGTAAATGTGTGTTGTCTGGATACCATTTGGACTTTCTGAGGTGTGACTAGTATGGAGGGTGTTGGGGGACTCTGGCAAGAAGGCCCATCAGTGTCATAAATACAGCTTTTCTGTGCTATCCCCAAAGAAAAGAGTAACAGAAGTAGCTCTAGATGGCTGCTGTGGTCACATTAATTCCCGGGAATGGTTATTTAGTGAATGGCCACACTCCCAGCTTTGAATAATTAATGGAGTATAATTTCTGAAGAGTACTTTTATAGCCCCACTTGCCCTCCATGAGAGTGCTTTCAGACAGGCACTCTATTGGCCACGAGATTATACAGCTGAGGACCCTGGGACACTGAGAAGTGAAGAAGACACTTGTGCTCACACAGCCAGGATGGAGCTAACTCAGTAGAGACTGTCCTGCCACAGCTTTCAGCTGTTCCTGCACAACTAATGACAAGAGGTATCCTTGTTCTTCAGAAACCCCATAAAAATTAATAGAGAGGTGTCACAGAGTCACCCATGGAGAAACAAGGGCTACAATGGAGGGACGGAAAGGAGAAAGGTTGGTCCTTCATCCATGACATAGACTGCTGAGCTGAAACAGGAAGGAAGGGAATGACCATGTGACTACCTCCAAAAGTCTGAAAGCAGTATCAGACTACACCACTTCTTCCCCTTCCTACCATACATATGGCTGTCTACTTGGTAAAATGACAAACTGACCCTTGAATATGACAGAATAGTATTTATAGCTGGCTGGCACAGCCAGAGAGCTGCTTTCTAATGGTGTAAGAATAAAGTCATCAGGTATATAAATTAAAAGGAAGGGGTCTGGCAAAATGGTTTTTATAGCCCCAGACCAATAAAATGATAGCTAAGGGATGCCAACTCAAGCTACTCTCTTTCCTCCGAGATGTTTCAAGGCTCAATGAGTATGAATAACTTGCCCCTGCTTCTGGTGGCATAAGTGGCCATGCTTCTGGATGGATACAGACGCCTGCTGAGATGTTCCTATTGGCCAGAATGACATATGTCAACTTTGGGCCCACTTGCAGAGACCCAGTTGATCTTAAACATTCTTTAGAGAAACAGAAGAGAGCTGTGGGGGAAACAGAGATGAGCGGCTCTGTGCACACAGTCTGCACCCGAAGCAGAGGTCTTCTGAGGACCAGGTACACAACTAGCTCCATTTCTACTCAGCTCACCCTGAACTCTCTTTAAATCCACCAAAGGTCCCCTGGCTATTTTAAACTTCAAGCTGAAAGCTGTTGGCAGGCAGTGTGGTGGTTTCTCAAAAATCGCACACAAAATTGTCATCTGGCCTAGTAATTCTAATTCCAGGCACATAAATGAAAGAACTACAAGCACGGACTCTAGGTATCTGTGCATCCACCTTCATGACTACTCTCTTCACCACTGTTATAAGACATCGGGTACCTGTGGGGTTATGGAGGCTTCAGCAAGACATGATCTACACCTGCACTGGAGTGCTACACAGCTTCAAAAGAAATGGAGTTCTGACAAACACAACACGGACTAACTCTGAGAATATTACATTAGGTGAAACAAACCAGTGGAAAGGGTAAATACTGACTGACTCATTTACAGTGATATTCCATTTCAGACTCAGGGACAGAACTGTGAGCAGTGCAGGGCCGGGGAGGACAGAAGGGAGTGGTTGTTCCAAGGTGCAGAGGTTAGGTTCTGCCAAAGGAAAGACTTGCAGATGGCCAGGGCGGCAGGTTTGTACCATACATGTATTTATACCACTTGACTATAGTCTTAAAAAATCTTACACATACTGTGTAATAATAAAAGTTGATGATCCAAAGGGAAGAGGAAAGAATTTGTGTGACACTTTTGCTAAATCCTATGTATCAGTGACATCAAGGTGATTCTCTGCCACACTTCCCTTTGCTCTTTGACCTCTGGGCCTTGTTATCTTTCTTCCTAGTTCTGATCTTCAATGCCTTGGGAATCCGATAGCCCTCTTTACCTGGCTGTCTCCCAGGCCACTCTCACTTCCTCAGAGGGGTCTTTCTGGCCACCCACAGTAGGGTGCTAAAAAACTAAACTTGTAGCTCCCCAGGTATGCCGTGTCAGCACATACTACATAACTGTGTCACCATTCACAGAGGTGTCCATGTTTGTTCCCTCCACTTAGCACAAGTTCCAAGAGTACATAAATGGTGGGAGCCTCCCTACTACTACCCCAGTGTCAGGTACAGTGTGACATATAACTTATTGAGGGTGAAGAAAGAAATAACATGTGGATGCTGTGGAGGCTGCCATCTTGAAAATGCATAGAAGATCAGCAGTACTTAGTTCCTGCTTCAAACTTTATGTAACCTACCAGGTTCTCAGATCTTCGGTCATGCCAGGGGCAGTGGAAGGCAGCCAGGCAGCTGCCCTGACAGCTATGGTACATGACAAACCAGGTATCACCATTGACTACACTAATTTGCAAGGTATGAGGCCATGAAATAGTTAGAGGATATAATAATCATTATTATATGAATTACCTAATGTGTATTATATAATATAGCATAATGCACAAATTATTATGTTGGTCTTCTTCCAAAACATTTGTCATAGCTTCTAGGACTGAATATCCTATATTACTTTTTTTTTTATTAGATCTGTTTCTCAAATCCCTCTCTCTTCTGCCTACCTTTAATTATTACAATGATTACCATCAATAACTAACAGCACTGTTAGCCAAGGGTTTTCTGAGAAGTGGGCATTAAGTACCTCATCAATTACCTCATTTGATCTTTAAAATTATCCCATGAATTAGGCCCCAATATTGTTCAGCACTACAAAGTTACGACTCTGACAAGTTACATATCTAGTAAGTGGCAGACATGGAATGTGATGCCAGTCTGATGGCAGAGCTACTGACCCTCGGGGTTCTGTGGGTTGGTGCTGTGTAGGCATGGGACAGTCCTCCCTGGCTGTTCTTCCTTTCCACACAGCCCATGTTTAGGGAGATCATGTGGTAAAGGAAAACTGGATCGTGCAGTCCTGTTTGGAAGTTGTTAAAAGCAATCAAGGATATTAGTTCATCTATGGCCAATAACAGTCTGGACCATCCCCAAGTTTCTCTATTGGAAATACACTAAACTGGGCCACAGGGATCACTATCTCCCATGGAATGAGCATGGCTCACTCAGGAAAAGAACTGGAACTCTCATTGTCACTTGTAAGTCGGGCACGGCCTTTAGTGTCCCCAAACTCATCAGCCTGGGTTTGTTTATTTCTCTTAGTTCTTTCTTGTACAAAGCAAGTACATTGTTTAGAACTAGGGATCTGGATCTAAAAGGTTACGATAGTCACCTTTCTTGAGCAGCCTGCAGCCAAAGTACCTTTGCTCTTAGGCCCAATCTGCAGGCCCTAATGAGGACACGCAGAAGAAAAATGCAGAGGAACTGACCCAGGACACTTTTTTTTCTGGAAAACTACTTAACTATTCCAAATCATCTAACAGTTGATTCTAATGCCCAATGTAACTAACTCTTGCAAAGCACTTTATAATTTATAAAATGCTTTCATATTCATTACCACACCATTAAAAAGTTATTTCTCAGACTTAGAGAAATGCTAAATGGCAAACACGGGCAGAATGCTAGCTAGCTGCAAATGCATATATGTAAATGACAGCAGCAAGGGCTGCTGTGTACTGATCCCTGTCTGTGTGACACTCTCCTCAGGGATGAGGCCCACTGCCTGTAACCCACTACTGTTCACACTAGCAGGCCAAGGACTGAGGTGTGCCCTGATCCAGCAGAGAAGTCTCGAAGCCTTACCTATTCTTCTGTTATAAAATAATTTCCAGTGTCTGCCATGTGTCAGGGACTGCTTTAAGCACTGGAGATGCTGCAATAAACAAAATGACCTACCCCCCCCAACACACCCTTGGTTCTTTGCCTTAGATAAGTTTTCATTTTGTATGGTAAGGCAGATAATAAATAAAGTAATATATGGTCCAATGGTAAAAGAGCACACTGGAAGGGGACATGGAATACTGGGGACATGTCGCACATTTAAAAGGTGATCTGGGCAGTATAAGGAGACATGCAGTAACCATCTGGAGGAAGTAAAGATGTCGGCCCGGAGACTCCTGGGAAGTCACATGCAGAAGAGCAGTAGGTGTGGACACATTAAGGTCACAGGGGGCATGGCATGCTGGCAACACAAAATGCAAGTCAGTGCACCTGGAGCACAGTGAGCGGAGGGGAAAGTAGCAGAAGTCAGACAGGCTACAGAGCTGGGGCAGCAAAGCCTGGAGGGCTTTGCAGGCCACTGTGAGCGCTGTGTTCTTTACTGAGCGAGATGAAAAGCAGTTACAAAATTGTCATCCGAGGGGAAACCCAATATCAGCAGCGCCTCTCTTCTGTCTCAGAAAGGATTCAGCTACTAAGACTAAAATGTTCAAACTCCATGGGTCTCTCATCTTCCAGAGAGACAAACAGAGACAGAGAGATGCACAGAGAAGGGGGAAGAGAGGAAGCTTCACAAACTGCCATCAAGTCTGGTAGAGAATCATGACATACAAAGCACAATTCAGCACTGTTTGGATTGCATCCAAGCAGTTAAATGTGCCAAACCCTGTTCCTGCTACTCTGGCAGGTCTCTGTGCTTACAGTCATTTGTCCTGGTCACTGAGTGGAAGGGCTCCACTGCAGTAAGTCCACTGGGGAAAAAATTGGCCTAAACTGGTGGTCTAGAGGAACAGGGTGGGGAGGGAGGTGTAGGGGCAGGGAAGGTGCATCTAGGTGCTGGTCACCAGGAGCAGGACTAATATTAAACATTTCCAAAAAACATATGTAGATCTACTGAACTTAATCAGTGCATCCATCTTCATTGGGGAAAAAAACAACAGCCCCCTTAGCACTCGTCCTATTTTACAGATAAAGCAGTAGAGACAAATAGTAAATCAAAGAAGGCAGCTAGAAGCTGAGCACTTGGAGCTTATTTCCCACACACATGCCCGTGTAAGGGAATGAAAACCACCCCTTTTGAGGGATGACCAAGACTCCAAATCTACACATAGGATAATGTTTCTGAGAGAGGTTGGCAGATTGCTATGGAGAAGGAGAAACACATTTACACAGGCACTCATCCTGGGTGAACAGAACTCATTAAAGAAGACAATACAATCTTCACACAGACACTGGAAAAGATAGCGTATTATACCTCATATGCCCCACACTGCCCAATCTCTGCATTAGCGACTCCTAGCCCCAGGCCCACTCAGCTGTCAAATGTCTCCAATTTGAATTCAAGTTCACATTCAAGGATAGCACCAGCTCCTCTTGTTTAAGTTCAGTATCAACAAGCAGGAAGTGAAGATTGAAGATGAGAAAATGCACCTTTCTTTAGGCAAAGAAGAGCAGGTAGTATCTGGTAACAGACACCAAGTGATTCACTGAGGGAAGCTAAGATCTGGGACTCTGTTTCAATAGTCAGGCTCTCAGCAAGTGTCTTCTCAAAGCCCCAGTCAAACAGTTGCTTTCAAAGGGAAGTCAGTGTTTAATGACAAAACACTAAAGTGTTTTCAATGTACAAGCATCAAAGGCTGACACCTTAAATGTTGTTATCTTGCTCTGAATGCTCAGTAGGCAAGGTGGTTGCCTATTGATGTGCTGTACTCGGATGGCAGCAGAGATGGGGAAGAGAAGTATAATGTGGGCCACAGCTTGGTAAGGACTAAGCTATACACATTTTCTAGGAGAAAATCTTCAATTGCTTGCATCAACAGACCATTCTGGGTATGTGTCAATCCACAGAGCTGATATAATATAAACAGCAGGTCCTCAGTAAACCCAGCTCTGCCCTACAGGTCCCACAGGTTGACCCATCTAGCATTCTAACCTTATGCCATGCCACCGAGAAATAACACAACACCAGAATTGCTGAGGAGGGCCAACTTTAGGTAGGGCAGATGGACAGGCTTCTACAGGGAGAGGATGAGAGTACAAAGGGCACAGAGTAGAAACCCACAACCTGGAAAGAACAAGGAATCATAATGCAATAATAAGCTGGATCCCCAACCATGAGCATCAGCGAGACCTTCCTTCGAAATCTCTATAATGAACCCAAGCCAATTACATTCCAAACAAGTGCCAAGGAATTCTGAAGGCAGTGTCAACAGTCACTGAGGAGAGCCGAAAGCCTGGGAATCCATGTCACTCCTGTGATTTCCCACATGGTGATGGGAACACCCTGTGGCTTCCAGCAGGTCCCCTTTTCCCATATCTGTGGTCTCAACACATTTAAGAAGAGGCTTATCCCAAAAATTGTCACTGATAGACCCCACAGCTTCAGATACTTCTATACCAGGAGACAGCAACACTGGGAATCTATTGTATGAAACCACATTCACTTGGGCTATGTTAAAAGCTAAGTAATCATTAAACAGAGGTAGAAGTCAAAGCCAACAAAAAGAGGAAAACTTTACAGAGACTCCTATAGTTAATCCTTAACTTGTGGAGAGAGAAGATACAAGGCTCAGAGAGTTTCCCTGCTCAATGAGAGGCTAGCATTTGAGGAGAAAGTTCTGACAGAGTAGCTGTCAAACCCTACTTATCAGCTACTCAGATTATTCCCAGTGCTTAATCACTTCCCAAAACAGTGCCACAAACTCCAGGTACATAAAGACCATTAAATATTTTTCTCCAGAATAAATTCATGGAATCAGAATTTATTATAAGGACTAATAAATACTGCCAGCATGTCACCCAGAAGACCTGTATCTACTTATATTCCCACATACGATATTTTAGGGTACTCGTTCTCTTTAAGTCCTTTATTCTTTTCTTGCACGAAAATGAGGCATTATTATTTCCAAATTTTGTTATAATTAGTGTATAATTTTGCACCTGTCTCATTTTCAGGTGAATTTATTTGATTAGTCACAACATTGAATCCTTTCCAAATGTTCCATGGAAAGTACAGTGACTTCTTAAAGGTCACGCATGTAACAATCAGCAAAGATAACCAAAAGCAGCAGGTAAATAATAAGATTTATTGGGTAAGGCTGCACCTTAATTCTACATTATGAAAAACAAACCACTTTAAAGCTATTACAGGATTTCTGTCTTACAATCCACATATACTTTATATCAATTAATACACATGTTACAAACTGGATGTTTCCAATCCCTGCATCTGATGCTGGGAAAGAATGGCTCTTCCTGCTTTGGTATACAGCATTGGAATACTCTGAGATCTACTCACAACCATATATAAGGCTGAGACATAAGTAAAAATGATGCCAATTTCTTAACTGACTTAGAAGCTCCATGATATTAAGAACCATGTCAGTTTTGTTTGTTGCTGGGTACCTAGGATCTAGCACAGTGGGCTTGAAGGGACATGAGTCTCAAAATTTTAGCTCAAACAGTTCCAAAGTATCCCAGCTTGCTCCACTAAGTATCATAGCACAAGTTCTGCACACATGTTTGTTGTTGTCCACTCTGGAGGCCTAGGCTATCTCCATGGTATGTCGGCTCACTGAAAGGTCAAAGTGAAGAGAATTCAGAGAAGTATCAAGTGCTCTCTGCAAGACTGGATACTGATGAGGAGGAAGATGATACAGGATTCGTGAGTTCAGTAGGAGAGGCCCTCAGAGACAAGAGACTACCAGAGATAGAAGGCTCCTTGTGTTGGTACCCATAAGCTGTACAATGTTACTGCCTCCCTGGAGTCTGGCAGGCAAGGGAACAAGCACAGGGTTTATAACCAGGCCACTTTAGCTGTGAGGCCACAGAGAGTCAGTGGTTAGCAGAAGGCAGGACTGTCACAGAAGTGTTGTAAGAGTTGCCATTCTGAACTTGGGCAGGAGAAAGAAAGATCTGTGGTGAGAACTCATATGACAGCAATTACATGGACGCTTGGGGCCAACTCTGAAGTTCTTGGGTGAAAATGAACTGCTGTAAGCAACTCATTTGGCATAGCTAGGATGTCCTCCTGTCATCTGTAATTGCTAATGAAGCTGACTGGAGTATCAGGAGGGAGCTTCAACCTGAGAGGCAGGGGGTGGAGAAGACAAGGGGGATGGAAATTCATCCACAGGGGAGGGCAGAGCAGGCTCTCTGATGAGCAGAGAGACAGAGTAGGCATCAGGGCCATCCACACCCTTTACCCACTGTCTCGCAGATAGAACCAGCAGGACCCACTGATCCATATATAACCTACAGCTTTAATCAGAAAAACGGGAGGGACCACTGTGGGAGTGTGAGCGGAAAGTTACTGCTGCTCTCAGCAAGCCCCATGATTTCCAGACCTGGCCCCCAAACACAACAACAGCAACACATACACATGCACACACACACGCACACACACATGCACACACATGCGTACACACATACACACACACGAGCACACACATATACACACACATGCATACACATGCACACATACACACACATACACACACCTATTGCCATGGCAGATGTGTTCCCCTTTGGGAAGGGAGCATGCCATTCTACTATGAAAATAAAATGCTTCCACACTATGTGCCAGATCCTCTCCTGCTTCTCTTCACATTTTTTAAAATAAATTCTGGGTAGGAGACGTAGCAATAATAGAAATGCTGGTTTTTCCACTAAGCAATGGCAAAGAATTAAGAACTTTATAATCTAGATTTTGGATAAAAGAGTGTAGGAAACAGCCTTTCAAAGCAACACTGTGTATTATGGGTTGGAGAAATGTAAAGAGAAAACATAAGGGATGGAAGAAATAAAGGCTATTCTCTGAACAACATGAGTTCTGACAGATGACAAAGCAATGTGTGCCCAAATGCTAAGGAAAAGTAGGAGCAACCAGTGACACTGAAAAGAAGAAGAGACCAGGGCCGCACAGTCCTATGAGGGCACATCTCCTCCACAAACTGAGGGCACTAACCTAAGACTGCATGCAGTCTCACTTTAAAGGTTTCAGGGTACATTCTGCTAGCATATCCTGGGGCTGAGAAATCAACTTCTATATGTAAAGGAAGGGCTGTCTGAAGACACAGCTTCCCAGAGGAGGGATAGAAAAGGTGCTCACAAAATCACATGTCTACATCAAGAGACCGATTGGGATTGAACATCAAACACAAAGCAGAAAACAGAAAAATGAGAGGATGCTTGAGGACCAGAGCAACCATCTGCACCATCCTCATCTGTAACCTGCATTCCTCCCTCCTACACTCGCTCTCCATGCCCAGCTTTCTGTGCTCACAGCCCACAGTGAGGGAGCCTGGCATATACATCTCACTCCCAGGGATGGTTCCCAACTCAGGGGCTGCTTCAGATTTATGTTGACATCCTAAAGATATAGACACAAGCGTCCCTCCAGTCACACATAGGGAAAGGGCTTGGGAAAACCAACTCCAGGCTCTTCATTTCCTGTCTACAAAGACAAAAAACACCAAGGGTATAGCCAAGTAGCGACTATTCTGGATTTTGTGACCAAGACCTAAAAGAGAAAGAAAGGAAAAAAGAGAGAAGGGTGAAAGTGGGAGAGGAGGGAGGAAGGGAAGCAGGGAGGAAGGGAGGGAGGGAAGGAGGAAAGGGAAAGGGGAAGGAAGGAAAGGAAAGAGAGGGGAGAAGAGAGGAAGGGAGGGGAGGAAGGGAACAACCTCCACCAAGTCAGATCACTGGATGTGATTAAGCCTGAGATGAGAGATGGTAATGAGTGTGGGGAATGATGTCCAGCTGTAATGCCCCGGGGGGGGGTAGTGTTCAGGGGTCAGCGATCTAAAATTGCTTCACAGCAAAGAAGCTGATGGAGAAAAATTGTAACATGCTGGCACTACCCAGACAAGTGACAGATCACCCACTCACTTCTTACCAATACACTGAAGGCCACATGGTTTGGCTGTCATGAATTATGATATTCTCGTGAAATGTCCCTTTGTCTGTCATGTTCTGCAGCTTCTTTAGGGTGCACGTGGATTAGGCCTCATTTCTCTTTTTAGAAGTGCCTATGACTACTGTCTCTAGTGCTCTATACCTCTCAACTCTAGAAAACCCTCAACCATTCTCTTAAAAAACATTACTGCTGCTGTTTGAGAACAGTCTGTGCCTACCAGGAGTCCACTGTAGCTAGAGGCTTGGCCCCCATGATACACTATCAGAAAGTATTGTGCACCCTTTAAGGAGTGAGTGAGGTCGCTGGAGATGTGCCCACAGGACTCATCTAGGCTCTTCTTTCCAAGCTATGATGATTTGCTCCTACTTGTATTCCTGCCATGATGAGTCATCTTCTGCTGCCTTACTAAAGTTGAAGCAAATGATCTTGACCTTTGAACTTCCCAAACTGAAAACTAAATCCACACCCCTTTTCTTTAAAAGTAGCCTGCTTTGGGAGTGAAACACTACTGACTGAAGCTAACTCTATTCATACTCTGCAGTCTCAGCCATATAGTATAGCACATTTGGATCTTCTCATCCTGCTCTGTTAGTTTTCTGCGCCATGACTGGATCCCAGTGGTTTGTGCATGTTGTACAAGTGCCATACCACTAAACTAAGCCCCCATCCCACTTTTCAGATATTTCCGATTATTTCCTTGTATACATCATGGTGATTTTCTAACACCAATCTTCCTGTCTTTCCTCAGATTTGTATACTTTAATATTGTATTTCTTTAACAGAATTTTAAACTTCAATGATCATTTCTATTTCTGTGATTGGTACAAACTTCTTTCAAATCTGCCCATTCTTTTGCTTTCAATCCCATCTTTATATTTTAAACAATTATATTTTGGTCTCTATTAACTTTTTCTCTTATTGTCTTATTATATAAAGTTCTAGGGTCTCATTATTGCCAGTTGTTGATTCTACTGACTAGCTGATAGTAGATTATTCGTTTGTTTATAATATTGAACTTATCTTCAGAGTCACTTTTGTCTTGAAAATCCTCAGTGATATAAGTTGATTGTCTAGTCTTAAACTTAAGAGGTATTACTAAGTAATACTGCTATGATAAATTTGAATGGGATTATCAATTTCTTTATTGATTCCAGGCTAAGATAAGAAAATAAATACCATATGGTATACTTAAGCTAAGATTTTTCTTAGTTTATACTTTAACTGTTAAGGAAACCTGTCAAGATTCCTTGAGTAGATGGAAGGTATCTCAGTTCAAACTCCTTCCATCCTCCAGTAGTCTCCTGGCCTCACTCCCATTGCTGCTGGTCTGGGAACCCACTGTAACAACCCTGGTGACTCTTGTTCCTCTAGTGACACCCCAGCTAACTATTAGCTCTGTCCTTAGCATGAGTATATAGCAATGTGATTTTCTAGAGCCGTGCAACTCTTTCTTCACTCACATACTTAATACCAATGAGGTATATGCCCTTAAAGACAGATTTAAAGTTGAGTTAATTTTGGTAAATTCATAAATTATTTCTACTAGCAAAAATATAATCTTCAATATAAAGGGTTAATTGCCCTGTGAAATGTGCCAGGTTTGGATATAAGATATCCATAGAGTACAAATGAGTCTTTGCAACCTTCTTTTGTATTTCTTCTTGACGTCTCATAAAATGTTAACATGTGCTCTTCCTACACTTTTCTAAAGCTATGTTTAGAAAACATTTGGGGCCCTGAGATGGATCAGCATGTATGTAAAAATGCTTGCTGCCATAGCTGAAAACCCAATTTTGATCCCAGGACTCACATAGTAGAAGAAGAGAAGCAGCTCTCAAAAATTATTCTTTGGCCTCTCTATGCATTACGCATGTGCACAACACATGGGCACATGCACAAAAAGGTCATAGAAGGGTAAAATAAAGCCATTCGAAAGTTATATTTTATCATCAACCCTACTGTTTTAGGGTTTTACTGCTGTGAACAGACACCATGACTAAGGCAAGTCTTATAACGGACAACATTTAATTGGGGCTGGCTTACAGGTTCAGAGATTCAATCCATTATCATTAGGTGAGAGCATGGCAGCATCTAAGCAGGCATGGTGCAGTCACAGCTGAGAGTTCTAAATCTTCATCTGAAGACTGCTGTAAGGGGATTACTGATTTCCAGGCAGCTAGAATTAGGGTATTAAAGCCCGTACCCACAGTGACACACCTACTCCAACATGGCCACACCTTCTAATAGTGCTGTTCCCTGGGGTGAGCATATACAAACCATCTCACCTACTGTGTACCTACCAAGCTAAAGCCAAGGAAGCCTTTTGTTACTTCTGTGAATGAGATCCAAACCTAGTCCTCATGTCCCCTTCTCTTTAAGTATAGTGGCTCACTGTTGTCTTGCTATCAGGTAGACTGGCTGATGCTAAGATTCCAAGGGATTGTTGTTTCTCTTTTTTAAATAAAATAATCCAAGAATACAGATAAAAACCATTCTAGCTTTTGAAAGTAGGCAACTTTCAGACAATTAAACTCCTCTATTAATTATGGTATGACGTGGTTTTAAGCCAAGTTTGAACTCATCAAGAGCAAAATAGTGTGGACTGAGGAAGGGTTTCTAAAGTCCCACTCCTAGCTGAGGAGTTGTGGAAGGTTGACCTTACTGGGAGTAGCAGGGGAAAGTCACTTTTCTTTAGGAGTGTGGCCCCTGATAGGTTCTCCATGCCCCAGTGGATGACCCCCATACCCATGCATGTATGAACACTGTAATTGAACTCAGTTAAATAAAATAAATATAGAAGGACAGAAGTTGGGAGAGAGATGTAATGGGAGGTGGATCCTGGAGAAGTTGGAGTGGGGAGCAATGGGTATATATGATCAAGATAGATTGTATATGTGTATGGAATTTTCAAGGAATAAATAAAATGCTTTTTGTAAAGCAAATAATTGTAAAATATTAACAGTTCTAAAATTATCTATTGATATGATTAAAATGACAGATTAGAAATTATATGTTTGAAAGCAATGAACATTAGAAAAATACACCAGTTATTCTACCTAATGTAAAGAGAAAATGCATGTCCATTATATATTATAACAAAGAGCACCAAGCTTAGTTCTTTTAAAAAGGAGAACTGAAAGGGGCCCCCAGAATGGTGATTCTAAGCTTTGAACTCCACTTTATTTAGCTTCCCAAGTAGGGCTAGTCTCCAAAGTAAGAGGAAACTAGGAATCAGAACTGTTTGTTTCATCTTTTGTTCAGGAGACAGGGTCTCATACAGCACAGATAGTCTCAAACTCATTTTGTAATTGAGGATAACTTTGAATTTCTGATTCCCCTTCCTCTGCTATGTACTGGAATAACAGATTCATAGTGCCACACCTGGCTGAATTATAATTTTTTAAGACTTGGAATTCTACACAAAAGAATTAAAATACATTCTAGTGAATGTTTGATCAAATTAAGCATGTTAAAAAGATTAGAATCACAAAAGTTAGTTTTTTTTTTTTTTTGTAGACGACATAGGAGGAACTTTCAAGTTAATTCTACTATGATCAAATCTTTCAAATTCTCAGGAAAGGATTAAATATTTCGGCAGAATTAAGTAAACAGAGAACTGTCTTCCAGCTTGTGTGATATCCTTTATGAGGTAGCTCAAATAAGCACACTGTGAAGCTATTTGTGGTATCCTCCTTACTTACTTACCATCTAGGATAGCAGCTCTCAAGGTGCTGGTCCTCCGTGGACTCCTGGGAGATGGAGAAGACCTTCCCAGGGGCAATACAAGAAAACAAGAGCTAAAGTTGATGGTGCCCTAGCATTAACTGAGGTAGTGATGCATTCCTAGCTTTAAAACTAAAATTGAAGACGCCTAGCTTGAGAGTTCCTTAATAAACTGGCAAATTACTGAACTTTATTAAGCCTTGATTTCAGCACGTTACTTAGAGTGGCAAGCTAGTGAAAGCTCGTAACTAGTTCGGTCCTAAGATTCCCCACCTCACACTTTGAGCCCACGGTTAACTGACCACTGGAAATGGAGGAACTGCCAATGAGTCTAGTGGCTGTACTACTATAGACTGAATGGGCTCAAAAACATCATTTTTTTCAGTTAGCTCCTACTAAGTCAGATACTAAGGATTGTTTAACATAAAATAATGTTGATGGATTTATAGATAAATCTTTAAACAGGTGTTCGGCTTTCATTTCTAACCCTGTAAATATTAATAAATGCTATTTAAGTAAAGCAAGGTGTTGATAATCTTAGGTACTGAGATGAAGCTGCTCAGGAATACTGGCTAAGATAACAGTGCCTTAGGCAAGGCTTCCATTGGGAGTGAAGGAAATGGCTTGGAATGAAATAAGGTGGTTTCTGCAGCACTGCCAATGTGTTAAATGCCACTGGGATGAACATTACAAAACATGGTTCATTTATCTTATATGGCTTTTTTTCTCAAAAAAAGGATGTTTTAAAAAAGAACCTGGTGCCTTGGTATCCTCACATCAAGACTTTGATGACCTGACACAAGTCCATCTCCAGAATGAAGGTCAAGGGACATGCACTATCCACCAGAGATAGTGTCTTGTCCACTATTAAGATTGTCTTTGTCTTTTTGTTGTTGTTCTTGTGAAATTTAACTATTCCAAAATCCCCTTTCCTTGAAAATGACCACTATGAGCAATTTTTTAAGATTACAATTTGACTCAAATCTTGGGAATTTCACTTATAACACTTCCAATATCTCAATCTGTTCTATTTAGCCATTCTGCTAATAGCCGACACATGATATCAATTTGCCTGCCCCTAAAACAGAAGCAGTGCAATCCTATGCACTACATTGTTACAAGTCCTGGTAATGAAAAGGGTGAGCCCAAGCTATACATACAAACTCACAGTGGTTATGACAGCATGCACAAAGACCAAATACCAGCATGGAGAGGAAAGCTGGGCATGAAGATCTACCTTTAGACAAGGAGCAATTGTCAATTTTTAGGTACTGGGCGATGGTGGGTCAGTTTTCTCTAAAAGTAGCCTTTGGTAAGTTACCACTGATATGTTGACCAGGCACAGGTAGAAGGCTACATATACAAAAATATTTAAGCAGCACAAATTGTCCTTGATGGGAAAAAAAAAAGACAAAATTGGGTGAGAAAGGAAGGGGGTGAATATGATCTAGATATATTGTAGGAAAATTTCAAAGAACTATCCAAAATTTCAAAGAACTGTACAAAAATTTTGAAGGGTAAATTCAAACAGTAGGTGGTCCCTATACTTACTCACACTGTATAAAACATACATCAGAGTATCAGGAATCCAAAAAGGATATAGAAGAAAGAAAGCATGAAGCTGTGAGAGGCAGGTGACCTGAGAAGGAAACTAAACACATGCCTCTGATCTAGGGTCTAGCGAGGGGTTCCTCAAGGAACCATGGCATCAACTTCCACAGAAGGCTTGTTAGGAATACCAGATCTAGTTCCCTTTACAACTCCCTAAAGATTCTGCTGGTCCCTATGTTTCCCAGGTGATTAGCATGGAGAATGGCTAACAGTTCCTTCAGAACCACAAAGGTTTATCACATGAAGGAGGGAGTCATCATCTCTGGCCCAGAGGAGAGACGGAGGCCTTGATGTCACAGAGAGGTGGGTACTGCTGAGGAAGTCACAGGAAGCTAATGTGAATGCAATGCAAAGGCTCTCGAAACACAGTCATAGATGTTAGGCTCTGGGAAATGCTAACCATGAAGAACCGAAAGGTTCATTAAGAAACGGAAAGGTTAGGGAGCCTCATGTTTAAAAACAAAACAAATTAAATTCCAAATTTTCCTTTCCCAGCCCCAGCTCCAGAAGGACAACTCTGAGACGAATTAGTTATGAAATGCCTACGCCATAAGCTTTGGCTCATTCCCTGACTAGATCTTAACTATTTAACCATTTAATGATTCTATGTCTACCACTTGATTAGTTACCTCTCAGTCCCTGCATGTCTCCTCAGCATCTCAGTGTTTCCCTGAGTTCATCTACCTGCCAGTTTTGTTCATCTCCCATCTTGTCTCCTTTGGCCTCCCCGAGTCTCTCTTTTACACTCTTACTACTTCCCAGAGTCACCTCTCTTCCTGCCAGTGTCTCACTTCCAACTTCCCGCCTCAAATCATTGGCCATCAGCTTTTTTTATTGACAGATTAGGCTTATAAGAGATTCTCCTTACAGCCTACAGTCTCCTGAACTTGGCCAGACCTTAAAGCGCATGATACCCAAGATCCTTGATAGCAAACACAGGTCCTGATGCCAATGAACCTTTTGAATACCTTCTTTAGTGCTTGAGAAACTTACTGGAATATGATCCAGCTTGTAAAATTCAGCAGAGGCACTGAAGCAGCTGTACTAAGCAAACAATGTCAATAAATATTGGAGAGAGAGGATGTGGAATCCAAAACTCTAATGTGGCTACAGGCGTTCACGGTCATCTGAGCATAGGAAAAGCCAGCCATCCTGGCGAACCCCTTGCATACAGACTAAGATGAGCTTTATGGTAATAGGACCCCCCACTGAGAAGAAAGAATCACAATATAGGTTTAGGCTTAATAAGGAATTTAAATTTGAAGTACCACAGCAGTAGTGGAAAACTGCTAGAAAGGGCAAAAACCATTCAGGCAGACTGGCTCAGCCTCTAGGCAATAGACCCTAGAATGGAAAGCATTCACTCTTGAAGTTAATATGAAATCATGAAGGGAATCCAGGAGTAGCATTTATGGTACTTTGATTTTTTTTCTCATAGCTTCAGGGACCTGCATATGTTAGCTAGTTTTTATATAATGCAGTGAAAATCAAAATGGAGGCCCAAGAGTTTTCTCCCATAGTCAAGATCCTGGTTATATGATCAACAATGGGTTTTTGTCACTTATGGAAAGCCAGAAGGGACTGGTATTTTTCTAGCCCCATGGATGGTTATATCAATCTTTATAATTCCTTTTCCAGATACTCTGGAGAGAGAGAAAACATTTTTCCACCAAGAAGAGTCAACTTCTTGGTCCTTTACAAGTCTCAGTCATCACAGAATCTTCTTTCAAGTACCTACAGAGAGCTAGATTGTTGGTGTAGGACACTCGAAGTGATAGACCCTGGCTTATCATTAAGAAGCCTGTTCAGTAACAGAAAGGAAGGAAAACAAACCATATCTCCAGGGCCATGGGCACATCATGCAGAGTACACAGGGATGGAGCCTTTATGATGGAGACACTGGCATAAGCAAAGTCAAGAGAACACGTCTAGGGGTACTGCATGGGCTGGTGACTCCCAGAACTGCACGCCCAAGGTGTGGAACAAACAAAATGAGGCTGGAGAGGAAGCAAGACGATAGGTCTTTTATCTTATGCCGTAGAGAATAGCCTTCGGCTTTGGTGAAGGCAATGCAGAGGGCAAGGCTCCCCTACAATCACACCTCCCTCCAAATCTGTGGAAACGTACACCAGGAGCCTTGCTCTGCTCTTGCCAACTTTCCTGTAAACATGCCACACATTCTAGAAAGAGTGAGCAGCTTTTTATGCATTCCAAATGCATTTCCACGAGAGCCATCACAAATCAATCAGTATAGGGTGATGAGAATCCAGAGCTCACCACCAGGCACAGTGGAATCTGGTTCCCTCTCTATTCTCTTCTCTCTTTCTACTTTAATGGCATATTAAGAGGAGAAAAAAAAAAACCTTTTAAAAGTTTTAGAGCTTTCATGATAAAGAATAGTAAATGTGGTTATGGTATGATCTTAAGTCTTCCTGAAAAGTAACCCCTCCCCCACAGCTAGGGCATTAACAGCATTTTCTCTGGCTGTGGGATTCCCACCCAACTGAAGTTTTCATTGTACTCTGAATGTCTCCCAGTGGGCTAGCCTGATTGTATCGCAGATAGAGACATCAGTGGGACAGGGCACAGGACACTGCATGGACCACAGTTCAGTGAAGCAGAGACAGAAAGTGCTAACAGGTTTCATTTCATCTTTACTATTATTTTCTGTAAAGCCAGGCCTTAGTTTTCCTATATGAAATGACTTAAAATTGGTCCTTTGCATATAAAGTATCACTGGGCCTTCTTATCAGAGAGAGGGGGTGGGGTCCCAAAATAAAAGACAGGATATGGTTATGTTACATTTGACCTAAGAAGAAAGAGAATGTATTTCCCATACCCCATTTATAGGGCCAACAGAATTCCTGTGGGAATACACAGAGAAGCAAGATCTAGTCGCCTATGCCAGATTAAAAACAGTGGAGAGGATAAACAGGAAAAAGCAGCAAGAATTTGGCTAGAACAAGATTGATTATAATCAAAGTGTCCACATAAGGCAGAAATGAGCCCAGGGTTTTAGCACAGTTTCTAAATGGCAATGTAGCTTCCAAAGGAAGATGAATATTGAACTATGTCTCAGATCAGTAATAAAATAAACTGATCACATTTAGAAAACAATATATCATCTAAGAGGGTAAAAATAATAAAGAAAATGTTAGCTCTTGCTTCCCCAAGAACATCAAGCCTGCTATCAACTATTAAATATAGTCCGTTAAGATTCATAGGAACTGCATCTTATTAGTCTGACCAATACAATGTACACCTCACAATGGAGAACTTTTTTGAGAAGAGTATGATGTGTTTTCATGAATGTACCATCTCAAGAAGGACTTAAGTCCTATGTGGCATTCTCATCAGAAATACTACTTGAAAAGCTGAACAAAACCCTCATAGAGGCAAAGGGGAAGGAGGAGAAGGTGAATATGGGATAGGGGGTTTGTAGAGGGGTAACTGGGCAGGGGGATATCATTTGCGATGTAAACAAATGGAATGATTAATAAAAAAGAAGAATATCAAAGAAAAGAATATGATAACAATACCTAGTTGTTAATGTCCAAATATGGTAAGTAACCTTTCACCTACATCTTTATGCTAAAGAACTTGTAAAGGACCCTGCATCCTGCCTGAGGAACAGCTGTCCTGCACCTGCCCTCCAGCACCCCTAATAGCTTGCCCTTCTCAAGAGGCCCAACTTGTACAGATAACTCTCCAACTCATCAAAGGCCCTTGCTTCCTAGCCAACCCCCATCAGTAGGATGAAATCTAACTCCTACCACAACTCTGACTCCAAGATAGTCCCCCTCTTCTCTGGGAACATTCATCTTTGTGTCTAGACTGACTTCACCACAGCTAAATTAACCTCTATCCCACTGCAGTGATAGGGCTTAAGACCATATTAAGAACACACAATATCACTGAACTGCACGCATAGGCCTAAACATCCTGTTTATTCAGTTACCTTAATATTATAAGCTAGGTAATACATGAACCTGACTGTCGCTAAGACTTTCCTTTCTCTCTTCATTAGCTACCTTGTTAGTTTTCTTCCTGAGCATTCCCAGTGAGTAGGAAAACACAATTTCTTGGTTCATTGCAGTGGGGGTAAAACAGAAGGCAAGAAAAAGCTAACTGGCCTTCAAAGGTAGGTAAGAGAGGGGATAAGCAATCAGGGCTTAAAGAGCTCAGTACAAACAAGTGCTGGATGGGGGAAAGTGTATAGACGACCCAAGAACAAGAGCCTAAGCAACGAGAGCAAGGGCTTCCCCTTGATTTCAGGCCTGGCTCCAATCCGCTGGCTAGGTGACTAGACAGTTATGCACACCCAGAATCAGGAAGAGACTTTTCTATTTTGTTTCCTTGCTTGTTAGTTAGCCTGGAACGTAGGGTCCCCTTCTTCTGCCTCCTTGGTGCTGGGTTGAGATTTCTCTTTGACTGTACAGTTCACTTTATGAAATTCCTCATACCACTCAGAAAGATCATACCTGTCTGTGGGACTGCGTAAGGGTATCCTGGTTCTTGGCTGGGCATGGGCCTAGAACCCGAGACTCCAAGGGAGAAACGGCAGGAGTTCGGCCACGTCCCCTGAACAAGCAGTCCAATCTCCATAGACCTACATTGTTCAGTCACATAGGCCATTACAGCCCCTCCCAAAGTGCACAGGTAGAGGGTGTAACTACAGGCCTCAGGCCCTAGAGATTTACATACTAATGAAGGTCAAAGGGCGGAGCCAATTAACCATTCCTCCCCAGAACCTCCCCCTTTCTCCCTCCCTACTTAACTCAGGTCTGCCCTGAGTTTGGGGGGAGTACATCCAGATCCATCTACCATCTGCCATGACAATAAAGCCTTTTGGAACCAAGGACTTCTTCGTATCATTGGGGCCTGCCGGGCCTGCCGCTGCCGACGCCTCCAGCCCATAGAACCTGGGACCTTCCTCCGGTATGTGAGACCCGCTGCCTGGAAGCCTCCAGGCAGCCTCCACCTTGCAGGTCCCGGGCCGCTGTCGAGTAGGCCCGGGCCTGCTGCTGCGGGCCCGCCGGATCTTCCCATACCTGTCCTCTAAAAAAGATGCTGGCCAGAAATAGTGACACTATAGAGTGGGTAACCTGTGCATCTAGGAGCACTGAGCCCTTTCTAAAAGTTGTGTTTGCTCAACCACAGGGGAGCTAATATCTGTGAGAGAATCTTCCTAGACTTTTACACCCTGGGATAAACAGGACCTGCCAGAGCCTCAACTGGAATCATGTAGCAAGGAGCCATGGTGCCTCTGTGTCATCTCTCTCTGGGTGGCTTAACATCAGCCCTATGAATGCTGTGAAGAGACTCACCTCTTTGATGCCTTGACTTCTTGGTTCTTCATTTACATAGGCTTTAAGCTAAGCTGTTCCAATTCTCATCCTGGAATACATTCTAACAACCTCCACCCCAGCCCCTACAGCCTGGGTAACCATCTTACAGGTTAACTGATAATTACTCACTCTCTTAACCTTAACACTCTTAAAAAAGACACTAAAGCAAAATAGACAGAAAGATAATTTGAAAGACACACATGTTTGCTAAAACTTTTCACATACATGTTCACATATAAATGATTTCCTCTGACTTCCAGGAGAAAACATTAACATGAATATTGGTGTAGTACTTTGAATGAGATGCGCCTCCCCCCCATAGTCTTGGGTATTTGAATGCCTGGTCTCCAGTTGGTGGTGCTGTTTGTGGAGCCTTAGAAGGTATGGTTTGATTAGAGAAAGTGCGTGTCACTGCATACAGGCTATGAGGTTCCAAAGACTTGTGCCATTCCTAGTGAAGTCTCTCTGCCTCCTGCTTGTGGTTCAAGATGTGAGCTCAGAGTTATCCCTACCTCCATGCTTGTACCACCTGGCCACAATTGCCTGCCATGATAGCTCTTACAGCATTCCCTCAGGAACCGAAGGCCACAAACCCTTTCCTCTGTAAGTTACCTTGTCCATATGCTTTATCAAGGCAACAGGAAAGGAACTAGTACAATCAGTGTTTATGATTTTGAACTATTTTTTGATAGTTTAAAACCGATTTGTATGTGTCCAAATACAGATATCTGGAAGGATGTAAACAGAGAGAGGGGGGGAAAGGGAAAGGCAGAGAGAGGGAGCAAAGAGAAGAGAGAAGCAGTTTCTTTTATTTTTTATTGGATAGTTTATTCACATTTCAAATGTTATCCCCTAACCTCATCTCCCCCACCCCCGCCCAGGAACCCCCTATCCCATCCCCCCTCCTCCTGCTTCTCTGTGGATGTGCTCCTACCTACCCCCCCACTCCCACCTCCCCACCCTCTAATTCTCCCACACACAACATCCAGCCTTCATGGGACCAAGGATCTCCTCTCCCACCTATGCCTGACAGAGCCATACTCCCTTACATATACATACAGCTAGAGCCATGGGTCCCTCCCTAAGTGCTCCTAGGCTGGTGGTTTAGACCCTGGGAGCTCTGGTTGGTTGGTATTGTTGCTCTCCTCATGGGGCCACAAACCCCCTCAGCTCCTTCAGTCGAGAAGCAGTTTCTTAAAACGGTATCAAAGTGTTCTGTCTTTTTAGCCTGTTTTTCATCGCGTTTCATCTTTTAAGATAAGTGCTACTCATTCCTTCAAATGCCTCGTAAGGAGGCCAGCATGATTTATCCCTTTCCACATTAATAGGCACTTGGAGTTGTTTCCTTCTTGTAGACTCTAAACAGCACGGCATTGAATAACATTGTATACACCCTCTCACACATGTGTGATTGGTAAGATGCCGAATACCAGAATTGCAGAGGTGTGCAGAGCTTATGCGTTTCTTAATACTGCCAATTTATTCCCCACAATGAATCAGTCATTGATTGGAGTGGATAGCTAGACAGAAGAGGGGGAAAGTTGAGAATCCAGAAGAATTCCTTCCCATTATGTTGAGAAATGTTGGACCCTTCTGAGTATTTCAAGGACACACAGACAATTATAGAGAAGAAAAGAGTTAAAAGGTAGATCCAATAACAAGGTTTAAAGTGTGTGTTTGGTCACTATTATCCTTAGAAGTAGCACCCAAACTTCAGTGTAAATGGAATCAAATGGGATGTCCTTAAAATTAGAAAGCTCTGCTTGTCATATTGTGGCTGAGGATCTTTAATGGACCTAGTGAGCTCCTTTTTACACACACACACATACACACACACAGTAGTATGGTCAATGTTAAATTAACCAAAATACATTTTTAAAGCCCCAGTACATACTATGCTTATTTACATAGTGGTATAAAATGTTGACCCTCTAACAGAACAGTGGTGGTTATGCACATATGACTTTCTCTAGTGGTATGGCAAATGTTAAACTGACCAAGATATGTTTTTAAAAACCATCAAAACAAATTCAAGTGGTTAAATTTCAAGGTAAGAGTCTGTTGTCTCATCTCACAAGTAGATAACCAATGAGGACTCTTCAGAAAAAAAAACTTCATATTTTGATGATCATGAATTCTAATCAGTACCTACTATGCTTATTTACATAGTTCTGTAAAATGTTGGCCCTCTTAACAGAACAGTAATTGTTATGCACATTTAAAATGTTAAAGGGATTCTTGCTAAGATTATGACAATTCTTGTTCTAGGTAATAATTAGAGCAATTCTAATGTTATAATTAAAAGTAACCAAGAGAAAAATAGAGCCTTAGCCGCCACCATGTGGATTTTGCTTCTTGCCTTCTCAAGTAGAGTTGGGCTCCCTTACCTGAGATCTTACACCAGGTACCTCACACCTAGGTCCTGGTATCCAGCACTGCAGTACAGCTTATCTGTGGAAAGACTCTGGTTCTCTGTGCTGGGATCTTGTCTCTCTGATAGGAAGGTTCCATGCTAATCTTTGGGGACCTGTATAGCATAGTGTATCTGGAAGCAGTGAGTCAACCAGTCAATCAAAGAGCTGATAAACAAGTCAGCCTTTCTAGATCGGTGTTAGCAACAAGGCATCCAATGAAAAATGAACCTACAGTATAGTTTCTTTTTCTACAGAAGCGGTTGGCAAATATTTTTGTCTCTGTAAGCCATATGTCTTCTACTACAATATTCTAACCCTCACTGTAGTTTAAAGGATGCCACAGGCAATATGGAAGCCAATGAGTGAGGCTGGACTCTGGTAAAACTTTATAAACACTAACATTTGAATTTCCTATTATTTTCATGTATCATAAAATGTTGTTCTCCTCTAGTTTTTTAAATTATTATAAAATAAAGAAACCTATTCTTAGCTTATGGTTCATACCAACACAAGCATCAGGGGTTCCAATCCCTACTCTAGCAGATCTGACAGAGAAGTAGGAAGGAATAAAAGCAATAGACTCATTAGCCAGGACAGACAAGAGAAGTCTAGGATGGATAAAAAGCAATTAGACCTGTTAGTACTTATCAGCAGGACCAAAAGAAATGGAAATAAGGAGTATAGTTTCATTGTTATTTTACTTTAATTTGAAACTCGTTATTCAAAACTCATATTAACTAATGGCTAAAGAAGTCAGAAAAATAAGCTGGCATCATTAATAGTCGTGGTAACACTAACTGAGATAAATCAAGCAGGCAAACAGAGCAAATCTTCCTATGTTACAAGGTTTACCCATTTCTAGCACTGCTTAGCTCTCTGCCCAATCCCTGGCCGAGGTACAGACAAAGGACAGGGGTCAAGGCAGACAAAGGGATTCTGTCTGAGAACAGCCAGAGATTGACTGTCCTGTCCCTATCTCACCCAGCCCCACTACATGAAGCTATAGATATCTCCCAAGGTAAAAGGGGTCAGAGTTAGAGTCTGCTCTTCTCATTAAAAGTAATTACAACTGTTTAAATAGCACACATGGTTATTATATAAAAAATTCCAAAATAAAGAAGAAAACCCAGGTTAGAATATCATGGCTACCTTGAGTGCAGTGTGTGTGTGTGTGTGCAAGAGAGAGAGAGAGAGAGAGAGAGAGAGAGAAGAGAGAGAGAGAGAGAGAGAGAGAGAAGTACATTTTTTTTAAGTTAAAAACAATCTTCTAATTTTCTTGTTGAAGACACTGAAGGATTGGTATACTATCAGACTGTCTCAAAACTGTGCATAAAATGAGTTTGAAAAGAAACAGAGGAGAAAGCCCATCAGGACAAGATTTCCTCTATTACCGCCAAATAGAAATAAATACTTAGCAACTTGCCTTGGCCTCAGCAAATGCTACAATAGACTAATACAAGTGAAGCAGAAGGCCAAATCTTCCTCTCCATTTAACTCTGTCCATGCCTCGTTCATCAGAGATTATCTTAATTATCAGCCACCCTGAACAACACAGTTGCCAGTGGGTTGTCAAATCGCAGAGAATACAGAGAAGAAAGGTAGTTGGAGATGAGATGTTGCAAAGTCAGCTCACCCTGATACTTCCGCTGGATACTTTTTAGTCTTTCTTTCATTAGTTATTCAACAAATGATCACCCAGTACCTAATTTATGGGCAAAGCATTATCTAGATGCCAAGGATATAGAGCAGACAGACACTGTCAACTCAGGAAGTTCATAGTTCGGGAGAAGATGGCAATAATAAATAACCAAGTAAGTCACATACAGGGGATATTTGATGGTGACACATGCTGTGGGAAAAAATTAAGTAAAGTAGGTAGGTGGGGGATACTGGGACTGAAGGATGCAATTCTCTGACCAATTGAGGAAGTTGTTTAGAGATGAGGACAGAAGCAAGGCGAGGGGGGCTGAAGGGAAATGTCTGGGACACCAGAACCAAGACTGAGAAACAGCAGCTGAGAAAAGCATGAGACCTATGTTCTCGAAGCTTCCTGGGGGGAAAGCCTTTCAGGGCAGAAAGAGTAAAGGAGAACTAAGTCTAAAGCTGATTCAGTTACACAAAGCCATGGCAACACTTTACACAGTGCTTCCCTGGAGTCCTGGGGAGGAAAGCCTGTGTAAGCTCAAGAAGAATGAAGAGCAAGATGGGATTTGTGAGCAGCGAGCACAGACAACTGCTTGAGAAGCTCTAAGAGCATAGAGAAGTGAGATGTTGTCTACAGTGGGCCTGGGGCTGGGGAGGCAATGTTAAGTTCTCTGTGTTCTTAGTTTTTAAAGAACTGAGGAAATCACATGCATATGGGCCAATCTGAAAGCAAGGACAGGAGGAACAGAATGTTAGAGTTGAGTCTGAAAGAATGCAGTCCCAAGTGGCCAGCTCCACGGCCACAGGGTGAGAGTGATAGACAACCTTCAGGTGGGAATGCAGGGTGGCTGCACAAACGCAGGCACAAGTGCTAATCTGGTGGTACACACCTGGGTAAGTTCTGAGTGAATCTACTTGTTCTCTCAAATGAGAAGTAAAATCTGAGATAATCCTTTGGAAGAGAAGAGGCAGTGGCTGAGGAAATGCAGAGTGATGCTAGCTAGCACGAGGAACCTGAGAGTGTGTTGCAAGACCTGATGGTTCAGCTCTGCTTCAATTCTAGTGCTGCCCTGAAACCTCCCAATAGCCTTCCTTCTTTCACACAGTTTACATTACTCAAAGCTAATTGCTTACAACCAAAAAACCCAAAAACACACATACGCAAAACCAAAAACTAGCATGCCACCTCTATGTTGAGGCCTACAATGTTCTATTTTCTCACTGAGATCCTGACTTTAACAAAGTTGGACTCAATTGTGTCTGCCTTCAAGGATACAGGAAGACCTTGCAGTATACTGGCAAGACCAATTATTTTGGGTTCCTTTCCCACACATTGAGTAGGATGAGGAAAAACAAGCTTATATTTATATTTCAGGACTGGATACACAAGATCAGGACGCTGTGCTGCTCAAAGAAAAATGTCCTGTGCAAAGCAGAGAAGGCTCACAAGGCAGTTGATAATATCTTAGCCTTTCTCCTCACCTTTTATGAGTTAAACTGGGAAAAGGACAAAGTTTCTACTAAGGGAGAGTGAAGCTGCATGCATGTATGCAGTCTTCCTTGCAAATACATGGAAATTTAAGTGACTTAAAAAGATTGTGCTTGGTGGTAGGCTGGGCAGCAGAGAGGACTCACTGTACACCCAACAGCGATGTTTAATACAGGATTATATCTGACAGGGCAGTGACAGTGAATCACGCAGAAAGAAAGTCAGTACTCCACAAACAGGGACATTTCAAAGACTACAGAGAAAGGTGGAAATTTCCAGATCATGCCCAATAAGATGAATCTTCGTGATAAAATGTGTCCCCCTTCAGGAAATTAAGAATTATTAAACTGCAGTAAACACAGCTGCTTCTGAGATGCAATCAGCCTTGTGACACCAAGAAGCATGAGTTGGGAGGGGCTGAGAGAGCAAGGCCATCATGGAAATCAGCTCTGCCCGGCGAGCTCTGATGAACAGGTGCTTGGCTCCCTGGCACTGAATCCTGGAGGCCCTGAATCTTCACAGAGATGTGTGAGGTCTGGTACAAGGTGGGACCTGAAACCAGATATAACAGCTTCTTCTCCCAGCTGGCACTGGGCTAGCTCATCTTTCGCTAGGAAGAGTGACATGCTCAGCCCTCTGGCCCAAGCATGTAGCAGGACCCAAGAAAAAAGAAGCAGAGCAGAGTATATATACACACACGGAAGTCTCTAGGGCAGAAGGAGCCATGTGCATTGTTTTCAGCATTGAGCCCCAAAGTCTTCCCTTACAATGTAACTGTGAAGAAAGCTCTTGTCCAGTCAATGACAGTAACCCAACTGGTTTGGGTTTAATAGCTTCAGTAATGGTCCCATCTTCTTGCCATTTCCTACTTCTCCGACCACAGGAGCTGACATCTGCAGCAGATGTTCCATATGCTCAACATAGCTTTATGGACATTTAATTTAACTCTCACAACTTAATTTGGTTTTCCCATTAATAAAAAACTAATTTACTAGAAGGTTCTCAGGCAGAATAAAGTAGAGACAGTAGAAGTTAAGCATACAGGTTCTACAGGCAACATCTGTCTAGGCTTTTGGACCTTTTAAAATGAAGCTACATAGTGACTGCACCTTGGGCTCAGTCCCCCGACCCATGTACCACTTCCCATTGCCTGCAGGCTTTCCCACTGAAGTACTTGAACCTGGTTTCAGTGCTGTGTGCTTTTCTGTGTTGGCTGTTAGAGTTTATGAAGGTCTGGGACTACAACCAGGAAGCTATAGGTTCTCAGGCTACAGCTGCACAGCATGAGTTAGAGGATATTATAGCTTAAATATTTATGATACAATGAAAGGCCATAGGGAGCTCTGGATATAGCTTAGGAGTTAAACACTTGCCTAGCATATATGAAGCCCTATGTTCCATCCCTAGCACCACCATATATTCATTCATACACACAGAGAGGTTGGGGGTAGCAATTGATTCCTGCAAGGTTATAGGAGAGAACAGAATCAGGCAGTCTGGCTCCAGTATGTTCTCTTAATCACTGTGCTCTCAGTGCCCACAAATTCCTACAAGTCTGCTGTACCACATATGAACCACAACTACTTGAAGAATTGGTGAGAAACCACTCAATTTAAAAGAAAAAAAAGTATTTTATGTGGTAGGGATGAAGCCCAGTTGATAGCATGCTTACTTACCACTCACAAAGCCTTGGTTTTGATCACCATAAACCCAATATAATGATTGATATGCACCAATAACCAAAGCACCCAGGAGGTGGAAAGAGCAGGACTGAGGCGTTCAAGGTCATCGCTGGCTGCGCAGAAAGTTTGACGCTAGCCGGGTTCCACAAGACACTGTTTCAACGTGCCTGAACTGCTTCCCCCAAAAGAGTTCACGGTTACTCAGGTACAAGTTACTCTCAGGGAACTTGAGAAAAGGCTGGATAGACAAACCTAGTTAAGCAAACAAGCCAACAAAGCTCAGAAAGACTCAGCATGCACTGCCGAGCTTGCTGGTGCTCGGGAAGAGAGGACTTCAGCTCCCCCAGGGACTTTTCATCACTGCCCCCAGGGCCAGTGCCGAACTCCAGGCTCTGCTAGACCTGGCAAACTAGGAACTAAGGCAGCAGCTTGTTATGCTTCTTGCTTTTACAAGACCACCAGCAGAAAACAGTGGCAGAAACTAAGAAGGAAAAAGAGAGGGGACCCTTTCTAAAATGTGAGAGGGAACTCCAAGGCTGACTCCTTGAATTAAGAAAGATAAATTATAAAACAGCAAGTCACTGAAAAATCAATCCAAGTGTGAGTGTGAGCGGAAGACCAATGAGGAAGGTGAATTCAGAAAAGCTTGTTGATTTTTCTTTTTCAGACTAGAGAGAGGGGGAGGGGGCTTAATTGTATCTTTCTTTTACCCTAATCCTGAAGGTCATAGACCATGAAACTCTTAGGCTGCCAGTTTGACAAGTGGGCTAAATAAGGATTGGCCTATGATTACTCCTGCATTTCCATTGATTTAAAGTGATAGCCGTCTGTTTGCTTTAAAATATGTGGCTATCCTCTCTGCTGTGTCCCTTTAAACAGGTTTTCCTTTGGTTCTACCAAAAATAGCTGAGAGGATCTTTTAAAACAAACAAATCAGAATAGCACAATGTCTCCCTGCCTTGTAAACACAAAACCCGAAACCTACTGGAAACAGTATCACTTGGATCTTGCAGGAACCTCTAACTTATCATAAATAGCAAACCATTCATGAGAAAAGAATAAAAGAGACAGTTGGGGCAGCAATTCTCCTAGGCCATCCCAAACTCTATTTTGGAGATAAGCAGACTGGTAGTAAACCCTAACACCTGCATTATGAGCAGGCAGTGATAGGCATAAGAACTGGGCCAGACACAAGAGACAACAGGGCCGTGGAGGACCATGGGAAATGAGATGCACACCCTGGTGGATAGTGTGGCTTCTCCTCAGCTCTAGCCAACTGCTAACAGAGATGTTGGAATTTTTCAAGTAAAATTACCCCCTTTAAAAATGTCTAAAACTTGTTGGAACTTTTAAACCAGCAATGTACCACAGGACAGAACACACGTGGGCTGCTTCAGCTAGAGGCTGGTTTGCAACTTATGGGCAAAAAAAGAATGACAATGGAGTTGGATTGTACATCCCCAGGAAGCTTCTGATCTAATAGAAATGAGAGAGATGTTCAGCAAACTGTGCCATGGGCAGAAAGTGATACACATAAAAGGGAAATAGAGAAGATAACAGGAGCTCAGGAAAGTGAGAGGTGCTTGAGGCAGGAAGGAATCTTGTAGACTAGAGCATGTGATCTGTGCTGAAACTAAATGAGGTAGCTTTGAGCAGCAGAGGATATGAAGCGGCCATTCCAGAAGAGAGGAAATGACTGCCAAAGGGAAAAGATGGAGCAGAGAAGATGTCTGAGAAATTACCAAGAGACTACTCATGCTTCAGCGCAAACAATAAACCATAGTGTTGTCTACAATGCAGCCCATAATAGAGAGGCAAGGGTGATTAGAAGAGACACAGACAGAGTGGCAAAGACCAAAGGGGCTGAAGACTGTATAGAGAGAGGGTTTTATTATAATGGCAATGGAGAAACTGCTTCTGGAGTTTTTATCACTTTGTCTTTTATGTAGATGAATCATATGTTGGAACATAATGTGTTTCGAACTCTCTACCTGCAGGGCCTGTACTCTGTGACTAGAGGGGAACCAGCCAATACAACCAAGTAAGGGCTTTGCAAGAAGCCTGGGAAAGACAGGCAGTTTGGGGAGTAGGTGATGAAAATAGAAAGAATTACGTGGAATTAAAAAAAAAATAGAGTGGTTCAATCAGAACTAGCTGGGCTGGGTGACACATGCTTATAATGCTGGCACTTTTGAGGCTGAGGCAGAAGGACTGCATGTGTGAGGCCAGCTTACGACTAGCAGCCTTAATACGGCTCCATGGGATATCAAGACACAATCACCAGTGGCCCAGCAGCCATGCAATCCCATCATGGCAGCAGTACAGTGTCTAACGGCTACTAGAGAACACAGGTTTGGGAGATGGGGTACAGGGCTGATGGACAGCACCCTAGAAAAGCGCAGGAGCACCCATCTCTAACAGCAACTGTATCAGAAGCATTAATTGCAGTGAATGTGACTGTAAGTTCTCACCGCTGTTTTGGAGCACCATTGGTGGCAAAAAAAAACAAAAAAAAAACAAAAAACACTAGCATTTCTCATGTAGTTAACAATTTTATCTTTGAATTTTATCTTTGAAGCCTAGGATGGACAGAGCACAGCAGAATTATATGGGAGATATGTGCCAGTGTGTATAATAGTGCCCACCTCCTTTTATTTTGATCTTTTAAGAATCTCATGGAATGCTATTTAACCATTAGGTGCTAACCTAGGTTTGGAGCTAAGGTCTACCTTGGCTTATAACAATAGCATTTCTACATGAACTCAACCCCACTGCTTCTAGATCCTAAAAGAAACTTGGATGTTTTCTTCTTGATTTGAAGGATGCAAGTACTCTGGCTTCAGTCATGGGATTGAGGGAAAAAAAAAAAAGCCACCAGATCCTTAGAAATGTCTGCCAAAAAGAAAGTCTCTCTTACTTCCATGCCAAGCATTTGCCCCATATTTTTTTTTCATGATTCCTGTAATTGTTAGACTGTTGTCCTTTTAGAAAGTTACAACATGACAGATAATCAAAAATAAATATCAGATAGTAGAGAGACAAAAATAATCAGGAATTGGGGGAGGGCATAAGCGCAGAGTTGTATTTGCCTTCTTTATTAGTCTTTTACCCCCAAATGTCATAATTTGGTATACATGAGACAAAACCACAAAAATTGGCCATTTGGTCCCACATGTCCCAATGAGTCATCACTTCTTGGGAAGATCTCTAGTGAACCTAACATCTGCTCACTGTTACTTCACTAAGGCTCATTGGAGTAGACAGGATGAGCTGCCTACAGAAAGCTCCTATTCTGTTTTCATTCTAGTGTCTGTGCTTCCTTCGGCAGCTCAGTTGTAACCTACTCAATCCTCTCTTGCTCAGAACTGCTTTGGACCAAGGGGGCCAGGAATGTGTCCTCAAGTCTGTGGAGAACATCTTGGGGAGCATCAATATAACTCCTCAAGAAGAAACAGTTTCTTCTGCCTCTGCCAAGCACTGATGTGCAAGGACACAATATAACATCTTATGACCTCCAGAGGAGGCTGGCTGAGCTGGAAATAACCTGGATTCTTCAGAAGCCAGCTCTCAGGATTGAGTCCTTGTAAGGACATAATAGATCCCTTTATTAAGCCATTCTGAATTAGGTGTTCTCTTAATTGAAGCTCAAAACATCCTAAACAACACAAGATCTTCTTCTTGTGACAAGAAGATCTGTGGACCTAGCCACATAGGGAAAACTGTATCAAAAACGAAAAAAGTAAGATTTATTTCTTAGGAAGTATTTTGGGAAAACCAGCTCTGAAAGGGTATTTTTTAATAGTGACCCCTGATATATAGAGAATGCTTTGAAATCCTCCTACAGAGCACAGACACTGTAATAAAGTTAAGGATGAGCCACTGTGAATGATATGTGTGGGGATAGCCAACATACTTGGAGTCATCAAATATGTAAACATTAGGAAACTACCGTGAAGTCTGTCTATTACTCATCCACTGTGTTTTTATTCCACAATTATAACATTATAAGATCAGGACTTTTCTTTCTTGTTTCTGTTTAGAACCATACCTCCCCCGATGCCTACCTGGTAAAGACACAGAAAATTACCCCTTTTACTCTCTCTCTCTCTCTCTCTCTCTCTCTCTCTCTCCTCCCCACACACACACACACACACACACACACACAAATCAGAATACAGAGACACTTAAGCAGAACTGATCAAAGCTAGCTGGACGTGGCTTCCTTTATAATGAAAATGTCCTATATGGTATTTTAAAATAAATTCATGAGCTTAGGGATCAATTTAATACCAAATCTGGAGAAATCAAGACAAGATTTTTTAAAAGACTAATTTAATGGTAACAATGGTATCTTTTGTATATGAAGAGTCAACTTGCTTCTTCCATCCTTAATATACTCCAAAATTCCAACTCCCTTCTAATGCCATCTCCCTTTCCTCAGAACTCTTTCTGTACGGCCTCTCTTGCAGGCCAGTGGGTCTCAAAGGTCTGGAAAACAACCCGAAAATGTAGCAGCTGCTAGAAGGGTCTCCTCAGCATGGCCCAGAAGTGCCAACATGAACCAGCATCTGCGCTGACTCCATGCACACATGCAGGCAAGTGACTCCAGATTGCACACTGGATCCCAAGGCACAGATAGAAAACATCTAATTATCAGAGTAGATTTAAGCTGGATCAACACAAACATGGCATGGTTGCCTGTAATTCTGATGTTCCCCCTGAGGTCTGGAACAGGCCCAGCCTCTCCCTGACTTGGATACGTCTTAGTAATCATTTGGCTTTAGAGGTCAGGAGTTTTAACTTTTCCTTAAAAGCCTCTGCCAATCCTCCAAATGTATTTTTTCTTGAGATTTAATATAAAATTCCTAGAAATTTTACATAAATATAAAACTTAATAAAATGTTAAGCAAACAGCAACAATACATATTGTCTGACTTTGAACCAGAGGCTGAGACCTACAGGCAGGGAGTAGGTAAGAAGAGAAGTAAACACTGGGGTTTTCAGCAGTCAGCTCTGAAACCAAAACTTCGGAAGGAAGCTGACCATTAAGCAAGTGGCCAGGGAACAATAGCCCAGGCCAGTGCTAGGCTAAGCCTGAACCTGAGAACCCTGGAATTAAACAAAACTCCTGCCTGCCCCAAGCTCAGCTTCCCTTACAGCTGGGCTCTAAAATAAGGGCCAAGGCGCAAGCAGAGCACAGTTCAAGTGTGGTCTGAGAACTCCCCTGAGTGCTAACGAAAACTCAGGGGCAGTTTACATTTGGAAGCAAGCTCTGTGGACCAAGGACGCTGCTTCACCTCAGCAGCTTTAACCTACAGTAAAATACAGGAGCTAGGTGATTGGTAGACATCTTGATGCTTAAAGAACACGCAAATGACAGAAGGCCAAGACAACCAACACCACATAACATAAAGGACTCCAAATATGGAACAAATAGCCCCCAGGCAGGGCTGGGGGATACAGAGCAAGAAGTCAACACCACAGGCACAACTTGCATATTCTCTAGTTGTATTAAGAATACAGACTGTTGTGTTTTATTGCTTTAATTGTTTTCTTCTTTGAAGAGTTTTAATCCTCAGGGCAATTTATAAATGGGAAAATTTCAATTTGGGTTCTGGTGGATCACCATTAACTGGTGATCCAACTAAGCTCATTCTAGTCTCATTGCATGAAAAAAGCCAGCTTTCAGCTAGTGTCCAGCCCTTCTCTCTTCCACCTGCTCCCAGCAGGCTTCAAGGCCACTTGAAGATTCAGAGGCCACTGCCAGTCACAGGCACCCCTCATATACTTAGTAGAGAGCGCACCTGGAACCTCCTTATTTCAGCGTCTGCCTGAAGTATGCAAAGTTCTGTTTGTAATGACAGAAACCAGCTTTCTAGGACAGCAAATGTTCAACTCTGGGTTGTATGGAGCAAGCACCAAGTTCATCTGAGAGCATCAGGAGCTGTTTCCTAAAGCCGTGCTCCCACTACTTTAATCTTTTGACAATCTGGAGGCACTCTCCCTGCAAACTCACATGTCCTAGGCCATGCTTCCTAATTATTTTTGAATATGCGATCCAGATACGGCATCACAAAAAATGTGATTAATAATGGAAAACTCCTTGACTCTGCCCACTTGTTTCTCAACAACACGCGATACACCCTTGGTTCTTTATAACAGCCTTGTAAGTCTTTATGGTATATGTATGTGTGCCCCATAGTGGAACGTAACATCGAATGCTTAACTGATGAAGGAAAACTAACCATAACAATCTCTTATAGATGAGCATCAGCTGACCCCAAAGGTTTGGTTTAATGGCACAAGCAAAGCATTGGTTAAGGGCAGATTTGCAGCACATCAGTTCGGTGAGTATGGGACTTAATGAATTGAGTAAATTCTACATATTGACACCCCACCACCACTATCTTTCTATAATGAAGAATACTCGACTTTAAAAAGGTCAGAACATAGCATACATGTAATGACTAACACAAACCAATTCACCAAGGCTATTCAGAAACGGGCAAGGCAACAGTAAACTCTAAAATTCAGAAGCATCACAACACTGTTAAAACTTCTAGCGCAAAAACTAGGCCATTACTCAACACTTTGGTGATGTTACAGGGCAAGAGGACATTTGCCAAAAATAAGTCCCATTGTTCTCTAGGCTTCTTCAGACGCTTTAATAAGTAAGTTTAAAAATCAATGGCCTTATAGATGAAGACTGTCTATTATATGCACTTGATGGATGAGGAACCGAAGAAGTGGGTAAACCTGTGGTTTCTCCGTGGTTTAAGAACAGACACCTCTGGAATTAGGGCACTTTTGCTCCAAATCCAAGTTCTGTAACCACACAACATATTGCTTTTCCTCAGACATCAAAAGAACGTCTAAACCTGAAAACTTCACGGTGACCAGGAATATTGGCTGACATACTCTGAATTGGAGAGTCCCCCTGCAAGCTCTGGTGAGCTGCCCTGTGGCCCTCTGCGGGTTCTTTGGCAAAGGCCTCCTGGCACTAAATGTGTTCTCTCCAGTCACCACTATACATACTTCTTTCCTGAGGCTCCAGCCTATCTGACATAACAGTGGGAGAGACGCACACTGACTCCCTGTGGAGGTCAGAACTCTCTGGGGTGAGGGAAGAGCAGGAGCTGGGGAGGAACCTACTTGGCCAGGTGGTTCATGAGTAACTGCAGCATCTGCCGGTTCTTCTCTGGGAGCCGATGGACAAGGCTATGGATCTCAGAGACACGAGTCTCTTGGTTTTCCAGCTCTGTGAAGAGAAGGGGTAAAGTATTTGAGTCACAGCTAAGTTACTGGATAAGACCAAGGGGGACTAAAGCCTCAGCACTAACACAGGGAAGACGGTCTTGAGGATTTAGCACTCTGTCTTGCATGCGTGCTTAGAAGCAGCATGGCAGGCTAGAAGGCCTTTCAGTGTGCTTTCTGTAGCAGAGTTCATCCAACAAATGACTGTGATGAAATGGAGCTGGTCAACCCAGGGAAGGAACAAACACGGGAGCAGCTGGCTCCCTAGAGGGCCAACTTCATTTCAAGGAAAGAAGGAACTTTATGCACTTGTGAAGTGGTAAACAGATCTTATGTGAACATCACCAAGGTCTCAAATTTCAAAATCATGCATTCAGATGCACAAAAGAACCCACCACTATGCCTGAGTTACATGTAACACACCAGCCAAGTATGAAGAATGCAGTGGCAGATAGAACATTTAAATCTTTCTGTTACTCTATAGCCTTCTACCATTTGATTCAATTTGGGGAAGTGACATTTTTTCTCTGGGAAATAAATTGCTAATACTCACCATATCTATTTATAGAACTGATATGAAGTTTAATTAGAGAATGGTTGCTATGGGTTTGGAATTTCTCTTGAGAAAGAATTCACATAAACACCATCTTCATTCCTAGGTCTCTCCTTGTTGGAAAGGACAAGCTCAGGTATATAAGGCTAGCGGAACATTAGGTACTATAAAATTAGCCAGTAGTAGTTACCAGGGTAAACAAACCCAAAGGCTAAAAGTATCCAGGGAGAGGCACAAGCTATGGGCATCATAATACCAAGAACAGTCCTGCCAGGCTTAAATCTGATAGAGAACCTAACTGCCCCATTCCTGCTGGTCTGCCCCACGTAGACAGATTCCAATATACTTAGGGTAGCTTGAACCTAATCCCTAAGTATGTCAATAGCAGTAATATGAACTAAGAACCTAGATGATATAGCCAAAGAATGATCAGAAGCTGTAAACGGAAGACATGGTGGAAACATGACTGTGAAGTTACACAAAGTGTACCATACTCAAAGAAACACTTCCATTGCTCAATTTAGGAAATGTCCAATGTCCAATTCATTTTGCAGAATGTTATTTTAAGGATGGAAAAAAAGAAAAAAGCTCCAAGAAGTTACACCAATTATCAAAACTAGAAATGCAAAATTGCTTTTCTGTCTCATCTCTCTTTCCTTCTCCTCCCCTCCCTTCAGCCAAGAAAACTGGCTCTTAAGATTTTCTCTTCCACTGTGAAATGGCAGTGTTAGTAAGGCCCCTGGCGGTCTTGATTCCATTTCATTTTTAGACTATGACAGAGTCTCATAAGCTTGTATGCAGACATTTCGCATGCAGACTATGACAGACTAGGTAGTATTTATATTGGGATTCTGGGTGTTCCTCGAAATAGAAAAATCTATTCTTTTCTCCTTGAAACTTCAACTAAAAGATGCTTACTTGCTGCTTTGATGAAACTTCTTTGAAACTGGTACATCATAAGTGGTCCTGGAAGCATTCTAGAATAAAAATAATATATAGACATAGACATGTCAGCTCCACAGTAAAATGATCCCTCTTACCCAGCAGCACCTTTCAAACACTCAGGGCACAGAGACAGAACAGCAGCTCGGTGTATCAGTGCACGTGACATTTCACCTGAAACCCTTGGTTTCACAGTTTCCTCACCTCTTCCTCAGCACCACACCTTGTTATGTGCCCAAGGCTGAACTGGAACTCACTATCTTTCTTCCACCTCCCAGGTGCTGGGGTTACTGGCATTTGCATGGCCCTGCCCTTCTTTCTTTTTGAAGCAGACAGCTCCACCTACACATCAGTCACAGGGCATCGAGAGCTAATGCAGAAGTGCAGCTCAAACCCACAGACCTCCTTTCAATCCATTTGTCATCCATGAACAAGAATGCTTTAGGACATGTCGAGAAACAAGCAAGTATCTATGTATCTGCATTATGAGCCTTCAGACTCTCATTTCTCTATAAAAATGTTTATAGGTGTTTTGGTTCTAAGAGGACTATTATTCAAAGTATCAGAGGGCTACAGGACATTGTATCAGCTGTGTGCGACCTGATTAACTACAAATAGCTTTTTCTGCTAATCTAGGTAAGAACCAAACAGACTATTCATCATTTGTGGCTTCATTTCATTCTATCAGCTTCCGTAGCTCAACTCTTAGTCACTCTGTGCACTGCATCTCATTTGTTACAAGGTCCAAAGAAAGTATGCACTACCAACTCCTTTCTGTGACCTCCTTTGCTGCCTAGCCACAGGAGTCCTCATGAAGCCTGTATAGAGGCTTATTCCATGTAGGATTCCAGTTCTCCTCTGTTTGAGACTATAACCCATCCTCCCAGATAATCACAGCACAGAATTACAGTGTTCCTACTGAGTGTAAATTTCAGGGCCGTGTGTGTGTGTGTGTGTGTGTGTGTGTGTGTGTGTGCGTTTCTCTCTCTCTCTCTCTCTCTCTCTCTCTCTCTCTCTCTCTCTCTCTGTGTGTGTGTGTGTGTGTGTGTGTGTTGTGTGTGTGTGTATGTGTGGCGGGGGTAGTGGTAAGCAGTGAGACATATTCCAAATGAGGGATAGAGGAGACCAATGATACTGTATAAAATAGTGCAAGGTAATATTTCATTTCTCCTCCCTCAAATGGCAATTTTCAAATGGTAATTTTTCCACATCTACCCTCTCATTTTTAAGGACCAATATAAGCAATATATTTTGTGTGTGTGTGTAAAGCTCAAAACAGTCGCAATAAACTGGGCAAATGATCAAATCTGTTCAATCCAGTGACATATCAGTTCTTGTTTTTATAACAGATATTCATGGAAGGCCACAGTTTAGGGTATGTCTAAGGCTAATCATCTTAATACATCTCATTAAAAGCAGGGCTTTCTCAATCACTCACAGCACCTTAGCACAGTGACAGCCCATCAAACCTAGGCAATTTATGAGTGGCCAACCCCGCTGAACTTAATGCTCCCACACAGAAGCAGTTTCCACATCTCAAACGCCCACTCCAGCAGCTCTCTGGAGACTGCAAAGAAAACTGCTTTCTTCCTGACCGCATGCTAACAAGGTGGCTTGCTGCTTACAAGTGGAAATCCCCACCTCAGGTAGGTCTTCAGAGCACTAGTGACAGTCTTTATCTCCCATTCGGCACAGATATCAGTTTCCGTCTCAGAAGCTGCTTTGGGGTCTAAAGTGGAGAAAAGACAATGAACAAAACCAAGCATGAAAAATGATAATGGCAAATGTCCATATACGAACGCACTCAACCTCATCACTAACTAGAAAAGTGAAAACTTTAAGTTAAAAAATAAGACATTTATTTTGTCTACTGCATCAGAGAAACATTTAAACATCCAAATATCTATCGTTAGAAGAATATGGTGAAGGCATTCAGCTCATAAATTACTAGAGGCAGCTGATATCAATGCAACAGATGGAAAGGGAATTTGACAATATGAACCATCAAGAGTCTGGAAATCCTCAGATCCTACTAACTAGTAATTCCATTTCTCGCCATTTTGCCTCAGAGAGTAAAACAAAGCATGAATCAAGGTGCAGACCAGACACTGTACAACACACACTCTCCAGTAGGGAAAATGAAAGGAAGAGACAGCCTAAAGGTCTAATCAGACGAGAGAGGCTAAGTGAATTACTGTATATCCCCTGATGGAATATTATGCTGCCATTTTGTAAACTTAACACTGCATTAATACTGATGACTTATGATATGGAAAATGCTTATATTATATAATGGTAAGTAAAAAAAAAAAACAAGATTCAAACATTTTTAAGACACATAAAAAATAGCTAAAAGCAAACAGTTTCAAATTAAAATAATGATTGTATTAAAGTGGTAAAAATTATTGTTTTTATATTTTCTGAATTGTATATGCTTTGATTCCATTATTTGTATAGTATTTTTTTTCAATTGACTTAAGTACAATAAGTACCACCATAATCATACTGGCTCCTGATAACTCTTCTTCAGCCTCTTCTTGCATGCAACCTTAGTCAAATGCATTTTAAGTAAATGCATTACTGACAGAGAAAATCCACATAGCTGTCCAGAGCAGCACGCAGACCCGTGAGAATAAAAGGCAGAGGACCACAAGGATGAACAGCCTCATGGGCCATCAGGGACCACTGTCACTGGCAAGATGGGCCAAGCTACATACAAAAGGGGCAGGGAGACAGTAGAGCCTTTAGGTGTGTGGAGGCAAAGTGCACCCTTGCACAAGCAGCCTTAAGACAAAGCTATGCCCAGCCAGACCAGCTCACATCCCCTTCCTCTTCTGCACAGCGCCTCATTCTTCACTGGCACTCACTCTCTCTTATTATTATTCCATCTACCATTGGAAAGTGAAGTCAGGGCAGACAGATAGCTCAAAAGCACAACTCAGGGTATCATGACCCAACTCAGGGATGGTTCAGGACCAGCCTTACTCTAGACATCAAAAAGTTCAGGACGTTTCTAGGAGACAAGGTGCCATTTGGTATGCTTGCTGCCAGAAGGTTCCATTAAGTGCCAAGTGCCACCATTAAGAACCTCAGAGAAAGCCTCCAAAACAAAGCCAGAAAAGAAAGAGTGGTTCTGGTTGACAGGTTCAGCACTTGAACCTAGGCATGCCATTTTAGTCAAATAAGTCAATCCCACAACCCTTGTCTTTTAGAAAAATCCTTAAGTTCATACATAGAGGCTGAACTGGCTCAGATCCGAGCCACTCACAAGGACACCAGAGAAGTGGTGTGCCTTTAGTTGGTTGTCCCTAGTTCATATTCCCCATCTTTTGAAAGACTAAGAAAAGATACACAGTGACTTAGATCTGGTCTTCCAGTTTGATATTTAAATGACATGTCAGGTAAATAGAGACTGAAACTGGACTACCTCTTTCTCAATAGTTCCAATGACTGAATGCCAAGCAAGGGTTTCTGCCTACAGGACTAAGTGCATTTCCACTGGGAAAGGAGATGAGTCACCAGGCACAGTGTTCTGTCTGATGAGAAAGAACCCATATTCATGCTAGTGGGATGAGGTCAAATCCTCGCGAATGGCTTAAGGATTTAACTTGCAATTCTCAAGAAACAACACACAATTGCAGCTGGGCCTCCCATGCAGGGTGTTCCACTGACATATATTTACAGATGAAGCAGAGAAGGGCTTCAGCTCACAAACTTTGCAGCTCATGAAGGCAGGATGCTTGTGCAGTGTTCACACATGACCAAGGACGATAAGACTTTCTCGATGCACAAAACAGACAATGAAGAAGCACATTCATAGAATGATAAATCCCACACAGTTCTCTTATGGCAAATGTCCTTAAAGGTTTAAAAATGTTATTTTCTTAGTTTCCTGATCTCTGAGACGTTAATTCTGTTAATTCTTTTCCTTCGCTGTCATTGGAAGCTTCCTGTTTTCCTCCAGCACACAGGCAGGGACACAGACTGCTGAAGCCCGAGGCATCCAGGCACTGTGCTTGGCATGATCTTCCCCACTCTGTCCCCAAAGCGCATGAGCACTGCTGCCCTCTTGGGTTTCTGGACTCCAGACAAATGTTACTGTACATTTTTCTGAGGAATGATCCAACTTCTACCCCAGAAAGGAGAACACGCAAGGACATCAGCGGCAGTTGGCAGGTCTGAGAGTTGTGAACTCTTCCATGAACCGCATTTAGCAAACTAATCATTAGCTTCCACTTTTTTGGGCTCTGTAACCATAGAAATATTGCATAACATTATAGGGAGGAGGAGTCAAATTACAGTCCGGCTGGAAGGCTTTTTATAGCACTGGTGAGGCAAGGCTCATAGCTTGAATGTGTCCATTTTAATTCATTTAATGTCCAAACTAAATTGAACACAACCACCCAAGTTACCCCATTTCCATAAAGACTGGCCTGTTTCTACCACTACTTTTTTTCCTTCCTTCCTTCCTTTCTTCCTTCCTTCCTTCCTTCCTTTCTTCCTTTCTCCCTTCCATCCTTCCTTCATTCCTTTGCTTAAGGGGATATCCTGGTGGATTCTGGGCATCTCCCTAGAACTCGGACCTTTCTCCCCACCCTGCTCCCCAAGCATTGCAGAACTTAGTGAGATAAACATCCACTGAGAGGGCAGCACAGTGTTAAGAGGGCATGTGAGTGAGCACTGACTAGGAACTCTCTCCCACCCACCACCACAGGAATCCAGAGAATCAGGAGACACAGAGACGAAGGAAGCGGTGCTCCTAACAGGGAACAGGCTTAGGTCACACCAAGCCAATTTCTGAGCACCACTTGGTACACCAAAAGGAAGAGAAACTCAAAGCCATTACCTAAGCTTATATTTTCCAAAATGACCCATTGTACCACTGTGCCTGTTCAATATCTTCCAGTTGGGCTAGGTTAATTTATATGCTTAATTGAAAAAAATCATGAAGGACTAGGGGGTGAATTAATGGTTAGGGTGTTTGATATGTGAGCATAAAGACTTGAGTTCCTATCTCCAGCACCTGCATAAAATGCTAGGCATGAAGGTGTGAGCCTGTAGTCTGCTGGGGAAGCAGAGACAAGAGGGTCTCTGGAGCTCACTGAGCAGGCAGTCCAGTGGAATCTGTAAGCTGCAGGCTCAGGAGAGAGACTCTGCCTCAAAAATAAAGTGTGAGGTGATAGAAGATACACAGCATCGACTTCTGGTCTACCCACACATACACAAGGCGTATACTCATGCACACACGCAGATACTCATACAGCTTGAACACACCCACGCACATGCACACGCACCAACAACAAAAGAGAAGAAAATTAAAATCATTTTTACCATATAGGCAACTTCTAATATCACTAAAATATTTGTATATGTATATATATATATATATATATATATATATATATATATGTATGTGTGTGTGCATATTTATATTCCAGTGTATGCATATATATGATATATACAGAGACATATGTTTCTTTTTAGAAAACAAATGGTCCTGGGTTTGATCCTCAGTACCACAAAACAGAAATGGAAGCACACAACACATCCCATTTTCATAGAGCTTTCATTACTCAATTTCCTATAAAACTATTCCACATCCACACACGAATATATGGACTTTTGAGTACTTCACTTTACATATACACTACACATTCTTGACTTTGTGTCCTCTTATAAAGAAAATTTTAGTTGTACCCTTGCTACTGTGATAGACACAGACATAAACTACTGTTTCTTTGCAGTCTTTCCTTGTAGAAACAATTTCTGAAAGTGGCCTTTCTGTATCAAAAATCTGTGAGCTTTAAGTTTCTCAAAATACTACTCAAGCTGCTCTCAGAGGTTTAAGTCTGAGTATTTCTCACACCCTGGAAACAACATGCAGTCAAACTATAATCCTGACGCGCGGCAAAGAGGCTGGTTTGTTTGTTTACTTACTTGATTTGTAAGTTATGTCAAATGCACTTTTGACAGGGAGGACACTCTTCTGTGTGTGAGTCTTAAGTGACTATTACTGAGGTGTACGTAACTGTTCTACACCTGTACGGTCCCACACTTTCTGAATTGCATAGTCAAGGAGCTCCCACCACCAGTCAGGTGCTCCCGCACCCCAGAACTCAGGCTTCTTCCATCACAGGCACCCCTGGCAACAGTTGCCCATAGCATAACACTTCTGAAATCCAGCCACATTGTTACAAGTACAGTAGTTTAATCCTTTTATTACTGAGTCCTATTCAGTGTTCTGGGTGTGCCATAATTTGTTTATCCATTCTCCGGATGATGGACATCTGGGTGCCTTCCAGTTGTAGCTGCTCTGAATACAGCTACTACAAACATTTGCACAGAGGCTTTCTCTGGACTACATTTTTATCTCTTCGGTAAATGCTGCGTCCACAAACAGGACTAGGTCAAAACCTACAAGAACAGACCAATGGTGAGAATGTTTTCCTTCAGATGAAATGGTCAAATTGCCTTCCAAAATGTCACATCCATTTGCATTCCCACCACCAGAATGTGAGAGCATGGCCGCCTCACGCCTCTCATCACAGGACATGTCTGTCAGTCACTTCAGCTGTCCTGTGAGTCACTGTCTTTTCACACACACAATGGTGTGAGCCATCTTCACATGTGGTATCTTTTCTTTGTATATTTTCTTCAGTCAACCATTCTTCTCAATATTTTTGTCTATTTTAAAAATGGGGGTGCTGTCTTAAGAATCAAAAGTTTTAAAATAATTATAGCTACAAATCACTGATTATAAATACATTTTTATAAATACTTTCTTCTGATCTACAAATTATCTTTGCTTTTTGAAAAAAAAAATTCTCTACAGTACCATGGATTGACTTTCAGCCCTCATTCATGTTAGGCAAATATGTACCACTGAGTTACATCTGTCTTACTTGTATTTTTTTTTTATTATCTTAAAACAGAATCATACCAAGTGGCCCAAGCTAGCCTTGAACTTGTCCTTTTCCTGTTTCAGCAATCCAAATAGCTGAGGTGTAGAGGCTGCATCAGTAAGTCCACCATGATCTTCTTTAGACAGAAAGTTTTATTTAAATGAAGTTCAACTTAATATACTTTCCTAATAGTTCTTTCTTGTGTTCTAGTTAAGAAAGTTCTTTAAATACAAAGTGTGTCTCTCTTAGGATGCATTTCAAGATCCTTTTCACATAGGGTGTCAGGAGAGACCTCACTTCATCCACCCTCATGTGAACTCCAAATTGTACCATAATATTTGCTTAAAATACTCCACTCTCCATTCAATTATCCAGACCCCTTTATCCAAGATTCAAGCATGTGCTGGTTCTATTTCTGGGATCTTCTGTTTGTTGCACTGATATACATATCTACCCTTCCAAAATACCATTCAGTCTTATGCTTAAGTGAATCTTGATTGTAAACTATCAACTCTTCCTGAGCCTTTCATGATCTCCATCTCCATAAACTAGAGGAAAACATAGTTTCTACATGTATACCACCCTCCTTGTATATCAGATTTCATTTACCCCACAGGTCATTCCCCTGAGGCTAGATTTAATATTTGGTGATTTGAGAAGCAAAGTTGGTTACTCTGTTTTCTGAGTATAAAAGTCACAAAACTTAAAAAGCTTTAGCAATTTCCTATATGTCATGTCTAAGAATCCAAAATATTACCCACAACCACTTGTGTTTTGGGACTGAAAATCTCTTACTGTCTGAGGTCTCTGTCTTATTGGTTCTTGCAGTGTCCTTATAGGCAGGGTAGTTACAGGTGCCAGAGCGGAGGAAGGGGAGCCTCCATCAGTTATCTTCCCTCTCTGGGAACTCAGGACCATGGCATATCACCCTCTATCTGGCTATCAGTTCCCTACTTTCCCTTGGACACAGTCTTCAGTCTGGGTTGTTTCCACTCATTAGGGTGTAAGATACAGGTCTCAGAAGTCGTCATGAAGAATAGCCTGCTCCTTGTGGTACTCTTCAGAAAGAAGTCCTCAACTGCTTTTATTTATGACAATGTGTGAAAGTGTGTGGGAAATGAGGGCATAGAAGAAAGGAATGCAGACCTTCAAGGTTCCAGAGGGACAGGGCAGGCTAGTTCATGGCTGGAGACAGGAGGGGAAGAATACCGCCTGTAATCTGGTGATTTAAAGCTTTACCACCTCCCTTGTGCTTGCTGTAATTCTAACCTAGAAGAATGTAGACAGCATGGGAGGAGAGAAGCAGCAATGCTGAATTTGCATTTCTTTGCCATCATAGTTAAACATTAATAAAGACACACAGCAAAGAAGCCTTTTAGTCACCATTCTCCTGTTGCCAGAGCTGGGGCTCAGAGAAGGCCCAGAGAGGGCCTTTGAGAGCATCGTGTAGTAGGTGATGGCCTCCAGCAAAACACTGTGCTTTCCACAGGCCTACCACAGTCCTGAGAAGAGAACCTAGACACTGAGGTAGGGCTGGGCAGCGGTGATGCAAGAACACATTTATAATGTGAGGAATGAATTCTGAAGGGGAAAGTCAGCAGATGTGGTCGTGACACTTGTAATCCCAACATTCCAAAGGTGGAGGCCAAGGGATCAGGGCTTCAAGGTCATCTTTAGCTTGGCAAAATATATACATATAATTTTTGCCTCTGTGTGTGCATGCGTGTGTCCTTGAAGAATCAGCAAAGAAACAAGAAAAGAATTGCAGGCTTCAGGTTCACAGTTACATACTCGAGGTCTTCCAAGATCCTAAGCAGAGTAGGGCCAGGAGGAATTATTCAGGACTACAGAGCCATACAAAATAAAAGATTCATGACTGACTAGGATATGGCTGGCATCTCGTACAGCAGCCCGTCAATGCTACAGAAGAGAATGAATCTGAAATAGGACTCGGGGAAGTGACTGCAGACCAAGGAGAATCTATTCAGAGTGAAGTCAGCAGCAAAGAGACTTCCTGTGGAAGCCGCTTGTGCAGTGTTTGTTGGTACAGAATACAGAGAGCAAAGCACTAAAAGCATCTACTCTGTAATGTAAAAGGAATTCATTAAAGAAAAGGTGGGCACCATGAAATGAGCTGCCAATGTGAGAGACGGAATGAAATGGAAAAAGTGATGGCTGATGGAGCAAACGGAAGCCGAGGGCACCATTAAAGACATTCAACTACAAAGCTATGCTGCTGATGACAAGAATACAACAGGAATTAACCAGAGTCTAAATAAGTGATATGGACTCAGGGGGCAAGCCTAATAACTTTCTGAGAACACCAAGAGAAGGGGAACAGCCCAAAGAAAGGGCTGGGGGCCATGTGTCTGGTTTACAGAACAACAAAGCTCCCTCGAGGACCCAGTCACTGTTAGAAGTGCTCACAGGTGATATTTAAAGTAGTTGAGAGAAGAAAGGTCTCTCCTTCTGTAGTTATCAGTCAACAGTATATATATTTGAGGAAAAGGAGAGTTCACACTTTGTGTGAATATAATCCAAATGACTTTAAAAATTTTTTACATTGTTTATAAATTCACTCATTTCTTTTGGAAAGTGTGTGTGTGCGCATGCATGCGTGCGTGCGTGCGTGCGTGCGTGCGTGCGTGCGTGCGTGCGTGTGTGTGTGTGTGTGTGTACACATGTACAGGCACATGAGTGCTGTTGAACACGTATAGAGTCCAGAAGACAACCTGTGGGAGTTGATCTTTTCTTTCCACCATGCATGCTCAGGGCATCAATTTCAGGTCATCAGACTTGGCAGCAAGTACCTTTACTTGCTGAGCTGTATTGCCAGTCCACAGATGAACTTTAAGAAAGGCAAAATGTTTTTAAAATCTTGGAATAAGAAGAGTCTCTTAACATAATTCTCATCAAGAATAAGGAATGAGAGATTGGCTTCATACAACTTTACAATGAGGACAAAAGGAAAAAGGGAAACAAAAGCTTAGTGCATGGAAGCTTGGATAAAAATGCTGCTTATACAGCTTCCAAATGTAAAACTTACATCAAACAATTAAAACAGAAGAATAATGATAAGAATAAAAGCAGGTAAAAAACAAAACAAACAAAATACCCTACTTCTGTCAGTGACAATGAACATGTTCAAAATATTTAATTTAATCCTAAAACAAAGAATACAAGGTTAAATAAGGGAAATACATTTTTTACATGTATTATTCACATAAAACAAATACTACAGAGCATGGCTGTTTACACTTGCTGACAGTGAGCTTGGCAACAGCGGGTAAGAAGGCTGAAGACGGATACAGCAACTCACACTGTAAGGTAGACTGTAAAGACATAGGACCTACGAGCACTTTTTAGTGTGTTCGGGCTCTGCCAATGTGAGAGACGGAATGAAATAGAAAAGGTGAAGCAATGCTCATGCATCTTTTCATCTCATGGTCCCAGTTCTATGTGAACCAGGCTACTATATGGAGCAGAAGACAGAAGGACGGGCCATTGAAACCATTTGTCTACAGTGAAAAGAATTAGCAGTGCATCTACTTCCAAAGTGCATGCTCTCCTCTGCTCCCTTGCCTCTCAGGACTCCTGCTGAACTACACAAGGGCAGGAGGCAGATTCAGGGGCACTGGTTTATCTACAAGAAGTGTACCTGCAAGAGCACAGGAGGAATTAACACAGGAAAAGACGCTACAGTATCATGTGAATACAGCCTGGTAGAAAGCCTAGGAATGTGTGCCCGTGTTGTAACCATATTACACAGTGTGTGATGCTTACTCCCTCACTATGTGCTGGTATATGTGGTTTAAAGGGGGCTATGATTAAAGGTCTCAAATGCAATAAAGCAACCAATAAAGGTTGTCTCTGCTCTAAAGGACTCTTATTTTCTTCTTTATGCTTTTTGAATTTTTGTGAAATTTCACCAATGACTACTCATAATTTTTAAACAAGGAAGGGTATTAAATTACTTAAAATAATTAGAAGGGGGTAGAGGTCAGCAAGATGACTCAGTGTACTGTACTTGCCTCTAAGCCTGATAACCTGAGTTCCTATCTGGGACAAACATAATAGAAGAAAACATAAACCCACATGTTCTCTTTTCTCCCTCCACACACATACCTGCATGTGTCACATGCACATCACACACACACACACACACACACACACACACAGAGAGAGAGAGAGAGAGAGAGAGAGAGAGAGAGAGAGAGAGAGAGAGAGAGAGAGATACACACACAAACAATGTAGCTTAATTTAAAAAACTTACAGAGATGGAAAGGAAGAGAAATAGACATGTAACGAGCAAGAATGTAGCTGGTGTGTGTATAGGGGGAGAACGTGGTGGTGTTTGGAAAATATTAATAGAATGAGGGGAGCAGGACAGTACATATATTCTGTTTCAAAAAGTCTGAAAGTTCGCTGAGTCTTTTTTACTACCCAAAGACTATTAACCTCTGTTGCTAGGAAGTAAACAGGGTGGTTCTTGGCAGGACACCAGCATGAAGTGCAGGGAACACTGCAGAGGCTATGAGGAATTCTAATACGCTTTCCTAAGGAACTCTAATCAGTAAAACAAAGATCTTCTCAGCACATTGCCTCTTACTCCCATCCCACCTACAGTCTGCAGTGAAGTAAGAATACAAGAAATGAACAAGTGATTGAAGTTGGTATCTGGTTTTATTCCCAGGCCATGTTTGCCATAGCAGGACACACAAATCTACTTAGGAGAGCACTGGAACAAGTGAAAGCAATGTGGAATCTGCATGTAGCTGGGTATGAAAAGGGTGAGAATAGACGGGAGTGAGTACATGCTGTCTACTGAGCCCTGAAGGGTTTGTGGTCTACAGCAGATTATATTCTGTATCATTGGCTAGGCCAGGCCAGCATCAGTACCAACAATTGAGGAGGATGCTGTAATAGCATACTCAAAAGAGGGAAGGGAGGCAGACCTAGTGCACTGGCCTGGCCACTGTAAGAGTACTAGATTCCCTGGACTGATAGAGAGACTCACAGGTCGCATTCTTGGCACTAGGTTCAACCTTACACTGTAGTCAGTTCTACCTCGGAGGATCATTTATATTCCAGTCTATCTGGAATGTCCTCCTGGCAGAGGAGTTGGCCTTGTGACTGTCAGCTGCTAGTTATTACTCTTCCATGACATTCTTCAGATAGTCATGACTACTTTCCTCTATATCTAGGATGACTAAGGAAGAAAGCAAGGGCAATTCCTTCTTGGGGAGCTGCGGAGAACAATGATTAGAACCGCTGCCTTTCAGAGCATCTCTTTTGTCCAAAGTAGACTGCCTTAGACTAGCAGTCTTCTAAAACACTGCATTTCTTTTCAATAGTGTCACCTCGAATTGTCATCTTTGAATTCTATTTGAAGCTTCATCTTGGTGCTCTCCCTATATAAAATACTGACTACTAAGACACAGCTCTTTGGTCTAGCCCTAGATGTGGTATTCTCTGCCTCACCTATTGCCATCTTCCAGGGCCCTTCCATGACAACATACATGTGCTACATTCTGTTATGCTGTTCACCTAATGCTTGAATCTAATCTTGCTACTGCTATGCTGGACACTTTTCATTAGCACAACAACCATTACTTCAGGAAAGTATTCTTCCCTTTCCTCATTAATAGTCCTGCTCCATTCATAAGCTTCCCTGGACTAGCCTTATCCCTACTCCCAGGCCCAGACATAGGCATGAGCTCTAGGCCATGTGCAGCCATCTGTTGAGGATAATGTGATTGGCTCCAAATTGAAAAGTTAATCATGTGACTGGCCTGCACTGGCCAATCAAAGTCCTCCCTGCAGCCTACTGCCAAAACTGTCACCCGAAAGACACTCTTCTGAGTGATGCAAGCTCCAAAGACTGCAGTGACTGGGTCTATCTGGGACACTCCCAGAGAGAACAAAGCCAAAGCCAAGGCCAGCAAAGGACACGGATGGATGATGAGACACTGGAAGGAAGAAGGGAAGGGAAAGGGTTCCTAGTAAGGATGGCAGAGAGTCTCTGGACCCTGAATGCAGTCATCTTCTTGGATGGACCAGCCACATAAGCAAATGCCTTTTATCCTGTGAACTATTCTAAATCCTATTCCTGACTCTTTCCCTGATGCACGTATCTCTACCATTTAGAACTTTTAAGAGTGCATTATCTCCTTTGGGGGTGGGAGGGAGTGTTTAAGCTTTTCAGCCCAGTACTTAGGTTGTCAGCAGAAAAGACCACCTTAGCTTCACAGCACTAACTGTCCTCTTTCAGCCCCAAGTAGCTCTCTCAGATATTAAAAACAAACCCACAGCATCAATAACCTCTGCCTTTACCCTGCAGCCTACCTCTGCCCATGCTATTGCTCATATTTGCTCAATCTGAATTCTCTCTCCTTCGCTATTCTTGCTCCAGATTCGGGTCATATTAAGTGCTAACACCACATTTAGATAGTTTTGGCAGTAGGCCACAGGGAGGACTTTGATTGGCCAGTGTGGACCAGTCACAAGATAAACTTTTCAATCACATTATCCTCAACAGATGGCTGCACATGGCCTAGAGCTCATGCCTATGTCTGGGCTTGGGAGGAGGGATAAGGCTAGTCCAGGGAAGCTTATGAATGGAGCAGGACTATTAATGAGGAAAGGGAAGCATACTTTCCTGAAGTAATGGTTGTTATGCTAATAAAGTGTGCCCAGCATAGCAGTAGCAAGATTAGATTCAAGCATTAGATAACAGCTTTAAAAGTTGCATGCATATCTCAAGCCTACCAGGACTCTGCAGAATGGCAAGAGAGTTCTTTCTAAAATTTAACATCACTATCATCTAGAAATCTATTCCAGATCCTAAGCAGAAATGAAAGACTGAAAGCTGACACCTGCTAAGCTCTAACGTCTTCCTTATGTTACAATTTCTCAAAATTAAGTCACATCAACATATGGCCCAACAATAGAACCCTTGGGTACTTATTCTATGAGAATAAATATATACTTACATAAAAATTCTCTCCAAATATCTATAGCAACTTTACTCATTAGAGCCTGAAAATGGAAACAACCCAAAGTCCTGCAGCAGGTGAATGGCTAAACTATGGTATGCCCATACAATGGAATACTACTTAGCAGTTAAAAAGAAATCAACAAGCAATGATACATACAAGTTAATCAAATCTAGAAATAATTAAGTACACTAAAAATGATTTTCAACTCTCAAGTCTTATACATTCTATTATTTGATTTATATAACAAGTGATTTCAAAGTGACAAAATTAAAAGAAAAAAAGAATAAACTCCTGGTCACCAGGGTTAGGGATTGTGTGTGAAGAAGTAAAGCATGGAGTAGATATAAAAAGGAACCCAAGGCCATTATGGAAGTAGGAATTCTCTGCATTTGGGCTGTATCAATACCAGTATCTTACTGTGGTACTGAAACACAGCCTGGTAAGAAGTGATAATTGGAGGAATTTGGGTAAAGAGTACAAAAGATCCACCTGCATTGTTTCTTACAAGGCATTGTCTCTCACAATTATTTCAAAAATTTAAAAATAATAAACCACATCGCACATGGAACCAAAGAGTGGGAAGTGAGTGTAGATGAGCCTCTCATACACCATGCTTCCCTACAGCAGCTCTCAGTGGAACTCATGACACCGAAGAGTCTTGACTGCAGAGTGAGTACCTCCTTCTGACCCATATAAAGGGGTAGACTTCTGCACATACAAAGGCTATTTTCAGAAACTGGAGTGACAAAGAAGTGACAAACACAGGAGAAAGGCTCTCGCCTGAAATGCCATGTTAGAGCCGGACTGAGAGTTCATTTTCCCAAGTACTAGGCTACGGCTTTTGTGGACATGGACAGCAGCCACAGATCTATGTAATTTGATCTGTTTGCCATTTAGATCCATGTGACTCACTGAGGCTGGCTGCATAGCTAAAAATACAGGATATCTGCAGCCTAGGCAACTTTGGCTCATGGATTTTGATTCAAACAGTGCACATTTGGAGGTAGTGGCTTTCTATTTATACATCAGCCAGGGACAGAGGAGGCTCTCCTGATCAAGTGACGGCTTGAAATCTAGAAGGGAGAGGGATCTTGAGTTTGATCTTCATCTATACATTTTTCCCCTTTATTTTTTCTCAGTAATTATTTCTTTACATCTATACATTTTATCTGAAGGTTACATGACACCCTGGGTGTCAGGAATGTGAGACCCCGAGGTCCTCACAGGCTAGAAAGATCCCTTTCTTGGGCATAGGTTGTATCCTACTGAATATCTGCCTCAAAAGAGAACAGAAGGAGTCATGAGCTATTAACAACAGAGCAGGGCATGGCAGTGATGTGACTGGGTGAGCAGCACTTGGGCTGGAGCACTGAGTCTAAAGACTGTGAGGTACTTGGTCCTGCCATGTTATTTCAGTCTTACAAAGGCCCACTCAGAGCCTCTCCTGTTCCTGCCCACAGCCACAACTAGCAAGCAGGGCAGGTTGCTGGGCATGGGCATTCAAATACCCTAACTCCTGACCCAGAGGCTACCTAGGAACCAGGAAAGCTCGGAGGAAGCTACCCAAGGGACACGTCTGACAAAGCCACTGCTGAACTCACCCATCAGGACGCTCAGCAACTTCTGCACTCTGGAGTTGACCCCCACGATTCGGTAGAGTCCCTGTTCATTGATCCCTGAGAAGAGGAAAGATGATGATTTAATTAGATGAACATCAGAACACGATCAGGCCAACAAGGCCAAATGCTCTTGTGTTTTTCCTTCATTTTCTCTCTCCTTCTAAAAGCTGCTGTAATTAAAGTTCCCTGCCACTCAGCTCAGCTCTTAGCAAACGAGTGGGATTTGGCACAGCTGCCTAAGGATTCACGGATGTGCTGCACACTCCAGCCCTCGCCTTAGCCGGGGCACTGGCAGGAAAGAAACTTCCCTCCTCTCTTGCCAAAGGCAGCAGATGAAGATTTTTAAAGATGCTAAAGACATTATTTTAAAGATGTAGTATTTAACCAATTCTTACATTCAAAAATCCAAAGTGGCATGACTTAAAAAAAAAAACATTCACAGAAGAAGATAAGTAACTTTCCATCTATTTTTACACACAGCATAAAAATTACTAAAGGGTAAGGACATTTTCCATCTTAGGGAATGTTTGTCAAGATTGAGAAATCAGAAAATCCATCACAGTTAGAGCAAAGGTGTTTACTGTGACACAGTTAAACAAAGACAAAACTCAAATTACAAAACTTCCATTTACTGAAATGCCTGGAGTAGCATTTCTCTGTGCCAATTACAAAAAGAGGCAATCATATGCATGCATGTGATGTGTGGATGTATGTGGTCTATGCCTGTTCACATGTGTGGGTCCACATGTGTTTACATGCATATGGTGGCTAGGGGACAACCTGATATTCTTTAGAACGCCATCTACCTCCTTTGACACGGGATCTCTCCTTGGCCTAGGGTTCATCAATATGGTTTCACTGGGTGGCGAGTGAGCCTACAGATCTTGTTTCTGCCTCTCCAGTACTGAGATCACAAGTGTATGTCACCATGCCCAGCATTTTGACTTGGGTTTTGGGGATCAAACTCAAGGCTTCATGTTTTCCTCCCCTTTCCTTATAAGTTCTTTTGAGACAGTGCCTTACTCTGTAGCCCAGGCTGGCCTTTAACTCCCAACATTCTAAACTCAGTCTTCTGAACAGCAGGGTTACAGACTAACACACTGATTCTATCCTTTTCTTTTAATAAAAACAAATCTAAACTCTTTAAAAATTACCTTAGAAATATAAACTCTAAAAACTTAGGCATCACAGCTTAGGCAAACAGAAAATCAAAAGAAGAGAGTAAAAGATAGCAGAAACCACTGCTGTCACACTGAGACCTGTGCAGAGGAGGTCCTCTTGGGGACACATAGCATGGGCTCAGGCAGAGCAGCTATTTGGTTTTTTGTTTTGTTTTTTGGTTTTTTGTTTTTGTTTTATTTTCACAGTGTTTCTCTGTATAGCCCTGGCTGTCCTGGAACTCACTCTATAGACCAGGCTGGCCTCGAACTCAGAAATCCGCCTGCCTCTGCTTCCCAAGTGCTGGGATTAAAGGCGTGCGCCACCACTGCCGGGCAGCTGTTTGATTTTAAACTGTATTTTTCACTTAACGCATGTGAATATGGAATGAGAAAAAAAAAACATTTCTACTTTCTGTGATTCACAAGATTTTATTGCAGAAGTGAATTATGCTTGAGTTAGCATTTGATTGGTTCCTGATTTTGTATTTTAACCACATCACTGTGTAAACATTTTTTTGGCTCAACACAACCAACACCCTTATATTTTCAGATCAATTTCCAATTATGTCTTCTTGGCACTTTCTGGGTATATTTTATGTATAGTTGTTGAGAACCTGTCTTAATTTTTTGATGACAGCAATCAAGAAGAAATAATTAAACATTAAAAAGCAAAACCAACACAAACACACATACAAACCTGCTTCTATACATTAAAGTAACTCCTTTGGAAGAAGTCTCATAGGACACATAGGCATAGGAACTCAAGATGTTCTGTTGCCCCCAATATGCCTCTGTGTGTGTGTGTCTGTGTATGTGTGTATCTGTGTGTGTATGTGTGTTTGTATGTGTGCATACCCCTCTCTCTTTCTATTTCACCACTAGTGAGGTTATAACTCTACTTTAAAAGTCAGAATTTCTTTCAAACAACTAAAAAGTACAATAGTTAGAATATTGGAGAATAAAGACTCATTCACTTGGTTTTAATCAATCTCGGTGGAGAGATAGTTCGCAGCTTTTCTCAAGGCCACAATGGGTCCAGGGCACTTAAAACCCTACAATGCCAGAACTAAGGATTCTGGTTTGTGATAGACTACAGTAACCCAGCTCCCCTATCTCAAGCCCTGCTCTGATAGATCTGGGAAACATCAATGTGGAGGAGGCAGCTAACCCCTTCCTTCTCTGTCTGTGATGGTTCTCAAGTCCAGGTCTGCAGAGCAGACATCCTTACTGGGGTCCACCGAGTCTAAGATGATCCCTGGAGAGAGGCCAGTGTCTACAAACTAGATGGAAAAAGGAGCCTTTATTTTCACTGCCACTAACATTGTGCATTTCCTTCCCTCATGAATGTTAAACCACTGTGGTATTAGCAGTACCTGCAGCACGGTCAGAAATCATACTGTTACAGAATGGTTCCAATGGTAAGTTTCTCAAACTATATCTGCTATGAGAGCCACCACAGAACGCTGTGAATGAAGTTGTTAACACAGAAGCATATCTACCACTCTGCTGCGGCTGTATTTTCAATTATTTTAATAATAACCGAGATTCAAGAACTGGTTTCCATAAGCCTAAGAATTCTATCAGTATACATGTAAGACATTCTTGTGATCAACCAGAGACCTGGGTCATGAAATGGGTGATGAGCCCCTGCTTCAGACCAACAGGATCTGTAGAAACATAGTGGCGCCAGGGGAGTTAATGAGTTACTTAGAATCAGAAGCAGCAGGGAGCAGGTCTGCTGCCTCACAGATAGATGCATGACCGTCCATGAGGACAACGCCATCTGTCTGTCTGGTAGGCTACGTTACCTCTGGTTTCCACTGCATGGATGCATTTCCTTATTATGCTGAAGCCAATACTGTCCAATTGTGCGGCTGAAAGAACAAGAGAAGTGTGGTCAGGCCACGGGATGTGCAAATCGGCACACTAAAAGCAAACTACATGGTGTGGTCACAGCATACATATGTGTAAAATACAGATAATTTAGAAATAGTGATACTGACAAAGAGCCTACCCTAGGCCAGATACATGCTAAGTGTTCTGCATGTGTTATCTTAGTTCTTACAGTAACTTTGGCATTATCCTAAGTTTCTAACAAAGAAATGGACATACAGAGTAACAGACTCCTTCCAGCTAGAGTCAGAAGAATAACTGCTTGCAGTCAACTACATAGAGCAAATGTGAAATGCTTTAAAAACAATGGATAAGTGCTTTACCTAGATTATGTCTTGTAATGCCAGCAAATTCTCTTGAATGATAGTGTTACTAGCCCCACATTACAGATAAAAAAACTGAGGCTTGGAAAAGCTAAATATAAGCAAAGTTGCCAATTTAACATGTAGAGACTTGCTCCAGGGGCCAGTTCACCAAAATGCTTTAACTATAACTTTGAATTAAAATAATAATTCTGTTCTGTGATTAGAAAAAGCAGAAAACAAGGGGGAAATGAAGGAAAGAAAAATGAATCAGCTTTGAACATTGTAACAGCTGAACAAAGCTACCTGGGCTAGACCCAGAAAAAGGAGAGCCTCTCTCCGTAGCACATCAGCAGTCAACGGGTTCTCCATCTGTTCCAGTACCTCCCAGGGCCACTCAGAAAATGAAACAATCCACAGGAACTACTTTTCCCAGGGGAAAACTAGTTTCTAAGAATCACTAAAGAGGCCAGGCATCCACACTCAACCCCAGGCTTCGGTTAGCCACTGATACAGTATGCAGAGCTTGCAGGTCTGAGTTAGTTTGAGCCCCTGAGACATCCTGCAGATACCAGTTATTGTCTCTTTTCTTTACAGCCATCTGGGTGGGGTCAGAACTTTCTTGCTGTGGTTTTGTTTTGCATCAGACAGCTAAGGACACTGGGCATGTTTTCCAGTGCAGGGCATGATTCTCACTCTTTCATGAAGCGCTCGGAAGCCATTGGGAAAGTATATGTCAGGCAGGGAATTATCTTTTTGTGCTTAAGAAACTTCCTATTTATGACTGTCACTCTGGAGTCCATGGAACCCTTCGCTTTGTTTTTAGAGAAGTATTTCAGAGTATCTTTGAAAGACACAGCAGTCAGAAGTCTGGGGAAAGGAACCGCCATTGAGCACTGAATTCTGGGAGCTGCTGAGGCAAACTCTGAACTTCAATGTTTTAAAAGCAGGCTTGTGGACACTGATTCCTTCTAAACATAGATGAACTTCGTCTCGACAAAAACCACTTCCTTACCCCAGAAACATCAACAAAAGTTCTGGAAAACTGGAAAGAACTTGGCAACTGAGAAAGTCCCAGTGCTTTGATGACCTCCCAGGTCAGCTAGGAAGAAAGCACAGCTCCTAGACAAGTGGTACATGGAAGAAAACGATGCAAAGGAACTTCCCAGATATCTGAAAAATAAATAAATTCTACCAACTTACATTAACTATGATTTTTTTTTAATGGCAAAGACCCCACTCAATATTCATATTGGTTTTCACTATACTGGTACAGTTTCTCTAATTTGTTAGCAGCAAGCAAACACCCTTCATACTGATGTGAAACTAAAAAACCTTAAAGTTCACACAGAAAACGCTCTACTTATCAGTGTATCTTAATTGTCAAATGTACATAGTATTTATGTACTGCAGAGCCAACCAGGAGTTGGGATAACTCTGCTAAGCCTAGTTTATTAGACGTGTACATTGAGCTGACTACCTAGTTTTGTAAACAGATAAGATTATGTGAAGAAATGGAACCCACATCAAACAAGATTCCCAAGAACTCATAAAAGACAGTTTAGCAGCTGATGTTTTGAATCTGAAAACCAGAACTGAAACACGTTATTGCACTGCCACATCCTGAACTTTTCCATCTGTCCTTTGTCCTCTGTCTCTTTCCCTTACACATGTGTGCATGCACACACACACAAACACACACATACACACACTCACACATCAACACATGGATACACAGTTTGACTTCTACTCTCATCAACTTGACTTTCCTGCTGACATCATGACTGGGTTACTAATAATTAACAACTGCATATTATTTAACTTGGCCTAAGTGTCACTGATTTGACAGGGAATCCACTGTATATATAAGCAGAACATTAGTTCCAACTTTGGCCCAACAGGGTACATAATCTTAGCAATTGAGATCTAGTCTGCAAAGTGAATTCCCACTAAAAGGTCTGGAAAACTATCACCATGGAGCAGAGTTTGCAAATGACTGAGAAAGTAGCCTGCCAGATGGATGCGGCTGTGCTTAATCCCCTTGAGCAGGTGATTCAGCCCATTCACTGAGCCAAGGCTCAGAAAAGGTCAGGGATTTATTTGCAATTTCTGTATCCTTATAATCTCCAGAAATAATCTCTCATTAAATATCTACTAGGTTTGTATTATTCCCTTACTTTGACTTGCAATGAGTTGATGTAGGAGCTGTGCTCCCAGGCTCAGCATCCTGAGATGCAGTTAAACTTGGCTTCTCATCCTCCCTCAACCTCAAGTTCCCTGGGCCCAAGTTTAACATCAGCAGCTCACACTGAGGCATTATAATTAATATTGGCAGAGTGCACACAGAAGATATTGGCTGACCTTCCAAATTAGAAAGGTGTCACCACCCAAACTTCTATCACAACCTCTGAAGCCTTTTATCTATCTCTCCTTTTAAGAGAAAAGAAAGGGCCAGGGTCACATAACTCCTCTAAAGAAGCACTGAAAGAATATGGAGAAACAGGAGGGTTGTGTACATGCTGGGCCAACTTGGTGCATCTTAGAGCAAACCCAAATCAGTACCTAACAATGGTGTGGGTTTGGGTTACTAGGTCAACATGAACTCTAGGAAGAGGAGGTAGATGACTCAGAATTGTTTTGCCTCAGTGCAATAAGAACAACACCAGATAAGGTACAATCAATTCTTCTTCTTGCCTAAAAGGTCCAGATAGAAGGACAGGGTTCTACCATAACTACTATTGTTATACTGTGAATAAAAAACAGACACACACAAACAAACAAAACAAAAACCACTGATGTAAGCTTCTAATACCTCACCTGAGATAATTTCCTCTCTTCTTTAAAAGAACTATGTAGGTGGTGGTGGTGATGGTAGTGGTGGTGTATGAATGTATCTGATTATATGACAGCTCTAACAAAACCATGAGCATCTCTCCTCCTTCCCACCTTTTATACACATCCAAAGTATTACCATCTTTCCATCATTCACACTTAAAGTTTCTCCATTTTGTCTAGCTCCCACCTTCGTCACTGTCTTGGTTCTGATAGAATGAAAAGGAATATTAGGGTTAAAACATTCTTCTCATCCATAACAATCTTAGTTCTGTTATCTGTGCTGCCAGGGTGCTTGCAGTGATTTCTGAGCTAGCCTCTTCATACTTCTTCTTGGTTCATATCTTTCCACTACCTTGTTGTCCATATTTGTAAAAACAAAAACAATTCCACTAAAATCAGGGACAAGACAAGACTACCTACTCTCTCCCTATATTCAATATAGTACTTGAAGTTCTAGCCAGAGCAATAAGACAACTAAAGGAGATCATGGGGACAGAAATTGGAAAAGAAGAAATCAAAGTATCAATATTTGATAGTATACTTAAGTGACCCCAAAAAATTCTACCAGAGAACTCCTACAGCTGATAAGCATATTCAGCAAAGTGGTTGGATACAAAATTAACTCAAAGAAATCATTAGTCCTCTTCTATACAAATGATAAACAGGATGAGAAAGAAATTAGGGAAACAAGAGTCTTTACAATAGCCATGAATAATAGGAAATATCTTGGTCTAACTCTAATCAAGCAAGTGAAAGACCTGTATGTCAAGAACTTCAAGTCTCTGAAGAAAGAAACTGAGGAAGATAACAGAAGATGTAAAGATCTCCCATGCTCATGGACCAGTAGGATTAACATAGTGAAAATGGACACATTAACCAAAATCAATCTACAGAGCCAATGCAATACCATCAAAATTCTAACAAAATTCTTTACAGACCTTGAAAATCAATTCTCAACTTCATATGGAAAAAAAAAAAAAACCCAGTATAGTGAAAACAACCCTGAACAATACAACAACTTCCAGAGGTATCACCATCCCTGACTCCTGACCTCAAGTTGTACTACAGAGCAATAGTAATAAAAACTGTATGGTATTGGTACAGAGTCAGGTTGGCCAATGGAATCGAATTGAAGATATTGAAATAAACCCACACACCTATGAACAGGTGACTTTTGACAAAGAAGGAAAATATGATACCATGCAAAAAAGAAAGCATCTTCAACAAATGGTGCTGATCTAACTGGATTGCACGTAGAAGAATGCAAATAGATCTATATCTATCATCCTGCATAAAACTTAACCAAGTGGACCAGAAACATCAACATAAAACTGGATATACTAAATCTAATAGAACAGAAAGTGGGACTAGCTTTGAATACATTGGTATAGGAAACAACTTCCTGAATAGAACACCAATGGCTCAGGCTCAGGGACCTCATGAAACTGAAAAGCTTCTGTAAGGCAAAGAACACTGCCAATAGGACAAAACAGCAGCCTACAGATCGGAAAGGATCTTCATCAACCTTATGTCCAATAGAGAGTTAATATCAAAAAAAAAAAAAACCCTCAAGAAATTAGACACCAACAATCCAAACAATCCAATTAAAAAAATAAATAAATAAGATACAGAGCTAAACAGAATTGTCAACAAAGGAATCTCAAATGGCCAAGAAGTACTTTAAAGAAATGATCAAAGTCCTTAGTCATCTGAAAATGCAAATCTAAATGACCTGAGGTTCCATCTCACACTCATCAGAATGGCCTGGCTAAGATCAAAAACTCAAGGGACAACACATGCTGGTGAGGATGTGGAGCAAGGGAACTCTCCTCCATTGCTGGAGGGAGTGATAACTTGTACAACCACTTTGGAAATCAAATTGGCAGTTTCTCAGAAAACCGGGGATAGTTCTAGGTCAAGACCTAGTTATACCACTCCTGGGCATATACCTAAAAGATGCCCCACTATACCACAGGAACACTTGCTCAACCATGTTTATAGCAGCTTTATTCATAATAGCCAGAAACTGGAAACAATCTAAATGTCCCTCAACTGAATACTAGATAAAGAAAATGTGGTACATCTAGACAATGGAATAATACTATTCAACTATTAAGAACAAAAACATGAATTTTGTGCACAAATAGATGGAACTTGAAAATATTTTCCTGAGTGAGGTAAGCCAGACCCCAAAGGTCATGTATTGTATGTACTCACTTACAAATAGATATTAGCCATAAAGTACAGGATATCCATGCTATAATCCACAGAACCAAAGAAGCTAAGGAAGAAGGAATGACCAAGCATGACTGCTTGAATGTAATTTACAAGAGGGGATAAAATAGTCCTAGGAGGCAGATGGAGGGAGGGAACTGGATGGGAGAGGGGATAGGGAGGGAAATGGGGAGGTGTTGAGAATCAGGTGTGGGGAGAGACAAGAGAGAGGGCCAGAGGGCCAGGAGAATAAATGGAAATCTGGAGCTTAAAGGGACCTTAGCTGAGACTTATAGCAGTGGGGATATGGAACCTGAAGAGGACACTTCCTGTAGCCAGGCAGAAAGCCCAGCAGAGGGATAGGGACAGCAACCCACCCACAAAACTTTCAACCCAAAATTTATCCTGTCTACAAGAAATACAGGGACAAAGATGGATCTGAGGCCGAAGGAATAGCCAAGCAATAACCAGCCCAACTAGAGACCTATCCCATGGCAAAGCACCAATCTCTGACACTATTAATGATACTCTGTTATTATGTTTGTAGACTGGAGCCTAGCATAACCTCATAGCCTCTCTGAGAGACTCCACCCAGGAGCTAACTGAAATAGATGCAGAGACCCACAGCCAAACACTGGACAGAGCTCGGGGACTCTTATGGAAAACCAATCCCTGCCCCTGTCCTCCTCCCACAAGGTCCATAAACATGTAGCAGATGTGCAGCTCAATCGTCACATGAGTCCCCCAACAATTGGAGCAGGGGCTGTCCCTAACGCTGTTGACTGTCTGTAGAATCAGTTCCCTGGCTAGGCTGCTTTGTCTGGCTTCAGTGGGAGAGGATGAGCCTAGCTCTGCAGAGACTTTGGTGCAGGAATACTCAGGGGGGCCGCCACCCTCTCAGAAGAGAAGGGGAGGAGGTAATTGAGGAAGGGATTGTGGGAATGTGGAGATCTGGGGGGGGAGGGGCAGCAATAGGGATGTAAAGTGAATTTAAAAACAAGAGCAAACAAACAGAAACAAACAAACAAAAAAATCCATGTTGCCTCCCTACTAACAATCTATCAATGGCACACTCCATCAACCTAGCTTTCTGTTTCCCACCTTGGCTTGTCCAGTTGATTCTAAAACAAATAATATCCATTCTTTCTTTAAAAGGAGGTGCATGCTCTCTTACACTATATTTATCCATACTGAGCCAACCCACCCACTGGGTTTGATGCCACAAACCTTTACCCCAATAACTCAATTCCCTGCACAGATATGGCTATCCTTCTATGAAACAGACACATTGGTTTAAGCTTTTCAACAACAACAAGAGTCTCTGGCCTATTTCTTACTTTAAGGAACCACTTTCACTCTTATTCTTATGCTTCAATGATATTGAAACTGTCAACTTATTTATTCAACCTGCAGTATCAACACTGTCCAGGAGGTTAACCCAAATCTTGAACATGAACCAACTGAGCCCTGTGGCCCAGCCCTAGTTTGCTTCTGCAGTCTCCTTGGATGCCACTCCCCCAACTCTTAGCACCTCACCACACTGGCTTTCTCTGAGCATCTAATTAACCACATTCTCCAGCCTATGCATAAGCAATGAGGCTAACCTTAGCTGCTTGGACTATTTAATACAGAACTCTCCTTAAGTATAAATTTCTCAAAAAGTCTCCTTAATCTTCCCTCCTAGCTTAATATTTCAGAATAGACAGCATGAGCTGTCGAGTTTATTTGTGTGGCTGTGTGAAAAATAATGACAAGTACCAAATTAAAATAAGCAATCATGAAGACAATGGTTCATAAATATCTCTACTTACTCATTTCATTCACTCTGCTGTTATCTCTTTCTCGTCTCCTAGCAGTGTCAATTCCAGGGGTAGAGAAGTTGGGTACACTTGTACCACAAATCCTGAGTCCTCTCCTATAGAGTGTGTGGAGAACCCTTTGGAAAGAAGCCAGCACCTTAAACTATCCTGGTCAGAGACAAAATCAATCACTAACTCAACCAATTGTCAGCATCTGCACTACTACCTTCCCTGCAGGATATGAAGGACCTACCAACTCTGGGTCTTAATATGTAAAATGAGCTTCTGCTGATGTGGTATATGGAATGATTCCAAGAAGTTCGCAAATATTTCTTAGAGCTGTGTACTTATGTAATGAGTATTAGAAATCTGTTTGACATAAAATGTACTGCATGATATATTTACATCTTAAGTAGAGGTTTAAAAAAGAAATTTAAAGAAAAATGATAATAATGGTGATACATGTATATGTAAATATGAGCAGTAAAGATAACACACAAGGAATGTATCTGAGCTACTGTCTTACATGCCCCAAGCTGATGCTGTATCCAAGCTAGCTAAAAGGACAATCCACTTGTATCCAACCCAGCTCCTTCTTGGTAGACTTATACCTAATACCAGGACCTGAGCCTGCAGAGTCCTTTTCATGGTCTGCAGCAATCATCTCTGACATGCTTCTCCTTTTGTCCCCTGGGTCTATTCTTTACTGACCTCCAGGGCCATCCTTTTAACTGACAGCAGCAGACAAACCACCTTACCTCATCACAATGCTCTAGGGGCTTCTCCAATGCTAAGAACACAATCTTAGCTCATGAGCACATGAGTCTAGCCCTAGCCTACCTGGCTGCTCTCCTCCAGGCCTCCTCCCATCTGTCCCAGTGGTCCTTTTGAATATCCCTAGAGCCCCATTCATTCCCCCCTTAGGGTGTTTTGTGTGTGGCTGGCCCTTTGGTCGGCAGTACTCACCTGGCAACTTCTCACATGTGTCCTGCCCTCTTTCCTCCAGGTTTCTGTTCAAAAATCACTTCTTAGGAGGCTCTAGCCATCTGACCTAAGTGCCTTTCTTTCCCCTGATTCTCGGGTTCCTTCTTCATATTTCTTCATGGGATTTGCTTCTACCAGAAAGTATACCTTGGTCTACTTGTCTATAGTTTATTGTTAATCTCTCTAGAGTACAGCCTCCATATTATCCAATGTGTACAAATATCAACACTGTGTGGTAGTCTATTTGATGTGCACACTTTGTAGTTTTTTTATACGTCAGTTAAAATTTTTTAATTAAAATTTTAAAAATGGTGCCAGCTTTACGAGGGCAGAGGATCAATCAGCCCACTTGTGGTTTTATTTTCATAAATGTTTCCTGAGTGAGGAAACAAGTAAACACATAGTTTTCCAGCCAAAGGACCAAGAACCAAGAGATAAAATGTTCTCAATACTCCAAAGACCCCTTAGGAGTACACAGTTGACTTAACACAATGGAACCTATGCAAAAGTCAGGGAGCCCACACAGGGAGCCTGCCATCATGGCCTGCCTCGAGGCAACAATCCAAACTCCCTTCCCTGCCTGACACACACAGCCACTACCCTGCTGTCCACAGTTTCTGGGGACAAACAGAAAAACCAAGATGGAAGAGAGACACAGTAATGGAAGGAACATAAATAGAAAGAAAAGAAAAATCACTGCTTGCCTGTAATAAACCTCAGCAATCTGTCTAAATCAAGGAGGCCGTGGATCAGCTGTAAAAAGACATTCATCTCCACAGGAGTCGGGAGGCCCACATGCACCATGTCAGCTGCTACAGAGCACAGCTAGGGGCTGCACATGTGCCATGGGAAAGAGTGTTTCTCAGGACAGAGACACTGAAAGAACAGGTCTCAGTCGATGCCCCAGCATCATCAGCACCATTATCTCCTGCCAGCAGATCAGGCATCCTGAGCGTATCTTAGTCCACTGGCCTCAAATCCTTTATTAAAGCCTCAACAAAAAAAATCATGAAGACAGAAGTATTTGAAACTTTCAAAGCCAAATGCTTCTGCCTACAAAGACCCTTTCTCCTCCCTTTTAGTTTTCAAACCTACCTGCTAGCTCCAGATGCCCCAGGAACTTTGCTTTTTTTTTTTTTTTTTTTTTTTTTTCGTCACAATAAATTGTGAAAAAGCAAAGGTAAAGAAGGAGATGACATTCAGACCCAAAACACACTGTGATGGATAGACTTCATCTATCTACCTTCCGCACATTTAAGATGAAGGTTTAGGGAAACCAAAGGAAGCAATGCCTGGAAGACACTCTAGGGAACTTGAGAGGCACGCAATAATTTTAGGAGAATAAGTATGCTACTGATAATAGTGACAGCAAGCAGTGATGCTTAATGACAGTGTCTACCACTAGCTACCACTAAGCAAAGGATATCTGTCCCAATTTTATTTAATTTACCTGGAATCAAATTAAAGTCAAGATGTATGTAGTGAAGCCAGTCTCTCGTACAAATAACTGAGGCCTGGAGTTTCCCAAGGTCAGACATTATTACAGCAATGGCATTGGAATTGCAATGTATGTAGTATTTCAGAGTTAAAACTCCTATACATGACTCTACACTACCCTAACTGAAAACTTACAGCCTCTGCTAACTCTTACACACACACATACCACACACCACACACACACACAACACACACATACACCATACTACATACAGTGCACATGGTAAGAAGTACAATCTGCAGTCTTTGTTCATACTTTGAACATACTTAAAGACATTACTTGAGTGACTGAGTATGCACCTAGATAGAAGCCTCAGACATCTGTAAATGAGGTCAATAATACCACCTCCCTTATACGGTTCTTAAAATAATTATGAAGTGACATAGTGTGCATCAAACAGCACACTGCACCACATGTAGTATGAACTCAATAGGCATTAAGTATAACAATTAAAAGCCTAGACTTGGTGACAGTATGGACAATCTTTCAACCTCTTTCTCAGCTGCCACTTGATTTAGGGGTTAGAGAGGTACCCAGAGCCCTATACCATACTGCCTTGAACCCCAACCTGGGGTGTCAGGAGGTAGTTGTTACCAGTCTATTAGTACAGAGCCCACATCATGAAGAAAAGGCAAACGTTAGGCTATGGCAAAATTATATGCTGGCTGCCTCTGTCAGTCTAAAGCTAAGAATGGATTTCTGAAATCTCTCCCGGGATAAGCAAAAAGGCTCTGACTGCCTGGGCAAGTTCAAGGAGCCCCACTGCCAATACTGTCCTTGGAAGATGGTCTCTCGTCACACGCAACAGCTGGAAACTGAAAGTATCTGAGGAGTATTTCCCCTCTCTCCAGACTCTGCCTGTAGCTAAGGCGCGCTAGAGTTGAGACATCACTGATTTACTAAATATAATTCTAGCTTGGAAGCCACAGCAACCATGTCACAGGCAGGATTCTAGCAAAAGGCAAAGTGCAGAAAGGCAGAGCCTGCACAGCCTCTTGTCTGACTCTGAGCCGAAGAAGACAAAAGGGATTACCATAGAAACATGCATGGACCAGCAGGGAGAAAAAAGGCCAAGAGGGCACAGGGGAGCAGACAGCATGAAGAAGTGTCTGCCGTAGGCAATCCCTGGCAGGCTGGATGGAAAGCTAGAGGGGAAGGTACACTCAGCTGATTGCCTCGTGGACCAGTGCACAGGAGGCCAGGCATTGCGCCCATTAATGCTTCCACTCTGCTCAGGTTTAAAAGGGGAAATGTTCTATTTATAAGCTACCCAACAGGGGAGACCTGGCAGCTTTTGGATGGCTCTGATCCCAAAGGGATGGTTATTACCAATGGCTGCCTCTTCCTGCCTCTCTACTGTGGGTGTTCTAACAGTAAAGGGCCAAAGGTAACTGGAAGCAAGGGGGAGAGGGAATCCCCTTTTTATGCCCTTTACTATTTTCATGAGAATGTGAACCTTTGATCATGAAGGCTGACAGCTTTAGAACCCTCTTAAAAATAGTGGCCATGCTAATCCAACTAGGCTGTCACAGTGATCTTCAAGGGTGAATCTCCTTCCTGTCTAGCAGATCAAGGAAAGCCAAGGCACAGAGATGAAGAGAATTGACAATCAGAGGGACAAAACTAGGCAAATGCAGAGCGATGGCAATGCATCCCTGCCCATCTCCTCTCCTGATCTTCAGTCTTGTCTCATAAATCAAGATGAGCCTTAATAAAGCACCATTGAGCACTCTGATTTGAGTGACAGCTTCAAGAATGAGAATGTAAACAACAGGGACAACAGGGAGTGGCTCTGCTTGTCAAGAATCTCTGTGGGATGCCAGGGTAACATGGTAAATCCCCAACCATGAGACTTAGAGCCATCAAAGCATATTGGCCCTGGCTCATCCAGGTCTGAGCACAGGTATTTGAGGAATGACTGATGCTAATAGTTCTAATATGAAGATTCATGTGGAGTGTCAACACAGTGGCAAAAAAAAAATATTTGACAGGTTAGAGTGTTGATTCTCAACCGTCCCTACGCTTCGATCTTTTAGTCAGTTCCTCATGCTATGGTGACCCCAACAAAACATTGTGTTGCTGCTTTATAACTGTAATTCTGCTACTGTCACAAATCAAATCACAATGTAAATATTTGTGTTTTTCTGATAGTCTCAGGCAACCCCTGTGGAAGGGTTGAGTCTCCCCAAAGGGGTTGTGACCCACAGGTTGAGAACCAGTGGGTTAGATGCTAAAGACTGCTGACAGAATTCCTTCTAGTCTCCCATGTCTGGCTGCATGTGACTGCATAAAGAAACAAAGCAAAGAATCCACACATGTCAAGAGCAGCAGGAGCAAAGGACCCCAGCTGTTGGTTTTCCTACTTCTCAACTATGTCTCTTAAATTCCATTTGCTCTGGTAAAACCTAGAAGCACAGAACTCCATTTCTGTGGGTGATGGCCATTTGCATTTCACTTATCATTCCCCCAGCCAAAATCCCATGCCATTTTAACAGACTAGTTTTTTAAAAGTTCACCATGTGTTAAGTGAAGAGTTAACAAACTATACTCCATGGCTAAAAGTCATCATTGCCTGTTCTGCAAATAAAGCTTTACTTGCCAGTGCTCCTCCATTCATTACCGTAGTGTCTATTGCTGCTTTCATGCTAGTGCAATAGAGGAGTTCGACAGTCCTACAAACTGAAAGTGTTTCCTCTCTGCCCCTTTACTGAAGAGCAAGATCTCTGTGGTAAATGATGGCATTTACAAAATCAACAAATTTATTGTGCTCACACCTCCTGTTCATAAGTATTAGAAATGCAGGCTACCAGAATTAAATGAACTGCCTTCAGAGGGCTTCAAGACAGATAAAATGGCTACCTCCCTCTTTCTCCTCACTGCTCCCTGCAAGAGCAGATCTGTCAATCCAGTGGTTTTTCTCCACTCTGGGCTTTCCCTTGTTCTGTTGTTTGTTGCTTTTTTGGTTTTGTAACAAAATCTCACTATGTTGCCCAGGCTGGCCCAGAACTCTCCACCCTGACTTCAACCTTCAAGTACATGCACCAACATCCCCAGAGAAAGAGTTTCCTTGTCAGTAAGTTTGGCCAGGTGACAAGAAGAACTGAAACCAACAGTGATTAGGTACTGACATGCCAATACTGTGCTCAACTTTAATCCTCACAGTGAGTTTGTAAGACAGGAATATTGATATCTCCATCTCCACGGGAACAATAATGAAAGTATAGAGGGTCTGGCCATCTCTCTCCAAGGATCAAGGGCCAACATGCTAATCTATATCAGCTCCACAGCACCTATATGAAAGCACTAATCAACACAACCAAATTTATCATAAACAAAGCATTTCAGGGTACTGAAGAGGTGGTTCAGCGGTTAAAAGCACTGGCTGCACTTCCAGAGGACCTGGGTTCAATTCCCAGTGGGTACCCATGTTGGTTTGAAGAGGGCATCCAGATACCCTGGGACTAGAGTTACATACAGTTGTGAACCAACTTGCCAATTAAGGCAAAATCCATAGCAATACTGGAAAACACATATAAGACATCATTTTAAAAATTCAAGAATGAAATAGCTGTGGGCTTACAAATTAGTTTTACTGCTTTTGAAAATCAGTTTGATATATTTCCTTAATATTCTACTGCAACTTCATATTAGTTAATAACCAGAAAGAATATATGTTTTTAAACTGCTTCAGAATAAAGTTTGGAGATTCAATGTCCACATCCTACAAATAAGACAGCACAACTCTAGCTCCAAACTGACAAGTCACAGTCTAATCATTGCGCTTCTCCCCACCTCCCAGTGTGAATAACAAACTGAGAAAGTGCAGTGGGTTCTTCAGCATAATTCAGATATGAGTGGTTCTCATAAGGGTACTAGATGAAAAGCCAATTGCAAGGAAGGAGTGATTAAGACTTTGAGCACAGAGCATCTACTGCTTGCCCTTCTTCCATAGAAAAGAGACGTCTGTGTTTTCCTTGCTGTTCTGTTGATTGCACTGACAGCCTTGCACATGCTACATGAGCAAGCCCTCTGCTAATGAGCCACAGCCCTGCCTGGAAGTTTGCATTTTCTAAATCTGTTCATTCTAGATGAAATCCCATCTGATGTTCATTTTCAAATCCATCAGTTTGGGGCATTTTACACAAAGAGTACACTTGTTAATGACATGCATATTATACACACCCCCCAACAGAACTGGGCCATCTGTCTATTGCTCTAGGTGCTCACAGGCCCTGCTGCACATCTGCACATCATAACCATGTTTATATGCAGAGCTATCTTTTCCAGCTGAAGGTGTTCTCGCTCCTCAGTACTCACGGTTCTCAGCAGCATCTGCCCTTATGTACTCCGACAGGTATTTACTAGATGGGGTCCTTCAGGAAGCCTAAACTCCTAAAGTCTTGTCCAGTAAGAAGTTCAAATAGGAGTGAAGAGGAAGTGTTAAAGAAGCATAGGAACCAGAGTGAACTGCTGCCATGATAGTCTGAAAAGCCAGGAGCTCAGCATTTGGCTGTGCTCTGGTCCACGAGGAGGCAAGCCTGCAGCAATAAGGACTCGTGATATTAAATAAACCTGGTTAGCCTATTGATTTGGGTTGTGTCTCACATAGAGGGAGGTGGCACTATAAACACCTAAATTAAGAAACTGAGCCATCTCTGTCCCAATCCATCAGCTTTTAGCCTTTAAGTATCTGGAGAAGCAGAGGGGAACTGCAGCTCTGGGTTTTTTGGTTGGTTGGTTGGTTGGTTGGTTGGCTGGTTGATTTTGTTTTGTTTTGTTTTGTTTTTTTGTTTTTTGTTTTTTTAAGCTAACCTTTGAGGAGGTGAACAGGTAGTGACGTTTATTATTTAAAACTTACATCCTAAAAGCTTTAGAGTCTCTCACTGGACTGGTGTGGCTTCTCCAGTACGTGTGGGTACTTTAACTACTCCTCAGTTGGGAAAGCAGCCTAGGCTGACAACAAGCTTTCCTAGTTTCTCCACCTACTTCTCACCTGAGTTGAGTTCAATTCTCTGAATCTTTGGAGAATAAATCTCACAACTGTAGCCAAAGGTCAGATGTAGAACAAAACTCACCCAGCATCAAGGTGGCAAAGAAGCCAGAAGAGTAGCAAGGAGTACAGACCTGGCCTAGTGTAGAGCCCGCTCTTGTGATAGTGGAGAGGGGATGGTTGCACTGGGGTGGTTGCCTGCCAGTAAGAAGCTCAGGAGCAGGAAATCAAGGTCTTCTTCACCAACTGTAATTCCACCATCCCCTTTTCCTTTTCTGTTCAGTCAGAATTGACCACTTGGAGAGAGCTCTGTGCTTCTGACATTCTTGAACAACCAAAGGATAGTTCTCTGTTCACAAGATTACTGATACATGATGAGCAACAAAAAGACAAAGTTGTCTTCTGTCTTTACTATTTCTGGAAAACTTCAACCAGGAACACACAAGAACTCTAGGTAGAAAACTCAAGCCAAAATAAAAGGATGTTTGTCTGAATAAACAGAAAGATGTTCAAAGTTCTTGGAGAAGAGGACGAGATTACAGATAATAGAAATAACTTTGCTAGTACATGGGCAAAGGATGGCAACTGTCACTGAAAAATGGACAGAGGACATGAGCAAGCCATTAAGAGAAGAGGATGCCCAGAGAACTGACAGACAATATGAGCAGACACTCAAAACTCTTTGCTTACCAGAGAAAGATATGTGCTATCATGTAAATATAATAGACAAGTAAGAAATCACAAGGCTGAGTAATAGAGTTGGCAGGAATGGGGAAATGTGCATGCAGGGCTAATGAAACTATAGACTGGGGTCACTTAACTAAGCCTATCATGGACTAGCAATTGGACCAGAAAGTATAATCCCTGGACTGCATCACACAAGGTCACATCACAGAGATGGTCTGTGGTGATGAGAACTTCAGAGATAAATAGAGTTGAGGATGGAAGAGCACATCTCTTCAAAACCAGATGATATACCTTAGAGTGGGAGGCAGGCAGAGGCACCATCTAGATCACAAGGAATGATATGGATGGCTCCCAGTACATGCTGAAGGGACAAAGACAGATCAGAACAAGACATGTAATTTAAGAACACTGCTAGACAGAAGATGCATTTTTACAAGATGTGCTTTAAAAGTGCAATCTAGAGTAGTGGCCTAAAGGGTAAACTAAAGTACACAGGAGGGAAAAGAGATAGAAGAGAACAAATGAAAACATAAAATGGAAGATTCACGATGATAATGTGCAGGGAAGGAAGAGAACATGAAGAAGATAGAACAAAAGGAGCCACACAGAAGTGTGCCTGTTGTGTCTGTAGCTGTCTTCTCTTTGGCAAGTGAGCACTATGAGAGTACAGCAGTCAACAGATGCCATTTACAAGTTGGTTTAATATCCACAGGCACTGGATTCCCTGAGAGAAACTTCACAGTCAAAGTAACAAATTCTGACAGATCCACAAAAGAATTCCCACCAGCTATCTGTCTCCTTAGAACATGCTGGCTCTATGACAAGAGGTTTGCATTCAAACTTCCACCAAAACGGTTAAGAAAACAAAATACCTACATAGTTTTTATTTGCATACTAACATTTGGAATTTGGTCAGAAAAGCAATACTCAATCCTTAAATTTCTATCAGATTGACTTCTTACCTTGAAAAGAACTTAAACTGTGGCATTAAAAAAATGGTAGAAAGACCAATAAACAATAGGGAGTACTATGTGTGTCAGATGAGCCCAGTAAAGATGAAGAGAGACAATAGTGTCAAGGTGTGGGCTGGAGCCAAGTGGTAGAGAATCTGCTCTGCATACCAAGGCCCTGGGTTCAATTCCTAAATAGGAGGGAGGTAAGAAATGGCATGATAGCCCTTCCACCCGGACCCTGGTCCTTTTGCCTGGGGCAGACCTTTAGCTGGTCTGCTCCTGTGGAAACACCTGATCCTGAGACATCCTAGAGGGACCTACTGCACCCAGAGCAGAGGGTAAGACACCTTGTCCACTACCCCAGGCCCCAGAGTTACAACTGGGAGTCAGGTGGGGCTTAAGGAACTAGCAGGCACCCAAACCCCACCCCTCTGGAATACCACTTCCCTTCTACCCAGACACTGGTCCTTTTGCCTGGGGCAGACCCTTAGCTGGTCTGCTCCTGTGGAAACACCTGATCCTGAGACATCCTAGAGGGACCTACTGCACCCAGAGCAGAGGATAAGACACCTTGCCCACTACCCCAGGCCCAAGAGTTACAACTGGGAGTCAGGTGGGGCTTAAGGAACTAGCAGGCACCCAAACCCTGCCCCTCCGGAATACCACTTCCCTTCCACCTGGACCCTGATCCTTTTGCCTGGGGCAGACCCTTAGCTGGTCTGCTCTGGTGGAAACACCTGATCCTGAGACAACCTAGAGGACCTTCTGTATCCAGACCAGAGGAGCTTGGTCCTTCTGCCTGGGGCAGACCCTTAGCTAGTCTGCTCCTGTGGAAACACCTGATCCTGAGACAACCTAGAGGACCTACTGCATCCAGAGCAGAGGACACTTAGCTGGTCTGCGCCTTTGGAAACATCTGATCCTGAGACATCTTAGAAGACCTACTGTATCCAGAGCAGAGGGAGCTTAGGCTCACAGGAACACAGAGACATCTGGAATCCGAGGAGATCTGACACAAGCAAGATAACTGAAAAGAGAGACTCCAGTCAGACACAGTGAGCACAGGTAACACTAGAGTCAACCAGATGGCGAAAGGCAAGCGCAAGAACACAAGCAACAGAAACCAAAGTTACCTGACATCATCAGAACCCAGTTCTCCTACCATAGCACCTGGATACCCCATCACACAGGAAAAACAGGACTCAGAATTAAAATCACTTCTCATGATCATGATAGAGGATTTTAAGAAGGACATAAGTAACTCCCTTAAAGAAATACAGGAGAACACAGGTAAACAGGTAGAAGCCCTTAAAGAGGAAACACAAAAATCCTTTAAAGAATTGCAAGAAAACACAACCAAACAGGTGAAGGAATTGAACAAAACCGTCCAGGATCTAAAAATGGAAATAGAAACAATAAAGAAATCTCAAAGGGAGACTACTCTGGAGATAGAAAATGTAGTATAGAGATCAGGAGTCATAGATGCAAGCATCACCATCAGAATACAAGAGGTAGAAGAGAGAATCTCATGCACAGAAGATACCATGGAAAACATTGACACAACAGTCAAAGAAAATGTAAAATGCAAAAAGCTCCTAACACAGAACATCCAGGAAATCCAAGATGCAATGAAAAGACCAAATCTAAGGACAATAAGTATAAATGAGAGTGAAGATTCCCAATGTAAAGGGCCAGTAAATATCTTCAACAAAATTATAGAGGAAAATTTCCCCAACCTAAAGAACGAGATACCCATAAACATACAAGAAGCCTACAGAACACCAAACAGACTAGACCAGAAAAGAAATACCTCCATAACATAATAATCAAAACACAAAATGCACAAAACAAAGAAAAAATACTAAAAACAGTAAGGGAAAAAGGTCAAGTAACATATAAAGGCAGACCTATAAGAATTACAGCAGACTTTTCACCAGAGACTATAAAAGCCAGAAGATCCTGGTCTGATATCATACAGACCCTAAGGGAACACAAATGCCAGCCCAGACTGCTATACCCAACAAAACTCTCAATCACTATAGATGGAGAAAACCAAGATATTCCATGACAAAACCAAATTTGCATAATATCTTCCCACAAACCCAGCACTTCAAAGGATAATTGATGGAAAACGCCAACACAAGGAAGGAAACTACAACCTAGAAAAAGCATGGAAGTAATCTTCCAACAACTCCACCAAAAAAAGATAACTACACAAACATAATTCCACTTCTAATGACAAAAATAATAGGAAACAACAATCATTTTTTCTTAATGTCCCTCAACATCAATGGACTCAATTCTCCAATAAAAAGACGTAGACTATCAGACTGGACACATAAACAGGACCCAGAATTTTGCTGCGTACAAGAAACGCACCTCAGTGACAAAGACAGACATTACCTCAGAATAAAAGGCTGGAAAACAATTTTCCAAGCAAATGGACCCAAGAAACAAGCTGGAGTCGACATTCTAATATCAAATAAAATCGACTTTCAACCAAAAGTAATCAAAAAAGATAAGGAAGGACACTTCATACTCATCAAAGGAAAAATCTACCAAGAAGAACTCTCAATTCTGAACATCTACGCTCCAAATGCAAGGGCACCCACATACATAAAAGAAACTTTACCAAAGCTCAAAGCACACATTGCACCTCACACAATAATAGTGGGGGATTTTAACACTCCGCTCTCTCCAATGGACAGATCGTGGAAACAGAAACTAAACAAAGACACATTGAAATTAACAGAAGTTATGGACCAAACGGATTTAACAGATATCTATAGAACATTTCATCCTAAAGCAAAAGAATATACCTTCCTCTCAGCACCTCATGGGACCTTCTCCAAAATGGACCATAAAATTGGTCACAAAACAGTCCTCAACAGATACAAAAAGATTGAAATAATCCCTTGCATCCTATCAGATCACCACGGACTAAGGCTGGACTTCAATAATGACAAAATCAAGGGAAAACCCACATGCATGTGGAAACTGAACAATGCTCTACTCAATGATGACTTTGTCAAGGAAGAAATAAAGAAAGAAATTAAAGACTTCCTAGAATTTAACGAAAATGAGGAAACATCATACCAGAACTTGTGGGACTCCATGAAAGCAGTGCTAAGAGGAAAACTCATAGCTTTAAGTGCCCACAAAAAGAAATTGGAGAGAGCACACATTAATAACTTGACAGCACACCTGAAAGCTCTAGAACAAAAAGAAGCAAATACACCCAAGAGGAGTAGGCGTCAGGAAATAACCAAACTCAGGGCTGAAATCAACCGAGTAGAAACAGAAAGAACTATACAAAATATCAACAAAACCAGGAGTTGGTTCTTTGAGAAAATCAACAACATAGATAAACCCTTAGCCAGATTAACCAAGGGGACAGAGACAGTATCCAAACTAATAAAATCAGATCTGAAAAGGGAGACATAACAACAGAAACCAAGGAAATTCAAAAAATCATCAGATCCTACTACAAAGGTCTATACTCAACAAAACTGGAATATCTGGATGAAATGGACAATTTTCTAGACAGAAACCAGGTACCAAAGTTAAATGAGGAGCAAATAAACCATCTAAACAGTCCCATAACCCCTAAAGAAATAGTAGCACTCATTAAAAGTCTCCCCACCAAAAAAAGCCCAGGACCAGATGGTTTTAATGCAGAATTCTATCAGACCTTCAAGGAAGACCTAATACCAATTCTCTTCAAACTATTCCACAAAATAGAAATAGAAGGAACACTACCCAATTCATTCTATGAAGCTACAATCACACTCATACCTAAACCTCACAAAGATCCAACAAAGAAAGAGAACTTCAGACCAATCGCTCTTATGAATATTGATGCAAAAATACTCAATAAAATTCTAGCAAACCGAATCCAAGAACACATCAAAACAATCATCCATCATGATCAAGTGGGCTTTATCCCAGGAATCCAGGGATCGTTCAATATTTGGAAATCCATCAATGTAATCCACTAAATAAACAAACTCAAAGAAAAAAACCACATGATCATCTCACTAGATGCTGAGAAAACATTTGACAAAATTCAACATCCCTTCATGGTAAAAGTCTTGGAAAGAACAGGAATTCAAGGCCCATACCTAAACATAGTAAAAGCAATAAACCAGTAGCCAACATCAAACTAAATGGAGAGAAACTTGAAGCATTCCCACTAAGATCAGGCACTAGACAAGGCTGCCGACTCTCTCCCTACCTATTCAATATAGTACTGGAAGTCCTAGCCAGAGCAATTAGACAACAAAGGAAGTCAAAGGAATACAAATAGGAAAGGAAGAAGTCAAAATATCACTATTCGCAGATGATATGATAGTATACTTAAGTGACCCCAGAACCTCCACCAGAGAACTCCTAAACCTGAAAAACAACTTCAGCAAGGTGGCAGGTTATAAAATCAACTCAAACAAATCAGTAGCCTTCCTCTACGTGAAAGATAAACAGGCTGAAAAAGAAATTAGGGAAATGACACCCTTCACAATAGTCACAAATAATATAAAATACCTCGGGGTGAACCTAACCAAGCAGGTGAAAGATCTGTATGACAAGAACTTCATGTCTCTGAAGAAAGAAATTGATGAAGATCTCAGGAAATGGAAAGATCTCCCATGCTCATGGATCAGCAGGATTAATATAGTAAAAATGGCCATTTTGCCAAAAGCAATCTACAGATTCAATGCAATCCTCATTAAAATATCAACTCAATTCTTTACAGAGCTAGAAACAGAAATTCTCAAATTTATATGGAATAACAAAAAACCCAGGATAGCGAAAACCATTCTCAACAATAAAAGAACTTCTGGAGGAATCACCATCCCTGACCTCAAGCTGTACTACAGAGCAATAGTGATAGAAACTGCCTAGTATTGGTACAGAGACAGGCAGGAAGATCAGTGGAATAGAGTTGAAGACCCAGAAATGAACCCACACACCTATGGTCATTTGATCTTTGACAAAGGAGCTAAAATCATCCAGTGGAACAAGGACAGCATTTTCAACAAATGGTACTGCTCCAACTGGAGGACAACATGCAGAAGAATGCAAATCGATCCATTCTTATCTCTGTGTACGAAGCTCAAGTCCAAGTGGATAAAGGACCTTCACATAAAACCAGACACACTGAAACTAATAGAAGAGAAGGTGGGGAAGACCCACGAACACCTAGGCACATTGCTGAACAGAACAGCAATGGCTTGTGCTCTAAGATCAAGAATTGACAAATGGGACTACATAAAATTGCAAAGTTTCTGTAAGGCAAAGGACACTGTCAATAGGACAAAACGGCAACCAACAGATTGGGAAAAGATCTTTACCAATCCCACATCCGATAGAGGACTAATATCCAATATATACAAAGAACTCAAGAAATTAGACTCTAGCCAACCAAATAACCCTATTAAAAAATGGGGTACGGAGCTAAACAAAGAATTCTCAACTGTGGAAATGCGAATGGCCAAGAAGCACCTAAAGAAATGTTCAGCATCCGTGGTCATCAGGGAAATGCAAATCAAAACAACCCTGAGATTCCACCTCACACCAGTCAGAATGGCTAAAATAAAAAACTCAGGTGATAGTAGATGCTGGCGAGGATGTGGAGAAAGAGGAACACTCCTCCATTGTTGGTGGGATTGCAAGATGGTGCAACCACTATGGAAAACAGTCTGGCGGTGCCTCAGAAAATTGGACATATCACTACCTGAGGACCCAGCTATACCACTCCTGGGCATATACCCAGAAGATGCTCTAACACATAACAAGGACATATGCTCCACTAGGTTCATAGCAGCTTTATTTATAATAGCCAGAAACTGGAAAGAACCCAGATGCCCTTCAACAGAGGAATGGATACAAAAAATGTGGTACATTTATATAATGGAATATTACTCAGCTATTAAAAACAATGAATTTGATAAATTCTTATGTAAATCGATGGAACTAGAAAATATCATCCTGAGTGAAGTAACCCAATCACAAAAGAACATACATGGTATTCACTCACTGATCATTAGATTTTAGCCCAGAAGCTTGAAACACCCAAGATTCAAGTCACAGACCACATAAAGCTCATGAAGAATGATGACCAAGTGGGGGGGGGGGCTTCAGTCCTTCTTAGAAGGAGTAACAAAATACTCAAGGGAGCAAATATGGAGACAAAGTGCAGGACAGAAACAGAAGGAGGGGCCGTCTACAGACCATTCCACCTGGATATCCAACCCATGTGCAGTCACCAAAGGTAGACGTTGATGTGGATGTCAGGAGGTACATGCTGACAGGAGCCTGATATAGCTGTCTCCTTAGAGGTCTGCAAGAGTCTGACATACTCAGAGGCAGATGCTCACAGTTAACCATCAAACTGATCATGGGGTTCCCAATGGAGAAGATAGAGTGAAGGCTGAAGGAGCTGAAATAATTCGTGACACCATGAGGAAAGCAACAATCCCAACCAACCAGAGGCCCCAGAGTCTAAACCACCAGCCTGGGAGGGCTTAGGGAGGGACCCATGGCTCCAGCTATATATGCAAGGGAGTTATATATAAGTGGGAGAAGAGATTCTTGGTCCCATGAAGGCTGGACATCGGGGGGAGGGGGGATATTCGAGGGTGGGGAGGTGAGGTACGGGGGAGGGTGTGTGAGGGTACACCAATGTGGAGGCAGGAGGAGGGGGGAAGGGAGTGAGGGGGGAAATGGGGTAAGGAGAGAACATCTGAAATGTAAATAAAATTTCCAATAAAAAAAAAAAGAGAAAGAAAGAAATGGCATGATATGGCAGAGGATATTAATACCAAGAAAGGAAGGCAACACCAACCCAGATCACTAATCCATCACCAGCCTGGAAGTCAATGAATAGCAAAAGAAAATGAAGCAGTCTTGAAAAGGTGGCTACTATTTTTCATTCTATCACTGTCTCTCCTTCTTCCTACATAAAGTGTATTCCAGAACTGACACAAGCAAATCCCTCAGTCTGTGAGTAACAAGAGGCAGAAGCAGATGCTCCAGCAGAGTCCGCATTCTTCATTGAGGACTCTGCACCATCCTTTGTTCAAGAAAAGTAGAATCAACTTGTCTTGTGTTCAGGAATACAACCACTGGGGTTGGGTAAAATTTAAGCTAACTTGTGTCCTGGGAGCTTATCAGTCTCAATTTCTTCATCTACAAGTCAAGCCAAAGGTTCCCAACAAACTTAGTCTAATAAACCTCTAGTACTTGACACATATTAAGTGGTTACTAACAGCTCTTGCTGTAAAATACTTTACCAGCAGACAATGTAGCTTACATGGAAACACACTAGTAACCTAACATCCCAGAAAGCCACCCTCCGTCCTGATTTAGTATCTGATGATTAATGTAGCTTAAGACACTTTCCTATCAAACACCTAGATCAGTCAATCCCATGACTCCTCCCTTTATTTTGTTCCACTGCTCTTATTTTTAAAATTCAGTGATCTGCTGCAAGCATCAAACATTAAGATCTTCTCATTCAATTTTTTCTTCTTTTCACATATTTGTGTGTGTGGTATGTTTGTGTGTGTGTGTGCATTTGCATGTGTGTGGGGTATGTGTGCATAAGAAGCTCAAAGTTGTTGCCTGGAAAATTCCTGGTTCATTCTTCTAGGTTATCCTTTGAAGGAAGATCTATTAATCAAATCCAGAGCTTTCCAACTAACCTAGCTTCACTAGCCAGCTTGCTCAGAGATCCTTTGTTTCTGCCTTCAAGGGCTGGAATAACACCTGGCTGCCACGCCCACTGACATGTCTGTGGGCTTCACAAATCTGAACCCTGCTCCTCTTGCTTTGTACAAGTACCCTGACTGCTGAGCTATTGCCACAGCCCTCCTGTCTTGGTTTCTCCCTCTGTTGCTGTGATAAAATACTCTGAGATAAAAGTAACTTAAGAAACTAAATTTAGGGCTCAGAGATAGCTCAGAGGTTAAAAGCACTGGCTGCTCTTCCAGAGGTCCTGAGTTCAATTCCCAGAAACCATATGGTAGCTTATAACCATCCATAATGAAATCTGGTGGTCTTTTCTAGCACTCAGGCATGCATGCAGACAGAACCATGTATACATAATAATAATTAATAATAATAATAATAATAATAATAAAAAAAACCTTAAAAAGACAAAGTTTATTTGGCACATAATTTTGAGTTATAGTTTAGCAGTTTAACTTCAAGTAGCTAGTCACATTACATTCACAGTCAAGAACAGAGAGCAAGGAATGAATGAATTCACAGTACTCTGCTCCTTTTCTTCATTTCATTCATTCCAGGGTCTCACCCACAAAACAGTGCTGCCACATTCAAAGAGGATCTCCTCAACCTTAATTAACTAATCCAATCTATCAATCAATTAATTAATTCAATTAAACTCTCTCGCAGGCATCCCCACCGCTAACAGAACCTATGCATTTCTTTACAAAGGCTCCCTCCATAAGTGATTCTACAGACTCTGACTATGGAAACTTGCTACTTGCATCCTTCTTCTTGTTAAAGGATGCATACTACTCTGAAATTTACTGCATTTAACAGATTCCTTAACGCTCTCTTGCATTTTAAACAGTTTTGTACTTTAGAAAAGATCACTGAGTCAAAGGCAAGCCACTTTGGAAAACTTCCAAACATACTTCTGAAACAGTTGTGGACCAGCAGGAGCAATTAGCATGCCCACCAATAAAATCATTTCAGATAGAATGTTTCAGTCTCTTGACACTTACACAGAGAAGCAGGTTCATAAAGTCAGCAGGTGCGGGTAAGCATGCAGCAGAGAGCTGTCTGAATGTACTCATCTCCACAGCTCTTGGGGTCTCTTGGAGTCTTTACTAAGAAGCTCTACGTCCTGCCTGAGGCCAGGTATGGAAAGATGCTCTTTCATCCTGCTGGGTATCCATACTTCCCAGTGACTTCCCTAATTTCCCCTGAGAAGCCTTCCTGCTCCCATTTCATACAATATTCTAGAGACTGTCTACCATAGTGTATTGTTTTTCCTTGGGGGAGCATAGGACATACTCACTGGACATATCTTTCCTGGGAATCTGACTCTTCACTTCACAGCCTACAAACAGCATCCAGAAGGCCCCTTATTGTTGACTCCTGCATCTCCAGAGCAGGTCTGTCTTCCGGCCTGGGCCTTCATTTGCTCCAGCACCAAGGAACACTGCATCCTTCTGTGCTTCTTCACTGAGTTTTGCTCCCTACCCCAGATACTTTAAACTATCTACTTAAATTGGGGTTGGGGGAGAACTACTTCTTTGTTTCCTTGAATATTTACTTAAAGTGTTTTCCTTGCTCCATTTTTGAAGAGAAAACAAAACCAAACCTGGTTTTGCTCTCAAAACAAAGAATACAATCTTGTCAGTTGTAGTCATTACAAATCACTTAATATTTTATGTGCATCTTCTGGCAATGGCTGAAAATATGGCCGGTTGGTACAGTGCTTGTTTTTCATCTGTGAGTACTGGGTTCAAGTCCCAGCACTGCAGAACCTGGGTGTCAGCGTTACATCCATTATCTCAGCACGCAGGAGGGAGGCAGGAGGGTCAGAAGTTCATCCCTGGCTGAGTATTTGAGGCCACCCTGGGCTAAAGACATTTTGTTTATTTTTTGTTGTTTTAATCTTTTGGCAAAGTATTTCAGAAAGAAACATCTGTTTCATAATGGCTAACGGTTTTCACAAAAGAAGGAGGAAGAGGAGGAGGAAGAGGGAGAGGAGGAAGAGGGAGAGGAGCAGCAGCAACAACAACAAGGGAAAAGGTTCACACTTCTGTCCACCCAGAGAGGGGCTTCTCTGCTGCACCACCACCCCCACCACCACCACCCACCACCCCAGATCTCCTGACGCTACTGCAGTTCAGGGCAGGGCCTTTCTAGAGCCAAGCTGAGGCTGGAGTCATAGTTTCCTCTGTGCCCTTGGAGCACCTCTGAAGGAATTTGGTTTTTGTCTTATGCACCAAGGAAATAATGAGGTTGCAGTACTTGCCCAGCAGGCATTCCCTCTAATCCCCTTGCCTTCAGAGTCACAGGTGCCCCCCAGGATGCTACAGCACAGAGCTAGCCTGCAGCAGAAAGTGCTGTGTTCTACAGAGGCTGCCACTCACCTCCATCAAAGAACAATATCTCCTCCCCTCTCTACTCTTTCTTCTCAAAGAGCCACATAGGAAACAGAATTAGCAAGCCATCATCCAGCCCACCTTAGCTACTGCCCTTGCAGGGATGGCAGACTGTGCCAGTGGCTTTGGCTCTCAGTTTGCTGGTTACTAAGTCCACTTATAAGTGGTGACTGGAGTTACCATCTTAATAAGACCTGAGACCACCACGTGAGAGAATGCTTACAAGAGCACCACAGAAAGTATGGAGGGTTGTTTAAATGCAAGAGGTCACTACACTCTGGCTAATCTTGCTTTGGAATAACCCTCTGAAGTGTGGCTGACCCAAATGCTCATGGCACCTCCTGGTGGCTCAGCCCTGATGTGGCAACATCTCAAAGCCTCCCCTCACGCCCCTCACTCTGACTGCAGACAATTAGCCAAATATCATACTTACTCCCTTCGCTCTGGCTGTCTTTGTTGGAATTGTAAACCTGAAAAATAGAAACAGAAATTTACTTTATGCACACTTTATACAAGCCTACAGACTCACTGCAGAAAACCCAAAGAAGGAAGGCAATTTCTGCTCCCTGCCCCCCTCCCCAGTAAGAACCCCCTCAGTAATGACTTCCTCCCCAGCATGCACTTAGCTGTTCTCAAATAAGCATGGATCAGAACCACCTGCAGAACTGTATAGTGTGGGGGTGGTGTGATGGTAGTGGGTTATCTCACCTTTTTTAAGTGGTAAATATGATTTGTACACACACACACACATTTGAAGAGAATTGAAAGTTAGTTCATAGATCATTAAGCATTAACTGCACACAGGACAATGTCCTCAGCATCTCACAGAAATGATCTCCATCTACACCACAGCCATGCTTGGCAGAGTGCTACATTGTTGTACAGCTGGAAAATGTGAGGCTTACAATGGTGAGATGAGGTTTCACAGCTGGTTAATGGCAAAGAGACATTATAAACTGTTGAGGGCTAACCCTGAGGGTAAGACCAGATCCCTTTTATTCTGTATGTAGATTAGAATTTTATAGTGAGAGGCTATCACATTTACAACACAGCGTCTTGAACAGTTGATGAAAATCATCTAAGAGACAATGGTCCAACAGTAAGAGGGAAATTTCTCACTATAGAGAAGATAATAGCGTACTGTAAAAGTCAGCTAGCTGTTCTATAAAGGTCAAGATAGGAAACAGTAAATAGTAAAAAGTGCCAAGACATACTTAAATATCAGGAGAGAAAACAAGTTCTTACAAAATTAAAAATTGAACTTTTTTGCCAAAAAAAAAAAAATAGCAGAACCAATATTCTTTGCCTATGCTGCAAAGGGAGGTTGGCATTCCATTTCTCTGGGATCTAAAGAAAGGTCTCTATCTTGTCAATTGCAAAAATTATTCTGTAAATATCACAGAATAGTCCACAAAGGGTGGGCTGGGCTTGGCTGTTAGCCACGGACCGCCTATTCCTGAAGTGTGCAGCTATTATAAGAAGTAGAGTGAAACCTCTACTTAAGAAAACAATCCCAGTGCCAAATCTGCCTGTGTAGGTATGGAAAGGCCTGACCTGGGAGGAAGCTGGCATTATAACTTAAATATCTACTTATCTATTCAACTGTCCCTGAGGATTCTTTTGGTCACTCTCAGCTGAGAACACTTGTTTAATCTCTAAAAGAACTAAGCCAAGCATTTCTGAAAACTTAGCATTAAAACCCCAGAAGATGAGTTTTCCACTAAGAAATGCAGAGGAATGGCTAGTCAGGGGTGGGGCAATGGGATCAAGTGGGCCACAGCCTGCCTTACCTTCTCTGGGCCTTTATGGTTCTGTCTAGGAGTTGCCTGAGAATGTCAGACCCCAAATCCAAGAGATCATCCTGCTTTATTATATGTCACATATGTTATCATATTTATTCTCTATAGAAGATGGAAGATACACAGCCACTTAAAGATCAAAGGACAAGCATAAAAGGAACTTCAGAGCTTAAGAAGGATGCTCTGGTGCCTCAGTCTCCACCAGTGTGCACACTTACAAGTCCGAGAGACACAGCATCACAATAATAATGGCTTTGGCCTGGATTTCCCCATCAGTCACATCATTAGCTGGATCCTATTAGTTCATCTCAGAGACAGGGGTGATAATAGTTGCTTGGCATACGCCTACCCTGTCTGCTGTGAACATTCAGTGAGATTATATCAAGAAGAATAGACTGCCATAGCTCAAGACAAAGGAGGGTGCTTTGACCTGTGATTCTGCCACAAAGAATGGCTCACCCTTCACAGACTTTGGAAAAGACAAAACCCCACAAAGTCTAGGTGAAGGCTACCACGGAGGCTATGCTGATTCCTATCTGAACAAAGCTGCAGGTGGCTCTCTGAGCAGTGTCCATCACTGGGATAAATGAAGTGTCTGGACTGGATCTGTATTTGCTAATGGATTTCCATGGTACTACACAAAGGTGACAGAGGGACTTGGAGAGCAGTGGGGACTCTAAGTAGCCAAATGCCATGTCCTTTGGCTTTGATGAGTTTTATTCAAGTGGTTATTAAATAAGGGATACTGGTTTTGAAACCTTTCCAGTCCTCAGCAATTCTTTTGCTTGTGTTAACAAATGCCACAGTCTGGCAGTGATTTAGGTGCCATGGATAAAGAAGGGCAGCATCTAGGAGCTCTGCTCACACTTTCCTACCAGGGAAGAAAACAAATTTACAAATATGATTCCTTCAAATACTGACAAGTACAATGGAGTTCTGCAAAGGAGGCATTGTGTGTCTGGTTTGGGGGAACGCTCCCCTGGAGAGAAAATAGCTCCATGAGTTTAGATGATAAAAGAGGAAGGTCTAGGTACTCATATCCAGTAAGTGCTGTCTTATGGAGGAGGACAAGCATAAAAGGAACTTCAGAGCTTAAGAAGGATGCTCTGGTGCCTCAGTCTCCACCAGTGTGCACACTTACAAGTCCGAGAGACACAGCATCACAATAACAATGGCTTTAATATAGGTCAGTGTGATTGGCAACCACCGCAAGCCATGCAACCATGAGGACTAAGGACAGGGCTCTGAGGCATAGCCAGGTCCCTGCTCAGGGAGTGAAATGACTGGCCGGGTATTATCCCCAACCAGTGACCCATCCCAACTACACTTAACAACCTTGGAAAGCTGAGTAAGGGCAACACAGGAGGAGACAGCATTTTGGCAAATTTGTTTGTTTTTCCTTCCAGTCCCCCTTGATCATTGCATTTCTCCAATTCAATTCAAACAGTCTATCCAAGAGAAACTTGTTCAGATTGTAAAAGCAAAACCCAAAAGGAATAGCGAAACTCAGGGCTTTCAGCTCTCCTTAATTAAGAGGCAAAACCATGCCAAATTACTATCCTTCCAGGGTTCCCGAGTCTCAGGAGACCCCTGCCTGGAACAGCCAAGCACGTTGAGTTGGAGAGGTGTGATCAATGAGCCAAAGACACCAGAAGCACGTGCTACCCCATCCTCCAAGGCCACGCCATTAATCTCTGTCTGGTCTGGGTAAATGAGCCAAAGACAATGGGTTTTGAAATAAGACTAACATTCAATCCTGCCAGGACTATGTGACCACATGACCCAACAAGGTAGACCAGGGCAGGCAGCAACTTCATGATAGATAATAGCTTGGAAACAGCACTATAGAATGGCGTTGCATCCCAAGCAGTTATGAAGTCCCCATCTTGACAGCATCCAATGCTTGAAAGGCCAAATGGATTAGCTTTAGTGTCACTATCATTGTATATATATATATGGAACATGATGGCAACAATGACGACGACAATAATAAAATTAAAGTGATATCAAAAGCAGCCAGAACAAGTGAGTCATAAGAACAATAATTTACTGTTGAGTCAGGGAGAAGATGAAACTGGGGATGCTCTTGAGATCCCAGCCTGATATAACCACTGCCTGCCCATGCAGCCCACTGGCTGCTAAGGTAGAAGTGACACTGCCTGTCCTCTCAGAAACAGAGAACTCCATCTGTGACAAATCACCATGCCAACAAGGCAAGACTCTCTTACAGACACAAGGCCCTGCAGGTGCCCATATCCTTACCCAGAAACTACAGTGGGGGAACAATTTAATAAATCACAAGATGCAGAAAGCCTTCATATGCTTTCTCTGCAACAAATGTGATTTGGTAATACTTTTCTAAACTGCTAAGCCAATTCAATCTACATGTCCCTAGAGAATTTTTACAAAATGCATACGCTCATTTGGATTCTCAGAATTTTTCTGTGGGTAAACTTCTGGTGCCATTATCTAAGTCATATTGACAAAGCACAGACAGGTACTTCTTTAAAAATATATAAATGAAGGCATACGTAAAATAGTATTTTGAAGAGCCAATCTGAATTTTCCTTTGGCTGCATAGCTGCATTAGCACTTGGCCACACACTTCAGAACAAACTCTATACAAATGAAAGCATTAGAAAAACAGGCTCATAGGCAAACTTACTTAAAACTATTATTTCAACCAACACCATCAACTAGCTCGGACCCCTGGAAGCTATCAGAGACTGAGCCAGCAACCGAAGATGTACACAGGCTGGACCGAGGTATGTGTGTGTGTATGTGTATATGTATATGTCAGATGTACATCTCAGTCTCCATGTGGGTCCCCCAACAACAGGAGCAGAGGCCATTCCTAAAGCTGTTGCCTGTCTGTAGAAACCATTCCCCAAATGGGCTTCCTTGTCTGGCCTCAGTGGGAGAAGATACACCTAACACTACAGAAACCTGATGCACTAGAGTGGGAGAGGGATACCCAGGAGAAGGGGAGGGAGATGAGGGGAAGGAAGTATGTGAGGGGGGACCAGATGGGGGAGACAGCAATAGGGATGTAAAATGAATAAATTAATTAATGAAAAAAACAATTAAAATATATATTTTATTATTGAAGACCCCTATTGTTTCTACATGAACTACATTGTTTTACCTAAACTCAGCCCCAAACTCTGACTCCTTAAGGCCTCTTCCAAGTAGCCTAAGATATGTGAGCTCACCCCATCTGACTGTCCCTGATATACCATTGTGGGGACACAATAAACAAGGTATGAGTTACTATCTTAGAACAGTGCTCAGGAGGGTTCTGTATCACTGGACATCGTGTCTAGCTGAGATATGCTCCCTCTGTGCTAGCCTGGAACTGTTGATCCCTCTGCTTCACATCCTAATACTGTGATTACAGGTATGCACGCCCAGCCCACACCTGCCCTTGCTTGAACTTGCACTTTTGTGTTATTTGCCCCTCCGTGTAACCAGCTCATAGTAATTTGTTGTAGGTCAAACACTAGCTTTACCATTTGCACACACATCACTATATATTCCTAGGCCTCAGTCTTGTTACCTGTAAAAGGGGAATAATAAGGGATAGAGAGATAATCCAGCCATTAAAATCACTTGCTAATCTTAAAGAGGACCTGTGTTCAATTCCAATTTGCAGCACACATTATGGTGGTTCACAATGTCTGTAAATTCAGTTCCAGGGGATCTAACACCCTCTTCTAACCTCTGCAGGTACCAGGCATGCATATGGTACACAGACACAGATGCAGGCAAAATATTCATGCACATATAAATAAATAAATAAATAAATAAAAATAAATATAAATAAATAAATAAAATAATTTTTGGAGGTGAATACTAATCTTAACAACCTCTTAGGGTTTTGTGAGAATTTAGTGAAATCACGACTGAAGAATACTTTACCCAGAGAATGCAAACTCGATTGGGCTCAGAGGCTTCTGCAAAGGGCGATGCCAGCACGAGTACCACCGTTACTCACCTTCTCTTTACATGTTTGCTTAAAACAGACAAGCAGACATGAACCCTCTTTCCTGTGAGTGAAGTTATCTCTTACGGGGTAAATGGCTAAGGATGAAGTGCAGTTTGAGTACCTAGTGGTACTGATCTCATAAACAATGTTATAGACCTAACAGACACTAACTAAAAATGAAGAGAGAAAGACCATCTAAGGCCAACTGTTAAAGGAACTATTCTTAATTCTTTTACACAGCTTTCCAAATTAAAACAACCACCACCCACCATCATTGTTTTTTCCTCAACCTGATTAGATGGTAGGTCCTGTAATCAGAATTTGCATGAGTTGATGTACTTCATCCTTGAGCACATGGGGAACCACCGCTGGAGCCATGGCACAGACTCACACAGGCTCCTTACCATCCCAAGCTACTGTAGCCAGTAAGTCACAGGACCAGAATAAAGAAGGCTGAGCCTTCTACACAAAAGTCTGCACTCAGCCAGCCACAACATCTACATACAGTCCAGCTTGCCAAACAGCTTGGTGATTAATACGGGAGGGAGGAGCTAATCACTAATTAGAATGCCATTAGCACGACCATTGTGTAAGCACACATTTCCACCCATTTATACATACCAGTAATTTTGCAAACTTCCAATTAGTACAAGTTTGGCAATAAATAATGAAAACCACAACCAACCTGAGGCCATCTAGGATGCCCCCTAAGAAAATCCTTCCTAAAAATGATGAACACACAAAGAAAGCTGGCCAGCAATGGCAAGAGGAGATAGTGAGGGATCTTCAGCAGAACAATTGGGTACAGACCATTTTAGAGACTTGTAATGTCACCCTTGAGAAGGAACCAGTCAGGCTGCATGCATCTGTGGGACGCCACACATAAAATCCCATAAAGACGGGAATTGTTTGAGCTAGGAAGACCTTTCTGTACAGGGATGGTCACATGGAGAAATGTTTAAGGAGTAGCTATGCCTGAAGCAGGGGTATATAAAGCCTGTTTGAGCAACTTAAAATAAAGAAGGATGAATTGCTACTAGAAAAGACAGAGCTTAGAAATGGAAAGTATTCATGCCCCATTCCTCACAAATGTACCTCTCATTCCTTCAGGCTGAGTGACAGACATACTCAAAAATCAGAAGAAACTGGCTCTTGCTTCTCTTCCAATCCTCAGTGGGCAACCTACCCTTGACCATCCCACTCCAGAGCTCCAGTATTGCACTCGTGGTCACAGGGAGGCTCTCTCAAAAGTAAAGCCAATAAAAGCATATTTGACAATACTTTGCAAGAATCTGACCGTGAACAAACATCAAATCCCAGCTCTTGCCCAGCAGAACTACACATAATAGGGTTCAGTAGCTAGCATGCAGCAGGCTGCTCAAAAAGCATTGGTTCAGAGGGTGGGTTTTAAGTGCAAGGAGTGAAAAAAACTGATTTCCCCTCCTAATCCCTGTATTAGAGTTGATGCGAACAGAATTTTATCTAGACCTAAAAAGTAAGCCAGGTCTACCATTTCCTGGGAACTGAGTCTCATTCTTCTGGAAAAATTCTCTAGGAATCTTTACTTGACAGGGGAATGTAAATATAGAACTCCATACTTATTACAAGAAAATAAAAAACAGGCTTTTCTTATTTGGCTTAACTCGAAGTTATCAAGCTCCCTTCCAAAGCTATTTACTCTCTATGGCTCATTGCTTCATGTTGGCTCTCCATCCTGCAGGCAGTAGAGGGTTGTGGAGTCCAGAGTGCCACTGGGGAGTTGTAGGATGAGGGCTGAGAAAGGGGCTGCCTGCGTGACAGTTTTAAGTCTCCTTTCCTATGCAATCATAAGCAACTCGGGACTCAGGCAGTCTCATGAAAGGAACACAGCAAAAGGTAGACAAGATGACTGGACTCCTACAGCCATGGAAAGTCTGTTGACAACCCCTGAAGTCTTTTTGTACACTAACACAACAGCATATGATGCATAAAGCTTGCTGCTTGATGTTCATTGTGATTATGACAGGGATGATGGATAGAAAATAAGCTTAGTTTCCCAGTAATTCAAGCATTACCAGCTAGTTTGTACCTTCAGAGACAAAAGCCTTCTCTCTTTGAATTATTCCTCAGCCACATTAGAGGAAAACAAATAGCACCTGCAGCTCCCACTGCTGCTCAGTATTTGCACTTCTCTTTTAATTGGCTTCATCTTTACATCCCCCAAGTCCATATGTTTCACATGGGGCAGACCCTGACTGCATCTTCAGGTTCATCCATGTGACCCAGACTCTAAAATCTAGTGCATGGGACTCATACCAAGTGAAATCCAGCCAGTAGTATTTGATCTTACTATTTAAATAACAACATCCACCACCATTGGAAAGGAAGGCATACTATATTGCTACAGGAATGAGATACATATCTAAAGCTTTATGGACAAATCTACCAAAATGGAAGTGAAGTATAAGTAAAACAGGCCAGGCAAATGTAAGGAAAGCCACAATATGAAGGGACACCGAATTCCAGTATCATTTAAGCCTATTCATCTAAATATGTACAGGGTTCATTCATGATCTTTCCACAGTGAGCCAGGAACATCTTAATTCTTTTAAAAATTGTGACCCAGTGGCTTACAGTCAAGAGTTGTGGGACAAAACTCACAGGAGAAAATCATTCCATTGCTATCGCTTATCTGAAACTAATTTCTTACCCCATTTCTTTCTCTATTGCCCTAAGTCAGATTTTCTTTGACTTTCCACTTGGACTTTGATATTGGCCTTCCCTCAGGACATACTGACTCCATTGTCTCTGTCACTGTTCTAGTCTGAGGCACATATCACTCTTGTAAGATGTTTCCCTATTTCACAGCTTTGGTTGAAGAAAAGTCTTCAAGATGTCACAATATCAGTGCTTTAATTTCCAAGGGTTGCTGTGTGGAAGACAGAGACTCACTTCCCCAAATGAAGTGAGGGTAAAGGAAAGGTGGAGTGCAAGGATCTATACTTCGTTGGTGGTACAGAGCTCTTCATGTCCACTATGGCACTGGGGCTAACGTGGTGTCACTCTTACAGGACTGAACTTGTCTTCATTTAGAGGCAACTCTTGGTATTCCAGGGGTTGATGCATGTTGATGCATTTGGGGGAGTTAATCATGTTATAGACCTTGGGTAAATTCCAGAACAGGCGGGAATTAGTTTTGGTGAGGCAGTTAGGTGGTAGATGTGAACTGTGGCCTTAAGAGACTTCACAGTAATGCTCTACCACTTCGAGCTCTGTGCCCTTGGATGATCATCTGACATTTCTCAGTCTGTTTTCTCGTTGTAAAGTAGAGCTAAGAAACAACACTTTATGAGAGCATTGTGAGAATTAAAAATAGCTCTCCTGGAGCCTGAAGGCACTCCAAACGTTATTTGCCTTTGCCTATACTTTCCACAAGGCTTCCTAACTCCCTTGAGGTTCACAGACCACCCTAATGGCTCCCTTCTTTGACCTCTTACTGTACCTATAGTCAGTTCTACAGAATTGAACACTTCCAAGTAGTCTTTCATTATTCTACTGTGTGTATGGGAAATGGGGTAGGAGGAAATGGCACCAAATATAGTAACAAGCATAGAATCAGTGTCCAAGAGATTATTCATAATTAGAGGACAGCGTGGGCTTAAGACAGAAGATGATATTCCTCCCTTGGGCTCAGAAGCAAGACTTAAGGAGCTGGGTGAGGGGATTTTCTGTATGTTAAAGCCTTCCCTTTTTGAGTGCAGCTGGTACCTGGGCTTCTCAGTGTGGGACATCACTATTTAAGGTGATATAATTTCCAAAGGAGAGGTAGGACAGTGCCCCCTGGGGCACACAGGTAGCAAGTGGACAGCAGAGACTAGGGATAAGGTAGGGCCTTTCTTGTTTCTAGTCCTGGTGATTTAAGCATGAGGAGAAGGTCTCTGCAGTTATTTACACTGATTGTTGTGGGTACACCTTCCCGCTCCCTGCTTTGATTTGTTTGTTGCATAAATACTGTTGCCATAGTTATAATTCAGGAAGTTTTGTTGTTTGACCTCAGGAAAAACTTGATCTCAAATCAGGATAACACCACAGCAAACCATCAGAGGGTAGGAGTTGCCAAATTTCTTCAAGCTTCTAGAAGGAACTACTGTATTTTGGGCAACAAGCAAAGGAAACAGTGCGCTGCAGTGTTATGCAATTTCCTTGCATTTCATATTCAGAAATCCTAAAAACCCCTGAACAAGCAACTTCCTTAGCTTTCAACGGAAGATCAGTATCTCAGCCAATATAAATAAAAACTGGTTGCAAAGGAGGAAAAAAGAAATCTGTGTTCAAGTCAAGAAAAGATTTCAGGGACAATTTAAAGGCAGCAGAAAAAGCACATACTGACTCCTTCTTTGCTTCCATGTGATATGGAAAGGAGTGGAATCACTCCAGGACGTCCACACATCTGGGACTAAAACACCCAGCCTTGGAAATATACACAGTTCCCTGGCCATTCAGCCTCATTCATTCTTCTTTTGGCAACTACACTCTGTTCTCCCTCCATAAACCAACCTCCTCCAATACAGTTGAGAATGTACAGTCAGTGTGGTCAGTAATGGGCACCATTAGATCCCAACAGTCTACTATGGAAATTCTCAAACACACAGGGAAGTCTAAGAGCATGCGCATACCCAACACTTGCAGTTGCTCTGTTTCTGCTGTGTTTGCTTCCGCCCACCATCATCACACAGCTGTAGATTCTCTGATAAGCACTGAGGTCAGTAACTGCCATTAAAACACTCCAGTGTGCATATTATTTGCTAAAGTTTAATATTCATCAATCTTTTAAAATAAAATTTACAAGTTAAGAAATAAGTACACTATGCCAGTCATAAATTGTGACAATTTTATATATCCATGTAAGCTAAGCTACTATCAAGACAGAAACATTTTCACCACCTCTAACGTGAGTTCTCCCATGGCACTACCAAGAATTCCCATCACCTCCCAAGTTAACAGCCCTTTCTTCAAACACACACACACACACACACACACACACACACACACACACACACAACACAGTGTGTTGTTTTCCTCTGTCATAAAAGTAAAACCACACATCATATATTCTCAGGTTATTTTGTTTGACTCCGTAATTTTTTGTGATTTATCCATGCTGTGGTATGAATCTATATTTTTATACCAATCTTACTTCTGAATATTTTATTATTGAATGTATCACCAGTTATTGTTTGTTTGTTTTACGGTGTTGCTGTGTACTAAGTCTGTGTTTAGGTATCATAAATAAGGCCACTTCACATATTTTTCTGCTAGTATTTTTGAGAACACACAAGTTCATTTCTCTTGAATACTCAAGGGTAGAACTGGTAAGTTACAGGTTATAATATTGTTTATTATCAAATAGAAAACTTTCTCTAGTGTGGTTGCATCGATATCTACCACTTGAGTGTCGGTGGCATTTTAGCCTTTTCTGGTATGTGAGGGAATAAATCCACCATTGATTTCTGTGCACGTCTCTGTTGGTTGTAGCAAGCACTTTTTATGTGCTTATTCAGTATTCTTAGCTTTCCTTCATGGTGTGTCTTCAAATCTTCTATAGGTCTTTTTTGTTGGGTTGTTCTATTAATGTAGAGTTTTACAAACTCTCTGGACTTGTCATTTGTGTCGTGTATTTGTTACCAACCCTTCTACCATCCTGCAGGTTAGCCTATAAATTTCTTAATGTGGCCTTCTGATAGACACAAGTTTTTAATTTTAAGAAAGTCAATTTTTGGCAGGGTCTCTGCCTTCTGTGTCCTATGAAGAAACATTTGCCAGTCTAAGATTGCTAAAATCTCACTGTCTTTCCTTCTTATGACTTTTTAGTTTTGGCCTTTATGCTTCGGATCCATCTTGAATTAATTCCCCCTTAGTTACTGAAGTTTGTAAACATAGCTCAATAATGCCTCACGTTTGAAATTCATGGGCTTAAAAATAAAACTTCAGGTTGAGCATAGTGATGCACACCTTTAATCCTAGCACTTAGAGGGCAGAGGGAGGTAGATCTCTGTAAATCAGATGTCATACATCTATATAGTGAGTTCCAGGCTAGCCAGGGCTACATAATGAGACCTCAAAAAACTACAAATAAATAATAAAACTTTAGGGATAAGAAGAACTAGCCTATTTGGCTTCTCTTCTCCTTTTCTCTCCTGCCTTCCCTTCTATCTCTCCCACAAGGTTATGTAACTCTGGAATACATTCATAGAAGCTTTAGCAACGCCCACAGCACTAACAATGGCTGAAGCTGCTCCCTACTGCCTCAGCTTACAAAACAAATGGTACACACTAAGTCCACAGGTGCTTGAGGCTAATTTTCAGGATGTTCTTTTGACTACATGGCTACCAGTAGTTGTGGTCTGGAGGGAGTTATGAAAGTTGACATGTTTGGTCATCTTGATTAGTGAGTCACTGACTGACTAGATGCCCTGAAGAAGCCTCCCTGTCTCTGAAGCTTATTTTACTAATGTATTAGAAGGAGCCTTAAAATAGGGCAACTCTGATATTCTAAACTATCATGTCCTGTCATATTTAATATCCCATCATCAGGAATGGATCACTGTAAGTCTTTAGAGGGCTCTCCATGCACTTGAGAGTTTTATATTGCACTGGGAGGGCAAACCATCAATCCCACCAGCAAACAGCTAAGTTGGGATTTGCTAGCAACTGGTTAGGAATGAAGAGGAATGAGGAAGAAGAAAGGGAGGCTGGGTGGGACTGCTGACCAAAGACCACTCAACTTACCAAGCCATGTGAACCAAACAGATCGGGGTAGGACTGCAAACTCATACAGGCACTATTTTACTCAGTGTAGTAGTTCCTCAGGATGATGAGAACCAATCTCTGTCAAGATCCAGCTATACCACTCTTGAGCATATATCCAAAGGAGAGACACTTGGTCCTACCACGAAGACACTTGCTCAACCATGTTTATGGCTGCTCTATTCATGATAACTAAAAAACTGAAAACAACCTAGATTTCCACCAACAGATGAATGGATAAAGAAAATGTGGCACCTTTACACAATATAATAGAACTCAGCCATTAAAAATGGAATTGTGAAATTTTCAAGTAAATGGATGGAACAAGAATATCATCCTGAGTGAGGTAACCCAGACCCAGAAAGACAACTATAGTATATATTCACTTATATGTGGATATTGGCTGCTAAATCACAAGCAAGCTACAACCCATAGAACCACAGAAGTTAGTTATATATAGTATGGAACTATAGGGGGAGGGATAGATCTCCCTTGGAAGGGGAAATAGAATAGATAGTTATGGATGGATAGAGTCAGGAACTAGAATGGGAGGATCAAGCAGGGATAGGCAGGGAAGAGAAAATAAAAGAGGGAATATGGGGAGAGACAGCTAAAATCAAGGGCCATTTAAAATCAAGCTAAAATCATTGGTAGTGTGGAAACCTAATACAGTAGAAGCTTCTTGAAATATATACATATATGAGGGCAATCTAAATGAAATAGCCAAATGACAGAAGAGACAGAGCCCCAACTAGACCTACGTCACCAATCAAAACTTCCAGTACTGGGAATGAGTTACAGTTAATTGAGTTAATTGACCAAAGGGGTGCCATGGGAACCTCCAAACAACCTAGGTGTTTGATGAGGCTATAGGTTCCTCTCTACAAACTGACGGCAAAGCCCTGGTGCTGAAGTCTACCCTATGTAACTCACTGAGCATGGGGAAGTCAAGCTGTCACCTAAATAAAGCCTTCACTCTCATGGATAGTGTTCTTGGTACTGCAAGGTACTCTGTATGCTACCAAAGGAGGAATAAAACAACCCAGATAAAAACCTTTCAGTCTACAACAGAGTCCTGCCTGCAAGATATCCACAAAGCTTGTGTGAGTAACCAACCAATATCTGATTTGATTTAAAGTCTACTCCATGAGATGGAGCCCATACTTGATGCTGCTTAGGTGACCAAGAACCTGAGACTAGATAGACAGCCCAGGAATCTAGGGGAAAATCAAATACCACTGATCAAACAAACAAACAACAACAACAACAAAAACCAAAAACAAACAAAAAAAACAGCAACAAACACATTGCTATAAAATGACGACTCCTACTGACATTCTGCTATACTCAGATCAGTGCCTTGCTGAACCTTCTTCAAAGAAGCTTCCTCTTGCAATAGATGGGAATAAGTATAGAGACTCAAAGACAGGCTTTATATAGAGGGTTAGAAACTAGGAACACTCAGCTCTAAATGAGATTTCTCTATCAAATCCTCCCCCTCTGAAGCTAGAAAATCACCCCTTCCCAAAGGAAGAGGTGGATGAAGGATGCCAAGGAAAAAAAGGCCTTCTAAACACAGCAGGACAGATGTAAATGTAAATTCACAGAGCCTGTGTCCACAGGAACCAGGCCTGCAAGGGTCTGCACCAGATGGGATCCTAGAGCTAAAGAGAGAACTGGACATGTTCTCCCATTCCTAACCCAGAAACTATCTCCAATCAATAACCACTTACAAATGAAAATTTAGTTTTCTCCAAGGGAATCTCACTGGGGAAACAAACTACTTTTAAAGGTAGGCCACATGCCCAAGAGCAAATGGCCAACAGAAAAAGAACTCAATGACATCGTAGGAGGTTCTTTGTCTCATAATGTCATGTCAGGGCTTCTTATCTTTCTTTTAATTTTAATTTAGATGATGACGATGATGATGATGATTAGTTTCCCCTACAGGCCCTTTGTGTATGTATGATGGCTTCTGGCTTTGCATTTATGGAATTTCTGAGTGTGAACAAATGCATTTCTGTGTCTTGTGCCTTTTCTTGGGCTCTTTTGTTGGTTTTATACGATTCTATTTGTCTTTGTTTGTTTATTTATTCGTTTTACCTTATTACATTTTATTTTATTATCATCCCTTAGATGCCTGTTTGTTTTCTAAAGAGAGACAGAAAGAGGGTGGATCTGGATGGGAAAGGAAGTAGGAGGAGCTGGAAGGAGTAGAGACATTTTCAATAATAGAAAAAATAGCAGATCTGGATAGAAGAGGCCTTTACAAAGTTCACATTGAGAGTACAAAGTAGGGACCCCCAAGTTAGCTCAACATGTTAAAGCATTTACCACACAACCCTAGCAACCTGAGTTCACTCCTTAGAACCCACCATGGAAGGAGTGACTCAAACCCACAAATTTGTCTCCTGACCACCACATGTGCATGCACACAGATGTAGTAGATCCTTGTTCCTAAGGTCTAGGAGCCTCTGATTATAATATTTTTATAATATTTTCATTAGCTGATCAATACAAAACCTTGTTTTTTGTGTGTTTCTGTTTAAAGACATCTACTTAATACATGCTTTTTGCTCATTAATATCAAACTCATAGCCAGCAGCATATTAATTTCCAAGCAAAGCTCATCCAAGGTGTACTTGCATACGATGTCAAAAGCCTCAAAACAGCCTTCTTCCACTTAAGGACCATAAGAGCACTTGAACACTGTGCATAAGAGACCAACTTAAATGAAAACATCACCAAGAGAAAACAGGAACATTTTTTAAATGGCACTAAATGGACCAGAAAAAGGACAATTATCTCCAGGAAGAGAGCTAAGAGCAGAAAGTAAAGTATCATCTTATACAAGATGGGGACATGCCCATTGGAGAAATCACATCTCATCAGTCTACACATGCCTACCCACGAGACAGCACAAAAGAACTGACTTCATGGTCATGAATAATGGAAACAACTATACATGTGAGGATATAAGTATGAGGTAGACACATGGCATTATGTATGTTCATAAATATATGCATGTAAACATATATTTATAAAGGTTTTGAGAAGACAGCTACATTCATACACTCAGACATTATCTTGTGTCTATTTCATGAGACCACAGCAGAGCTAAGTAGTTCCAAGAGACTGCTGCAGGATGACATGTATACTCCATTATTTTCTAGATGGTTGTACCAATTTGTGCTCCAAACAGTATTATGAGTTACATTAGCCACTCCTTAAAAGTTCTCAAACCTTCTTCCTCAGACCTCTTATCTCTCACTCCCTAGAGTGAGATTCTTCACAGATTCTCGAAGCTCCCGCCATGGGTGTCAGTACATAGATTGTGTCTCACTTCTAGACCTGCAACTCCAAACTCTCCCTGCTCACCTCAGCAGACTGGAAATTTCCCTAAATCTCAAACCCAGCCTCCACTTCTAAGAGTATTGCATCTTGTATGTCAGCCCCTTGTCACCCTATCCTTAAGACGCAAATGGTATCATCTAAGCAAAGGAATTAGACAGTGGCAGCAGAGTAGCCAGCACAGCGCTGGGCACTTAAGAAATGCTGCAGAAAGAAGCTCATTCATCACCATGGACCTGGTATAGGAATTGCTTTTACCCCAGTAACCTGAGCCTAAAATTTTAAAGACCTGCATCTTTATTTCCACCTCAGACTGGATGCTCATAACTGGATTTTGCCTTTAACAAGATGGTCAAAGGCACTTAGTCTGGAATTCCAGGTCTCCCACGTGGAAGGGAAGCATCAGGGGCTTGACATGCCACAATAATCGTTTCCTTTCTGCCCTCTCCTAGTCTTCATGCTCCTCATGTGATTACAACTCTGAAATCACTTTTATCCAGAACTTTCCTGGTCTTATCACTCTTTACAGCATAATGTCCAGACTTTTCTGTGAGGCCTCCTCTGACAAGTTGACCTCAATATCTCTCATCTGGCTTCTCAATTTCACCTTATAAACAGCATTGTGCAACTACTGACTATTTTTTTGGCTTGCTCCATGATTTCCTACTTGTCCTCATTCCCTCCATCTTGCTGAAAAAGCTCTTGACCTCCTCTGCTGCCTGAGCATACCCCCTTCAGCACCCTGCTTGTGTATGTTTCTCCTGGAATGCTGCCTTTGGCTCCCAGTCTCAGACCACCTCTTCATTTTAGTACACAGTGAGCATGACTAACAGTGATCTTCCACTATGAAATAATAGCAAAGCAGTAGGCTATCCCCACAGACCCCCGAAGGCCTTGCATATAGTAGGTATTTATCAGACATTAGATGGATGACACAATGAACCAAGGACTCAGAAAATGCTAAATATGCACAACCCAGGATCCACTTCCAACTTTAAAAGGTGCCAATCGAATCACTCTAAGAGGTTATGTAATTTAAAATGAACTTAAGACTTAAAGGAGCACTTCAAATCTGGGAAGAGCAAACTGCCATCTGCCTCCCAGCATTTGAAGCACTGAACTGCTCACTTACAGCTGTGTTCACACCAAGTAAATTAAGCATTCAGCAGCAGGGCCAAACTCGGAATCCGAGCAGTGTCTGCCTCCTGTCAGGAATGAGAAGAGCAGAGTGTGACCACTCACAGGCCTCTGCAATGCAGAGGCTGTCACATGTCCCAGAAGTGTGGCAACTCACTCTGATCCCAATCAGGGTTCATTTCAAGCCACAGGAAATAATGAATTATTCAACAAACAGGGTTGTGATGTCAACAATCATTTGGGAGAGGAAAAAAGGTAAATCCTGCCTTACTTTATACTGTAATACCAAAATAGAAACCAGGTGCACATTAACTTTAGAGTGGGGATTCATTCAAGGAAAGACAGAAAAAAATCAAGTCGGAAAATGGACCCAAAGAGAAAATGTGGACACATGACAAACTTCTTGCAGAGAAATATTCATTAATCATTAAAATAGCCAAAGTCAACAAAGAAATCAAATTATAACACCGGTGATAGTTTTCCTTTTTGAGAATAAATTATTTTAAAAATTAGCAGTATAGATGTGGGCTTAGAGTGGATAGTCCTTTATGAGGCTCTTTATGGAAAAGAACCTACAGAGATGACTATGTACGTTCAGCATGCAAATTAATTCTATGAATTCATACTAGACAAAAAATCATGCAGGGAGTCCACTGAGAGATGGCACTAGCTATATAATCCCCTGAATAGGTATGTGGAGTCCTCTGAGATATGACATTGGATGCATAAGTCCCCTGTGTAGGAGATGTTATGTGCTCCAGAGATTGCCTTCAGTTTTCCCCAGTAGTTAACAAAGGAATCAGCCTCAGAGCCATTCAGAAACTGGTTAGAGAATAGTACCCAGCTCCCTATGAAAACAGGAACAAAGAACACCTTGGAGGCTAAGGGTAGCACCTTAGGGTAGCACCGGGAGATTAGCCTCCAACATTAAGACATACTCATAATTTCTACTTCAGGTGAGTTACCATAGCAGATCATTCTATTGGATCAACCACCAAAGGGATTGGGGAGGCAAGCTCTCTAATGCTGCTCTGGGAGAATGGACCCAGAAAATATAGACAGCTCTCTGGTGAACTGGTCAAATCAGTCACCAGTGTTCCATGGATGTATCACTAATGTGTAGCAGAAGTACTTCTTAGTACCATCTGGACAACACATAGAGAGAATTAGAGCCTGAAATGGCCATCCGTGAGCCATACCATGGTAGCCCAGACAGGCCCCAGCCCATCATCCTCCTACTGTAGAAGTGGTGGGTTTAACAACCAATCCAACCCTGTGGTTTGGAGATAGACCAGCTAACTGTAGACAGGGTCTGAAAGCTGAGGAAATGAAACCATTCCAAAATCTCTGGATAACGAAGGGTACAGCGAAGAGTCAGGAGGAAGGAGATGCAGACAGGTGGATGCACAGTGTAGACAGACAAGGATGACAGTGTGTTTGGCTGTGCTCTGATCCTTTCTCTCCAGAATCCTTCTGGTTCTCTGGATGGCCTCCACACACTGCCCTGGTGGACGATAGTTACATTCCTGCTCTGCAGCCCTGCCCACACTTGCCTGGTCTATAACATTCAAAAGGAAAAGACAGACATCCTCCCATTTCTACACATCCCCCATCCAGCCTGAATGAAGCCAGCAGCCATGTGTAGGGTTCACAGCCCTGATCTCACACCACTATTCTGAGTCACAGGGACAAGCAAAATGATTGTCCTCATTAAGAAGGAGCCCACACTTTACTGCCAGTGCAGGCATCCCCAGAGCTCCAGAGCTGAGCAGGTCTGGGCAGGCAGCCAGCCATCTGCTCCAGTAACTTATGTAACTTGCTGGGGTTTCCACCTTCGCCTAGAGGGAAGAGAAGGGAAGTCCAAGGCAGGAAACATACTTATATCTAGCCATCACTCCACCATGCCTGAACAGCCTGCTAAGCATTTGATCATGGATTTTGTTTTTGTTTGTTTTTTGTTGTTTAATTTTGTTGTTGTTCTTCAGCTTTCAAGACAGGAACAGGCTGCTTACATGCAGCAGCTGGGGAAAAGGCAACTTGTGGTCAAATAGATTGGAGAAAAGATTACTGAATGGCTAGGAGTTCATTGCCCATCAGCAACATGAGAGCAGCTCCGGGCAGAAAGTAGGAGCTGCCTGCTTAGTAAGGGACCGCTGAGGTTGAAGTGGAAAGGGCCAGGCTGGATGTGCTGGTGCCATGGGTGAATAATATATACCTTCTACCCACATCTCAACAACATCTCAACATCTCAACAAGTGATTGGGAATAGTTCTGGTCAAGAGGCAAGACAGCAGAGAGGAAGAAGCAAATGGCCCTTTTAAGTGGAAAGACTATAGATCGCTTGATTGAGGATAATTCTGCCCTTGAAGCAAGAAGTCTACAACAGTTTTCATGGGCATACTCAGGCCTTCAAAACATTCGCAATCATTTCCTTACACTTCAGGCTTGCTGGATTCAGGGGGTCTAGTGTCAAGTGTAACCCCTGCTTTACCACTTGTGTGCAGACACTAGTGGAGGAAGACTGCATTTGATTGCATCTGTGCTGCTGAAGTTCTGTAAACCTGGCCAAGCAGCCAAGTATATGAGAAGAGTGGATTTGTACCCAAGTTCAAATGATGTGCCTAACAAAAATCAGTGATAATTCCTGAACATCCTCTGGTAGAAAACCCACACTGATACTTCCAAGACTACCATAAAGGTGTCAGTTCTAGTCCCAACCTGGTGACATTTACTTCTCGATATCCTTAAGTCTCCCTTCCTCCACCTCCCTTTATACATCACTATTTTATCAAAAGACAAGAGTATGGCATGCTTTTATTCCTCCAAAACCAATCCATGGCAGTTTGTGATGAGATCTGATGGTGAGGACTGGGGAGACCTGGCTAGTCTTTCTGTCACTCAGCTTCTTTGCATTGCCCTCCCCAGTATTTTACCCAGAAAACTTTCAAAGGTTAGAATAACAGCAAACTTCCTTTGTGGTACAAGGTTCCAGGATTAACAGTGCAACGGTTATCATTTGTTGACTGCCCAGTGAGTGACAATCACTGCATCAGGTGACTTCACAGGTTACCTCAGGGAACTATTCTGAGAACACCATGAAGTCAGTGTCAAAATCATCCCATTCAACAGATAAAGAGTCCAGGTCAAGAGCTGATTGGAATTCTCAGGGATGAGGCCCAAGTTTAAACCAGATAGTCTGACATTAGGTCACTGCTCTTGGCCATCATTCTACACAGGTGTTTCTGTACTTGGTTTAAAGTAGATTAACAGCAGGAAGGGATACTGGATACCCCTTACTGTGTATTTTACAGATGGGGACATAAGCAGAAGTGCATGGTGCACCTTTCTCCACAGAGAGCCGTAATTCTTTATCAATGGAGAAGAAGGACAACAATGGAAAGGAAAATTTGAGCGGCAATGCTTCTGTACAAAAGGACACCCTTTCACCAAGACCAACCCCAGATGGACTTGGCAAGACAAAAGCTAACCCTGTCCCAATTCCTGCAGATAATAAGAACTCATGCTCTGTTATGGGAACCTGCTAGAATTCAGGAACAAAAAGGAAAATATTCTCAAGATTTTAGGGATCACTGAAAATAAGTCCATGTGGTCAGGAGGTATGAGGCTGTGACCTAGTAACTCTGTGGGTGATCTGTCCACCTGGCCGGCTATGGGCTGAGGCCAGCATTCAAGGTGCTGCCTGCTCCTTCATGCTTGTGGACACAGCAGAACACCTGGCACAAGGAGACTGGCTGAAAGGCACTGGTGACTACACCCTGAAACAGCTGACCTGCTGACTTCTGCAGTCAACTTCTGTGGTCACGGGAGGCTGAAGAGCATCTGCCTTCAAACAGGCAGAGTGTAGAATGCTTTTGCTTCCTCTCCCTACCACCTTCTTTTTCATGTCCTAAGCCAAGGATAGCTGTGGACATCTGGAGATGCAGCTTTAGAAGGAACTGAGAAGGCAAGGGGTGGTTATTAAGCAGGAACTGCTGGGGTCAGCAGAGAAACCTGAGGCAAACATCAGGAGAGTCACATCCTGCTATGCTGACACTACCCTGGGACCTCCAGTCAATCTGATCCTGCACATCAAGAAACCAAAACAGGACATTTTCTCTGCCTTCTTTCTTTTCAAATTAAGGTTAAAGCATGATGCCCTGTGTATGAATAAGGCAAGGTACTTACTTAATACATATCTGAAGTTATTGACTCAGTAACTTCATAAAACAAAGGACAATTGTGAAATAAAAGAAATGAAAATCTCAAGGAAAACCAGAACTGATCTATAATTTTACACATTTTTTTTTTTTTTTTTTTTTTTACCCACCACCACCAGGTACCCTCTCTGAAAGTTGTCTGTATGGTTCTTTTTGATGGCCTAGTTTTAGGCAATCTTGTTTCTGTCTGCCAAGAATCCAGTCCCTTCCCTTTCTACTACTAACTATTCCTCAATCTCCCTCAGAATGTGACCCATGAGCTCATCTCTGCCTATGTGGGTTGCAGCTACCCCTAGGGCCAGCACATGACTCTGATGTGACCTCAGGCACAGTGGCTGCAGCGGGGATGAACACAGGACCTGAAGGCATTTTTCTAAGCTGTGTAGTTTAGTGGTGATGTAACCATGAGAACCCCCGGTTCAGTCTGCACCATTTCTATTACAGACTGTCTCCCTATCGACCCATCACTCACCGTGTGGGATGTGCTCTTTCAAAACTATGTGGAAAGAGCTAACAGAGACTAGACCCAATTAGAGCTAAATCTACAAGGTCAAGAAGACTTCTGGAATGAGGAAAGTTCTAGACCTCACAGAAAAGTCACAGATCAGTAGAAATGGCTGTTTTCTGAACTTCAGGTGAAGCAGGAATCTGAGAACTGGAGGTAAGTGTGGATACAAAGGGGGCAAGCGGGGCTCAGTTGAAGGCTTTGAAAGTATACCAGGAAACAGAGATGGGGAGCAGGAGGAAACACCAGAGAAGCTACATAGCCACGTAAAAATGAGCATTGTCTTCCTGAATGCAGTCCTGCCACGCACTCCCTCTACTTGGAAATGTTTGTTGATGGAGTGAGCACTCCAAGCTGGTGTCTAGTAGTTAGCAGGCTGCATCTAGAGGAGGCCAAGCTCCCTTGTCCTCAAGTAACAAAAGCAAGTATAGCCAAATATTTTATGACAAGTTCTGGAAAAAGCATACTCTTAAAAAAAAAAAAATCATATATGGTGTTTTTCAGAGCATCCTTTTCTCTTGCAGTCCTCATGCTTAAGCCTCTATTAAAGTATCTTTAATAAAATCTCAACTCTGCTCTAAAACTTAAAGCATTAGGCAGTAGCTATATAGGAATTCATCTGCTCACATGAAAATCCCACAGGAGCAGGGATGTTGCCTGGGCATCTCAAACCTTATAGGAGGCTTATAGACATCATTCTTTCAAGATGGAGATGTCAGAACATACAACTCTTGCTCAACGGTTCTTGATTATATCATCTCAAATGCTATAAACAGAACAGTTAAGAAAGGCTCCATTCACTATATGGGTCAAAGACACCAAACTACCTTGATATCTGATAAGCAACCTCTATAATACAGAGATAAGAGGGATGGCTAGGACAGGAGAGAAAGGGCAAGCACCCGATCAGCATGCACACCAATCTACACCAGCTGCAACCAGGAAGAGAGCCAGTGTAATGCTAGACATAAGATTATTGCAACAAACCAAACGAAAAAGAGAAAAATGAACGGACTCTAAAAGCTTGCTGTAAAACAGAGCAAAGCTAAAAAGGTTACACCATTACCTTTTCTAGAATAAATCCTTCTAAATATATGTAAAAAGAAGGAGAAGGATGACTAGGAGCCAGGATCAAGCATAATAGGCAAAGAGAGGCAAGGAGGAGACACTACACACACACACACATACACACACACACACACACACACACACACACACACACACACACACACACACACACACGTGCCCTTAACTAACAGAGGGGTGCTTTTTGGTTTGCTTCTGACCTACTTCTTGAAAATTCATGGAATAACTGCCTGTAGTTTCAGAAAGCCCAGGGCATGCTCTAGGTCTCAAAAGTACATAAGGACTCCTAGAAACACGGGCCTGGTTTTACTTTAATTAAGGATTGATGTTCTCTCTTCCCAGTTGCTTTGGGTTATCATCCCTAGAAATTACTTATATACTAGAAAGAGCACTTGAAAAGACTACATACACATCCTCTTATTTACTCAAATTACTCAGACCTCTCACAAGTGTTTGGTTATCTCCAGTGTCCCAGTCCTTTTCCTATGGAAACTCAGTTTTTCATACTGTGATCAATGACTATATGTTATATGTACCTGGTGACAGATGGCACCATTCCCAATAACCAGGAGGGCACTACTCAAAATACCTTCTAATCTATCTATTCATGATCCACCTTTGCATTATCAAAGCAATGTACATAGAATAAATAAAAATGGCTTAGGAATATTTCATAAAGTGTTCATAATCTTTAGCAATTAGAGAAATACAAAGAAAACAAGCCTGAGATTTCATCTCCTCCTAGTCTGAATAGCTTAAATTAACAAAGCAACCCACAATTAAATACTGGTGACTGTATAGGAAAGAGGGACCCCAGATTCATTGTTGGTGGAACTGTAAAACAGTGCAGCCACTCCTCCTGAGAGGCTCTGAACACTTAGGGTCTGTAGTTAGTGAACTCTGGGCTGGAAGGGTTGGGATACCCTATGTTAAACCCATGCCAAACTAGGACCTGGTATCAGTTGAAACTCACTATAATGTGACGTAAAAGGAAAATTCACTTGGATAACTTTATGTCTAATACACAGAAATACTTACTTTATAAATAACTACAAAAAGGCTTTAAAACATGCCTTCACAGCCCAAAGGACTAATCATCTTTTAAAGTAATCCCTCATTATTGTCTCTCAAGTTCCCTCCTAGGCTGAGCTCTCTTTCCCTCAATTAGAAGGAAACTAATGGGAGCTGGAGAGACGGGCCAGCAGTTAAGAGCACTTGAAGACTTGGTTTTGGTTCCCAGCAGCCACACAGTGACTCTCTGGCACCTGTAACTCCAGCTCTAGGTGATTAGATGGTCTCTTCTGGCATTGCTGGGCACTTGATTGTACATGGTGTTCATATATGCACATATACATTAAGTAAAATATAAAATAAAAAATTATAAGCAAGTTAATGAATGGACAGTGAATGCTTTGAGCAACTGCTGATGTGAAATACTTTGGAGTATTTACTGTGGACCACACTTTCAGCCCAGAATACATCACATGTTGCATGTTTCAAAGAGGTAGGTGCAAGTATTGTTCCAACTTAACAGTTGTGATCACTTAAAACTCAAAGAGATAATAACCTGAACCCAGATGCTACATCAGCCGGAAGTGAAATTAACCTCCTCCTTGGCTGCAGCGCTATGTCAGAGCAGGCCTCACACTCTGGGATTAACTTGAGGCTGAACTTATATCACCAACTTACATCACCAGCCTCAGTTCATAAGAGACACACATAGCAGAGTTCTCTTCCTCTGACTACAATAGAAACAGGATTCTCACTTAGAAACTGATTGAACTGCAGTAGAGCTAATTAGCCACACCAGGGGCCTTCCAGCCCAGAAGAGGCAAGGAGGCAAGGATCCACCCAACCAGCAAGCCGGTAATGCCAACTGTCAAGGTCCACAAACTTCAGCCTTCTAAAACAGAGGTGCTTTACTTCCTATGCAATTTCATTTCATCCTAAGTAAGCTGTTTTATGTAACTATAGATATCCTGTCCCATCCAGTTAGTCGTGAGCTGACAGTACTCTACACAGCATGATCCTTGCAAGTGATAGGTGCTAGACACTGTCACAACTATGTACATGCCCATTATGTAATACACATGCCCATTATGTCAGCCATAAAAACAGATATTGTGGGGCAGGAAGATTTAAGTTGCTCTTTCAGTACTCAATCAGATTAATTTAAACTGGAGCATCCATGGCTGCCCAAGGAACTTAAAGAATCTAAGATTTCAGCAAAAAAAAAAGTTTAAAAGAATTTAAACTAACAGATTCATGCTTTAAGTTTCATAAAAAAGAGCTAGTGTCCTGGAAAATGGCTAACTTAGTTTTATTACTCACTCACTTAGTCATCATGAATGAATGAAATGAATGAATGAATTGGTTACATACCAGCTCCAGAACATCTATTGAGTGACTCAAGCATACCTCCTCCCTTAACCTGAGTCTCACAGAGATTTGTATCTGGAAGTTACTGTGGGGGTCCTTGTTTTGATTTACCCTCCTCCTTTGGAGGCTTGCTCCTTGTGACCAGAATCTGGCCAGTTAACATGCTCCTCCTCCCTAGCAGATGACTGGTTCAAGATAACATGACAAGGCATGGGCTCTAAACTGTCTTCTGCTGCTACAGCAGGAGGAATGCAGGTCTTTTCAACAGGAGTGCCAGCAGCGCAGGTGGTAATAATAAGCATGCAACCACTAGTGACGTATGGCTGTGGCTCATAAACCCGGAAAGAGATACATACTCCTGAGAATGGGGTGAATGCACAGGGAAGCAGAAGGAGACAGGCTATCTCTGCAGAGATATGGATGTATCAGATGTATGAGCCCTCGATTTCCAGTTCCGAACTAGGTTCTGGCATTTGGGTGCAAATGGCTTCAAGAGCTGGGGGTGGTTCAGCGGGTACAAGTGCTTGCTGTACAAGCATAAGGACCTGAGTTCAAGTCCCCAGCATCCACAGCAAAGGCCAGGCATGGCTACATGCACCAGTAACCCAGTGCTGTGTGAGCAGGAGGCTGGCTGAAGCTTGCTGGGCAGGAGCCTACCTCCAGATTCAGTGAGAGACTCTGGTTCCAAAGAATATCCTGGCAGGAAAACAGGAACAAGAGAGTCCTGCAAGTCTAACCTTAGGCTCCTCCTTCTCCTAAGGCTCTATGTGCCTCTCTAAGAAGGGGACTGAAGGCCTGAGGAAAGGTAAGTGGTTCTGCTCCCCAGGGTACACCTCATTTTCCCAGCATCCCCTGGTCTCCCTCTGTTAACTTAGAAAAGTGAACATTACTCAAAGAAAGGGCAAGAAATTATTTAACTGCAGTCTGTTTACCTACAACAAAGTCCCCAAAGAAGAAGCCAACAGAAAACCAAGCTTTGTTTATATTGCTGCTGCTGTTGAAATGGAGCCTTTAAGGAAGGAGGGAATCATTTCTCCAGTGACTGTCTCCACGTGGTAAGTGCAGAAACAGTCAGCGGATACCCTGCTGCATGGAAACAATGCTTCCTCTTTACCCTGCTAGGAGCTTGCCAGCACACAAAGGTTCATCATAAATGCCAAGCATAGGCTGGGTGCAGGTACACACACCTGCAATCCAAGGACTTTAGAGGCTAAAGCAAACAGATAAAAGTTGGAGGCTAGCCTGGAATAATGAGACAGCCTTAAAAAGAAATAATGGCCAGCCCAAATGGAATAAGGGATTGGTATTGTTTATAACAGTGCGAATCAGAACAAACATTAAAAAGTCAACAATTTAAGTTTCACACCTCACGATGAGGGATTCAGCATGACTCGGGGAACATTTGCTAAGCAGCTATTATATGCAGGGGTCTTGATAGAAAGCAGAGGCCCAAAGGCAAACTAAAGAGCTGCAGTGGTATGTGCATCTCAGACTCACTGTCGTGGGAGGAGCTATCTGACAGCGATGCAGAAGAGACTGACAGCAAAGCAGGATGTGCAACAGTCTCATTAGCACATGTGCACACAGATATACAGATACACATACATGACATGCACACACATGTACATATGCATACACGTACATGCACATGCATGCAAATACATCTACAGAAACTACATCTGTGTGCCATCTTTGTAAAAACAATATAGACAAGAAGAAGCAAGTACCAAATAATGAAGGCATGCAAGCCAGTTTAAAACACACACACACACACAGAGAGAGAGAGAGAGAGAGAGAGAGAGAGAGAGAGAGAGAGAGAGAGAGATGTTCCCTGTGCTCACCCCTGACAGTAAGGATTTCAGTAGCTCGCCTTATCCCAGTGCTTCCGCAGCACTGAGTACTGTGGAGTACGCATTCCTGTGGGAAGCACTTTTGGAAATGTATACATATCCTAGAACTCCAATGTGATTTTTTTTTTTGGAGGGGGGAAGAAGCTGTTGGTCTTTGTTTTCAATGTAGAACCATAGTTGTGCTTGTATGACTATTTTGAATAACAATAGCTAAGAGCACTGGCTCTCTTACTACATAGTCTGGATTCAAATTTTCCCTCTGCCTATAATCTTTGTGCCTTTAGGTAAATTACACAGTCCCCATGAGCCTCAGTTTCCGAAACCACAAACTGGAGAAAATAAGGGCTACCTCAGCGTCATGAAGATTAAATGAGCTGGTAATAAAGAGATGATGGGGAAGAGAAAGAATGGGAGGCTCCAGCACAGGATACACTACCCTCAAACAAGGACTCTCATCGGAAACACCCACGTTCATGCTTGGCTTAAACTCTCCTGGCCATTCTTGGAATTCATTCCTGCTCTCAGAGCAGCAGCTCCACCTCTCCAGATATCAGGAGCTTTCATCAAACCCTAATTCATCACCGGTCCCAGCAGTCTGTCCACCGCCCAGACCGTAATCCACCATGCTCCACGCTCCACACCCATCACAAGGCTGCTTCCCTAGCTGTGGCGTACACTGAGACGACCTAAAACTCTCCTTCAGATTTGTTTGTAGGAAGCTGTTCACATCCATCCTCCTAAATACATGTCATTTATCCTTAAAATAAAATGATGAGAAGCCAGGCACTGTGCTAGGAGACTGGCCAGGCAGGAGTGTGTCTGTGCTCAGAAGAAGATCATCAGTAGAAACCACATGTGCCTTCTATAGCCTTGAAGGTCACCAGCCTTGTTTAGAGTCATATTTATTTGATTTCTCTGAACAACTGGAGTTCATTTTATTTTGTTAGCATTTGTTTCCATACAGGGTTGGTTCTCAGGTTTCTTTTCTTCTTCTTCTTCTATATCTGCATTTTGTTTCTGATAAAATATTTTCCAAATACTTATTAACTACACCAATATTAAGATAAAATAATTTACAACCCTGGCATCAGCTGTTTAAAAGTGTCTTGTATGTGGGCAGATGACATATAATTCATGCAATTCAATGTGTATCACATTTATATAAACAGAATTATAAATGTAATAGGCATACATTCTCATATTACTTCTTCCATGTACAGAGTAAACATTTTTTTAATTTCAGTATTTTTGTTGTAATGTCAAGAAAGACATTCAGAGCAGTGTCTCACCATACTTGTCCCCTGGTGAAAGCACACATTATTTCCAGTTTAAAATGCAGCTCATTAGTGAATGGCCTTCCATATTTTTTTCATTTTAATTAGAGATTTGAAATCATTTTGAGCAATGAGATTATCAAGCCAAAGCTATGAAAAAATAGGATTTTAATGGTCTGATGACTATTATAAAAGTTTCTGGAAAAAATAGAAGCAATCAATATTTTATTATACATACTGTAGAAAGAAAGCAGATCAAAGCCAAACCAAGTTATATCCCTGCAACTAGGAGGTTAGTGATGACCTTTCCACAAACTTTTAAGGAATATTTCTCTTCTTCACTAAACTTCTCGCAGCAACAGAAGGCTGGGGAACAGAGACCAGGTGTGCTGAGTTCACTGTTGAGCAGCTCACCAGATAAGAGTATGCACTGCTCCTGTAGAGTACCCAAATCCAGTCTCCAGTACCCAAGCGGTGGCTCACAGACACCTGCAACTTTAGCTCCATACAACAAATCTCTTAAAGTATTCTTAAACAAGGAAAATATGAACCTTTCTCAGGAGCAGGAGCAAGTTAGAACTCCAGAGGCCAAAAAGTCATTCCCACAAAGATGTCTGAGAGTTTTCTACACAGATACCCACGCTGCTCCTATATAAATCCCATGCCTCTCCTAAAGATCCCATGCCTGCAACTACATTGTAAGTAGCATTACAACAGTTTTCCTACTTGTGACTCCACTGGAAGCTAAGTCCTTACAAAGAAAGAGAAAGCATATGTTTGCCACTATTTGGCTTTCTTGTGTGCTCTCCCCTCCACCATCCCAATCTTAGAGAGTAAACTGGTATTCTGAATGAGGGGAGGGGCAGGGGCCAAGGCAGAAATCACACTGTCCCTAAATACAAGGAGAGATGAGGAGAGAGAAAAGAAAAGGCTTATATTATAAATATATAAGAACAGAGCCAAGGTTGCAGGTCTGTGACAGAGTGCTTGCAAAGCATGCACAAGACCCAGTTTAATTCCTAGTAGGGCATCAGAAAAATAAACACCGAAGGTTAAACTACACATACTTTACCAGCCTGTAGAAAGCTAGAAAACTGGAGAGGTGAGATGAGAAGATTGCTTAAGTTTCTGGTGGGCCAACCAGCCTTGCCAGTCAATGAATTCCAAGTTCAATGAAAGTCTACCTCAAAATTAAGGTGAAAAGCAATTAATGAAGAACCTCAGGTCAAACCCTGGCCTCCACGTGCATGCTCACACACAGAATACAGTTTAGTTCACTAAACAATGCGCTGTTTATTTATACTAGATAGTTTTCAAAAAATGTGGCTGTATTGCTAGCATCTAAGCCAAAAAAAGAATTTAAGGATTAAGGACTTTAGCAGCATTCTGCTACGTCTACACCCCACAATGCCATGCAAGAGTGACTGGGGTGTACCTTGGATTCAGAACCTTGTATCACAACCTGAAAAAATATTCTAGCCAACATTCTGTGATAGCATCTACAACTAGTCGCACTTGACATTAGCATGTTGTCTAACACCTGACAATTGCCAGCATTTGGGGCTCAGAAAAGAACAGCAAGATGAGAGTGTGTGGGGAGCAGAGAACGAAAGGGTGATCTTTCCCTAAGACCTCCTACCCACAGAAAGGCCATGGCTTTGGCTAGAGCAGCCAGGCCTCCTAATGCTGGGACCCTGAATATATACATTTCCTCATGCTGTGGGGACCCCCAACTATAGAATTATTTTGTTCCTACTTCATAACTGTCATTTTTGCTGATGTTAGGAATCATAATGTAGATATTTTTGGAGATAGAGGTTTGTCAAAGGGGTTGAACCTGGACTAGAGGAACTAACTGCCTTTAAATCTGCTTGCTAAAATCCTATTAACCAAGGAAATGAAAATCACATCACAGAGGAAGAGACTAACCCTCAAACACCTCACCCAGAGCCCAAAGCAACATTGACCCAAACTAAGACATACATAAACACATACACACACACACATACACACACACACACACACACACACACACACACACACACACGCCTACAACCTCCACTTCCCTCTCCCCTAAGAAGAAACTCATTCAAGTCTCAACCACAACTGTCTGGCCCTTATTTGAGTTTCATATTTTGAGGGCCTTGCACACACATGCCTGGTAATAAATCTGTAGCCTTTTCTTTGGTACTGTCAGGGTATTTCAGCAGACTCACTTACATAACCCTCAGAACAAAAGTTTAAGCCTCTGTACACTAAGACAGAAGAAAGCAGGACATAACATCAGAGACTTCAGTAAGTAAAGGCATCAAGTTGCAACTTACAAATATAGTCTTGTTAGGGGGAGAGATGGCTCAGTTAGTGAAGTCCTAGCTATGCAAGCATCAGGATCAGAGTTTAGACCCCCACACCCACTTAAAGGGCATAGAGGGACTGTGATCCAGAGCAGGGGAGGTGGAAACAAGCAGATCACTAAGGCTCTCTGGTCCGACAGAGGAGCCATATCAATGAGCTCCAGGTTCCCTGAGACCATACCTCAAAAAGTAATGTGAAGAGCAATTAAGGAAGATAACCCATGTCAACCTTTGACCTCCATGTGCAAGTTCACATGTACACACACAAAAAATATAGTTCTTTTATTTTCTTTGTTATTAGGGATTACTTACATAGGAAGTGAAACTGACTTATGTGGTAGAATATGTACTTATTTTTAAAGTAATTTTTTTTTAGTAAAATGAATCAATGAAAATATTGAGCAAATTCTGCTATAAAAAAATAATCAAAATTAAAAATTTGGAGCTTTTTTACATTCACCCTGATTATGTTTTAACAGTCTTGATTTCCTTAACCTGACTGTTGCATCCTTATTCTTACAGGGAAAAGGTAAATATTTTAATAAATTTTGTTTCATTTGCCATGTATCCTATATAAAGCAAACAGTCTAACTCTTCAGATTTTTACCCATTAAGTAAAACATTTTAGATACATTAAATCATCGAAGATAGAATTTCATATTTGCTTTATCTTGATCATCCTCATTGATCTGGGCATCCATTGGAAAGTCATTATGACTTAACTTTGTCTTTACTTCTGATTGCCTGTTAATCCTTAATGACTTAGAATGGCCAGAGCCTTCAGTTCCTGCCTGTCTTAGATGGTCTGTGAAGCATGCCACAGACTTTAAATACTAGAACAACAGCCATCCCTTTTATAATCCAGGGATAAGGACACTGATTCTGACATGGATTACTTTACTCTAAATAATCTGCCTGTAAGGTGCCCAGCTATTCAGAGGCAAGTACTCAGAGGCAAGTACCCTGCCTGAGGACACAGAGGACTCCCTCCTTGCTAGGGTTTCATATGGCTGTTCTAGGCTCCTGCTAATTCTTACAAGTGAATGGAAAACAACTATACATAGAATTTTATCACCAGAGACTTTAAAACAAACCAACCAACCAACAACAAAGAAAGTCACCATTTACAGCTGCATGTCAAACAAGGAAAACCTGTGAGTGGCAGGCTAGCCAGGCCAGAGCTGGAAAAGGCTGACATCCAGTGTGAGTATATTTCAGTGTGATGAGGCAGATGACATAAATACTTGGTTGGCAAAGGGAAGGGAGCACTGCCTCTTTTTTTCCCCTTTATCCTTTGTTGTTCAGCATCAATTAATAAAAGCCATAAGCAACTCCAGCTATCTGGTACATTGGGATTCCTGCGTCAAGACAATCTAGATTGAGATTGAAGGGATGTTAAGATGTAGGAAACACAAAAGTCAATGATAATAATCAGTGTGCTTGCAATTGGTCACAGTAAGATTCACAGGGCTTTTGCCCAGTGAAGCAAGCCTCATTTCAATTTCAGTAAAGAATGAAACATCTGTTTCCATCTACAGAAGATAAGCCCCGAGCAAGCTGCCTTCTGGGAATCATTTCCAAAACCTTGCCTTCCCTCATTTTACTCAAGGCTGAAGCTAGGATGGAGCACCTTTGGAGCTTCTCATAATTCAATCTTGATATTACCCACGTCAGGACCTTCAGAGGTGAATGTCTTTATTGTAAGCATATATTGTATGCATGCGACATGCGTGCCCATACGTGTGCATGTGGAGACCAAAAACTGACATGAGGTGTCTTCCCACATCACTCTTTACCTTCCTTCTGTAGATAGGGTCTCTTACTAAACCTGGTGCTCACAATTTGGTAGGCAGTAGGGTAACAGGCCAGCAAGCCTCTAGAATCTTTCTGTCTCTACCCCATCCCACCCTCCAGGGGTTACAGATGCATCCTGCCATATCCAGATTTTAGGTGGGTGCTGGGGTCTCAAATTCAGGTCTCATGTTTGTGTGGCAAACCCAGTGAGCCATCTTCCCAACCCATTGATGATACTTCAACATACCAAAAGCCAGGGTTCAGACCACTCGTCAGAATTCAAACAATTTACAATTTATAGCAGGAGACAAGTCTGCCATCACTTTTGACACTGAAAAATTAAAAGAAACTACTACAACAGAATTTACATGCAAAGAAATATGAAGTGTAAAGACTAGACCAGAAATAGTTAAAATTGGAAGAATATTGTTTATTTAATTTTATTTTTAAAAGTGGAGAACACTAAAAGTTGAGTATTTTCAAGAGAGACCAATTCCTTATGAGACAATAGCTAAAAATACCAGCACTGAGAGCACTAATCTTATTCCCTAATGAGATTAACTGTGTGACCTTGAGCTGGTCATCAAGCCACTCTTAACCCAATTGCCAAGCTGGCAATTAGGAGAACCAATCACTCAAAAGATAGTCTACAATTTTCTAAAACTCAGTGGTACTTCCTGTGATGATATGGGTGCCCTTTGTGACAACAGAACATTCAACCTATCTGGACCTCTTTTTAAAGCATCCAACAATAGTCTACATGTGCCCTGCCCTGCCCTAGACACTGTAACCCGGAGGTGAGTTAGAGACTGTCTTGTTCAAACCAAGACAGCATAAAAGAAGAAGGAAAACAAGATAAACTGTAGAGAAGACCAGAAACGATCTGGAAATGACCATCAGAAGTTAGGTGGGGATAATATGAGCAACTGGGATGTTTAGGCTGAGATGCAACGAACAACTGAACTGTGTGGGGACTAAACCTGAAGGAAGAGCAGCATTTCAGACTGACTGGTCTATGCTAAGGTCCTACGGTGAAAAGTGCTTGGCATGCTGGGAACAGAAGCAGGAGATAAGGCTGCCCCCTCTAAGTATTATGTGATGAGACAACAGTGGACTATCACATATCATAGGCTCTGTCTTCTGAAACTGAGTACATACAACTTTTATTTAAATATAATTACACCATTGATCCCCTCCCTCCTGCCCCTCCCATGTCACTCCCTGACCCTTCTTCTCTCCCAAATTCATGGCCCCCGTTTCTTTAACCACTGTTGTTACACTTACATATAGATACAACTTGGTTCAGTGTTGCCTGTAGGTATTTGATTTTAGGTCTGACATGTTGGTATTGGATAACCAATCAGGGGGCTCATTCCTGGGGAAGACTGATTCTTATTCTCCCAGTAACTGTTAACTATTAGTAGCTCTTCAACTAATAAAGCAATCTGTTTCTTTTCATTCCTCTACCAACAATTTGTCTCTTACTACATCCTGTGGTCCTGGCTGCCAAACTTCAGCCACGGCCACTGGGCAGGACTCTGCCTTTCTACACAATCAACTATAAGCATTTTATAACAGATATTACTGTACAAAAGCAATTTTCCTAGTGAGGTCCTTAGAAACCAAATGAAGACCAGCCCTCAAGACTAAGAGTCAATAAAGAAGGATTGTTTTAAAATGATATTTTGTCTGTAATTACAGAACTTGGGTCATATAAGCAGGGAAGATGCCAAGTTCAAGATCTACTGGTTGGGTTTTGTCAACTTGACACAAATCTAGATATATCTGGGAAGAGAAATCCCAACTGAGAAGATGCCTCTATCAGATTGCCTATAGGCAAGGCCTTGGGGCCATTTTCTTGACTGGTGACTGAGTAAAAGGGCCCAGCCCACTGTCACCACTGTCACTCTTGAGCAGGTGGTCCTGGGGGATGTGAGAAAGTAGGTTGAGCAAGCTAGGAAGAGCAAGCTAGGAAGTGGTCCTCCTTTAGTTCCTGCCTCCAGGTCTCTGTCCTGCATGAATTCTTGTTTGTCTTCCCTCAATGATGGACTGTGGTCAGAAAGTGTAAGCCAAATAATCCCCCCGCACCCCAAACCCTCTGCACTCTGCCATGGTTTTTATCACAGACACAGAAACCCAACCAAGACACTGGGTTACAGGGCAAAAAGCAACCTGTTAGGGTGAGCTGTAGACAATGCATGCTCACGCTGAGATGGGCATCTAGTAAGGCTGCCAGATGACAACAAACACACAAACGAGTATTTACTGCATCATTGCACCCATGTCCACACAATGGCCTGTCTTCAAGAGAAAAACAAAGTATAACATTGGGAGGAAAGGTTCTGGTCTTAGCTCTGTGTCACCACCACCAGCCACATGTGTACCTTAGGAAATTCGTTTTCCTCCTGTGACCTTCTTGCTATAAATCAGAGAAATGTTCATGGTTGCTGAGGCTTCTTCCAGCCCTTGTGAGTTTAAGCATTTCTATATATTAGAAAAGTAAACTAAAAGCAGGCATGCATAGTCTTTTCTCTGTGTTTCATTTTCCTATGACACTCACTCTGCCCTGCACATGAGCACACCTGTGCCTCAAGGTCATGATATTTAAGGATGGCTTCTGAAAAAAAGAAATTGCTGATCTTATGTATTTTAAATATATTCAGTATGTGGTTGGTGCATTTATTTTTAGTTCTAGTTATAACCACATCTCAGAAGCTTTCAATCTTGCAGTTAACCATTTAGGCCTTTTAGAATTTATCACACTGTAGTCAGGCATAGGGGTGTACATCTTTAACTTCCCCCCCAGCACTTGGGAGGCAGAGGCAGGCAGACCTCCGTCAGTTCAAGTCCAGCCTGGTCTACAGAGTAAATTCCAGGACAGTCAAGACTACACAAAGAAACCCTTTCTCAAAAACTCAAGCGGGCGGGGGGTTGGGGGGTGAGGGTTTTATGACTACACAAAAGCTAAGTTAACATGATCTTAAAACTTGTTTAAAATATAACCTGAGGGCCAAATCATAGACAAAGGAGGTATGTCTCAAAACACCTTCAGCCCTAAAGAGCTCCTTGACTATACATATTTGAAGTCTTTTGAAAATTGCCTATCCTTTGAATTTTTCACTACTGATTTAAAGTTTGAAATAAACAGAAGAAAAGAGCCCTATACACATTCCCTTGATATTTCAAATGTATATGAGCATCATTCAAGTTGCACATCATTCTTAACTGAAACCTGATGGATTCAAGGTCCCTCTAAAAAAGGGACTGGCAGTATATTCCAAAGGCTCAGGCCATCCCGTACCTTTGTGATGGAGAACTCAAGCTTGTACAAAAAAACAGAGTGATCATTGGTGGGGGTTGGGGGAGGTGCAGGAGGAGGAGAGGGAGAAGAGAAAGAGACATGGGAGAGAAGAGTATGGACAGAAAAAGAGGGGGTGGGGAGAAAGTGAGAAGAGAAAGGAAACGGAATTGGGAGAGAGTGGCTTGTGGTGTTTTGACAGACACAAGTCTCTTCAACTGTTCGACTCCCTGTACTTAGTTTGAACTCTGAGTCACAGCGCAGAGTACTGAGCAAGACAATAAAAAGCGTGCATGGAGCGATGTGAGGGGGGCAGCAGGAAATAAGAGTGCACATAGATAGAGGTTAAAATACAAGAGAGACTTCACAGGGAGGAGATCTAGAAACTATATTAAACTAGGTACCTTATGTGCTCTCTCTCTATGCAGCTTAGGCAAGGGTCAAACTCCACATCCTCCTGTCTCTGCCTCTGGAGTGCTAAAATAACAGAGATGAGCCACCCGAGTGAATCCCTTACCGTGACGGACACCATTTTGTGGTAAATGCTAGTCTTGGGAAAAGGCTCAAGCACTGAATGGGACAAAAAAAAAAGTAATCAAAAATGAAAAATCAAAATAAGTCTGCGTAAAATTTTCTATTTCAACTGTGCCCAAAATTTTGAAAGAGGAAATGGATGATTCCAATCTTTGCTGCAGAATGTAAAGGCAATGCTATAAAGATAATCTTTAGATCTAACTGCCAGAGCACCATTTTTTGAGTGGTTGGGAAAATGATGGTAACTTTTGGGAAACTAGCAGAGAGCCTGGTCGGCATTCCAGAGTCCTCCCAAAGCCATATATCCACATCATGTCCCTTCCCCTGCTTCTGAGTTCTAGGCCTCAGTCTCTCCTGGCAACTCTGAGATACTCTAGTGTGGTCAGGTCCTCCACTGTACACTTGAGACCAGCATCAGCATCCCCAGTACCACTCTAACACCACTGATCCTCATGTCCTGCACTGCCTGCAAGGTTTACCTTGCGGTCCCTTGCCCTGCCCTGGATCCTCAGCATGCCACTTAAAGATAGAAGAGCACAAAAGGAGCCAACCCAAGGAAGGCAGAAGAAAGAGTTGAGCAAGGACTTCTTGAGCTGGGATTATGGTAACCAGACTGCAGTCCAGCAGAATGTCTGCTTCGGTACATAATAACTTCAGGGGTCCATTTAATGACAGCATATATAAATCAAGCCCCCTTCCCCTATCTGTACTGAATGCCAAGTGTGACTTCATTACACAATGTGTGCTTAAGCCTTCTCAACTAAACCTCTGTTGACTTCAAAATCCTAAGCGAAAGAAACTTCCAGAGACTGTTCTAAAAAAGAAATGAGGCTGGCTGGACTCCACTCCTTGCTTGTAGCCAGAACTCAGACATTCCAAGTGAGCAAAGTCAAGCAGGCAATGAGCTTAGCAAAGATTCTCTGGTGGTGTTTAATGCTACAGGGAACAACATGAAATATGTCCTTTCTGGGCACGGACTACAAGGAAACTAACACCTATGACTTGTCGTTCTCTATTCCCATTTTCCCTACTAAAGACCTAAAGAATGTTTTGTTGAAAACAATCTAAACAAGGCTCTTGACATATAATATTACCAAACTGTACTCTCAGTCATTTAGAGAGGCTCCATGACAGGGTCAAACAAGGACATGCTATTCAATGATGCTTGGTGCCAGAGATTTGCAGGCTAGGGAGATTTCATGAATCCATAAGTTCCTACCAATGCTAAACTGTTCATTTTGTAGATACATTCATTTCCCCTCTAGGATTCTTTAGCTTTTAAAGGAGTGTCAGATGATACTCCTCCTACCAAAGAACTGTCCATGTATGTAACTTCCCTACAGACTAATCTGTCGCGTCACTGAGAATTCATAGGGACCCTGTTTTCCTAGATTCTAAAACATCATGTTTTTTTCCCCTTTTTAATCGTTGCCTGTATTTAATAAAACTTACCTTCTTCCTTTCTGAAATGACTATTAAATTGATGACATGCCTTTAAATTGAGGTCATTTAAACAATGCAAGTATTGGTCCTGTATCAAATATCTCATTTACACGATATGAAGCAAGTTTCTGAACAAATGCCACAATGAGAGGATGGAGGAGGGAAAGGGAGAGGGAGAGAGGGAGAGAGGGGGGAGAGAGGGAGAGAGAGAGAGAGAGCATTAGAGTTACTTCAGTGTCTTTCTGAGAACATAGGACTATATCTAGTTAGTTAGGCATCAAAACACCTGAGATACATTTAAGATGACATCACATCTCCACTGGACACTAGCCAACATTTACCAAATGTGAGTACGACAGATACATACTATAGGGAAAGTTATGGATCTAGACAGGGAACTGGCAAGTTCTCAAAGCAGGAGTGTGCTACAATTCTGGATGAAATTTGGAAAGTTGTGACTGACAAAGAAACTGAACTGGAGAGAAAATGAGGACTCCAGAAGGGTTGGTGTTGAGAGGAGACAGTAAGCTGTCGACCTGTTAAGATTCATACTTATACAAAGAGAAGAGGTAGCCTCGGAAATTTCCAACCACAAAGGGAGTCTGTCAGAAACACAGGCTCAACTAAAAACTCTGACCACAGGAGCCAAAAACACAAGTACAGCCTCAGGTGGGCTTGTCATAGGTAAGTGTTCTAATAAAGCCACAGAAAATCAAATTTCCTCCTCATGCGCTGGTTTCCTCTCTCCCCTCTCCTTTCATTCCTCCTCCTCTCCTTTTCATTCTCTCCTCCTCCTTTCTCCTCCTCTCTTCCTGCCTCTGCTGTGCTGCTCTCCTCCTTCCTCCTCCTCTCCTCCTCCTCCCTCCTCCTCTCCTCCTCCCTTCTCCTCTTCATCTTAAAAAGAGTGAGCTGAGGACTTTGATGACTGCCCAGCAGACTTTAACCACCGCCCACAGTCATGTCAGTACTCTCAGAGATGGCCTTCAGGGATAGAACACAGACTATTTCCAAAGCCTTTGCTAAAAGACCTTCTGGTTCATAACACGCTTTCTTATCTCATATTTATAACAAGAACATAGGGACTTGTTGCTTGGAGCTCTCAGGCAAAATTCAGATCAGATGCTAGCAGAGACCTGGGTCTGAAGTGTGACTAGCACTGGTACATCCCTCCCAAATGGAAATCAACAGAGGTGCTGCTGAAAGGCCTCTGTGAAAGGTAGAGTATCTGCCAGTGAGCACTGCAATTCCCCTGTGCTCCTCCTGCCTCTACCTCAGTTCTCAAAGTCTCTCCTCGCTATAACTGATCTGAGATGGAAGTGAGTTTATTATAAAATGGCCCCCATAGGCCCATAGAGAGTAACACTTGTTGGAGTAGGTGTGTTTTGTTGGAAGTGGGGGAGGCAGCTTTTAGGTCTGAGAAAAGTCAAGCTTAGTGGCCCACTGTCTCTTCCTGTTGCCTGCAGATCCAGATATAGAACTCTCAGCTCCTTCTCCAGCACCATGTCTGCTTGCATGCTGCCATGCTTCCTGACCTGTTGCTAATGGACTAAACCTCTGAATTGTAAGCTAGCCCCAGTTAAGTGTTTTCCTTTATAGAGATTCCATAGTCATGGTGTCTCTATATAATATAAAACTCTAAGTAAGACACTGGGCAAGTTCAAAACAGGAGCAGACAGCAGACAAATGTACTCATCTAAAACTTCCAAAGTCTCCTCAGATTCACAAATGTCCCAGAAGAAAAAATATGCCATTACTTTACTGGTTTTAAGAACAGAACATCCTCTTCAAATATTTATTTTAATAATATTTATTAACCCTCCCATGTCTATCCATAAATACCAAAGTGAGAAGCCATGTTTCCCCAAATCCATAGGATTCACTTCTGGTCCAGCTAAACTTCCCTTACCTTCACCTCTGAACTTGTTCCTCCATATCCACTTCGTCTGCTTTTGCCAATTCTATTTTGAGTCTGATGAAAACAGGCAAACCTAACTACATAGTAGCTGAATTTAAGTGTTATAGTCAGTAGTCTTGAACCCAGATAAGATTTGCAATTGATAAATCTACCCCAACATAGCTCACATTGTGGCTACAGTTGATCTTCACCTACAAAAATTGGTTCACCTTGAGAAATACTGACCTAAAAACAGAACAGCAGAAAGGCAATAGTCTTCATGATTAGGTTTAGGAAATAAAAGGTAAGACAGTCAAAAATACAACCTACTAGAACTAGTAAGATTGACACACTCTGGGCATTCTCCTAGAAATATGCTCACTTCTTGCCTTCTGCAACAAAGATTGGCAAGTACTACATGGAAGCACCTCTCTCTGGAAATAAAATCCTGATGGAATGTTTCTCTGCTTATATCATACACCGTTCTCATGTGAAAATAAAGTTACCCAGGAGTCTGACAGTTTCAGAATTGTATGTCCCTAAAAAATATCCTGAGACTTTTAAATATGGGTACCATTATTATTACTTTCTTGCTTCGTATGCCTCCCTTCCAAGTTCCAAAGAAACAAAGACATCATTTTGTGTCTTTAATAAATCACTGTAGTTCTACTAACACCAGTCCAAAGGCAGACAGCAGACTCTGCAGCCATCATTGTTCTCTAAACGACATTTAGTCTGTATGCAAGCATGTATAAAACCTAGAGACAACAGGACTTATTATCAATTGAGAAATTAACCTTTACTCAAGTTAGGTACAGCAATGTGTTACTGCTTCAGATCTCACCAGAACTACCACTCCCTACTATTTTATACCTGAGTAAACTGAGGCGCAGAAAAAGGTAGGTAAAGTGTCCCAGGTTTCACAGCACAATCAAGATTTAAACTCGGGCTAGCACTCTTGGAGGCCATGCCTCATATATATGTTTCTCTTAGAGATATGCATATTCCTTACCTTCTGCAACAAAGACTGGAGAGTGATACATCAAAGCATCTCTCTCTGGAAATTAAATAAAACCTGATGGAGTATTTCTCTGCTTACATCATATACTGTTCTTATGTGAAAATAAAGCTACCCAGAAGCCTGGCAGTTTCAAAATTGTATGTCCCTAAAACATATCCTGAGACTTTTAAGGATTGGTACCATTATTATTACTTTCTTGCTTCATACCCCCTTCCAAGTATATATATTCATATAGACATATGTATGAATGCTCACACGTATGTGCACACACATCTCCTGTATTGGTTCATGTTCAATAAATCTAAAGTCAAGTCATCTGAGAAAAAGAAACCTTAATTGAGAGAATGTCTCCTTTAGAGTTGCCTGTGGTGTGTTTCCTTGATTAATGATTGATGTGGAAGTACCGAGCCTACTGTAGATGGTGCCACTTCTGGGCAGGTGGTCCTGGGAGGTAAAGAGAAGTAGCTGAACATGAGCCTGAGAGGCAGTAAGAAGCACTCCTCCATGGCCTCTGCTTCAGCTCCAGCTTCCAGGTTCCTACCCTGCTTTAGTACCTGTCCCAGCTTCCCTCATGGCAGACTGTAAGCTGTACGATGAAATAGAGCCTTTCTTCCTGAACTTCTACTTGGTCGTGGTTATTTATCACAGCAAGAGAAAGCAAACTAGAATATTTCTTGATTTCACATTTACCACTGGAAAAATCTTAACCAATTCCTGATCCTTAGCCTTCATAAACTTTCTGACCTGAGACTTCTCTGGGGCAGCACACTGGGCTATCACATACCAACAATCCTGAGAAACAAGGCAGAAGTCCTGAGCAGTGTGGAGATCTGGCAAAGAGCAAGCTAGTAAAAAGCCCTTGCCTCGGTGGGTTTGTATTTAGAGCAGTCCAATAATGGCCAGAACCCAAGGCAGTCAATGAAAGAACTTTACCTGGGACTGACTAGCAGAAGCCTTCTCATTTAGTGCCCCAAGTTCATTCAGAGTACAGAGAGTCCTGTGGATACCTCACAATGCTCTGCTAAGCCCCACAAACATGGAATTCATAAGACCTACAGGACAAGACCAGTCCCTGCCCTCAGCAACTCGACATCTTTCCAGGATGTCAACAAGAAGAGAGATAAACTAAGTAGAGAAGCAGTCAAAGAGGACTGGCATTCCTCTTAATGTCTGGCCTGACCACAACCTCCAGGAGAAAGACAGCCTTCATCTCAACAAAGAGGTTCTAAGAACAAAGCTAAAAATGTCTTCTATGCCAGGAGGCAGCCCACACCTGTAACTGAGGCACTCAGGAGTATGGAACAGGAGTATTCCCAGAAACTTGATGCTAATTAGTGAATCTGAAAGCAGCCTACGCTATACAAAACTGAGGCTCTGTCTCAAATATATATTTCAAATGCTAGGCAGTACTACCATACTACCTCCCAAGGAATTAGTATTAATACTCCCAAACAACATGGATTTCTGTACTCTAACTGAGCTTGTAAGATTTGTAACTGTGATGGTTTGTATATGCTTGGCCCAGGGAGTGGCACTATTAGAAGGTGTGGCCCTGTTTGGAGTAGGTGCATCACTGTGGGTGTGGGCTTTAAGACCCTTATCCTAGCTGCCTAGAATCCAGTATTCTGCTAGCAGCCTTCAGATGAAGATGTAGAACTCTCAGTTCTTCCTGCACCATGCCTGCCCGGATGCTGCCACACTCCTTCCTTGATGATAATGGACTGAACCTCTGAACCTGTAAGCCAGTTCCAATTAAATGTTGGCCTTATAAAAAGTAGCCTTGGTCATGGTGTCTCTTCACAGCAGTAAAACCCTAAGACAATGGTGAAAATAAGATTCTAATAAAATCACTAATTAGTAAGAGCTGTAAAAGGGTGTATCTGCCCAGAGGAGTTTCTACTCAGTTTCTGATCCACTTCCTTCCTTGTCCTCCTTTGCTTTTAAAAATAAAGAGGTAATGAGTGGGGGAAGCTCAAGTTCCTGGGCAATGGGTCAAGACCACACAGTGTGTGGGAGCATTGGTGGTTGGCTGACAGCTGAGGGCTCAAGTCCTGCCCCTCTGTTGGCTGTGAACACTGAAGCATGGATCAGCATTGTTTTCTGGATAAGCACAAAGGCGAATTCCCTTTTCTCTCTTTAAAAAATTTTTATAGTTTTATTTTTGTTAAAATATAATTACACAATTGCCCCTTCATCCTCATATGTCACCCCTCTCTTTAAAAAAAAAAACACAGCCTTTTATTCAATATTGTCACACATACATGCACGTATACTATGGTGTGTGTGTGTGTGTGTGTGTGTGTGTGTGTGTGTGTGTGGTAAGAGAGAGAGAGAGAGGGGGGGGGAGGGAGAAGAATAATAAATATGTAAATGCAGCCTGCTGAGTCCATTCAGTATTTCTTGTATGTATAACTGTATAACGTTTTAGGCCCGACCACTTGGTATTGTATATGTATAACCATGTAGAGTGCTCATGTTTGGGGAAAACTAATTCTCCCTATCTCCATAGTTTTTAATTGCCTGTAGCTCTTCTTACAGGGATGGAGCCCCAGGTGACTGCCCCCATCCATGCTGGCACGTCAGCTGCTGTTGTCATTGTTCAGGTCTTGTTTAAGCGTCTACTGTTGATATTTCATATGGTCTTTTTCAAAGCTCTTAAGGAAGAGCTTTAAAATCATACTGGAAATGACTTTGTTTTCAGGATATGTTTACTTGTTCTGGTGTTTTCTTCTAGGGTTATGGAGCAGGATTTCTGGAATGAAACTAAAAGGAGTATGGTAACTGTGCTGGGAGCCTTTCTGACTGAGCCATACTTGAAGCCGATTCAGTGATCCAAATCAGAGTTTGTTGGTTGGTTGGTTGGTTGGTTGGTTGGTTGGTGGTTGGTTGGTTTAATGCTTATCTTGTTCCACAATTCACCACAAAGGAACAACTCAATTTACATTCTGTTATTCAAAATGGCTCCAGGTCTGTCAACACACTGCTTGAAGTACCACTTTAATTTGATTCATTAACTCATATGACCACATTTGAGCTTCTAGAGTATAGGAGAAAAATGACAGGAGATCTACATTGATCATTCTTTAAGTGAACACAGTTACTCCATCATCAATGGCCTTTCACACATGGGGAAAAACAAAATGATCTCCATCCATGAACCACTCCTGTGACATCTGTAAGGATGCCAACAGTCAGTGGCACCACAACTACTGAGTTGAGGGTCACACATAGAATATCTAGTATCTATGGATTCGGGTGTCTAAGCCAATGACTATAATGTACACACTAAATTCAGCAAACTGCACTAGACTGAACATATGTTACGGGAAGACAGGGTAGAAGGGAAATGTTCTAAAGGAATAGCTGTATCCAGGAGAACCACTGTATTCGGAAGAACAGCTGTATTCATGAGTACAGCTGTAGAGCAGGAAAAGCTTCTATTGTTCTATATCACAGCAGGATAACTACAGCTCACAGAAATTAACTGAATATTTCAAAAGAGCTAGCAGAGAGAACTTTGAATGTTCCTAACACAAGGGTAATAATGATAAATGTCTGAGGTGACAGAGAGATCAATCACTCTGATATGACCATCAGGAACCATTATGCATATATCAAAATGTTAAGCTGTTCCCCAAAATATTTAAGATTGCAAGACAAAAATTAAAATGTATTTCAAAAAGAGGTAAATATACTATACATAAAGAAGGTGGACTATAAGGCAATCTAAGAACCTGAGATAGAATACATAGCAGGGAGCTTCTGGAAGACGAGAGAAACCTGACTGAACTAATTGTGGAATATTGTCTGAATACTCAACTGTGCATATCAGCTAGGGGAAATGTTCCTTTCAAAGGCTGAGTGTCTAACTGTTCCAAGCATTATTGCACTGCTATTTCCTCAGAACTGAAACACACCCTTCTGAGGGGAAGAGAAGAGCTCGTAAGTCTTAGAAAGCTAATGAAATTTCTGAAACTCAGGAAGTTCAGAAAGTTTTTAAAGCCCCTCAACATTGTCACTGTGCAAGCAGGAAACACTTTCTGGGGACAGCAAACTCTTCTTCAGCAAAGCTGGCATCAAGTTGGGCAGGGAGCTTCAGAGATGCAGGTTAGTTGTTCCCCATGACAGCGTGAGCTTTAGTGATGTACTTCTCACTGAGTCACCAAAACTCTTGTAAGTAACGCCTTTGTGCTGGAGAGTTTTTGTCAGAGTCACTTGGGAAGAGAAAAATGCAATCGATTAATTGCATCAATCAGATTGGCCTATGAGCATATCTGATGGCATTTTCTTAATGCCAATTGATATATGAGGGCCCAGCCTACTATACATGCCCTTCCTAGGCAGGAGGGTCTGAGTTATTTAAGAAAAGTATCTGAGCAAGCCAGAGGAAGCAAGCCAGTAAACAGCATTCCTCCATAGTCTCTGCCTTGAGTTCCTGCCTTGGCTTTCCTCAACATAAGCTGTTGCCAACATAAACCCTTTCCTCCACAAGTTGCTTTTGGTCATGTGACCAAACATTTATCACAGTGACAAAACATAAACTAGGATACCCCTCACCCACACTTCTGTAAACCCAATAAAGTAACAGGATCACTAAGATAGACTTGGGTTAAATTTTTTCTTTGATCATAGTGTATGTTCTATCTGTCATGAACAGGTATTTATTCACATGTCCCCAAGGAAAGTCATGCAATAAGGATAAAATAAGATTAAAGTGATACAATGACTAAAAGCAATATGTTATCCTGAACTGAACAACAGTCTAGAAGGTAAGACATGAATTAGTCAGATAACTGGAGATTTTTAAAATATATAATATTATGTTAATATTAATTTCCTTGGTACATAATTATACTATGATTATATAAAACAATAAAATCTAAGCCATCTAGGTAAAGAATGTTCTGGAATTCTTTGTAATACTTAAGTCTCAAAAGATTTTAAAATAAAAAACCTTTTAACTCTTTAATGAGCTATTGAAAACATACATACACACACAGAGCCAGAAGTTCCAATAACTTCTTGATTTGCCAACAAGCCATAGTCCAGATGTAGGAAGCAAAACGGGGGGAGGGTGTTATATGAGCCTGTGCCCCAATTCAAATGAAGAACTGGTGACAGAAACCTTTGGAGCCACAGCCTCATTCATGCTGCCCCCTCTAAAAAGTCTGGGCAATCGTTAGCCTAAGCCACAAACCTGAAGGAAGGAATTATGGAGCATACAAAGTGGGTATAAAACAGTTAACAGGCCGGGCGGTGGTGGCTCACGCCTTTAATCCCAGCACTTGGGAGGCAGAGGCAGGTGGATTTCTGAGTTTGAGGCCAGCCTGGTCTACAGAGTTAGTTCCAGGACAGCCAGGGCTACACAGAGAAACCCTGTCTAGAAAAAACAAAAAAAAAAAAAAAAAAAAAAACAAAAAATAACAGTTAACAAAACAGCAGTGGACAGAACAACATGTCCTACAGAGGAGATGCAGACACTGATGGCATCTTCCATGTCTTCTATTGGATGGAACTCCAGGTAGAAATGCTGACTGATCACATGTTATGGGGTGTGAGGGACTGAGAGCTCTTCTAGTCACAAGGCCCCACAGCAATGGTAGCTCCCTGAGAAGGAGCTACTTTCCCTTTCTCCTGGAAAGTTTAAAGGACCCTAGCAGACTTTGGGACAGACCAGCAGAATGTTGACTGCTGCCAGAGCACAGGGGAGCAGGTGGCCCACAGGTTCCATTTCAGATCCTGTAGCCAAGGCTAGGAGAAGCACAGCTCAGGTAAGATACAAGATGTGCCATCTGGCTGCAATACCTCTCTCATTTATGGTTCCAAACCTGAGCAGCAGGAGGGATGCTAGGAGACAAGAGATAGCCACAGAAACAAGTAAGAAAGCCTGACCAGCCAAGGAGAGACCAGTGGAAAAGCTAGGACCACGTCTCTGGCTTTGAAGGCAGAGCTGAGAAAACTGATGGGTGTCATCTCTAGGTCAGAAGAAAGGAATCAAACTACTGCATACAGCATGAATCGCACTTTATGCTTACATAGCATTAAGGTATGAATCATGCTATACCAAGAGACCAATTTGGCAATAATATGAGAAATAATCTGGCGATATCTATTAAAATATTAAAATATACATACAATTCAGCCGAGCAATTCCACTTGATGTGTATCCTACCAAAAAGTAGTGAAATAAGTAACCAGTGAAATGTCCATATGGGATTCATTACATTGTTGTTTATAATAAAAGAATCTGAAACAAACAAGCTTGAATATCAAAAACAGCTAAAGGTTTACTAAAGTAACTGAACTAAAATCTTGATAGAGCTATGTGAAAAAAAAACCTATAAAACAGAGCACAAGTTATATGAGCAGGAAAGGGATATGATGGGGAAGAAGGGTGAGAGGGTAGAGGAATGAGAAAGAGTGGGAGGGAAGAAGGGGATGTAGGAGGGTGAGAAAAGGAGGAATGTGAGAGAGGGATAACTAACTCTAAGGAAGATGCAAAAAACAATACATAACCCTACCATTTTATAAACTTTATATATGTATTATATATATATATATATATGTACATATATGTGTGCATATGTATATACTTATGTGTACATAAACACATACACACATTTAATTGCAGTTGTCCACACACACAGAAGATTCTGCTCACCCTAGAAGCCATAGGTTGTCAAATACAAAGCCTAGTGCTAGGTGTGTGATAACTCCCTTAGAGTTGTTGGTCAGAGGTGCCCTGAGACATCCAAAAAACTACAGACTACTGCCAGTGCTCTTGGCTGTCCACCAGCACTTGGTGGTAGGATCCTATTGGTGAACATACCACGAACACTGATCACAGAACACAGGAAAATCAAATTACTACTGATCAGGAAGCTCCCTCCCTGCTGGCTAATTTTCATAGTACTAAGTACTGTATTTCAGTACATAGTACTGAAAGGTACTGTGTAGCCTGCTGCAGGTGGAGGAAGAGACATCAATAGTTTTACTCATCTGCGAGCTGAGTAAACTGCAACAATGACTGGGGTGGCAAGATATGTCCATATGTGTGATAATGTTATGAATATTACGAGAGTATCCAATTTCTTTCTGATTAGATTTAAGGTCCACTCTACAAAAGTACAATCCCACATGCTTTTAAGCACAGTACTTGGGAGACAGAGGCAGGTGGATCTCTGGCCTCAAGGTCAACTTGATCTACATAAAGAGTTCCAGGACAGCCAGGGATATCCACATGCTCTGTCTCAAAAAGAGAAAAAAGAAAGAGGAAAAGGAAAAGAAAGTATGCTCTGCACCTCTTTCAAACCTTTAGACGTGTGTGTGGCAATGGCCCATTAATTCTGGGAATTTTGAAGGACCATAAACTAGAGCTTTAACGAGCCGTGAAACACAGCATACTCAGCTTGGTGATATATTCACAAAAACTAAAATAAGGAATTTCTTTAAAATGGATATAAGATCAAACAGTACTGTCTTTTATGGGTGGAATAGTTTTCCTTAGTCTCCAAGCTGCCACAACAGGGAGCTAACTCTACTTAATCAGTCAACTGTGGCTCTCTAATAACTCAGGTATGTGTATAGACAGCACGTAGCTGGAAGCTGGGGAGCCTGTATTACCTACCCAAGACCACAAACTCCCCAGCCTTCATAAGCAGCATTCCCTATCTGCAACAAGGCAGTAACTCTGCCTACACACGGGCCTCTTTCTGCTTCACAGCTATGAGGAAAAATCCATATGGAATTGCCAAAACCCGGCTATTTTTTATCTATAGAAATGACCATTTCACGTGTTTAAACTTAATGTACTGTTTTATACATAATCATAGGTGCCATGCCACCTACTCCTTACCTTCTAAACTAATGTACTATCAAATATTCTGGCTATAAAGATATCAAAATGAGAGAGAGAGAGAGAGAGAGAGAGAGAGAGAGAGAGAGAAGGCATTTCATTTATTTCACATGTATCAGTGTTCTACCTGCATTTATGAATGTATACTGTGTGTTTGCCGGGAGAGGTCAGAAGAGGGTACCAGATCTCTTGGAACTGGAGCTAACCCATTTTTTGAGCCACCATGTGGGTGCTAGAAATCAAGACAAGGTCTACCCTAAGAACATTTTCTCTTAGCCACAGAGCCATCTCTCCAACTGAAGTGGAAATATCATTAATTAAGGAATCTTTGAGATGTGAAAGAGAACTAATACCTCTAAATAATGACACACTGAAAGCAGCTTCAGACATAAATCACTGACGATAGTCAAGAGAATACATGAGAATACAAATTCCTCCTGCACCATGCATGCCTGGATGCTTCCATGCTCTGATGGACTGAACCTGTAAGTCAGCCCCAAGTAAAAGTCCTTATAAGAGTTGCTTGGTCATGGTGTCTCTTCACAGCAGTAAAACCGTAGCTGAGACAACAGGAAACTGCAAATTAGTCAAAAGTGTACTATGGCGTTTTTATTCAACTTCCCCCATGACAGTACCTACTATAACTACTACAGAATCAGATCTAGAAAGTTATTATTAGTCACATAGTCTTAGCTATATTACATATCCCATTCATAATTTACCAGATCTTGCATACACTTTTTGGTGAGTGTGTGTAGTGTATGCTCAACTATATGGAAGTAGACACATACACTTTGATGTAGTTTCATAGAATTACCAGTCATGACACAGAACTATGCTAGCCCCTCTGTTCTCCAACCTTGGTGTCCCCATCCCCTGGGAATTGTTGCTTTATTCTACATTTCTCTGTCACTTCAAGCATGCTACAGAATGGAAGCCTACAGTATATATCCATTCCCAGACTTGCACTCTCAGCTGGCCTAATGCTCTGAGGTACATACAGCTGGTGGAGGGGTACTATGAGTCTGTTTCTATCAGCAAGATAATAGTCCACTCTATGGATGCAGCAGCTTTTGTATCTGTTTACCCTAGAAAAAGGATTTGGGTTAGTTCCAGTTTGGAGCTATCATGAACAAAGTTGCTACCAAAATATGTGTATAGATTCCTGTGTCACATTTTCATATCTCTAGAGAAAATGTCTCAATTCAACGGAGGGTCCTATGGCAAGGTCACATTTGGTTTATTAACTAGAAGCTGCCATTAACTTTCCAAAGTAGTTGTTTCATTGTGTGCCCCTAACAACAATGTATAAGTAGACCTACTTCCTACAGGTCCCCACAGTCATTCCTTGTTTTACTACTGTAAATTTGAATCTTCCATATAGGGAGTGCATTGACAGCACACTGTGGTTTTTTCATTATATCTTTAGAGCTTGTAATATAATTATATCATCATTTCCCCTGTCGTTTTCCTCCCCCAAAACCCTTCCATATACTACTCTTCTTGCCTTCTTTAAAACTGATGGCTTCTTTTCCCATTAATTGTTATATGCACATTCCTAACACATAAATACAGCCTGCTCAGTCTGTTTAATGTTACCTGTATGCATGTTTTTAGAGCTAACTAATTGGTATTGAATAACAGTGCTGGATAGTTTTATGTCAACTTGACACAAGCTGGTCAACTGAAAGGAGAGAATAGTAATTAAGAAAATGCCTCAATAAGATCAGGCTGTAGGCAGGCCCATAAGGCGTATTTTTTTTAAAATTAGTGATTGATAGAGGAGGGATAAACTCATTTTGGGTGATACAATCTGTGGTGGTCTGAATGAAAATGGCCCCCATAGATTCACAGGGAGTGGCAGTATTAGGAGGTGTGGCCTTATGGGAGTAGGTGTGGCCTTGTTGGAGGCAGCATGTCATTGGGAGGATGGGCTTTGAGATTTCAGAAGCTCAAGTCAAGCTTAGTGGCTCACTGTCTCTTCCTGCTGCCTGCCAGTCCAGATATAGAACTTTCATCCCCTTCTCCAGCACCATGTCTACCTGCCATGATGATAATGGAGTAAACCTCTGAACTGTATAAGCCAGCCCCAGCTAAATGTTTTCCTTTATAACAGTTGCTATGGTTATGATGTCTCTTCACAGCAATAAAATCCTAAGACACCATCCCTGGGCTATAAGAAAGCTTGGCTGAGCAAGCCATGAAGAGCAAGCCAGTAAGCAGCTCCCTCCATAGCTTCTGCATCAGCTCCTGCCTCCAGGTTCCAGACCTCCTTGTATTCCTGTCCTGACTTCCTTCAGGATGGACTAAAATGTGTAGGTGTGTCAATTAACCCTTTCCTCCCCAATTTGCTGTTAGTCATAATGTTTCAACATAGCAATAGTGACCCTAAATAAGACAGTGACCAATTGGAGAGTTCTTCCCTAGGGAAGATTTCCTCCTGCTCTCAGCATTCCTTAGTTGCTTACAGTTCTCTATGTAGGGTGGAGGTCTCCTAGGCTTTCCTCCACCCACTTTGGCATGCGTTGTATCATGGTCAGCCTTGTTCAGCTCATGCTTAGCTAGTTATGCTGGGGAGACTTTCTGGATAAAGTTTCTGACATTCATAGGAGATACAATCGCACAGCAAACTCCCTGATCCTTTGGCTCTTACAACCTTTCCACCCCCTTCTGCAATGATTCCTATGCCTTAGGTGCAGGAATTATAATGTAGATCTATCGGTTGGGATTGGGCACCATAACTCTGTAATTTTGATTGATTGTGGTTTTCTGTAATGATCTTCACACACCATGGTTTTAACTTGTATTTCCTAATGGGTAAAGATATGGAACATCTTTATGTAGTTTCTATAACTTTATTTTAAGAGTTACTGTGTTTTTTTGCCGGGCGGTGGTGGCGCACGCCTTTAATCCCAGCACTTGGGAGGCAGAGGCAGGCGGATTTCTGAGTTCGAGGCCAGCCTGGTCTACAGAGTGAGTTCCAGGACAACCCGAGCTACACAGAGAAACCCTGTCTCGAAAAAACAAAAAAAAACAAAAAAAAAAAAAACAAAAACAAAACAAAACAAAAAAAAAGAGTTACTGTGTTTTTATTTATATGTGTGCATGTGCATTCAGGTACCTATAGAGGCCAGAAGAGGGCATCAGATGCCCAAAGCTAGGCAGTTGTGAGGTGCCTGTGATAGTGGTAGGAACCACATTCCGGTCCTCTACAAGAGCAGCAGGTGCTCTTAACCCTTGAGCCGTTTCTTCAACACCTATAAGTTTATTTTAAAGCAGTTGTTTGTGCCTTCTGTCTATATCCTAACTGGGTGTTTAACTATTTTAAGAGTTCTTTTTACATTTATATAAGCAGGTGCTTTATTTTTAAAATGCCTGGTAAATATTTTCATCCACTCTATAGATTCTCTTTCCTTCTTCTCAACAGGACCTTGTGTGTACAAAAGCAAAAATTTTAAATTTGCTGAAGAAAGAATTTTTCCTCCTAAATTTTAAGGACCATATTTTTGGTGTCAGTTGAAAAATTCATGTAGCCCAGTATCAAAACCTTTTTTATCTTAGTCTTCTAAAAATCTTATAGTTTTATATTTTATACAGAAATCTATGATTCACTTTGAAGTTAATTCATATGTAAAATATAAAATTTAAGTTGAGGTTCCTGGTTTTTGCCTACGGTGTCTATTACTTTGAAAAGTACCATTTGTGAGGTTTTTGTTGATTCAAAAAGGAAGGAAGGAAGGAAGGAAGGAAGGAAGGAAGGAAGGAAGGAAGGAAGGAAGGAAGGAAGGAAGAAAACCTTTTTCTTTATTGAATTGTTTTTGCACTTCTGTCTAAAATCAATTGCGCATATCTGTGGAAATCTATTTCTGGGTTCTTTATTCTGTTCCATTGATCTAAGTGTCTATCCTCTGTCAATACAATGTCTTAATTATTGTCACTATAAAGGAAGTCTTAAAATAGAGTAGAATAAATTATCTCACTTCATTCCTTTTTTAAAGTTCCTTTAGCTCCTCTGCCTTCTGTACCTTTATATATAAATTTTAAAGCGAATTCGCTGCAATCTTGATAGAAATTGCATTACACCTACAGATCTGTTTGGAGAGAGCTGTCTCCTTTACAAACTGATTCCCCTGATCTTTGGGTGCAGTACGCCTCTCCATTCTTTTGGCTCTGCTTTTATGATATTTTCCAGTGCTTACTTAGATCTGTGCCTAGGCATTATTTGGGGGGTTGGTGAATACAATGTGTTTGTAAGTTTGGATACTGTTTGCTTATTGCTAGCTTATAAAACGATAATGATGGAGTAGGGAAAGAATCTAATACCCTCTCTGAGACCTTACCATCTAATTCCTAGTGCTTATTGGGGCATTTTGTTTTGTTTGTTTGTTTGTTTGTTTGTTTTGAACAACTAGGCATTTCCTAAATAGATAATCATGCTATATGAAAATATGACAATTTTACATCTTTCTTTCCAATATATCAATCTTTTGTATTATTTTCTTGCTCTCACGCACCAGCTAAAACTCCTGGTACTCAGCTGAATGAGTGGTGAGAGTCTGTGTCCATCCTAGTCTTGGTGGAAAGCACCTTGTCTTTTATACCAAGTGTGACATCAGTGACGCATGTGTGATCAAGTATCGAAGATCAGGCTCTCTGAAGAGAAGGGTTAGTAGAAGACGGGTCTCAGAGTAAAGAAACGACTTTTTCCCCAATCTCATGCCCACTCTCCTCTGCCATGCAGCAATAACTTTTCTTCAGAGCATGCCAGCATTCATCATTAGTGAAGATGGTTTTAGTGAGCGTGTCATGTCTGGTCACTTAATCTACTATATCCTCTGGACAAAGCACCTACTTCAATAAAATTAAAATATAGAATTCCTTTGAAGTTATTTTGCAAAGAATCTCTTACCAATGTATGTATAGACCAAAAGCTTAACCCAAATGCAACTTGTTTCTTTTATAAGCAAAATCTCACTGAGAGACGGCTGGACTCATTCACTGGTATGCTGCCTTTGACCACTTTTGAACAAATAATGCAAACTTCCGTAACTACAACAGCCACTATGTGACCGGCAGAGTCTGAAATACTATCTGTTTAGTTTCACAAATTTTACTGGCACAAATTCCTAATAATAAGATGTAAAGATTAGGAATACAGGCCATTGGTAGAACACTTACAAAGCATGCTCAAGGCCCTGGGCTTAAACTCCAATATCTCACACACACACACACACACACACACACACACACACACAAATGCATATTGGAGGCGAACCTGAACTACATAGTGAGAACAACATCTCAGAAAATGAAGATGACAAAGATGAAGATGATGGTATGATTATGATTGACTATGATATATGTCTAGATATCACCTAGAATAGTTAAGTAGCCTCTTGCTGTATATGGAAAGAATACATTAGAAAATAAAGCTAGCAGCAAAGCTACCAACTCTGAACATTATGTAACTGATTCAAATGGGCCAAAATATACCACACTGTGGTGTTTTCAGTTACACCATCAAACAAACAAGCAAGTTTGAACAGGGGCCCCTTCATTTGAGTTGAAAGGTCTCATTGATACGTGGATAAAATCCATTACCTTTAATGTTAAAATATAGCTCCAGCTTCTTCCTCTATCACATACCCATCAATAACATGAAAATGTTCAACATGTCTTTAAGTCAGACTGTGACTTATAGCCCAAAAACTGTGGTTTATGTAATAATTAACATATTAAAAATCAACTAAGCTGGGGTTTATTTAAACACCCCCCCAAATCATCCTAACAATGTTACTGAACAATGAAAGAACAAAAACAAAAGGAACTAAAATTCCCCAGTACCACCTCTAAAAACATCATAATACTGAGTAATATTCCAAGCCAGCAGGTGCCCAAATTTATATCTCCCTGACATAAGAAAGTCTCTCAATATTAGGGAATTACTCTAAGATCAGCTTGTGGAAAAGCCAAACAGACAAAGCCAAAACTCCCAAGGGGGCATATTTAACTAATTAGGGAGGAGGTGATTAAAATGGAGCTGCTAATTGTCTACTATGCTCTCAGCAGTGGGAGACAAAATTACACCTCATGTTACTGTCAATTACACAGCTCTCATTTGTCTGTATTTATCTTTCCCTTTAGGACACTAGAAAGCACACAGAGGTGCAGTTTCCAGCACAAGGTATATGTTCCTCTGTGACAACAGGTTTATAGAAAGTTTAGAGACAGAATTATCTCTCATTTAGACTTATTATTAATGTGTACATTCTAGAGCAAAAGATGCTTCTCTTCAAGAGTACTTTCCATCTGCAGAGGCCACGTGTTAGCCTATGGGAAGACTGAAGTGGTTAGTAAGAAGCCAACTATACACGGTGCAGAACAAATAACAAGTGGTGGGAGGAGTGGAAGGAAGAAGAGGCTTAAAACAGTGGGAAGGCAGAATCAGAAGCTGAGTTGGGGGCAGTGAGGAATGAGGTTTTTCTTGTTTTACTTCAGTTCTGTTTTGTTTTGTTTTTTGAACTCATATCAATAATATCACGCAATGAACGGAGTTCCTGTTCTATGAGTTTGGGGAGTCATTCGAGAGAGCCAGAAAAAGTAAGTAATGCAAAAGTAACTGAGCATGAATCCTTAGGAGACAGTCTGAAAATGTATCTCTGTGAGATGAAAACCTAAATACATCTAGAGATAGACCTCAGCTGCGTCACTCTAGTACACCTGCCAGCCATTCCCAGCAGCACCTCTCCTCTTCTTCCCTGGAGTGTACCAGGCTCTGACTGGCAGGGCCAATGGCTACCTACCTGCATCTGGATTTCCTCATTCTCATCTGAGGGCAGATACAGCCACATCGTGTTTACTAATGGAAGCAGCATGTGACCTCTAAGTCCTTCACAATACTTTCCCAGGATGCTTCCAACTCCATTTCCAAGCGGATCAGGGGAATGACAGAACCCAGGATACCATGGGTTAGGGGGACAGAGCAGTCATGCTGGGTAAGGGCCCAAGTGAGAGCTCTGACAGCCACACACACTTCTCTCCACATGTGCTACTACGCTGTGTCTTCACTGGATAGCAGCCTGGCATGTTCTCTATAGAGATAGCCACTTATTATCTGTGAGGCTTGCTGTGAGTTATTTAACCTTCATAACCCTGTTTTCTCATCTATAAAATGAATTACAACACCCATTTCCTAAGATAGTAAGAAATAAGTAGGTTTTATAAGTCTATAAGACACACACACATACTTCTCAATTGGGCTTGTTTCTATGGCTAACAATGTATATAGGGAAAAATGAGGCTATCTTATCTTTGGCCCAAGAAAGGAATTCAGATTAAACAGTTGTTCCATTATATTCCATCCAGTTCTGCCTCATCTTTAATTAGTTGCTTAAATATGGGTCTATATCACTAAAGTTTATACACATACTGGTTTGTTTTGTTGACCAGATTGAGTCCTGTGTTTATATAACAGACAGATGAGTAGAACAGCACATTCGTGTATACGACCATATCATCCCACCAGCACAGGCTAGGAAAGAGCCACAAGGAACTGAGATCATCTGCCAGGGGCAATGGCTTGATTCATAGTGTTCTCTAGGCAGCAGAAGCATGGTCTGCCTTTGCAGGTGCACATTTCCCCCTTTGGATCATGCCTCTATCCATGTAGAGTCATTTTACCTTTTATGATGGAACGTAGCTATACTCAGGATTTTTGTGACCTTTTAATAGTGTAAAACTGTAGTTGAGATTCTCAGCATCAAGATAAAAAGGCCTGCTCTGGGACTTACCCCAGAGCTCTCGGATGGCTTTTACATGTCACACGTTGCATAACAACCACAAGGTCACATAACCCTGCTGAGGCCAGCATCTCTGAAATGGGAACACAGATCATGTCGCCAGGTTTAACTGCTTCCATCTACCATGATAATGTCCCACTGCTTACCATGGGGTATGAATCACCATCTCAATGGGAAACCTAACCAGATGACAGTGATAAAGATGTCTATCTCCTGTAGACTTTTACAACTGTATATCCCATTAAAAGCAGCCAGCCTCATGCTTTGCAGCCTACTCCGTGAAGTCAATGTATGACCGATAGCCATCCAGTAATCCAACCACTCTGCCTCTTTAAGAGATCCAAAGATAATATGCCTGCATCCATAATGGGAGAAACTTTCTGGACCATCACACAGAACTTCTACCTTAGGAGCCAAAGCCAAAACCTGGGAGCTACATACACACAGAAGCAACTGTAGTATCTACAAACACAATCTATGAATAAAAAAATGCCCCTGGGACATTGGTTTCAAAGACACCAGGCTTTGGAGCAGTAGCAAACCCTCTCAGTAGGGAAGCAGAACACAACCCAGGGTCTTTATTGTTCCACTTCCCTGAATTGTTACTTACAGGTTCCCGGCCATCCATGGCTTCCATCCAGAGCCTACGGTCCTCTTCCGACAACGCCTGCATGGTGATAACCCCTGGCCTACAGAGAAAGGAGAGACACAGACGTGACCACAGGGTCACACAAAGAGACACTGGCAACATTCTTAAATGTTTTCTTAAGAATATCTAAGACATACCCACTTATCAGCGTGAGAGGATGCTGAAGCCAACTACATGAAGAGAGGCATAGCCTTCTGTTCCTGTTAGCCACCCTCCCATCTCAGAAAGCAAAACTACCTCCTCACATTCTTTTCAATATGCCTGTTTCTCTCAAGAGCTAGGGATAAAGGACAAGAATTATTAACTACCTGGTTCCCTTAGAGCTTGTTTGTTCCAAATGGACTGTGATCCACTTGCTTAACAGGGTGCTTTGTATAAGGAGGAAACATAGTATTTTCTAAAGTGAATTGTGTTGACTGTGGATAAAGAGAGACATACCATATTGAATACTTCATATTTCTTAGCATCAAATCCAATGCCTTCTAAACTGCTTTTGTCAGCAAATTTATGAAGTGAATTAGCTTTGTAAATACAGTTAGATTGTATGTAAACTGTTTTAATGACTACCATATGCCAGAAGCCCAGTGCCGCTCACTTTGCAAGCTCTCCTTGAAATCTACTTTCTATTCACAATAAGCATAACCTCTCCGGACAGTTCACAGAGCATCAAACCCTGTTTCCTTTACAAATGGCACTCCTCACAGAAAAGGCTGGGCAATAAAATGACTTCAGGAGAATGTCACACACTCCTCAAGGCAGAGTTTCTTTAGTCAGTGTTGGTCCCATGTTGCCCACAAGCCATTTCCCCTCCAAACATATATGCATTCTGATGAAACAATTTAATGTGAATAAAGAGCACAGCAACCCTCAAAAATTCCAGCACTGGTGGATCCCACCTCTAGCTAAGGAGTTACTGGCAGCTGATGGCTGCTGGAAGAGAGAGTTGCCTGCCCCTCCCCGCACAGGGACATGGCCCCTGATAGCCTGCCCATGTTCTAGTGGTCAGCCCAACACCCTGCAAACACTGACAGCACTAACTCACTTAGAATGTGTAATTGAAGTTGTCAGAGAGTAGTGGGGGCATATGAACAGGCCCAGAGGAGAGGGAGGGCTCAAAGTGTGAATTTGATCAAAACATATTGTGTACATATATAAAATCCTCAAACAATAAATTAAATATATTTTTTAAGTTTAAGAATAACTCTTTTAAACCCTCATCTTCAAAGTTTGAGGAATCCTGAAAGAGAGGAAGAGAGATCCAACTGATCAAGAACTAAAGTTCTGTTGCCCTCTGTGCCCACATGCCTTCAGTGTGGCATTAAAAGCCTAGGACCACGACAGCAAGCGCCTTGTCATTCTCCATCACCTCTGGTCACCGCTGTCTCCACTGTTCAATCAGTACGATATAGGACATGCCATGTGTGTTTGAGCACACAGCTGTGTCTTTTCACCCGCTGTCCCTCAGTGACTTCCATCTACACTTTCAAAGCTGTAAGGATGAAAGTCCAAGGGTCAGGGATGGGAGGAGCATGGGATGAAGGAGAAACGGGAGAGAGGGTAGGAGAGGAGATGTCCCCACAAGTCTACCTGCACTGAGGCAGGCAGCAGGGGAGAGGAGGCGGCTGTGTTGAAGACTGATTCCTGAGAAGGAGGTCATCCCTTGAAGCCTCACTGGGTATTAGCACTATAGGAGAAAGGCGAGACCAAGGACAGACTAACTCTTCTTTCCACAGCATCTGCCAGGGCCCTCCCCCTCTTCTCAGACTCAGATGACTATCTCTCCAGCAGCCCCTTTGACGTGCCAGACTCCCCATGTACCTACAGACTGCGCTCAGCTGTGCTTCCACAGAACCGAGCCTGTGGCCTGAAGACAGAGCTGATTTGACATTCCCTTGCCACCTTTCAAATCTAAGCACAAGGTGCTTTGAAATCAAAAGCCCGAGAAGCTACAGCCTGCTACAAAGTCTGCAAGCCCCAGCTTCCCTTCTCCAGTGCTACCCTACTTTTTCTTATTTGTTTGTTTTGCTTTCTTTGCTGGCACCACCTGTTTGAGTCAAGCAATCCATTTTTATTTAAAAAAAAAAAAATGTAGATTCCCAACCCAACTCCACCCTACTGAGACTGAACTTCTGGGCTGGGCCTGGGAAATCAGATGGGGGAGGCTCCCAGGACTCAAAGTGGGTGACCTTAACCAAAATGCCCGGAGATGGAAGCTGAAGAAACTACCTCCAGTAGTTAAACAGGGGCCCTAATAGAGGAATGGGGACACCAATCCACCATCAAAAATTTGACCCAAAGTTGTTCCTATCTAAAAGAAATGCAGGGACAAAAATGGAGCAGAGATTGAAGGAATGGCCGACCAGTGAGTGGCCCAACTTGGAATCTATCCCATGGGCGGGCACCAAACCCTGACACTATTATTGATGCTATGTTGTGCTTGCAAACATAGCATGGCTGTCCTCTGAGAGGTTCTACCAGCAGCTGACTGAGATGAATGCAGATACTTTCAGGCAAGCACTGAACTGAGGTGGGGGACCCCTATGGAAGTTAGGGGAAGGACTGAAGGAGCTGAAGGGATGGCAATCCCATAGGAAGACCAAGTGTCAACTAACCAGGACTCCTTGAAGCTCCCAGAGACTAAGCCACCAACCAAAGAGCATACATGGGCTCCCCAGGCACATATGTAGCAGAGTACTTGTCTGTCCTTAGTGGGAGAGGACGTGCCTAAACCTGTAGAGAGTTGATGTCCCAGGGAACGGGGTTGGGGGACAATCTCTCAAAGGCAAAGAGGGGGATGGGAGACGAGGAGGGGAGACATTTGGGATTTAAAATAAATAAAATAATTAATTAAAAATTTTAAAAATGTAGATTTCCAATCCAACCCCACCCTATTGAAACTGAACTTCTGTGCTGTGCCTCAGAAATTCTGGGAAATCAGAGCTAAAGCAGCTCTTCTGGTGATCCTGATACATGGCTATGCCTAAGGCCCATGCCCTGAACCACCTCCACCCCCACACTTTTCCTTCTGGGTTCTCTGCACTAGAAATACTAACACCCTCCTCTCTATGCTGGGAATCAAGCAGCCAACATAACTCCAGTCCCCTTCCTGCAAGAAAACAACTGTAAACACATTAGTTGCCCAAATACCAAGAGTGCAGAGGTATCACAGAAGTCACATCAACTTCACGGCCTATGGCATGATATTTCCACGCAAAGCCACCAAGAGGAAGTTCAGAAAAACTCAAAGGCAGTAAAGAGGCAGGGATGTGATTGAGCCCTAGTAACTAGGGAAGCCAGTATGACTGTTGTTACTTCAAACAGAAATAACAAAATACAAATTATTTTTCATATGCATGGGGGAGTGACACTCTGGATGGTAGATAGTGAATAAAGTGGATATAACACATTTAGTTATAATTATATTCCCCAAATTTAGAGAATTTTCTCAGCTTCATATATGTACACTGGATACAGCACTATACTTTTTAGGTAGAAATATCTATATTTTTCATTTATTAAATTAAAAATACTAATATAAATCCTACATAGGACTTTCCTAAGAAGCCAAGATAAAAGGGTCAACTTTATTTTAGAATCAAACAATATTTTATTCTCATAATTACCTTCTCAAGTCTCCTAGATTGGTAACATAGCTCCAGACAAAATAAAACAAGAATAAAACCATGACATGAAACTGCATATTAGCAAACTTTCAAACTTTCTCTTATAGCATGTCCTATTTAGTTCCTGTTTGAAATGTGTGTCAGTTTTTCATTGCAAATTGAGGGAATAAGGGAGAAAGGAGAGGGCACATGGGACATGGAAGGGAAATATAAACCAATGGAAGAGAAATAGGGTGCAGGGCTGGAGATGTTCCTGGTTCTATACTCCACTGTGCTCCTGCAACAGTGTTACAACATTGTAACATTGTAACAGTTTAGCCCAGCCAGGTACACCACCTGCTGTGCTACGCACTTGATAAATTAGTCCTCATGCCTACACAGGAGGTAAATGCATTCTCACTATTCCTGTTTGAAAGTCAAGAAAACTAAGACTAAAAGGGTAAGAACTTTGTCCCTGATTGCAGTCAGCAAGTTACAGGGTCAGGACATGACCACCATCCAACTCCTAACCCTAGTATGTGATATCATCCCAATGTGGGGGCACCAGAGTCCCTGGGGAATTGTGTGCACTACCCAATTCCTCTGGCATCAAAACTGACTAGGGATTCCTACAGCTCCTTAAAGAGCTCCTTTATGGAATCAAATGTGACAGTGACGAATGTCTCTGTAAACCCAGAGTGCTTCATAAATATTCTTCTTCCCACAAGTGTCTGCCCAGGCTCTCCCTCCAGAACACAGTCATACCATACAAGATTGGGATGACTTTCAGCAGCAGTGCCTCTTCACATTTTACCTCAAGACAACAAAGTGAAAGAGAGGCCTTTATTATTTTTTTTTTTAATAGAACAAAGCAAGTGCTGTTGGCAGAAAGAGTCTAAGAGCCAGAGAAATGGATCTCTGCTGTGAGACTGTATCCCCTAAAACATTCAGGGAAACTACACCTATGAAGTCTCACCAGCATGGCTGCCTAAACAAGACCTGAATAAGGATAACAGCAGCAAACATGCTAACATGGAGGGGTGAATCTCACAGGGACCAGCCGTAGACAAAGAACTAAACGCTACTAAGTGCTCTGCCCTGGAATCATATGCACACAAGTAACATTATATGGACTGAGCAGACTGTATTTATTTATTTAAGAAATATGTATACATGTGTGCAACAACTACAGAAAAAGAGGACAGAGGCCATGAACACACACACACACACACACACACACACACACACACATATATATATATATTTGTAATTTAAAAAATTTTAAAGGTGCTATCATAAAGAAAATGAACACTGGTAGGTTAGACCTTACAGAATAAAAAAGATGCATTTATTAGAATATAATATTAAGAGAATGAACTCAGAGGCTGGGAGTACAGTTGATTCAATAGAGTGTTTATCTCAATGCATGAGGTTCCGAGTTGAGACCTCAGCACCACATAAACAGATATAATGGAGCAGACCTACAGGGTTACTGCATGCAAGGCAGGGGCAGAAGGACCAGCAGTTCAAAGTCATCTTCACTAACTTCAAAGCCAGCTACATGAACCCGTCTCTAAAAATTTCTCAAATCAAAAATATTGAGAATGAAAGAGCTAATGTTTTTAATATATATCTCCAACAAGATCCATATTCCAGATATGTGAAGAATGCTAACAAACGGGGAAAATTAATAACAAAATTCAATCAAAATCTTAACAGACACTTCATAAGAGTCCGAGATTTGGCTCAGCAGGTAAGGCTTCTTCAGAAATCTCCAGCTTAGTTCATGGCACCCATTGTCAGGCAGCTCATAACCGCCTTTAACTCCAACCCCACAGGACCCAGTGCTCTCTTCTGGCCTCCATGGGTAGTTACATACTGTGGTGGTTTGAATAAAAATGGCACTCATGGGTCCATAAGGAGTGGCACTATTCATAAATGTGTTCCTATTGGAGGAAGTGTGTCACTGGAGGATGGGCTTTGAGGTGTCAGGCCAGAACTAGTGGCTCTCAGTCTTTTCCTGCTAGCTGCTGATCCAGATGTAGAACTCTCAGCTGCCACTCCTGCACCATGTCTACCTGCATGCCTCCATGCTTTCCACTGTGACAGTATAGACTAAACCTCTAAACTATAAGCCAGCCCCAATTCAACATTTTCCTTTATAAGGTCATGATATCTCCTCAAAGCAATAAAACCCTAAGATGCATACATATGACAGAGGGGGGGTGGGAAGAGAGAAGAGAGAGAGACAGAGACAGAGAGAGAGAGAAAGGGAGAGAGGAAAGGAGGGAGGGAAGAGAGAGGGAGGGAAGGAGGGAAGGAAAGAGGGAGGGAGAGGGAGAGAGAGAGAAACAGACAGAGAGCTAAAGACACAATTATAGAGAGACAGAAACAGAAAAAAAAAGAAACATAATTAAAAAGTAAAAAGGGGAGATTCAAAAGGCCAGTAGATATAAGAAGGAGACATCAAATGGTTACTCATTGAGGAGATGTAATTTAGAAGCAGAATGAGCTCCATCTAGCACCTCCTGAATGAAGAACATTAAAAGGTCACTTGGTAATTTAGTGTTGTGATTCTCAGGATTTGATGGTGAGAAATTAAATGAATAAGGACATTTTCAGTGTCCACTAGAACTAAGCAGCACACGTCACTGAGCCGTACTACTCCCATATACTTCATCAGGAAAGCAGAGGGCCTATGTCCTCCAAGGCACATCCAAGGACATCTGCCATGTTACTCATAATAACCACAACTGCAGCAACAATGTCTAACGAAAGATGACATACAAATTGTTGTCTATCTAAGTGTTAGGACCCCAGGCAACAACTGAAAACAGCAACTAGCACTGCACAGAATGGTTAGGTATGAACCTCACAGATGCTGAGGAAAAGGCTACAGTCTGAATGACTGTAGTTTCATGGTGTTCAAACTCTTAAAATCCTCACACAAGACAGAACAGTTATTTTACCTCCAAGAAAGGGGACAGCAGTGTCGGGTGATGAGGATGAGGAAAACTTCAAGGCTATAAATGTTCATTTTTATCAGGGTCTTTGTCTGTATGTACATATACTTAGACTTCATTTATGCTTAGCCATAAACATAGACTTGAGATACGTGTAATTTTACAGTGGTACCTCAATTAAGAACTTTTAACTGTCCAAGAGTTACAATGTCTTAACAACACTTTAGCTTGCCTACTATTCTGGATGTGGGATTTACACGTTCAGGAAGGCAGATAGAAAGGTCTGATTGCTTTTCCCTGGGGGTTGGCAAAGTTACATGTTTGGCCATATTACAAACTCAAAGAAGTGCATCATACATTTCCAAGTGGAAGGCAAAAAAGTAAATACTCCAGAAACTTAGTCATTCCCACACTGGCAAATGAGGGATAATAGCAAGTGTGGGAGAGCATCGAAGCAATGCCTGGGAAAGCAGGAGAATCATTTAAAAGGGGAAAGAAACAATGTGCTAGCACTATGGTCCACCTAACAACCAACACCCTCAGACCAAAAATCACGCCCCCACCACAAACATCAGCCCTGACATCATGGCTGTTTCCTTTCCCCACACCAGTAACAGCTTCAAAGTGAACTGCTACTCCAGCCTGAAACTAATGCCTGATAACTGCTAAGGGCAGAGAAGGCTGCAGCAGACAAGCTCCCTCCAGTCACCAGATGCGAGAGGGTGCGAACAATTTAAATATCCTTTCTGGAACCCAACCATAAAATTCTCCTCAAAAGCCACCATTTCTTCACCATAAACACACTGTTAGTGCTGGGGCTAGAGCAGCCTGAGAGCACGGACAAGGACTGCAAGTCTCTCAATGCTGCTACACTCTCGCCATGAGAATGATGCAGAAAATGATTCTCCAGCATGACTAGAAATGAACAACAACGAGAGAGAAACTTGTGGGGAGGAAAGGAAAGGGACAGGAGTGGGGGGATGGGGAGGGGGGAGGGTGAAAGTGGGAGCAGTCGGGAAGTGAAATGTGTGTGTGTGTGTGTGTGTGTGTGTGTGTGTGGAGAGAGAGAGAGAGAGAGAGAGAGAGAGAGAGAGAGAGAGAGAGAGAAATTCTCAAGCATGGTAAGAATAATAAAGGGAAGATAGTCCTCACTTATCTCAAGGCAAACTGCTACCACATCTCCATGTATCTTCCAGTGCTAGATTCCAAAAAGAGACTGTGAAGGGAAGATGCTTAGTGGCTTGTTGCTCCTGGCTTGCTCAGTCTGCTTTTGTACACCATCCACAACCAGGGTAGCACCACACACAGTGAGCTGGGCCCTCCCACATCAATCACTAATCTGGAAAATGCCGTAAGGACTTGCCTACATGTCCATCTGATGGAGGCAATTTCTCAGTACCTGAGGTTACTGTCCCCAGAAAACACTAGCCAATGTCAAGCTGACAAAAATAAACAAAATCAAAAAGAACCCTAACTAACCAAGAGAGTATAATATCCGGAATGCTAGGACTACCAATGTCCATCACAGCCCTCTCATTAGTCAAGAACAATCAAAAGCACATCCATGGCTGAATCTGGGGTTCCTCGACAACTTTCTGGTTTTAATCTTATTCATGAATCAGAGTCAACAATAGTGATCTCAGAGGTTTGGCAATTTACCCACTTCCTACTGGACAAGGAAATGCTAGGACTGACTCCACCCCATTGAACAAACACAACCAGAATCTCACAGTACTGTTCTCTCTAAATCAATCTCCAAAGATCTAGGACTTACTCAAATCTCCAGTTGGCAAGAGCTCTATCCTAACTCCCATCCACACCACTTAGGGTCAGGTTGACAGTAAGGGAAGGACTATGGGACCCACAAAACTTACTGTAGCCTGCATGTGAAATATGTCCCACTATGCTCTCAAGTTGGGAAAGTGAAGGCTGGGAGAGCGGGCTTCTTATTCCTAGGTGAAAGGGGTTCATCAGAGGCCAGGAAGGAGCAGCACTGCTGGGTAAACAGCTTCTTGATACTTCCTATACGATGAAACAGCTATGACCAAACCCATAGAGAACAACCTTGGAGAATGGCATCTGACCTACCTCTGCTTATAGAAAGCAGATAACCAGTCAACTGGAGGGAGCTAGGCAAGAAACTCTTTTCTCCCCCAAGGAAAACAGAGTTGGGTTCCTTTCTCTAATACCTGTAGCCTTTTTATCTCTTCTGCATTTTTACTTGTGGTTAGAGGCATTCGTATTCAGCAAGAGTAGAGCAAGTACAGGTCACAGAGGCAGCTGCCACCCATCAAGGGGTATCATGGTAACCCAGATGGATCACAGGTGAGAGAAACTAGAGGTCACAGGTTGGTGACTCCCACATATAGCTAAGATTTATTTCTTATTACATGCCAAACACTGTGCTAAGGATTTTATCAACTGTCACTTCTTTCTCACATATGAATTAAATGTGAATAATTGGGCTCCCTTTATCTTATTCAGTTGCTTATTTACTCTGTGTGTGTGTGTGTGTGTGTGGCTTATTTTGTGTTGCTGGCAATTGAACTTGGGGCTCAGACATGCTAGGCAGGCATTCTACCACTGAGCCACATCTCCAGCCTTTTGGGACTCTTTCTAAAAGAGAAAGATGCCACATTGCTATGAAGGGCTAACTCTGACATTGTATCCAAGTGGGCCATAATGCTGCAAGGACCTTACCTGTAACAAGTGCATGTGCCCTAGAGTCCTAGAAGACTGTCAACTTGGACAGAGGAAGGAAGGGAGTAACCTCCTTCCACACACTCCCTAAGATGTTTTCCTAAGCAGCTTCTAATCAATTATCTAGAAAGAATCTGATTCTAATGAATGAATGGATCATAATCAACAAAAGCCTACAGCATCCACCTCCTGAGAGGAAAGGTTGGAGAATGAGTAGGACCCTGGCAATAGGAACAGTCCAGAGAATAAACACTGCCTACCCCATCAGACAGTTTCACACGGAGTTATTTTAAAAGATGTTGAAGTCCTAGAACACCAGATGAATTTCTAGCATACTAAACTTTGTGGCCCATGAATGTTACTGCTACTGACTTTTAAGTGAGTATCGTGTGCCAGCCACAGCGACGGGCACAGGTTACCACAATGCACCAGGAAAAAGCATTTCTATCTAATGGGACGGGTGCAGCACAAGGTCAACAGGAATCCTTGTTACTGCTATTGACAGCAAGCTAAGCAAGTCTCTCCTTAGGTTCATCTGCCACGCTCTGCACCATTTGGGCTCTTCGGCCTCATGGTGAACAGATCAGGTGGAATTTACTGCTTCATTGCTTTCTTTCTTGGAATTTATGAAATAGCAAGTTTTGGTGTTGAAGGTTTTTTTTTTTTTAAGTCCTATGTTAAGAAACTGGCAGATAAATGTGTGCACTCACCAACCAATTTCACTGCAGTGATTAGAGAACAGAAGTCAGGTTCCCTAGGTCACCCTCCCATCCAGTAACCACCAAAGCCTACTTAAAACAGGTTCAAACAGTCAATGCTCTCACTTAATTAAAAGGCAAAACAAAACCCCCAAAACTTCAGTAAGTTCTGACTTTGGGAACTCAAGAATCCAAGAACTTCTCAGATGGCTTGCTATCTATCCCTAAGAGCCAGGAAGCAATTCAGAAAGAATGATGCCCATCCCCCACGGGCCACCCCACCCCTGGCCATGAAGTCAGAGCAGCATAACACTCTCTGAGGAAGGAAAAGCCATTTCCTGCCTGAAAGGTCAATGGCACTGAGACCAGCACTCCAACCCAATGGGCAGGAAGGCAGAGTCAAGTAGCATTTCAAACAGCAGTGAGAAGGGGAGGGGCGGGAAGCCCAAAACCAGGAAAAACAGTTCATCCGCTCTGTGGCTCTGTGACATAAAGACTGCAATGGGACAGAGAAGCCTGGTTCTCAGCACAGGCTGGACAGAAGGACAAGTGTGCTCACATGCACCATCCCAAAGCAAAGAATCACACCTTGGTTCACCCAGCTAAGCTACAATAGTAAAAGTGGCCTGACTAACGGGCAGGCCAGCTAGCTGTTGCCAGAGAGCAGGTATGAAGGATCTGTGAAAAGGGTGAAAGGAAGGAGCTTCAAGAGAAAGAGTGAGTCACTGAAAATACTGTCTTCCTTAAGTAGTAATACTCATATAAACTGTCACTTCTGCAGAAACCACACACGCAGCTGTCTTCCAATTACCAGTGTATAAATGACAAGTACCATTGAACTGGACCCAAGAGCAACCAATGCACGGACAAAACTGCCATCTAGAGGCTGAACATTCAAACAGTCCGTTACATAAGAGGATTGATTCTCTTTGGAAAACAATCTCAAGAGTCACACAGTTTCACAAAGACACACAAAACGAGCCATCCACATACTCATACCAAGGCAGACCATAAACTGCCTTCATTTAAAATCAGAATGGTTTCCTGGGGAGATCATAAACTGAATGTGGACATAAAACTTCTTCTTTTGTGGGGATCGATGAAGCACAGCATTGCATCCAGAATCTCCCCCTAGTGGGCCTTCTTCGCAAAAAGTTCTTCCCACACTGCAAAGGTAAGGTTTAGCATAAGAAAAATTAAGTCCCACAGTTTGGAGCATATAAAAACAGCATTTGCACACATGGGACACCGTCAGAGAGGCACACTGCTATATCCCATCTTCAAATCAATCCTGGCAGTCACAATCAGCTCCAGCTTAGTACTACCGCTCCTATGGCTAGTGAAAGTCAGGTCCTACATTCAAACCTAGGGCTTCTTCAATCTTTTATTTAACCTACAATATGCAACCTTCTACGAAAACACAACTTGGAAAGATGTTTGCTGACTGACTGGAGGGTACTATTTTTTTTTTTAATTCAGATCTTCCATAAATGTCTAGCTTCTGCTATTCTGGCTTCAATTATAGTACTATATCTCTACACAAAAGCAAATTGTGTGTGTACCTGCTAGAGCTTTAACTTAATTAACAGCTAACTAATGTTCTCTAATCTCATCACTAAACTCCCAAAGGAAAAAATAAATAGTGCAATTTCAAAACTGTATTCATCATAAAAAATTAAAATTTGGCAATCATATATACATAGTACTATTAGTAAAGGTTACAAGAAATTATAGTTTTTCTGCCTCTAAAAGTAAATCATCTAAGATAAACAGAACTAAACAGAAGTACCCAAGACATTCCAAACTGAACAGCTAGCCAACCAATTCAAAGAAACTGTGTTACCGGGCTACTGCAGGGTACCTGTGGGGGAGGTGGGAGTGTGTGTAAGGGAGAGCTGAGAAAGGCTCAGGAAAGCTAGTTCACTACTGCTAGTGCAGCATTTGCAGACCTTCAGAATGACCCGAAGAATCAGGTGAGGCTTTTACAGAAGAAAAACCAACAGACTAATAAAGCTTCATACATGTGACATCTGTCAGAAGAGTCTAAGCTGGGCCTGGGTGCAGACCTGTAGTCTTATGTACTTGGGAGGCTGAGACAGAAACAATGAATTCAAGGGTACAGATGTCTCTGTTCCACCTGTAGTCCACGGTTCCCCGTCCCCTGTGTCATACTTCACCACCACCACCTAGTGATCTATCTTTGTGGCACTTCTGCATTGGCAGTGCCAAAGAGAAGCGTTTAACAGACGGACTTTCTGTCGGAGTCAGCTAGTCTTCAAAAAACTAAAACATTCTAATTGTTTCCTTTCCCTGAGTATAAACATTACCCCCACTCCTCTACTCTGATTCAGTGAATCAAAAGAACCCTTTAGATTCTATTTCTATTATTTCCCATATGGTCTAGTGGCCTCCTGGAAAACATTAGGGAGAAATAATCTATGTGTCACTTACATCTGTGAGAAATTTCTTTAAAACAACAATCCAAGAGATGCTGGCAAGTGACTACCCCATGATTCTTCAGCTTAAGTAAATATTTTCCCTACATTTGCTCACTAATTTCCATAAGATAGTGCATGATGGAGTTAATTATTCAAGTGACTGAACACAGACGCTGGTTAGTATTAATGAACCACAGATGACTACCAAGAAAGGCTGCTTTTCTATGATGCCCATTTTTAACCCAAGGAGTTTACACTCTGAATTCTCACAAAAAATTGCTGACACAGTTCAAGAAAAAAAAGAAGTTAAAACCAGTCAATTAACCAATGTAAAATATAAACTTTAAAGAGCTAGGTCTGTAGCATGATGATACAAAGACTACAAAAAGTAATTTTTGCTTTTTAAAGCTACTAAACTGAAGCTACTGATGAAGAAAGAGGGGTAGAGAGGAGAAGGAGTGATGGGAATGGAGAGGGCAGTGTTGGATGGGAGGAAGCAGCAGGAAAGATAAGGCAGCTGATGCAAATGGTCTATTTGATAAAGTGGGGCTTGGGGATGTGTCCTGGCCGCCATTTAAAAGGCCTTGGTGGGCTGGCCTTCCGCCTCACTGACAGAACCTCCCTGTTCAACACTATGCTAGCTCCCTGGCACCTCAATAATGAAGTACCACACAGTAGGGAGGCAGGGTGTGGGGAAAGCTGATTCCTCCTGAAGTCCACTGAATCTACTTCAAGCCTTCCTCCCCCGCTAGTGGATTACTAAGAGCCTGGTGTTTCTTTACTTGAATACCATTCTCATGCTGTCCTCTGTCTTCACAATCATGGGGCATTTCTCTACAGGTATGCCTGCTTCTGGATCTGTAGCTCCCTGTTAACTAGGATGCCAGCTATGGTGAATCAGGGCCTGTCTTCATTTCTTCTCCTGTTACTGTGACAAAATGCCCTGAACAAAACCAACTTAGGGGAGACAGTATTTGTTTTAGCTTATAGCTCAAGATTACATCCTGTAGTTGTGGGAAAGTCATGGCTCTAAGACAAACTCATTACATGGTGTCCAGGGTGTGACGCCAGGAGCGCTGAAAGCATGCGTGCTTACGCTCAGCTCACTGTATCTGTTTTATACAGTCAAGGATCCAAAGCCACTTTTAGGCTGTGCCTTCCCGCATCAATTAACATCATCAAGACAGCCCCCCTCAGACACGTGCATAAGCCAACCTAATCTAGACCACAGCTCAGTGGTGCTTTCTTTCGGTTGATCTAGAATGTGTCAAGTTGACAGTTACAACTAACCATTAACACCGCATATTACAGAGTCAGAATACTTCACACCATATTTTTGCAGTCTATATAATATAAATTAAACTTGCATCTCCATAAATTACCACATTAACAGCTACTACATAATTTATTATATAGTAGTTTATCTAGTTACCCATAACACACACTTGGAACATTTCAGTCCCTCTGTTGGTTCTTCTTTTGCATCCATTTCCTAGGTCCGAACTTGCCTTTTGACCCCTGCCTCCATGGCACAGCAAGCAAAGCAGAGGATTCTAAGTAGGCATAGTCTGGAAAACCAGAATCTAGCACCAGCCCATCCCTGCTGATAGGACTGGTGAAAAGGACAGGATGAGAATCCTCCAGAAAAATGATTTACAGCAAAGCTCTCCAGGCAGGTGCCACTTAGCACACAGCAATATCTTTTACTTCTTATCCAATGTCAGGTCTCAGGCTGTCCAAATATCCAGAAAGGAGCTCAGCCTGGACTATAGGAAGTTTCTGGTGGTTAGATAAAAGCCAGCAGTCCTCAGGAACTTGTAAAACCAGTTCCCATGTGCCAAGAGGCTTCATTTCCCCTTACGCTAGCAGAAAGGACAAATCAAAGGACATAACCTTTGGTTGTGTATCAAAGCCCATGCAGTGGGGGCTGGGGGCTCTCCTAGTATCACAGGTACCTGTTATACATTTTAGAGCTCCTATCCCAGTTTCCTTCCCACTAGTCCTGCTACTCACTCTCCTTAGAACATTATTAACCCCTGGCTGGCTGGCTGGCTGGCTGGCTGGACTGTCTGTCTCTCTCTGTATCTCTCTCCCATTGCTCTCACTATGCTCTATTCTCTATGTCCTCCTAGTCTATCCACACTATTTTCTCCCACTTCCCTAGCCCTGGCCATGTCCAGTCTGCTGCCAATGCTCAATCTACTTTTTCTCTCTGCTCTGGACTCTTCTAGAAACCTCTGGCCATTATCTCTATATATCTACAATAAAAATCTTCCTTAATAATGGAGGAATCATGTTGACAGTTTCTTTACTGGCCCACCTCACACTGTGTGTATGTGAGCAGTCAATAACACACCAGAGGCAAACGAAAAGGGCAAAAAGCACTGCTGAATTGTGGCCTGATCCATGAGGTCCACCAGAACACTAAAAGGAAAGGCTTCATACTCCTATCAACCCACCTGCTCCTCAGTGGAGACTCACAGTCTCATTCTGGATCCTTCCAACACCATCTGTATCAAGCCACTGAGGAACGTGACAGGTTCTGGGAAGAAATGGACTGCCCTGGTCTATTCAGCATGCTGAGTATGAGACACTCTTGGCTCAGAACTTTACCTGCAAAGCCTCTCCCTGCTCTTTTCTATTTTGGAGACACAGTCTTACTAACAACCCAGTCTTGCTGAGTTCCTGGGCTTAAGAGATCCTCCTGCCTCATCTTCTGAAGAGGTGTGATAGGGGGGCACCCCATGCCTGGCCTGCAAAGGTTTTTTATGAGCATGATGAAGGAGGATTCATGGATATGTTATCAAGAGTTGACATCCAAGAGAATTTTAACTGTCCCCAAAGTAACTCCCAGGCATTCTTCTAAAGACATGGAAAACACAGTAACTCCAGAAAGCATCATGGTGGTGGTGGGTTGTTGTTGTTGTTTGTATTTTTTTGGTTCCTTTTTTGGTTTTTTAATTAAGAAAGAGATTTCCTAACGTTGCATGGGTCTTGCAGTGAGGCTTAAGGGCCCTGGTGCTAACTCTGTTGACTTGTAACAGACAGCTCAGATAAACTCCACTCATGGATTCCACTGAAAGAACCCACTGCCATAGAAAGTGTCTCCAAGAACTGCTGAACAAGAGTCTTCAGTCCTCTTGAACAAGCCTAGGACCATGTGTGCATCTGAGTGAAAGAACCACAGATGTGCAGGAAGACACACAAGCTCACTGTTTGTCTGTCTATCCATCTATTTATCTATTGGCTGATTAAGCAAGTGACTTGGTGTCTTTTCTGAGTGTACACAAAAATAAATTATAAGCCTTAAAAATTATTTGAGTAAAACTTCTTCTATTCTCAATTCTTATTTGCTATATTAATTTTTAAGGAAAAACAACCAAACACCTGATATAATCATATTAAACAGACTAGTTTCTTTAAATATCTATCCCACCTCCTGGAGACATAGCACACATTCCTGAGCATGGAAGACTAGCATTAAAGTCAAACCAAACAAACCTAGTGATTCAGACGTGAACTAAACAACGGGAGGCTGAACTGACCTTCCGCAATGACCCAGCATCCAGTTCCAACTGGACAGAAGAGTGGGGTGAGGGGCAGGGGTACAAACACTGGAACTGAAGGGAAAGGAAAGAAATCCAAATATAGTAATATCTGTTCCTGAAAAGAATGCCTCAGCCTCTTACCTGTCTACTGCTTCCACATCAAAGCAGAACCTCTTCTCAATGGAGTCTGTCTTTCGCCGTGTGCAGGATTTGAGGGTGACAGACTCATCTTCTCCCTAGTGGGAACACACAGATGGTCAAGATGAGGCCAGAAGGCAGGTCTGCTCCCCTCTAGGACAAGCATGGCACATTGACAGGATTTCACTTCCACTTCTCAAATCTGTGTGTTCACAACCTACGGAGAGGGAATGCTGACCATTGAGCTTCTCAAGCAGGCATCTTCAACAGCTAAGATCTGACGCCCTAGGATGTAGTTATTAGCACAGGCAGAGAGAGCATGGTTGCTGCTACATAGTGCGCATCTGATACTACTATTTCAATCAGGTTTGATTTGCAGAGGTAACAAGAGATAAAGACCACAGTCCCCTCCTAACTGACTGTCTCTGATCTTTGGTTAGTCATCATTTCTTCAGGAAACACACATCAAAGATCCCTAAGAAGTGCTCACATGACACCAAGTACCTCTCCATCCTCATGGTACCAACCATAGCAAAAACTGTCTGCTAAGGAAGACGAGGAATAAAACAAGGTCTTCCCATCAAGTCTGATCGGAAGTTCACAAGACTGCACACACTCTAAGGACGGAGGCGTGTGGTCCTTACTTACTACTCTTGTATCTTCTGAGCCTACCTGGGTCCTGGATAAAAGAGGTGTTCAACATATAACACCTTAATATTGATGGATAAGATGTGATAAACTGCATATGTTTAATGTGTACAATTTGTTACTGTGGCATCTGTAGATAGCCATCAAACTATCAATGAATCTGAGATAAACTTTTTCAACATCCCCACCCCTGCCTGCCAAACACACCCTTTGGTGATCCCCCACCTTCTAGATCACCTCCAAGAATGCACTAGGTCTGCTTTCTGCTGTTATGGGTTTGTTTTCAAGTTCTATAACCTTATGCAAATGCAGACAGAGAGTAAGTATCTAGGCCTTTTATTAAGAATGTGTGTTCGTGTGTGCTGTGCATATCAAGAGTTGAGGTTTTCTACTAGGTAGTGTGTCACTGTGTGAGTGGAGTGTGACAATCTCACAGAACACACTGACTGCCTAGAAACACAGCAGGAGCTCTCTACAACTTCTTCCTGTCACTATGAATCATTACTGTTTCTGTTTCTCCAATTTTTTTCTAAAAGAGAGAAATTAACAAATTTACCTGCCTTGCCAACTTAAGATGAAGTGTAACTTCAGATGGTGGATGTAACCACCCACTAAAATCAGCAAAGCAGACAAACACAGCCCTAGGAAGAAAACATTTTGTCCACATACTTATATCTATACCTACTTACTGGAAAGCAAAGATTAGTTTCTCAGATTGAGAATTTGTCTTTACCTATTCTGTAAGATGCAAAAATATGTTAAATAAAAACTTCACAATGTTGCTTAGTAATCTCAGCTGCTTGGGAAGCCAAGACAGGCGTATCATCAGCTCAAGGCCAGTCTGGGATATATGAGTTCAAGATCACTCTGAACAACTTAGCAAAATCTACCTCAGAAGACAAGGGCTGAAGATTTATCTCTGCAATAAAGTCTTTACCTGGTATATGAGAGACCTTAGATTAGATACCCAGCATCACACACACTGAAATTCAACCTTGAGTCACCCAAGCAAATATTCTCCATCAGCAAACTAAGCTGTTGATCTCCCAGAAAACCAGAAATGAGAGAGAACCGTCCAACTGATGGAGCAGGCTTACTTCAATCAGCAAGGAACACTGACGTTCTCCTGGCCTCGATTATTCCACAGAAGCACACACACACATGTCCACAGAAGCACACATACACACATGTGCGCACACACATGGAGTAGTCTAAATTAGCCTGATACAATTGGATACTTTCCACTCTTCACTCTCCTGTACCTTCTTTATAAAATAATAGTAAGTTTCATGTTATCATTGTTTGTAATTTTTCTGTCAGACTTGCAGCCCCCTACATGCTAGGCAAGAGTTCCTCACTGAGCTGGACTCCCAGACCACAGAAACCACTCTGAAATCACCAATTATTCTGTTCTGTTTCTGAATTCTTAAGCCTTCCTCTGCCTTAAAACTAATGCCTGCTGCTTGCCTTGCCACAACACTTGTTTAGTTCTTGAAATAGTGATGCCTAATTCTAGAACTGAAAATAAAGTCAATTAACCTCTTTCAACTACACAGCTCTGTCCTTTGATGAGCTGATGAGTGTACTCACCCAAATGTAAGAAATTTGACCTTGATGATGTTCAGATAGCTATGGGCCAGCTTCAATTATAAAAGCTTAGATTAAGGGCCATGAAAAAAAGAGTGGGTAACAAAGATCTATAAAGTACCATCAGACATTGGCACAAAGGACAAAGGGAAGGAAGTGTACCCAGAAGCCCGTGGTAAGAGGCAAAAAGGGAGAAGGAGGCTGATGAGAGACAGTGATGCAGGAATGTAGTCTTCATCCTGTAAGGATCAGGAAAGTAATATAGGGTAGCCAGGGACAGGGACAAAGCCTGGTCTGACTACTGCAGGCTTTGGGGGGGTGCCTCTCTTGGAGGGTGAGATTCAGAGACATCCTTAACCACACATGAGGTCTGGTCTCCAGAGGATGGAGCAAATCTGCTCCATCAAATCAAGCCTAAGGCTGGGGTAGAAAGGAGAGTAGGCACTTTTAAAGGAATATAATCTAAATGAAAGATGATGTACCCCAACTGTGAGCACTTCACCTTCAGACCCCTAGACATTTGTGCTCCTATTTCCTCCTAGAAAACTTAAGTCACAGTGGCATCAAAAGGATTTGGCTTCAGAAGCAGGAGGTTCTAACTCCAGACTGGGAGGTAAGTCTACTCACTCTGGAATTCATGGGTATAAATTTAAAAGTAAATTGACCTCTCTGACCCTCAGTTTTCCCTTTGTGAAAAAGAGGAAAGCTCAATCAAATAGCAACACAACCGAGACAATGAAGAGTACAGACCACTATGAAGTAGGGCATAAACTTAACCAGTTATGATTAGGAAGATGACTTGTTACCTTCTCAGGCCCTGCCCACACTAAAAACCCACTGAGGTACTCTATGGAATCTCACAGAAGTCCTTAGATACCCAAACGCTGACCACTGTACACAGCCCTACCCTTCACTGATAATGGTAATAATACGAAAGGAACTGAGAAATGCAACTGAATTCATTAAACACTTGGAAACATGAAAGATGTGAGTCCTGAAGCCATGCCTATGGAGGAGAATAATCCAGTCACTGGTTTCTGGAAGGACTGACAGGTAGGAAAGGACCATGACCCATTCCAAACAAAGCGGGCTTGCTTCTATGAAAACCAGGAAACACCTAGTGACTTGTGTATAATTTGTAATACTCTCTTCTATCTCTGTCTGTTAACATGTGTGTTTTCCTGAGATAATTTGTATATCAACACCACCTCTGCCAATAATAATAATAATAATAATAATAATTGGGGCTGTCTTACTACCTGGATACCAGGAATGAACAGAGATGCTGATAAAACTCTTTATTGTCACTGAAGTGAAAGAGATCTAGGAAGAAAAGCTGGGATTTGAAGAGAGCACAAAGCACAGCACAGTAGTGTGCAGCTCTAGCCCAGGCATGTCTAGTCTCCGAGCCTGTGCTCTCTCCACGTCTTCACTTGAATGTCCTCCAAACACTAAATCAACCCGGTACACAAAAATGTCCATAGAAGGCCAGGCGTGGGCTAGCAAAGTACTAACTTACCAAAATATCAGACACAACTGAAACAAAAAACTACTTAAACCAAAGATAGAATCAGAGAAATTACTCAAAATGTATTCCAGATATTCAAAAAGATTAAATGCATACAGGCTAAGAAGAGAGGCAGAACCACTGGGGTTGGAGATCAGCCTGACTACACTTGAGTTCGAAGCCAGCCTAGGCTACAAAGTGAGACTGTCTTACAAAAAGGAATGGGCAGAAGAGGAAAAACATAATATTCTTATTAAAACAGTAAAATATAGTCACACAGAAATAATAATGAAAATTAGGGAGAGGCAAAATTCAAAGATAGTAACTAAAGACATTTTTTCCAGTTCTGAATTAAAGTAAAACCATAAATCCAAGGTGGACAAAAAACTCCCAAGCAATCAGCTTAAAAAAAAAAAAAATTCCATCCTAGGCCATGACGAAATATAGAGTACAAAGGAGAGACTAGGTAGGAAGACAAGCCAGGGGAGACACAGATCATCTCTGTACCGAGAACCCAGCAGAGACAACTGTCCGAAGCAGGCAAGAGGCAGTAGAGTTCTATAAAGGGAAGAACCCTGGAGCATGCAGGGAGCCACCAACAGCCACCAGGGAGCCTGACCTAACCTGGCAATCTCTTCGAAAACAGTCACAGAGTATCTCCCATCCCACAACATCCAAGACCACAGAAAGAGGAGGGGCAGGTGGAGGAAGGAGAGAGACGTTCGGAGGAGGAAGGACCTCGGTCTGGCCAGCCTTAAAGCTCTCAGACCCACAGTTTCCATCCTCACTTCTATTAGACTGAAGTGAGCTTCAGCCTCATACCCATCAAATGTCCCCAAGTTCCAATCCACAAAGGTATGCAGAATTACTGATATATCTGGTATAATTTTAAAAGTTGCAAAGTTTAGGGGTGATTTGTTACACAGAAATAACTGATTTATCTAAACTGTCCACAGGCAACTCCAGGGATCCAGCAGAAGAGGCACAAATCAGTCCCACAGAATGTCAATCTAGTAAGTCATGATGTGCGACACACTGAATAATACGTAAGTAAGCTAACAATCCTTGTTCCCACCATTTTCAGGGCAATAGGCCCCTGGAATTACTGAGCAAAATAAAGAGTTTTACAATGAAATGCTGGACTCTTAGCCATGTACCATGATTGTTACCTGTTCACTGAGCAAACCCAGCAAGACATTTTCACGGTGCACTCACCCCCTTTCCTCCTGACTTTTGGTCAAATGGAACCATGGTGATTTGTTTGGAATCCCGTTGGTATGTACAGTAGTGTTTCACCCAGGAAGTTCCAAAGTGACCTGCAAGGGAACGTTGCCCTATTAATCATCTACACGCATCCATTGTATACCACACATCATTAATTGACATATTAGAGATGGGCCGAGATGCTCAGCCATAATGCTCTCATCCACCCTGACACTGTTTCAGGGGTGATGCTACACAGCTAGACTGAAACAGAGAAATCCCATCCCAAGGCTGAAAGTGAAGCCAAAATAATGCTTTCCCCACGCAGTTAGACAGGATCCCGACCTCCCAGTAACACTATATCCAATGGGTCTTCAAATAAGGGGAAGTATGGGTTCTCTGGGAAAATGGATTCACGCTCCCACCATCAACCTCCATTTGAAATTTCCATTCTCTTCCTTGACTGAGGTGTCTGAGGAAAGAGCATGGAAGTGTTCTCCCAAGTGTCAATCACCATTTCTGTCTGGGCCAATGACGTCATACCTCCCACACAGCTGCCCAGTGCCTAACCTCAGGGGTTCTGACCTACTTCCAAACCCCTAATTTCTACTCCAGCAGAACTCAAAAAGATCTGAAAAGCAGACATGGAAACCTCAGAGACACTAGAGATGCAGACTGGAAGTGACTAAAAGGCTAAATGCAATGTCTCAAAACTCTCCCTCAGGAAAGAGGACGACATCACAGCACCAAGGCCCACCAGTTTCTGAGGATACCCAGTGCCTGGTCAATTCGTTTATTTTCAAGAACAAAGTGCTATTAGAGGAAGAAGGCATCATCGGCCTACAAGGACTTCAGTCGATACTGGTTTTAGATGTTCACAAAGATCACACAATAGAAATGATCAAAAGTAACAACACCATGTAAATAGAGTGAGCAGTTAATAGTTACAATGGTTTCACATGACTGCCAAATATAAGTATTAGATATCACTTAATAACCTGGAAAAGCAACATAGGGGCTGAAGAGACAGAGGAGTTAATAAAGTACTTGTCTTGTAAGCATGGAGACCTGAGTCAGATCCCAGAAACACACATTAAAAATTAATCAATTAAAAATTCATTTTTAAAAAAGCCAGGTTTAGTGGAGGCACAGTTGGAAAGGTGGAGACAGACAGATCCCTGGGGCTTGTTAGCCAGTCTGCCAAACCTACTCAGTGAACTTCAGGCCGACAAGAAAACATGCTCCAAAACACTACAAGGTGGATGTCACCTAAGGAACACCACCTGGGATTAATAACTGGCCACCACATGTACAGGCACACATATATACCCATGAGAACATATGTGTGTGTGTGTGTGTATGCATACCCTGCCTCCCACACACACATACAGCAATAAATAAGTGTTTACACTGAATCATTAAAGTCAATTTTAAAAATGCCAAACATTCTCAGAGCTTGGGGAAAGTTCCAGTGACTACACACTGGGAAGATTCCAGAAGTGCTTTGTCTTAGACAGTATGGATGTCAAGGTAAGTAAAGTTGATAGATTATAGCTTGTGAGTGAAATGTGAAGCTTAAGATTTTATTGGCAGTGGAAAGATAGGGATGGACATATGGTCAGAAGATGTGCCGATGGATGGAAAAGAAGGATGGGGGAAAGAACTTTCAATATGTCTTATTCCTGGCACCTGGAGGTGCTACCCTGGGTAGCATCCCTCTAAGCCCTCCCAAAGGCCTAAGGTATGAACTGTGAGTCCTTACTAAAAACTGCATTCAAGTTAGCAGCCCCCAACACTTCTTCCCTTAAATGCATTACAAAAAGACGGGCCTTCTTCCTGCCTTTCATTTTTGTTTTGACTTTGCATAAAATAGAAGTATTGGAGTGAGAGAAATTAAGAAGAAAAGGGCCCAACATGATTACTCTCGATTGAAAGCAGAATCACCAAATACAAAGGCACTGGAGACGGTGTGTTACGTAAGACAGAGCTCTCCAATGCCCAGGCGGTCAGGGTGGGGTGCACAAGCACACTGAGGCACAGAGAGCAAAAGTAAGAAGAAACCCTAGCACAGAGGACACAGGGCATATCACTTGGAGGTGGACAAGACTGTGGACACAGATCTGCAGGCACCGCCAGAAGCAAAGCCTGCCCAAGGCTGTGAGTGCAGCCCGCCCTGCCAGTCAGCACACTTACGCTTCTCCTGCACATACAGGTACCCTTCCATGGTGTACGGGCTGATGGTCTTGTGCTCAAGGGGGTTTTCCTTCATCTTCTTCATCAGCGATTCCACTTCAGATCTGGTTCCTTCAAAGCGGTTTCTTGTCTGTGATGAAAGGAATTTTACTCAAATGATCAAATGAAGAAAAACTGAAATCATTCAGAAGATCAGTCTTAGATCGAAAAGCAAATAAGGGACATTCAATGGTCCAGGAAGTGGGCAAATATTGACTTGCAAAAGTATACCTTCCAGCTCCATACCTGAATGACTCAAACTCCAGTAACTACCAATATCACAGAGGAAATTTAGAAAGCATTCGAACACTCAGCCTATCTCCTAAAGAGCAGGTGGCAACTCTTGGACCAAAAGAGGGCATTTAAATAAGCATTCCAGACATCGAGACTCAGGTAGCCCACTCACCACACATGTTTAGGATTGTGGCCCTCACCGTCTCAATTGCAGGAAAGATAGCTTGTTGATGGTTCACAGATGGCATCCTCATGAAAGGGGTGCTGTTGGCTTTCTAGGTCAGACCCTCAGTAAGAGCGGTCTCAAACCCCTTGGCTTCTACCCAGGCAAATTCAGAACCCCAGAGGCACAGCCTAAAGCCTCCAGATGCAGCTGCATCATGGCCCGATGGCCTACCACACTCCATGCTCAGCCGCTCAGAGGCACTAAGTTCCTTACTCCCTGTGAATCTCTATTTCAAAGCCTCAGAAGATCCCTAGGACTGGAGTGCAGCTTGCCTAGCATGTATGGCAACTTGTGTTTCATCCCAGAATAAAAGGGGCAGGATAATGCTTCATGAAACCATTTCTGACATACTTCAACTTCCTGTTCTCCAAATCAACAAAGAATCACGTAAGCTCCAGACTTTGAAAGGCCATGCAGTAGAAGCCATGCAGAAATACCTGGATCTAATTTCTACACAGGAGTACCTTGAGACCTGTGGTCAATCACAAAGTTTGAGAAGAGAGCTTCCCCCATGACTTATGGCCCAAATACCCTAAACAACTCTGTGCCCAAAGGTCCCATGTTCAAGCCAGAAGGCAACTGCATTTCGGGGGCACTGACTTAGGCACCCTGTCAGTCTTGCTAAGAACTAGACAAGAACATATCATTTGAGCTTCAGGCCAACTCCCTTTCCTATTCCTGGACACTCACATAAGGCCTAGGGTGGCCAGACAGCTGCTTGCACAGAAGGCAGCTAGGCAGGGCTGGGCTGAGCTGGGATTTCCACTGCCAAAGGAAATCCTGGCAGTGCTATGAAAAACACACATAACCAACAGCAACACTTCCGGGAACAGAAATGGTGCTTAGACCTGGGCCAGCCTTGCATTCTAGAAACGTCAGATCCCCACTGTCCTCTGAGCCCAGGCAAGACCCCACCGCACATACCTCATGCCAATGCAAGAGGGGAAGCTCTGCAGCAAACATACCCTCTCCTGCTTCCCTCTTCTGTCCCTGCCCCTACTCACATTTTGTATGCTGATGGTCAACTGTGTCTTAAAGTCACCAAAATCCTTGGCCAGCTCATAACCATGGTGATAGAAAGTGAAGAGTCCTTGCAGGAAGGCCAGTAGCTGTAGAGAGAAGGAAAAAAGGCAGAGTTCTTACGGCCGGATGAGAAGGGTCTGAGTTTCAAGGCTGTCTGGAAGTATAGAAAGGCAATATTAATGACAATATACAGTGAGCGGCTCTGTGGGAAGGACACTGTCCTCCCTCGTCATGTCACTGAATGTTCATGACCACATAAGTGCTAACAGGACCCACCTTAAGGCACGTCAAGAAACCACGTGACTTGCTCCCTAACTCACAGTGTCAGCCGGGACTGGAAACCTGTTCTCCTTGGCACCAATGTTTACCACTACCCAAGAACATCACCTCTTAGGAACTAAAGGCTGAGCTGTACCTTGGCTGCCTTCTAGAATATTAATAATGTCAGGCTGACACCCAGTTAGAACATGATAAAGAAGCTAGTGTGCTCTGAGCCTGTAACCTAATGAGCAAGGTCAAATCACGGAAGATCACAGGACAGGCTTCAGCTAAGGGGCATTTCTGTGTGCTTTAACTTCTCCACAGAAAACAGTAAGAACTCCTTTATGAAGTTAGTCACTGGCTGATGTTACACTGGGTGCCTCTGGCTCTCACTTAAACCCCTAAGGCTAATGGGTGAGTGTGCTTGTGGTCTAGTCTCCTCCACGCTGAGTGGTGACAACACCAGCTTACCACGGTTCTCACAGAACTTTCTATATTCTCAACAACCGTCAGAAGTGCAACAACCAGAAGTGTGTACTTCTTCACAAAGCTGACCTCCGACCCTCCCAGTCCTTCCCAAGTTCTCCCCAGACCACCTGTTTTCACAGGTATGACATGAAGAAGGAGCTATAGTGAACGGTAGAACACGGCTGGGAAGGACCTGAACTCTTTGAGGTCACAGCTGCTTTGGCTGCTGAAAGCACATCCAGGTGTGCTGAGTGATCCACTCTGACCTCCAGACCCTGCCACATCCATTAGTCAGAAATGCATCTACTGTCCTCCGTGCTGTTCTACAAACATATCTGTACTTATTTTCACCAAATCCACTATTTGGAGAGTCAGTTCTTCGGAGGCCTGAGAAAGGATTCCATTCACCCTGTGCTCTGTGCACCAGAGGAGGCGTGTTCCCTTCAGGATGAACTGCATGCTCAGTCCAGCCAATCAAAGAACGCTGTGGCAGTATAACCATAATGGCAGGAGTGAGTACATTCTAGGAATTGTCCCTTGCACCCCTGCCTTTGGCTACCAGACTACTGGAACAAATTTCCCCAGGATCTCATGTCAGGAGAAGGAAAGTGTGTCTCTGAAAGCCAGGGCTGGACAGAGGACAAACTCGTTTCACACAGTCCTGACAACCCATCCAATTGCCTTGCAGGACAGACTGAAGCTGAGACAGTTAGTTATGGGCAGGGTTGTACCTTGACCGGAAATACTTGGTTATGCATCCTCTTACCTTCTATTTAAACCTAAGCCTCGTCTCAGGACCTCAAAGATGGACTTGGGGAGGCAGACTCACTAGAACTCTTTATTTGTTCCTTTTCCCAACATGACCACAATGAATAAATCTCTCTCTCTCTTTTTTTTCTGCTTTTCACAATGACCCCTGCCTTAACTGACATACTAAGGATGGGTACGCAAACCTACATGTAATAAGGATGGGTAAGCAAACCTACATGTAATAAGACCTAAGCTCTGTCCCTAACAACTCCAGAAAGTCATATTAAAATGGTAGTGTGGCTTCCCACTGTTTTGCCCCTTGGTATTCTCATGGGAGGTCAAGGAGGAGGCACTGTTGGATTCTCTGTCTATAAAACATCTAGTGGTAACTTAGTTACTCAGTAACTAAGCATTAATGCCCTAGAGTACCAAAGGCCAGTACTGAACTCTTCTTCAAAGAGGACGACAGCTTTAGGACTTCCTCTCCATGACAGTTTCCTAAGAAGAAGGCATGTATCCCTTTCTTTCCAGACAATTCCTGAAATAGAGGACATAGGCTCCGCTGATGTCTAGGCATCCACAGCGAAGGCTGTTCCTCCCTCTCCTTCCTCCCTGCAGGTACAACTCAAATGCTGGGCCCTACACTGCTCACAAGCCCTAAGAACCTGATTTCTGTTTACATTTTTCAGTTTTATTGTTTTATGTGTATAGGTGCTTTGCCTGCGTGAATGTCTATTCATCGCGTACACACAGCGCATAGAGAGGCCAGAAGAGGTCATCAGATCTCCTGAAAGTGGAATTACAGATGGCTGCAAGCCACTGCATGGGTCCTGGAAGCAGAGCGTGGGTCCTCTGGGAGAGCAGCCAATGCTCCCAGCACAGAGCCATCTCTCCAGCACTTAAGCTCTTTAAGACTGATGCTCAAGATAAGTAACTGAGCCTGGAGTCCCTGCTGCGAGCTCAGTCTTCCCTTCACTGAAAGTAAACAGGACCTGTCTTACTCAGTGTCTACACTTTCTCAAACAGCTAAACCAAGGCACTACCAAGTCCTGTTGAGGTAGAAGAGGGATGGACTGTTGGCTTTCACTTCTGTTAGTCTTATTTTTATAGGAAATATTAAATAACTTATATAAAAATATAAAATAATAAATAAAATATAAAAGCAATCTTCTTCATGTGCTGTAGTGTGGGCCCTTTCTTCTTCCTCACAGCATGTCCTGCCACCATCTCCCTAGACCCACTTCCATAGGAGGCACAGGGACCAGATATGTCACCAAGAAATGCTTCCACCCTAACACAGGGAGGCATTCCTAAATCGTGGAATGACAAGGGCTGTGGGCAAATCACTATAGTTAGGAGAGGAAAAGAATGATACATTCATTCCCCATAGGCTTCCAGGGAAGCATGGCCCTGCCAACACCTCGCTCAGGAGTCTCCATCCAGAACTTCTACATAAAGGCAGCCTACTGGGAAGACTGTGTTCCAGCAGCCCCAGCAAACCAGCATAGCTACTGAGGACTATTATCCTTGCAATAGAGGACAATAAGCTGCTGCATGAGGAGAAGCTGGTTTGGGTAAGATTCCCATCTATAGCAGGAAGGCGATAATGGCATGTACGAGTTCACAGGGATGTCAGAAGTCAACCTCAATAAGAGATGGAATGGGCTTGCTTAGCACACAGTGCACAGGAGCTGTTCCATAGAGAGACAGTCAGAGTGTGTCAGAGGACACACTGCTATGAGCAGGGACAGGCTGGGCAGGGAAGCTCCATACAGGAAGCAAGCGACAGGGGAAGAATGAAATCATCCAATGGGATAAAAGAATGGGAAAGGAGAAAAAGACACAGTGATGTAAGTGATAAAACTCTGAGATTGTGGTGCCTAAAAATGGGGGAGGGGGCTTGGAGTGGAAAGATCAGTGGGACTTCTCGAGAGCACTAACCAACCTTCAGGTCTGAAAACTCAAGGCACAGACCAAGCATGGCTTCAGCTTCATGACACCAGGGTGTCCGTGTCTGCAATGTGCACCTCTAGAACACAAGACATCTCAACAAAGAGATACAGGCTTCATTCAGACACACATACCAGATAGATGGATGGAAGGAAGGACAAACAGGAGAGTAGGAGGGAGAAAGGAGGGGAGGGAAAGACAAATGGTTTAGATCTCAAAAGTCCAACTTTCCTTGGAACTCACTATATAACTGAGGATGGCTGTGAACTTCTGATCCTCTTGCCTCTACCTCCCAAGTGCTAGAACCGCAGCTGTGTGCCTCCACATCTGGCGTCTGCTGTGTCAGGGATGGAGTTCAGGGCCTCGTGTATTCTGGGCAATCACTGTATCAACTGAGCTATATCACCACCACATCCTATGTTTATCTCTCTATCCAATCGCATACATATACCAGTGCTTTGAATTATTTTCTAAGAAACAAGGAAACATGGTCAATATGTCTGTAGGTTAGCCTTCCAGGGAACCTAAGTGTTCAATGACTGACACCTGTGTGCCCAGCAGTCACAGTCAGTGGCTTCTTGTAGCATCTTTCCTGCCAGTAATCAATCAGTCATATGCTACTTCACAGTGAAGAACCAGGCCATTCCAGCTCTCAAAGTGGCTTTCAAGGTGTTAGAAATGCAAACTGTCCTCTTCTATCCCAGTCGTAATGTTTAAGAGTTGGGACTGTAATCTGCATTTTAGTGAGCCCCCAGGGTAGGGTATTGTACAATGCTGTTGAAACTACATTGTACAAAAGCACAACATGAAATAAATCCATGTTTTTACTTTTCTACCTTCACTGTATGATTCCATTCTTAATGCATCTGTGAGGGTATGTATTGGTTTTATCCCTCTTTTCGAAGCAAGAAATATAGAAACACTCAGATGTAACCCTGTGTAAGGCCTCACCTAGTAAGTAGCAGAGCTGGAATTACCTCTGAAGAAATTTATTAACAAAAATATAATGATGGTGATGAAGAGGAGGAGGAAGCACAAGAGGTAGAAGAAAAGTTCAGCCGAATGGGCCAGGCCGAGCCTATGCAGCCAGGCCGACAAATGTGTGAGAAGTAGACACCTATTGTGTGTGAGGGGTCTGTGCTTGTCATTCGACCCAAACTAATAGGCATGATATCTTACTGGCTCAATTTTCCTACTGAAAAGATCAAACTCAAAAGTCAGATGGGCAGGCTGGAATAATAGTCACCAAAAATAAGCATATTTTGCTTAAGAATACTATTTCTTACTTTTAGAAAGGTCTTTTTTATGGCTATTTTTTTAACTCTTCATACATGAATGCATTTAGACCACATACACCCTACTGGGTCAGTCAGAGTTGTCCAATGCAGCATGAGCAATCTACCAGAGGCCTGACAAAGGCTGGCGTTCTCTCGCCTGGTAACTGCTGACTACCTGTAGCATCCCGCCTAGGAGTGTGCCCTGTGAGGTCCCATGCAGGGATACTGAGGAGCTTGACCTTCTGTGGGTTTTCAGTAGGCAACCTGGAAAAGCCAGACCTTTCATTTATATAGATACCCTAAGCTTGAGTCTAAATCAGAGGCTGTATGATGGCCAACAGAAACAAAGATCTGATGATTTTAAAGTGGAGTCTCCATGAAGTCTTCCTTATGTGGATCCTATGCTCAGGGGCCACTGTGGGCAAAGTGGCACCACAGCTGAATGAAACCATAACGATGATGGGACAACCTAAAGGTCAGACCTTCCACTGGACACTCTTTCGTATCCAGTGGGACACTGGACAAGTCTGAATTCCATCATGATCCCTGAATCTCTGCTGTTCTATTTGCTTATGACAAATCTGCTGAGAGAAATCACCTTCTATCCAACTTGACTGGGTTAGCAGGGGCTCTGAAGGCAGGGGCAGGATGAGATCACTACAGTTACCCCTACATCTGGATTATTGATAGGAGAGAGGGACAGCGCAGAACGGTTAGATAGTGTCTATTTATTTCCCAGCAGTATGGGAGTCCTCCTCCCGGACTCCCGTCTGCACGCGCCCTCTACAGATCAAACAGTGTAAGAGCAGTAGCCAGAAGCGGGGCAGATACTGTCTGTACCATCTCCATCACTCAGTTGTGATGCTCCAATGCTGGGAAGAGTCCAGCGAGCCAAAGAGACAGGGCTCTGGCCTTGAAGAGAAGGCCCAGCCCTGGCTGAGCTGCTCGAACTCCTCCAGTGGGGTGGGCAGCATCATTATCGACTGACTGGCCAATGATGAACAAAAGCAGCTACTCACAGGTTCTACAAACTCAAACATCTTTCTCTCTTGCACTTCCTGCACCTTAAAGACATACTCCAGGGACACTTCGTAGAAATGTTGCCGAACCAGATCCACTTGGCTGTCTGCCTGCAAAGAAGACAGAATTTAACAGAAAACCAAGTCATTACCTAAGGAATACACTAAGCAAGGAGAAAAATATACAGGGGTGAATTTTTAAAAGAAATCAAACAGCATGATACTGAAGACAAATGGTAAGCTACTAAACACTGTGCCATATACACTGTGTCTATGCACACGCACACACACACACACACACCAGCTTGACCTATCAAGCAATTATTTTTTGTTTCTTGAAAAAAAAAACATTCTACAGAATTGTAATTTCACCATAGCAGACCCTTGGTTTAATTCCAACAAAACACCCATGTCCTAAACGAACATCCACAGAAGTATCCAGTAAATATTAGTTGAAGAACAAATACTATTTTGAGTGCAAACTTCTTAGCCATTGACGAACACACTGGTTTTTTAAAATATCATTACTGTCCACTAGGTGGCAGCATCATTCCATGCTGCTGCCTATTTACACCCTTCCTCGCCGACTTATGGACTCAGCGAAAATGGAGGCTGCTCCATGAATGTCAAGCTGAGTTTTCTTTCCAAATTAACTCTCTTTTTTTTTTTCTGTTTCAAAAGCTTTTTTTACTTGGTCCAAGACACTTGGGAGAGAGGTTCCAGGGCGGTTACCAAGCTGCCTAGTGGCTTGAGAGGTTCATTCAGGTGGAGGTCCTGAGGTGGGCTGGTGCAGAGCAGAAGAGGGAGCCCCTCGAAGGCACAGAGGCCTCCTAGTCGTGCTTGAGAGTGAAGCGCTCAAAGGCATACTCTCCCAGAGATGCCTGGGGCACGCCAGGCTGTGCTGGTTGTGGCCCTGCCAGCCTACAGAGGTTGGTCAGGTGGTTGCCCATCAGGAGGTGACTTTCCGAGATCTTTCTGCAACTTGAGGAGACGCTCGGCACCTTCGTGTTTCTCCTCAGCCAATTCGCGGAAGAAGTGGCCTAAGCCCTCCAAAGCTGATCGAATAAGAAGTCCAGAGAGAGGTAGGTGTAGAAGGCCCGCAGGTGCAAGTTGAGCAGGCGGTTCATGGCAGCTTCCACTTCGGTGGAATAATTCTGACGAATCTGAGAGGTCATGGCTGCTCTGGAGTAGGGAGCTAACTGCGAAGAAGCTAACTGTGCTGGCTGGTCCTAGGAGCCGAAGGCGGCGTGGAGATGGTCCCAGAGGCTGCGACTGGAGAGACTTGTAAGACGGCTGGAAGCTAATAAAGTGGTAGTCCCCAGGTCTGTTCTGTCCAAACACTGTTGAAGCAAGACACAGAACCACGGGACCTCCAAGGCGCTCCTCCTAACTACTTTTTAAAAGAATTTTCAATGGTATTCTTTTCAATTCAAATCCAAGGTAACCAGGAGCAAGCCAGAGAATGTTTTTTTTCTTTTTTTATGGTGGTGCTGGAGACCAACCGACCTATGACCTTAATGTTCTATAAGCTTACACTCCTAACCCTTTGTTTTTTGAGACAGGGTCCCACCCTATATAGCCCAGGCTGGCCTTGAACTCATAATCCTCCTCCCTTGGCCTAGCAAGTGCTGGTATTACAGGTTTCTGCCACCATGCTCCATCAAAGAATGTTTTTTTAAAAAGATTTACACTGCTTAAAATACATGTATGAGAGTAAAATACTGTTAAAACTAAAAGGAGAAAAAGATAAGTTATCAAATACTGTATTGAAACAATAAAATAATGTTATTAAGGAAACATAACCAGAGTATTTCAGATGCCAGTCTGATACCAGGTAGGAGGTCAAGATTGCCCTAGGTGGACAACAGTGTATTCTTGAGTCCAAGGGTAAGAAAAGAGCAAGGTAGATCCCAGCCTGAAAGGAAGAGTCACACCCAGAAAGAGGCACAGCCACTCGGGAGGTAGGGGCAGCACTGAGCTCCACTGCCACTAACAGGTTAGAGAGCACAGAAGAGGGTGGGGCCATGAGGGCGTGGCCCTGGAGGAGGCTTCAGGGCAGCATCTCAGATCTCCTCCAATCCAGGTACTGGCTCACAAAAGGCAATCCGCATACACCCCAGGACCATGCATACCCTAATACCAGGCAGGAGCTCTGTAATCTCTTACCTCCTGTAGCTGGGACTCCTTCTTTTTGGAAGACAAATTCAAATGCTTTTCTAAGATGCCACAATACTTCTCTGTCTCTTTGTCATACTTCTTTTTTGCATCCTGGGGATGGGGGAAGGGAAGGAGAAAGCATAAGAGGTTACTGGAGTGAGGTAGCTGGATCCCTCAGGACCTCTGTGTGCTCTCTCTACCCACAGTGATGAGCGATCCTCAGATGGACATCAAGGCAGGAAACTCCCAGACCAAAAGCAGAAGCATCACTGCTGCCCATTGCTGGGGCTTATGATGACAACAGTGGGGGAGGGACATCTAGGGAATGTAACTCAGCAGGCATAGGACAGACTGGAGAGCAGGGAAGGTATGGGACAAACCTGCCATGGACCCTGTAAATGAGAGTCAAGGAAATGGGACATGGAAATTCTTTCCTTTTGTTAAGTTTTGATTAGCTTAAATTATTGTCTGAAAATGAAAAACAATTTAACAATATACATGTCAACCTGTGTTCCCCACCAAGTTCTTGAGTCACCAATGTTCTATTTTTACTCCCTATTTTATAGGTAAGGAAACTCAGAAGGAAGCCAATTTGCAAAATGTCCCAGAGAATGACAGAGCTGAAGTCAAACTAGCACTGTATGCCCACGCTCTGCCCACTTGAGACATGGTCATAGGCTGTTTCCTTGCTCTCTGTGCTTCTGTGGGCAGGGCAAGCCAGAGGTAGGATTACACTCTGGCCCAACACGGATGCTCAGTTATTCTAACTCAGTGTCAGTCCTGCTTTTGACTCATCTGGGCCCAAGGGAGATGCTTTGTGCAGCTCTAAAGTCTGTAAAGAAAAGGTGTTTGCAGGCAAATAAAGAAGCCATCTCTCTATCCATCTAACAAATTCATGATAAACAGTCAATCTGTCCTAGGCTCTGCTTTGGACTCCTCCTCCCTCATGACAGGAGCATTCTAGTGGGAAGAGAAACACAACTACCAGGGAACAAATAAGCAATATAATGACAGATGCTGTGAGAGCTACAAAAAACAAACAAACAAAGGGTACTTGGCAAAGGCCTCAGTGGGGAGAGAGATTAACTGAGACCTGCTGAACACCTGAGGAGGCAGGGGTTTGGCTCCCAGAAAAGAGAACCAGCAGTGCTAATGCCCTAGGGCAGAGCACTCTGAGCCAACTTCTCCCAAGCAGAACATGAGAGCAGAACATGATCATATATACCCACTTAGCAGGCATGAATCCATTCCTACAGATCTGACGTTGGCTTAAAAGCCTACTCGTAATCAAATCATAAAGCAAGTAAATGTAAATGAAGAAAAGACTTGTAGAAACACTTCCCCTCCAAGGCTGAGAAAGGTCCAGGCAAGCAACTCTTGTCCATTAACTCACAAGCTTGGGGTTGGATCCCAACTCCACTCAATGCTTGTATCACACATATCCACTCTCAACAGCCCAGTGGCCAGCAACATCACAGAGCACTCTGGGGCCAGGCAGTGCCACTGGCCAGATCTCAGAAAAGACCGGGAGACATGAGACACTAGCATTTTGTAACTTTCAAGGACTAGAACCTCCGCAGTCCATGGGTTAATGGACAGCCATAATTAGAGAAGACAGCAGAGAGACAGAAGGAAAGAAAAGCAGTCGCCCCCATACTGAACACCAAGGCCTTTGCAGGGGAAGCCCTAAAACATGGTAGACCAGCACCCCAGCTCCCTGCCATCACACACTTGACAAGAGCAACCGCAGGAAGAAAGGGTTTACTCTGGCTCACTTCCGTTGCAGCAAGTATGTAAGTTGTGGTGCTGGGGTCTGAGGCAGTTGGTCACACCGCATCCAGGGTCAGTGACGCAGAGGGAAACGAGTGCTGGTGCTTGGCTAGCTTTCTCTTTTCTTTTTTTCCTAAAGAAATATTATTTTTATTATGTGCACCTCTGTGAGCCCGTGTAGGGGTATGTGCATGTAAGTGCAGAAGGTGGAAGTTAAATGCCCTAAACTTGAAGTTGCAGGATGTTAAGAGCTGCCTGATGTGGATGCTGGGAACAGAACTTAGGCCCTCTGGAAGAATGGTATGTGACCCTGTTAACCGCTAAGATAAAGCTCCAGTCCTTTTACTTTTCAATATTTATTTTATTTTTTACTTAGTATGTGTGCCTATGTGTGTGTGTGTGTGTGTGTGTGTGTGTGTGTTGTGTGTATACGTGAATATGCACCTGAGTTCCAGGTGCCCAAAGAGGCTGGAATAAGCAGTAGGATCTATAACTTTAATTTTTTTAAACCTATTTTTAATGATGGTTCTTAAATGTTTTAACCTCCCTTGTAGCCCACCATCTGCCAGAGGTAATGGAAAAGAAAGGACAGGGGTGGAGACAGGGAGGAAGGGGACCTGTTTAGAAAGGTCCTTTGGAGCAACTCCTGTCTATGTTGTCAGGAATTGGCAGTTCAGTTCACAGATAAGCTGCGGCAGCTCAATACACTTGCAAACACTTCACAGATACTCCAGGAGACTAGTCGAGTAGACTCAGGATAACAAACACGAATCAGCATCAGTGGCACTACCTAGGTAGCTGAGACAGCAGGAGGGACCAGGAAGAACACCAGGAGAAGCTCTCAGCTGTGCCTCTCTCAAGATCACAAAGATGTGAGACACACAAGCTTTGCACAGCTAGCTGTACCAGCAAGCCAAGCTTAGCCTCTGTCACTGTCTGTTGCATCCTTTTTATACTCCCAACAAATATCATGTGTTCTCCACGGGTCTTGCCCCAGCATGGGTCTCGCATCAACATGCGTGTCTGTCTCAGGTGACATCACTCTGTCAATCAGCCAGAGTCCAAGGAAGTCGCAAGAAAGCACAGCACACTGCCATAAGTTTTTTGGTGCATTTCTCTCTATGGAGTCCCGACAAATACAGTTCAACTATGCAATGTAAGATAGACCAATACATGTGTGTTGTTAGCAAAGAATCCTTCATTATGTGTCCTTTCACATGCTTGCATTAGCAGACTATCCTATCTCCTGTGTCTGCTTCAGTGAAACATTCTTTCACTAGTCTGCCTTAGTCTTTCACCTGTGTCCACTTCAGCTAAATGTTCCTTCATGTGTTTGCCCCAGCAAAACACCATCTAACTGACTTTTCAAAGAACCCTTGAGTTTCCACTTCAAGGATCCCCTGCAAGCTGGAGTTACAGATGGTAAGCTGCCCGACGTGGGTGCTGGTAACCAAACCTTGGTACTGTGAGAGAGCAGGACATCCTAAACCATTTATCCAGACCCTAGCTTTCTCATGTTTCTGTAGCCCAGGTTCTAGCTCAGGAGATGCTGCTGCCCACCTTTAGGATTGGTACTTCCACCTCAATTACATAATCAAGGTAATCCCTCTCGGGCATGGCCAGGGAACTACCTCTTTGGAGGTTTCGGACGCTGTCAGGTTCGCAGTCAGTATTAACAATCAGATTAAGGTAACCGTCTCAAGGTGCTGCAATGTGTTATTTAGGCACTCAGGACTCAAGGTAGTCTCTACCTTTCTAGAGAGAGACACTACAGAGAGGCAGATAAAGAACAGGGTTGGGATCCTGGAGTATAATTCCTACTCTAGAGTGGCAAATTCTAAGCAACTGCCATCACTTTCTAGGGCTCAACTTTCTCTCTACAAACACAGGGTCACTAGATAAGACCATTACTCAAGTTTTACCTTCCAGATCACAACTCTGCAATAAAATAAGAACATTCGCTCTTCACAGACTTACTTGGATTAAATGAACTAAACTACATACATCCACAGCATGGTGATGATGGTGAGGAGGTGACAAATGACATGCCAACAGCAATGGTGGTGTGAAAATGGAGGTCACAGAGGTCACTGAGAGTACTGATGGTGACACTAATGGTGCTGGTGGTGGTAGTAATTGACACAGTAATGGTGGCGGTACTTGTTTTGATGGTGGTAGTCGTGGTAGTAATGATTGGTAGAGGTGATAATGATTGTACTGGCAAATTTTATGTCAACTTAACAGACACTAAAGCCATTTATGAAGAAAGAACTTCTACTGAGAAAATGTCACCACCATGTTGGCCTACAGAACAGTTCCTTGACTGATGTGGATGGTGGTGCCGATCCTGAGCTGGTGGTCCTAGGTGCTACAAGAAAGCAAGCTGAGCAAGCCATGAGGAACAAGGCAGTAAGCAGTGCTCTTCGGTGGCTTTTGCTTCAGTTCCTGCCTCCAGGTTCCTGCCTTGAGTTCCTTCCCTGACATCCTTTGGTGATACTCTTCCTTCTTCAAGTTGCTTTTGGTCATGATGCTCTATCCCAGCCCCTGAAACACTAACTGAGACAATTGTAGTAATAGAGGTGTACTTCTTTCTTTCTAAATATACATTTAAATTGATACAAATATATTGTAAGTCAGCAGAAAATCCTTCCATTGTCTTTCCTTCAGACTATATCCAAATATCCCTTGAAAGCCTTGACCAAGTATCATCCCTTTCAGTAATCATGGCTACTTCTAGAAAGCAGCTGGAAGGCAGAAAGGGATACAGGGAGAGGAAGATGCACACTCTTAATGAGTTCTCAAGGTCAGTTTTCAAAGTAAAACCTACAGTGTGTGGTGAGGCCTCCACCCCACTGCAGAAGGTGCAAGGGGCTGTGTTTGAATTCATTCACAACTCTAGAATACAGGAAAATGTGAGACAGTTTCTTGCTGTCATTAATTACAATAAAAACATCTCCCCTGCAGGCGGCTTCATAACCCTCAGCTGAAGGTCAGCCAGCTAGTTTAGCTAGTAACTTAACTCAAGGAAAGGGAACAGGCTTCCCTTTGCCCTCTTCTAGTAACACAGTACCAGAACTAGTTTTCTCCAACAGGGTCTCACTGGGAAACAAACCATACCTAGCAAGGCCCCATACCTAGCAATACCTAGCCAACACAGAAGAAGCTCAATACTACTTTTGGAGGATTTTTTTGGTTGGTTGGTTTTGTCTTGTTTTGTTTTTTGTCTCACAATACTTTGTCTGGACATTTTTTTCAACCTTAGAGGTTGTTTATATAATTTTGTTTCTGCTTTTGAGTTTTTATGGGATATATGAGTGTGTAAGTATGTGTGTGTGTGCCTGGTTTCCATGTGCATTTCCTTCTGCATTTTCTTCAGCTCTTTTTTTTTTCTGTTTGTTTTGTCTTATTCTAGTTTGTTTGTTTTGGGGTTTAGGGAGTTGTTTTGTCTTTTAATTGCCTGTTTGTTTTTTGGGGAGAGAGAGAGAGAGGGAGAGAGAGAGAGGGAGAGAGAGAGAGAGAGAGAAAAGAGTATAGATTTGGTGGGTAGGGATGTGGGAGGAATCTGGGAAGAGTTTGGGAAAGGAAAACCATGATCAGAATATAATGATAAAAAAGTATTTTCAATAAAAATTAAAATTATGAAGAAAAAAAATTTAGCTGTTTGGTCTCTGTGTTTCTAGGTCTGTAGTAACAGATGGAGACCTCTGAACTAAAGCAGGCCTGCACTCATGAGCCCCACCTAGACTAAGGACATGTATTCTCTTAACATATCACATACACAAAACACAATACAAATAAATAAATGTGCTCTGCTTAATGAGGTTTATGAGGAGTCCCTATGTTCCCAAAGCCTAGTTCATAACTCTGCTTAAATGTGATTTTGGACCTCCTCCACACTCACAATTACACAAAAGTGAGCAGGCTGACCAGTCAGTCAATAGTCCAGGCATACAGCCACCTAGCACAGAGGTGACACCTCGACCTTGAATGGTTTGTGAACTAGCAGCAATCAGGTAACAAACACTAGGACGGTGGTTGATGGTGGCCACAGACAGCTGCACCTCAGCCACCTATAAAGGGCAGAGGAGTTAGGCTCTCTTGTCTTTGGAGGGTTGCTGCCCTTAGATTTCCTAAGAGGAGCACTGCAGTTTTCAGACAAGAACAAAGTTTGCTAAATCCTCACCCTGGCAGCCCCGATCTGCTCCTTTCGAAACTTCTCCAAGGGTGTGATGAGCACGTCGCTGGCATTCTCAATCTGATGAAGAAAAGTAGAAGGCAAGGGGGAAAAGCAAGATTAGTAATGACTTACAGCAGCTCTTCCACAAATGCTCCCAGGGCCTCCCCATGTTTCTCTGTATAATAGAGAATCCGTGTGGAAGCCCCAAATGTGACCATCTTCCTGTGAAGAGTTTGCTATTGTTGAAGATAGTCTCACTGCGGAGCCCAGCATAGCCCAAACTTACAATCCTCTCAACCCCAGCCTTTCAAGGTTTAAAAGAAGTGAATCCAGATGGTAGGCAAAGGTTCACTGGTTGTGGGGACCTGGCAACAGAGGCAGTCTAAGTTTCGAGTTTCAAGAGACGTAAGTTCACCATTCACCCAAGCTTCAGGCAAAGTGCATCAGTAGTGAGTCTCCGTTGAAAAGCAAACACCTTTGAATATCTTCTATTGGGAGGACCCTTCAAGCATCATGAGTTTTCTAGGGAATTAACTGGGGCCTGAGACTTCTGCCTCGTGACAGCTGGCTGCCTCCCAATTGCATCTTACAGTGCTCAGCCATCGGTTTCCACACTCTGATTCACTGTCATACCAATGGACCTCAAATGCACCAAATCTGGCTACCTTGGGACCTTTGCCTCTGGCTTTTCCCACTGATGTTCTAGTACAGATTGTAATCAAGGTTCCAGCTTAAAGGTCACTTCTCTGTGGAGGCCTTCCCTGACCTCCAAAACAGTAATTAAGAGAAGCTCTCTCTAAACCCAACCCTTTAGAACAAATACGCCAGGTAGTTTTCTAGTTCAGGACTATCTACAGACACATACACCACCCTGTAAATACTCATTCATTCCCCAGTTTTCCCAAAACACTGAAGAAATCAGAAACAAAGGAGCACTCAAACACTTTCTGAATGACCAAGAGAGTGAATGAATGACTTCTTGACAAGCTGCCAAGTGTGTGACCATGAACAAAACATTTAAGTTCTCTGGGCTCTAACTTCCTAATCCAAAAGCTGAGGGGGCTAAATTGTTCTGGCTCTAAGATTCTACACTCTCCTCCAACGCATGCAATATTCTACGCTCTTTACTCATTGCTCACATGTCTCTCGACTAATTATTTCAGGAATCTCACTTCAACAAAGCATTATTTTCTCTAAATCATATGCATGCCCTTCACAATGGCAACACAGTAAATGCCAGAGGCTCTTGACGGACACAGTGAAGAACAGACCAGACAATGGGAGGAACAGAAAAGGGCAGGTCTCCATATTTATCCCCTGCTGCCTGTTTCTTAATTTTGAAAGCACTCACCTCGGCAGAGTACATGTTAACGCCTCAGTGAGGCAACAGAATTAAACTTATCTTATTGCTAACTGGTATTGTTTAATGAGTTTATGTAAGTCCCACAAACCATTTGCAAGTTTCTGAAGCTCACAAAGGTGTGCTGAGCCCATGGATAAGTGGTTTCCAACTTTCGTTGCACATGAGAATCCCTAAAGGATCATTTACACATCTCAGTAGCCAGGCCAACTTTAGACCAACAACACAATCTCTGGTCCTGGTTCCAGACATCAATGTTAGTGAAGTACCTCCCCACCCCCAAGTTATTTTAGCAGGCACCCATGCTGAGGTTCTAGTCCTAAGGAGACTAGGAATATGCTAACACTTAGTTGTTCATAAGAAGCAAGACGAGTCCTCATCTCGGACTATAAGCACTATCTTGTCTAGTCTCAACAAGACCTGTGTTCTCATCTATCAAATGAGAGACTGCAGACAGTAAGGAGTAACAGGACTGATGGTAGAGCACAGAGAGAGCCATTCTCCGCCCACAAGGAATTCATGCTTACTAGCCACACAGATGCCCATACTAATTGTTCAGGCACATGTGGTAAATGCAGAATCTGAGGAATGAACCGAATGTTCAGATAACACACTGGATGGCCAAATATCCCACAGAACAATGGACCTCCCAATGGGTGGAGCTTTGTTGAGCCTAGCTGAGCTGAGCTGAGCTGAGCTGAGCTGAGCTGAGCTGAGCTGAGCTGAGCTGAACTGAGCTGATGGTAAAGCTCTCCCAGGATGGGAAGAGCCTTGTGACAGCCAAATACTCCAATACAGACAGCACAGAGTAATAGTAAAATTGCAGAGGTATCATCCAATCATTGTTCCCCTACCACAGGCCACAGCAGTTTGCTTACCACACCCTGGCCCCAAATATTGGCAGGACCAAGAATCAGACTCAGAAGATCCACTTCCCTTTCTCGAGCATTGGCATGTGCACACTCAAGATTTCACTCCCTTCTACCCACCACCACGTCTGGTCCATTTGGGTTCAAGCAAACCACAGGAAGGAAGCAGTCACAAGAGCGAGAGTCCTTCTAGGCAAAGGATGGGAGGTTTCTGTACCCTTGGGAGTTTTAAAGAAATTCCAACATCTTTTGGTATAATGCCAATATGGATTTGAATGGAAACTGCACTGCTTATTAACCATGTGAACCCCTGTAAACCTCAATATATTCATCTGGAAAATGGGGTTGCTATGGATGGACTTCAGAGTTTTCACAGGAGCTAAAGACAAAGGGAAGGCTCTCCCTGCACAGTGTCTGTGAAACATGATATCCTGCTGCCAGCTCATGCTGTCAGAAACTGCTAAGGAAAAAGAAAGAAAATGCATCCTTCTGGCAGTGCCTCCCTGGAGATGAGCCCCCACCCCAGGTACAAGCCAGTGCAAAGCCTTCTGGGGACTTCTGATCAGACTTCTCTCCTGCTACCTGGGGGATGTGGGAAACACAAAGGGCCCTCACCCATCAAGGACTTCACAGCAGATACTAGTTTGAGAGCACTGCTTTGGAACCTAGAGGTCAGCATCTGCTTCCTGAATTTGCAGAATATGTCTCTGAGCAGCTCCCACAGGTGCATCCCTTTGCCAGCTTGTATTTTCTGGCTGTCACAAACATGGCAGGTGCCTTGGATTAGAGCAAAGCAGTGATGTCTTCCTTCACATGGCCACCAGGCAGAGTTAAGAAGGCTTGGAGAAGGAGGAGCGTGTGTGTGTGTGTGTGTATGTGTGTGTGTGTGTGTGGTGTGTGTGTGTGTTTGTTCCCATGTATGAATGTCCCTGTGTCTATATTCCCATGTGTGCCCATGTGTGCCAGTCTGTGTGTGTTTGTTCGCATGTATGAATGTCCCTGTATGTATATTCCCATGTGTGTCTATGTGTGCCAGTGTGTGTCTGTTATGATGCATGTACATGCTTCTATGTGTGTGTGCTGAAGGTTTCTATCAATGTTATTCCCTGGTTACTTATCCATTTTTTCACCTTACTTCTTCACAGACTCTTTTACTGAACCTGGAACTCAACGCTTTGGCCAGACAGACTGGCTAGCAAACGATAGGGATTAGAGGTGCGAACCACCTAACCCAGCTTTTTACACGGATGCTGGGGACCTGAATTCAGGTCCTCACACTTATATAGCAAGTGCCTTACTGACTAAACCATTTCCCCAAATCTACAGTGAGTTTTTAGGACAATGATACTCTTCCATATGCACACTCACAGAAAGCTTCGAATTCTGCAAAGGTTCACAGTCTCCAAGTACTCCAGAAGCAGAGTCTTCTGACAGCAAATCCCTTGTTCTCTCAGTGTACATAGACTGTCAGGGCCGGAGAGCAGCCCAGGATACTCACCATTCGACTCCGCTCATCTTCAAGATTCCTGAGAACAGTGGCAAATTCCTGCAAAGATCTCGCTGGAAGAAAGAAAGAGGCCATGAGGTGAAGCAGCATGATGGGTGTGGAAGAGCAACTTACAGATTTCAACTGTGACAGGTGTGCAAGAGCAACTTACAGATTTCAATTGTGACAGGTGTGCAAGAGCAACTTACAGATTTCAATTGTGATGGGTGTATAAGAGCAACTTACTGATTACAATCCCTTTATACATAGAGACACCCAAAGTCAGCTGCTGCCCTCAGACTCCCTCATGCTTTAATCATTAATCACTAAAGGCAGGATGACCCAGAAATGTGGGTTAATTGCACCTGGAACACCAGCTAGAAGGATTTCTCCAAGGAAAAGTCCCGCCTGTTCCTGAGAGTCCCCAGGACTGGTGAGGGCTGGCAGGCCCCCAGCCCTGAGGCTGGAAAGGGCAGAGTCCCACTAAGGAGTTGAAGGATTTCCTGTCCAGGATTTATCCTTCAATCTTTTGCAACAAAATCTAACCTTGATGGGGACAGGGGAGCATGACAACTAAACAAATAGTTCTGTGGGCAACAGAAGCCACATCTCTGGCATCTTCCTGGGTTCCTTCTCTCTGAGTTCTGAAGCCACTCATTGATACAATGCAGCCTGAAGCACAGCAGACAAACACAGATGGTCTTTGCCAGAATCTTTCCTTCATGAAGGCAACAGGCACTTAGTGAAAGAACCCCGGTCATTAGGATACTTGGGCAACACTGACTTACAACAAGGATACATTTTCATTGCTCTCAGCTACTCCCCAGCTGTCTTTGCTCATACCCAGTCCTGGTCTTCTGCTTGGTAACACTCAACAACAATAAAAAAAACCTAATGGCCTAATGAACAACCTTAGGTTTCTCAATTTTCAGTTCTTTGGTACTAGAAATTGAACCCAGAGCCTACACTAAATACATGTTCTACCCTTGGGCTACAATCCCAGCCCCATTTTCTTCTTAATTCTTCCTCCCTTTACGGCATCAACTAAGATGCCCAATGTAAGGAGGAAAACAGACTATGAGACTCTAGCAAAGTGATGAGTTTTGACTTTGCCAATGCTCTGTGCAGAGCAGCCTCTGGAAGAAAGCAGGGGACAGGAAAGACGGGATCAGGGCAGCATGGTGATATACAGGAGTTCACTTCAGCCTCTCAGTAAAGAAACTACAGAGAGAGGTGGTGACACAGGGAGCTGCCACTGAGCCCTGCTCCTGCTCTGTAGGCAGTGACAGTTACATGGCTCCAGCTGCCTGTTACCAGGCCAGAATGGAAAGCCACTAGATCAAATTTGTGAAGTTTTAAAAGCTAAAGAAACAAAAACAATACAAAGGAACTTGAGATAAGTTCGCTTACATGCTAATTAGGTTTAAAATAAAAACGTCAACTAAAATATAGTAGTACCAGTCTTATCTCAGTCCATTAGCTTACACTATGTCTTAGTGCCATGGTTGGATTAAGCGGGGGGGTTAGGGGTGGGGTAGGGGGATGGGGGAATGGGAGATGGGGGGGGGGGTCACAAAACCAGAAGAACACTGGAGGAAGGTGGACGGGAGTGTCTCGTATGAACTCCAGCTTCCTTCTGCCACTGTCGGTGAGCGAGGCCAGCGTGGGGAGAAGCCCCATCCTGACCCACACATCTGTGCTCTTCCACTAACTGCAGGATTTCTGCCCTTACAAATCTTATGGGGCTTCCTAGCCCAGGAAAAGGCTTGCTGGGGTGAATGGCAAATGTTCTTATCTTCTGTAAGGTCGTGACTTACCTATACACATCTCATCATCTGTTTCTGCATCTCCTATACACTGAAATTTAAATTCATTTAAGGAATCTGCAAACTTCCGCTTTGCTGAAGACAAATCTAATAAAAAAGAAAAAGAGGAAAACACATTACTGACATTAAATTGGCTTTCCTACTCATTGCCCTTTTTAAGTCCTTCTGTGTATACTTAGCGAGGTTTGTTCCTGAGACCATTTCACAGAAGAAATGTTAACTCAAAATAGTAAGTACCTGTTTATACAATAATACTTCATATAAATAGTTAATATTTTATATATAAGGTAGTAATTTGCTCTAGAAGTTAACATTTTTATTGCAGTTGCTTTAACAATTCAAATCTTATGGATGGAGATACAATTCAGTCGTAAAGTGTTAGCCTAGCATGTCCAAGTCCCTGGGTTTGATTCCCTGCACCACAATACATGTATGTATGAATGTATGCATGCATGCATGTATGTTTTAATACAAGTTTTAAAATCCTGTGTCTGCTTTCTGCAAGCACACACTGAGACATGTCATCCACATTTGACACCTGGGAATATCACCACGTCAGGAGGCCAGGGAGGAAGCCTGGCTCCGAAGCGACATTAGAAACAGCATCGTTCCCACAGTTCACAGGTCCATGCTGCCAAACATGCTCCACGTGGTCAGCACAGCTGCCCCCAGTGTGACTCTGGAACGCATCCTCTAGATCCAAAAGAGAAAGTAGGAAGAACCTGTGCTGACCTGTCTCAAGGCATAAGCATGCCTGGCTTCCTCCTCCAACTAAAGACAGACAAGGCCCAAGTTCTCTGACTCTCCCAGACCAATTCTCATTAGCCAACAGTTTGACAAATTTCCAGTCAGTTTCCAAAGTCACCAGAAGAACGAAACCCTACCAATGTTTTCTATTGGGATTTTCCTACGAAGCCAACCCCACACATGGTATCTATAATGAAGACTCTCTGGGGACCCTGTCAAATTTACAAACTCAACTTTCCTTTAAGACAGTAATAAAAGCTAAAGATCCTTCCTGAGCCCTCGGCTTCTGTTCAGGGCAGAAAATCACCACGGTACACTTAAGTGGCCTGACAGACAAGACTGCTTAACTTAATTCCACATGCAGCCTTCCTGCAGATTAGGTTAATCATTCAAATTATCATCTACCCAGGCTTCCCACATTGAAGGGGAAATGGCATTAAGTTCAAACTCCCAGCGGAGGGGAAGAGGAGGCGCAACGGGTAAGGAGGCCTGGATTTAATAAGATGGGAGGGTCTGGCTTTCCGGATCAACATGACTTGCTAAATAAAAGCATCCCTTCCCTCAGTTGAAGGTCATTCATTTAGGTTGTTTCCATTCCCTAGCTGTTATGGAACAGAACAGCAATGAACACAGTTGAAAAAGTATCTGCGGAATATAGGATGCCAGGTCCTTTGGGCATATGCCCAAGGACTGGTAGACTGGTATAGCTGGGTCATATGGTAGGTTTATTTATAGCTTTTTCCAGAACGACAGACAGACAGACAACACACACACACACACACACACACACACACACTTAGTGTGTGTGTGTGTGTGGTGTGTGTGTGTGTGTGTGTGTAATTAAAGAAAAGGAGGCCATAAATTTGAGAGAAAACAAGGATGGGCACATGGGAGGGAACGGAGGGAGGGCAAGGAAGGAAGGGGAAAATGAGGTAATTACATTGTAATTTCAAAACAATTGTTTTTCTTAAAGTATCCTAGACCCTCAGCACTTCCCTCTTTTGCTCCCACTTTCTCCCCTAAGGTTAAGACTGACGGTTCCCATCCGTTGATTGATTTGTCTCTTCTCCTGCTATGTGCAGTACAATCTTCCTGGAGTTTGCTGAACAAACCCAGCCCCTAGGCTCCCTTCCAAGCCAGAGCTGTTAGTAAAGGGTCATGGGGCTCACGGGGTGCTGCTGTTCTCAGTCTGGAGCTCGTGCTACAGAATAGATCCTGGACCATCTTCCCACAGCTCAGATGACATGGGTCCTAGGCAAAGCACTGTGTTCTACAACACAATAGGAGGCACTTAGAGTGGAAACGAACACAGGATCCAGTTTCCAATCCCTCCTTGGTACAGATGCTTTCATGGAAGACTCTTTAATAAACGGTCCAAACACGACAGCAGTGGGGAACCGGGCTTCTCTCAGAACTGACCTCTTGGACAGAGGGTCTCCTTCAGAACACAGCTCACTCCTGGCAAGCCTCAAAGTCAGAACACTGTGGGGAGGAAGGAAACTCAAGACTTTGGACAGGCAAAAGAGGAAACAGAAAGGAAGTTACTTCAAAGTGGAAGGACCCCGGGATCCCCAAAGCACAGCACAGCAAATGTGAGTGCGCTGCACATAGTCATAGTTTAGTCCAAATATGCCCTCAACCACAACTCACGAAATAAGGCCTGAGCCAAGAGTGTGTCTGAGTAGGATATCTTCACTTTCTGCATGGCAATCCTGCCTCGCCAGCAGGACAGGAAAGAGTTACGCTGACAATCACCTCAACAAAGTAGAGAGGGAAATGCAGACTGGGTTTGGGAAAGCTTCCAGGGTGCACCTGAAAGGCTGTGCTGCCAGCAACTGCCAACAAGGATGAAGGATCAGCTTGTACTGAACAACGGGCCTCTGTGGGGCCCTCTAAAGGCGTGCTGCCTTGCCAGGTTACAGGCATCGGGTAACCCGATTTCACTGTCTGGTGGCTCACAGCAGATGAGAGGCTTAGATCTGGGCCTGGTGGAGGATGACGTAATGAGCTACACTGAAGTCAATACAGGGCTCTAGGCCAGGCAGGACAGCTGAACGCAATGAGAATTCCAGAGCCTGGAACCTGGAAAGGAGCTTACCTGCGACCTAGTAGAGAAGTCTTTCAGGGAAACTACAGTAGACACCTGTTGCTTGGCTTGCTCAGAATCTGTGCCTGGCTTGAAGTGCAGCACCTCCAGCTTATTCGAGGGAACTACCCTTCTCCATTTGCATGCTATGAGACGCATGTTATAGAATGATCAGTCCTAAACTCTTGCTTCTACCCCAACCAGCTTTGGATCCTGGGTTTGAATTCAGATTGCCTATTTATTAGCTATGTTAACTGACCACAGATTAGTCATAACGTTTCAGTCATTGGATGAAGCTGGGGTGTCCCACAGGTGAGAGAGACCTACTATACAAGCACTTTGCATACTTGTGACTCATCAGGTCCTCTGGACTGAGGTTCCTGGAGTATGTGGGGACTCCATACTGCTTGGCTCCTTAATATAGCCCCTCAGTGGTATTTGGGACAATGGTGAAGATATAAAGTAAGAATAGTCAAAAGTCATTGCTTCTTAATAGCTATCCTGGTGTAGATCATCACTCTGGGCATACAGCTCTCAAAAGGTAGATTGCTGGAGCTTTCGCTTCTATGTAAAGAAGACTCAACTATGCACATTCCAGTAAGAGGGGCTGAAGGGCTGGGGCTGGGTGCTGGGTCCCTGCTCATATAAACGTACTGGTTTATGTTCAGGCAGCACTAGACAGCAATGAGCCAGAGTTGGTCATGTTTACTTTGCATAACTGCTGTTGCAGGAGGGCAGATGCCTGCAGGGTCGAGCAAAATGATCACTGCCTACATGCAAGAAATACAAGGCCTTCAAGGAGATGAGGAAAATAAGCACAGGAAAGCAGCTACAAGCCTGGACTTTTTAGAAACTGCTCCCAAAACCTTCTCCTCACTCGGGCCTTCCCTTTGGAGGACGCCAAGCTCCGCCTCAGCAAACACTCCTGTGCAACACAATCAAGAGGCTTGAACCCAAGCATGATGTGGTTACCAAGAACAGAAGGTGTGTCATTATTTTCCAAACACTTTAGAAAACCACCTTAATTTCATTTTATAAGTGATAGCACAGTTAATCCAATCTCCCTCCTTGGGTAAAACAATGTAACAGTGCACACATGTATACACCCACATAATAAGGAATTCAAGGTAACCTTATAATTACATTTCATTTTGGTAGATATGCTGTATTTCTGTGCCCTCAAAGTTACTCTAATTGCATCTAACTATCTTAGGAATTTCCATTAGTCACATCTTTCTCTCCAGATGTAGAAAGTGACTGTAGTTCCTAAAGGCAGACTCCTAGGATAAGAACTTTCTAGAATTTGCCCTCTCTGCTATACAAAGCTCAAGAACACCAAAGTCCCCAGGCCTTGCTTGCTGGGTTCCCCTTCTCTGCCCCATTGCCCAGCATTTGGAATGATTCTGAAGCCTGAGTGATTTCATCTCATAACATACAAAGGATGTCTTGGGTCCCTAGGCTGTCACCTCCAAAATATGCTGTGCTGCCTTGTTTGGACAAAGCAGCACAAGCCAGCTTACAGGTACTTGAGAGTCACCAGAGAAGAGCCACCAGGAGAACAGAGAGAGAGAGAGAGAGAGAGAGAGAGAGAGAGAGAGAGAGAGATATGGTTTAGAAGGACTACTATTTACTCTTCATCTTCACCCATAAGTAAAGTTCTCAGCAGTCAAATTCAAACTCTCTACTCATATACCCTTTTCTAAGAAGATCAGCCAAAGGTGTGGAAGGGCCTCCCTGTCTTGCCATACAAGCTGACACAGCTTGTCAACTTCATGCACAATGACTGTCTCCAAGCCTGTCTATTCTGTAATGAATGGCTTGATTTTGCCAGTTCTTCCCAACTCCATGTTGGATGCGGGGGAAGAGTCCGGGTGGGTGGGAGATTAAGCGAGTTAGTAAAAGCTTTCTGACTAATGGGAACCTGGGTGGAGACTGGCATATACAGAATGTGCTTACCACTAATATGGGACCACCTCCTCTCATACTGTCAATGAGGACAATTCTCACAAGGTGAAGGGAGAGCCACCGTCCGCAGGAGCATTAAACTTTCTGCCGAGGACCTAGAGAGACAAACTAGAAGCAAACTAAGATCCAATCACAGCCACATGCCAGCCCCAACACGTCCCCAAGCCTCAAGTCAACAGTGTAAAAGTTCCCAGAGCATGAGTCCGTCTTACAGAAACAACACTGAGGATAAGCTTTGCCAGGCTCAGAACACAGCGCTTTACAGCCACTCCAGTGTACTTAGATGTGGAGAGAAAAGGTGATAAGGTTTTTGCTAAATGCCATTTACATCCTGAACCCCTCTATTACATCATCAAGGAAGACTATGTTGAATCTCAGAACCAGACACAAAGAATTCATCTAGAGTCTGTGACGCAAGGCGCTACCTATGCCCACTAGGTGGCGATCAACCATATCGGACAGTACTTAAGAATAATCCTGGCCCTTTTGATGAAGACTTGCTAACCTGAAAGAAGTATCCTGAGGATGCTTGATTCTAATTATAGAAGGATCCTAGCCTCCGTGGGAAGAGATGCTCTGATAGTCAGAGGATGGATGTTATCTGGAATATTCTGGAGGGAATATATTTTATGAAGTCACTGCCAACAATGAATGGCTTATTATTCTTTCAGATCTAGTTGGAAACAACTCAGAACACCTCTCCTCTAAGCATCAGCCAGCTGCATTAAATGAGATGTACTCTGATTATCCATCTGTGTGATTTTCCTAAAGCCATTCCCTAAATATTTCCTAAATGAGGCAAGAGCCAGCACTAACCCAGAAGAATCGGGCTTGGGACTGTAGTATCAAAGCTAATAAAATGTTCAGAGTTGATTATAGAAATGAAATCAAGTGGAACAAGGAAGGGTGTGACTCGTCCCAAGATGAGGGAATTGAGTTAAATTCTACTTACATCAAAATTCCCTTAAAGAAAAGGAGGGAGTCTCAAACCCACATTAATACACACATCAAAATAGCTATGATTATGTATTAGTTGATTGATTTCTGTGATAGGGTTTTTAAATTGTGATTAAATTGTGCCATCTATAAATTAGGTTGTTTGTTTTGTTTCTTCCTTCCATTTGCAGTTAGGGAGACTGATGCTCAGAAAAGCTTAACCCTTCTGAGGGCCACAAAGTTAATCAATCTGGTATTATTATAAGCAACCTGGTCATTCTATGCTCTAATGCCTAGTGTACTCAAATGCTTGAGGCTCTAATATCAATACATTTGTAGAAGGATGGCTTATATATGTCCCATATCCTTACAGAGAATTTAAGGTAGAAAGGTCTAATCAGTACATACAAAACTATAAATTAAGTTAGCATGTGCCAAGGCAATCAGAGAGGGGGCAGCTACAGAGTACACGTGGAGTATTACTTCAGCTGGGCCACAAGAGACAGCAGCAACACAAAGGGAAAAGAAAGAATGGAGAAGAACACTTGAGCTGAGTCTTATTTGGGTATACAGAAAACAAGAGGTGGGCAGAAGGTGGGCTCAGGAAGGTATTCTGAAGTAAAAATGGAGCAAAAACATACAAAAACAAACAAACTGAAACTGTCAGAAACAAACAATCAGGTAAATAGACAGAAATAGACTGCAAAGGAAGGTCCGAATCAACCACCAGAAGGGCTTCCATGTTAAGTGACAGAATCTAGCCGTTATCCCCTGGAGAAACTGGAATCAAGTCTTCACATAAGTGTAACAAGATCACTCTGAATAGCAAGATCATGAAGAAGGAGAGTGAGGTGGTATGGCCATTGCTTCTGTCTTCCATCTCCGAGTCCATCACAGAGCCTCCTGTAGCGGTATGTTGGGCCGGAGTATCTGGAGACTCACAACCTCCATGGTCCATCACAGCCACTGTGAGGAGGGTCCAGGGAAGAATTTGCCATTTTCAGTGGAAAACAAGTGGCAGTTACTGGCTATGCTGACTGTGTACTTTGGATCTGGATTTGCTGCTTCTTTCTTTATAGTAAGGCACAAGCTACTTAAAAAATAAGGATATTTAATTCATTCCTTTAACAGAATGAAAACGTTTAAGAGATATAATCTGAAAATTGGATTAAACTCTTGAACTCTTATACTAGAAAAAAAACTATAAATAAACTAATGACATAAAAAAAAAAAAAGAGTAACAAGATCAGTTTCAACACTGATGAAGTCTTTAATAAGGAGCCGCCCAGAACTGTTTTAGGACACCAACTCTCCATATCTTACTTTGCTGTGAGATCATGAAACCCAGGCAAGGGACAGCCATTGACAGAGAACACCTCTCCAACCGGACCTGTGTACAAAGAGCACTGGACCGCCAATAAAGAGAGTGTGTAATGACTAAGGAACTCTGCTTCCTCCTGAAAACCTAAAGTCCTCTTAGGAATGACCAGTAGTCCTTAGATTCACTGAATTATGTACGTAGATGATGATGGATATAAACATACCTGTATCTCCGAAGTATTATTAGTTTTTATATGCTTTAATATGTTGAGCTGTCATGTTTACCCAAATACATCCATATTTGTACATTATTTATGTGCTTTATATGTTATAAATATTAGCTTATCCCCATAAGAACTCTTTAGGTTAAATGCTAATGACTGACCTTTTAATTTTCTGTAGTTTAATTTTTATGTAGTGTATGTATATAAGTGCTTTGTCTATGTGCACACCAGAAGAGGGGCTCAGATCGCATTATAAATGGTTGTGAGCCACCATGTGGAAGTCAGGACCTCCAGAAGAGCAGCCAGTGTTCTTAACCACTGAGCCATATGATCGAGCTTTTATATGAGAAAATTCAGAGCATGCTGGGTGGAAGTTTCTGTTTGTGGCCACACCCATGATAGGCACAGGCTCTGTCTCTTAATTATATCCATCACCCAGAACATGTTAAAAGACAGTGTGTTACATGAAGTACTTAGCAAACATCTGCTGGTGCTGTGACCAAGGCATCAAGTGTTTTCATCACTATCAGGTCAACAACACAAGAGCCCAGCCGTGAAGCAGAAGAGGACTGGAGAAGTGGGTACTGTATTTAGAAAGCTACATTCACATGCTGTCCTAAGGTACAATGAGACAGAAAGCTGGGGCAAGGAAAAGTCCCTCAAGGAAAACTCGTATTTGGTTAGTTAGAAACAAAGAAATGCATTCTGAAAACTAACCCAGTAAGGGCACAAAAAACCAGAGGGTATTTCCAGGATATTCAAGAACAGATCAATTAATAAGTCTTCCTCTCAATCTCTCTCTGTCTCTAGCTCTCTGTCCTCTCTTTCTTCCCTTTCTCCTTCTCATATACACATATTTCCCCCCCTCTCTCTCTTCACACACACACCACACACAATTCAAGGGTTTGACTTGCTTGGGTTTCAAAAACACAGATCTAAACCCCAGGTCTCCCATTTTTTAGCTCTATGCCTTTAGCCAAACTACTCAACCTTTCCAAGCATCTATAAAAGTATAAGGACAACATGCACTTCCCACAGGTATCCTGTGAATTAAAAGTGGAAAGAGCCTAGCACAAGACAGCTGCTGCTCTACTTTCCAGCCGAGGAGAAGAGATGGGGCAAAACTCCATTAGCCAGTTAGAGAGGAGAGCATAACAAAAAAGGAACCATAAGTGTCATAATAATTAAATATGTTTGCCTCGATGGCTCACCAAAGTAACCGAATAACCCTATTCCAGTAAACTACTACAAATTCATTTGAGAGTTTAAAGGTTTTCTTCAGTTGCTTAGAGAAGTTTAAACATGTACAAATTTACAATTTCCTCCCAGATGAAAAGTGAGGCAGAATTTATTTAGAGACTGGGAATTTAGAACAGTTTGTAAACTACTTACCTTGTATGTCACACAATCCTCCAAAATTAATATGATTAATTAATACATTTTTTTAAAAAAACGTATTATTAAAAAAAAAAAAAAGCAAACAGACAAGTGTAGTTTGTGGGCTTTAAATGCAGAAGAGGTAGAAGTGGTGAGGTCATCAAATCACTTTTGTCTCTTGCCTGGGAGGGGACAGTCACAGCCCCAGATATAGACAGATGAAAGGACCAGGCCAACATACAAAGCTGGGGTACTGGGCTTCTTGAGAAGGCCAGGCTTTTCTGCAGAGTGCCCTTCCATACGTATGTTTTAGAAAGGAGATGATGAATTAAGGACTGAAGCAGGGGCATCACAAGTTCTAGGACACCCTGGACTACTGTCTCAAACTGAGAAAATGAGCACATATAGGTTAGACCAGTGATTTGCAGGTAAACAAATAAGACTAAGGCTGAGAATTCCAGAGGGGCCAAGAAAACCAGAGAGTGGAGAAGTTTTCTATCTCAGTGACATAGAACTGCTGTGAGAAGCCCAACAAGAGCAGGGAGATGGCAATCGTGGGGCCCTGACTGGAGTCTCCAGTCTCAGCTTTCATTGTGAAAAGCCATTCCCTCCAGGGCGGGGTATCTTGTAATGCATACCCTGTGATGCTATAATCACTGAGGTATCTTCTCAATGCGAACTCTAATCCAGAAGTCTTGCAAGTCAGAATCCACAGGCCTGCATGAGGTCCCAGGTGATGCCCGCGGTGGTACTCCAGGCACCATACTCTCTGAATTAGGATTTGGATTCCCACCTAAGACCTGAAAGCAAAGACCAAAGCTGCCTGTCCTTGTAGCACAATAGTGACATGCAAGATCTCATCTGGAAGGGTGGTTGCATGAAAAAACTTCTGCAAATATAATGAAACCAATATCAGACACAGAAATAGCAGGCAGCTCCCGAGGCCACTACATACACTGAACCCAGTGCAAGCTGCTGCTTCACACACACAATGGAAAAGAACTTGTTTGAAAACCAAGGGTTGAACCAGAGCTCAGAGATCCCACTGAAGACTCTTTTCTGTTTCTTTTTTTGTTTTTTGTTTTTTTGTTTTTGTTTTTTTTATTGTTTGCTTGATGGTGAGAATATATTTGGCATATTCCTACAGCAAGGTTTACCCCTTTGTTGTTCTAAGAGAACGGTTTTCAAAAAGCTGATTGAGGAAATGCAGACTCTGTTAGTCTCAGCAAATAACCATAGCAACTAATACCACCCAAATAAAGTGATGTCTTCCCAGTGATGCGCTGGCTCAATTAGATTAAGAGGGTGACGTGTACCATCTGAAAAAATTACAGTGATAAACTTCCAGCAAAATCCAGACCTTCTTGGAAAGGGTTATAAGTAAAAGAATAGCCTTGCCAATAAATTAAAGATAGGACAGAGAGCCAGAAAAAAATCCAGGAGGTGAAAAACTGGAACAGCACTGCTCTGTTTACCCCAGCTTACAGAGACAGAACCCATGGATGAACGAAAGCAAATGGCTTCCCATCTGAAGGCCACCACCTCTACCAGAGTCCTATCAAGGAAGTGGCATCTGGTCTCTTTCTGTGCCTTCCTTCGTGAACAGTGTAAAGGAAAGAAAAATACTGTTACCTCAGAGGAGTCTTCAGAGAGGTTTACCTAACTGTAAAGCTTTTAAATGTCAAAGAGGAAGACTGCAGAATAATAGGCTCTGGCTAGTAAAGGGTTTCCAGCACTTAAGACAGTCCTCTCAGACATTAACCGTTCTGTATCAAGGTCTTTATACTGGAGTTATGTTTGTGAATGAATACTTCAGCATCTAGTCTTTCCATGCCCCCATCCTAGACCAGACCTGTCTCCTCCAGTTCTCTGCAGACACATATTCTCTGAACAAATCCAGACAAGTAAGAACCTCACTTGGCTACGCCAAGGCCAATAACCTCCCTGTCACCTCTGAAGCCTTTCTAGCAAAGGATAAAGAGAAAAAAAAAATAACTCTGCCCATAGAATCAAAGTCTACCTGACACTCAGCAGTTAGTTGGGAACAGCAAAAAGTCATCCATATTCACATAGCAGACACCCTGCCTGCAGGTCTTATCAACAGTGGAAACAAACTTACAAGTAATCAAGGGGAAGCACAGGAAGAGAATGAAGGCCTTCAACCAGTGGTGCCTGCTTCATGTCTGTGCTGGGGCTTGGTAACAGGCTCCCAGGAGGCCAAGTCCCATCTCCACCTCTCACAACCCCACTGTACTGTTTCCACCTGTGTGAGACAGAGCTAAAAGGAGAGCTACACCTCAAAGTTCCTCTGAGAAGAGAAATGGCACATGGAAATACTTAGCATAGGGCCTGGCCTACAGTAAGTACTCAATAAAGCAGAGGTATTAGTATTAGACAGCTTTGTATAATGATGTCATAAATAAAGCATCAGGCAGATTTATGTCCATAACGAGGTCCGGCCAGCCACCCAGCTGCCTCCTTGACATGTGAATGATCCCACCACACTGACTCCTGGCCTTCCTCCACTCAGCTCCCTGCAGCAGGATTAGGATCTAGACTTCATCTAATTCCAGACACAGTTAAGTGCTTCTCAACACATAACACAGGAGACCAGGCAACAGCTGCCCAGCACCAGAAAGGAGTTCAATTAAAAAGAAAAACCCATTGTCTCCCCCCACTGGATTCAATAAACATTTCCTGAAATTAAAAAAAAAAAAAAAAAGCATTCAGCAATTCTGAACAGAGCCACACCTAATAACATTCTCAGAAATCAGTTTCACTTCCTTCTATCCCTGTTTAATCCCTGCTGCTGCATCTCAAGGGGAGCTTGTGCTCTGGTGACAAACCAGGGAGGCCCAGTTGCGCAAACACCCACTTTGCTCAGAGGTTCCCAAGAAGGGAACCTCTGCTTACACCTAGTAACTACTCATGCCCCAGTGCTTCTCAGAGCATCCCTTACTCCTGCTCACCACACAGTGGGAGAAGACAAAGATTAGTACTTCTCAAACTACAGTGCCACTTGTATTCGGCTTTCCTCGGAAGTCCACTCAGCCACCTCAACCATGAGGTCCAGGGGCTGTGATATCTAGATTATAGCCTGGACTTTCCAGGTAGTTTTGTTTATTTTTTTAGATTATAATACTATTACATCATTTCCCCTTCCCTTTTTTCCCCTCCAAGTCCCAGGAGGAACCCACACAAATATGATCTATTTAAAATTCATAGCCTTTTTTTCTTTAACTGTTACTGTTTGTGTTTATGTGTGTTTGTGTGTTTTCCTAAATACACAAATATAACTGTCGAGCCTCTGCAATGCTACTTGCATGTGTGTATGTATGTACATAGTTTTCAGGGCTAACCATTTGGTATCAGCTAACTGGCTGATGAGTCTTTCTGTGGAGAAGAGTATTTGTCCCACTCTCCACATTCCTTGGTTGCCTGTAGTTCTGTGTAGGGCTGAGGACACTTGGGGTTTCCCCTATGCACATTAGCATGTCCACTGATGTCATTCTTGTTCAGGTCATGCTGATGAGACCTCATAATTCTAACTTCTGACATTTCTGTATTACAAACGTCTCACAGCAAATCTCCTATGATCCCTGAACCTTAGGTAAAGGAGTTGTGTTAAAGATCTATCAATTGGGCCTGGGCTCCATAATCTGCATTTGATCGGTTATGGTTTTCCGTTATAATCTCTATCTATTACAAAGAGAAATTTCCTGATGAAGTATGAGAGCACACTTATCTGTGAGTATAAGGACAAATATTCAGAATGTAGTTAGGGATTATATTATACTGGTTTATTAAAGTGGTGGTTTACTTCACTATCCCAGGGTATTTGGCTAGGTTTCTAGGACCATGCATGATCTCCTTCTTGCTGAACAGGTCCGGTTAGAAAGCTGTTGGCTCCTGCCAATGTCTGTGTACTACTACTATAACCTTGGGATTATCAAGCCATAATGGTGCCAATCAGTCTTATACCTGCTAAAGTTCAAGAAGTGCCACAAACTAAAACTTCAGAACATCTAGTACCAGGCACCCACAATGGAATAGCTGCTGATTACAAAGGTGGATATCCTGAGGCCAAGTTCATCTTTGACCATCTGAGTAGGTCTGTAAGTGTTCCAAGAGTAGGCAACTCATGCACAGGACAAAAGAAACCATAGTAACAGCTAGGGGTAGGAGGAGGGAATGTAATTCAAGTGACAACTCCAAAGATTCCAAAGCTATAATCTAAAACAAACAAATAAAAAAACCTTCCCAAGAGCTGGCCAGATCACTCAGCACTACCTGAATGTCATCACAGGAATACATGATGGGACAAGGAACTGACTGCCATAAATTGTCCTCTGACCACCATATATGTACTATGGCACATGTGAGAACATGCAAACATGCCAAACAAACACAATCAATCAACCAACCAACCAACCAACCAACCAACCAACCAACCAATCAGCAATGTTCTTCACTGTTACACTCAGAACACCACCAGTACCATGGCCCTATTTAGTTCCCAATTTCTAAAGCTTAGCTCTTGGCACCTGAAGCTGATGAATGGCTCAGTGCTGGCTGCACAGAAACCCACCAGGAAACCAAGCTTCCTACAGAGGTACAGCTGTCTTCAGCTTCTGGAAAGCTTGAACCATAGGCCTGGCCAGGGCTGTCAGTACAGACTCTGCCCCATGCACTTTTTTCTGACACACAGACCCAAGAGAATCTTAAGAGGAGAGCCTGAGGCACTGGCATGTAGTGTTCACAGCTGTGCAGGACCCTATGCACAGAAATGGCCGCTTAGTCCACTGCTCTGTGGTAGCTGTCTTAAAACTTGAAATGTTTTACTTCTGAACTTATATTTGAGTAAATGAAGTCCCACAGGGTGTGGAGCACATGTGTGCGCATAGACGATGGTATTCCTGGGTACCTGGTGCTTTGATGCCCTCAATTCTAGGGAACCTGTGGTCTGTGGAAACTTAGGGAGAATCAAAATGAGTCCTAAAGGGTTTGCTAGGTCTATAGCTGCAGAGGTGGGACAATGACAGTCATGAAAGGCCACACTTTCTGCTCCAAGAAGGCAAGAGCATTTGAAGGGCCTCAGATAACATTATCATATTAGTGGAGCCTTTCTTCCTCCTGCTTTTTCTCCAGATAAGCCAGGTACTGCTGCAGACCACAACAATAGGGAACTGAAAAGCCCAGGTATGCGGCCTTTCTTTCAGTCCCTCCTTACTCATCAGCAAGCCAGGAGCAAGCACACTGGGGATGTGCAGGCATCAAGATATGCAGTGCTTCCACTGTTATTGGTACTAAGCACATGTGAGGCAAAAAGCATGGGCTGTATAAATTTGGATGATGCTGCATATGAGTCATTTAAACTTACATTTGAGATGGGCACTGTAGATATAAAGATGAACAGGAAATGCATACTGATAAGTATTTCTTTTTAGAACATTCAATTACAAATTAAAATACCACAAGTCAACAGGAAAGAAGCTTTCTATTTTAATATCTTTTAGAGCTTTGATGTCTGCATTTTTTTTTAACAAGGAGCCATGAAGATTATGCAGCACAGCCCTGGGATTGTTTTGATACCTCAAATAAAACTCCCCTTCTCTCCAGTCGGTACCTGAAGGTATACAACCTCTGTAACATCACCATCTTGGGCTAAGTCATATCTGTCCATCTATCTTCTTCCCCTCCAGACAACTTCCCCTCCGGTACACAGAATGGGCTTTCAGAGGCAGATCTGATTTCGTTGCTGCTCACTGTCACCACCACCCTTCCCAACTATAACTGTCCCCACTCCCTTCAAGACAAATCTAAACAAAGCTTTATCTCTGCCTACAAAATCTGTCTCTACAGTCCACTAACCATGCCCTCTGCCTATGGCATAGTCCCAGGTCAACATTCATAGTGCTCCTTAAGTATGGCAGGAAGCCTCCAGCTACATGCCTGGGTGTTCCCTCTTACTTGGATTTCTCCTCACCTCCATCCAGGTCCTACATCTTGGCCCACAGACATCACTTGTTTAGAAAACCCTGTCCCACCCATGGCATCCTCAATCCTTACACCCCGCCCCACTCTTGTCTGTAAATAGAAGCGTCCTTGAATTGGGTGGCCATTTAATGTGTATATTCCTGATGCTATCACACAGTCCAAGACACCAGTAGCCATGCTGACCTGCTCATTAAAAGGGAAACTACCATGATCCTAGCATGCCATAAGCTCCCAATGATGACTTTAAACTGTTTAAAATTACATTTATTATTTATTTGTATGTGTGTACATGTGCATATGTGGTTGCATGTGTACATGTGTGTGAACTGGAGGACAAATTTCAGTAATCAGTTCTCTCTTCCTAACATATGCATCTTGGGAACATATAACATACAACTCAGGTCATCAGGCTTAGCAGCAAGTGCTTGGCCTACTGGGCTACCCAACTATATCTTTAAATGTCTAAACAGATACACAGTAAGAATGTTGACTTTTATAAGGTTCATTCCAAAAATAATAAGCCCTGTATTTCTCATTTTACAGAAAGAGAAAGTTGAGTTACAGAAATAGAGGCAAAATCATCATGACATTATCAATTCCTTCATGATGCATAAAACAATCTGAACCCATTTCCTGGGTCTGAAAAATCACAAAACATGCACTTTCCTCTTGTTCTGCAGCAAGATGCTTCTGATGTTTTCAGGAGACCACTAGTGCTACTTCCAAACCACTCCGGCTACAGCAAATGCTAGGAGCAAATTTGCACTTGAGTAAATGGAGTAGATGAGGCTAGAATTTTAATTCCCTATTATAGTGGGAAACTGTGCCCATTAACCTCATGTAAATGCAGAAGCCATCATTCATATGCATCATGTATCGCTTGAAGGAACACATTCGAAAGTGGGCCCTCTGGGTAAGCATTTCCTGATCTGTCTTTTGCAGTTCACCTGAATCAGGTCATCCCAACTTAATGAATAAGAAAGTCTGAGAATCAAATCTACACTCTGCCTTTTTAATAAGTTCTCCAGATGACTCTTCAGCAGACTGAACTGAAGGACTTTTGTTACAGGAAGACACTGCACGCAAGGTCTGAATCCCAGACAACTAGAAGACACTAACAATGGTGAACCTGGGAAAGGAGAGAAATCAGAAAAGGAAAGCAATGGCCTCCTGTGGACCTGGAAAGTCCCTGGCAGTACTCCGCCAAGACAGCAGCAGGAAGCAGTTCTCACAAAAGAGGAGGACCATGGAAAAACCCTGGGCCATTGTTTGCTGGGTCATTAATTATTTTGGCCATGTTACTCTCATGGGCATTTCCTCCTATCTCAAGGTGTACTTGAACAGTTAAAAAATCCTGACATGGTCCCCTTGCTACAGGAAGGCCAAGGTGAATATGACAGAGCCACTTCTCTCATTCTCATGGCTGCTTTGGGGTATGAAAGAAGCAGTCTGTGCACATGCCCTGGTCACAGTCAGGAATTTCTGCTGCTGTTGCATCTACCCTCTGCCCTCCAAGCCCTTGGCCAGCCTCCTTATGCCCACCCATCAGAAACTGAATAATGAAAAGACCACATCCTACCCTGAGGTGACAGGGCCATCCTATGCAGAGCCAAGTTGTTGCCATCTTGAGTCAGGCTGGGCATGTTTGCCAAACATCATCATGACTGGGCCTATTGGTTATTGATGGCCCATCTTGAAATGAGGGGATAGGAGGGTCATGAGATCTTCACTGAGTATTCATGCATCCATCCCAATAAGTTGTATGCAATTCTGCACTAATTGCACATGGTCTCTGAGCCTCTGGGAGGGGCAGAATATGTAGATAGAGAAGGATGAGAGAAGGAGCTCTGTCATCCTGCCATGGGGAAGCCATCATCCCTGCTGGAGGCAAACCTTCCAGTGTGGCTGCTTTTAAAGTCACCTGTGCTCCATAACCCCTCACCCAGTGCTCTGAACGTGAGCCTAGTAAACTGATTGTTTCCCCAGGTGACTTTGGTGGATTCATACCTTTGGTTTGTTATGGGGACCATAGAAGGAAAAGTATATGCTATTGATGTCTCTCCTGGGGAAGGAGTTCTAGCAATAGTTCCTCAAATCTGTGTTTACCCAAAACCTGCCAGGTGATCTTATGTGCAAGAGTCTTTGATGATGTCATCAATTAAAATTCAGCCATACTGGGTGGAGATGGGCCCTAAATCTGATGACTAGTGTCCCTGTATAAGAAGGAAAAAAATACAAGGAGAATGCCCTGTGAGAACAGGGGCAGAAACTAGGGTGATACAGCTAGAAGCCAAGGGACACTGGGCCTGTCAAAGCCACTGCTATCTAGGACAGTGAAGGAAACAATCTTCTCTGGAGTCTCCAGGGTGCAGGTGTCTGAGCTGACACTCTGATTTCAGATTTCTGTCCCTACAATGGTGAGGAAATGAATTTGTGATAATTTTTTCTTGCAGCCCTAAGATACTAATAGACCTTCCTTTCTTATAAACTTGGGCTTAGAATCCAACAGCTTGCAAAAAACATGGAAGGAATTGCTCTTCACACAGAAGGTGTGCCCACTTGTTCGCCTAACTTCTTCTTCATACCAGTACCTTCACAAGCTATTCCTGGATATGAAAGTCCTCTCTCCTGCCCTGATACTACTGAAACCTGGCTTCCTCCAGAAAACCCGATAAGGTGTAGTTTCACAAACATGGCCCCCACACCCTTCTACTGGCCCATGCTAGACTGAGGTAGCTGCACATCTCCCTAAACTTCCCTACTTCCTCAGTGTGGGCAGCTAGCTCCAAGAGAGTTCAGACACGGAAGTTCCACACAGTGTCACAGCTGGCTGTCCCCAGGGCTCAGCCCACGGGAGTAAATGTATATTTAACTGAACAGAACAGTGCAAATGTCCTCCATTCTTCATGACTAGGCCAGAAATACAGCCTGTCTTCTGTACATCTTCTCACAGCTGTGAAAATACTACTATAAAAGAAGTGGACTACCACAGAGATGACTCATTTATTCAGGGACTCATTCACAAAAAAATGTATTAGTTATCTATGTATGCACCATCTCTATTTTTATGGAGAGACAAAGCTAGATAAGAAATAAGACACTGCCTGTGACTTTGTAGCACTACAAGTTGGAGTACAGGATATAAACGACTCAGTAACCTCACATCAGAGCAAAAAAGTAACCCATGTTTTTGTTCAAAAACCTATTACCTGTTAAATTCTGCAGAGTGCACAGCTCCAAGATCTAGACAATGCATAGCATGTAGATAGGCTCTTGATAATGGAGATAGAGAAAGAAGTACAGACTAGATGGATAGATGCATGGATGGGCAGGTGGGGGTAGGGAGCAGATGGACTAGTGCCTCAGAGGTAACAGGCAATTGCTAGTGATGCACAGATGGACAGATGGAAAGATGGATGAGTATCTAGACATCAAAGCACCAGGAATGAAATGTATATAAAATACAGCTTGGAAGTGTAAAGATACCACAGTGCACAATCCGCCTCGTCTCTCAGAAGAACCAGCTGCCGCCAGCATCTGAAAGAAGCAGTAACTCTAAATGGGCTGGGTATTCTACCTCACCTGTAAACACTGGGCAAAAAAAGACTCAGCAAAACACACACCACACCACACCACACCACACCACACCTACGAGAGAAGAGAGAGAGAGAGAGAGAGAGAGAGAGAGAGAGAAGAGAGAGAGAAAGAGAGAGACAGAGAGAGAGACAGAGAGAGAGAGACAGAGAAAGAGACAGAGAGAGAGAAAGGAGAGAGGGGGCTCTATAGTGTTTCCTACCCCTCCCTGTTCTCTCTCTATAGTGCTTTGGAAAGCCTGTTTTGCCAGTCCTCTACCACAGAGAGTTTTTACTATTCTAAAATGTTGACTTTATTCTTGCCCAAAAGGCACAGCATACAGCCCTACAGGGTTGTGTTGTTTTTAATTATTTTTATGATTCTTCCTTTATCTACTGCCTTCAGGAAGACTTCTTGTGGGGATCTAAAGCTAACTCTGCTATTCCACTGTCATATGTTTGGACGAGGATAGAGAAAACCACAAGCTGGAGGAAAGAGGGTCTGGGTACTTTCTAACAACATACCCAATTAAAGTCCCCTGCCATGGCAGCTGAATAGAGAAATAGTTTGCAATTTAAAAAAAAGCCCAAACATAAACACTTAACCCTGTACAGAACAGCTGCATCCCAGAACGACAGAAAAGGTTTCCATATGCCTCTCCTTGACTTTGGCTTGCATCCTATTAGAATCCTCCTATTTCCTGGATCCACTTCATCTAACACTTCAGTAAAGAAGTTTAAATAATTCAGATCCATGGGGCCTTTTGTGTTAGCCTCTTTGGGTCATTATAACTGAGTAACACATACTGGAATAATTTATCAAGAATAAAAGTTTGCTGGGCACGGTGGTGCACACCTTTAATTGGGACACAGGCAGGCAGATCGCTGTGAATCCTTGGCCAGACAGGGCTATGTAGTAAGACCCCATCTCCACAACATCTATGTTTATTCAAAGTTCTGGAGGCTGGGAAGCTCAAGGGCATTGCATCAACATCCGAGTCTCAATGTAACAACATGGTAGAGCACATGTTGTCATGCAAAATTCAGGTGTGCTCTCAAGTCTCTTTTCCTCCTCTAACAAAGCCAACAACAGATTTGGAGAAACAGGGCCAAAGCTTCATGTCCCTGTCAAACCCTAATTGTCCTCTAAAAGCCCACCTTTGAATAGCAGAAATCTGAAGACTGACACTTGAACTCTGGAGGGCGGGGCACATTCAAACCACAGCACTCTTTCCCCCTTTGAGTTCCTCTGCTGAAGGCAAGAATAATTTATACTAAGAGTAAATAGTGTACAATCTATTTATTCTGTAAATAGATTCATTCATTCATTCATCCCATACCTCTTTATTAATCTCCTCCTACATGTCAGAAACTGTGGGAGGCAACAAGAATATAACAATGAATAAAACTGCCTCACCCAAGTTCCCCAAACCTGCAACCTGATACAGAAGCCAAGTACAGTGTCATGTGCCTATAAATCTCAGCATTCCCTTGTGGGGCAGTGGACCATGTCACCAGACAGAAAAACTAGTAAGGTTGTAGCAAGTTCAGAACCCCAATAAATCTCATAATTGAGAACAGCAGGAGTTTGAACTAGCTTCCAACCAGGTTCCTGTCCTAGAGCACATGACCACAGGACCCCACTAAAAGGACCATGACAACGGGTCACATAGCATAAAAACCTAGAGTTTCCCATGCTAATGACGGGCCCCAAGTGTTTAGTCAATGGGCTTCCTTTCTTGGGCATCCCTTCCTGCAAAAAGTATTTAATCCCTGATCCACTCTGAGTAAGATGTATGCATCCTCATGTCTCCTTCATCAAGGGGTGGGGCTGGGGTTGTCATAAAGAGCCACGCCTAATTTCCTGTAGAGGCCCCTCTGTACTTCACAGACTCCCATTCCCAACTCCTTGCAGTTTCCAGCGGTGTATGGCTGCACAGGAGTTTGAGAACCATATCACCCGTCCTAGTTCCCGCTGTTTCTCACCCCAAAAAAAAAGGACTGAGACCCCTCTCCTAGACTGCGTTCTACCTTCCCTGAGCAACATTTCAGCAGCGCTCTGGCTCCCAGCAGCAAGGCAGACTTGCAGCCTGTTGTCCCTGCGTTTTGCCTCCCAGAGCATCGTGTCAGTAGTCCAGCGTCCCAGGAGCCTGACACCCCAGTGGTGAGGCAGAAACACAGAACGACAAGAGGAGGAGTGGGAGGACAGAAGTCGAAGCCATCCTGGAAAACATGGTAAGATCCTGTCTCAAAAGGAAAAAATATCAAACAAACAAAAAAATAATGAAGGCTATGAGTGAGTGACATGAAAAACCACATCCAAGGCCAAATTAGAAGTGGCGTGTCAGCTCCAGAGAAATTGAATACATTAAAGACAGGCATTGAGTCTCCCCTCATTGCAGGACCAGCTTCAGAATTACAGGTAGAGGTGGAAATTGATCAGATTATGCCCTTGTGTGAAAGGTTTGTGGTAGACAATTAAGCTTTTAAAAAAATAATTCACCTATTATCTTGCTACCTACACGGATGACCTCCTGAGTAATAATGGTTCCTGAGGTCACAGAGAAACAAAGTTCACCAAACACAGCACCCTACAATTCTATTACTACTCCACATAGTCAGGAGGGATGCACTACCTACAATGGGCCATCCGTGTTCCTCTGTTCCATTATACCACATACATGTGTACTCCCAATCCAGTTCTCCTGGAGCTTGGAGCCTCCTACAAAGGTCAACCCGGATAAAAGAAAAAAAAAGAGCTGTCTACATCCCAAGAAAGACTACAGCATGTCAGAATTTGTAGTTAGGATATTTCAACACTGTGATGAACAAGCTTTATTGGAAGTCTGGTATGTGCCCAGACGCTGAGGATTTTAAATATATTAATCACTTAATCCCTCAGAGGTAGGCACTATTGTTTAAATGCACTCTACAGATGGGAAAAGTGCCAGTGACAACATCCAAAAGCCTGACTATGTTAAGCTACAATTTTTAAATTCCAGCAACAATACCATCAGGGCAAGCTAGGCATCAGTTGCTCCAGAAGCTACTTTATAGTCTAAGTGATTCTTCTCAAAAACACTGTTCTTGACTGGCCAGACTCCCTCAGTATCCCTCCTCAGGGTACTTTTTGCAGCTCTGAGGTTTGGCAATGTGATAAAAGCTGCAGTACACTGTTAAGTCACTGACACCTACTTGTGAGGAAGAAAGGCTTCAGAGGTACCCAATGGAAATGGAGAGACAACAGCTCAAATCTCCAAATCCCTACTTCCAGACTAAACAGTACACAACACTCTGATGGGGACATTTTTCTCTGCTGTTGGTCTTTTAAAACCAACTGAGATGCAAACAGCCTGAGTATGATCATAGCTGTAAAGAAGACAGGACCAGAGGAATGCACACCTCCTCTGGGTAGAGGAAACCTCCCACTGCCCTGTCCAGGACACTCAGCCAAGTCATGTAAGAGCAATCCTCTGCTGGCAATCCACAGGCAGCAAGCAGTCTAAATGCAGATCTGTGAAAACACGTGTGAGGTGGGTAAAAAAATCCCTGTTGTTACAAGACATGGGCTCTACGATTAACAGTGGTGCCGCTCTAATTAGTCATTTAAGGAAAAATAAACAAAGTACACATGCTCCAAGAAAGCCTCCTTGAAGAACTCAAGCTCTGAGTATCCACAAAGCTACAAAAGACTTATTTAAATAAACCCATGTCCTGCCATGTTGACTCCCTTTCCCGAGAATGCCTTTGGATAAAGGCAGTGACCAGCAGTTGCACTTGGCAATGGGTGGGACAAAAGCCAGTTCTTGTCCCAGGAGGACAAGCATCCTCAGCAACAACACTGACTTGTGTGACCACATCAGAAGGCTCAAAAGCTAAAAGTCTCCCACCTGAGACTTATTGTTTATAAGCTGTGTCTGGTTGCTCCAAACCCATCGCCCCCCACCCAGGCGGTGCCCCGACTGCCTCCTTATCAGACCTTTCCTGGCTAAATGTTTCCCTACACAGCATTACCTGCCTCTTCACAGAAAACACCGAGCCCTCCCGCATCAATCTAGCATCTGTCTACCTATCTAGTATCTATAGATAGCAAACATCTATCACTGTTTTACCAAAAGAGCAAGAAGGCAGACAAACCCAAACAAACTATTGGTAGAAAACATTTTCATGTCTATTCTGGCCAAAGTGAATCCCAAGGTGAGGTGTGTATGTGGAACAGACTCTGGAATTAGAGATGATCTGAACAATCAGGCAAGTCTCTAATCTCTCTGGACCTCTCAGGAAGTACGGGGAGATGGGAGAGCTCCCCATGCACAAGGGTATCTAGAGGGAAACTGGATCAAAGGTTGGAAACATATCAACTACAGCCAGCACACTAAAGACATCACAGGGGAGAGGCTAGCATAAGATAAGGAGAAGGGGCCCCACACAGGGCCTTCAGAGCTATAACCAATTCTCCACAGCTACCAGGAAGCACAGTGCCATCAGCAATCCACTGACAGCTATAGTCACCTTTTGGTTATTGGAGGAAAACCTCAGGGTTTTTTCTATGTGCTCATGAAAGGCGAGATGCCAAATCACTGACCATAAAACAACTAAACTAAGCTACTTGAACTGTAATCTCAAATCTGTATATAGTTGAATAATTTCTAATTACAGCTAATAGCTGATGTTATCTTAGCTAACATCAAAATGTATTTTCTATGTTAAAAAAAATACAAAAACTGCCCATGTGTAAAACAGTTAAATTATCTCATCATCAAATGTGCCTTGACTAATCTCTACATTAATTTGCTCAGATCTCTGAGGTGATGCAGAAATCTGGGTGTGGCTTATGCTGTGCACTAAGCTTAGCCTCTTTTCTAATGCTGGGCATTTGCATTAAAGGGACCGTTATAATAAACACTCTTGAAGGGTCCTTCAAATCCATTGCATATCCATCTAATAGCTACTCTTTATGTGAGGTGCCTGCACGACACAAAAACAAGAGGATTCAAGCAGTCCTAAACAGAGTAGGTAAGAAAGAACCCAATAAAACAGTCTCTCACCTGTCTGACATAGGCTTGTACTGTCTCCTTTAACCCCTGCCAACAGCTAGATCACATAGATACCATTTTCTCAATTTTGTGGAGAAGCAAATGTTCAAGATACCAAGATCGATCCCCAGCACCTAATAACTTCAAAGTGTGTATTCAAGGACAGGTCTGACTAAGGTTTTAGCCTTAAATACTATGATCAAGCTAGAAGAATGAAGGTAGTAATCTGTCAAGATAGAGACACCAGACATACAGACGAGATTCCTATGGATGGCAAGAAAAGAAAGAACTGAAGGACAGTCTGGGTGTCATGCCTACATGCTTGCAGAAGCCAGGGACCAGGGAGATGAGTAACCAAAAGAGACAAACCTGGTGTGGCAAAGAGAGACAAAAGGAAAAGCCTTGGAAGACCCACAGAACCAAGATGTAATGAAATGGCTTAGTTGGGCTTCTATTGCTGTGGAAAGAAAAAACCCATCATAACCAATTGCAATTTGGGAAGGAATGGGTTTATTTGACTTACAGGTTCAGTCCATCATCAGGGGAAGCTGAGACCACACAAGAGAACTCCTTACTGGCTTGCTTCTGATGGCTTGTTCAACCCTTCTTTTTCAGACCATCTAGGACCAATTGCCCAGGGATGTGCACTGCCCACAGTGGTCTGGGCCCTCCTCTACCTCAAGTAGCAATCAAGAAAATGCCCCCATAGACTTGTCTACAAGTAGAAGCATGTTCTTAATCATGGTTCCTCTTCCCAGACAATTCTTGTTTGGGCCAAGTTCATAAAGAACCCCACCAGGACAGCAAGTATGGGTGTTCCGAGTGTTCCGAGGAGATGAAGGAAGCCTGGAACCAGCCTTCATCAATGAGAAAGCAAGCTTCAAGAGCGACAAGTGTGTTGGTGTCATTAGCATGGTGGTTCCTTGAGCCTTTGAGATAGCAACTGTGGAAGAGAACCTGAGACTGGAAGCACAACAAATGACAAAAAAAAAAATGATGGTACAACAGAAGAGGCAGTTAGGCTGAGACACTCTGCAAAGCAGTCTATTGTTAAGAAAGCCGTGGCACAGATGGTACCTCAGCGGGAGAGGTACAAAGGGAACTTATGTTGGATGTGGCTTACTTTTTCTGTTTTAAAGATTACTTATATTTTAGCATATTTACAAGCAGAAAAAGGCTTGCCACAGAGAGGAGGGGCTGCTGCTCAGAGACACTAAGTTAGGGCAAGTGTCCAGAGCGGCAGAAAGAATTCAAGTCAGAGGACTGTCACTGAAGTGGGCAAGAGGTCAGCTCTGGAGCTGATCTAGCTTCTTACTAGCCACAGCGAGGAAACAGCCCCCTCTCCTCCTGACCATATGGACGGCACATAATGTTTAAAAGCCACCTGACAGGCAACTGTTTGCAAAGCACAGACCTTCTCAAGCACCATTCACCTTTCTGGAAGACAAGAAGGACAAAATGGGGCAACGATCTGAAGGAGAGAGGCACAAGGCACAGCTGCCTCACCTGCTCTGAGATCCAGTGTTTCCTTTTTATTTATGTTTCTGGAGTTTTGCTTTCTCAAATGAGAACCTGTCTCATCCAAGGGTAAGAAAGTCCAGGCCCACCTCACAATGACAACCAAAGTTAACTGCTTTGGTTAGTAAGAAAATTCTCCTGACTTCTTAACAGTTTCGATACTGAAATCATTTTTCAAAACCACAACCCATGGATGCTAGGGAGTGGACTCGGAGTCTCACGCCTCTGTGGCAAGTATTTTACCGACTGAGTCATCTCTCTGCGCCTTTTTAAAGCACTGTTAGAGACTCAGGGAAGACTGATGCAACCATTTTTTATGCATTTGGAGTTAGGAATGGATTTACCATGAAACCAATGAAAAGCATGGAGACATCACAGCCCATGTCTTGGATCATCATCACCTCCAAGACAAAAGCAACACAGTGAAAAAATAACAGACTGCTCCCAGGATCGCAAACATAGCCACAGCCGAAAAGAGGAAGGAAGGAGTTGTTGTCTGCCCCATAGATCGATTGATTCCATTGGCTGATTCCCACAAACCAGAGCTGAGCAACACACATCTAGGGAGCAGGTCCCTGCTGTAAGGCGCTTCCAGTCCTGAGACCTGGTTTTGGTTTGCATTTGTTTTTGTCTCTTTTCAAGTGTCGAGTATCTGTGGCTGTGAGAACTCACGTTTGGGTGTCCTACTTTATTACATCAGTCTACATGTCTGCTTTTGTGCCAGCACCAAATTGTTTTTATTGCTATAGCTCTGCTACATCCTAAAATCTGAAACAGCAATCCCTCCAGTATTCTTCTTTGCTCGGGTTTGCTTTTGCTACCCAGAGTCTTCTAGCTCCATATGAATCTTGGGATTGGGTTTAGAATACTGTGGGGATTTTAATTAGGATTACACTGGATCTGTACATTGCTTATAACAGAGTGGTCATTTTAACAGTATTAATTCTACCAACTCATGAATGTGAGATATCTTTCCATTTCTAGTCTTCCCAATTTCTTTCCTCAGAAATTTGAAGTTTTGATTGTAGAAGTCTTTCACATCCTTGGTTCTTCCTTGGATAGTTTATTGTCTTTGATTCTATTATAAATGGAGTGTGTCCATGGTCTCTTTACTGGTATGTTTGTTGTTGATGTGTAGAAAAGTTACTGAATTTTCTAAGTGGATTTTGCACTGTACCACTTTTCTGAATTTTGTTTGTTTGTTTCTGGAAGTTTTCTGGTGGCTGTTCGGGATTTCTTATGACTTATATCATATCATCTGTAAATATTCTCTTCCCATTTATATCTCTTTAATGTCCTTCTCTGGCTTTACTGCTCCAGCTAGTGCCTCTGGTGCTATAAGGAAAGGGCATGAGATAGTGGGCAGCCCTGTCTCCCTTGCAATTTAATGGATTGATTCAAGCTTTTCTCCAATTAGGGTAACACTGGCTGTGGGTCTGTCACATATATCCTTTATTTTGATGAGATATTTACCATGAAAGCATGTTTGATTTGTGGAAGGCTTTATCTACATCTACTGAGATAATAGTGAGATTTTTGTTTTTAAGTCCTTTTATATGATTTATTGTATTTATTGATTTATGTATGAAGAACCAACCCTGCATTTCTGAGATGAAGCCAACTTGATTGTGGTGGATGATCTTCTTGATATGTGCTCGTATTCAGATTGTTAGTATTTTATTAAGGATTAATATTCAGAATATACAAAGAACTCTAAAAACAAGTTGTCAAGGAAGCAAATGACCTATTTTTTTTTCTTTTAAAAAAAAAAGTACTAGGAATCAAAACAGGGAGTTCTCAATTGAAAAAATAAATATGACTAAGAAATATGTCAAAAAGTATTCAGCATACTTAGCAATTAGGGAGATTAAAATTAAAAGAACTTTGAGATTTCATCTCATCCCAGTCAGTATATAAGACCAACAAAACAACTAAGAACTATGCTGAAGTTATGGGCAAAAAGGAACCCTCATTCACCACTGGTGGGATTGCAAATTGGTATAGCTGCTCTGTAAACCAACATGTAGAGTCATCAAAAAACCTAAAATAAATCTACCATAGGAGCCAGCTGATAGCACTCCTTGGCATATCCCAAAGTACTGGCCGTCCTACTCTACAAATACTTTCTCAACAGTGTTCACTGCTGCCTTTGTCACAATAGCCAGGAAATGGAAAGAACCTTCATGTTCTTCAACAGATGAATGGCTAATGGAAATACAGAGCATATACACATGGACTAGTGCTCAGCTGTAAAGAAATACAATCATGAAAACTGCAGGGAAATGGATGGACCTAGAAAAGATTATATTGAGTGAAGAAACCCAGACTCAACAAACAAACATGTCTTTTCTCTCGAATCTATAGCTCCTAGTTTCAAATCTTCAGATACAAGTGTAGCAACCACCCCTCATCAAAGAAGCATCTCTCTATAGCAGATGTCAACCATCACAGAAAATCACACTGGACACAATGCAGAGATCAACAGATTGGGTTTTGGGAACCCAGCCCCAAATGGATACATCTACATCATAGTTCCTACATCTATGGCTCAGGGAACACAGCAGAAGAGAAAGTAGCTTGTAAGAGCTAAAACACCAGGATGTCTATTGTGACATTTCTCTCCAAGAAACTGTTACATAAATAAGACCAGAACAATGGTCATATCAGTGGACATACTAATACAGAAAGGGGTTAATTTCCTGGGGTCGCACCTGTATAAAAAGAACTCTAGTCAACTAATAGTTGCTGGGAGAGGGAGAGTTAGCCTCTCCTGAGGATGAACCCCATTACTGGTTATCTAATACAAAGTGAGCAGCCCTGAAATCATATATGTGCAACAAAAAATAGACTCAGCAGGTTGAATTTATATATTTCTCCATATATGTAACAATAATAATTAAAGGAAAAGATGTGAGGGTAGTACATGGGAGGGATTTAGGAAACATATGAGGGGTTACAGGTACCTAGAAGGGTTGGAGAAAGGGAAGAAGGAAGGTAGTGTGATTCTATTTTAATTTTAAAAAATAATTTTAAGAATAGAAATGGGATGGAGAAAGCATGTTCACATTTACTCTAAACAAGCACTTGTTTGTGTGGTCTCAAGTTTAAGTGGTCCTAGGAGGAGAGATGGCCATCCAGCCCAATAATCTAAAACTGCTAGCAGTGAGGCTCAAACAGTCCAGAAAAAAAACTGGAGCTACTTAATTCAGTACCAGATAGGTACTGCCACTTTGGCATGAGGCACAAGGTCAGTCCCAGGTCCTGTTCTGAACCTTTTTCCAACTGCAGTTCAAAATTCCTTTCTCCCCCGTGACTCTCCCCCAACCCACAGTGACAGAGTCAAGGAATCTTAGTGGAGCCCCTCCCAGTTGGGGAACATGGCAAAGTCAGAAGCTACCCAGCAGTGCCCACTCTTGACTGCTGCCTATGCTGCCCTTGCTGCTCACTGCTCCGGCAATGCTGAGCTTCAGGACCTGCAGTTCTCCCAGCAGGACAGGTCTCAGGGACCATCTCCTCCTCCTGGAGGAGTTGTCCCAGTGCCACCCTGAAGCACCTGGTTCCACTCACACAGAGCAGATACTGTCTTCATTAACCTCTCCAGAATCCCTGCTTCTTCCACCTAATGACAGTTAATACACCATCATTCTCTGTAGTGGGTTACCACTTCATTCTCATTTGCTGGGTGACCCAGGCTTGGTTTCTATATTATTAAAGGATGGAGACAACACTAATAAGAAAAGAAAAATAAGCCACCTTGCATTGAGACCTTACTACATACCAGAAGTGCTGCAAACTTCATGAATAGTATTTCATTGGCCTTCAGAATCCTATGGGGCAGGCACTGTTTCAGAGAGGAACAAACAGGATCAGACAATCTGTAATTTTCCCAAGATTCAGACAACAAGCATCAAAGCTGAGGTTCTAGATCTAGTGGCAAACACCACTTCCTCCTTTTATCTCCATTTACTACAGCCCCATCCCTCCCTTCGACTCTCTACGGGCCCTGGGTTATGCTGAGATGGCACTGGAGGGGCCAGCACACTGGCTCCTCTGGCCTTATTGTTCCACACTAATCTCCAGTAAGGGAGAAGTATTCACAGGCACGTGTGCTTTAAGCATACTACACAACAGGTATCAAGTGAACAATGAAGAAAATAGAGAATAAAGGACATCTGACACTACCAAAGTAAGGTCAGGATGTGCCTTACAGATGGCCACTCAACAGCCTATAGAAAGCACCCGCAGACCAGCACTGTCTTTTTCCCAGAGGTCTCTGAGGTACCACTTTCTTTCCAGGGATAAGAGAGAGGATGCAGGCAAACTCAGCCCAGTGAGGAAGGATGACACAGCACAGTAGAGAAGCAGCACACCCAGTTCTGCACCCTCACTAAGACAAAAATCTCATCCAAATCCTCTTTGTCACAGAGGGAGGGCAGTCAAAGATACTAATACTCAAAGGGCCTGAAATTCAGGTTCTCTTATACTGAGCAGAAAGGAGCTGAAGGGAGGCAAAAAAGCTGGCCTGTCCCACCCTCCTCCCTGCTGTGGTGACTCCTGCCCAGGACACCAGAGCCTCAGCTTTCCATAAACACAATGGCCTTGGGTAGGTCCCAGGCCCATCAGACAATGACAGAACCATGTTCACAGTGTTACTGAAAGGACTCAACAGCTGATACAAGCATCCAGAGTCTGGCAGAGAGCAAGCACTTGAAAAGAGCCGGTTACAAATGCAGCCAGGCAACAAAAAGCCAGAGACACAGTGCAAGAAGACAGAGGAGACCTGAACACTGCAACACAACCCCCTACCTTCTATGCACAGCAGCCTGGCCCCATGAATTAATTGCTAACAACCAGCACAGGGACACTTCAAGTTGCCAGTTGCAGCACGGTGCACAGAACATGAGAACTCAAAATACTGTTGATCTGAAAGAAGTGGGGGTGGGGTGGGAGTGAGGTAGGAGGGAAAAAAACATGAAAAGGAACAATGCAAGCAGACAAATGTTGGGGTGGCTTGCCCAGCTTGCTGATATAATAGGGGCTGTCTGGTGTCAAGTTCAGGCTTAGGGGCAAGTAGAAGCACACTGTTATGGGATCTCAATGAGCTTGGCTTTACCAATAAGATGCTTGTCCCTAAAGTCAGCATAGCAAATATCAGCCAGGCAGCTTATATCCCAGCTTACAGGCACTAAGCAGGCTGACATGCAATAGCTTTAGCTGACTCTAATATTCAGGAGCCAAGATGTCCCTGTGCATAAACAGTGCACACAGAAGTCTCTTCCTTTTCTGAAAATACAGGAGTCTGCAGGCCATCTAGAGCACACAACAAAGACAGTAGCTGCGGATGTCTGGCCACTAGGAGGAAAGGCATTTCCTTTACTAATAGCAGAGAGCATGAAGTTATTCTTTCTCCCCAGAGCTCTGACTCTACTTTGGGAAATAGGATGGCACCACAAGCATTTCAATCTGAGACTCGCTTGAACTGGTTCCCATCTTGACACTTGCTATTAGCCCTTACATTCCCTGGCTCTAGGTTTGCTCATCTGTAAAATGGGGAAAACAGAAGTCACCTGAATGCATTCTTGAAGAGATAAGACGGCACTAATGCAAAGCTCCTTGGTCATTCCTGAAATCCTAGCCTCTGCTGCTCCTTCCCTCTTATCAGAAGCCACTCCACTCAGAAGAAAAGGCCTTGTTTTCCTTGTTCCTCTGGCAGCCTCTCTCAAGAGCCACAGCTCCTAGAGGACCTCCTAGTGCTTTCTCAGGAGTGCCTCACAGAGTAACCAGGAGGAAGAGGAAAAGGAAGCACATCCTAACAGGCCTCGTGGAGGGTTCGTCTACATGGCCTGTCATCATTAAGGGCCAACTTGTATATCAGACAGAGCATTACCCTGGGGAGAAGCAAGCAATAATCAGCTGACTGGCATGTATTTTCTTGGAAAAGAGTCTAGAACTTTCACAGGATATTCAGCAGAGTCTTTGGCACTACCCTCACCAGGAAGGGAGGGGGTGCTTTATAAAGTCATTCAGGGAAAACAATCATGTCTGAGAAAAGAAAACATAAAATTTCCAGGATCTCTGCCATGTGCTGTCCCATAAAATCGTACCCACAGCAGTGGAGGGAAAGCATATCCAGATAAGGAAACTGAGGCTCAGAGGCAAATGCTAGCAAATGGCAAAGCCAACACCAAACCCATGAATATGAGGCCAAAGCTTAGGCTTAGTTCAACCCCATTTCTACTATACATAGTTTGTGCATGTCTTCATTCAACTTGTGTTGAGAAAAGTTGTAGCCATTAGGAAAAAGGCAGTGAACAGGTACATAAGTACAATGTGCCATTAGGAAAAAGGCAGTGAACAGGTACATAAGTACAATGTACCTCAATATCTTTGCTATAAAAATGGGGATTGTTTTTAAGTCCCCACTCCATGGGTACATTACAAAAATTAAATGATATAAGACAAAACACAACATGTATAGGAATTGGGTTTGTCTGCTACGGAATACAAACTCACTGAATAGTAGGTATCACTGTAATCAGAGGTCACTGAAACACCAAAAATATTATCCTTCATCCATGATTCCACACTAATCACACTGATAGGCTCATCTCCCTCTATTCCCGAACTCTGCTCCAATGCCAGGAGGAGGGGTTTTCTTTGGCTCCTGAGAATGAGCATGCTCTTCCTCTCAGCTGCATGCTTGTAAAGCCAACAGCTGAAGCTGCCAGCAAGACTTGGGTGCATGCCTGGGTCCCGGAGCCAACTCTCCAGTATCACCCGAGGTGCTGAGAGGTCTTGGAAACCACCAAGGTGATTACAGGGAATATAGAACATTCATAGCAACTGTCTCCAGAGTTAGAAAGAAACCTCAGGACGAAAAAAATGATATAGGAGTGATCAAAGTGAGGTAGATCCACCACTGAACCAGACAGGCCAACAGATGAAAGTGTGGTTGGATAGGCAAGCCTATAGGGAGAGCAGAGGTTTGGAGAAACTCCAATGCACAGTCCCTTCATCCCTGTAAGAAATCTGTCTTACAAATGAGATTATTTGAGGAGGGTAATTTCTGTTAGTTTGCCCTACTCTTCATAGCCAGAATTTCATATTTCTAGGAAAATCCATGAAGGCCGTACAGACACCAATCATTAGCAATAATAGCTGCCAACTATTTATTTAACAACTATACTATGTACCAAGCTTCTTACATTCATTCTCCATATAGTACTCAAAATAAAATCTTGAGGCTGTTCCCATGGCCATTTTATAGACGGGAATTGGCCATCTAACAGAAACGTTAGATAGCTTGCTTGAGGCTACAGAGCTAAGAGGAGACACAGATTAATAAATCTCATGCTCTATTAGTTTTAGATCATTGGTGAATTCTGCCCACAAAATCTCTAGTTAATCATTTCTCCCAGTCCTTTCAGAAGCAAGAGAACTAATTTATTCCAGTCTACTTTATTTTTATCTTTTTAAGATAGAAGCTCAAGTAACACAGTCTGGCCTCAAATTCTCTATAAACAAGGATGACCTTGAACTCTGATCCACCCGCGTCTACCTTCTCTCTGAAATGAAACTGTTGAGTTTTTGTTCCTAGCAGTCATCACTCAAGATGTCCAATGCACTAGTCGGCTTGCCTCCACCCTTCTCCATCAGCCATCGTGGCTCTAGCCAGAGAGATCTGTTGCTTGGCAACTACCATCCAACAAAAATAGGAGCCAAGATGAAGTCAGGCCTGTGATATCTCTTGCTCTTCAGCGGTCATAGGACATGTTTCAAACAGAGCCAAGAGAGTTTTCAGTTTCAGCATGCCTAGGGTTCAGAGGCTACAGAACTTTGCAGAACTGCCCTCAAAGTCAACAGCCAACCTGGACAATCAACTGGGATAAAGAGTTTTGCTAAACTTTAAGGTACTCCCCCATTTGCATTCAATCTCTCAATTAGAATATGAGTAGCATAGCAATGGTGTTCTCAGAATGGTACTATGCATCTGTCAGCACAGTTATCTAACTTAGCACCATGTTATCTGGCATGTGTGGTCATCTCCCCGGAGACTATCCTTAAAACCACATTTGAAGTCAGTCCCACAGGGTACTGGGGAACATGCCAGTAATCCCAGCACTTGAGATGTAATTAAGCAAGAAGATCAGGAGTTCAAGGTCAGCCTCAACTACATAGTGAATTTGAGTCGAATCCAAACTCAAAATTAAATTAATATAAATAAATGCATAGATAAAACAGAAAAAATTCTGTTACCCAGAATGTCTTTCCTGGCCATTTTAGGATGTACAGTTTAGCCTTGTTGCTTTTTTGTGTATCTACATGGAAATATAGACCCTGGAAGCAACGTTATTTTATTTCACAACTCCATAGGTGATTTACGGAAAAAAAATACATACAGTTTTTACTGTATGGCTAGGCCATTGATAACAGGGGGAAAGCAGAAGACCTGATGCCGTTTCAAATGATGAGAAACTAACATTACCAACCCCTCCCCAAAATAACCTGTTGCAATTTTTTGTTTTAATGAATTCACATAATTTCTTTTTACATTTGTTTACACTTTTGGTTTTGAGAAAAATAATTTCCTCGTGTTTACTATCCTCCACGTAAATTAAAGCAATACTCATTTCTATTTTCCTCCATTTCCTCTAGTGAAGCTTTGTTTAGAAGGACTGATGAAGAGAACTCTGAGATTTTGAGAAGGACTCCAGTTTCCCCTGACAGTATTCTCTCGGGTCATAAACAGCACCCAGGAGGGCTGGGTGGAAGTGCGCCCTTGTCTTCCTCATGACAGAGGCTCATACTGCCCATGACAGAGGCTCATACTGCATCACAGGGACTGCCACATGCCATGGGCCCTCCCCATTCTCTGATTTAAGAACTAACTCTATAGCTACCTGAGACTCCTGTCTATATTTTTAAACATTTTCTTATTCAGGGTCTGTCTTTTCCAAGTTTCATATAAATAAGCCATTATTTATCTTATTCATAAATGTCAAGGATATTTTCAACCTCAGTAAGCAACAGTCAAAAATGATTAAAAAGAAACAAACAGGCCTGGACCCTGGTCCTCTTGCCTGGGACGGACCCTTAGCTGGTCTGCTCCTGTGGAAACACCGGATCCTGAGACATCCTAGAGGGACCCACTGCACCCCGAGCAGAGGGTAAGACACCTTGCCCACTACCCAAAACCCCAGAGTTATAACCGGGAGCCAGGTGGGGCTTAAGGAACTAGCAGGCACCCAAAGCCCGCCCCTCCGGAATATCACTTCCCTCCCGCCCGGACCCTGGTCCTTTTGCCTGGGAGGGACCCTTAGCTGGTCTGCTCCTGTGGAAACACCTGATCCTGAGACAACCTAGACGACCTACTGCTTCCAGAGCAGAGGACACTTAGCTGGTCTGCGCCTGTGGAAATATCTGATCCTGAGACATCCTAGAAGACCTACTGTATCCAGAGCAGAGGGAGCTTAGGATCACAGGAACACAGAGACATCTGGAATCCGAGGAGATCTGACACAAGCAAGATAACTGAAAAGAGAGACTCCAGTCAGACACAGTGAGCACAGGTAACACTAGAGTCAACCAGATGGCGAAAGGCAAGTGCAAGAACACAAGCAACAGAAACCAAAGTTACCTGACATCATCAGAACCCAGTTCTCCTATCATAGCAAGCCCTGGATACTACATCACACAGGAAAAACAGGACTCAGAATTAAAATCACTTCTCATGATCATGATAGAGGATTTTAAGAAGGACATAAGTAACTCCCTTAAAGAAATACAGGAGAACACAGGTAAACAGGTAGAAGCCCTTAAAGAGGAAACACAAAAATCCTTTAAAGAATTGAAAAAGAACACAGGTAAACAGGTAGAATCCCTTAAAGAGGAAACACAAAAATCCTTTAAAGAATTTCAAGAAAACACAACCAAACAGGTGAAGGAATTGAACAAAACCATCCAGGATCTAAAACTGGAAATAGAAACAATAAAGAAATCTCAAATGGAGACTACTCTGGAGATAGAAAACGTAGGAAAGAGATCAGGAGTCATAGATGCAAGCATCACCAACAGAATACAAGAGATAGAAGAGAGAATCTCATGCACAGAAGATACCATGGAAAACATTGACACAACAGTCAAAGAAAATGCAAAATGCAAAAAGCTCCTAACACAGAACATCCAGGAAATCCAAGACACAATGAAAAGACCAAACCTAAGGATAATAGGTATAGATGAGAGTGAAGATTCCCAATTTAAAGGGTCAGTAAATATCTTCAACAAAATTATAAAGGAAAATTTCCCCAACCTAAAGAACAAGATACCCATAAACATACAAGAAGCCTACAGAACACCAAACAGACTAGACCAGAAAAGAAATACCTCCCGTCACATAATAATCAAAACACCAAATGCACAAAACAAAGAAAAAATACTAAAAGCAATAAGGGAAAAAGGTCAAGTAACATATAAAGGCAGACCTATAAGAATTACACCAGACTTTTCACCAGAGACTATAAAAGCCAGAAGATCCTGGTCTGATATCATACAGACCCTAAGGGAACACAAATGCCAGCCCAGACTGCTATACCTAGCAAAACTCTTAATCACTATAGATGGAGAAACCAAGATATTCCATGACAAAAACAAATTTGCACAATATCTTCCCACAAACCCAGCACTTCAAAGAATAATTGATGGAAAACGCCAACACAAGGAAGGAAACTACAACCTAGAAAAAGCATGGAAGTAATCTTCCAAGAACCCCCCAAAAAAAAGATAACTACACAAACATAATTCCACCTCTAATAACAAAAAAAATAGGAAACAACAATCATTTTTCCTTAATATCCCTCAACATCAATGGACTCAATTCTCCAATAAAAAGACGTAGACTATCAGACTGGATACATAAAAAGGACCCAGAATTTTGTTGCATACAAGAAATGCACCTCAGTGACAAAAACAGACATTACCTCAGAGTAAAAGGCTGGAAAACAATTTTCCAAGCAAATGGTCCCAAGAAACAAGCTGGAGTAGCCATTCTAATATCAAATAAAATCGACTTTCAACCAAAAGTAATCAAAAAAGGTAAGGAAGGACACTTCATACTCATCAAAGGAAAAATCTACCAAGATGAACTCTCAATTCTGAACATCTACTCTCCAAATGCAAGGGCACCCACATACATAAAAGAAACTTTAGTAAAGTTCAAAGCACACATTGCACCCCACACAATAATAGTGGGGATTTTAAACACCCCATTCTCCCCAATGGATAGATCGTGGAAACAGAAACTAAACAAAGACACATTGAAATTAACAGAAGTTATGGACCAAATGGATTTAACAGATATCTATAGAACATTTCATCCTAAAGCAAAAGAATATACCTTTTTCTCAGCACCTCATGGACCTTCTTCAAAATACACCATATAATTGGTCACAAAACAGTCCTCAACAGATACAAAAAGATTGAAATAATCCCTTGCATCCTATCAGATCACCACAGACTAAGGCTGGTCTTTAATAATGACAGAACCAAGGGAAAACCCACATCCATGTGGAAACTGAACAATGCTCTACTCAATGATGACTTTGTCAAGGAAGAAATAAAGAAAGAAATTAAAGACTTTCTAGAATTTAAAGAAAATGAGGAAACATCATACCAGAACTTGTGGGACTCCATGAAAGCAGTGCTAAGAGGAAAACTCATAGCTCTAAGTGCCTACAAAAGAAAATTGGAGAGAGCACACATTAACAACTTGACAGCACACCTGAAAACTCTAGAACAAAAAGAAGCAAATACACCCAAGAGGAATAGGCGTCAGGAAATAATCAAACTCAGGGCTGAAATCAACCGAGTAGAAACAGAAAGAACTATACAAAATATCAACAAAACCAGGAGTTGGTTCTTTGAGAAAATCAACAAGATAGATAAACCCTTAGCCAGATTAACCAGAGGGCACAGAGACAGTACCCAAATTAATAAAATCAGATCTGAAAAGGGAGACATAACAACAGAAACCGAGGAAATTTAAAAAATCATCAGATCCTACTACAAAGGCCTATACTCAACAAAACTGGAAAATCTGGATGAAATGGACAATTTTCTAGACAGATACCAGGTACCAAAGTTAAATGAGGAGCAAATAAACCATCTAAACAGTCCCATAACCCCTAAAGAAATAGCAGCAGTCATTAAAAGTCTCCCCACCAAAAAAAGCCCAGGACCAGATGGTTTTAGTGCAGAATTCTATCAGACCTTCAAGGAAGACCTAATACCAATTCTCTTCAAACTATTCCACAAAATAGAAACAGAAGGAACACTACCCAATTCGTTCGTTCTATGAAGCTACAATCACACTCATACCTAAACCTCACAAAGACCGAACAAACAAAGAGAACTTCAGACCAATCTCTCTTATGAATATTGATGCAAAAATACTCAATAAAATTCTAGCAAACCGAATCCAAGAACACATCAAAACAATCATCCATCATGATCAAGTGGGCTTTATCCCAGGAATGCAGGGATGGTTCAATATGCGGAAATCCATCAATGTAATCCACTATATAAACAAACTCAAAGAAAAAAACCACATGATCATCTCACTAGATGCTGAGAAAGCATTTGACAAAATTCAACATCCCTTCATGGTAAAAGTCTTGGAAAGATCAGGAATTCAAGGCCCATACCCAAACATAGTAAAAGCAATATACAGCAAACCAATAGCCAACATCAAACTAAATGGAGAGAAACTTGAAGCATTCCCACTAAGATCAGGCACTAGACAAGGCTGCCCACTCTCTCCCTACCTATTCAATATAGTACTGAAAGTCCTAGCCAGAGCAATTAGACAACAAAAAGAAGTCAAAGGAATACAAATAGGAAAGGAAGAAGTCAAAATATCACTATTTGCAGATGATATGATAGTATACTTAAGTGACCCCAAAAACTCCACCAGAGAACTCCTAAACCTGAAAAACAACTTCAGCAAGGTGGCAGGTTATAAAATCAACTCGAATAAATCAATAGCCTTCCTCTACATGAAAGATAAACAGGCTGAAAAAGAAATTAGGGAAATGACACCCTTCACAATAGTCACAAATAATATAAAATACCTCGGGGTGAACCTAACCAAGCAGGTGAAAGATCTGTATGACAAGAACTTCAAGTCTCTGAAGAAAGAAATTGAAGATCTCAGGAAATGGAAAGATCTCCCATGCTCATGGATCGGCAGGATTAATATAGTAAAAATGGCCATCTTGCCAAAAGCAATCTACAGATTCAATGCAATCCCCATTAAAATACCAACTCAATTCTTTACAGAACTAGAAAGAGAAATTCTCAAATTTATTTGGAACAACAAAAAACCCAGGATAGCGAAAACCATTCTCAACAATAAAAGAACTTCTGGAGGAATTGACATCCCTGACCTCAAACTGTACTACAGAGCAATAGTGATAAAAATGGCCTGGTATTGGTACAGAGACAGGCAGGAAGATCAGTGGAATAGAGTTGAAGACCCAGAAATGAACCCACACAACTATGGTCATTTAATCTTTGACAAAGGAGCTAAAACCATCCAGTGGAACAAGGACAGCATTTTCAACAAATGGTGCTGGTTCAACTGGAGGACAGCATGCAGAAGAATGCAAATCGATCCATTCTTATCTCCTTGTACAAAGCTCAAGTCCAAGTGGATAAAGGACCTTCACATAAAACCAGACACACTGAAACTAATAGAAGAGAAGGTGGGGAAGACCCTCGAATATCTAGGCACAGGCAAAAAGTTCCTGAACACCAATGGCCTATGCTCTAAGATCAAGAATTGACAAATGGGACTACATAAAATTGCAAAGTTTCTGTAAGGCAAAGGACACTGTCAATAGGACAAAACGGCAACCAACAGATTGGGAATAGATCTTTACCAATCTCACATCCGATAGAGGACTAATATCCAATATATACAAAGAACTCAAGAAATTAGGCTCTAGACAACCAAATAACCCTATTAAAAAATGGGGTATGGAGCTAAACAAAGAATTCTCAACTGAGGAAATGCAAATGGCCGAGAAGCACCTAAAGAAATGTTCAGCATCCTTGGTCATCAGGGAAATGCAAATCAAAACAATACTGAGATTCCACCTCACACCAGTCAGAATGGCTAAAATAAAAAGTCAGGTGATAGCAGATGCTGGCGAGGATGTGGAGAAAGAGGAACACTCCTCCATTGTTGGTGGGATTGCAAGATGGTACAACCACTATGGAAAACAGTCTGGCGGTTCCTCAGAAAATTGGACATATCACTACCTGAGGACCCAGCTATACCACTCCTGGGTATATACCCAGAAGATGCTCTAACACATAACAAGGACATATGCTCCACTATGTTCATAGCAGCTTTATTTATAATAGCCAGAAACTGGAAAGAACCCAGATGCCCTTCAACAGAGGAATGGATACAAAAAATGTGGTACATTTATACAATGGAATATTACTCAGCTATTAAAAACAATGAATTTGATAAATTCTTATGTAAATGGATGGAACTAGAAAATATCATCCTGAGTGAAGTAACCCAATCCCAAAAGATCATACATGGTATTCACTCACTGATTATTGGATTTTAGCCCAGAAGCCTGAAATACCCAAGATTCAACTCACAGACCACATAAAGCTCATGAAGAATGATGACCAAGTGGGGGGGCTTCCATCCTTCTTAGAAGGAGTAACAAAATACTCAAGAGAGCAAATATGGAGACACAGTGCAGGACAGAAACTGAAGGAGGGACAGTCTACAGACCATTCCACCTGGATATCCATCCTATGTGCAGTCACCAAAGGTAGAGGTTGATGTGAATGTCAGGATGTACATGCTGACAGGAGCCTGATATAGCTGTCTCCTTAGAAGTCTGCAAGAGTCTGACATACTCAGAGGCAAATGCTCACAGCTAACCATTAAACTGATCATGGGGTTCCCAATGGAGAAGATAGAGTGAAGGCTGAAGGAGTTGAGAGGATTCGAGACACCATGAGGAAAGCAACAATCCCAACCAACCAGAGCCCCCAGGGTCTAAACCACCAGCCTGGGAGCGCTTAGGGAGGGACCCATGGCTCCAGGTATATATGCAAGGGAGCTATATATAAGTGGGAGAAGAGATCCTTGGTCCCATGAAGACTGGACGTCATGGGGGGGGATACTCGAGGGTGGGGAGGTGAGGTACGGGGAGGGTGGGTGGGGGTACACCAACGTGGAGGCAGGAGGAGGGGGGAAGGGATAGTGAGTTCCTGGGAGGGAGGGGGGGAAATGGGGTAAGGAGAGAACATCTGAAATGTAAATAAAATTTCCAATAAAAAAATGTGATCAAACAATAAAATAAAAACAAACAACCCCTGCATGACTGTGCACTTTAGTGACACTGGCTAAGCTTCCAGGCAAAGCCTAAGGATTTGTTCCTTCCAAACAAAGATTAACCCACGAATTGTTCTTCCATGGTGAGGTATGGTTTTACCAGCCATTCTTCCCATATATTTACATGGTTCTGAGTAAATACAGTTCAGATTCTACCCAAAACTGTTTAAATTTATCCATTTCAACATCCGAAAATTCATAAATCATACAGACTGTGAATAAAGTGACTCAATAAAATACTAGGTCCTGTATAAGCCTATTTAGGGAGAGTAGAATCAACACACATAGAAGATTACATTTCCAAACAGTCCCACCAGCGTTGATTCCACCAAACACATTCTTCATCTACTAAATGAAATATATAGGCACTCTTCCACCAATCAGAGTGTCCCTGGTCCCTCCCCTGGAACCTGGAATCACCACAACGTTCATGGTGAAAGTGACTGAAAGTGACTGAAAGTGTAATCACGTAGGTCATGAGAGACAACATGGTAGCTACATTCCCTCCCCACACCCATGACTTTGAAGGTGGAGTTATCTGTATGGTGAGGACACCATGATGGAAAGATAGTACTTGTTTCCTTTCTCCGGTGTTCAGTCTTTTCAACCCAGAAGCAGCTAAAAGTAGGCAAGGTGAAGAAGATTCCAACCCTGTAGCAACCCCAACTGAGGCAAATGAAGCAGAAAAGGATGTCCAGAATCATGCATAGACTGCACACTGATGAGAACAAAGTAAATATAGCTGTTTTTAAAAACCACCAAGTCTTGAGGTGGTTTGTCATTCAGCCCAGTAACTAGAACAATGCATATAGCCACTATAGTAAATGGCATCTCCTCTTCAGTCCTATGAGCAATAGTCAGGCTCGGTACATATTGCCCGCCCCCAACTTTCAGGCCAGGAAACACCATAAAACAAGCAGCAGAAATACTAGAAACCATATAGCACACAAGACTGGTCAAGGTTCCAAGTGTCTATTCTATGCTCGTTAGACTTGAATGAAATGCCAGCATATAGCTTTGGGCAGCTGTCACTTTTTACCCTCTGTCTTAGTTAGGGTGACCAAGGCAAGTCTTATAAAGACAACATTTAGTTGAGGCTGGTTTAAAGGATCAGAGGTTCAGTCCATTATCATCATGGCAGGAACATGGCAGTGTCCAGGCAGTCATGGTGCAGGAGGAGCTGAGAGTTCTACATCTTCATCTGAAGGCTGCTATAGCAGAATACTAGCTTCCAGGCAGCTAGGATGAGGGTCTTAAAGCCCACACCCACAGTGACACACCTACTCCAACAAGGCCACACCTTCTAATAGTGTCACTCCCTGGACCGAGCATATGTTATCTATTTCATTTGTATACCTGACGTGGAAAGTGAGACCACTACCCTCTTAAACAAACTCTTTTTGTTGGCTTCTTCATGATGAGAAAAGTCCCACTCCAGAACATTTCGGTTTTGAATAAACTAGTATAGGTATTATTTGTTTGTGTGAAGTTTCTCTTACATCTATATCAACAGATTGTATTAACCAAACTTTTGATTATTCATCTAATGGGGAAAATCCCCTAGTTTTAGTACTTATTGAATAACTATTTCACATGCAATGTCTACTATACACAGGAATTTTAATATCAAACATACATGAGTTTAAGTACCAACTCTGCCACTTACTGGCTAGATTGCACTGGGCAAGTCATTTGACTTCTCTGTAAATTAGTCCACTGTGTCTATTAAAGAGCCAATAATAACCTTCAAAGACTGCTGTGATCATGAAATGGGGTTATTAAAACACTTATGAGGTACAGTGTGTGTAAGGCACATTTCAAATAACTACAGGTTTTCAGATCACACCTGGCACATAGTAGGCATTCCACAGCTGGTAACTACCACCAGAAAATCATTACCAACATCATCAGATTAGAATTGGTTCCTATGACTGAGGTCATGATACCTCTAGTCTCACTCTGAGGATCAACTCCTAAGCATAGCAAAAAAGCAAAGAGGCTCAAATTCATAGTCAATTCGCTACTCATCTCAAACACTATTAAACATAAATGCATAAGATATATACAAATCATCTGTGGTGTTTGTTAAAATACAAACCCAGACCAGATACAGTGGCACATGCTTCTAATCCCAGTGCTTAAGAGCAAAGGCAAAGGCAAAGGCAAGAGGATTTCTGTGAGTTCAAGGCCACCCTGAGCTATCTAGGGAATTTCTAGGCCAGCTTGGACAACAAAGTGAGATTCTACTGCCACAAAGAAAGGTGGACAGAAAGAGAGAGAGAAACAGAGAGAGATCCTTACCTATACCTCGAAGACTTGATTCATTAATCCACTGAAAGAGTCCAGGACAAAAGTCCCACTTCCCTTCCTCCCCAGGGGAGTCCAGGAAACCTTACCGTAGAGATGCTGGTATGACTATCTAGACCAAATCAGTCATAATGCAATAGAAGGAACATGAATTAAAAGCCATAGCTGATCCCACAACATACCTATTGGACATAAATTTCTCAGTTTCCCTTGTCTTGTGTATTTATAGCAAACAAAATAGGAGCTATCGTTTACCTCGACCCATACCATGTACAAGACACTGCCTGGGGTGTTTGATTCACTTAACTCTAAAGTCCACAAAAAGTGTAAGCCAGATTACAGGAAATAACAAAACCAAGCCAGAGATGTTTAACACAGCCAGTAAAGAGCAGAGATTGGATTCTATCCCAGGTTTACCTGATCCAACCCCTATGCCCTTAAGATCACTATGCCTCTGGCCATCGCAGCAGAAATTCACATCTTTGTTTTTATTCTGTCAAAAAGTAGGACAATGAATGCTTGGCTGAAAGTAGTTCCCACTGAATATAAAGAAAACACATAACTTATGTTAGTCTCCATCTTAGCAACACAGACAAAGCTACAGAAGTTACTGATAGGTTGCAACATTTTAAATTCAGATTGCTATATGCCAATATCGCTTTATGGAAAAAATGAAAATTCTGAGTATTAGCATAAAATTGCATACATGATGAATTATTCTTGGGCTAAAGATTTAAGTCAATGTTGAAAGTAATTGCCTGCCATCCTCAGGGTCCCAGAGTTTGATCTTCAGGACTCAAAAATATTTCTATTCTTTAAACCTGATTTTATCTCAAATGATTGGAATGCTTTGTATTGCCAGTTAATCTCAAAAAAGAAATTAATTGGAGTATAAATAAACTTTAGTAAGACTTCCAATCCAAAACTTATCACAATTCACAGTGTCCACAAAAGAATGGCAGGAGCCAGGGACCTGACAAAATACTGAGCAGTGTTCTCACATGTAAGATTAACTTCTACTGCAGAGCAAAGACAAGACCTGCTCAACCTTCAACTCCTCAGCTCCACGTGGTGCCAAAGGGATACGCAGGACAGAGAAGGAGACCCAGGCACTGGAGCCCGAATGGCAAGCCTTCCTACCATCTCAAAGCCAAGGCCAAGTGAGAACTGAGAGCAACAAGACAGCCCATAAAAACGATGGGCTTAGCATGAGACGTATTGTACGGAGTGGAAAATTCGAGCAGAAAAATGAGCAGAGCTTTGGGGGAGGTTCTGTATGAGAGGGTGAAGAAACAGAATTTTGCCAAGCTCTCTCTTCCCTTTCCTAAGTCCTCTCATGGGAAGAACAGAACTTTCCATATCCTCCACTGAGCTGAGTGATACAATGGGAGACTTTCTCATGACGTATTCCTTTTTGTTTTCTCTTGCCAAGTAATTTAAAGGGAACCTAATCCCAGGCCTTCTTGCCTCCAAACTTCATTACTTCACTGGGAGCTCAGAAAACAAATAGAAAGAAAGAGGAGGCGAGGACAAGAAGAGGGAGACAGAGCACTCATTATGGCAAGTTCCCAAAATGCTTTTTAAGACAAAATCCTCTTTAGCCTCAAATTTTGTTTTATGAGACATTTAAAGCTTTTATGAGACAGTGAAGGCTGTGGCACATGCACAAAGGTCACACGGGAAAAGACATGACTCTGAGCCCTAATAGCAGCCCACCTGACCTGCTTCCCAAATCCCCACCCCAGGACGGGCTAGCAAATCCTCCTCTGGTTTCCACACTTAGGGAACAAGGACAGTAGAACCATTCACAGGCAACTCTTCTGTAGGATAAACAAAATAGTGGGTAGAAAATGCCTACCATGGCATATGACCAGAAGTTCTTCTCAACTGGCAGAAGAGGCATGCAAAAATTGAGCCACAAAGTCTCATTTATATTTGTATAGTTTCAAACACCTTTCAGCGATCCTGTGAGGAAATTAAATGGGGCACCCACAGTACTATTACAATCTTAATTCTTCCACGTAGCCCACGGCCAACTTCTCCTGTAACAACAAAGGCCTCCAAGAAGTGTGGAAACTATCCCCACTGCCAAGGAAAACCATGGCAACTCCTTCTCCTTCAAACAGTGTCTGAGACTAGGGAGTCTCTGAAACAGAAAGGACAGGTGGCCTAATTAACAGTGAAGCCCAGAGCACTGGGCTCCCGCCTTCCAGAGTCCACTGAACTCCACCATGGGGAGAAAAGAACATCTCCTTCAGAATAGGCTGTAAATCATTGATTTGACTGGTTTATTGTAAGGGACAAGGGGAGCTGCTGGGCTTTAAGGAGGCCGAAGCTCCTCTCTTCAGGGGGGAAGAATAAACCTCTGCTTCAGGGCTTCAGAAGCCAACGCCCCAGAGAGATCATTAGCCAAGGGAAACATCAATCTCAAACAGCCAGTTCATAGCCCCTACCTGGGGTTAACCAGAGAAGAAAGCTGAACTCTGGGACAGGGTCAGATACCCTGCCTTTGGGCTCCAACAACCCAGACACCACGTCAACATTCATGAGGATTTCACTCCTCAGAATCAAGAAAGGGCACCAAGGCCTGGACTCAAAAGGCTTGACCTGAGTCTGTCACTTACTAGTTCAGAACTATGTTCAACTCTCTGTGCCTGATCTATAAAATGGGTATGATGCTAGAACCAAGCTTATAGGCTTTCATGAAGATTGTGGGATTTATTACAGATATAGAGTTTGATCCCACGAAGTTATTGAATCAGTGAAAGCTATTATTATCTGCCTTTTACTGCTGCTGGTTAAACATTTTTAGCTTTTATTGTGTACCTCAAATATGCTAACCACATCACAGTACATAATAACCACATTTGTTCCCCTAAACCTTATGAGATAATTTATATAAAACTAAGCCCAGCACCTTCTCTGCACATAGAAAATGCTCAACATAGGAAGCTTACTGCTTGCTATTGCTACTATCAAATTGCAAGCCAAATCCAAAACACCCTTTTGCTAAGTTTTGAAAAGTTACCTGGGTAAAAGATAAGTCAAGAAAATGAAGCTTACTTGTCCTGTAGGCATCTACTTGGGCATCTGTCAATCATGTACACTGATCACTCTCTTCTAGACCCTGTGCCAAAGTTGAATATTTTATTTGACAAAGAACGCAGAAGTTAGACAAATAAGGCCAGATTTACTCCCACACTGGAGTCCGTGACTAGAAGAAATGACAAGGGGCCTCCATACTTTAACTCCTCTCTCTCTCTGCTGTTTTAGAAACTACATGCTTGGAAGAGAATTCATTACAGCCCTAGAGAGGTGTTTGTAAATGAACAATCGTCCCGTGTGTACTCACATCCACAGACACAGCAAGCATTCACAGGTGCATGTGTATGTGTGAGAGTCCATGATTTGCAATTACATAGTAGAGAGCAGGTCAATTTCCTTGTCTTCCTTGATCACTCTGCCTAATTTTTTGAGGCAAGGTCTCTCACTAAACCTTGCCAATTCAGCAAGGATAACTGGTTTGAAAACCCTAGGGATCATCTTATCTCCTACTATCTTGGATCTGGATTACAGGCATATGCCACCATGCCTGGATTGGGTGTTGAACATAGTTCCTCCCAACTAAGCCATCATCCCAGCCCCTCTCATACACACAAACACAAAATCACCCAATACCTACCCCAGAGCACTGGGATCTCACTGTTGAATATGGACCGAGTGGAACAGAGCCCCATTACTTGAACCTGAACCGGATGGTACAGGGCCTCACTGTTTGAATGTGGACCAGGGAAAACAGAACCCACTGTAGAACAGTTCTGTGCAGGCAGGAATAATGCTCTGTACAGGAGTAACTACTGCACTGTGGGATGCTAGATATCTTCAACACACTCTCCTTTTCAATGTGACTTGGCTGATCCTACTATCAGAAGGTGGACCTGGCTTCTCTACTCCTTTACATCTTGGCTGACCTTGTGACTTGATTGGTCCACAGATTGTGGCAGAAATGACACTCAGCAGATTACACACACAGCAGATTCCTCAGCAGATTCCATCAGGCCATTCTCACTGTTGCCTTTTGGAATGCTGTCCTGAAATTACCATAGCATGGAGAATCCCAGACTGAGAGACCACATGGTGTGAGGCCCTGCTGCCCAGCCCCAATGCAGCTTTGTGACTGAGCTGGAGAGAGGCCAGGAGCAGCACCCAGCCAGTCTACTGAGATATGAGAAATAAGTGCTATTGTCCTCTGTCTCAGAGGCCAGAAGGAACCATGATAAAGGGTGCAGGCAAACTGTGTAGGGCTTAACTTCTTCAATGTATTTCTAAAAGTTGGAATGCTCTCTTAAACTCAACACAGGCAAAAATCTAGGTTAAGAGTGATTACCAGAGGAAGGAAGGGATAGGGGAGAAGGGAATTTACTGGGATAATAATGTCTACTTCTTGGCCTAGGAAGTAATTACATGGGTGTACTCACTTTGTTATAATTTATCAGGTTGTATACTTTTGAACCATATACTTTTATAGATATAGGTTAAACTTTTCTTTTTTTAAGTTTTTAATAAGCCATCCTTAGCAAATGTCTGCTAAATTGGCATATGGCTAAAGGAAATAAGTGATCATACTTGTAATTTTTGTCCACTAACCAAAATTTCCTCAGGAAAACACTTGCACAGAGCACACAAAACTAGTTTATGAACTGATTCATGGCTTGTTACATACATGTACCTGTCTTCCTTGCCAAATGCAGGACTATCTCAGCTATGAAGGCTATGCACATAAACATGGCCCAAAGCCCCTGAAACTGTGGATGCCAAAGTCACATGCGTTTCATGTGCTGTTTGAAACAGTCATGTTGTTTCAGAAAAACTATGCAAATTACTCACAAGACAAAGGATCTTCTAGACTTCCATGCTTACAGATTCATGCTCCTTCCTACATCACATACACTCTGTAAAGTGGCTCCTGTGCCCCCTCCAATTCCTCAATAAGTGTGTGTGTGTGTGTGTGTGCGTGTGTGTGTGTGTGTGTGTGTGTGTGTGTGGTGGGGGTATGTGTGGTGTTTGGATTTCCATCCCTCACTGAACCTAAAGATCACCAATTCTAATTGGTCTAGCCAGCCAGCTTGACCCAGTGATTCTGTCTTCGCCTCCCAGACACTGAGATTGCAGTGGCTCCCAGGCCTGCCTGATTTTTCACTTGGCAGGTCTGAACTCTGGTCCCCATGCTTATAAAGCAAGTACTCCATCCACAGGAATGGATCCCTGGAATTCTTACACAGGTGCTAGGGACCCAAACCCAGGCTCTCGTGCATGTTCAGTAAGCATTTCAAAAACTGAGTCATCGCCAGCCCTTAACATGATATTTTAAAGCAATGTGTCTGTAGAAGGAGCCAGATGTGGTGGCACACATTTGCCTATAATCTCAGCACCTGGTAGACTGAGGAAGGTGAATGGAGAGTTTGAGGCCATCCTGGAATGAAAGCTGAAAGCCAGCCTCAGTTATATAGTGAGACTGTCTCAAAACTAAACTAAACTAAAATTTAAAGAGAATATACATTCTCCCTCCGGGGTAGAATTCAGCCTACTGCTCCATAATGTTTTATGCTTCCAGAATGTTGTACAAGGTCCAGATATTTTTCATTTTTTGCTTTCATAACCAGAAAGAAAAAAGTAAAAACCTGGAAAATGTTAAAATAAAGGTAATAAACATAAATATTTTTTATATTCCTAACTTCATCTATTCCTTAAAATTCCTTGCTAAAAAAAAATCATTTTAGCTAAATAAAGATTTGTCATTCCCAGTGTGAAAATCTAAAATCCAAAATTTTTTGAACAATGATATGATCCCCCAAACAGAAAGTTCTAGACCATGAAACTTTGTTTCACACACAAAAAAAGCTATATAAAACTCTCTTTAAGCTATATAGGGCATACAGGGATAATAAATAAAACTTCATGTTTCAACATGATTCTTATCACCAAGATATTTCATTATCTGTGCAAATATTCCAGAATCGGAAACACTAACTCAAAGCATTTAGCATAAGGAATATTCAACTTGTTATTAATCCATTTCTGTTTCTTTCCCTACATTCTGAGCTTTTTACTCCTGCAGACTCAATGTCTGTCTTCATCTTACATTTTGACTGAAAGTTGTTGGATCAGGATGAGGCTTAGATGGCTTACTTAACTACAGTATATGGTGCCATGTCACACTACATGGCCCAAGTCTAGTACAGAGAAGACGAAAAGTAAATACCTGTCATTTTTGTTAGTCAGGCTGAGAAGCCATGACAAAATGCCACAGACTGGAAAGCATTACTGTCTCACGACACTGAAGGCTGGGAGTCTGGCATCTTCCAATTATGTGCTCATAAGACTTCTTTGTATACTGGAGGGGGAAATGGAGCTCTTGTGTATCTCTCCTTAAAAGGACATTGACCCTATCATGTCATATGATGTCATTCAACTTCATTTACCTTTATATAGACTCTAGTCACATAAAGGGTTCCTGCATATGGATGTGGAGGAAAAACCATGTTTGCCTTAACTGTGGATCACCAAGTTGACATCAAAAATTAGACTATTATCGGTGGCCATCAGAGCAATGGCATCTACTAATGTACTCAGGGTCAGGTAATGAAGTCTGAGGATATCTTGCTATATTTATGAAGAACACAAAGCCAAGAAAGGATCTGCAGATGGCTATGATTTAATCGGACCTATGTTTTGGTAAGATGAATGAGGAAGCAGTGAATGGGGATCCAGATAGAGAAACCAGGAGTAAGAACTACTGTTAGAAGCCACTGACAGAGTCAGCAAATTGTTCTATAGGTGTTGGAACAACTCCGATGCTAATTGGAGAGAGAAAACAAAAGAGCAGGTACATGGGGCATCCACACGGTCTGATCCACAGGAAACTGCAGCAGACTGGATGGATGATGGAGGCAGGAAGGAGGGGAAAAGATAGCACTGAGATTAAAACCAGGGATGGAATCAAAGAATAACAGCACTGTCTAAAGACCCAGTGATGTGAGCAAGGGGAGCATGGTTGGTATTTATGGTGAGTCCAAGCTACCAGGAGGCACCCAGGCAGGATGGTAGGCAGGTATCCAGAAAGCTATGCATGGGATCCCAGGAAGGAACATTGGCAAATTATCACTCATGTAAATAAATAAGCTAGCAGAGAAAATGTGAGTGGTCATAGGAACTGAGATCATCTTCTTTGGCTGGGGTGGGGCAGAATACAACAAAAGCAAAAGGCAAGAAAGCTTGGAGGAACATCAGGATAACACAGTGCCAGGACAGAAACACTTCCAGGACAGTGTTCAGTTCCGGCATGAGGTACAGTGACATACACCGCTCAACATTTGCTTTGAGTACCTATACACAGCCAATGGGATCTGCAGGAAAACTATTTCAACAAGGTGGGAGTGGCAAAGCAAGAAACGACAAATACCAGACAGATAAACCCTGACTGTCCAAGAGCCTGTGCGTGCCCAGCATCATGACAGGAACTGCATACAGACCATCAGCTTTACTCGGCATGAACACCCACCATGCTAGGCGTTAACAGAATACATACTCTTCTGAAAAAGCTAGCAATGAAAGGAACGCATCTACAAGGTCATTTCTGCCTGGGAGACGGGGGGACAAAACAAGCCTTTCAGTATATTTTGATGTAGCTATGGAGATATGAAAGCAGACATGTAGGTGGGATCAGACAGCAAGGAAAATGATACACACTGGGAGAGGTGGAGTGTGGAAAAGTCTGGCTGGGTGACAAGCCATAGTGGCCAAAGTAGTCATGAGAACAAACAGATTTGACTCCCAATAGGCACACTGTTCATTCATTCATTCTTTACCTACTCTACACACACTATTTCTAGAAACCCCCTTTCTCTTTTTCTCCTACAAGAACAGCAGAAAGACACAAAACAATGTTAGTCTCATCAGCTGCCCCAGTGCAAATGGTGCCATGCATTGCTTTTTTGAAGGCTGGTTTTGTTTTTGTTTGTTTGTTTGTTTTGTTTTTTGTATTCACCTGTGCAGCTGCAGTGGCTAAAGAATCTGAGCTCACCAGATCATTAAACACTCAAGTGTTCACTAAGAGGTCATCACAAATCTAGTCTAACAGAATGTGACATACTCCCAGTGATAGCCCAAGCCTGGGCTAGTAACATGAAGAGAAAGACTTGAGCATCACTTCACTCACTCTTCCCATGCCCTACCACAATTCATTATCACACAAATCCATTTTTAATCACTTTAAAAATCATTTTAATTTTTGCCACTGTCGCTTATATTGTACTGACCAAAAGACACATAGAGTCACCTCATTTTCTCAGCCAGCCACTTAAATCATATTTGATAGTAATGAGCTATTTTATTAGAAATGATCAGGAAAAAATGTTAGCAATCCTGAGCTTGCAACAAACCCTAATAACAACAGTTCCTTTGGCTTTTACAAACCCATAAATCTGTGAATACTGTTTGACATTTATTGAACATAAGCAACATCCCCACGTGCTGTGTTCCTGAGGCTTAGCCAACGTTCTAGGGAAATGACTTAACTCACACAGACTTGGAAAGATTCACCCTGGACCAGTATTTATTTCCTCATACCAATTACCCTTCCTCCCAATCTAATCAGATCAAAACCATGCATTCTCTAACTATCCCCAAGGTAACAAATGTATAAACCCGAGAGCCTAAGCCATGCCTCTGCACTTCCTGGCTGATGAGGTTAGAATGATGAACCATGCTCTGACTCAGATTGTTCCCTAGGTGATGGGAATAAAAGGACGGTAGAGACAAGAACTAAAAAAGCTAGGCCAATACCTCCTTGAACAGGTGACACTGAGGAAGTTCTCCATCACTTCCTTTGGTTTCGCTCTTTTCCTAATCATCACATCTGGTTAGCCAATTAACCTTGAAGGTTTTTTGCATTGTTTTTCTAATCCTCAGTGTATACCAATTAAATCTATACTGGACACTAGTTGGGCAAGCTAGTGTATACCAATTAAATCAGATGGATCCTGTATTAACAGGGGCGGGGCAAGTCTCAAGTGCCCTGTGCTTTGCAGGCCTGTGGTGTTTTCAGATGAATGAAGGTGGCAACGTGATGGCTCCGCAGAGCCCTGCTTTCCTCTGACTTAGGGGTGGAGCAGGCAGCCTTGCACAGGACACTGCAGTCATTCCATTAACCATGGCACCAAAGAAATTCATGTTAGCTATACAAGGAGTGGCCTTATCCAAACCAGGCTTACTTGGGATTAACACTGCAGAGGCATGGTTTAGATGCACGGATTTATACATTTGTTACCTTGGAAATGGTTAGAAAGTGCATGTTTTTGATCTGATTAAAATCAAGACCACATATGATTGATGTCTGTATATACATACATATAGCCTGACTTCCACACCAATATCACAAAATGTGAACATGCACTGAGCTTCAAGCAGACCCTCACACTGCCACTGGAAACAATTAAAAGATCACATACAGAAGGCTCCTGTACCAAAGTAAGATAGCTTTTGGTCAAAGATGTAAAGTTAACTCAGATCCCAAACTGGTAAGTAGTCCACATATAACTGAACCTATGTATACTGGACACTAGCACTTGAGCTCTCAGTCCCTCAGCAGAAGCCAGGGTTGTCATCAGACCATGACCACAGGACATAGGACATACCACATAACCAACAATGGAAGCCAGCTACATCAGGGGCTGGAAAAATCCATGGATCTCACCCAGCAACTTCCTGCTTTTCATAAAACAGAAACAATACAAACCCTGTGAATCTCTGTTTTCTTGCTCTTGGCAGATGAAAGCAAAGTGGGACAGTTAGCAAGAAGCTCGGTGACCATAGACAAGGTGACAACTGATACGCAGAGGAAGAATATAAAACGCTAAACTGCACAGACTCAAATGGTACAGTACAGAAATGAGGCACATAAGAAGAGGCCCCGGTCATGGATGAGAGCAGGCCCTGGCCTGCATCTTCCTCTGTTTTAAAAAGCAAATACATGCCCAACACTTACCCCAGATTTTTATCAAGTATTTTAAGTTTCTTCAAGTCTTGGCAATTGCACTCACAAGGGACAGAGGTACTGGTGAAAGGAAGCAGAGAGGACTAGGGATGATCTGAGCTTTAGCCTAAGAGCTATCTCATACCCAGTGATGAGGCCAGAGACCCAAAGCAATCACCATGAAGCATACTTCTCCAGGAAGCCCTGTCCTTCCCATTGCTAGAATTCTGTAAGAATGAATGTGGTATGAAGTTAGACTATCATGAAGAGTTCTGGAGGCTCCCACTCACAATCTGTCTAGTTTGCTCACTGGGACAGCCCTGGTGCCCAAACACAGTGGACACTCAGGAAATAGCCACTCACTCAACAAATGAGTGCTGCTATTCTCTTAAAAGTTCATCTCTTACTCTTTATTATTCTTATGTAGTAGAACTGTAATAAGGAGTAAATGAGTGGATGCTATAAACCTCATCTAGAACCTTGGAACCTCAAAACAATCAAACAGCCAACATTTTATTTTCTAGAAATCTGACTTAGGACACAGCAACCCATTCTCTGACAAAAGAAAAAATAATAGTTCATTGGTCTTTCAAATATATGAAACACAAATTCAACAAATATGACACTCACTTTCTCTCTAATTGATCCCTAAATTTGATACAGTCTCGATGTCTTCAATTACCTGTGAGAGTGTTGTTCTAGTCTTACAAGTAAACCGGAAGTGGCTCTCTGAGCTAGCAATTCCATAATAAACCTAGATCTCGACATCTCTCCATAGCCATAGGATATAAACTGTATACAGAATTCCTCAAGCCCCCGTGACAGAAGGCAGGCGAAAGCAACGCTGTCGCCAAGGAACTTATGACCCTGTCTGAGCACTGGCTCTACCAAGGACACAGATAACAGATAACAACTTCTGGCTCAAAGAGGTTCCCTCCTCTCTACTCTGGAATCTCATCTGGACAGAACACCCTTTCAGAATATCTCCCAGAATGCAGCCCCTCACTACTTCCTACCTTATCCTTTTAGATTTAGTTATTTAGTTTCCATGACCAATTTAGCTTTGTTTAAAAAAAAAAAATTAAAAGTCCTTAATGTTCTGGAAGGAAATATCATCCCACTAAGGAAGTACAATAGAGAAATAATAATGACCCTTTGTACTTTAGGTAGCATGTGAACAGGGAAGAAATTAAATCAAAGGAGCCAATTTTCCTTTCATAAAGGCCAGTCAGTCTCCAGGGAGAAGCTACTGATTAAAGGCCCCATCCTGGGTTGAACAAGGAGAAATAACCAGCCCTGGAAATCTGTGTGCCCACCACCATGCCATGCCCATCAGAAGGGGCAGTGAGTAGCCTCCCCCTGAAAGAGCAAAATGCCCTCCTTAATCAATATCATGATGTAAAAGTTGTAAGAATTTGTAGATACCATGTCCTGGATACTGTGAGAAGTACTGATTTCAATCCTTAGGAGGCAGGGCTGTAATCCCCAAAGTCACACGGACAATAATGTTCTTCATTACAGCTTTACTTGACTGAGCCCACTTCCCAAGCTTGCTGAAGAGAAGAGGTATATATTGTTCATGTAGGGAAGTTTGGAACACAGACTTCACTTACAGGAAACATTGACTTATAAAGGAAGGGAAAAAAAAAACATTTTTACTGTTTATCAGTAAGAGTATCTGCCAATCTCTTTGTCTGCACTTGCAGAGGTTATAAACTGTCAGTAAATATTTAACATATGCCAGATTCAACCCAACTCTTAAAATATAGTTCCTGTGGGCTGAGAGGTAGCTCAGAAAAATCAGTGCTTGCCTAGCACACAGAAAGCCTGAGTTTGATATTAATTAAGAACAAGAACCAAGCATGACAGCGAACACCTGCAATCTCCATAGTCAGGAAGTGAAGACAGGAGGTTCAATAGTTCAAAGTTATCCTTGGCTTTATATAGAGTTTGAAGCCAGTCTAGAATACACAAGACATTGTTTCAAAATTTAATTAATTAATCACTGTTATAAGGACCACTTGCCATGGTGTCTCAACCGGGAAGCAATGGTCGCCAGCAGCTCTCCTTTGCTGACTGTGTGACCAGCCTCCTCCTAATCCTGCCCTGATCTACACTTCCGAGCCCCAGAGGTCAGAAGCTGCATGTGGGTAATAATTTAAGGACTCACCTGTCCAGCTCTCCTCCCAGGACGCCCACTCTGGAATTTTTCACAGCTGCTAATGTGAGGGCTACAGCCCGTTAGGCTGTCGCCTATGTCAGCAGGTACTAGGACCACTGTTCCCCCACACTTCCCACTCTGGCCTGCCACCAAGTATAGATGCTAGGTAGGCGACAACCTTAAGAGGCTCAGCAACCTAAGGATTCTCCTAAATTCCCATTTTGGCAAATAAGGACCAATCAGCCGACAGAGCTCTACTCAGCAAATAACAACGTACTCAAGAAACCTGGCTTCCCCACATCCCAAACATGGCTATCAAAGACTCCAAAAGAAGGCAAACTGAAGCCAGCACACACCACACACACACACATACACCCCACTTGAAGTATTATGTAGCATTCCACAAACAAAAAAATACAATGTGAAACTAATCATGGAGTTTGTCCCAAAATGTGTGTGAGTCATACTAGCATAAGACGACAGGAAATTATGTGAAATACTCTATTTACAATACAAAAAAACAGTTCTGTATAAACTAAAAAAAGGAAAGTCTTTTTTACGGTTATAAAGAAGGTGCCCACTTTTAGACTGGCAGGCAAGGTAGGCTTTAAGAAAGAACAAAGCATTTTTGCCAAAAGCTGTGGAGAGATGAAACCTAAGTCAAGCTTGCCTTTAAATAACTACCAGCAAACTCCAAGCTGTCACAAGCAATTACTACTGTCAGGTGCGTGCTAACATGCACACGGTGACACTCCGATTACAATAAGACAACAGAGCACCAATTTTTAAGATAAATCTAGAATAACATTTCAAATAAGACTCTCAGTTCTGGGTCTTATGGAGGGAAATACGGTTTCCCACACTACCACCCTCAATACCCCACCCACCCCCTACACACAACACACACACACACACACACACACACACACACACACTTTTATGACAAATGCTTTGAAATCAGTTTGCTAATACTGATTATGAAAAGATGACTCAGTTTGTTTCCAAAACAAAGAGAGCAATTCTAAGGCCACAGAGTCCCTGCAGCCAGACCTTAGGGTAGACAATGGAAGAACTGGGAGGTATCCAACCAGTGCCTTTTCTTCTGCAGAGAAGAGAAACACCCAGAAGGGAAGGGCTTATGCATGGCCCCAAGATCCCCATACTTCCTGAAGGTCGATGCCCTGAACTGAGGAGAAGGAAATGCTTGTGTGTTTACCATAAGCCCTAAGATCATCTAAGCAAGAATTAAATGCTTAGCTCCACCTTCACCAGCTGAATAGCACTAGTCAAGTTACTTTAGAAGTTTGATCATATGTAAAATGAGAAGGCTGACATCGCCTGCTTCATAAGGTCATTGAGAGAATTAAATGGCAGAATGGCAAATGCTAAGCACGGTGCCTCTCTCTTAGACAGCATTCAAAACATGACAGCTGCTACTGTCAGTACCATCAACACGCCAATACAATGAGAGCTCACTGGTGAGCCAGTTCCCTTCCATGTGCTGAGCATCATTCTGGAGGTTAGGTGTGCAACAAGCCCCAATCTGGTGGCAACATGTTCATGTAACCAATAGAGTCCCTAAGGATGTAGATCAATAAAAACAATATATAACAAAATGGTACAAACACCTACATTGTAATTTAGAATAGATTTAAATTGTGGCATGGGTCAAGCAACTCTCTCTCTCTCTGTCTCTCTCTGTCTCTCTCTGTCTCTCTCTCTGTCTCTGTGTGTGTGTGTGTGTGTGTGTGTGTGTGTGTGTGTGTCTGTGTGTCTGTGTGAAGTACTACATTATATCTGCTTCCTTCATAGGTCTTACATTGAGATTCAATCCTACAGTTTTCCCTCATAGAGAGTTAATATTCAACGACAGGTTAAAGTTCAGCACTATCTGAAGGAGCTGTCAGATAAGTAGACACCAAAATGAAAGCAGCCTACCCCTTCAGAGATAAACAGTCAGTGTGTAAGTAGCCAGAAAACACACAATCACCTAGACTAAAGTCCATGAACAGCCAGCTGACTGCACTTGTTAACTGAGAGGATTCGTCATCTGCATCTCTGGGTAAATGTAAGACTAAAGGGCCCTACTGTTCTTCAAAAAGCTAGAGCAATACAATGAAGCATGAGCCAGCTCTGGCCAAAACACAAGAAGAGAGAGATGAAAGATTGGCAAAGACCTCTCCAAGATAACCACAACAAACTGAGAAGTCACAGCCATCATTTACATCAAATGAAACTCTAAACGGAATGCTATACTGGGCAAGATGGAGTAGGGTGTGTTTGACAGATAATATTTTATCACCTCCAACTCTGTATTTCCCTCGAAGGGTTAGGTCAGCCACCAGTGTATCGTTAACCTAAATAGCTAACTAGTGTAGGTCAAAATCCCTTTATCTAGGTATGACTCGATTTATGATCAGCTGAGCACTGATATATAGAAGACAAAAACATGAAACACTATACTTAGAAGCACCCTATTTTCTAAATGAGTCTATGAGGAAATATAGATTTTCTTTAAAAATTCTTCTTAGTACAGAGATGCTTTGGAAACTGACTCTCCAGATGGGGTGAGTTAATCAGACCAAGTGTGTCTCAGATTTTAATGTTCAGGCAAATCACCTGGGTATCTTGGTAAACCTCCAATTCTATGGGGACCAGATGGAGCCTATGACTACATTTCTAGCAAATCCCCCAGGTGGTGCTGATGCTGCTCCATGAACCATACTTCAGAAAGCAATGAAACCCTGACCATCCAGACACAGTCTAGTGATGGAACATTCCCTTCCCATGAGGCAACTGTTCAGGATTATAGATGGCTCCAAGAATAGAATGGAAACCAAGGGCTAAGTTACAAAATAAAAATACAAAAATGCATTTTCAGGTGTGGGTTCAGACACATGCAATCTCCACCTCTATTACAGACCACTGAAGGATGAGAGGGAGCAGGAATCCCACACTGATGAGCTCTAACTGAAGTCTGTCATAGGATGGAAGAGGGACAAAGAAGGATACATGCCTTTGACTGCTCTGACAAATATGTAGGTAATTCACCGTCTCTTACTTTTGGTCCATAGTAACACAGTGGACCCCTTGAAGATGGAGAGGGGCTAAATGGTAAAAGAACAACACAAACCTGGAAGTTCTGAATCTGGCTCCAGTAACATCTCATTTTTGGCTTGAACTCCATCACAAGGAATCTACCTTTCTATTAATAGCATCTTGTCTGTCCTAAGCAGACAGAAGCCTGCTCAAACCCACCATGTCCTGGAACAGCCTTCCAGGAAAACATGAAGTCTAGCCTGAACCTAAGGGCAGGAGACAAGTCATGTCAGCTCTCATGTTAGTTACCCTTGAGGGTTCTGTTAGGGGCAGACTGTTTCATAGTACCTGGGAAGATAATAAAAATGCATAGCTGGCACTTTTGAATTGGCCTCAAAATGTCTAGTTATCAGTATGTTTTTATCATTATATCTTTATGAACGTGAAGCAACCAAGAAACATTCAGAAGAAATGGTTTCTTTCGTTTCTGAATTGAAGGATCAACTCTAATTCGGCCTGTCCTCCTGCCGTGCATATATAATGTCTGCTGTCTGGGAACCATATTGGTGGCCTCCACTGCTGCCCACAAATGTCTATAGCTGCTTTTTTTGAAAGATATTTATTTTATGTGCATAGGTGTTTTTCCCCTGCATGTGTGTCTGGTTACTGCAGAGGCCAGAAGAGCGTGTCAGATCATGTAGGTGTTGACCATGGAATCTAGCTCCTCTCTAAGAGCAGTCATGTCTCTACCTTCCTCTGGTTGCCTGTTAACAGCCACTGTGGCCAGGCATGCTTTCCTCTAACCCCAGATTTAAGATCATCCAAGCCTTCACTGTCCAAGTCTCTCATTTTTCTTTTTTTATCATGTTAGACACAGAGGCCAAACCCAAACACAACACAGCTGTTCAGAGAAAAGAGAATCACCTTCATAAGAATCCCTTAATAATTTGTAATCCAAATTTATCTGGCGACATTTTGTCCAAGAATTTCAGAAGCTCTTGACAAAAACATCTTATCGGGATCCAAAAATATCCTAAGGATGTTGGAACAGGTCAGAATTGGATTCTCAACACTCAGGTCTTTGAACTAAGTAATGCTCCTCAACATGAGGTTCCAGAATGTCCTGTCTGTCACCTAAATGCTTCTAAAATGCACATTCATGGCTGATGTTCCAAATGCCAAATCAAAATTGCTTGGGAGAACATCTGCAATTTTTTTTATAAAGTTCCCCAGAAAGTTCCAATGAATATTAAAATGCTAAAGCAAAGCTCTATCTACCCAACCCAGGAAAAGGGGGGGAAAGGCAAACGAGTAAATACATATAAGATGTTACCCACAGTTTAAGGCTTCACAGACAGGAAGTTCCTCCCCCCCCCCATTAGCTCTTTGAAATCCACTGGGCTAATTACTTCTCAAGTTCAATCCTCCACACCCTGCCTTTTCTTTTACATCAAGTCCATCCTGCTTAATTTTTTTTCATGATTCAAAATATTTAATTCTAATTAGTGAGTCATATTTACATATTAATTTTAATTAACTCAATTTATGGCGGTTACCTGATTTTACATTGTAATATTTTTTAGGTTTTTTTTTTTAATTGGATATTTTCTTTATTTACATTTCAATTGTTTTCCCCTTTTCAAGTCTCCCCTTTGGAAAGAATCTATCCTATCCCCCCCCACACACACACACACACACCCGCCTCTATGAGGGTGCTCCCCAACCCATCCACTCTTATCTCCCTGCCCTGGCATTCCCCTACATTGGGGCATCAAACACCCTCAGGCCCAAGGGCCGATCCTCCCTCTGATGTCCAGCAAGGCCATCCTCTGCCACGTATGTGGCCAGAGCCATGGGTCCCTCCATGTGTACTCTTTGGTTGGTGGTCCAGTTCCTGGCAGCTCCAGGGATCTGGCCAGTTAATACTGTTGCTCTCCCCATGGGGCTGCAAACCCCCTCAGCTCCTTCAGTCCCTTCTCCAACTCCTCCATCTTGGACCCCTTGTTCAGTCCAATGGTTGGCTGCAAGCATCTGCCTCTGTATTTGTCAGGCTCTGGTAGAGCCTCTCAAGAAACAGCCATATCAGGCTCCCTTGAGCAAGCACTTCTTGGAATACACATTAGTGTCCTGGCTTAGTGACTGTATATGGGATGGATCCCCAGATGGGGCAGTCTCTGGATGGCCTTTTCTTCAGTCTCTGCTCCACATTTTGTCTCCATATTTCCTCCTGTGAGTATTTTGTTCCCCATTCTAAGAAGTGCTGAAGCATCCACACTTTGGTCTTCCTTCTTCTTGGGCTTCATGTGGTCTGTGAATTGAACCTTGGGTATTCCGAGCTTTTGGGCTAATATCCATGCATCAGTGAGTGCATACCGTGTATGTTCTTTTGTGACTGAGTTACCTCACCCAGGATGATATTTTCAAGTTCCATCCATTTGCCTGTGAATTTCATGAAGCCATTGTTTTTAATAGCTGAGTAGTACTCCATTGTGTAAATATATTTATACATTTTCTGTATCCATCCCTCTGTTGAGGTACATCTGGGTTGTTTTCAGCTTCTGGCTATTATAAATAAGGCTGCTATGAACATAGTGGAGCATGTGTCCTTATCACATGTTGGCGAATCTTCTGGTTATATGCCCAGGAGTAGTATAGCTGGGTCCTTAGTTAGTAGTATGTCCAATTTTCTGAGGAACTGCCAGATTGATTTCCAGAGTGGGTATACCAGCTTACAATCCCACCAGCAATGAAGGAGTGTTCCTCTTTCTCCACATCCTCGTCAGCATCTGGTTTGCATTTCCCTGATGACTAAGGATGTTGAACATTTCTTTAGGTGCTTTTCTGCCATTCAAGTTTTCTCAGTTGAGAATTCTTTGTTTAGCTCTGTACCCCATTTTTAATAGGGTTATTTGGTTCTCTGGAGTCTAATTTCTTGAGTTCTTTGTATATTTTGGATATTAGCCCTCTATCAGATGTAGGATTGGTAAAGATCTTTTCCCAATCTGTTCATTGATGTTTTGTTCCATTGACTATGTCCTTTGCCTTACAGAAGCTTTGTAATTTTATAAGATCCCATTTGTCAAATCTTGATCTTAGAGCATAAACCATTCGTGTTTTGTTCAGGAACTTTCCCCCTGTGCCCATGTGTTCAAGGATTTTCCCAACTTTTTCTTCTATTAGATCTTCTTAATCTTTTTTAATAAACTCATTTCCTTACATGTATTATGAAAGCAAATTTTATATTAAGTAGATGTGAAACAGTGGGTTTAATCCTTACTAAATAAAAATTGTAATTATCAATGCAAAATACTATCACCACTACCTCCCATATGACCTATATCAGAATACTCCTTCTCTTAGGGACACAGTATATCACCAAGATATCTGGATGGTACTTATGGCATGGGATAGAGAGGTGGCTATTCTGAAGAACTCCAAAAGAGTCGACTTGTAGCCTCCATTTGTATACACCTGGTAGAACAGGCTACAAAAAAGACCAGAACTGTGCCCCAGATAGAGATGGCAACCTGTCCAGATGCCCAGATCTGTCTGTTGCACAAGCATGCTCACCTAACCCCAGCCCAGTCTTCTTACTATATGGACCAGAGTGGACAGCAGTCCTAAATGACCCTGTCTGCTTCTGTTCAAAGAGAATTTGTAATTAGTTCTCAAAGGAGCTTGCTGATTGATGCTGACCACAAAAACTAAGGGGTTTCTGGGTCTACTTCTGCCTTATGAATATACTGAAGCAGAAGAGACTAGTCACTATAAGCCCATGAACAGATAGCCGCAGCCCAGGAAGAAAGTGCCAACAATCTGAGTCCCTGACTGTCTAACTCCTGGTTCTAGATCAGAAGACTCCCTGACTTTGTGATGCATGAGATAGTCCTGTATTCCATTCCCTGCCCCTGGATTTGGTCAGTTTGAGCACATAACTACTCCTTGCAACTGAATCACCTCTAACTACAATTCAGTGTGATGTTCAATTCTGAACCACACCTGGCCAAATAAAGCTAAAGGACATTTAGGACCAGGAAAGGTGTCCTTCCTAGAACATACCCTGAGAGAGAGTAGAGCTTGACTCGAGCAGGGAGAGGGGATTCTAACCAAGGTTCCTCCACATTACTCCAAGTGAGAGACACCAGAGAGAGGAGCTGACTCAAGGTTATCTCAAGTTCCTCCTGAGGAAGGCAGAGTCAGAATGATAGCAAATGGATACCATGTTAATAATGATCACATTTCATTTTCCTGAAAATTCAAATGTGGTTGTGTTATTTCCCTTATTTTATACATGAGGACACTAAGACCCCAAAAATGTTAAGTGACTGCTGTGGTGACACAGCTAAGAAATAGACAATCCAAACCCCAGAGTGTGAGCTCTTAAGTGTCATGCTACCTTGCCTTACTAGTCTATGACAACGACAACATTATATAAGTGGGAGAAGAGATTCTTGGTCCCATGAAGGCTGGACATGGGGAGGGTGGTATTCGAGGGTGGGGAGGTGAGGTTCTGGGGAGGGTGGGTATGGGTACACCATCACAGAGGCAGGAGGAGGGGGAAGGGATAGGGAGTTCCTGGGAGGGCGGGGGAAAGGGGGTAAGGGGAAAACACCTGAAATGTAAATAAAAGTTCCAATTAAAAAAAAAAGGAAACCTGGTGCCTGTGTAACAGCATAAGATGTAGCCACTGAGCCTAGCATGGTCATTCTCATCTTCTTTTTTTTTTTTTCTTTTTAATTTTATTTTTTTGCTTATTCACTTTATAACCCGTCCCAGTCACCCCCTCCCACAATCCTTCCCCATCTCTTGTTTTCTGAGTACCCCCTCCTCCTATATCCCCCACCCTGCCACTTTAAGTCTCTGAGAGGCTAGGTGCTTCCTCTCCCATTGAGGCCAGATGAGGCACCCAGCTAGAAGACCATACTCCATATACAGGCTGCATGTTTTGGGATAGCCCCCACTCCAGATGTTTGAGACCTACATGAAAACCAAGCTGCACATTTACAGCATATGTGCAGGGAGGCCTAGGACCAGCCCATGGAGGTAGATCTGTGTAGACTAGGTATGCTCCACGGTTGGTGATTCAGTCTCTGAGAGCTCCAAGGGTTCAGGTTGGTTTACTCTGTTGATCTTCCTGTGCAGTTCCTATCTCCTTAGGGCCCACAATCCTTCCCCCTATTCTTCTATAAGAGTCCTCAAGCTCCATCCACTGTTTGGCTCTGGATGTCTGTATCTGTCTGAGTCAGCTGCTGGTTAGAGCCTCTCAGAGGACAGCTTGCCCCTGTCTGTTCTCAGGCTGGAGGTTTAGATCCTGGGAGCTCTGGTTGAATCTTCTGATACTCGTTCTAAAAAGGACAAAAGCACCCTCACTTTGGTCTTCCTCCTTCTTCTTGAGTTTCATAAGGTTTATGCGTTGCATCTTAGGTATTGTGTGTTTTGGGGCTAATATCCGCTTATCAGTGAGTGCATACCATGTGTGTTCTTTTGTGATTGGGTCATCTCACTCAGGATGATATTTTCTAGCTCCATCCATTTGTCTAAGAATTTCATGAGCTCATTATTTTTAATAGCTGAGTAGTACTCCATTGTGTAAATGTACCACATTTTCTGTATCCATTCTTCTGTTGAAGGACATCTGGGTTCTTTCCAGCTTCTGGCTATTATAAATAAGGCCGCTATAAACATAGTGGAGCATGTGGCCCTGTTGCATGTTGAAATATCTTCTGGGTATATACCCAGGAGGGGTATAGCTGGGTCCTCAGGTAACACTATGTTCAATTTTCTGAGGTATCGCCAGACTGCTTTCCATAGTGGTTGTACCAGCTTGCAATCCCACCAACAATGGAGGAGTGTTCCTCTTTCTCCACATCCTCGCCAACATCTGCTGTCACCTGTGTTTTGGATCTTAGCCAATCTGACTGGTGTGAGGTGGAATCTCAGTGTTATTTTCATTTGCATTTCCCTGATGACTAGGGATGCTGAACACTTCTTCAGATATTTCTCAATCATTCGAGTTTCCTCAGTTGAGAGTTCTTTGTTCAATTCTCTACCCCATTTTTAATAGGGTTATTTGATGGTCTGGAATCTAGTTTCTTCAGTTCTTTGTATACCTTGGATATTAGCCCTCTATCAGATGTAAGGTTGGTGAAGATCTTTTCCCAGTCTGTTGGTTCCCGCTTTGTCCTGTTGACCGTATCCTTTGCTTTACAGAAGCTTTGCAGTTTTATGAGATCCCATTTGTCAATTCTTGATCTTAAAGCATATAGTAAAAATGGCTATCTTGCCGAAAGCAATCTACAGATTTAATGCAATCCCTATCAAAATTCCCATTCAATTCTTTACAGAGATAGAAAGAGCAATCTTAAAATTCATTTGGAATAACAAAAAACCCAGGATAGCGAAAACTACACTCGAAAATAAAAGAAATTCTGGGGGAATCTCCATCCCCGATTTCAAGTTATACTACAAAGCAATAGTGATAAAAACAGCATGGTATTGGAACAGAGACAGTCAGGAGGATCAATGGAATAGAATAGAAGACCCAGAAATGAACCCCCATACCTATGGTCACTTGATCTTCGACAAAGGAGCTCAAACTATCCAGTGGAAAAAAGACAGCATTTTCAACAAATGGTGCTGGTCCAACTGGAGGTCAACTTGTAGAAGAATGCAAATTGATCCATACTTATCTCCTTGTACAAAGCTCAATTCCAAGTGGATCAAGGACCTCCACATAAAACCAGCTACACTGAAACTAATAGAAGAGAAAATAGGGAAAAGCCTTGATCACATGGGCACAGGGAAAAGTTCCTGAACAGAACATTCTCATCTTCAATCCCAACACTCAAGAGGCTGAGAATGGAGCATCACTTCAAGTTGAAGGCCAACCTGTACTATACAATTCCAGGACAGTCTGGGCCATGCACTGAAACCCTGTCTCAAAGCGAACAAGCAGACAAAATTGCAGTCACCAAAGGAACATCCCAACCATAGGAAGGAACAACCTGCCTGTTGTTCCTGACCCCAGCCAGAACCACCACACCTATGGGCACAGCACCAAGAAAGCTGTGCAGGGAAAAAGGCTGAGACTTGTGTGTCACCTTGACCAGGCATGGCGTGGCTGACTAGAACAAGAATCTGTGGAACTGGCATAGCACCAGACCACAGACAAGAGACTAAACTAGAGCGACTGTTTTTTAAGCAGTAATTGGTATATGGCATTCTCCTCTGTGGTCCCACATGGGGTAGAAGAGAAGACTCACTCCCTGGCCAGACAGAACTAAGTAAGTCTGCCAAGAGTCAACCTGTCAGAAGTCCTAACAAATGCTGGAAAAGAAAGCACATTTTAGGGAGTGGGACTATTTGACATATTAAGAAAGAGAACGCAAACCTTAACTAGAGCCTCAGAGCTCATTTTGATATCTCTGGGATCCCTTTGTTAAACCTAAGCCTAGAGCAGACAATTAAGCTGTCAAAGTTCAGAGGAAACTGTAAATTACTGACCTCTGAAGTTCAAAACAGCTCCCAAGCTTCATCAGGGAGTTTTACACAAGTTTTACCTGGGCTTTTTAGTGTTGGTACAGTGAGCTGACCCTGCCAGGGTGATGCTCACACATCCAACCGCCGCTATCTCTGTTATGGCAGTGACCAATGCACTCTGACAGGCATGAATGAAATGGCCCTCTGGCCAGCACTGAGGCAAACACTCATGTTGCCTTAATCTGTCTGCACCACCTCTTGGAAGCACCATTAGCTAGAGCTACCTGGACTGAGGAAGGAGTCAGAGTCAGAAAACAGGAGTAACAAAGATGTCAGGTCCAGCCCAAGATCCAAGCCCATGCAGAGGCCCTGTCAAGAATGACTACTCTCACAGCACTGCTCCCTCACCCTGAACTGCCCAACCCCCAACCCCTTCCCACCTTGTTCTTCCCACGCTCCTTCCAGTTCCTAGTTCCAGCAATGACTCCAGGAAAGTGACGTCCACCACTTTCTCTTGGCAACTCCTATTCTTCCAGCCACCAGGGGAGCCACAGCACCTGAATGCTATGCTGGCACCTCCATCCTAATCCCTCCCCACCCACCTGAGCTCCTTATTTCTGGCACAGAGGAGAGAACTGACATTCTGTGAACTTCCTGCACTTGCCAAGTACCACGCTAGGCCCTTCCGTTTTCTTGAGTGCCAGAGATGCAAAATGCCACTGTCTTTTCTGTCTCCCTCCAAGTTCCAATAATGTTTTCTCCACTCTTGCTATACAGCCTCTCCTGGGATCCCACTTATCCCCTCTTCTTCCCATACTGCCTAGTCTGTCTTCATGCAAATGACAACAGATAGAATCCTCTGGGGCACAGGGCAGATCCCTATCATTGGGCTGCTCAAATCAAACCTAATGCCCTCCTGTTCCTACAAGCTGACCCAAGTACGTTGTCTGATACTGGATTGCTGCCACCACCTGGCTCTGACGTCCATTCTAACTTCCTACCCACCACATCCCTGCAAGCCTGCTGGGCCCCAGCCAAGTCACATGATTCCCCTTCCCTGGCAGCTCCCTGAACTTTCCAAGCCCTTGCTCACAGAGTTCCTTCCAGCCTGAATGCCTTTTCCTCTCATGTCTTCAAACCTGACACACACTCTCTCTCCTGTCTCAGAAGAACAGAGAAGGCATTGCCTACAAGATGCCTATGCTTCTCCCACAATAGAGGAGAACTCTATCTGCATGTAAGCTTCAGCTTCACTCACTCACTACTCTTAAGGCACTATTTTAACTGTGGTCTATTATCCCTAGGGTGAGGACTGGATGACCAACTCTGCAACTCTCCTCTGTTACTGGATGTACCATTTACCTAAACAGTACACACAGACTCAGCACACATGCATACCCAGCATCCATTGCACACTATTATGTTGCTGCAAGCTCAGCATATGTTGGGGAACCACACACACAAAACAATCACCTGAGTATGGTGATTAGTTCTAATTATCAGCTTGAAATAATCTAAACTCAACTGGAAAGAAAGTCTCAACAAGGGATTCTTTACATTGAGTTGGCCTGTGGGCATATCTGTAGGGGATTGTCTTAAATTAACTGATGTGAAAGACTCAATCTACTGTGGGTGGCCCTATTCCCTAGGCAGGAGATCCTGACTGAATGAATAGAGAAACTAAGCTGAGCACAAGCAAGCATGAAAATGAATGCATGTATTTCACTTTTCTCTTCTTGAGACTGTGGATATCATGTGACTGGTTATGTGAAGTTCCTGCCTTAAATTCTCCACAGTGATGAACTGTAATCTGGAATTGTTAGCTGAAATAAACCCCTTTATTCTCTTAGGTTGTTGGTTTGGGTTTTGTTGTTTTGTTTTGTTGTAGGATGTTTTATCACAGCAACAGAAATGAAACTGAAACATTGACCTTCTTATCTACAGATAGATAAATGTCAACCAAACCTTAGCCAAGTAAGTGTATATCTGATGACACCTAGCTCTGTGCTATATAGGAAAAAGAATAAGTAAGGGTCCTAAGGAAAACTGAACGAAAAGACCAGGAAATCTAGCTTGAGGAAGCATAGTTAGAATGACCCTTGAAAGACCAGCAGTGAAAAGAAGTGGTCAAAGTATTCCAGGTCCTGGAAACAGCCAGTGCAAAGACAATTTAAGACAAGGAATGAGTATGAATGTATATCACCCATGCCAACTAGGATGCCTTATCCCTCAAACTAACCAACCTTACATCTACAAAAAAAACAAAACAAAAACCACCACCTATAATTCAAAATATACTTCTTTCTCATTTGAAATAATTTGTTCTTTAGGTGTAAATGGTCTCTTTTTAATAAAAAAGAAAGAAAGAAAGAAAGAGAAAGAGAGAGGGAGAATAAAGTACGTTCTCCTAGCTAGCATTAGAAAAGCAAATGAGGTTGGAACCTAGTAAAAAACCATGTCATTCCATAGCAATACAATGCCAACTTGACCTTGAACTAGAAGCTAGCAACTGACTGGGAAACGGCCTGGCAATTACCCAACCCTGATAATAAGCGCAGAGTCTACCAATCACTGAGCACTGATGAAGGCTGTTACAACCAATACTTCACTGGATTTTCATGACATCCCAATATGATTTTCATTCTTTTTTTTTTTTAATTGAAACTCAGAACCAGAAATATGGTTCAGTGAGTAAGGTTGCTGCCCACCAAACCTGGCAACCTGAATTCAAGCCCCCAGGATACATGATAGAAGGAGAAAACTCACTCCTGTGTTATGCACTGATGTGTGCATTGCACACGTGAGCACACATACATGTGCGCGCACACACAATAAATAAACAAACATAAATTTCTTTTGAGGCAGGTTCTCACTTTGTTGCCCTGGGTAGCCTAGAACTCACTAATGCAGACCAAGCTCACAGAGATCTCCCTGCCTCTGCCTTGGAGTGCCTGGATTAAAAGAATGCAACATCATGCCTGGTAACAAGGTAACAAAATGTAATTTTTTTTTTTGAGACAGGGTTTCTCTGAGTAGCCCTGGATGTCCTAGACCAGGCTAGATATGCCAACCTCTGCCTTTCAAATGCTGGGATTAAAGGTGTGCTGAGCTCCTATGTATAATAACCTGCATAATTTTACCCATGTAAGGAGAAGCAGGCCAGATTCTAGCCAGGTCACTGGGACACCACAGCCTATAACCTTGACCATCATCCTTCAGTGCACCACAAAGGGCTGCCCTGTCAATCAGGAGTCCTGATCACTAACTTATCTAGCCCAGCTTCACCAAGGCTCCAGACCACTGTGTACCTACCTACCCACTGTGCAAGCCAGAGATCACCTCAGGAGGAATGCAATAGAATTCCTGCTGTCTGCTCCCTTCCTTCCACAGCTCCCTCACAACAGCCCTACTCTTCCTCCAATTTGAATAAAGATCAGTCTTTAGGTCATCGCAATACTCAGTGTCCTGAGAGAACAGGAACTGGAAACCGATGAATCTCCTTAAATTACATCGCAGCCAAAGTCAACAGACTCCAAGCCCCTCTTGCCGTACACTGAACGGAAGAGGGGGGCATGAGTTACTGGGAAGCTCTAGCTGTGGCTTTTCCACTTCCTGACACATTTCTGAGTCTGTCTGGAGGGCAGTGTCACACTTTCACTGCTAACAAATCCTTCTAACAACTATTCCTCTCCTACCTCAAGCCCTGCCTGGAAGTAGCCAGGACATAGGCACAAATAGAGCTTGCATGCTGGCCATGCATAAAACCACCTACCTCCAGCCTAGCCAACCCTCCTGAGGGCCAGTCAGCTGCCTTGAATCAGCAACAAGATTTTATTGAGCCTTGTGTCCACACACAAGTTCAAAGCCAGCCGAACCCTCCCTTTTGTCATTAAAGGTTAGCTTGAGCAACTCAAGGTCCTGGAGTAAGGCCAGTGATTTACAATGGCCTTCTTGAGCCACGCTATTACAGGCTCAATTATGTCACCTAAAATTCATAGATCCTAATTCTTAGTACCTCACAAAATAAATGTATCTGGAAACAAAGCCCTTAAGGAAATAATGAAGACAAACTGTGGTTATGTAGGCAAACTTTAATCTAACAAGACTGGTCACTTTATAGGGAAATTAAGACAGAAATATGCACAAAGGAAAGAAAAGTGAAGCTTTGGGGAGGAGGGGACCTCTCACAAGGCAGAGATAAACACTTGTAAACAAACGCCCCTGCCAACACTGTGACCTTCCTTTCAGCCTCCAGAAGAGATTGTGTGTGGACATGTGCACGCGCTGGAGTTACAGGCAATATTTCTTTTAAAAGGTGAATGGAGTTGAAACACAGTTAACCTTCTCCATAAACAAGCATTCAAGCTGTACTTGGAAACCTGTTTTAGACCACAGTTGTGGTGAGCTTTTCCTGTAAAGAACTGTGTTAAACAAACGCCTGTAGCAACTGTCATGGGAGGATGTCTGCCCAAACAACCCTCACAGCAAGGGAAGGAAGGAGGAAACACTGGGGAAGGCGTGCAACAAGGGACCCTTACCACAAAAGATTCTTTCCAAGAAACGTCACTCAGGAGAATGTCACTGAACTGGGCAGCTGAGTGATGAGTGGGCATATCTCAGTGTAGACCAGGAGTTTTGAGAATGCCATGAGCAGATGAGAAAGCTGCAAGCCGTGAGAGATTCCAAGGGACTGAGAGGTTTGTAGAATAACTAACAGCCAAGAAACAGGAAGAGGAGGTGTCAGAGAGTTGCTTCTCAAGCTAGAACAGGAGTAGAAAGATCAGAGCGAGTTGCATTCGTTCCTGGAGCAATGGAGCAATGCTAGACACACAGTAACAACCAGCGGGTATTAAGCCGTGGCTGGGAGTCAGCCCTGTGCAAAGCGTGCTCCGTATGCACCAGCTCATTCACACCTCTCAAGGACCACAGTCTGTTTCTACTTCCATTTAAATGAAAAATAAAGTTCTACTTAGGCATGATATACTCCCAACCTCCCACTTCCTAGCTTCCTATTTTCCTCTCTAGACCATCTCTAGAGCCTACAAGCAGTAGTTGACCCGTGAGCACACAGTACTTGTAAGATAAATGGGGAAAAAAAAAAAAGAGGCACATGTCCTAAAGAAACAAGCCTGGGACTAGACTCCAAGTAGATGATCTGTCTGGAGAACCCTCTCGGCTTCTGCTTTCTACCCAACAGAGTGGAGACAGCTTGCTAGAGAAATGAGAGCAAAATATCCTGTTTGAAAATAGCTATACCACAACACATTGAACAGGGAGCTTCTACTCTGTACTGATTCAGGGCCTGATGCTTGAAGAAAACACAACTGAGAATACTTCCTCCCCACTCCCCCACCCCGCCACCCCCGCCCACTGTCTTTAACACTCCCTGGAGCATCATCTTGCCTATCAGGCTGGAATATAGCCACTAATTTGCCTTACAAAGGATTAGAAGGGCCAAGTGTAATCTCCTGACCCTCCTGCAATCCTGAATCAAGATGCTATAGTCTACAATTCAGCTTCTCCCCAAGCACTGTACCTATACAGCTTGGTGGTGCCTGGAGTTACCAGAGGTAACTCACAGACAATGGAGTTTACATAACAAATTTTTACTTAACTTTCTATTTGGGCAAGTCAGACTGGCTCTTTGGGAAACCAAGAATATCCTTTGAAGAAAAAAAAAAAGATCAAAGATCCCCAACTTTAAAAAATATTAGGTAAACAATAGGTGTTACATCCATGTGGCAGAAAAAGATCGAAGTGATTAAAGTTGGGAAAATACTGGTTTCCTGGAACTTTCTCGATTTTCTGTATTAAATGTCCCCATCCTTGCAACTCACAAATCCACCCAGGTATGTCATAGTTCAAAAGGAAGGGAGTTTCCAGACAATGCATTTTCCAAAATTTCTTAATAAACGACTATACACCAGAAGGAAAGATGAAGAGCCAGGAGGCAGGGCAGACATACAAACACAAAAGGCATTCACAAAAATGCTGTGTTGTTGACACCAGGGCTTGGCCTGAAGCTGAAGTCCTGCCCTCTGCCTGGAGAGGGCTGGGACACAGAGCTCCCTTTGACACTGCCCTAAGTCCCACTCCATTCTTCTGAGATGGCAGCTCAGCTCAGCCCTGTCAAAAGAACTGCACTGTGGTCTCTGGAACTTGTTCCAACAATAACAAACAATAAGGCCTTCTCTTTCTGATAAAGCCCCTCCCAGTCAAAAGTAGAGATGCATTCTGAGAATTCTCTCAGCTAACGTGTAGCCTCCTTCTGAATTTCCCTGCTAGAAATGATTGAGTTGCAGGTAACCTGTGGATACAAGGGTAAGCTGAGTTATAGGACAGGACAATGTGGGAGAGATAAACACTCTTACTCACAGAGTCACAGCATCTTATACACGGATGCAAGGGGAGGAAAGACTGAAAGGGAAGCAATGGAGCTGGGATCCATCTGCTGGTAGAGCGCTTTCAGGAAGCCATGGGTCAGATTCCCAGTGCTACACGAAAGTGGTATGGTGGTACATGCCTGTAAGCACTTGGCAGATGAAGACAGGAATCAGAAGTTCAAGTTCATTCTCAGCTTTACTGTGAAGGCCAGCCTGAGATACTTGATACCCTCTCTTAAGAGCACAGGAGGTGTGTAGGAATGGAAGGCCAACCTTCTCATTAATCTAATACTTTGTATATTAATTTAAAATAAAATAAATACTATCCTAACTCATCTTCCACAAGGAAAAAGAAGAATAAAAAAGAAAAGGGGAGGGGAAAAAAGGAAAGGAAAGGAAAGGAAAGGAAAGGAAAGGAAAGGAAAGGAAAGGAAAGGAAAGGAAAGGAAAGGAAAGGAAAGGAAAGGAAAGGAAAGGAAAGGAAAGGAAAGGGAGGAGGCCTAGGGCAAGCTCTAAGAGAACAGAGACTTGTCTTATTTATACAGCATTCCCCTTTCTGCATAGGAACTAGCAACTATATGAAGAGAAGACCTTATCCTAAGGACTACTTCTCCCTTTTCAGATCTACCCTTTATGGGTAGTGGATTGACAGCACGACTTTTGAACTCAACATCATCAGGGCTCATAGGTCAGCACAGTAAATGCCACCTGACTGTTCTCATGGACTTGCTCACACACACCAACTTCTAGCATCTGAAACAAAGAGGAGCCAGTGAATCTGGCAATACTGACTTGCACCAACTGATTGAAGGGCTCCCTCCTGCTAAGTTCAAAGTCCTTCACATTTTAGCTTCTCTCTCAAGGGATTTTTATTTGGAGCTTTTTTTTTTTCTTTTCCTTTTTTTTTTCTTTCCTTTCTTTGCTTATCTGCATTTTCTAATCCTTTTATAATGAAGACAGATTACAGGAATAATAAAAATGCCCAACAGATTGATAAAACACATATAATATCATTCAAAAAAAAAGACACTAAGAAGGCATACTTTATAGTTACATTTTGACATCTGTACATTACAAAACTTAACACTGTCATTTCATGCAATTGCAGTCAACTATATCAACAAACAGTAAATCTGTGATAAAAATCCAGCTTCTGGAGTTAGAATCAGGACACAGGCCACCAGGCACTTATCTCATAAAGGGGACAGCTATCTGATGGGTAAGGTGCCAGTATTAGGAAAGCACAAGGTCTATGAGCTTAATAAGCCATTGGCTATGAACTGACAGTACAGATGCTCTAGCCCATCCATAAGGAGAAAGGCTGCGTCTCTCCACCATGTGTGACCCTCCCCATAAGTTGGAGGAAGAGATAGCTGGTCTACCCTAGAGCCCTACTTCCAAACATATGAACCACATTCCAATTGGCTTACCCATCATCTACAAGAGCTGATTCTGTCCAGATTCAGGCCTCATTGTCAATGATCACCCTGATTTATTCAATGATAACAAACAAGTTAGCTGGGCTAGCAAGCAAAAAAGCCAAAGTTTAGAGCCCATTTAGACCTTTTGACTCACAGAACCATTTCATGTCTTGGTGATTTCTTTCACCAAAAGTGAGGAACACCAGCTATAGCCCATAGGCAGATAAGACTAAGCTGAGGCAAAGTGCATAAGGTGGAGAAAAGGGAAAGAGGATAGTAAAGGTAGCCAAGAAGAAACACTGCAGTCACATGCCACAGAACAGTAGTTTGGTCACAGATGGGCCATAAATGCAACAATATATGCCAGACCATCTAGGGCTCTGTACGGACATGTTACAACTTCCCCACAATGACAAAATTGTCGATTGATGCATTTCTGAGAGCACACCACCTCCCTTCATTTAGCCAAATGCTTGTATTTCACTATCACTAGTCCAAACTTGATTCCAGTTAGATGAACAGCATTTCACTTTCTGAAAGTTGGGCAGGGTTTAACAAAGCCAAAAAGAAGTTCAAAGCCTCATTTAGTCCAATGGGCTCCTAAAATACTGCGGAATTTAAAAGAGAAATAGAGATAGGCTCCAGGCTCTTCTTTTTTCTATTCCTCATCCTCACTAGGATATGACATAGCATTTCAAACAGCAGTGAGAGCTGCGGAAGATATCAGATGAAAAGTCTTCTGTTCTTTTCCAAGGGCAGGCCAGGAGGAAGCCACTAGCACACGATCCACATAACTCTCTATCTTCAGTCCCACTGACATCCACAAGCACCAAGGCAGGGGCACTCACTCACGTCAGGCTCAGGAGCCAAGGTTGTAATGCAGTATAAACTTGAACATTCCCAGGATGTATCAACAGAAGGGGTGTGGAGGGCAGCCAAGGCAAAGACTTCCCAAAGCTAAATCAATAGAGCCAGCTGTAGACAGAGGGCAGCAAATAGAGTGTGTAAGACACAGCCAGTCTAGCCTTGCCAGCTGCCCTGGGGACATTATTCAACAAGGTCTGTGAAATCTGTCCCCAATTCCCTTCTCATATACCAAGCCTCTGCTGCCCCACTGAACTGAAGTATTGGGCCTCTAACATAAGATCTGAACTAGAAACTGCCAATATGACACACACAGCCTGGTTTATAGAATAGACTGGGTTTGGGTCTTCACTGGCAGTGGGCTCTGCACCTCTCATTTGATAACATTTTCAATAAACAAGTTGTTACACACTCCTGACCAAAGCTGCCTCACATGAAAATGGGACAACCAAACGTAGCAAACACAGCTGCTTCTAGAGTCAAATAGCATCAGCCTGAAAAGCCTGCCCAATGTTAGCTCAGTGAATCTCAGGTTTAGCAATTTTGAGCATATCACTCCTGCTAACATTATTATTAAGTAGAGAAAACTGCTAAGCCTACCTTGGGATCATGTTAGAGAAAAATCCCACTTGCTTGTACAACCTAGAGAACGTGCATATCTATGGCAAGACTCTTCCCATTTAGGACGTCGTGCTCCTGCCCATCCCCAAACTCTCCCCTCACAGACATTTCTCCATCGTTGTCATGTCTTCATTGCCTCCAACCGCAGCCAATAACCACCCAAAGGAAAAAAACTGCTTACCCTCAGCAGATCTAACTGCTGGTTAATCTGCAATAGAGACAAGAAATCCAGCTTGAGCCTGCTTCTGGTTTCCTAGGCTTCCCAAAGGGGCTAAAAATGACATGTGGCTATAAAATGTATGTGTTTATGGAGGATCAGCTGTCCAGGAAGTGGAGCAATGACACTGTAACTGTGTTTTCTTAATTCCAATAATTTTTTTACTTAAGTTTCACCCATGCATCTCCCTGGTGTCCACATTCTGCAATTGCATAAGACAATAAGAATAGAGACAAAGCCCAAGGATCCAACTGAGGCCCACCCCAAGACTCTGGAGCAGTGCTCCTTGATTAAAGAGAATTTCAGTAACCAACTTAAACACACATGTACACACACATGCAACACATATAATTTGGGCACCAGTAATTTCTTATGCCATGTACAACCATAAAAATGTGTATTACTGTCACTTAATTTGTATTTGTTATCAGTTATTTATTTGTATGTGTACATGTATGCCATGGTGTACATGTGAAGGCAGAGGACAACCCCAAACCCTGGGGATCAAAATAAGGTCACAAGGGGCTTAGCTGCAAGAGCCCTTCCCCACTGAGATATCTCACTGACCCAGTCACTTATTTTTTTTAAAAAGCAGTCTTTTCAGGATAAGGATTGGTAAAGCAAACATGTGAGTCTGAGCTCAAACCCCATAATCCATATAAAACACAGGACATGGTGGCATGTGCCTGTGATCCAATGTTAGGGGTGCAAAGATCCCTGAAGTTCATTGGCTAGCCTGTTGTGGGTTGGTTCTAATGCTATTTGTGTTAATTTAGCTCCCAAAATCACATGGGAATCTGCATGTCCAAACACTGAGGGTCCCTGCCCCGAGTTGGCTTTAATTGGCAAATAAAGTAGCCAATGGCTGGGCAAGGGAGACAGAGGCAGGACTTTAGATTGCCCAGCCAAGGAACCATGTGAAGAAGGAGGTTTTAGAATCTCCATGCCAGGAAAGGAATAGGATACAAGCATCAGAGCTGTGGAAGACAGAGAACCAGCCATGTACAAATTAAGGAAAAGCAGCCCCTGGGGCCACTCCCCCGACTGGGTCTAGGGTAGTGTTAGTCACAATGAAGTTTGGGAGTAGGCAAGCCGTTAAGCTGATGAGGACATATTAAAAATAAGGCTTCGTGTGTGTGTGTGTGTGTGTGTGTGTGTGTGTGTGTGTGTGTGTGTGTGTGTTCCAACAATTCGGCAGGTGTAGAGGAAGCACACACCTGCAGGGGAGTTTAGAGCGGATTAACAAATTACCACTTCACCAGCCAACCTAGCCAAATCAATGAACTTCAGGTTCAGAGTGAGGAGAGCCCTGGCTCAAAATCTAAAGGTAGAGCACAAAGCTCAGTCCCACTTCAAATAATCACTTGTTCACTCTCTTGTCTGGCAAATCTGCTCATTAAACTTACTATATGTGATGGTTTGAATCTGAGATGTCCCCCACCTGGTGCCTTTACATGCCTTCATACTCATGTGTACATACCATATATATCACACACATACAGAACACATACACACTCACACACAATTAAAAAATAAAAAATAAAAAATGGCCATGCAGTCTTATCTACTTCAAACTTCACAACATCAGACTTAGACATAGACAGATGTTTGTGATTACAAGGAAGCTCAGCTTTACAAAAAGCTCATTATGTATCAGTCTGTATTTTTCCCAAAGAGGACTGGAAGACTGCTGGGATAGAGAGGAGGCTTGCTACTTTGCTAACTGGATTATTATCACTGGATAGTTCTATAATGTCATTTCAACTCTTGTACCCAGAGACAGTCAGAGATAGAGAGGCTTTCTGACCAACTGCTGAATATGCAGAGCTAAATATACAGCAGCAACAGCCTGCCAGAAAAGGCTGGACACCAGGATAGCCTGGGCTAACTCGAGATGCTCTACTAAGATCTTAGTCTCAGATCTACCTAGCTCATCTCCCTGGGTCTGGGACATCTCCCTGGGTGACACTTGCATTGCTGTCTGATGTCATCTTCAGACAAACCCATTAGTCACACTCTCTCTTAGAAAACCTGCTCAAATTAAACATAAGTTTACCATATGCTGTGGTTTGGATGGGAGATGCCCCCCACAGGCTCCTGTTTACAGCACTTGTTCTCCAGCTGGGGATTTGGGGGCGGGGGGATGCCAAGCCTTTAGAGGAAGGGCATAGCAGGCAGAGCAGATCACTGGGGAGAGAAGCTTTGGAGCTTATGCCTAGCCCCTGTTCCAGCACACTTTCTGCTTTCTGGTTGGCTACAATGTTAGAAGCTCTACCCCACACATGGCCATAATTGCCTTTTCTGCCTTGCTGGACTGAGATCTTAGTAAACCCAGCCAAAACAAGTCTTTCTTTCCTTCATTTGTTTCTGTTGGGCATTTTGGTTGCAAAAACACAAAGGTAACTAATATACTATACAGCTCAGGAATTTCACTTCCATTCATCTACCTGAGAGAAATAAGCATACTTTCATACAAAAACTTGCATAAAACACTCTAACAAATATGAAAGGTCAGCCAGATGGTTCAGTGGGGAAAGGCGCTTGCTACCAAGCCTGATGACCTGAGTTTGATCCCTAGAACCCACATGGAGGAAGAAGACAATTGAGTACACCATCAATAAATCTATATATGTAAAACTATTAATACAAACTAAGTAGCTATAAAGGAAAAATAGAAATCAAAATATGGTACGAATCACAATGAAATAGTTATCAGTAATAAAGAGGAATGGATTAGCAATACAAGGTACAACATTTAAACCTGAAAAAGACGTTGAACTATGTAAAAGAAGCCAAACACTAAATATTACATAATAAGATTCCGTTTATGTGAAATCTCCAAACATGGCCAGCACACAATATATAGACTATGGATAGCCTTTAAAAAGAAAAGAAATGGGGGGTTTGGGGGGGGAAGAAAAGAAAAGAAAGAACAAGACAAATGGGCAGGAAAGAAATTTTTAATAATGAAAGTTCTCTTTAATCTGTTCAAAACCATGCTTTATTATGATGTTGGCAGAATATAGTAGCTTCGTGTTTAGTGGATGAGCCATGAGGAAGTGGATGAGAGAATTTCCCAGAGATCTCTCCTCAACCAGATCTATGATTCCCTCTTAACAGTCAGCCTCAGAAAGTTATATGCAGTGTGAATGCCTAACATACACACTAGGTCTAATACTCTGATTAGGTTAGAACTGCCTGAGATGATGTTTTTAGGTAGAAATCATTAAGTAATGACCATTTCAAATGACTCAACCTAGAGCAGACACTTTTAAATCTGGCCGGCCGTAAGTGGTACTAAGCTCTAGCACACAGCCAAGTTTTAGGTCCACCATATGGGAAACGGGAGTGATTACAGGATCTTGCTAAATGCTGTTGTGGCGTTACAATGATTCTCTATGGAGAGCACCTACTCCATATGGCTGACTCACTCACATAATTCTCTAAATTATAACAATTATTAACACACACTGGTCCTATCTCTCAATGAAATTCCAAGTTATCAAGGTCCAGGTCTTTATGTCTTTTGTCCCTGTGTGTTTGCTCAGAACGTAGACCTGTAGTGTCCATAGGTGAGGCTCCATATTGACTGCTAAGACTGGGAACTGCTTCCTCAGAGGCTGCAAGGGAATCCTACCCACAGACCACTTCTCCTCTGAAAAATATCGATAGTGCTGTGGGAGGCTTCGTATAATTCCATTCCCAACATCCTCCTCTCCATGGCTGTATGCTTAACAGCAATCCAATGAAGCAGAAGGAAGTGCCATCAGAGAGAGTTCCTTCTGGCTTCTTTCTCAACATAAATGTTTGCCTGCTACATAACCAGTGTTTGGATGGATGGATGGATGGATGGATGGATGGATGGATGGGCTATCTATGAAACCCCAGGTTTCTTCTTGTAACAACAAACAACAGGAGCTATGAGCAGATACAAAGAAAATCATATCCCTACATTCTGTGTGAAATTCCTCAGTTCTTTTGTAGAGATCAGAAATATAGTCAAAAGACCATAGACTGTGAAAAACACTAAAGATGCCATGTTCCACAAACAGAAACACAGAATAGCCATATAAATGTGAGGTAAACAATGAATATCTGAAGATATGCTAAAAACTGCCCATTGTTTATCCTAAGGTTCAAATTAACTGGGTGTCCTACATTTTATCTGGCAACCATAGATTTAATCTGTTCCACAGATCACATTTTATTTCCTAAACATTATATTTATATTTTCATTACAAATAACTATTCTTAAGCCACAAAAAAACTATGATGGCCAAAGAAACAGATGTCCAGAGTTTGTGAGTGCTTGTATGGGTCACTGGAGACTAAGAATCACGTTGGGTGGACTCTGCAAGAAGATACAGCCACTGCTCCCTTGGCTATACCCAGAGCAGTAAACTAAATATTATCATCTCTGTTTTACAGGTAAAGAAATGGAGACCTAGAGAAGAGAAACCCAAGGTCTCCCAATCTGAATAAAAAATTAAGCTAGAGTCCTCGTACCAGAGGTCCCAGATGTAAGCCTACTGTCCACTCTGATGGCTAATTCCAATGCTGTGTTCACATTATCTCAAGAAAGCCATTAAGTTTTTCTCTCCAATGACTCTACATCAGTGAAACAGAAACCTTAACCCCCAAAATACTCCAATGCCTTACTGGCTGACCGTAATTCACCTTTCTCTTCCATTTCTGTCTCATCTCATCAAATTCAAAACTCATTGACATCTCCACTAAAATCAAAACCAAAAGATGACCACATTTTAAACAAGCCATTATTCTGCTAACTACATGCAGCTCTATAAAAGGGTGTCTAGGACCTAAGACTAGAATCGAGTTTAAATTGGAACAATGCCGACTTCTACATATCCATTTATAGCCTGCATCACCAATGGTAACCAGGCTGTGCTAAAATCAACAAAATTGTAGTTATTACTGTAAAAACAAAACTCTCTGGACATATGTTGTAAACAAATAGTCCATTCATATAGAAAATACTACACAACAGTTTTTCTCCTTTTATCTCAGCCTTTGGAGCAGCCAGGCACTGTAGAGGGAATGAGATTCTCTTTGATGTCCTTTACTGGTTCAGGTTTATAACTCACTCCTGAAGGTTACTAAATCTGGCCCATACGCTCACCAGTCTCAACAAAACACAAGACAGTGTGTCCTGCCACACAGACAACGGGTGGTACTAAAGACAAACACGAACAGCCTCCACTTAAATCAATATGCTGAAGACATAGTGTTCCCCAGGGGTGTGAGCTTCTGCAGCCATGGGGGTCCAGGGCCAGCATTTTCATCCTCAGACTGCCTGAAGAAAACAGCTGGGTAGGGCAACATTCATCAAACACAAGAGGAGCCAAAGGCAGGGGGCGAGGTATTCTTTATCATATTTGCCTTTGGAAAGCAATCCATCGCCTTGGTAACAGGTCTAAAAAAGAAAAGGCAAAAGGGAGGGAACACTTGTACTAAATCTTATACCTTAGCAGGCAGCCTAGAAAATGTTCACCATTTGGGTAAGGTAACCAAGCATTTCCTGTTCTTATAGGATGCTTGCAGTTGGGCTGAGGGTTGGCCTTTGTTTGTTTGTATTTTGTTCTTTATTTTTATTATTTTTAAGATTATAATATAGTAACATCATTCTCCCTTCCACGCGTTCTTACCCCAAGCCCTCCCATATACCCTTCCATTCTCTTTTTCAAATGTGTGGCCTCTTTTTCCATTGTTCACACACACACACACACACACACACACACACACAACTAAGTATGTAAATATAACCTGCTCAACATGTATAGTGTTACTTGTATGTATGTCTTCAGGGCTGATCATTTGTATTGGATAACTGGTTGGTGTGCTCTTCTCTGGGAGGACTCACTCTCCCACTCTCAGGATTCCTTGGTTGCCTGTAGTTCTGTGTAGGACTGAGACCTCCAGTGCTTTCCCTGTCATATTTTTATGTCCACTATCATATGTTCAGCACATGCTTAGGCAATCATGGTGGTAAGGCTTAGTGAATGTAGTTTGTTTTGTTCATTTTTGCCTGAAAGGGGCATCTAGTCTTTCATATGAGCTTCATGGTTATACTATGTAAAATATAAGAGATGGTGGCAATGGTGATAGTATCAGAGTTTGGTTTTGATCTGCTCAGTTTAGATTTTGGTGTTTTGGTTTGGTTTGACTGAATTAGATTTAGTTATTTGAGGGGAGGGATTAGGAGTGGGGATGGTTGTTTTGATTTGGGTTTGTCTCTTGGTGGTGGTGGTGTTTCAGAGACAGGGTTTCCTCTATGTAGCCCTGGCTATCCTAGAACAAATTATGTAGATCAGGATAGCCTGGAAGTTATAGACATCTGTCTGCCCCTAGTTCTGGGATTAAAGTTGTGTACCACCATGACCAGCTTTGCGTTTGTTTTTGTTTTCTTTTGTTTTGAGACAAACTCTCATGGATTACTTGCTGATCTTGAATACCTGACCCTCCTGTGTGTTCCCTCCTGTGTGCTGGGATTACATGTGTACATCATCATGCCCAGCTGTCTGAGGCTTCCCTGAGGACTGAGTGAGAATCTGAGCAGGATCTGAAGTCTAATACACAGGCCATCACCAACATCAACAGCTGTGCTCTCACTGTTTCTCATGTTAGCACTAGAGCATAGAAATTAACTGGGAGATGATAGGAGGCTTAGTCAGGGTTTCTATTGCTGCCACAAAACACCATGGCTAAAAAGCAAGTTTGAGGGCAAAGGGTTTATTCAGATCACACTTCCATATTGCTGTTCATCAATGAAGGAAACCAGGAAAGAACTCTAGCAAGGCAGGAACCTGGAGGCAGGAGCTGATGCCAAGGCAAAGGAGGGGTGCTGCTTACAAGCTTGCTTCCCTTGGCTTGCTCAGTCTGCTTTCTTATAGAAGCCAGGACCACCAGCTCAGGGATAGCACCACCCACAATGAGCTGGGTCCTCCCACGCTGATCGCTAATTAAGAAAATGCCTTACAGCTGGATCTCATGGACGTCTTCCCTCAACTGAGACCTCTTCATCTCTGATGACTCTAGTTTGTGTCAAGTTGACACAAAAACAGCCGGTACAGAGGTAGAACTGAATGATATATTAACTGAAATGCAAATGCAAAAGGCATCTATAAAAATATCACAGCCTCTCCCAAAGAGCATATGCAGAAAAAAAAAGTCTAAAAAGAAACAAAAAGCAATCAGCTTAGTGCCCTTGATAAACTAAACCATGCAGCAACCATCATCATGCAATTAAAGACGCCCTTGGGAATGAGAAGCAGCATCTGCCTGAGCTGGCGACACACACAAGACACATGGTGTTGTTCTGAAGTCCTGCTGGGACCTGCTGTTCCCCACCAGGTAGGACAGCCATTCCATGTAGAGGTTTGAACAGTTCCTTAGACTGAAACCAGAAGTGAAGCCAGTATCACTTCTGCTGCTCTGTGCCACAGTCCCTGCTTTCCTCCACCCGTATGCTAAGATCTTCCAGTTTGCATCCTGGGGTTCAAACTGCACATGAAGAACATGCTGCCAGGCTCACAGCACAATTCAGAGAGTTAGAAAATACCACAAACAGGTCTACACCAAAGCTTGCATGATGGAAACAGACAAGGGGACGAGTATGGCCTTCTCTAGTCAGTTTAGTGGAACAGGGGCAAGGGGTGGGGGGACCTCCAGCTCCAACTCATCCCTGAAGAAAGAAACTCTAAAAGGCTGCACATTTCTAGCCCACCCTAGCTCCACACTCTGATATTTAAGTCAGAACAAGCATATTCATCATCCAGCCACACAGTCTGGGTATTTTATAGTTACTTATTGCAGTTGGCACTCTCTAGATCATCATCACAGACAGTGGAAGATGATTATGGCTCTCCCAGAACTTGAATTCAAGGATGAGAAGGAAGCAAATGTATCAATTTCAAATCTTTCTCTGTGGATGGATCAAGGCTGTTCACTTATCACAGAATCCATGGCATCAAGCCAATGAATCAGGCAAATAAACAAGCAGCTAAAAAGGCTAGGCCAGCCATTCCCCTGCACCTTAAGGAATAAATCCTGCTGAGGAATGCACAGGTACAAAGAACCTTGGCCTCAAAGCATCCACAACCAGGACTACTGATAGACAGGATAACAGAAATTAAGGCATTTCTCAGGGTCAGTATTTGTGGAGAGGCTATTATATACCATGTGGACCACTCAAGATGCAACAGTGAACAATGCTCTTAGCATCTAAGAGAATCTTATCATTCACACTGTAGTAAGTTTTAAAATTTCAAAATACAAACAATAAATTCATAAAGAAAAAGAAGATATTCCAAAGCACCTCCAAAAAGTCATAGTTGGTGCTGGGGTTGTAATTCAGCATCTGACTGGCATGTGCAAGGCCCTGGGTTCAAGCAAGTCTGCAAAAATAAATATATGGTCAAGCAGACTTTTAAATGAGATTTAATCTCGACACTCAGGAAGCAGAGGCAGATGGATCTCTGAGTTCAAGGCCAGCCTGGTCTACAGAGTGACTCCCAGGTCATCCAGGCCTACACAAAAAAAGCCCTGTTTAAAAACAACAACAACAACAAAAAGCCAGAGTAGGCATGCTTAGCTGTAAAGATGTCTGCCTCAAAGTCTGATAACTTGAGTTCAATCCCTAAGACCACATGGTGGAAAAGAGAAGTTCTAACCTTTACAAAGGGTCGGGAGTGGAAACGTGTGTGCACACTTGCGAGCACACACACACACACATACAGAGAGGGAAGAAGGGAGGGGAGGGAGGGGAGGGAGGAGAGAGAGAGAGAGAGAGAGAGAGAGAGAGAGAGAGAGAAATAGAAACGTTTTTAAAACAGTAGCTGTACTCATAATAATATTCACTGCTGTGAGGGTATTTAAGCACCACACATTTCTCTTAAGTAGAAGCATGAACAGGTGGCCTAACGTGTGGAGTTTGTTAGATGAGATGCACAACATAGTCAAGGTATTCCTTCTCGTCAGGTTGGGAATGGTATTACCTAAACTGACCTGTTCTTACATCCAGGAGTTGCTAAACATCGGAAGGCCTTGAAGGAGACCACTCAACTGCCAGACAAGCATCATGTGGTAGGAGAAGGGGCTACCAATTACCATCAGAGCAGATCTTTTCTCAGGTCAGCCTATATATAGGACTATATTCTATAGTCCCTAACTAGGCAATTCTTTTCTCTGATGTATAGTTTCTGCATTTACAAAACTACAATAGAAAAAGGAGAAGCGTGTAAATCAGATGAGGAACACAGGCTGTTCACCATGTACATGAATACAAATGAGGAGCTTCAAGTGAGATGACACGGGTGGGCACGGGTGGAAGTGCTTTACTCTTCTTCTTCCTCCCACACACTTTCACCATCACCACCCTTCCAGGAAGAGCGGCTTGAAGTCAGCTCTTGGGCAACCTACGACTTCCTAAAACGCTCCAGTTTTGACTGGGGAGCACAGAGCCCAATATCTAACAATGCCCGCATGCCCCCCATGCCTCCCACACCCGGCAATACAAGGAGCCTGGCCAGCACATAAAGTCTCCAGACTGAGAGCCCACTGGCCCCCAGAGTCACTCCAGAAGAGACTTAAATAAGAGTAGTTAAGTGAAACCTCAGAAGCAAGTGCAGTGACAGGACGCTGGTGGAAGCAGAAAAGGGCCACATGGCAGGGCTATGCAAAGATGATGGGAGAGGAAGCTGAAGGAGGCTGGAGTCAAGGCAGTCAGGGCGTGACTGAGAAATTCTAACAACAGCAGTGGGAGGCCACCAACTGGCTCTGATCGATGAAGTAACATGGCAAATTTTTCATTTGTAAAGGCCTCTCTGGCACAGACATAAATGAGTCAGTGAGTTCTGATGTCAAATACTAGCTGTCACTAAATGAGAAATGTCTGAAGGGAACTCCAGGTGCAAGTCACTATAGGGAATCCTGGGATAGACAGAGAAAGGATAGAACAGAAAAGACATTTTAAAAGCATGGATTTGGGAGTGAAACAGGATGAGAAAGTCTGGTATAGCACATGAACTCAGAGGCACTGGCATCAACCAGAGCCCAAAGGAAAAACAGGTTTGGGGGAGGAGGTTGGTGAGTTGTTGTTGTTGTTTGCTTTGTTTTTGTGGTGGTTCTGGCATTAGAACAAAGGCTTTATGCATGCCAGGGAAGCAAGCATCCTACTATTGAGCTACACTCCAATCCCAGAGCCTGCACCAGGAAAAGATCCCCCAGGTAACAGAGAAGCATTCAGAATGACTAACCCTGGCTCAACAGGAACTGGTCATATCAGTCGTACCACAAGATTTTGCATCTTCATCCAGTGTCTGTAATGGAGCTGCAAAACTAAGTATGTGCCTTAAAGTTTAAGTATGGTAGCCTCATAGGTGAGGCTGGCCACGGAAAAACGTTCTTCCTATGGTAGCCTAGAAGGGAAATTACAGCCCTGGATCTGGCCCATACTGCCACTGTCTAAGCAAACATGCAAGATGAGCCTAAGACAGCCAAAGCTTCCAGAAGCATCTGTGAGTAGGGCAACTTTAATAATTAGCCTCACAGAGCTCAACACAATAGTTCAGCTTGCTACCAGCTTGAAAATGCAACATTCATCAAACCTGCAGATCACAATCCCATCTAATTATAAAAACACCATTAGCTCAAAGTATGCCTTTTTGTGGCGCCAAAAATATGTCCTTTAATCCATATGTGCCCCAGCCTTGCCACAGAACAGAAATCCTAGCATTTATTCCCCAATAATGCTTTTGGGATTAGAAAAGTGATGCTTTCTATACTCTCTAAGGGGTATGTTCATAATTTATCTCATAAAGCTTTAATTATATTATCATGCTACTCAAAAACACTGATATGGGGACTAGAGAGATGGCTCAGTATAACTGCTCTTGCAAAAAACCAAAGCAAGTCCCAGACCCACACTGGGCAGCTCACAACCATAACTAGCTCCAGAGGAATTTGATACTTTTGGCACTCACATTCATGTGCAAGAACTACATGTACACATAATTTTAAAACAATATTAAATATGTTTTAATTTTCTAGTAGCTTCTTAGTATCCAGGATGTAAGAGTGAGTCATCACTGTGGGCCCGGGTCTTGTACCATCTAATCCCAACAGCCTTTGCATCTTTCTTGCATCAATGTGCCAGCCAAAACCAGGCCAGTCACAGTTCCTAGCCCAACAACTGATCAAGAAAGTGAGAGAGGGGGCAATGGAGGAAAAGAAGACAGGGTTGATTCAGAGAACTGAAGAAAGGAAATCCACCACCTTCTGAAGATATGAAAACTTTTTCCAAAGCAATGTCAAAACACACACAAGAGAGAGAGAGAGAGAGAGAGAGAGAGAGAGAGAGAGAGAGAGAGAAAAGAGGCAAGAGGCAAGAGGCAAGAGGAGGCAGCAGGGTTCAGTGTTCATGTGTTTCAGAAGCCTGATCAAGATGTCCAGACTTCATCCTAAAAGGGGAGTGAAGATGTTCCTTCCAGCAACCTTGTTAAGAACTGTTTTAAGCAATGCAGAAGGTACCTACAGTCTTTTTTCTGTAAGTTCTCTTACAGTCCACCTGCCCATCAATGAAATTCAAAAGAGTTTGTAGAAAATATCTGTGGGAATTTTAATAGCAGTACATGATCTCTTTTAACCAGAGATTATAATCACAAAACTACAGACCTAGCAGAAACTTTTGTAATCATGTATTCTAACCCTTATTTTAAAGATAAGAGGACTACATTCTTGAGAGATTAAATGATTTGCTCAAGACTGAGGCAATCTGTGGCAGACTTGATATTCAAACCCAAATTTCATGTCTGCTAGGCTAGAGAAAATAAGATGTAGTAAACCTTTGGAAGAATTAAAGAACTCATTCATTCATTCAACAAGTACCTGAGTATCAGATACCATTCTAAGTTAGGCATAAACAAGGACCAAAAACCTTTGCCTTCATGGAATTTTCAGTCTAATAAGGACAGACATTTGCCCTCGCCCAACCCTACACAAAAACATAATAAACAAATTATATGGTGTGCCAGAATAATTTAAGTACCCACAGAAAAGAATAAAGCAGAGAAGTGGGTTGGTGGAGGGCTATCAGGGTAGACCTCACTAAGGAAGTAACATGAGAAAGATTTGAGCGAGGTAAGTGCATGCAAGATGCTGAGAGATACTGAGTGTTGGCAAGACCACATGATTTCTATCTACTCCATCATAATTTACCTGTATAGCTCAATAGACAATAAAGCTAACCTGCTTCCAAGCATCCTGCCATCTACTCACCAAACAAGTTCAAACAACAAAAATCCACACTGTAGCATTTCTCCTGATAAAGGGGGGAAGGCGGAAGGTCTTCTGGTTCTGATAAACATAGGCTGATAAACATATTACATAGCAATAAAAAATGGAAGAGGAAGAATTTTTGGCTAGAGCCAAAACAAGCACATAGTCTTCATTCTGATAATGGCGCAAGCCAATTAATTTTAGTTTCTGCCAAATACAGATAAAATGTGGTCTTTCCCAAAAATACCAGAAATGAAAACTAAGACTGGCACCAACGTACAAAAACCTGGTGAAGAATTGCCCCGGAGAGACAAAAGGGGAGTAATCAAAAGAGGAGGAAGAATCCTGATGCAAAAATTCCTAGAGCTGGCTTCACTGTTCTTCCTCAGAGTATGTGCAGGCACAGGTCCATGTCCTAATTCCACAGAGTAAACACTGAGCATGCTCACAGCATCTGACCCTCTGTGGTGATGACAAACAGTCCAGAAGACTGTTTAAAGATGAGAAAATGCAAAGTCTTTTTTAGCCCATTTTTATATTTTTCTTTATTTTTTTTTAACTTTATGTGCACTGGTGTTTTGCCGGCATGTATGTCTGTGTGAAAGGTGTCAGATCCCCTAGAATTGAAGTTACAGACAGTTGTGAGCTGCCGTGTGAGTGCTGGGAATTGAATCCAGGTCCTCTGGAAGAACGGTTTAGAGCTCTTAACCACTGAGCCATCTCTCTAACCCCTGTTAATTTATTTTTATTATTTTTTAAGATTTATTTATTTATTTTATGTGTATGAGTTCACTGTAGTGGTCTTCAGACATTCCAGTGCTCTTAAACCCACTGAGCCATCTCAGCCATCTCATCAGCTCCAAAACAAAAAAATATTAAAATTTAAAATTTCCATACGGTTTGCAACAACACAGCAAGTACTAGAGCCCAGGTCTATCTGCTTCTAATCTCATTCTGGGCCTGGGTGAATTTCAGCCCCTGACCTACTTTCTAATGACTTGTGACCTAAAAATTTTTTATTATTATTATTAGAGGATTATAGATCATTTGCTTTCTCAAGCAAAAAAGTAGATGTATCTAAAGCACGTGGTTAGCATACATGACACCCTAGGTTCAATCACTGGCACCAACATTTACAAAATAAAACTTACAACAGAGACCCTATATTCCCACCAAAACCCTAAAATGCTAATTTACTATTTGTCCTATATAGAAAGTTTGCCAGTGCCTATAGTCAAATCTACTGCAGTGGCCACAAGCAGACCCCAAAAACATTTCACTGGCTGCATTTTGTTTCCCAACTGTAAATATCATTCTAAGGAAAAACCAGGTCTATGGAGAACCAGTGCCCATGCTGGCTAGGCAAGAACACAGTCAAACAGCTGGCTGGGCTTATGCGACTCTGCTACACTACTTCCCAACCCCTTAAGCATTCGTTTTCATGGTCTAAAATGTGTCCAATAAGAGTATCACACCACACACACACACACACACACACACACACACACACACACTTCAATCTCCCTGATAGGTCCCTACCCCTATTCTCTAGGCACCAGGCTCTTAGACATTTTTTAGACAACCTGGTCTATCCAGATGTAGTGGTGTCCAATAGTTCAAAACTATCTCATTTCTCCTCCTCAAAATCTGAGTGTTCAAGATTACTTTTAAAACCACAAGTTCATAGCCCTTAATTTATCTTCTCCAAAAGTGGATAAAAGCCATGATCTATCTGAGAGGGAAAGCTCTCTCCCTTCCCTGGATGACCTTGTTCACTTACTTGGGCCCAGTGTGGAGAATTGTGGTTGCCTTGGCTACTATCCCCACTTCCCCTGTATTTATAACACTCTAATTACTCCTCGGGGGACACCATACCATCGCTGGCTTTCAGAACATTTATTTCACATGTAGTTACTCTACTCTGGGTTCAAGGCAGCTTCAAAGGTTATCTCAAGGATGAACACATAATTCAAGAATAAGCCAACAAAACCCAAGCTCAGACTTATGAACTTATCATAAGTTCTGAACTTACAGGCCATAAGTCATCTTGCAAACATGAGGGAAGAGGCACCTGAGAATGGAACTACCCCAAAAGAATATGAAGTTCAATGACAATGAGAAACCAGAGCTGAAGACACCCTTTGGGGCTAAGGACCCTGAGAAATGTAAAATCTGAATAGCCCTGGGCTTTCTAGCTACACACCATAGCAAATGCATTTTGTTTAAACTTCCTGCTCAGGTTTCTCTTCTTCAGATTGTTAAGCAATCTGGCTATTGCAGCCAGAATGGAAGCACTACTTCTACAAATGTGCTTTACTGACACTGACAAGATGATGGTGACAACAGCAGCTACTTCACAGTGGTCATTAATATATGCATCCCATTGAGACCAAAAAGGAATTCCTGCTCTTCCCTCCACAGATTCCAGAACACAGAGCTCTTGGAGAGTCAGGGGCTTCTAATTTAATAGCCATTTCTGATTGAGCTGGAACCATTAGACATGTTTTAATCAGAGTCCTCATCGGTGCCTACCCAACTGTTCCCTCAAACCTCTAAGAAAAGAAAACCGACAAAAGCAAAGGCTCGAGAAATCCTCCTCTTCACTGTTTCCATGTTTCACACAACAAACTGGACCTTGACCAACCGTGGCCAGGGCAATTAACCTCAGGGACACAGGGGACCCTGTTGGGCAGAATTTTGGGCCCCTCCAAACTGGAAAAACAGCAATAAAATCTGAGACTCCAATTTTCCATAGGTTTCCCCTTTATTCCCACGGCCAAAGTTCCGAACCCCTAAAGTCTCCAATGGGCACCAGCTAGGATGGTCCCCACTCAGATGAAGGCTTTGAAAAAACATTGGGAGAAAAAAAGAGAAAACAGCTTAAATTTTAACTTTACTAGGAAAATTTAAAAAAATCAGCGAGAAAGCAAATGAACGTTGGATAGCAAGGCCGTGTTTCAAGGCCCAGGCTTCTAATGGTCTGCTTCTGTATCATTCTCCTATAGCCCTACTCCAAAGCACACCCAAAGAGCTATTCTAATTCAAAAGCTCATTTCCCGCACTGGAAGCAATGGAGACAAGCTGGGTTTTCCCAAAATTTTTGAAGTTCTGGAATTTAGATCTCTTTACACATTTTAGGTCAGTAATCTCCGCGCTTAGCATTAAAGGGGGTTTTTGTTTTTTACAAAAAAAGGTCCCTTCCCCTCCCCTTTATGTAGGGAAGGCAGGTTCCTTTAACACACAAAGCCTTAGTGGTTTGGGGAAACACTGCTTATTCCTAAGTCCTTTTTCAAAAATCAATCCAAAAAATTTTTTGTTGTGTTAAAAAGGGAAAAGCCTTTCTGTTCAACTTCCCCAAAACAAACCACCAAGCAAAGGGGAGCTCTCCCAAAGAACCGATATTAAATTTTCCATCAATCCCCAAGAAATCCAAAGAAAACGGGGCAGAAACAAATTTCATAAGTTTCCCCGAAGAACAGGGTGCTTCCCTTAAAAAGGCTCAATTAAATGCAGGAACAAAACAAAAAAACAGTGAGAAAATCACTTCTCCTTCCCAATTTACAGATATTTTCAGGATTTACGCTCTCTAGATAATACTGGAAAAAACAAACCTAAATGCCCTTTTAAAGACAAAGGAACGAGGAGAATTGGGTATTGTACACACGGAATACTATTCAGTTTTTAAAAAGAAATGAAAACTGCAATAAATGGGGGAGCTAGAAAAATTTATAAAAGTATTTTTAAAAACCCAAAAATACGCCTTTTTAAATTTTTATGTGACTTTTACCCAAAATCTTCAGAATTTTAAACCCCCAAAACGGGTAACCACAAAAACCAGGAAAAACCAAAAGGGGGACAGGGAAAGGGGGGGTGGGGCCCCAGAGAAGGGGCAGCAGGGGACAAGATTTTTAAGGGGAAATGGAGGAAAAAAGGGGGGGGCTAAAATTATAGAGGACTTAAGAAATTAAAATTTTTGCAGGGGGGCTCTTTTGCATTAAGTTTTCCTTTTAACCGGGGCCCATGATGGGGCCCCAAGGGGAAAAAAATAATGAAAAAGGGGAGTCCCCCCCTAAGGGGGCCACCTTTTGGGGCCTAATAAGGGGGAAATCAAAAGGGAAAAATTACAAAATTATGTTTTAACCTGGAACCTTTGACTCTAAAAATTATTTAAAGTACTTTGAAAATTTTGGAAAAAGGTTTTTTTATTTTTAGACCTTTTGGGAATCAAAAATCTTTGTGACCGGGGTGTTTTTAAAAAAAAAAAATCTAGATTTTAATTCCAAAAAAAAAAAAACAGTTCCTAGCATAAAAGGGCCAGTCAAAAATCAGAGGTAATTCTTCACAAAAAAGGAATTCATCTTCAGTGAGGGGGTTTTAAAAACTAATTTTAAAAAGGCAAGGACAAAGATAGAAAATTTTTTTCCCATGTTTTACCATTTAAAAAAAAACAAAAGGAATTAAAACTTAGAATAGAGATAAAACCCCCCAAGATTTAATACCCTAATTTTCCCTTTTTTTACATACTTCCCCCTTTTAACCAAAATGCCTTAATACTACGTCCCATTTTTTTAAGAAAAAAAACAACGAAAAAGTTAGGTGCTGGTCAGCAGGTAAACGGCCAAAAAAAAAAGGGCTAAAAATTGGGTGGGGATTCCCCCTTTTTTAGGGGGTATAGCTGGGTTTTCTCATAAACCCCATTTTAAATTTTGTGAAATAAAAAAAAGGGGTTTGGGGGTGGATATGGGGCTATTAAGCATCCCGGGGCCTCATACGAAAAAATTTTTTAAATCTTTAAAACACTTAAAAGAATGCAACCTAAGGGCCTGCAGTGGTGGTACACAAAAATTAAAAAGGGGGCCCCCCCTGGGAGGCCCATTTTTGGGTTGTGTAATTCAATTTAAAGGAAAAAGTCACAAGACCTACACATTGGGAAAAGTGTTTCTCAAACCAAAAAAGTTTTTTGACACGCCCCAGCCAGGTGGGCAATCATCAGAAATATTTAAAGGCTAAATGAAAAGGGGAAAAATGATAAAAAAACCCAAAGACCATTTCTCTAATTGCACTTTCTAAATCAAATTGTTTTTTCACCTCTTTAAAATTTTTAAATACTCTCCCAAAAAAAATTTGTATTACTAAAGATGGGTTTCCATCAGAAGAAAATGTTAGATGAACTTTTTTGGTTTTTTTTTGTTTTTTTTATTTTTGGGGGGGGGTTTTTTGGTTTTTTTTTTTTTTTTTTTTATTTTTTAACAACTAAACCCTGTGAAAGCAAAAGCAACACAACCCCGGGAAAACAGAAGGGCTGAGACTGTTTTCTTTTGGCCCCCTTTTTTTTTGGGTCAAAAAACTGTGGCACTGGGGAGCTCCAGGAAGACAACACCTTTCCCTCTAATCAAGGACTTAACTATAAAATTCCAAAAGTGTTTCACTCCTGGAATTTCAAAATACAAATACTCACAACCCCCCCCCTGACTTATCCCAAATAATTTCTTTTTTAGTTTGGGTAGGGAATTAAATACTTAAAATTTTATATGGACCCGTTCAACAACCTAAAAATTGGGTCCCCATTCCTCCCTCATTTTTTAAAACCCCTTTAAAAATTAAAAAGGGGCCTCCTTTATTCAGGGGATTCTCAAAAGGGACTGGGTCCCGCCCCGATGATAAAAAGGGAACCAAAAAGGGTTTTCAAGGGCCCCCTGGAGAACAAAAATAAGGAAAACCCAGGGGTGCTTTTGTCATAGCACCAATCAGGGAAAAGGGGGCAGGACATTCGTACCCAACCCCGGTTCGGGGGGGTCCCACCCTCGGAACCCCTAACACCGGGGAAATTGGGAAAAGGGAAAGGGGGCCCTACAGGGTGGGTTGTTTAAAAGCTGAAGAAATGCGGGCAGAGTCCTGGGTTCCACAGTCTTTCCCCCAAAAAATGTTACTAAGCCCAAAACCCCCCTTTGGGGCACTCCCTTTTAAAGACGCTTTTTCTTTCCCCTTTATCATCAGGGTATCCCAAGGGGTCATATCTTTTTTTGCAAGACATTCTGTGTGGGAGGCACAGTGAAAGAAATTGGGGTGTTGGGGGAAGGGGCACCGAAAGAAGGGCCATGAGGGCAAGAGGGGGAGCAGGGATTTTCTAGTCCTCCGGGGCTGGGAAAGGGCTCAAGGGGGAAAAGAGGCTTGCCCCACTTTAAATGGCCCCCATTCTCCCAACCAAACCCATAACGGGGAATTTTAGCCAATTTTTTTAAAACGGGTTTTAAATTTATTTTAAAAGCTATAACCCCAAAGGGCCCCTCCAAATCAAATACCACTGGGGAAAAGCTCTCCCCAACCGGGGAAGACCCCAAAAGTTTCCCCCAAATGGGTACTCATTTGCCTACAAATTTTTAACCCCCTTTGGTTCAGGTTTTCCCCGGCACCAAACATAAGCAAAAAAAAAAACCTTTTAAAGTTCCCCTTTTTTGATTTCCCCAATTTTAAGCTAACCCCGTCTAAAAACTTGAACGGGTTCCTTCCCACTCTCGGCCAGGAAAAATTTCTCAATTTAAAAACAGGGCCCATCACCAGCAGAAACAGGATAAAAAGGGAGGCTAGGGGAAAGGCTCCAGGGATTTCAGATTCAAGTGTGAGGAGATTTGGGAGAACCCGCAAATCGTCCAGTGTGGGGAAAATGTAAAAAGTGCCAAGGGTTTCCCCCCACCCGCAAAGACATCAACAGGAAAGGCAACCTTTTCCCAAAAGCTGGGACGAGGCTAAAAGCCCCAAAGGGAAAAGCTGGGCCCATGACTGGGGGAAAAAGGGGAAAGGGCAGGAAAAGGGGAATTAAAACAACTGTAGACATGGGCAAAAGGGTTTTTTCCCCCCAAAAATCATGAGAAAAATATAAAAACTTTTTCAAATAACCATAGGGGCGAAGGCCCATAAGGGGAAAGGTCTGTGGTATGGAATAAAAAAAAAGTAAAATAAAGCCACTTTCAAAATCCCTTTGAAAAAAGAACTCCCCAAGGGCTCTTCCTTCCCCCGCCCCCCAAACCCCGCTGGGCCCCCACACCAGGGAAATCGGCACCAATTTTGACTGGAAAGGCACCGGAAAATGACTCAAACCCCTTTCCCAACTGACATTTTTGCTGATTTCCTTTAAAGTTAAAAAAAAACCTCAGAAAGAAGAAAAAAAAAAAAAAAAAACTTTCTTTTCTTAAAGAATGCAGGTTTGGGGTTTTTGGGAAAAAACCCCCCAAAATTTAAACAAGAAATGTAAAAACTAAAAAACCTTTTATAAACTCGTGGCCCAAATGTTTTACCTTTTCCCCCATTAACTCAGGCTTTCCCCAAACAAAAAACCCCAAAACTAAAATCTTTGGTTACTTTTGATGGCCTGAAGGAAACTGCCCCCAAAAGCAAAGGGGGGGGAGGGTGCAGGGAAAAAGCCAAAGTCTTTCCCCCCAAAAAAAATCGAGGGCCCAAAAATATCCCGGTTTTTCCCCCCCCAATTTCCTTTTCCAAAAGGGGCAACGGTGGGCCCCCGCGGGGGAAATTAAATTTAAAACGGCTGGGCTCAAAAAAAAGGAAAAGGGGATTTTCCCCCAAAGGGGAAACCCTGGTTTCGTTCTAAAATTGATTAAACCCCAGCCCCCCTTTTTTGGGGGGCCCAAAAGCCCGGGCCCGGCCTGCAAACCGGGGAAAAACATGGCCCCCGCCCCCTTTTGGTCCCCCCCGAAAGAAGGGGAGTTGCGCGTTGCCCTGGGCCCCCGGGTTGCCCGCGAAGGGGGGCCCTGGGGGTAGATGCAAAATTTTAATTTTTAAAAACATTTAAAAGGCCCAACCTAACCGGGTTACCAAATTTATTCCGCACTTGGGGAGGCAGGCGGATTTCTGAGTTCAAGCGAGCCGGGTCTAACAGATGATTTCCAGACAGCCAGGCTATACGAGAAACCTTGTCTCGAAAAATCAAACCAAAAAAAAAAGAGATACATACCTGACACACTGCTAGCATTTAAATGATGGCACATTCTCCATTAGAATTACTATAGTTCAAGTCAATCTAATATCATGTTTTCAACATGTGGGTCTCTGAAAAGGAATCTCTTTGCCTCCAAAATTCTGTTTAAAACCAGAAGCAAAAACCAGAGGAATAAAAGATCAGGAAAGGAGGTTGAAAATGGACCAGAAGGAAAGCAAGAGCAGCCTGTGTAGATTCATCCAAAGGAGACCTGTGGCCCATTTACAAGCACGTACATTAAGGATTGTGTAATTCTCATGAAAGGAAAGAGTCACAAGACCTACACATGTGAAAAGTGTGCATCAGTCCAAGAAGTCTTGACACAGCACAGCCGGAGAGGGGCAATCATACAGAAATATTCATGAGCTACTGAATGGAAAGATGATAAAACCGAAATGACCATCTCTAATTGGCACTACTAATATCACTTGTATTTTCTACATCTTTAATTTCTAAATACTCTCCAAAAAATAGTATGTACTATATGTGCCATCAGAAGAAAATGTTTAGATGAACGTTTTGGTCTTTTTGTTTTTGTTTTTTTGGGGGTTTTTTTTGGTTTTGTTTTTTGTTTGTTTTTTTTTTTTTTAACAACTAACCCATGTGAAGAGCAAGAAGCAACACAAGCCCTGGGAAAAGCAGAAGGGCTAGGCTGTTACTTTGCTGTTGGTGGCTCTATGAACTGTGGCACTGGCAGCTCCAGGGAGACATCAGCCTTCCATCTAATCAAGGACTTAACTATATATGTCCAAAGTGTGTCACTCCTGGAATTTCTAAATACAGTACTCCACACCCAGTCTCCTGACTTATCCCAAATAGGTTTCTAGGTTCTCTGGGTGGCATTATAAATACTTAATTATATCTGGAGCTGTTCAACTAACCTAAATATTGCTCTCATTCCTCGTCCTCATTTTTATTCCTTGAAATGTAACTAGTGGCCTCCTTGATTCAGGTGATTCTCACAGCACTGCTCCAGCCTGATGATAAAAATGGGAACCATGAAGCTTGTCTAAGGTCCCCCTGGAGAAGCAAAAATAAGAACCTAGATGCTTTAGTCATAGCAGCCAATCAGGGACAGGGAGCAGGACATTCTGTACCCACCCTGGTTCTGGGAGGTCCACTCACCTCTGGAACATAACACAGGAACTTGAACAGGAAAGGGGCCCTACATGCTGTTGTTTACAGCCGTGAAGACTGCGGGCAGAGTCTTCTGGATTCTACAGTCTTTCCCCTACAAATGTTACTCCAGAATCTGCCTGGGTCACTCCCTTTTAAAGACGGCTTTGTCTTCCTCTTCATCATCAGGATATCAAGGGCTCATATCTTTTAGCAAGACATTCTGTGTGGCAGTCACAGTGAAAGAAAGTGGGGTGTGGGGAAGGGACACAGAGAAGAGTGACCATGAGGGCAAGAGGGCAGCAGGCATTCTCTAGTCCTCGGGCTGGAAAGTCTCAAGGGAGAAAAGAGGGCTTGCACACTAAGATGTACACATTCTCCCAACCATCCCATATCGGTGAATTGAGCCATTTGTTTATCTGGCTTCCAAATTATTTAAAGCTGATAACCTCCAAATATGACTCTCCAAATCAGAATACCACTGGAAATGCTCTCTACTGCGAAGACAAAAGTTCCTCAAGATGGGGGTATAGCTCATTTGCCTACAATTTTCAACCCCTTTGGTTCATGTTTCCTGGCACCAGCAGTAAGCAAAAACTAAAACCTTTGAAAGTTCCTTTCTTGATTCCCACATGATGCTAGCTAGTCTAGATCTTGAACGCTTCCTTCCCACTCTCGGCCAGGAAGTTACTCAATAAAGCAGACTCATCAGCCAGGCAGAAACAGGATAAAAAGGGAGGCTAGGCAAAGGGCTCCAGGTATTTCAGAGTCAAGTGTGAGTGAGATTTGCAGAACCAGCAAATCGTCCAGTGTGAGAAGATGTAACAGTGCCAGGTCCCTCCACCCAGGCAAAGACATCACAGCACTCCCAGTAGCTGCACGAGGCTAAAAGCCCCAAGGAAGAGCATGCCTATGACTGGGGAAGTGGGAAAGACAGGAAGGGATATGTAAGCACTGTAGACATGACAAAGATATTCTCCCAAATAATCATAGAAACATATAAAATCTGCAACTAACCATAGGAGCGTATGCTATAAGTGAAAGGATACTGTGGTATGTGAATTACAGTATAATAAAGCCACTTTCTAAGTCCTAAAGAAGAACTCCCAAGGTCTCTGCTCATCACCGCCTCCCACCTCGCTGGCCCCCACACCAGGAACTCGGCACCAGTCTGACTGAGATGGCACGTACAGAGATGACTCATCCTTTTCTAACTGACATTTGCTGAGTTTCTCATGTAAAATAACCATCAGAAAGAAGAAAAAAAAAAAAACTAACTTTCTTTTCTTAAAGAGATGCAGGTTTGGGGTTATGGAAGAAACCCCAACATTTAGAACAGAGATGTGTAAGAACTAAGCCTGCTTTATGAACTCTGTGCCCACTGTCACCTTCCCACATGAACTCAGGCTGCCTCAAGCACAAACCCCTAGCTAAGTCTTGTGTTACTGTGATGGCATGAAGGGATGCTGCCCAAGCAAGGCAGGGGAGTGAGTGCAGGAACAAGCCAAAGTCATTCCCCAAAAGATATCGAGGCCAAAAGTGATCAGTTCCTCCCCAATTTCCTTTACCATGGAGCAGAGCGGTGTCCCTGCTGGGGAACTTATTACAAGCGTGCTGGCTTCATAAAAAGGAAAAGGGATTCCTTTCCAAAGGGAACCATGTTGCTGTTCTAATGAGACTAGCCACGTGGTAACTCGCTGACCTTGCACAGCACTCAGGCAGCTTTGGTCAGAGAGCCAGCAGACAGCCTCATGGCCTGGCTGGCAGATGCAAATCCTGGGCAAACAGCTGGGAGCTGAGCATCCCCAGGGCCTGCCTGGCCACCAGCTCCCACAAAGCCATACTGTCCACAGCAGGATTCAGGCAGCCCATGAGCTGCTGGATAAGCTGCCCAGGGTAGGGTCTGTCTCAGGTATCTTTTGTGAGATTCAGACACCAAAGCAAGAAGGCCCTGTCACTGGGAGAATAGCATGCAGATAGATTCTCCTAAGCAGACAGCAGAGCAAAAAGCAGCACTGATGTCCTCACAGGGACATCTTGGAATTTCACCCGCAGCAGCTGTTGTCTTCTCCACCCAGCCCTGCAGAGATCAGAACAGAGACAGGCACCTAAGGAGGAAGGAGCCTTTGCCAGAAATGGGTGGCCTGGGGGTGCTGCCATGGCAGGAGGGGCAATCATCTCTCACTGAGTTTGGGATATCTCATACTCATCAGAGGAGAGACAGTCTGTCCTCTGATATCCAGCCTCTGCAGCAGCTCAGCCAGCTTGCTGTGCTTCCGGGATGTTTTTAAAGGGGAAAAATAAGTGGAACATAATTACAGCCTCTGACCCCAACCGCCTTTAACCCTGAGGAGATCAACCAGGACGCACTGAAGGGGAAAAACTGACATCCCTGTGATTGCTGAGGAATATAAAGCTTCCTTTCTGAGGCTCTCCACTCCCACCCCATTCCCAATGCTCAGAGGGTACCAGCAGGCTCCCAGGGAGAGCTTAAGGAACAACTGGATGCCAGGCATGAAGCCCCACTGTCCAAAATGACAAGTTTCCTGAAACATGTACAGTTTTGGAACACTCCATCATCCTTTGACCTGCATCAGTGCTGCCTGACACCCTGCAGATACCTGAGTTTCCCAAGGGATGGCTGGGCAGTTTAGCAGGGCACATTAAAGGGAAAGGATGCTTTGAGGACAAACAAAGTTTACACAGAATCTCTTCTAGCCTACTTTGACTTCCTGTGTGGTCTGACACACCCATACACATACATGCGCACACATACACACCCCACACACATTCAAATCACTAGGGAGAAAGTAGAGTAAGCTATGGGCCACACAGATTTGCAGGCCTACCCTGAGCTCAGAAATCAGAATCTCCTTGGGTTGAAAGCCTAAGAATTTACAGTCTGAGAACATCTTACAGACAGCATTCTCTCTTTTAAGAATGGATGCAACAGGCTAGGCATGGTGGTTGACTCCTTTAATCCCAGTACTTGGGAAGTAGAGGCAGGAGCATCACTGTGAGCTTGAGGCCACCCTGGTCTCCATAGTAAGTTCTAAGACAGTCAGAGCTACATAGGAAGACAGCATCTAAAATAAAACAACAGTAGCATCAATGGCAGCAGCAACAACAACAAAAATGTATGCAGAATGAAAACCACTAAGGTTGCTCTGGGAAAAATATGGAAGGCTCAAGATGGCTGCAATCATGGCAAGCTGAATTGGTACAACCACCACCTTGTAGTCAGGACAATCAGGTAATGAAAAAAAAAAATAGTTTCAATTTATATTTCACTTATGCCGTGCTTATGATACTAAACTCAATATCTCTAATTCTCATCCGTGTTTCACAGTAAGATCAATACCACCTTACACTTACGCTGCTTTCCTTAGTTTGTCCTCTAAAGGTCAAATCCAAAGGCCTCTGGGAATGTTCTCATCCAAAATGTCCAGGACAAAATCCGTAGTCATCCATTCACACAAGCTCCAAGCCTCTTCCACCTACCTGCTATGTGCTGATATGGCTTCAGCCCCCACTCTCGTCTTTTAAGGTCTCTACCATCCATTAGGATTACCTGGGAGTTTTTATAATTCCTAGCCTAGACACATTGCATCTAAACCTCTGGGGGATACTTGCCAGGCTCCAATGAACACCGAAGGCTGAGAACCACTGCACAGGTCACATCATTATGGATTCATTCACTCCAGGGGCTCAAGTAGCACCTGGGGAGAGCCAAAGCCCCCAAGCCTCTTCCAAAGCTCCAACCCTGCTCCACCTGCATGCCCCATGAGAACAACTCTACAGAAACAAGCATCACCCAACTCCATGTCTTCACCACACCCCACAAATCTACAGTGGTGTGATGGAGTCTAGTCACCACCTAGGACCTAAGAGACACTTTGATAGTTGAGTGTGCATTCTCCTTTTTATGTGTATCATCACGTTTCCTCTGAAAAATTCCATAGAACCCTGCATGCCACTCCATAACTCTGAATGTTTAAGTAGTGATCCCCCTAAGTCAAGCAGAAGTACACAAGAGTGTACTACACCCTGTCGCTCTCTGTACTCCTTAGCACAAAGACCCCGCCCTCTCAGCTCAGGGACAATGGTCTCCTAGTCTGTGAAACCAATTACTCCCCGACCTTTCTTGCCAGGTACCAAGTATGACAGATATCTATTCTCTCCAACACATCTACCTTAGGACAGTGGATCTACCTTAGGAGTACAGTGGATCTTATATTATTGCTGAAACATGCAGCTATTTTAAGTAATACAATGACAACTACTTTTTTGATTTAGTGATTATGGCTCAATGATTCTTTTTATAACACAAAGTAGCTAAACACACCAAACCTGTGACTTCTTATTGCTGTAAACTTCCCTTCTAAAATAAATGAAATTTTGAATAGACTGTCTCAAAGTTAATAAAGAATTGTGAAGGTGAGGCAAAATTAGCAGAGGTGACCTACAAATGGCAGATAAGTAACACAGGCCTCTTTGGACTTGATAAACCTTAACTAGCCTTTCCCAAAGGTCTCTGTTCCCGACCCCAGTACCCCTCCAAACTGCCAGTACTCACTCCTGGGGCCATGGACCACCAGTAATCTCCAGCCTCCTTTCTAGATGCTTAACATCCAGGAGAGGGGCAAGTGCCTGGTCCACTCTGACAAGTTTCACCAGTATATACTTGAGAATCCACGACAGTGGTTCTCAATCTCCCAAATGCTATGACTCTGAAATATAGTTCCTCATGCTATGGTGACCCTTATCCATAAAACTGTTTTGTTGCTATTTCAGAAGTTAACTGTAATTTTGCTGTTATAAACTGTAATGTAAATATCTGTTTTTTCCAATGGTCTTAGGCGACCCCTGCAAAAGGCACATTCAAACCCCAAAGAGTCATGACCCACAAGTTGAAAAACACTGCTCTGGACCAATAGGAGCTGTTCTAAGTACCTGAGCATAAACCAAAGAGTACATGTGTGGTGGTTTGAATATGCTTGGCCCACAAGGTGGCACTATTAAAAGGTGTGGCCTTGTTGGAGGAAGTGTGTCACTGTGGGTGTGGGCTTTAAGACCATCATCCTAGCTGCCTGGAATCCAGTCTTTCCTAGCAGTCTTCAGATGAAGATGTAGAACTCTCAGCTCCGCCAGCACCATACCTGCCTGGACACTGCCATTCTCCTGCCTTGATGATAATAGACTGAACATCTGAACCTGTAAGCCAGCCCCAATTAAATGTTGTCCTTATAAGAGTTACCTTGGTCATGGTGTCTGTTCTCAGCCATAAAACCCTAAGATAACATGTGATGTTATCCTGTTCTTCATCAAAAAAGACACCATGGGAAGATGGCACACAAAACATCATTATCTTCTGCCTACCAGGAATCCCAGTACCCACAGGCAAGCTTCCACCATAGATAAGACATGTCTGCTAGCTCACAGTCACTACCTCCAACTACCAAAGCTTTGCAGGAGATCTAGCACATGCCAACCCTCCTGAAATAGAGCACACACTATATCAGATGAAACACAACACCACCACACTAGAACATAAGAGTGGATCTTGGTTTTGGGTGATGCTAAGATAGAACTGTGTCACATTCTAGGGGATAATTTTCACTATAGCTTTGAATCCTAAGAACCCTAAGATGAACAATACATAAAAAAAAAGTTGATTCTTACTCTAAAATCATGGCTGAGGAAATTCAGCTCACCTTAGACAATTTCCCAGAGAATATCTATCACAGTAAAAATATACATAAATATGTATACATATAGGGCTTTTAGCTGAGCAGTTCCAGAATAGGTATTCTTCCTATAGCTCTGATCATTTTTGTGTCCCATGCCAGGGGTATGTACCTCAAAGCATATGTGTGTACATATATGTATGTTTATAAATATGTATATGTGCATAAACATGTTTAAATACATGAATGTGTGCACATATACTGTTTATATACATCTGTATATGTTGTATAAGCATGTTTATATACATGTATATATATGCATACATGTTTATATACCTGTATATGTGTGTAGATATGTTTATATACATATGTATATATGTGTTTATATACATATCTCTGTGTGTATATACTAAGTTAGATATAGACAAAGTCTCAGGTAATCTAAGAGCCAGCTTGGAACTCTCTATGTAGTTAAGAATAACTTTGAACTTCTGGTCAATCGACCCGTACTCTCCCAATGCTGTGATCATAGACATATGCCATGATATTCAGTTTTATACATAACTGAGGCTCAAACTCAGGGTTTCATACATGTTAGGCAATCATTGTACCAGCTAAGTTATGCCACAAGCCCAAAGATTGAAAATAATTTAATTGTTTAATACGGAGACTTCATCCATGCTCAAGTACAGAACATGAAAATAAATCACAATTAAGTGTATAACAATACACAAGGATCATTCCAAATGCATAAACGTATATAAATGTACCAATGAATACACGTATATATTTGCTGACACATTCATATATTTCACTTAAAAATAACCAAGATACTGGTGAAATGTTGCTTTCTGTAGAACTTGGGATAAAGACACAGGAAATGGAGGAATACTCACAGTCCCTTTAGGTTTTTGATTTGTGTGCCATTTGTAGAGATTAACTATTAAATGACAAAGAAACAGACATGAGCCAAAGTAAATATGTCACTTTAATCACACAGCTGATGCACAAACTAACAACAAGATAAGCAGTCAGAACTATCATAGTTCTAGTCCTGTCTGCTCAACAGTGACCTTGGCACAGAAACAGCCAAAGTTCAACTCGGCTGCCTGGAAATCTTGCTAAAGCCACTCGAGATATGCCAGTTCATATTTTCAAAGTGCTACAATGTGCCTGCAGGAAATGTAACCGTCAATATGATAGGGAAATCAAATGAGCTTTGAGACCTACCTGTGGTATCTTTACAAACCATAGAAAACAGAGTTTATTTTGGCTTTTCCTGTGTGGCAGCAGCGGGAGTCAAAGCACAGCTACTGAGTTGGCCCTGAGAAGCTGGCTAGCTAATAAGTGTTGATCCGGAACTCTCAAGTCCCAAACCTTTGTCCATCTGGCAAAGAAAACACACACGCATGCACATGAACACCCAACCCGACCCCAGGAATCTCCTCTTTCTAAATATAGTAGGCAACTGCCCAGCTTCCAAACACACCCTCAGAAGCATTCTGTGCCTTCCAACCAAGGTGAAATGAGCCAGACATAAACATGCTGTGACAGCTTCTGGCCCCTCTGCCAAGCTCCTTCCTTACTATTTCCTCTTTTCCTCTACGCTGGGTTTCTACAAAATGTGGAAACCCTGGTGACACTAATTTATAAAAATCCCTCTAGCTACTTATGTTGTTTGCTCTCATCCTAACAAACATGCTCTTCCTGCCAGGTCCCACAGTTTGAGTTTGGAAGAGTCTTTTCAATATGGGCAAAAGTATGGTTCATTTCCCATTGTACTTGTAAGAATCTGCAGCTCAGAAAAGATATCAGACAGGTCCAAGACTAGTAAGGAAGCCTGCATTTCTTGCACTACCATAACACACACTGGGGTTAGGGGGCTCTTCATTCTTTCAGAATCAATATCCGCACCTCAAAAGGCAGTCTATTCAGAATTCTTCCTATTAAACTAAAAAGTTAAGCTTCAGAAACATAATCTAGCACACATTCACCAATTAGTTACAAGGAAGTAAAAGACCTAAATAGTGGCTGTTGCAAAACTACAGGAAATGGAGTCTGAGATAGACTCAAAATATTTCAAATGTTGGGACCCACGCACAAAGGCAGACACAGGATTGATTGCTGCAGCTCTTTCTCTAACTGAAAATATATAATCCAATAATCCAACCCTCTGAAGTAATCAAAAGGAATGCAGGGTATACATGGACTGACCTAGAAAAAGTACCGTAGGGGAGTCATGGGGAAGGTAAAGCAAAAATTTATATAGTTAAAATACCATTTTTCAAACATAATGCACAGAAAATGATAAGGAAAAGAGCATCCCAAAGTGAAGGAGAAGGCTGTGGGTGTAACTCGGAGGTAGGGCACCTAGTCCATCGTGTGGAACACTGAGTTTGACCTCCAGAACTGAGAACAATGGGAAAGAAAAAGAAAAGGGGGAAGGACAAAGAGAAGGATGTGGGGAGAGGGAGGGAGGGAGGGAAGGAGGGAGGGAAGGAAGGAGGGAGGGAAGGAGGGAGGGAGGGAGGGGAAAGATGGGAAGGAGGAAGAAGAGAGAGTGAGAAAGCTCACTCTGTATACTTCTCTGGTATGAGTGCATACTTATGAATTATGTATGCCAGCATCATTTCAATTTGCCTTTGAACTAGGTCATCCATACATACTGTTAATTGTCTCTGCAAACCTAATCTTCCTCAAATTCTCTATATTTCAGAAAACAGTAGCTGTATTCACATAATAGTTCAGGTCAAACACATCTCGAATCATTCCTGATTTCTCTCTTTTCTCTGATAGTCCACATTCAATTAAACATCAAGTTATGCCAGCTCTACTTATAAAGCGCCCAGCCTCTGATGTGACCATCCTGGTCCAAGGTGCCAGAACTCTTATTTCTATCCCAACAGCCTCCTAATTGGCTCCTTGTTCCATCTGGTCCCACTATCTTGTCCAGCCTAACCCTGCTGGCCTTGAAATCCCTATGTAGCTAAAACTGATTTTGAACTTCTAATCCTCCTGCCTGCCTCTACCTTTAAAGTGGTTAGATTAAAGGCATGCACCACCATACTAGATCCCCATGATCTTTTTAAAGTACAAACTGGATTATATAACACCATCTCATGGCCACCCATCACACAGAGAATGAGACAGACCAAAGTCCTTTCAAATGCTCAAGAGTCCTATGACCTAGGTTCTAGACTCTGGGTTCATTTCTTTCCCACCACTGTGCTCCAGTCTCACACATGTATCTTCCCTTGGCTTCTGCACCTGTTACTTCACCACAGAGTCCACATCATAGTCCAGGGCTTTAATGTACATGGCAAAAACAAAGTATAAGCTCTTAGTTTGTGCATGAAAGTTTTCTTTTCTGGCAAAAAGTCTATTAGTTGAAATACACTGAATTGTAATTTTTGAAATTAAAAGCAAAACCAGTCACTGAAGTAAATCTAAAATAATCACTTTGACTATTAGGTTTATATCTCCCTCCTAGGCTAATTTTTGGATATCCAAAAATATCCAGGGCCTTGACAAGATAATCCAATCACCTTCAGAAGTTTTTTTTCTCCTAATAACCTCCAAACTTTGTCAGTGCAGGAGGTTTTGGTCATTATCTAAAGACTAGAATGCCTGCCTATGAGATCTACTATGAGAGACGTTGATGGGCTTATATCGAACAGCTAAACCACTGTCCCCCTAAAACCAATCTCTTTAGGTCCTGAAATACATGTCAGACTATGCAAATAGTAGCAAAGAAAACCCAAAGAAACAAATGGACAAAATGAACTAAGCACTGTTCACTTCATCATCAAAACTTTTATGGGACAAAGCAAAGGCTAGTGTGTATGTGAATACACATCTCAGCAAATAAGGTGAACCAGTAGCCAATAAATGCAGGGCAGATGCTCAACACTATTAGTCATCAGTGAGATTAGAACCAAAGGAGATACAGGACTCCAGTAATTTGCTACAATTAAAAACAGATACTAAGTGTTGGTGAGACTCATACACTGTGGCTGTGTAATACGGTGCTTCTGCTGTGGAAAACGGTTTGTCCAGCTTTTAAAAGTTGAACCTAAGTTTCCTTTAAGCCTGAATTTAAATCAAAATTTTACTTAAGTTTCCCATATAGTTCAGCAATTCTACTCCTAGGTAAGACACGAAATTGGAAGTGAAAAAATACTCAGACTCACACAAAGGCAGGCACATCAACACTCTTAGCAGCTTCATTCAGAAAAACGCTAACAGCTGAAACTCAACTCGGAGTTTACAAAACAGCATACTCCCCACCAATAAAAGAGGAACAAACTACTAATAAAAGTTAAAGCGCAGATGAGCCTCAAATCAACATGCTCAGTGAAGAGCCTGGGTATAAAGGACGACATATGACTCTCCTTAGCTCCAGTTCTCAGAAAAGACAGCTCTAGAGACAGGGAAGGGGGATTAGCAGCTGGGTGAGGCTTGAGAATGGAGGGCACTTGTAAGCAGACATGAGGTGACAACAATTTACATCAACTGGACTCCCAGTAATTGTTCCACAGGCCCACTTAAAACAGCTGAATTCTAGGTCAGCTAAATTATTAACAGTGGAGCAAAAAAAACAAAAACAAAAAACAAACAAACAAAAAAAACCCACTCCCCCAAAGCCCGCTGACCTGAAACAAATGGCTACTCTAAAAGGAAACATGAGGGGATGTTCTTGGGAGACACTTGATACATTGCAAAGTGTTCATGGTCATTCTGTAGGGAAAGGAAAAGAAGAAGAGAAATCATTTCCATGATTTCACAGGAGAAAGAATAGTGCTTCGCTGTAGTAGTTGCTAGTAATTAAAATTTAACAATAAGACACTCAGCCATAAAAACAAAATCAGACTCTACTATCTGACATAAGTGGACCCTGAAAATATCATGCTACATAAAACAATCCACACACCAATGATAACTTTTTTTGATACTAGAGATGCCTAGAACAATCAAATAAAATAAATATCATCAGAGTCTAAGGTGGGACAGGAATGAGGAGTCATTATTTTATGGGTATAATTTAAGTTTGGAATGCCAGAAAAGCTCTGAAACTGGAGAGCAGTTAGTTACATAACACTGTGAATGTACTCAATGCCACTGAAGTATATGAAATTATTTAAAAGCTGTTAAAGTAGTAAATTTTGTGCCGTGTATATTTTACCATAATAATTTTTAAAAGCCTGTTTTGAAAAATGAGCAAAAAAAATCTGAGCAGACATCCCACCACAGAGGATACACAAATGATAAATAAGCATGTGAAAAATATTCAGTAGCATATGTCATCAGAAAATTGAAAGGGAGAGCTGGGGGGGCGGTGAATGTGAATTCTGCCACCTATTAGATGATCAAATGAAACACTGACACCATCACATACAGAGCAACAGGATCCCCCACCCCCACTTCTCTCTCTCTGCTAGAGGGAATGCCAAATGGTACAGCCACTTTGGAAGATAGTTTGGTTATTTCTTACAAAACAATACATGCTCTTACCATATGATCCAACAATCATATTCCTGGTCTTTACCCAAATAAACAGAAACCTCTTGTCTATGCACAAAATGATTGTCGGCTTCATTCATAATTGTCCAGACTTGAAAGCAATCAAGATGTCCTTCCACAGGTCAAAGAAGAAACATGTTCTGGTACTCAGCAATAAGACCCAATAGTAGACATGGAGGAATCATAAATGCACACTGCTAAGTGACACAAGGCAATGGGAAAGGCTACAGACTGGTTCTAGCTACCTGACAGTGTGAAAGAGGGCAAACAGGAAGACAATGAACAACATCCGCAGTGGGCAAGAGGTGAAGAAAAGGGTGTGTGATAGACCATAAAGGCTTTTAAGACAGTGGAACCATAATGACAGTACAATGGGTACAAAGCACTGTACAGTCACTGTTCACCAAGAAACGCACATTATTAATAGTCTACCAGGAACCAGGGGTATGGAGTGTATCCCCTCCTCATGTGCAATGCCTTAGCTTCAACCTCCAGTGCCAATAAGATAAAATAAAATCAACATTAGTTAATCAGCTGTAATAGATGTATCAGGATTTTGAAAGACTAGAAAGAGGAGGAGGAGGAAGAGGAGGAGGAAGAAGAGGAACTAGAAGTAACAGACACTATAGGCTATAATGGCAACCTTGAATATATTCTACTCAAATGTTCTGTAAACCTCAAGCCAATCTAAAGAGCAAAGTCTAGTCCTTATTTGACAATGAGAAGATGGTTCTAAGCCACAGGGAGTGGGTTGAAGATTAGAGATTAGATGCAATTTATTCAAAGAAAATTTGAATAGAGAAACATGCAGAGATGTTTTTAGGGCCAGGGTTACATAAAAACAAAAAAAAAAAAAATACTTGTTTGGATTTAATTAGCTGATGTTTATATTTGTATGAGTAATACTCCAAATGTCAGAATTGCAAATTACCACCACTTACAAATAATTAGGAAAGTCTTTTTTTCCCTTTTCTTCACAAAAGAATTGGAAACAACTTTTTGCTACCTGCTCCGTATTTACTTGTTCCATTAAGGTTTTTCTTGAGTAACATAATTACTGCTAAGCATGTCAAGCTGGCATTGGACATCACCTGAGAGTTTATGCCATTCAAGAACAGTTCCTTCTTGGGGCCAAAGGAGAGGATTCAGCAGGTAAGAGCTCTTGCTATACAATCATGAGGACCTGGTTTAGATCCCCAGCGCCCACATAAAAAGCTAGTGTGGTCACATTTGAACCTATGACCTCTGTACAGAGCAGAGACAGAAGGATGTGAGATAGGTCAGCAAGCCTACCCAAAACTGTGAGCTCCTGAGCTCAGAGAAAGACCCTGAGTACGTCAGAGTTGATAGAATGTGGATTACATATACAGGTCTATAAACAACTGCTCACACATGTGCATATCACACACACACACACACACACACACACACACACACACACACACGCAAGGCTCCTTCTCACTGTGGAAGAAAACTATATTAAATGCTAAAGAAGTATAAAGATGAACAAGTTTTAAAGTACACACATTTGGTAATTATTTTACTGTTGTTTTAATGAATAAAGAAGATGAATTGTTCACTTTAAAAATTCAGACCAAGAACAGGTTTTTGGCCTCCTTATTCAAAGCTCTATTACTCAATTAAAAATGAATCACTGAGAATCACTTTGTAGTTCCCAAAAGGAACGTGATGCTTTACAAAGTCAAGACAGAAAAATCAAAACAAAAACGGCCTCCTAATCTACCATTGTAGCCCTTGAGGCTCTTCCAGTCTATAAGGGCAAGAAAATCTGAGTACAATGCAGAATATTAGCTAGCCTTGGCTACTCTTGGCTGGAAATCTATAAAGCATTGGTCACTTCTCAATTGACTTGGCACCTGCTGCACATTTCTTCTTCTAGAAGATGGATCTATGAAAAGTCTACATCTTCACTACCAGCATTTTTCTTGAAAGAACCAAAGGGTAATGCTCAGAAAAGGACCAGCAGATCACTGCCAGGTTCAAAACTTGATTGCACAATTTCCTATCCCTGTGAATTTTGACAAGTTATCCCAGAAATGCAGAAACAGGACAATGCAGCTGGCTCACTCTATCTACAGATCTGGATCCTGTGTTTCCACCAACTAGTATGGAAAATATTTGCCAGGGGGTGAGAGGACCTGCATCTGTGCTCAACACATGCAAACATTTTTCTGTCATTACTGAATAAACAATGCAGTATGTAACAATTATGTCCCTAGTGTTATGGTATGTGTTAGCAGCAATCTAGAGCTGCCTACAGTATTCAGGAGGATACGTGTAAGTGACTTGTCAACAACAAAAGAGAGACTTGAGCATCTGAGGATTTGGGTATCCAAGATGGATCTTTGAACAAATGCCCCCTGTAGATAGGGAGGGACAACTACATTCATGTTACAGAATGGTAACATGGCACAATATGTGGCCCTTGACATAGGAACTGGCGTTTAGTAAATGCTCAAGAAAATGAAATGTGCTGGCTTTCTTACTGTGCTATTTAGTTGTACAAAATAACCCTGACAATATGATGCAAGAGAAAGAACAGAGACCTCAACATCAGTACCATCTAAGAATTCAATGAAAAAGGTACATTGTCCTCAAAAGATCTCATAAAAAGTACAGTATCAGCTAATATAACATAAAAGCATTTGTTTCATTTAATAAAATCATGCTGAAGAAGAGCAACCTGTAATAGGGCTTCATTCACTATTACATACCCAACCTAACTTGACTGGAGGGGCTGGACTCTTAGTTTTGTCTTGGTTATTAAAACTGCATCCATCAAACTAGGTAGACTCCATAACCCTCCCATAGATTGAAAACACCACAACACACTTTCCAGGCCCCTGGAGGTAAATCAATGTACCCTCACCTCTCCTTAAACTCCCACTTCGTAAAGAGTGAATGTCTTGTTGACTCAGCATCTCCCCATTTGAAATTCAGTCATGAACTATGTGCCTAAAAGTGATTTCTGCCACCTGGATGGCTGCAGTTGTACTTCTAATGTCCACATGAGGCCAAAAAACTCGGTGGTTGACCAGGGCTGCAGAGGTTGGGAGGAAATAACGATGACTGGTGGTGAAAGCAGGTTCTTTTGGAGATGACAAAAATGTTCTACGATGGATGATGATGATTGCACGATCCATGAATATACTAAACCACTGAATCAGATGCTTTGGATGAATAAGCTACAGAAGATACTGTGAATGACATCTCAGTGGTACCAGTATCTTTAAAACCGCATTTCTGCTCCACCCATTTAGTCTGTCAGAATAAGGATTCTCTATTTCAGAAAGCAGAAGTCAAATTCAGAGGGATATTCCCCAGCAACAAATCTAGAAATTGACTGTCAATGCATGAAAAGACATGGTTCCCCAAAGCTCAAACCCCTCTAACTAACAGCTTTTCATGGCTGTGAAACCACATTCAGTTTGACATCAAGTCCACAAAACAGTCACACAGAAAAGCAGCTGAATTTTTCAAGTGTTATGTAGACAGGGAGACAGACAGCCTCTTCCTCAAAGAGGGAAACCTCACCTAACAATAAGTTAATAGGAACAGAAGAGACACTGAAAGGCTTGCATACTTTGTCCCTTTCAACCTCTGGCACTAGTTTTGCATAACCACGACTTGATACAAGCACTATTACCAGAATCCTGCAATGTGTCCATCGCTGGCTAACACTGACAACTGCTGGAGTTCCCAAGAGCTGATCACACATACCTCTGCTCCTTTTCTTTTTTCAGGGGCACCAAGTCCTGAGAACCTTGAATGCTGGCATACTGGAGTAATCCTGAACATGAACTAAGAGGTGCCAAGGGCCTCCAAGTGGTGGTGGTGGAGGGCTGGACTGGGTTTGGTTTGGTTGTTTTAACATTCACTGTGTCTTTCAACCTCGGAGAGATCTGGGTGACTATTTCCACTTTACAGAGGAGGAGCTCAGGCTTAGTAAGGTGCCCAGAGTCAAACAATTGATAAGCACTGGGGTCAAGATTTGAACCCAAGAAACTCCAAAGCTCACTCATCCTCTATCACTTCTACAGAATGAAAGAGAAAGCCAGACCTAAACACACAAAATCACCTTGGCTGAAAGAACGATCAGCCTGTATGAGGAACCGGCCCTGGGTGACTGAGTACCACTCAGAAAAGGTCAGAACAAATCACCATCTGCAATGACTGGGAACTGACCAGGCTCAACTATACACCAAATAAGAACTCTCAAATTGGTAAGATTTTCTTTATTTTTAATGTGTGTCCCAACATAGTTTGTTGCTTATGCTCTGTGTCCATACCAAGGATGGAGAAGCAATATAGAGTTTAAGAGGTTTGTTTTTATGAAGTCATTTCATGGAGATTTTGGCATACTCAAGAGAAAAACACAAGAGAAGCTATGGTTTAGGCTAATCCAGATGACAGTGTTGCTTCAGATTAAGTACAATGTCTTTGGAATTTGCAAACTTGTATTTGAATACCTTGAACCCACCTTGGGCAGGTTACTGACTCCTTGGCTGCTTGGTGTCATCATTCACAAAGTAGAAGTAATATTAAAATGATATAGCTAAACTCTGCCAGTCACTGGAGGCCATTTTTTTTGCTTCTGATTCACAGACAAAGGAAATCTAAACCCAGAGATCTGTAAAAGTACTAGTTACAAAACAAAAGCAATGCTACCTACATATAACCGTACATAGCTATGTATTGATTTTAAGCTATAGTGGACAAGCACTGGCTTTTCATTAACAGTTATGATCAAGATGGTCTGACTGAAGAAAACTAGTATACAGGAATTTTTTTTCTTTTTCTTTTTTTTTTTTTTTTTTTGGTTTTTTGAGACAGGATTTCTCTGTGTAGCCCTGGCTGTCCTGGAACTCACTCTGTAGACCAGGCTGGCCTTGAACTCAGAAATCTGCCTGCCTCTGACTCCCAAGTACTGGGATTAAAGGCATTCACCATCACTGCCCGGCGTATACAGGAATTAATATGATGTACAAAGCAGTAGGCACTTCACAATAACACAATACCTAAAATGGGAGAAAACACTGAAAACTTGTTTTAAGAAGTCATGTCAATCACATGCTCTGTTAAAGCTGTACTTACAAGTAGCAGAGGGGATAATTAGTCATAAAGTATAAAGACAGCATACTTATGCCACTGTCAGTCTTTCCAGAGTCTCAGAGCTGACCCATCTGGCTGGTTAACCTTTGAACCCCAATATTGCACTGATTCTTCCTATCTAAAGAATTCATGCTCCTCAAAAAATAGTGAAAGGCAAATTACCAGTCACCCCAACACGCCTTCCTCAGATCCAATGCTCAGATACAAAATGCCAAGTCAGAATTCTAGCAGGTTTGGTCTGTAGGCTCCATTCTGGGCACAAAAAGACCACACAGATTCCAAAACTCCAGGCCAGTGGATGAAACTGTTTGACTATGGGCTAGTGATTCACCAAGCGTGTGTTCTTGTTTTGCAAAATCAAAACAGATAGGTGAGATAAACACACAAATAAAGCCATGGCTGCCACAGAGCTTTGTGCCTCTGCAACCGCAGGGGCAGCCAAATGTCATTGCTACATCCTAGCATCTAGTGCAATGCCCAGGAAATAGCAAGTACTTCATATGTTTGCTGAGTGAAGCAGAGGATCAATTAAGGCTAGCCTGGGGTCAGCCATGCTGGGCTCAGCCTTGCCAGTATGGTGCATGCCTTTAATCACAGCACTGTTGGGAGGCTGAGGCAGGAAGATCACTGCTCCAGGCAAGTATAAGGAAACCCTGTTTCAAAGAAAAGAAGAGGAGGGGGGAGGGGGAGACAGGAGAAGGCAGAGAGAGGAGAGGGGAGAGGGAGGGGGAATGGAGAAAGACAGAGGGAGAGGAAGAGGGATAGGGAAAAGGAGAGGGAGACAGAGAGAGAAGAAACCAATCAAGCAAGCCTAAGGGTCAACCAAAATTTCCATACCCAGTTTCTATGTGGGCCCCAAACTTACCTCAAACTAAAGGTAACTTGTCCCTGAAACAAGGCAGGCCCTGGTCTTTGGCCCTGGAAAGCCTACTGATGTCTGTCCTGAGCTTTTATTTCACCCACAGAACACTGGCACTTGCTCCACTGACATTCCATCCCCTCACTCTTCAGTTTTAAAAGCAACAGGCTTACTAAATGGCATCTTGGCACTTAGGTCTTTCTCTAATGAGAATGGAGACCATTGGAACAGCTAGGATCCTACTCTGTTGAAGCAACCATTCTTAGCTGAATGATACCATCTATGAGGAAACCCACCACAGAGACAGGAAAAGTAAAGAGTCAAAGACAATTCCACTATCTGCCTTCACTTCCGGAGTATCAAAATGAAAAAATCGTCTGAACTATTTTTAAATGAACCCAATGAAAAGGTACAGTTCTTGCCCTGCAAGGTGCACGATCCTAGAATGTTCTAATTTGGCCACAAGGATAAACTCTGGGCTTCCTCTGCAAAAGTTAGGTGGCATGCAAATTTTAATGCACCCATACACCTTGTACCAAGAAGGGGGGAGGGCAGCAAAAAAAAAAAATGGCTTCACAGAAGCTCAGGGAACCTTTTAGATGAGCTTAAACTTCTCTTTTTCTGAGCAAGGGCTGAGGATTCCCTTTTAGCCTTCTGAATTTTAAAGGATAGTGAGGGAGAGGAACAAGGGAGCCGGAGAAGGAGAAAGACGGATATGTTCGGTCTATTTTTAAACCTTCGCCCACAGTTTAGAGTAAAGGAACACTCTGGTTCTATACTCCCACCCCTGTCACCTTCTGCTAAGCACAAGAATCAAAACCTGCACACGTACACCGCACTGATCTATGTCTAGGGATTACTGTCAGTGCTCCCAGGAATGCAGCTAACCAATCACCCCAGCACAGAGAACCCGGTAGTCTGGACTAGGCTAGAGCTGAGTGCAGGGCTCCTACAGGGCTCGAAGCAGTCACCACCCTCCTCTTCCCAGGGATGGGCAGCGCCCCCTCCGCTCGCTCCATTCCCAATGCAGGGCACCGAGGTGAGCAACTCGTCCCTTAAGGACACCAAGCCCTGGAAGCGTGTAAATGGGTTTCCCCAATAGGCTGCGGCAGGCTCACGCCAGAAACACCTGTGTCGTTGCACACACCCATCCAACCCCGAGTACCACCTGGATGGCCACCTCCTGGCCGACCCCAGATGCAGAGAGCTGGGCGACCAGATTCCTCCGAGGCAACTAACTCGCTCCTTCTACATATGCTTCTTGCCTCGCACAAGCATAGACACCTTTCACTCTGCGCCCAGGGAGGGATGAAAACCGGTAGCGCGCGGGCGACCCGGAGCCGAGCGCCGCCGCCGGGTGCCCTCCTGCGCTGCTCCGGACACTCACTCTTGAGCGCGCTGATGAGCGACTTCCCGTCCTTGATGAGCTCCTTGATGAATTTGTTGGTCTTGTCCAGCTCCGCTTCGTGTGACTTGAGCGTCTCTCGGAAGTGAGGGCTGTCGAGGCAGCAGTCGCTGAACTCGAGCGCCGGGAGCCCCATTCTGCCCGTGGAGTCCGGCTAAGGGGACGCGCCTCGCACGCTGGTCGGCGGACACCCGCGACGACGGCCGATCCACAGGTGTGGGTGGCGCCGGCTACCCCGCGCGCGAGGTCAGCGGGAACAGGAGACTCAGGACCGCAGCCGGGACCCGGACGGACGGCGGGTGCTCCTGCAGAGAGCCACCGAACTGCACACCGGCAGAAGGCGCGGCGGCGGACCCTTGACGGCGCCTGGAAGCGAACGAGCCCGGCCACCGCCTCCCCGCCTCCTCTGCAGGCTTGCTCCTCAGCAGCCTAAAGCAGCCTCGAGCAGCCTCGAGCAGCCTCGAGCAGCCTCGAGCGCCCTCTCACAGAAGCCTCAGCCGCCCCGCCGGCGTCCGGGCCGCCCGAACCTGCTAGCGATGACCTAATCTCCTGCAGGGCCAATCAGTGAGTTTGTCTCAGCCCGACCCCCGGGCCTCCAGGGAACGCCTTGCCCTTCCGCGGTTCTAATCCAATCAGATCTTTCTGGAGGCGGAGCCTGGAGAGAGGGGCGGAGCCCATACCACCAGTGGGTCCGCAGGCAAGCCCCGCCCCCTCCTGCTCAGCGACGGTTGCAGAGCTATTAGAGCCGGGTGCTGCATTCTGTAGTGGGTTCGCCCCCGCCACCCTGGACCTGGCCCGCCCCGTGTAGCTCTAATTCGAGCCTGAAATGAGACGTCTGCTGATCTAGGGAACCGAAGATCCTAGGTGTGCGGAGCACGAAAAATCCAGAATGAGAACTGCCATTCGCCGCTGCCCAATGGACACTCCTGAGCATTCGAGCTTGCACTCAAAATACAGCCCCTTGCCCAGGAGAACTCTGAGCACTCGGAACTCGCTATCCCCGCTTCCAGTCAAGCAGAACGTATTTGCTTCTTTTAAATCACCAACTCCCCTTCCCTGCAGTCCTCTCGCCCCCTACTGTCCGTCCCACTAGTGGCCACTCCTGCTCAAAACACGCCCACGGCTGCAACCCACATAAGGTTCTCACGTCCTTAGCAAGAATTTAGCCTTTCCTACTGGATTCCTAGCACCGTTTTACACAGTTTTGTCCAATGTCTGTTACTCTTCGCTGCTGGACAGCTTTCTGGTGCAGTTCTCTGGTGAGGTGCTACATTCCTATCGGCTAGAACAGCGACTAGTATTTTAGAACAGATAATATGCGCTGTGTAAGACTGTATGTAGTCAACTATGCATCATTCTTCACCTTCCAGAGTGACCACCCTCCCTCTGATCAATCACAAGAGTCAAGGTTAACAGCTCCCTACAGAGCATTTGGTAGGCTGGGTCCCAGTGTTTAGAACTGAAAGACAACTCCTAGAGAACAGAGACTGCCCTTGGCTAAATTATCTCTATGTCCAGTAACTAACAACACACCTTCATTGTGTGTGTGGTGTGGGGGGGGTGCTTCTTTGTGTTTTCAATCAGTCGGCTATTATAGACACAGCACTAGACTCAGGATAGAACCGCAAACCCAGAAAGACCTTGAAACTTGACTGCTTCTGTTCTGGAGAGGACCAGCAACCAAGGAATTGCCTTGCTGTCTTATGTAAGGATGGAAGCCCTAGATGCTTGGGAACAATGGAAAAGAGTTTCAGATTCCAAAGTGTCAGAAAGAAGGAGGCCTTATATGGAAAATAAATTGACATATTTATTTATTGAATGAATGAATGAATGAGATCGATTTCATAATTTGTATCTACAAAGCCAGGCTTGGGAACAGGCCCCAGATAGCAGATAGATGATAGGTAATTAAACCCTAGAAGCCATCATTCCTCCCTTGCTATAGAGGAGAAAAAAATCTGGACTGGAAACTCCATGAAAGTAAATCTATTTATTAGGCTTATCTTGAATACCTAAGGAAGGCACTCTGATTATCTATTGCTACATAACAGATCACACAAAACTTCCGTGCTATCAGATATTGACTACTTATGTGAAGGCTCAGGGTTAGGAGAGAAGCAGGGATCCATCCTATTGTGGACTAAGCATACATTAGTTGATCACCTACTGTGATCAGAGTTAGGGATAGATAGATGCTGGATCAGTGAGTTGTCAGCTAGACCCATCCCTCTCTTCAGAAAGACTGGAGGCTTCTCCATGTGACTCTGTAGCCTAATTTCCTCAGAGCATGTAGCAAACAAGGAGAAGCCATCACTTTCTGTGATTTAACCATGGATGTCATATACTTCTACCTTCGTTGGCTGCCAGTAAGTCAGTCACAAGTTCACTCCAATGAAAATGGAGGAGGACTCAGCTTTACCACTAGTTAAAGAATGACATAAACAGGTAATATTGTCCTACACCATTTCTGAAGAACATATTCTGGCATGGTAGTAGGCCTGGCATATCGTGTAGCATTCAGTAAATGTTAAGTGAATGAAACAAAATGAGATCCACTATTAGCTGTTTATCTTGTTGAGGAATATTGGGCAAATATCCACACAGCAGTACATATATGTAAAAGTTTCTGCTAAATGTTTTACTTTTTGTATATGTAATTAATGTCTACAATGTACTATGTAACTTGAACCAGGTTATGTAGTTAATATGTGTGGCACAAATCTATTCACAAGCATGTAAATTAATATGACCATGTTACTAGGGTCCTAGGCTATAGGACTAATGCAGGTCCTAATAAGCCAGCTTCAACCACTTACCCTTCTCCCTACCCCCTAACCCCATAATGGAGAAAATGGTGAGGGAAAAGCAAAAAAGGGGGGAAGAATTTTAACCAGTGTGGCTATACCCAGAAGAAGGAAGACCAACCCTTCAGAGGTACTGACATGACCTCCTAGATGACATAGAAAAGAGCCAGTAGCAGAAGACAGGAAGCATACATAGTTAAACAAACAGCCTTGGGTGAACTGTGATCTACTTGATCATTATCTCAGGCATTAAGTAAATTGCTGTTGCCTACGAGGTATCCACAGCTCCTGCCACGAAATGATTAGCCATCAGACCTGTTGATCCTGGCTAGTAGCCAGCAGCAAGGAAAGCCCGATGCAAGATGGAAGCAGAGATGATAATTTGTTACCTGTTTACAGTTACCCACTGGACACCTCCTGGCATCTTCATGCCCAAGTGAAGAGTTGCTACTTGCACCAAACGCAGCTCCTATGTCCTTGGTACAGCCATTCACAAATATGTTAAGTGTGTAGATAATGGAGAAGAGCCCTGAAAATTCACTCTGGAGTCCTGGCAAGCAACTTCCCACTCTTTTGGCAGTATTGTGAGAAAGAGGGACTTAGAATATGGCAATGCTGAATGCAAAATTTTGCTTGTAGAGGGTGTGCCCGTGTCTTCTTAGAAAGCAGGCCCCACAGGGAAGAAGACTTCAGAGATGAGGGTTTGTCAACAGGGTGGGGGTGGGAGATGCACGGGTAATAAAGACATGAAACTAGATGGAAGATGGTAAGGTCAGCAACGACTTTCACCTGAAAAGGAGAAATGATACCAGCACAGAATGTCTCTAGCCCTAGAGCTGAACTTCTCTTGCTATGGGGTTTATTTGGTTACTTCATTTGTTTATGTTTTGGTAGTGTGGGGGTGGTTATGGTAGTGGTGAAAGGGACTTTGGCCACCTTAAGTATGGCAAGCATGGTTCTCATTCTCCCCTCTGCCCTTGCCTTGCAAAAAAAAAAAAAAAAATTACATCCTAAAGCTTGCCACTAAGGTCTATTACCTTATATGGCCATTTCCTCCTCCGGACCAGCTATCAAAGTGTTGAAGTTCAGGAATCAAAACCCCCCTTTGGTTCACCTCATGAACATGCCAAATCAAACTATATCACCATACCACTATATCCTGGCCCCGGTAACACAGACCTCCTCTTTTTCTCTTCTTAAAGGTTATACCTGCAAGGTCATTTGCTGCTGTTTTTCTGTCTGAGCCAGAGAGCAGCCACTTTTAACTTTTCTTCCCAGCTGAATAAAGAATGTCTCTGTGAAAACAGATGTTTGGGTGTAGTTTTGACCTAATGTGGGGTCCAGGAGGGAACTCCGCTGAGCAGGAGTCACCTTCACTGATGCAGTAAGTGGATGGACCAGTGACCACCGACCATTTTCACACATTCCAGTCATTCTGGGGCCCTTTCCTCATCCAATAGCTGCTAATTGGTAACTCCCCCTGCCTGGCTTTCCTATACAGTCCCCAGGTTATCAGGTGACAACCTTCTAGTGTCTGGTGTCCCTGCTCTATCCTGTGGGCTTGGGGAGACTGCATCCTACATGACCTTCACTGGTTAGGGTAGACTCCCACAAACTGACTGTTAGTTATACATATTCCGTCTAGTCTAGTTTAGTAGGATGTTTCCCTCTTTACGATTGGTGGTCTCACTGATGGAATCCAGGGTCCTTCCCCCCTCTGAAAAAGCCTCAGACCCACTGGGTGACCACCTACTCCCTCCCAGAGACCACTCCTTAGCCTCACAAGAGACACAGGAATGCCTGGTCACTCCATTTTGGCCCACTACCACGAACGGATGATGGGTTCCACCCACTCCATTTTGACTGACTCTCCCTTGGGATGTCACCTCCAGAATCTCAAATGGCTAAAACTCCCAGACATTAAATTTCCTAAGCTCATTTACTATAGTGCCCAGGTTTGGCCTCTCTATCTATTAGATAATCAATCTAGATGGCTGCCTAACTCTCTCAGGATTCTAACAGTATTCAGGATCTTTAAAAGTTTGGTGAACAATAGAGCTACGTTTTGCCTCTGTTTTCTCTTCTGTCTGCTCCAAGTCCTCTGTGTAACTCCTACAATGAATTTTTCCAAACTCTGTTGTTAACTTTTGCACCATTTTGAGTTCTATTTAACCCTCTGCCAGCTGCTGCACTGCCCATACCGGTGTGCCCTCCCCGGACCCCTGCTCTCTCATCCCTACCCCAATCCTCCCACCCCTGACTATATGGCCCAAGAGTCTACAGCTTTGCAGGCCATCCCAGCAGGCCTAAGGCTGCTACAGTTCCCTCTGCCACACGGTATCAAAGTCCCCCACTTTCTTTCAGGTGGTGGTGGTGATGGTGGTGATGGTGGTATGGTGGTGATGGTGGTGATGGTGGTGATGGGGTGGTGATGGTGGTGTGTGTGGTGAGGTGGTGTGGTGGTGGTGGTGGTGAGTGGTGGTAGGTGGTGATGGTGGTGTGTGGTGATGGTGGTATGGTGTGATGGTGGTGGTGGTGGTTGGTAGTGGTGGTAGGTGGTGTGGTGGTAGGTGGTGATGGTGGTGATGGTGGTGATGTGTGTGGTGATGGTGGTGATGGTGGTGGTGGTGGTATTGAGTGGTGTGGGATGGCGAGTTATTAGTGTGAGTGTTTGTATGGTTTCAGGTAGTGTATTGGTGTTTGAGGGGTTTTATTTAATTTGTGTTATTGGGGAGGAGGGAGGGGTGGGGGGGGTGGGGGGGGAAACGGTGGCTAAAATCTCATACTCAGAAGATTGAGGGACATTGATCTGCAGTTCTCAAAAGGCCTGCCTTTAGTACAGGAGGAGTTCAAGGACAGCTTTATTCTGTCTCAAATTTTATAAAAGGAGGATGGAGGGTTTAGAGGCTGCAGTTCCATGGTAGAGTCTTACACTTTTAAGGTCCTGGGTTCATCTGTCCTAGTGCACAGAGGATTAACTGCAAGAGAGTTTTCTTCCTAAGATTGCAGCAGAAGTGACAAGATTGAAGCCAAGGGCAGAACAGATTCCCCCACAAACACAGGCAGCACTGGGGAAGCGCCCCCCACCAAAGCTAAGCAAGGAGATGGAGGGGCTTGACACTGGACAGACGCAGCAGTGTGCAGTGCACGGGACCCGTCATCAGCCCCCCTCGGATCAATGCTCCTGATGCTGTACTCCCATGGTTTCTTTTCCTATGGCTTCCTATGGTTTCTATAGTGTACACTGACTCATTGTTCTCCAGCCGAGACCATATGCTACTTCACACAGTGACTTCTCTTGGTGATTGTGGAAAAAGATACTAGTGTTCTGATTTTTAAAATAATGATTATTGGTTGATGTAAGTGTTCTGTACCTCAATCGTGATGATGGTCCCATGAGCATAGGACTTGTTAAAATTTATGAGGGCATTTTATTACACTTAAATTACACCTCCTTAAAAATATTTTAAATGATGATAGTGATTTGATGAAATTCATTGAGGGATTTGCTGTGCAGTAGAAGCAATGTCAAATACTTCATTATATTTCCATTAACAACCTTGCAGAGTGGATGCTGTTATTATCACTATTTTACAGAGAAGAGAAACTGAGGTCCTGTTGCCATGTTACAGATAAGAAAACTGAAGCTTAGAGAAGTAACATATCTAAGTTTTCACAGCTTACTAATGGAACTAGGCTTTGATTGTATCTCTAAAAAAAAATCTAAAAATAAACCTATCTCCATACAAATAGCTGTAACAAAGGTACCAAACCTTGAAATGGGTGTTGTAGAACAGTTTCCTCACAAACCAAAACCTTCTATCCTTCAGGGAGGCTCCTTCAGCAGAGAGGAAAACAATTCAACATAGCTTCAGGAAGTCCCTGAAACTGACCAGATTCTCTAGGCTCCTTCCTCTCAGAATAGTCAATAAAGCTGGGAAGGGTCACTCTCAGACAAACCAAGTTGCAAAGAAGACTCTTAAGCCAGACCAGCTGCCTGGAAGAAGCAGAAAACAGCTGAACTGCCTGGAACAGAATTTGACCAAATGAATGTGTTAGGAGCATCCCTCTCAAACCTACTGAGCTGCCTACAGGCTATGCAGCACACTCAATGTTCCCAGCTTCTGTGAGCTGTCACCCATGCGGAGTGGGCTTTGGTGGGGCAGCTAGCTTGGAGTCATTTCCACTCTTGTAAGAAACCAACCCCAATAAAACTTATTACTTCACCAAGTTGAATTTTGGTGATATATTCATACTTTAGTTTGTCATGGGCTCCCTATCTGAGGTGAGTAGAACATGTATGGCATCTCCCCAGGAAAACCTTTGTCACACAGCAGGTGTTTCCAGAATTTGTTTTGTATTATATCCCAGACATATCAAACATTACATATGTTTCTGCTTAGTCTTTAAACCCAAGGCCTTAGAATTTGTACAAAGGAAACTGGTTAAAGTAAACATGAAACCTTCATTTTCTTGGAAAGAAAAAAGTTAAGTCCATCTTGATGATGCTCTTGGCTCATAGTTCTTTAAGTGAAGCCACAGTGTTTGTGTAACATTTTTTCCTCAAGAAATTAATGATTCACACAAAGTGCAGCATGCCTGCTACTTTCTATCTAATATCCACTAGTTATTGAACTAGGTACAGTTCTAGATACTTGATAAATATTAACCCAGTCTCTTACCAACACTCTTAACAACCACACCTTCCTTTTATAGAAGGAACTGAACTGAACCACCAAGAGTCATCTGAGTGACACTGAGCTGAGACAGCTGAGTGGCAGAACCAACCAAGTCTCACTTGGACTTGGAGTCTCGCTCACACTGCTTGTGTTAATGATAGAACTACACTGTGTCCAGTTAAGGAAAGCACTTGCTCAGGCTTTTGATAATGGTGGTCTTATGTCTCTTTCCTGAGCATTCTCCTATAAGGAACCCCAATAAACTTACTGTTTCATTACATTGGACTTGGTAGAATCATTTTTTTTTTTTTTTTTTTGGTATGTTGTTGCCCTGTCTAGAGTGAAGTAGACATTTTGTTTTTCACATTCACCAGGAATAGCTAAACAAGGGAGTACCCAGGCTTCATTGAAAATCCCTGGTTGGGAGAAAGTAGGGCAATACTTCAAGAGATAAAGTATTCTTTGATCCTCTTTGCCTACGGAGATGTAAACCACAAAAAGAACAGGAATGAGATACTTGCCCTGTGTCTACACACCCAAAAACTAGGCTATGTCTGCCAGGGAGGAGAGACTGTGACAGACTTGTCTTGTGGCTTTACTTTTCTTTGAATCTCTTTTCCCATGTCCCATGGTTCTATTTCTTTTTGCCTTGTTGGTTTTCTTCCCTGTTTCTTTTCTGTGATAGAGTCTTGCTATGTAGCCGAGGTTGTCCTTGAACCATTTATTTCAGAGATTCTCAATCTGCAGGTCATGACTCCTTTGGCAAACCTCTGTCTCCAAAAATATTTATATTACAATTCATCACACCAGCAAAATTACAGTTATGAGGTAGCAATGAAAATAATTTTATGGTTGGGGGTCACCACAACATAAGGAAGTGTATTAAAGGGTCACAGCATTAGAAAGGTTGAGAACCATGTAACCCAGACTGGCCTCAAACTCATGATGATCCCCCTGCCTCAGCCTGTCACGTGCTGAATTACAGACATGCACTGTCAGACCCAAGCATCAGCATTACATTTCTATTACTCGATGCTCATTTTTAGAGAAATTTGACTTTAAAATAACTGGTGTTTCTTATATTTTCAGCTAAAGCATTCTGTCACCAACATACTTTTTTTTCTAACTTATAATCTAATTTTAAAAACATTTTTGGCCTCTTTGGGTTTTTTGTTTTGTGTTTTGTTTTGCTTGGTTGTTCATTTCTTTGTTTTGTTTCCTCTCCCCCTTTGTTCTGTGCTTTGTTCAGTTTCCCCAGAGTTGCTCAGATGAGCTGAGCTAGTCCAGAGAAGACGATGACTTCATGAACCTAAGTATACTCCACTTGCAAGGGAGTTAGGGGGTTTTGTTTTACTTGGGGATTACATGGTGTCCAAATGTTTGGTGTTAGTAACACATCCCATTTTAAATGAGATATGGATGAAAATAGTAGCTAGTTTTTAATTTTTTTTTTCTTTAGGGACTGGAGAGATGATTCATTCATTAAGAGTGTAGTTTCAGTACCCATGTTAGTCAGCTCACACCAACCTATAACCCCAGCTTCCTCAGGAGATAAAAATCCTCTTCTGACTTCAGCCAGCACCCACACACATATGACATACACTCCACACACACACACACACACACACACACACAAATAAGTCATCTTTTAAAAATCTTTAGAAAAATCAGTGTTAAAATCAACATTGCTATTATATGTCATTCCAGTTTTATTTGTTCTTTGTTTTACTTCTGATGCAAAGTGTAAACTGAGCTCAGGCTGCCTCTGCCCTGTGATCTGCATCAGAAAGAGCAGGAAACCAGGACAGCTTCTCAGACTAGGCCAGTGGCCAGCAAACTTCTCCCATAAAGACACAGAAGGTCCACCTTTCCTATTAAACTTACTCAACTCTGCCACTGAGGCCTGCCTGAAACCAGGCACAGATGATGTGGAAATGAATTAGCATAGTGGCTGTGTTCCAATAAACTTGGGGATACTGAAATTTTAATTTCACACAATTTTTATGTGTCATAAAATAGTCTTCTTGGTTTTTTTTTTTTTTTATTTTTTTTAACCATTTTATCATGAATAACCACTCTTAATTCACAGAGCATACAAAAGCAGGAACAGACTGAAATTAGTCCACAGCCATCCTTTGTCCATCTCTGCTTTAGCCAAACAAAAGAAAGATGGACCAAGGACAATAGTAAGGTGTTTTGAGTGACTGTCTTCTGAGCCAATAAATGCCTATCTTGGGAAGTTCAATTGGCCCCCTTTCAAAAGGGATTGTTGATTGGAGGTTCCAGTCATGAGACCCTCAGTGGAGTATCTGGCTGTTCCCCACCACTTGTTGCATGCAATGCTGCCTTAACTGCTTTTGGCCTTGGAAGAAGCTAGGGCTGTGATTCTCAACCCTCCTAATGCTGAGACCCTTTAATACAGTTCCTCATGTTGTAGTGACCCACAACCATAAAATTATTTTGTTGCTACTTCATAACTGTAATATTGCTACTGTTGAACCTAATTAGATATTTTTGGACACAGAGGTTTGCCACAGGGGTTGAGAACCACTGGGAATATATAAGCTTGCATAGGGAGGCGACTCTATCCATGCAACTACAGGGAAGACCTCATCCCTGCTGAGTAAAGGCTTTTTAGGTGTGATCTGGAAAACAGGTAAGGAGGAACACCCACACCCATGTAAGTAACCCCTCACCTCCTATTCTTTCTTTCCTCCGAATGAACTTTGGCAGAATTGTGTCCCAGTTTATTGTTGGGGCCATAGGAGGAAAGGTAGGTGATGTGGCTTGTGTTTTCCCCTGAAAGGAGTTTAGCAATACAAGGCCAGGTACAGGTTCCAGTCTTTGCATGCCACTGAGGAAAGCCTATTTCAGAAAGTACCATAGCTTGGTTTTCTTGAGTTATAAATTTTAAAAGCAGTTAACATCTAGTCCTTCCAGTTATTTTTAACACAATATTTTTATTGAATATTTGGAAATTTCACATAATGTACCCTGATCACCCTTATCTACTCCCCAGGTCTCCTCCCCTGAGCCCCATACACCTGGACCCTTGTGGCCTCCCCTCCAAAAAAAATATAAAGATGTTTTAAAAGTTCAATTTGTGTTGTTCCATATAATCACTGGAGCATGCTCTAACTCCAATGGCCATCCACTTAAAGAAAAGGAGTCCTTCCCTACTCTTATCCCTGCCCATAGTTGTCTATTGTAGAGGGCTACACTTCAGCATCCTTATTACAATTTTTAAGAGTTCTTTCAATGGCTTCCTGTTTAGGTTGTTTCCTTTTTGGGGGAGGGGTTCGATATTAGGGTAGGGGTTTTCACAGAAGCCTCTATGTCTCCCTCTTCCAACTACGAGTCTGCAGTCATTGACACCACTGTAGGAGAACTTTCTTGTCCTTTACAGTCCACAGGAACACAGTTCATGGACTTCCACATGGTATCTGGTGATACCACAGACATCCATCTGGCCACTGCTATCAGCAGGTACCATGGACTTCAGTCTGGTCTCTTGTGGCAGTACTGGCCACAGATATCAACATGGCTTCAGGCAGCTGCACTGATCAGGGACATCCACATGGATTTTGGTGATAATAGGCCACAGATATGAACTCTATCCCCAGCTACAGCAGGACCAGAGTCCCAGACATGGCCCCTGGCAGTAGCATGGACCACAGATATCGACTTGGCTTCAGTAGACAGCACAAGTTACTCAGATCTGCAGAGCCCCCAGCTGCTAGCAGAACCATTGACCCAAACATGACTGGAACATGGCCATGGCAGCAGTACAGACTAGAGGCATCAGCATGGCTGGCCCCCAGCAGTAGCTCAAGCCCCAGATGTGGTTCAGCCTCCCTTCACAGCATACTCACTGTTCTTCCTCCAGGTTTTCCACTCTTCTATCCCAAATCTGTTCATCACAGTGGCATTGGGAACTCAGTATACTTTCCCCCCACAGTTCCACATGTAAATACTCATTGCCACAAGTCACTGGTCTGGCTCAAGGGCTCTGGTCTCCGAATCACTGTAAATACTGGACCATGGCCGAGATCACAGCCATGCTTGAGGTTTTCCTCTTCCTTGGCAATGATGTGCTGATCCTGGATCTTGTCCTGCAGCACTGGCTTCTCCTCACGGTCCAGCAGCTCATAGATGGAACAGATGTTGGGGTTGACCAACTTGAAGAGCTAGATCTGAACTCAATGGCAGCCACATTGGCCAGGCTGGCCACACCGAGTGAGTGGTAGGCTCTTCCAGAACAGCTGCCCCACAGAATGGCAATGAGAAACTGTTTTACAACCCAAAAGGAATAAATCCTATTTATGAATATAAAAGGGAAAAGTAAAAAAAAAAAAGTATCTACTGAGGTGATTTTTAAAACCCAATTTCCTAGTGTTTTTTTTTTTTTCCCCAAAACAATCACAGATGTAGAAAAGTAGGTCCACTGAATAACAAAAGATGTGGTGTCACATGTGTGCAGGTGCATAGAGGCCAGAGGACAAGCTCAGATGTCATCCTCATGAGTACTACCCACCTCCTTTGAGATTAACTCTTTCCTTAGCCTGGAGCTAATCAATTAAGAAAGACTGGCTAACCAGAGAGCCCCACACCCTATGTTGGAATCACAAGTGTCTGTCGCCATGCCCTACACTTTCATGTGAGTTCTGAGGCTCGAACTCAGACCTTCATGGTTGTGAGGCAAGCACTTGCCAACTGAGCTATGCCCCCAGCCCTATCCCACTCCCAAAAGATTACCTTTGAGCTAAGCTCAAAGGCTCACAGAACCAGAGAGTCATGGCTCTGAAGAAATGATAGAGCACCCTGTCAATCACATTGTTTTTTTAAGCAAAGTCATAGAATGAAAAGTCTTAATGAAAAGGGTTTTAGAACATTACATTTGAATACTGCCTTTGATACTTACAGGCTTTCATTGAGGGTAAGTTACTAAAGTTTCTGAGTGTCTGTATCATGATCATCAAGTAAATATTCAACTGTAGTCACAGTTATAATCAAGAAGAAGTGAAGTACTATGCAGAATGCCCTGTCAGGTATATCATAAATGCTATGTTGGTTTGAATAAAAATGTCCCCATAGGTTCATAAGGACTGGCCCAATTACTAGGTGTAACCTTGTTGGAGAAAGTGTGTCACTGCGGGGAGAGCTTTGAGGTTTCAAATGTTCAAGTCAGGCTCAGCCTCACTCTCTCTTCCTGCTGCCTGCCAATCCAGATGTAGAACTCTCAGCTCCTTCTCCAGCACCATGTCTGTCTGCTTACCACCATGCTTTCTGCCATGGTGATAATGGACTAAACGGTAAGCCAGCCCGATTAAATGTGTTCCTTATTAAGAGTTGCCATGGTCATGGTATCTCTTCACAGCAATAAAAACCCTAACTAAGACAGATGAGCAATAGAAGCTGGGTTTGGTGACACATGTCTGTAATCCTTGTACTCAGAAGGCTGATGCAGAACGATGGCTACAAGTTCAAAGTTTGCCTAAACTACAAAGCTAGTTCTAGGACAGCCTGGGCTACAATGTAAAATCCTATCTCAAAAGAAAAAAAATTCTCATCTCTCAAAATGACTAATAAATACTTGCATTATTATTATTGTATAACTTCTAAAATCCATTTATCATAGCTTTTTAAAAATCTAGAAATCATAGTTTTTAAATTGAATTAAATAATGAAACTAAAATATTTCACTCTTACAAAAACAGTTTTATCATTACTGGCTGAAATAATTTGCTTAAATATCTATTTATAGCATTCTTACAAAATGACACATATTTTTCCCTGTGGATGAAATTTAACACAATTAAAGCAGATTTGTCATTGAAATATCCCAAAGGTTATTCTTCTATACGACAGCCTAGAATCTGTTTCTTTTCTGTAAATAATTTGGTAAAGATGAATAATATAGTCTCTATTCATTTGTATGTGGGGGGGGGTGGAGGCAAGATCAGTGTTTCATGTAATCTAGGCAGGTCTTGAGCTCCCTTTGTAGCCAGACTACCTTGAACTCACCGTCTATAGTTCAAGACTATCCTTGAACTCATCCATCTGCCTCCAAGTCACAAGTGCTGAGATTGGGAGACACCACACCTGAGAGAACTTAGTATTCCAAGGCTGTAGTTATAATATCATTATCTTGTCTCTTTCAGAGTAATACTAAAAGTACAATATTACATGTCAAACAGAGTTGGGCTTTAATCAATACTTCATGTCTATGTGACCTAGGGCAATTAATCTCTCAAACCCTTGGTTTTTTTAAGTGAAAACTGGGGACAGTTATCTAGCCTTTCTCAGACAGTTATCATTATAGATGCTCATAAATTATTACTTGGATAAGTATTTTCAAGTGTTTTGTTTGAAAAAAAGGTTAGTAAATAAAATGGCAATTATTGAAAGGTGGATTTTGATAAATTTCAGTTCCTTTGACTTCCTCAAGTAGAATTAGATATATTTTGAGAATGATTTTCAGAATAATATTATGGATGATAAATATTGAAACTCAGATAAAAGGAGACTTGCAGGTAGATTATTGGATGGTTTTAGTAAGCTATGAGCTATAAGAACATGGAACAGGTTCCACTTAGGATGCTAAGCGATTTGCTTTTTACATTTACATATACACTTACATTAGGACGTAACTCCTCAGAGATATTCTTCTATCTTCTCAATTGAAAATTGTTGGACCTCTTAACCCACTAAAGTTGAGGTCCAAGTTCGTAAAGGCAAAGCCCAATCTATGTGGACGTACCGTCAACACCTAGAATCAACGCCCATGAATTGTCAACTCCAGGGAGCTACCAGTGAATAAAGAATAAATGATTTCACGAATAGGCAACTTGGCATACATGAAGTGCCATAACCTCTGCTTAGACGTATAGATGGAATATGAACTAGTCTCACAGCTACTTAAGAGGGAAAAATAAAGAGTAAACCTCATGTCCTGCAGGCCTGACTGTGAAGTCTTGATCCTCAGGGACTTGGTTTCTAGGGAAAAGAACAAAGGGAACTTGCACAAGCTGAATAATTCCATGTCACTACGATAAAGAAAAAGAAAAAAAATTGAGACAATCTCTGGCTGGTCTTTGAACTTACCTGATGAAATATTTCGAACAAAGAGGAAGCTGCTATACAATAAAATTCCCTTTAGCTCCTCTAGTGTATTAGGGGATGCCCTTTTCATACTGTGGAAAGTACCAAGAACAAGAGGAACTTTTCAGCTAACCTGACCTGTGGTTATAACATAGGGTCTAAGAGGGAACACGGACTCACAGACTTTAACTGATAATTCCCTCTGTAGATGCTTTTCAAAATCTTCCTATGTTTTCATGTAGGACTAAGCACCAAAACTCAGGGATGAACTCACCATTCCCATCCTACAAGGAAGCTACATGGCACACAGAACACCTGATCTTTATAATGCAATCGTGTGTGTGTGTGTGTGTGTGTGTTGTGTGTGTGTGTGTGTGTGTGTGAAAGAGAGGAGGGGAAGAGAGGAAGAAATAGAAATGGAGCCAGCTTTGGGAAATGCAGGTAACCTTAAAGAGTCTACAAGGCTTTCTAGAAGCCTGGTATCTCAGTGAAGTTTATGTCACATGCAGAATTAGAGGTATAAGATGTATCATCTGCCACACTGGGTATAGCATGAGCAAAGCCATAGTGGCCTGAGCCATATGCTACATGCAGAAATCAAACCACACACACACACAAGAACAGCATCACTTAGAGGCGCTCTGAAAGGGACACAGCACAGGACACAGAAGCTCTATTTAGTAGACCAAAGAGTATGGTTGATGTCAATGATGGAAAGCCAAGAATCTGGGAAATGTAACACCATGTGCACACACTTAAGAGGCAGGGAGAATGATACCGAAATTGTGACAAGTGGCTAAAGGTGATGTCACTCTGATGCAGGAAAAGGAATGACATTCCAAGTGTGAGAGACTGAAGGATCAAAATCAGTAAGACTTAAAGTAAGGATGGCTAGAAACGAAAGAGGAATCAAGGAAACCCTGAAGTCTGTCTTAGAAAGCATTTCAAGCATAAGTAGAATAGGATTAGATTTCAGCCATTATCTTAATTATATGTCTTCTTGTTGTAATAATAAAAAAGAAACAAACAAATAAAACCTCAACAAAAGCAACTTAAAAAAGAAAGAATTATTCTGGTTCAAAGTTCCAGCAAATAGTACATCATGGCAGGGCAGAAGCTTGAGGTACTGGCCATGAGACATTCACAGCCACAAAGCAGGAAGCAAGAACCAGGATGCAGGAGGCAGGAAGCAGGAAGCAGGAGGAGATGAGTGAATGTTCTCAGCTAGCTCTTCCCTTTTTAATGCAGTCTGAGACTCAAGCTAAATGATGCTTCTACTTTTATGGTCACAGGTGTGCCTGGAGGCTTGAGTCCTAGGTAACTCTGGATCCTGTCAAATTGATGTGATTAACTGTCACAGGTATGTTGACTTAGAAACACCAAGGGAAAAACATTTATTTAAATTCACCCACCCATTAAAACTCTGTTGAGAAGTCCCTCTATATGACTTCCCAAATGTGAATTTAAAGGAAAAATTAGGAGTCAAGTCATTGAGGATGGCTGGCACTGTCACAGCAAGGAAGCTCTTGGAGGGACCCTGATGGCATGGGTAAAGTCACTTTGCTGGGAACCAAAGGCAAACCTCCGGAGAACACAGAATGGGTAAAGGAGGCAGAACTAGAGCAGCCAGAAAGGCAAAGTCAGAGAAATCCAAGAATATAACTATAATATAAGGCCTTTGGAGCCTTCACACATTGTAAAGCTTCTTCATGAATTATTCCTCAACAGGAAATTAAGAAAGTCATGGGTTCTTCATTGCTATGAGAAGGTACCTGACAAGAAGTAACTTAAGGAACAAAAGCTCACAATCCATCACGGTGAGCAAGTCTCCATCCAGGAGCATGAAACAGCAGTCACAGGGCGTCTCCAGTCAGGAAGCAGTGAGTGACAGGTGCTGGTACTCAGCTCTGTTTTGATTCAGTCTCAGACCCCAGCCCATGAGAAAGGCCCATCACTATTCATGGTGGGTCTTCCCAACTCTAAATCTCTCTGAAAACACCATCTCCTAGGTGATTCTAAATCCCATCAAGTTAGCAATAAAGATTTACCATCACATGGGAGGGGTGCTTTTTCTAGAACTTTGTTACTGACTGAAGGAGATATATTACATTCATTGTTACAGAATTTAAATGTAAAGTTTATGTATGCTTTATCATGAAACAATTGTGGTTACTTTTTCCTCATTTATGATTAGGTTTTTGTTGTTGTTGTTTTGTTTTTATGGTTGTTTTGTTTTGTCTTGTCTTGTTTATCAAGGCAGGATTTATTTGTGTAGCCCCGGCTGTTCTGGGACTCACTCTGTAGACCAGGATGGCATCAATCTCATAGACACCCACCTGTCTCTGTTTCCCGAGTGCTGGAATGTGTGCCACCACTGGTATAATTAGTATTCTTTACTCCTGATGTTAATTCCCTATTGCTCACTTAAACCAGATGATGCAAGTTGATCAACATACACAGAACCGAGTAGTTTGATTTTAACATTTATTTAGCATTACACATTGAATGTAATGTATGCCAATAAGAGACTTGACTTCTGGTCATTTCCATATAATCATGATAATTATTGATTGAAGTAGGAATTTCTGGTTTCATTGGAGATTCAGTAGTGTCGTCTGATGTTTTTCTGGAAGCTGGCTTATGAGAGTATGTTCCTTTGAAGCAGACGCATGATAGGATGTTTTTGCTGAGAATAGACACGTGGTATTTCTCTGGAGGCTGCCTGGTGAAAGGGCATGTGATGTGTTGCTGGAGGGGACCCTTGACAGGACATGTGATGTTTGGAAAGAATATAAGTATGACCCAACTGACAGTAGACAACGCTCTGGCATTGGCTCACCCTGCTGGTCTTTGCTGATGATGTTCTGGCATTGGTTCGCCTTGCTTTCTTTGCTGATCTTCACTTGTCGTGACTTCATAGAAAGAAACACACCAAAGAACGTCTGATGGCGTTCTGGCTGCTTCTTGATGTTTCAGCAGACTCATGCTGATCAGCAGAGCCTCATGGCTTCTTCTGGATCAAACCAATGCTGCTGATTCATGTTTGGTGTTTTGCTAGTGGACTCAATTGCTGACAACACAAATTGGAATTGCCCCCAAAGAACTACTTCTAAACAGGTCTATGTCCCCCTTGTTCTATTAGTAATCTTCCTCCCCTCCCTTTGGAGGTTGAAGCATTTAAGAACTCTTACTAAAATAGGTTTTGAAAAAAATATAAGCTGACAACTAGTTGGATAGATCTGGTTCAGGTTTGATTTTTTTTCTTTGCCTACTTAGGGTCTGTATTCCTGTCTTATGGTAGCAGCATCTAAGTTTTTCTTGAAGAAAGTCTTTTCCTCATTCCTCGCTCAAGTGATTTAGGGGAAGCTGACTTTACTGGGATTCCCAGAAAAACCATATGGCCCACAGTTGACCAGGAAGACATCGTAGCTTATATTTAGCTGAGGAAAGAATATATGATCCAGTCAGAGGCAATGAGATAAAACGATTGGCCCTGATGGAGGCCGCAGCACGCCTTGCCAAACAGGAAGCTGGATAGATGTGCACCTGGAGCCAGTGTGGTCCAACTCTGTAGGTCAAGACTGTTGGAGAGGGAAGCTAATCCAGGTGGAAAACGGAGACCAAGTGCTGTAGATGCTGACTAACACGTGACTTCTGGACATCCTGAAGGCAGTATACTGATATACTTATCAGCATGAGCCAATGCAGTCTCTATTTGAACTTGGTTGGATCTTTATGAGTTTTTCATTGCTTGTAACCACAAAATCCAGGTGAAAAACTTAATTTCATCTCGGTATTCCCTGCTTCATCCTCTAGCAGGGAAGCAACTGTCCAATGCCACGGATGTTCCCACCTGGTCCATCCTGCATGCATTTGCAGGACAGCCTCCCACGGTGTTTCTACCTTATACTCCTTCTAGCTCAGAGATCTGTTCCTTGCCTCTACAACTTGAACTCTCAGCTTCAGCAATGGACCTCCCTGCTTCTCAGGGACTCTCCCTGTTTATTCTAATCACCTACAGCAGGCTCTTTCCACCCTGCCAGTTTGTTTGTTTGAATAAGAAGAGGCAGGACTGGCTGCAAGCCACCTCTGTCCCCAGACTTGAAAAGCCCAGTGCCAAATTATCAGATTCTGGCCCCCACCCAGCACTACCGGTAGGTACGCTCTGTTCTAGCCCCAGGCTCCTGGTCCTGAGCATCTAGCCTGCTGCTTCTTCCTTCTTTATGGCAGGTTCAGCCCGGTGTTATTTCCAGTTCCGTCATCTCCGTTGTTGATGTGTCACCTCTGACTTTTGCCATTTCCCTTCCAGGGATCTTGGGAATTTTTTAAAATCATAACTCAGTAATCTAGAGCAATCTGTCATCCTTTCATAACCTCACGGCAGCATTCACCCTCCTTCACATAAACCTGTTTCCTCTTCTCCCATCTCCAGCCAAGGTAAGAAAAGTCCTTCATAGCTGCCAGGGGAGGAAAACAGCCACCTTTAGAATCATAGATGGGGAGAGTCTCTCTTCAGCTTTTCCAGAAACATTTGAGGATAACAAAGGGACAAGACCTCCTCTGAGTATACATAATGACTTGGTCTCTCTTCTCCATTATTATTATCTTTCTCTTGTCTAATAAATATAAATTGAGTATTCTTTTATGGGCTCTTCAAGCTCCAGAGAGTTGAGCTGTAATCACTATACATTCAACAAATCTTTAATTGTCCATTACACAACAGGCACTGTGCTAAGTAATGGTGAATGAGAAAGGCAAAATCCTCTCTTCACTCAGATCAAGACCCCCTTGAGAGCAGAGAGGAGGCCTCCACACATACATAAACAAATTTGTGAGTGAAATGTCAGCCAGTGAGAAGTGCTGGATGACAATACAAGAGGGTAATGTATCTCCGAGACTGGGGAACTACTGTGACAGAGTGATCAGGGAAGGTAGCACTTGATCTAAAGCACATGAAGATGTGAGGTAGTTATCCCACAAGGCCAGCATGGGCTGTGCTGGTTGGTTTTGTGTGTCAAGTTGACACAAGCTGGAGTTATCACAGAGAAAGGAGCCTCTCTTGAGGAAATGCCTCCATGAGATCCAGCTGTAGGGCATTTTCTCAATTAGTGATCAAGGGTGAGAGGGTCCATTGTGGGTGGTGCCATCCCTGTGCTGGTCATCTTGGGTTCTATTAGAAAGCAAGCTGAGCAAACTAGGGAAAGCAGCATCCCTCCATGTCCTCTGCATCAGCTCCTGACCTGCTTGAGTTCAGTCCTGACTTCCTTTGGTGATGAATAGCAATGTGGAAGTGTAAGCTGAATAAACCCTTTCCTCCTAACTTGCTTCTTGGTCATGATGTTTTGTGTAGGAATAGAAACCCTGACTAAGACATAGGCAAAGGTCCTGAGCATAAAGCAAGCTTGCTGTGTCATAGTACAGGTCAGCAAGCTGCATCCCAGAGACCAAATCCAATCACTTATTGCCTCCCCTTCTCCTCCTCTTCTTCCTCTTCCTCCTCCTCCTCTCCTTCCTTATCCTTATCCTTATTAGAGAGGTAGTAGTGGTGATATATGTAATATGTGTATGTGTGTATGATCTTGTTGGCATAGGTATGTACACACATGTGTGCAGGAATGTATGCCAGTGTGTGCATGTGAGTGTGGAGGCCAGATGTAAATGTCAGGTATCTTTCTTTGATCATTATCTACCTTTAACTTTTGAGACAGGGTCTGTTACTGATGCTGAAGCTCATCAATTTAACTAGGCTGGCTGACCAATGGCTTTCAAAGATATGCCTGTCTTTCCCTAGCCCCTTCCCTGCCCCTCACCCCAGTACTAGGAATATAGACAGAGTTTCTTACACAGGTTCTGGGGTCCAAACTCAAGTCCATCAAAGTGACAAAGTGCTGACTAAGCTGTCCCCCTCAGCACCCAGCCTGTTTTCTTTATTAGATAGGCCACAAGCTAAGAATGGATTTACATGTTTTTAAGCGACTAAACAACAAAACAATAAATGACATTTCATGATGCACGAAAATTATGTGAAGCTCCAGTTTCAGTAACCATAAGTAAGTTTTGCTGGACCACAGCCACGCTCTCATTAATGCATGTTCCATGGCTGGTGAGTTTTCAAGCCTTTCGCTGGGCTGAGCAGCTGTAACTGTGTGTTCCTCCTGCAGCAGAAAGTTTACAGACTCCTGCACTGAAGGAACAGGAACACACCTTTCTAGGCTTGAAGAGGCAGTGAATTTATTTTAATTATGTGCATTCCCTTTGCCTTTAAATAACAGAAACCCTGTGTCTCACTGACTTAAATAATGTGAGCAAAAAAGAGCCATGGACCATAAAGATCAGTCCATCAACCCATGAACACCGATTAGTGACCTCAGTCAATGCTACATGTAACAAAAAATCACCTACCTAAGCTCTGTTTGGCTTCCTACCTCACAGAGTTGTGAAATACAGTGCAGAAAACATGGTTTTAAGTTATGACATTTTATGACAACTGTTTTACAAAGTTATTCAACCAGGACAAACAACGCCCATCTCCCAAAATCCTTTTCTGGTTGATCGACTAAAAGGACACTTGCAAAATGACCATATTCATCCAAAAATACATTCAAATCTGACAACGTAGAGAAAAATATAAGCTACATGGAATCATCCACCTCCCTTGACTCAATGGAGGAGGGAAAGTCTGCTGATCATAATTGTGAGCTGTCTTAGGTTTCTATCGCTGGAATAAAACACCATGACCAAAATCAACTTGGGGAGGAAAGAGTTTATTTTATATTATAACTGTCCAGTCATCCTCCATCTCTGAGGGAAGTCATTCGAGGAAACTGGAGGCAGGGATTGGAGCAGAGACCACAGAGGAGGGCTGCTTCCCTGCTTGCTCCTTCTGACTTGCTCAGCCTGTTTTCTTGGCTCTTCCTTTCCTGATGCCCTAAACAATAGAGCCCTCCTTTGCTATGATGTTTCCTGAGCATTATGTTGTATTGTAGAAATACCAGCTGGGACTGCTTACCCTTCTCTGCATTTTCACCAGTTATAATTTTCTTTAATGGTCTCAATCTTTTGTAAAGAGAAGTTTCTTTATATGAGTATGACCCATACTCATCTGTGAGTATAAGAATTAAATATTTAGAATACAGTTAGGAATTACGTTGGTTTAGTAAAGTAGCAGTTGTAGTTTCTCCTTCAGTAACCATGATCTCATGGGCCCTGAGTAGTTGGCTAAGTTCTCAGTACCATGCATAATCTCCCCTCCCTCCTTTGAGCAGTCCTCAAGTCCAATTATAGAGTTGTTGGTGACCAACAGGATATGTGTGCCACTACTGCATTCTTAGGGCTATCATGCCATGCTGGTTATTGTTGTAGTTCATAGGTGCCATAGCTAGGTAGGACTATTGATTGCTTCCCTTCCTTGGCAGCTTGTATAATACCTGCACGTAATATGAAAGCTAGTCCTCAGGAAGGAAGCTTTTAGGTCACATATAGCTTGGTCTCTCTTGAGTGCTGTGTCTGAAGTACATGGCATCTGCAACAATAGGGACTAACCTTCAACTCCTGGGAAGCAACAAAGACAAATGACATAGCCTATATTGTTTTGGGGAACTCTTGGACCCCTATGACCAACCACTGGAAATAGAATTTTGCATGCCTGGCACATGACTCTTGGGAAGTAGGTCCTTTATTTTAACAACTGTCACAGATGATCCTAATCTTCTAAATTTCTAAACCATTGCTTTGGCAAACTGAAAATAAAATAATTTTTTAAACTTCCATTTGGCTGTATCAGAAAGTTTTGTTTCTGGACTAGAGATATAATTCAATGGTAGAGTGTTTGCCTAACATATACAACCCTGCATCCAATTTGCAACAAGGAAAGCCATGCAGAAGAGACAAAGAGATTTCATTTCTACCACTAACTGGCTCCTGGTTTGGACAAACTACTTTTATTCAGACCTCAGTGGCCCCTGCATTAGCTCTCTGACCCAGTAGCTCTCTGTAGATTCTTCCCACTTTCTCATCCTACTGGTGGCCACACCTCAGGTACCTTTGTAAACTATCTGTCTCTACTATCAGAAGGTCAGTAGGACTGTCAATCAAAAGGCTCTGTTGCCTACAGTTTAGCCAGTCAGATTCTCTTACAGGAAATTAAATTTGACCATCTCTTCATTTCTGCTCTCCAATCTGTCCTGTGCCTTCTGAAACCTAGGTTTACTGTTTTGTTTTGTTTCTCTCTCTCTCTCTCTCTCTCTCTCTCTCTCTCTCTCTCTCTCTCTCTCTCCTCTCTTTTCCCCACAGCTTTCCCTAGGGATCCATAAGCAACCCACAGCCTTGTAGTGAATCTTTTGTTTCACTGAAATGAGCCAGTCTGTTCAACTTTACAGCAAACCCAGAGTCTCTTCAAATCAGGATCTTGATAGAGTGTTCTATATGATAATGATCCATAGTTTCCATTCTTATAAAGCTACTAAGAATGATCCTTTTGTGATGATTGAGACCATGCCATGGGAGATCAAGAGCATATTTGAATAATGACATTTTTGTTCCAGTAATTCTAGGAAGCAAAAAAAAAAAAAAAAATCTTCAGTAGGATAAATGGTTATTCACTGTCTTGCTGAATATCTCAAATTGAAACAGAATTTCAATTTTGGCTAAATCTTTTTCTAAACAAGGATTGTTGTTCTGGACCTTGAGAAAAGAAAGGATGAGGAGAAAAGAGGAGTTTGGGGCTCAGTTTAAAACACTCCCCCCACCTTCACCTTCTCTATACACATGAATTTAAGGAAAGTTCAAGTTTTGAAGTATTTTGAAGAGGGTTGGAAATTGCATTCCAGATATACAAAGGAAATAGCTTTAATAGTTGATGTCTTCTCTTAGCAGCCACCGTTCTGTTCCTCCCTCATCTCTTGGTGGGAGTTAGCACTGTCCTCACTACTGACACTCTCCTGATTCTATCAGGCAGTGACTGAGCCACTCGGTGAACCAGGCACCATGCGTGACTTTTGCCTATGTCACCTCATTTAATGCCCACATCACCTCATTTAACCCTACTATATGCCCTTTAATGCCAACATCATTACCCCCATTTTACAGAAAGAAAAGGAGAAGCTCAGTGAGGTTAAACATAAGGGCAGATAAGCCATGAGGTCACTTAATCGGTGTCCTCATTGTTAGGTCTCAATCACAGGACAAAAGGCTAACTAAGGTGTCTATTTAACATATCAAAATAGACCTGGCCGCCAGGCTCTCCCAACAACTCTCAGTCCCTACCTGTTATAGAGTATGGCTGGCAAACCCTGCCCCATCCTAAACTTCCTCAGTCCAGGGGCTGGGTTGCCTTTCCCCTAGATGCCTTTTCCCTATCAAATCCAGCCATTTTGGTTCCCTGGCCCTTTACTCTCCAGGCTCTCCCTCTCCCATCTCCCTTCCCATGGCTTGGCTCAGAGTCCTGTTCACTCTGGATTCTCCGGATGTCTCAGCCTCTGCCTATGTTCTCCCTTTTATCTACAATAAACCTTCTCCTCCACTCTACTAGGAGCAGTGATCTCCTTCCTTTTTCATTCTTATTTTTCATTCAATCATCTTTTCCTAGCTCTTTCTTATACAGTGTTCCTTTGCCTTAGATTGGAAGCATGCCCAGTCCAAGGCAGCACTATAGAGTGCTAAGTGAGACATTCCATCTCAAAGAAAACAGGAATTCATCTTACCACCCCATATCTTGCGTTGTATCCCTGACCAGACTATAATAAGTTTTTCCATAGGATTGCCAGAATATACTTAGCACAGAGAAAGTACTCAAAACATACTTATGGAATCAGTGAATATCCTGTATGGCTCTCAGACTGACCAGTCATCACAGAGTAAAGAGAATGTGTAAGGAATCTCTTCCTGGGGCTAGGGAATAGCTGGAGGTAGTGTATGCCCAGCAAGCATAAGGCTAGACTCCAACACCAAAGAGGAGAAAGAAAGGAAAGGGAAGGGGAGAGGAGAGGAGGGGAGGGACAGGAAGGGGATGAGAGAGAAAATCAAGAGAAGGGAATCCCTTCTTGGGGAATAAAAACTCCTTGATAACTTATTAAATCCAGCCAATTTTGAGGTGTGGCTAAGCCATTAAACAGCACCAGGTGATTCCAAACCAAGAAGTCCAGAAGCTCTGCTCTATCTTCTAGACACAGTCATATTTTGTCCTGAATTAATGAAGAACAGAAGCTTCCAACATTCTCCTGTGATCAGTATAAACTAGAAATCTTGGGTAGCAGCCATGCCTTTCCCAGGGCAGGTTAACTTTCAAAGAGCTCAATTCCAGACAGCGAGTTTTCCACCAGGACAGGGGTCATCCTTTTGCTCTATCACTTTCAGAACTGGAACTAAGCCTTGGCTGATTGTAAAGCTACTTTGTTCCTCAACTCCTCACATGAAAAGATGCAAATAGGCACTTACTCACCTGCTGAACTTCCCTGCCAGCTCCAGAGGGCTCCCTTGGTGGTCAGTCTCCTTCACTCACTACTGGTTAGTTGTGAGTTTGACCTTGAAGTTTCAGGCTAAGCTTTGCCTGGACCAGACTGGAGATTGGGAGTCTAGGTAGAACACAACTGTTCTTAACGCCAAAGGGGCCTTGTTGGGATGTGATCATGTATATGACATGCCTAGAGCTACGCCAGGTATGTGACTAGGAGTCGGAAAGTGGTGGCTTCCTTGCAATAACAGCACTGCTGACTTTGTTCACACAGTTTATGCCTAACAGTAAGAAGTCCGGTGTCTTCTTGTTCTAACTGGCAGGGGTGAGCTGAAGACATCCGCCAATTAGCTAACTTTCCCAACTTAGACACTGGAATGAATGCTACATGAGTGACTCTCTGCTTTAGTCACCCTTGGGAAGGATTCATATACTCTAAATCTATGATCATTTATTACATGTGCATTTGGTGTATATATATCCATATATATGTACATGTTGGAATATACAGATGCATGTGTATACTGATGTGTGTATACAAGTATGCAAGTATATGTAGGTGTGTGAATACAAGTATTCGTGTGTGTACAGGGGTGTGTGTGTGTGCAAGTATCTGTATGGAAACAAATGTTGGCATAGGGATGTGTTCTAGAATCATTTCTATTACCATGATAAAACTCCCTGACCAAAAGCAACATGGGGGAGATTAATGTGGCCTACAACAACTCTAGATTACAGTCCACTATGGAAGAAAGCCAGTGCAGGAACTTAGAGCAGATCACATTATATCCACAGTCAAGAGCAGAAAGACCAGAAATTGAGGCCAACAATTGGCATGCAGGACTTCATAAACTATAAAGCTTCTTTAAACAAAACACAAAGAGGAGAGAAATTACCCATGTTGCCCAATTGCTTTCATATAGCTTTCTCCTCCTTGTATAATTCAGGAACCCCTGCCTATGGAATGGTGCCACCCACAGTGGGCTGAGTCTTCCTACAACAATTAACAATCAAGACCTTCCCCAACAGACATACTCACAGCCAACTTGATCTAGGAAATCATCTCAATGGATTCTCTCCTCTCGGGCAATTCTAACCATCATAGGTGTCTTCCTCAGTCACTTTCCACTTCTTATTTTTAACCAAGGTAGTTCTCTCACTGAACCTAGGGCTTGCATTGTCTAAGGAGCTAGATTACCCCAGAAATCCCATTTTTGCCTCTGTGCTGGTATTATAGGCCAAGCTACCCCACTCACCTGGATTTTTAAAATATCAGTGCTAAGAGTCCAGATTACAGTTCTCAACTTGTATAGCAAGCATTTTGTCCCCTGAGCTCTCTCCCCACCTCCCTGAATCATCTATTCTTACAAAGACTACTCTGATCATTTATCAAAGAAAACCAGCGACGACTGTGTGACTGCCCAAACCTTCTGCATCTATTTTAAGATTCAATAGAAGGCATGAGACAGGTTTGATGTTGAACAAAGTGAGAAGATGAAACACCACACTGTCCTTTTTCTGGGCTGGAGGTCAAACCCCATGTGGCACATACACTAAGCAAGTGCTACACTGCAGAGATCCATCCCCAGCCCTCTTCTCCTGAAAACTACTCTCAGTAAGCTGTTCTAATACCTTTCCTGTCTCTTTTCCACCAGATCACCAGTCACTGGTCTGCAGGTTCAATCAGATAATTTCAAAGACGCAAGAAACACTGATTATGGGCAGGTCACTTTGAATTGGAGAAAGAGGAAAAAAAAAGCTGTTCATCATTTTCCTTTTTTTAGACAAAGCCTTGCAGTGGTACCCAAGCTAGCCTCAAACTCAGGGTCCTGCTGCTCAGCCTCTAGAGTAGCTGTGATCTCAGATACCCACCATCTTAGCTGAGCTGGACTGGAAAATTTTAACATTAATATGTGTTGGTCAGATTTGTATCCCAATAACAAAATGCCTGAGACACTAACTTATTAAAGAAAAGGTTTATTCTGACTCTTTTGGTTTTGGGTGTTCTGGTGCATGAATGATTGGATTCATTGCTTTTTAGGTCTCTTGCTGTGGCTACCAGATAGCACCATGGGGAACCATGGCAGAGGAAATAGTTTACCTTATGGCTAAGAAGCAAAACAAAAAATGAGGATTTATGTTTTTTGTTGACATATACCCATGACCTGAGTATCTCCTACAATGCCCCACCCCCAAATACCATCACCTTAGTGGCCAATCCTTAACACACAGGCCTTGGGGGAAGGAGTCACATTCCAAATTGTTAGTTATTTTGCTTGCTTCTATGATCAAATGCCTGATATGAAGTGACTTAAAAGGGGAAGGATTTATCTTGGTTCATTGCTTGGAGTACTGACTATCATGATGGGGAAAGCATGGTGGTGTCAACACTCAAGGATGTGACAACAGAGGCATAAGGCTGCTTGCTCGTATCTCAGTAGACCAGGAAGCAGAGATCAATGCTGCTGTTCACATGGTTTTCTCCTTTAATTGAGGCTGGATCCCCAGTCTTTTGGATAGTGCCACCCACTTCAGGATGGGTTTTCCCTTCTTGCTAAGCCTTTTTAGAAACATCCTCATGGACACACCCAGAGGTGTATTTCCTAAAGACTTACACAGTTTTTAATTCAATCAAGTTGACAATCAAAATTTCCCATCACCCCAGCTATAGAAAGTGACAAGAGAATTTTTCTAAGTCTAATTGGCTACAGAACCTGCTTGAGATATTAGAATGCAGGTAGTGCTTTATGTGAATCATAATATACTTGTGCTTGTTGCTCTTCTCTCTACCTGTGACAGGTGACATTGATCTGAGCATGCAGTGTGAGAAAAATGACTTTTTTGCTATGTGAAGTCAATGATATTTTAGGATTACTTATTTCTGCATACCATCTTCCCTGTCCTAACCCAGACAGGAGAAATATGAGTGCAGTCTGCAGGTATAACAGATACTCTTACTGTGATATTCCTAGGACTTCTCACCTGAGCTGCCTTCCAGAAGGTAGCAGTTCAGTAAGAGAGTGATCAAAGTTCTGAATTACAGTGAATGGCAAAATAGGTCTAATTGACCAGCAGAAAGATTCAAAAGAGGTGTCTTCTCTGTGTAGCGACAGAGAGAAGCAAGTGTCTTAACTGTATCCTCGGCGGGCTTTCCTCATCTGTCAATAGACTACTCCAATAATAGCTGAAGAGACTCCACAATAGTCCCTCACCCCCAGGCACTTCCTAGGTAAGATAGAAAGTGGGGACCGCACTCAAACTGAGTACACTTGGAAATCACTGTATCCAAATACAGTATCTATTTCTCGAGAATCCACAGAGAAAGGGTTCAAAGTCAATGACAACCATGATCCATGTCAAGGCAGCCTCTTCATAAAGGGATGAGTAGTCTTCTAAGTATTTTTCATAGCTAAAATGGAAGCTATTATGTATCATTTTAGTTAAAATTCACATTGAAAATAGAAATAAAGATCATTTATCAAGAATCTACTCTTTGGTATTATGAGCCAGAAGCTTACATATGTCATTTTACTTAATCCTCAATATAAATGAATGACATAATATATTGGGGCTCTCAAGGGAAACAGAACCAATAGGATGGACAGGTAGATACATATATGCATAGGAAGAGATACTGGAAAATGGCACATGTGGTTAGAAAGATGGCAAATCCTATAGTGTGCTGTCTGTAAGCTGTGGAACCAGCAACATAGTGTCGTAATTCAGTCTGAGTTCAGAAGTTTGAAGAATACAGTGCCTGACAGTGTGCCTTCCAGCCCAAGGTCTAAAGGCAGGAGAGAATGGAGGGCCTAGATCCAGCAAAGAGCCAAGACATCCTTCCTCCTTCTTTGTGTTCTATTTGTAGTCTCATCGATGTCCACTGTGGTAATTCACACTGATTGTCAGCATGACAGAGTTTCAAGTCACACATGAGATGAGTCTCTAGACACAGCTGGGAGAGACGCGCTTAACCTCTGGGCGTGCGTGCCTGGGATTTTCATGATTGTGTCCTTTTAACTGAGAAGTGGATGGCACCTTCTGGAGGTGCTCTAGATATCAGGGGGCCCAAGGGGAAAGCTTTAGTTTCTTTGTCTTTCTAATAGGAACAAAAGGCCAGGAGCTCTCCAGAAATGCCCCAGACCTTCAGTGCTAAGGGGTCCAGCCTCATGGACTAAGTAGCCACTGGCTTCTCACCCTCTCCAGTATGAAGACAGTAGCTGTTAGACTTTGAGGTTATCTCACACAAGCCCCCTTCCAATATGTTTAGTATATGAGTCCTGTTCCTCCAACTAACACACTTACCCACACAGGGAAGGGAAGAGCATACTTAACTTTATACCCATTTACAGCTCATTTCTTCTAGAAATATCCTTTTATGCACACCAAAAAATATTTTACCAACAATGTAGGGATCTCTTATCCTATTTGAATCAACACATAAATTAACCATCAAAGGAATAATTATTATTACCTTTTTACAGATTTTAAGTAGCTGAATTAGGTCAAATATATAGCCAAAGTTTAGTCAGCCTAGAAGCTGAAGCAGGAAGAATTATATAAACCCAGACCATTTCCCCTTAACTCCCCCTTCTGGCCACAGAATCATATCTCTATCCCACTCCCAAGACATAGACTCTTTAAGAGTTCCCTTCATTTTACTGCCAGCGACCTGATGACATCATTTCTGGTCTGACACCAATTCTACTCCCGTATGTTCCCCAGGAGAGCCAGTCCCCCCAACACCTGCTATTTCTTCCTGTCTCTGCAGAGAAGATCCTGGGAAACAAACCTAAGAAAACCAGCAAAAGACAAGTGATCCAAGAAGAAAACTGCCCTTGGGAGAGAGGAGACATTTTTGTCTTAGATAATTGTGAGTGATTAATTAGCATCTGTGGGAGAGAAAAGCTGATCTCTTGGCCTGTGGTGGAAATCAACACTGTGAGACCAAGGAAGGGTGCTATCAAAGGCAACAGCCAGGAAACAAAGAACGGGAAGCAGGATTTCTTTTTTTTTTTTTTTTTCAATGTCCAGAACAAAGCGGACGAGAAGCTTGGCAGGATAAAGGATTACCATTTCACATTTCCAGTGGAAAAAGCACTTCGTGCTCAAAGCTGAAGATATGTGGGAAGAGGTGAGTCATGAGGAAGGTACTACATAATATTCTTTCTGAGAATTATTATCTGACTATAGTCCTCCTGTGCTACTCGATAGAAAGCCAGGAAGGGAAGACTAGTCTAATGCTGCTTATTATGGGATGCTGAAGCACTACACTTTCACCAATCTCTCTCTCCTTTACATATCATGCTCTTTCTTACTAAATTCCTCTTCAATTCTTCTTGGGTTTTGTTTTGTTTTTATTTGGGGAACAGGGTCTTAACAATGTAGCCTATTCTGGCCCCAAACTGTCTATGTAGCCCAGTCTGGCCTTGACCTCATAAATTTCCCTCCCTTAGCTTCCCAAGCACAGGAATTACAGGTGTGCACCACCACATCCATATTGTTAAATGTTTATTTATATTTCTCTTCTGACTGCTCCTGGCAGAGGTTATCCTCTATGCTTAGCTGGAAACCACTTCCTCAAAGGTACTTTCCTCAGCTCCATCCTGTGGCAGACTCCATCTATCCACTCTCTATCCTCTTTATTACTAACATTATTCAGATTAAGTTAGAAGGTTCCAAAACATATAACTTTTCCTGGCCTCTCCTACAGTGGTAAGTAGCCACAAAACATACTTCTGACACGAGCAGAAGTTAAGATTATATTTCTGGAAATTTTCCCTAATAGAGTTACCAACTCAATATGCAAGCTAGTTCTGTCCACACTCAGCTCTTTTTTCTTAGCCATGTCTGGATAGATGGAGCTCTTGAAAGATTACAGGCAAGAGTTATATTCTAACTATGGAAGATTAGAAGTGAGAAGTAACATGTGGCCCTGATAAGATGATGAGCTTTGACTCCCCATGTGGAAAAAACAAACTCCAAATTTCAGCAAAATCTGATAATCCTGACCCCAGTTAATAGACACACCTCCTTGATTTCTCTCCCTCAGACACAATATTCTCATCCATGTACATTACTTTATGATTTAATAAATGGCTTAACCCTCTTACTAGTGTCTGAGCTCTATGTTCTCTGGGTCTTGACCTCTCTGCTCACTGCACCCAAAAAGCTAAACAGAGTAGACTCTGTGACAACCAATGGAGTCCACTGATAGTCATCTTGAAACAGCATAGATATTTCATAGTAGAGATAACATAATATGCCTGCCCTTTCAATTCATCCCATTTCTACTGTCATTTTATCCTCTGGGCTGAGGTTTTATTCGTTTGTTTTCATTTTGTTTGTTTATAGTATTGAGGTAGAACTTCACTATATCACCCTGGCTGGCCTGGAGCTTACTCGGCAGATCAGGGTGGTCTTGAATTCCTAAAGATCCTCCTGCCTCTGCCTTCCCAGTGCTGAGAATAAAGGTATATGCCACCAAGCCCAAACCTAGTATGAGTTTTTGCAGGAGAACTTTGTAGCCTGTGATAGGTTATTTCTCTGTGACTGGTGAAATTAGCCAATTTAAACCAGATTAGATTATATTAAAAGCAGGTTTATTGGGAAGCTGCACTTGGGCGAGTTCACTGGCTCCAAGGACCAAGGACTGGGCTGGAAAGTTCAGCGTTGGGGCCAGGGTATGTCAGATAGGGACTGGGGGATTCTGGGGGAACCTAGAAGCCAGGTCTACTTTGTTATATAAAATATGTACCTCAATCTCTTTGTCCAGTTCTGAAACCAAACACCCTGACTTAGTGTAGACTCCTCCAGAAGTGGGTCTAGTAACAAGCATTTGAGGACACCAAGAAAAGACTAGGGGAGCAAGAGAAGATAAGGCAGCTAGTTATAAATATGCTATCAAGCAGGCACTATAGCAAGTGCCTGGAGCCTAACTCCTCACAGAGCAACTCCAGGAAGGAGAGAGCCTCTTCCCATGCAGGGGGAGGGAACTGGGGCTCACATGCCAGCATCCATTACTGACTGGTTGAGGTCATTCTCTCCTGCTGAGGCTTGGTTTGTTCCTGTGCATTGCAATGCTGGATTCTGTACCCAAAAGTCTAGCCTACAAGTGAATTCTCATGTTTACCAGCCTTTGTTGTGCAAACCTTGCTCCTTAATTTAAAACTGTTGAGATTTGGTCTGTTGCTATGTAGTATAATGCTAAATACTGGCCCTGGTTGCCTTGGGGATGAGGAGATCCTCACAGACACCAAGTGCAGCTATGTAACCTTGTCCCCCAAGTTATCCCTGATTGATGGATAAAGATGCCTACAGCCTATAGCTAGGCAGAAGAGAGATAGGTGAGGTTTTGGTTCTTGGGCTTAGGGTCTGAGGCAGGAGACCATGGAAGGAGAGAGGAGAAAGTGGAGAGAGGAAAAGATACCATGGAATAAGTGAATCCTGAAAACCTGGCTGTGAGGGCTGGCCAATTGGAGTAAGAGTGGCCCAAGTGGAACATGGTAAATTATAACTCTGGGTTATCGCCGGGCGGTGGTGGCGCACGCCTTTAATCCCAGCACTTGGGAGGCAGAGGCAGGCAGATTTCTGAGTTCGAGGCCAGCCTGGTCTACAGAGTGAGTTCCAGGACAGCCCGGACTACACAGAGAAACCCTGTCTCGAAAAAAAAAAAAAAAAAAAAAAAAAACAACAACAACAACAAAAAACATAACTCTGGGTTATTGACATTAAAGTAGATACTAATATCTTAGAGGATAGATATCTGGCCAGCTCTAGTGCTTTAAAGGCTTATCATAAATATAAAGATTTTGTATCTTTTATCTGGGAACTAAATTATCTAAGGAAGGGTGGAAACTATTGGTTAAATATTTTCAACAACATTCTCTGGCTTGCTAATAGTTTGATACCCTTCAGGGCAGGAAGAAGGGAACTGTCATTTCTGAAGAGCCCCTCAAGCACAGAGGAGTAGGTTCTGACCATCAGAACTATTCAGAGCTCCCTAAATAGGGTTGTCTAAAGGGCAGTGACAGGTTCTCCTGCAACCCTTTCAGTCAAAGTCAGTCATCATTGTCATAGTCCACAGGCGTTAGGGGACCTAGATGGCATATGGACACTTATCCTGTATTTAAATTTATTTGAACCATATATGTATGTACACACATGCCATGGTGTGCATATGGAGGTCCAAGGACAATCTTGGATGTGAGACCTCCTCTTTCACCTTGGTTGAGACACATTGAGACCTTCTCTTTCACCTTGGTTGAGACACACTCTACTGTTTGCCTCTGTGTACACAAAGCTAGTTGGCCCTCAAGGTCCTGCCTCTGTCTTCTCCAACTCTTATGTAGGGATTATACTGGAATGACAGATACATGCTACTGTGTCCAAGTTGACCTGGAGATTAAACTCGGGTCCTCATGTTTGTGTGTCAGGGACTTCCCTCACTGAACTGGCTCCCAGCCTGTTTCTTTGTTTGTTTGTTTGGTTGGTTTTGAAATCTAAACTAGTAATATGTTACATTTTCAATTTCTTTTCTATTTAATGTTTAAATCACTGGCTCAATTTTGTGGTAATAATATAATTTATGAAATGCCAAAGAAATTAATTTTATAAGGTGATCAACAAAGTAGACTGAAAACTTTAGCAGTACACCAGAATTGTAAACCAATGAGAAATTGCTAAAACTTAGGGAAGTATGGTGGATATTCAGTTATTTGCAATTCTTGGGACTGAACACAAAGCCTTGTACCTGCTAGTCAAATGTTCAACTGCTGAGTTACACCACTCACCATGGTATTTCATATCTCCTAATACCCAATACTTTTTGCACAAATAGTGCAAAATAGAGAACAAATAGTAAGAGGCAGAGAAGCCACAAGTGGAATCTTACCAACAGCAGGGTAGTAGTGGCTGCAGGTTTTAAGCATTAGAGCTTAGCACAGCCTTGCCTGCCTTCCTTGAAAGGCTGTCCATCAACCTTCAGAATTGTGTGTATAACAGCAGACAACTGTGGGTGAGGGGGAAGGCCAAGATGTCAGGACATCTTTCAGGAAGTTTTAAAATAAAGGAAAGCATTCCTTGAGCTTTAGGGAAGACAGGAAAGAGACGTGAGAAGGATCCGGTCTGTCAAAAGTCACCTTGGGTGACCGCTCCCTCACTCCTGTCCTATCCCACGTGGGCTACAGAGCTGGACTGGCCATCTGGAAGCAGGAAGGATGGAGAGGAAGTGAGCTGCTCCCAAATGCTGCCAAGCTGTCCCCAAAAATATGCTGTCTTGAGTGGCTGCCTTATTGTGTAAGAAAACATAAAATCCAGATGGTGAGTTTCTGGATTTTAAGTTCCTATAGAGAAGTCACATTTTCCAGCACATCCTAACTCCATTTGATGTCTATGTGTGATGGCCGAATGTCATTAACAAAGACCAGGGATGAAAATAAAGACCCAATACATCACCTTTGATTGGCTCAACTCTATGTTCTTAGATTGACTGTGTTGTAGTCACCATTAGGCTGCATCCAGTGTTGTGAATCCCTATAGGGGGATTCACATATGTCAGCACAAGAATGGACTGACAGAAACATCAAAGTCAATCAAGGGACAGTCTTATCCAAGAGCCACAGACTAAGGACAGAAAAATACCCAAATGATTGACTCAGAAAACAAATAGATCCTTAGTTGCATCTGACTTAAGTTTGCACATTAATTACTTTTCTTGGGGTAAAAAATGCAACTGTATTCTCTGCTCACATAACACCCCATCCTTCTGCTTTCAAACTTTGTCCACCAAGCCTGCAAACACTGAGCCACCATGTCCTTGCACATGGTTCTGGGTTCTGGACATGTATGCACCTGCATGGGTCCTGGAACCCTGACTAAGGGCATCAAAGGAATGAAAAAATGGCAGACACATATACAGAGTGACAGAAAAGCTGGGGTTGAGTGGCCTGCACTCTCAGATGGAGAAGCCACAGCACCCTCGGAAGCCCACTATGTTCTTATATAGAGGTGAATGGGGAGGTGGAGTTTTTGCATATGACTGAACAAGGAGGTGGGGTTATCAAATATGGATAAACAAGGATGCAAGGTTATTACAAAAGGTTACAGGTTTAGCTACTCTCAGTAGGAGCAGTCTTCTCTGTAGAAAATCAGTCTTTGGGTCAAAATAAAAGAATGGGGAGAAAGTTACTGTGGGCATTTGTTGTGGATAGCCTCAGCCTTGTATTTTGATCCTAGTTCCACCCTCCTGGGAGGGGCTGCAGAGGAGGATTGAATCAATGTTGTGGATAGCCCCAGCCTTGTATTTTGATCCTAGTTCTACCCTCCTGGGAGGGGCTGCAGAGGAGGATTGAATCTGTACACAGGTGACATCTTGTAAACCTTCTGTCCAATTAAAACTGTAAAATAAAGGCTAGAGCAGTAGCAAATAAATTGGGCAGTAGAAGAGGAGGCGGAGAAAAAGGCTTAGGGGAGGAGAGAGTGAGAGGAATTGCATATAAAAGGAAGCAGAAGCAGAAGCAGCAGAAGAAAAAGAAGCAGGAGAAGAAGCAGAAGCAGAAGCAGGAGGAAGCAGAGCAGAAGGAAGCCGCTGGTAAGAAGGAAGCTGACGACCGAGGAGCCAGAGCTGGGAGGACAACCACGAGGCCTGGATGAACCGCAAGTTATTATATATATAGCCGGGGATTAGAGTAGTGTAGTGGTAAATCTGCCCAATCTAGGCATGCTATTTGTATCATAATTATTGAGTTGTGTCTTCCATTACTGGTCTCCATCGGGTAGGAGATCTTACAGCAGCAAATTTGGGGTTTAAATAATTCCTTCTACTACAAATTGGCACCCAAAGCCAAATGCTGATTTAAATAATTTTTTCTACTACAGGCATTTTCTGCACACACTCAACATTCACTCTCAGACCAGAGGAAGGCTTTGCTGTCCCTCTGAGCCTCACCTGGGGTGGGGGAAGGCTTTACCAACTGTCCAGAGGTATTTTAGAAAGAGACCTTTGTGACTCTGAAGCAGGAAAACAACCTTCATGTCAGGCAATCAGGGATCAAGAAAGGAATAAAAGAAGCTAGTCTCTGTGGGAGCTTCTAGCCAGTGGTTCTCAACCTTCCCAAAGCTGTGACCCTTCACTACAGTTCCTCATGTTTGGTGACACCACCACCACCACCATAAAATTATTTTGTTGCTACTCTATAACCATAATTTTGCTACAGTTATGAATTGTGATGTAAATACCTCATATTCGGCCCCTAAATCGATCCCCAGTCTGGCAGTGCTGGGGAGAGCAGAGGGAATGATGTGACCTTGTAGGGATAAAAACTAGAACCAAACTAGAGAACAGGAATCCTTCCTCCTTAGATTTCAAACAGGGACAAATGGCTGAGGTGCCTACCTAACATATCAAAGCAGACCTGACCACTGGGTTCTCCCTGCATCCCTCAGTCCCTACCTGTTCCAGGGTCCTGTAGGCTGGCATACCCGAACCCTTACCCTGAACCCCTCCAGCCCAGGGGCTGGGTTTCCCTCCTGCAGCTTTCCTTTCCTATATAATCCAACCATTTTGGTTACCTGGTCTTTTTTCTCTACTCTCTTTGGGCCTCCTGGCTGCTGTACCTGGTTCCCCTCTCTCCCGTTTCCCTTCTCCTCCAACCCCATCCTCACATAGCCCTGGTCAGGGTCATGTCCAGTCTAGACTCTCCCAGATGTCCCTGCCTCTGGCTATGCTCTCCCACATGTCTATAAACCTTCCCCTGCCATACCCAGGAGCAATCATGTCCTTTCTTTTTTATTTTTTTTTTTTTTCATTCAGTTCTCTCAGCTGTAGCATTACAGAACTGCATATCTTCCTCCTGGATGCAGGCTGCTGTGTTTGCTCTTTTCCACTAAGAGGCAGGCAGCCCTGGCTCATGTCAAGCTGCAGGACAAGCTAATGCTGACAGACTTAGTCTGAGGGTTGGCCTTTGACTGTGGGCTCCTCACCAACCTTACAAGAAGGACATGTAAGGGCAGAGCTGTTGGTCTCAAGAGGATCAGTCTTCAAAGTGGAGTCTCCTCTTTGGGGTGCAGACCGTATGAACCCCACACTCTGCCACTCAGCCTGCAGAGATGTGGAGCTGGTTGCCAAGCCTGTGGAGACTTCATCTTCTAAATCAGATAGACAGACAAGCAGGCAGACAGAACATCTCACCTGCTCTTGTTCTGAGACTCCAGGGAGAAATACACAGAAAGTGCGCTGGCCAGGACAGGTAAGCTAAGATCAAAGGAAAGCTGTCTTGAGTGTGCAGCTTCTGCTGAGGGTGTTGGGACATCCAGGTGATTGGAATGGCAAATGCAGCTGTCTGTGAGCTGACCCATCCATCACTTCATTATCCTAAAGGAAATCAAACAAAATCCAATGGTAAGCCCCATTCAATCAGGCTCCCAAGAGACTCAGCCTCAGTTACTATTACAGCTCCCTTACTCACCAGAATTCTCAGAGTGCCCACGCACTGGGGAGAAGCTGTAACTGACAGACAGAAGCAGGAGCCTCCTCCAGGTGCACACGGGTACCGGATACCTGAATTCTGCACTTGTGCAATTCCAAGGTACAGGAGTCTCACACTTGGGACCTGTCTTCCACAGTCCCCACAAAGCTCTTTGTTCATCATACAACACCTCCAGTCCCACAGGCACACGGGATGCCTAAGGACCTGTCACTCAACAGTCAGGTACCACATGGAAAAAGACACGCATCCTCACCTGTTCCTTCCTGGGAGGAACAGCAATCATTTCCACCGATCACTTGCATCAAGGGTCTCCTTGTCTACTAGACCTCTTCACGCTCGCCTCTCCTGCATTCCCATGCCCCAGGTTTACTCCTGAGCCTGAGGAAATGACTCAGAAAATGAATTCACCTGGAAGTATTTCTAATTTAATCAGTCCATCCTTGGCAAGTGGGGGAAAGCTGGGGAAGAAAGGAAGAGAGTAGGGTTGGAAAGGATCCAGAAGGTCTGGGAAGATGGCTTAGTCAGTACATTGCTTGCTGCAGGAGCATGAGGACCCAGACTTGATTTCCTAGAACCTACATTTAAAAGCCTGCCCTGTAAGCCCAGCCCTGCGGAGGTGCAGACTGGAGGATCCCTGGAGTTTGTTAGCAGGGCAGTCTAGCTGACACAGTGAGTTCCAAGTTCACTGAGACCCAGACTCAGTTAATAAGGTAGAAAATGATTGAAGAAGACGTTGACAATGTGAAGTGAAGGAAACCTCTAGTCTCCGCACTTTCACGCACATATGTGCACCTGCATATATACATGTGCAACATGAATGCATACACACCCATAAACACACACATAAAAAAAGCAAATAAAAATGGTCTGCAAAAAATTGGGCTCTAGGCAAAGAGATGGTTCCAATGGTAGAGATTAAAGCCCTAAATGCTGAACGAGAACATAGCTACAATCCTTTCAGTCCAAAGTGTCCTCTCTGTGTATGCTTGAGAAAGCTGCATGGTTGTTGACAGAGTGTCAGTGTTTCAGGCTTTCTGCCCTGGACCAGAAACTCCTACTGGCACCCTTAGAAGATGTTGCCTATGCCCATCCTCTGCATCATTCTTCGAATGTTCCATTTCAGAGACCACCAAGCCTGCCTCAGGGATGGGTACATGCAGTGGCCTCACAGAGGTATTTGGCTGGGCTTTTAGGGCAGTGGGTCTTCAAATCCAGTCACATGTTGGCACAGGTTGCTTGTTCTCAGTATTCAGATCCCCTCCACTGAGAAGCTGAGGAGGTTATAAGTGAGAAGACAACTGACAGTCTTCCTGGACTTCCTCTAGTGCCTGTGCCCAGGTCTGGCTTTTCTAGAGATGCGACAGCCAATAGCTGAGCTTGCAAGGCCCTTGAGCAGAAGTCTCCTAACTATACATCAGAGCTCTTCTGGTGGCCTGGCTGTGTCTTCTTACAACTATTCTGGCTCTCTTCCCAAGCAATTCCCTCTCTGTCCTCTTAAACAGGCATCGGATGCGCACAACTGGGAGCATCTCGCTCCAGCTCCTGCTTCCTCCATTTTCTGTAGATTTCCTCTCAGAAAACACACACCAGCTAGAGAATTCTCAGAGAAAACAGGCTAAGAGATGGGGCCTGCAAACTGCCTCATTCAGCATCAGAGATTCAGAGAGGTAGATTGTAGAGTTGAGAAAAGTTCTTGCAGAAGAAGGCAACTAACTGCTGAAGTTCTACAGTGATGTGAATACCTAGGGGAAGATTTTAGCAAAAGAGAACAACAGCCTTGCTGGTGCGATGAACCAGGCATCTGAAGATGCTGAGATGGAGCAGCTCCCACTAAATTGTGTGTGTGTGTGTGTGTGTGTGTGTGTGTGTGTGTGTATACATGTGTGTATGTATGCATGTGCATATGCCTATGTGTGCATACATGCATGTGAATGCATGGGAGTGTGTGTGTGTGTATGTGTGCTTTGTGCATGCATGTGTGTATATGTATGCATGTGCATATGTGTGTGCATGCATGAGTAAGCACATATGTGTGTGCATATATCTATGTGTGCATATATGCATGTGAATGCCTGTGTGTGTGTGTATATATATATATGTGTGTGTGTGTGTGTGTGTGTGCACTATGTGCATGCATGTGTGTGTATGTATGTGTGTGCATATGTGTGTAGATACAGCACACCTATGAAAGAAGAAAACCTCAAGTTTTGGTCCTTGGGCACTTTCCATCTTTTGTTTGGCAGGGTCCCTCACTGGCTTGGAACTTCACCCAGTAGGCTAGGCTAGCTGGCTAGCAAGCTTCCAGAGGATCCACTGTCTCTGTCTTCTGTCCAGCCATTATTTGGATTGCAAACACATACCATTGCACCCACATTTTTATATGAGTTTTATCTATATTCAACTTCTTTATTGTCTGAGGCACACCCTCAGCTTACCAAACTGTTTTGAAGCCCTACAGAGGGAGGAGAAACTAACTCTTCAACTGGAAGGTTAATAGCCTACACAGGGCCCTTCCTTCATTTAGAAGAGGACCTAGCATAGCTGAGGAACCTGGTAGCCTTGCAGTTAGTTTCAAGCACTCTCAAATGCTCAGCCTGGATCCAGACTGGAAAACCCGGTCTCTCGAGTATGGATACAAACATCTGTGTGGATATGTTGAGCTTATCCTGAGGAAATGACTCCACTCCCCACAGGTGTTTCTGAACTTCAGAGAAGAAAGACTCACACCTTCTTCCTAGGAAGAGTTAGCATCTCCCCATGCTGGGTGATGTTGCAGAGACTTCACTTCCACAAGGAACAAGTACCCTGGCCTCTTTGGCTGCCTTTGCCTCCTATAGCCTTGGATGTGCCAGATCTGCTACTGTACAGTGAGCTTTATAAGAATTAGCATGGGCTAGATGTCTAGTAACTATGATACCACAGAGGTGAGAAAATGCTACTTCCATGACTACCCTGGCTTAAGCTTGGTCTATCTGACTCATTCTGTCTTGGTCTGGGAAATCCAGAGAAGCTCACTGGAAACACTGTGAAAAAATGGTGTTGGGACACCTTCCAGAGGCCTGAGACAAGCTGGGTGACCCGGGGTGACAACCAGCATAAATGACAGCCATAAAGTGAGCCTTCTGACAATCTGATCCTGCAAAGAGTCCCTGAGCAGAATCATCTAGCTAAAGAGCTCCTAGCTTGACCCAAGGAAACTGTGAGACAGGGCTCGTCTCTCAGGCCACTAGATTACAGAAAATCTCTTCCCTGCAATCAACAGAAAACCCATCAGTTCTTGGAAACTTGAAGAGATTGACAATTCATACTGAATTTTTAAAAATATGATGAGCTTGAAAATCAGTTTTCTTCAGTGAAGAGACACTGGGCAAACCAACCATATACCAGATGTCTTAGTTAATTTTCTCCTGCTATACTAAAACACCATGACCAGGGCAACATTACTTATAAAAAATGTTATTGGACTCACAGTTCCAGAGGGTTAGAGTCAATGATCATCATGGCAGGAAGGCTGGCTGAAGCAGTAGCTAAGATCTTACATACTCATCCACAGGCATGAGGCGGGGGTAAGGAGGAAAGAAAGAGCTGCTACTGGGAATGGCATGAGCTATTGAAACCTCAAAGCTCATCCGCAATGACACACCTCCTCTAACAAGCCACACCTTCTAATTCTTCACACCAGGGCAGGCCATATGCGCAGGTATAGTTAGCCAATACAAAACAGGTTCCATTTTGTTGTGTGTTGTTGTTTGGTGGCAGTGGCGGTGGTAGTGTGTGTTCCTTTTTGTTTGGTTATGTATTGGCTTTGGTTTTTTGAGACAGAAGCATTATGAATGGGGTGGGTAGGAATGTGAGAGATCTGTCTAGGAGGAGTTGTCGGGGGATGAAGCCATATGAGCAAGTGCATTGTATGAAAAAATTTAAATGCCTAATATCTTGAAATATGGTAGATAAAGAGGGAACAAAACCAAAGTGAATGAACCCAGAGGATTGTGTTCCATGAGAGGGCCCAGATACATCATTAGCCACAGCCACCAGGGGTTCCAGCATCACTGAAAGACCTCAGCAGGGACTCTCCTCTGCAGGCTATAGGTAGTCAGAGTGCTGGACTTGTCAATATCCATGGGAATGACCCATCATCCTTAAGTTACAGTGTCCAGGTGTGTTATCCATCAGGAGTCAGTTCTGGCAGCATTTACCATAATGACTGGCAAATTTAAAGGGACAGTAAAGAGAAATTTACCTTCATGGAATTGTGAGGATGGCTGTTTCCAGATGCCACACAGAAAAGCATCCTTTACAGTGGAGCTTAATGTTAATACCACCCCACACACACACACACACACACATACACATACCTGAATCAACAGAGGAAAACCAGGAGTCTGAGGTCAGGTTACCCAAGTAAGAAGTTGTCATCCCTCACTCAGATCTAGGCTAGAGTCAATGTTCAGATTCAGAACCTGTTGACTGAAGAGGTAGATGGGTCTTGAGAAGAGGGGCCCAGCATCAGGATAACAAATATATCTGAGAACATAGGTCATCATACACATACATCATACAACATCTGGGTAGATCTGAGGTAATACAGATGTTCAGACATACAACGTATTATTCTGGTTCTCTGCTGAAGAGGAGGCTTTAAAAGGTCAGGTTATGGAGAGAAATCATGGCTAATATCTCTGTGAAACTATGCAGGAAGCATTTCCCTAGCCTTTGAGTGTATCAGCTTAGTCTTTAAGTTGATCAACTTAGCAGTTGGGATAGTACCTACATGGAATCCTTGGCCTGAAGGATAAGAGACCATTAAAGCTATCAGCTTCTTTTGATCAAGACAGTAAACAAACTCTGTGTGTGTGTGTGTGTGTGTGTGTGTTGTATGTGAAATGGAGATAATATCACAATTAAAAATCTAAGAGGTAGGCAGGGATGTAGCTCAGTAGAGTGCCTTCCTGGCCTCCAGGAAGCCCTGGGTTTGATTCCTAGCACCATCTAGGTATAGGAGTACATTACATGCCTGTTATCACTCAGAGGATGGAAGCTGGCATATCAGAAGGTCAATGAATTCTTCAGCTACATATAATTAGACTCTAGGCTGGGCTATAGGAGACCCTTATCTAAAACAGCAACAAAATAAAACCCAACAGCAAAACTATAAACTACCTGAGCATGGTGGCTTGTTTTGGATTCCAACATTTAGGAGGGAGAGTCAGGAGGAACACCTCAAGTTCAAGGCCATGGGCTTCACTGTGAGTTCTAGGCCAACCTACGCTACTACCATATGTTCTGCCCCAGAAGACCCTAAGAGATGCAAGGCTGACATCTTCATTGAGTCTGACAAGGACCACTCTTAGAGAATAACTGCAGTTACAAGCTCCTTTGAAGGGTGGCCTTGAGTTCAGTGGGAGTTAAATGTGGCAATTCAGCCAGAGCAGGTTAATAAGGCCTCCCCCACACAGGAAGTATATGGACATTGGCTTGATTCATACATTCTTTCCTATTCTAGTGAGAAAAAAGGCTCTCTACCATCTTTATCATAAAACTGATAACACTGATTTGTTTTTGACACTAGGCTATTTTAAGTCCCCTGTTCTCATGGTAAGACACCCTGAAGAGCACTGTGCTCTCCACAGAACAGTCACGGGAATGCATCTTGTTGATGGCCTCATGCTGTTCTGACAGAATGCACCAGGAGTGACTAAGCCTGGGAAAGCTTGGTGAGACAAGGGTACCTCACAGAAGGAGACAAGACTGCTATAAAGATTCAGGGGCCACCACTTACCATGAACATGGCAGAAATGTCTCCTCTCAGGTCAAAGCCATTGCTGCAGATCCCAGTGGAAGAATCACAGTGCAGCCCTGGGATTTCAGAACAGGATCACACTTTCCATGGCAGACAAGCACACACTGTAAGAAAAGCCACTCCCAATGGTCACAGGACCATGGTGAACATAGTTCACCAAATTAACCATGTGTCTGAAACTAACTGCTCTGAGCTGGGACCTGTGACTCTACCAATTCAGTAATCTAGACAAGCTTTGAGTGTTATATGTATAGAATCACTTTGGGGGGGGTTGCTATATATGTAGCCTTGGTTATCCTGTATACTAGGCTAGCCTCAAACTCAGAGATCTATCTGCTTCTGCCTCCTTTAGTGTTAGGACTAAAGGCATGCACCACCAGCTATATGTTTCACCACAAGCACAACACAAAGATTTGCAGAAGTGATAACTAAAGGTGAAAGGACTTGTAAGTGGATAGATACGAACTGATCGATGTCTATTGTTGCCCTAATGGATGTAATTGGTCCCTACTTCCTGTGTGTGTGTGTGTGTGTGTGTGTGTGTGTGTGTGTGTGTGTGTAAGCATATGAACACCAGAGATTCACCTTGGGTACTGTCTCTCAGATAGGATCTCTCCCTGAATTTTCTGAGGGTCCCAAGGATCAAACTGGGGTTCTCTGTTAGCATGCCAGGCACTTTACTAGCTGAGCCGTCTCCCCAGCTTGCAGTCGGTTCTGACTTCCTTTTAATGTTCACCCCAGCAGCAGAAACTAATGAGGCTATAGAGGAGCTGAGTATATATGAAGGAGCCCAGTTTGTCAGCATGAAGTTGGGCTGTTGAAGGCATGGGGATCCACCACTCAGTGTCCCTTTACGAGACAACCTGCTGCGAGAACTGCAACTTGCCAACAGTGTTCGACTACAGTATCTTCATACTCCACCTCGGTGTTCATGCTAAGACCACTCACTCACTCTCCAGACTGACAATGTCAGAAATTATAAAGCTAGCTCATTGTCTAGCCAGCATGGACTGCTACCGGGGTAAGCCCCTGAAGGAGGTATCAGTAGGTTCTCAGAACAGCACTGCAGTCTAAAACTCTTCCTGCAGTCTGCTTTCTCCTCCTCCCTTCCATGAAGTCTGAAGCTTCTCCTTAACTAGCTCCTGCCTCTTGACCTCTTCATCTTTCCCAGAAGTCACAGCCAATAAATCTTTGGCACCTTCTTGGCATCTGCTTCCAGAGGTCTGACTCAACAGGCTATCCTTCCACACTGGAATGAACAAGGACCCGAGAGCTTGCATGGCCTCGAAAGAGAGAGAATTAAAACAGAGGGTCAGAAGTATATTTCCAAAAAAAAAAACGAATAGGGACTATGAGTTTTCTATAGGTATGCTGGAAAGAGAGGAGCACCCCAAAACAGAGCAGAGGAAGAGATCGCAGGCCCCTCCCAGGCTCCTTGGTTGTCATCTCCTCATATCTAGACACCTGAATAATGAGAAACCTTGGACTTAGCTCTTGGATAATTCAATTCCTTCTTTAAAGAGACCCCGGGTTAAAGAGACTTGTAGATTCTTGTGGCTTAAAATGTGGAGATGCTTAAGACTCTCAAATTTATATAGCCAGTCATCAAAACTAAAAGCTCTATGCTACAGCAGATACAATTGAGAAAGAAAAGACAACCCGTGGAAAAGGAAGAAATGTTTGGGACTCTGGTATCAGCTAAGGACTTCTATCAAGAGTACATAAGAAACCTTTGCTACTCAATCCTAAACAGACACACAACCCAAGGGAGAAAAATAGGCAAGTAATTTAAATAGCTATTTCTTCCAAAGTAGACATACATGTGACCATCAAGAAAAATGAGAAATGTTCAAAATCCTTACTCACTTGGGAAAAGCAGTCAAAACCACAATAAGAGTTCCACTTCCCATTCACTAGCTGGAATGTATAGTAAAACCTGTTGATCACCAAAAGAAACTGGACCGCTCATGTGTTGATGAGACTGTGAAATGATACAGCTGTTAAGTGGTTGGCTCTTCTGAAAGTGTAAAGTACCTATGACCAGACATCCTTCTCCTAAGAGAACAACACACACACACACACACACACACACACACACACACACACACACACACACATACACACTTACTTGTTCTTAAGCATTCACAGCAGCTTTAACTGAAAACAACTTGAAGGTTCATTGAGTAATAAACAGAAGAACCAGATGCAGTGGGATACTATTCGGCCGCCGAAAGGGGTGGATTATTGATGTTCATCAGTAGACTTTAAGAACATCGTGCACCGGGATGACAGGCTGGCCAATATACCTGTCTGGCATTTATGTGGGTACTGGGGATTCAAACCCAAGTCCTCACACTTGTACAGAAAACTCCTTATCCACTGAGCCAGCTCCTTGGCCCCTACTATTTATTGCCTTATGGGTCAAACTTTATTCCCCCAAACTTAATGCATTTCATTTATAATCTAAAGTGCCGCTGACTTGGACTGATGTGATTTTAGAGGCAATCAGGGTGGCTTCTAAAGGTATCTGAATGATGCCTTTAGGAGATACCAAGGGACACAAAGAAGACATACGATGTGCACATGGAAAAAAAAAAAGTGTAAGGACATGCAAGAAGGCTGTCATTAAAAATCAAGGAAAGGGCCAGGAACTAGCTAGGATGCCAAACCAGATGACCTAAGTTGGATTCCTGGTCCCCATACGGTAGAAAGAGAGAACCAAGTTGTTCTCTGGCCCTCATAAGCACACGTGCACATGGGCTCAGACACATCAATAGATGTAATAGGAAAACAAAAAGGAGTTGGAGTATATCTCAGTGATAGAATGCTTGTCTACATGCTCACAGCCCCAGGTTCCTCAAACAACAAACTTGAGGGAGTCAAACACAAGAAGAACTCCATCTGGCCATCTATCCACTGCTGTGCCAGCCACCTAGTTTGTGCTACAGCACCCTGAACAAACTAGCACTCTCGAGTCTTTCTTCTAATTCCCTGTGTATCCAAAGCTAGCCTTGAATTCCTCACCCTCCTGCTCAGCTCCCAAGCGTTGGGACTCCACAGGTGCACGCCATGGTGTCCGGCCTCTGCAATGCTATTGCTCTCTGAGAGCCATCCATTGCCCCCGTTCTCTGACCTCACCCTGTCCTGTGCTGGATGCTGCACAACTCCAGGGCGCATCCAAGCTTCTTTACTCCTTCCTGCCAGTCCACATCCCTCTGCTGGGGCAACTCTGGCCCTGTGGAGGTTCCTGGCATGCTGTATGGCTCTGTCCTCATGCTAAAACATTTCTCTCCCACACACCCAGTGGCTCACTTCCTCACCCTGCAGCTTGGTATTCAAACGTTGTCCCTCCCTGAGGGGAAATGCCCCAGTGACTCTATTTAAAATGATCAGGGCTGTTCTCTGTGCCTGGGGATGCCGTTTCATCTTGCTTTTTAGCACTTCTCATCTCCCACATAGATTCATTAAGGATTTCATTGCTTGTATATTGTTCTCATCCCATACTCTATAACCTCACCCTTACCCTCACCCCTACATACACCCTTTCCTACTCTCCCCACACCCCACCCACACCCCTCCCCACCCCCTGCTAGAGAGTCTGCTCCATGAAGACAGATACTTGACATCTTCTTGGCTATCTATCTCCTTGTGCCTAGGGCAGTGCCCGGCCTTTGGCTGAAGCTCAAAAAACTGAACTTTCATTAATACAGGAAAGGGTAAATAAAGGAGCTGAGTTTCATCCAGGTTGTCTTTAATACTGAATGCCTCTTTTTCTTGAAAAAAAAAAAAAATCTCAGAACTAAATCTGCGGGCTGCCTTTGGTAGGCATACCAGGGAATTTATGCACTAGTATTCTGCTCAGTGTGTTAGTTTTGCTTGCTTTGTTTCTATTCCTTTTCCTGGGATGGTCTATGTTTCTGTTAGTTATCTTAGCTTTCTTAAATGTTATTGAACAAGATAAAATTATGTGTGGGGGAGTGGGTTCTGGTCTTCTGTGGCTGTTAGCTCTCTGGCTGCCACAGGGGGGTAAGAGAAAGACACTGTACAAATCCATAGCCCGTCTTGTTAAGTGAACACAGATTTCTCTTGTCTCAGGGAGTACCTAGGGGAATTCTGAAGCTCTACAAATTGTCCCAGGATCATTAGCTTCAGAGGAGGACCTCAGGGTCACAGGGCATGGAAAAGCGGTGGAGAAGCAGCTGCGTTCTCTTAGCCTGTAATATATTGGGCCAAAGTTGAAGGGAGTGCTTTAAAATTTGCCTGCCCTGAAGGGCACAGGGAGGTTTCTGGGTTAACTGCCTGGTGCCAGGAATCACAGAAACAGAGCCGGCATTGTCCCACAGGCTGGGTCCCTAGAGAACAGCACTGTTCATTTCTCCACATGGAAGGTTCCAGAGGGCTAAAAGCAAAGCCACACTGAACTACCTCACAGACAGAAGGACTCAGAGCTTAGAACCTGTGGGTTGGAGTTGGGGGTCAAGCTGGGAGTCCTTAGGGATTGCAGCTTCCCACACCCATAGGCACAGGCCCAGACTGCCATGGGCAATGGGAAGCCAAGCCAGCTGAGGAATAAAGGCTTAGCTGCTTTGCTGCTAGGAAGAGGTCACTAACTCCAACCAGCCTCTCCACAAAGAATTTTGTTAGTCTTCTCACACACTCAGTTCTGCCTCAAGGCTGGGTGAGCGTCCAGGTGAGGAGCCCTGTGTTTTTCTGGCACAATTTCTTGGCCTTAAACTCGAGATGGCCTCAAATAACATCACGTTCCTACTTTCTTTGCTTCTTTGTCTTACGTTGGCTGACACTTGGCTTGGCTCCTGAAGAGCGGTTGAGTCTGGAAAAAAGATCGAGGGTCTATGAGGGAGAAACCTGAGCTTCGAGCCACAGCTTTCCACGCGTCACAGTGCGTCAGGATCAGGTATGTAGTGACTCCCAAACTGCACCTCTGCGGAAGGTCCCCTGTTTGGAATGAAGCTGCCGGGGCTACAGGGCGGAGCTCTGCTGTAGAACACCTCTTGATTTCGCATCCTTCATCCCCCTCCCCTTTGTTTATATTCCTTTTCACCAGAGTGTCTACATCTCTGCTGGCTGTTGCAAATTTTGGAGTGTTGTGAAGCAATGTTAAAAGCATGTCTAGGTGTTCTATCTGTCCATGGCTGTTTGCTCTCTGGCTGCCGTGAGGATAAGAAAGCTCTGAGCATGGCAGCATGCCTATAATCCTATCACTTTCGAGGTCAGACCAGGAGGATAGGAGCTACCCTGAGATAGAGACCACTGTCTCAAAAAAAAAAAAAAAAAAGTAATTAAGTAAGGCTGCCTACTCTCTTTGTTTTGTAGGCCTGAGGTCAAGGACCCTGCTTCTTTAACAACTACTATGGGTGCCTAGATACAGCCAGGCTAAGACCACACTGTGTGAAATTACTCTATAGACCTGGCTAAAAATATTGATAGGTAGTAAAACACAGTGTGTTACTCTTGTAATGTTGGGCAGCAGAAGTAAGCCATGACCCTTGGGCAGCCACTTGAGGCAAAAAACCACCACCACTTGTAATGTGTGGTCAAGCCAGGGCTGTTCAGGAGCTTAGGTACTAATGCATTTTTGACTAATAATCTTCAACTTACAATGAGATTATGAGGTTATGCCCTATTGTAAATTGAGGTGTCCCGGCGCTAAGAGTTTGGGTAGTATTCCATGCTTGCCAACCCAGAATGCATTGCCCTGAGTGTGCTATGTTTCCCAGGGAAATCTGGCACACAATTAACTGGACTCTACTGCTGCAGAACTTATTTCATTAAGAAAAAACATTCAGCTCAACTTTTGCTTTTTTAATTGTCTCCTTCTTGGATTCTTATCACACTGCCTGGACATCCACACACATACCTAGCACAGAAACCCTCCTTGTATATGGCTGAGGAAAACGTTCAGTGGACAGAGCACTGACTATACATTATCTAACTGTGTTAATGAGCTCTAGGATCAGAAAATACAGTGGAGAGTAATTTAGGAAGACACTGGACATCAATCTCCAGCCTGGCATCTATACATACATGTGCTCAATCACATGTGAACATATACATGTATACCCAACATACACAAACACTCTCCCAAAACAAAACACCTCATGGTGGTCCGGCAACTAAGAAAGGCCCACAGCAATGGAGTATACTCTCTCCTTTCCCTCCCCCGCACCACCCTCCAGCACAGGGAGGAATCCCAAGTGAAAGTAGCTAGCCTCCTCCTGCCCCCTGCCCCACCCCAGGTGGGGTTTGATCTGCTCTTAATTAATCCTGAAGAAGTAATGCATTTGGCGTCAGCTGTATCTTCGAGCCACCCAGTAGCCACTGTGGCGGCCATGCATCCTGTGTAGCAACATCCTGCCAACCAGATGGGCTCCTCCTTGCCAGGTGCCACACTGCTGCAGCTGCCTAGGGTAGAGCACTCTGCCAGAGAAGCTGTCTGCACCGGGAGCTGTGATATAAGCCACAGGAACAAGCACAAGATTAGATGGCATGCAGACAAGGCCGCAGGCAAATTATGGCCCATCCAAGTACAGGATCTGTGGTCGCACTTGCCTGTGGCTCATCCCACAACTAAGGAGAGTCAGAGTGGCCTGCCAGAGAGCCTCGCCTTTGAGTGCCACGCCCTGCTGAAATGTGCCTTATCCTTCAGTGCATCCATCCATCCCACAGACAGCAAACACTCCCACTGCAGGGCCTTCCCTATAGCCTGTCTAGATGCTCAAGAGATTTGTCCCTCACTGCCCTCAGCACCATCCTATTTCCCCTCTCCTTTGGCAGGCTCAAGCCGGTTCTACCCATCCTATCCCCTGGCTCGTGGTGACATCTGCTCACAGCCCTGCTCCCCTCTGGCCTTTCAGATGGCTGCTTTCACAGTGCCTTGGAGCCCATGAAAAAGACAGCTGAGTGCTTTGTGTTTTTCCTCAGACCCTGGTCCAGCACAGAGCTCTGAGACTCACGGGCGCACAATAACTGCCCTCAGCACCCTTGGGTGTTCTCAGGTGAATGACTCTAAGAAGGTGTCGTCGTCATGGAGGATGAAGGCTCCTTCTCCTATTTCACCTCCTGGCAGAAGTGTGAACAGATCAAATACCAACATGGTTTTATCACCAGTAAATATGCAGGAAGATCTCCCAGACTAGGGAGCAGAGGTTCTAGACCCGAGCCTACTTTTACCCTCATGGGGAATGGGGAACAGCCGTGGAACAGAGATCGCAGGCGTGGGGCTCACTCTTGTAAACCCAACACTCCAGAGCCTGAATCAGGATTGTTGTGAGTTCAAGGCCAGCCAGCCTGGATTATGTAGCAAAATCTTATTTTTTTTTTAAATAAAAGTAAATAAATTATTTTAGCTGAAAATTGGTGACACATGCTTATGATCCCAACACTCGGGAGGCAGAGGCAGGGCATCACTACCAGTTCCAGGTGAGCCTGAGCTACAGAATGACACCCTGTCTCAAATTATATAAAAATGGTATGTGCCCAAGGTGGGGTCAGGGTGGAACACACCTATAAATTCAACTGTTAAAATGTTGAGTCAGAAGGATAAATTCAAGGACAGTTTGAGCTATGTACAGAGACCCTGTCTCCTAAACAGTAACAAAATCCAAACAACAGAACCAGAGATCACTGGACACAGAGCAACAGATCCCAGAATGCCAAAGGAGGTCTGAGAATTGGATTCTTTAAGCTACTGGTAGCTGGATGCTAATACTGCTGGTATTGGGACCACACTTAGAGCAACTTGACTCTATACTTCAAGGGTGAAATATACCTAAACCCTCAAAGTCTATCATCTTCTGTAGATTCTTGGGGATCTACAGAAGAAAAGTGGCTGTCTCCTCACACTCCTTCACTATAATGGCTCATTATATCTGAATTTCCCTTTCAGAGCCCTTGTGTGGTGTATGGTGCACAGATACTCATGACTGAGTTGAGGGTGCCCCCTTGTGGTTGCCATAAAAACAACCTGCTCTTTAATGTACTTGCCTTTTCCCTAAACAAGGTAAGCTAACCTTAAAATTGTATTTGCCTGACGAAAGAACCAGGAAACTGGAGATGCTCACCACTGGCAAGGATCTGGTCCGAATGCAGAAGACAGCTAGGTGCCCATTTGATGTGCGTTGGGTGTACTACAGCTGTGGAATTCTTGTCCAATGAGAAGTCGTTAAGACTTACTGTTTCATCATTCAAATTTTACAGGTATTAAAATCGAGACAGAGCTGGTAAGATGACTCAGTGGTAAAGGCACTTGCCACTGAGCTCGGCAACCTGAGTTTAATCTCTGGGATCCACAACGTTGAAAGGAGAGAAGTCACTCCCACCAGTTCTTCTCTGACCTCCATACATGGGCTATGGCATGCAGATGCTGCCCGCCTCCAGCAAAAATAAATAAATGTAATTTTAAAAATCAAGATGGCTTCTATGGTCAGCTTAAGAAAAAGCAGTAATGAGAGCGAATCTTTACAAGATGTTCCCTGTGAGCTGTGCACTGTGCCCAGTACTGGACGTGCATTACTTCTTTTCGTAGGCTGGTCAGGGAGGCATGCAGCAATCGCCCTGCTAGTGTCCAGGTTAAAGAGATCCCAAGTTTAAGAAGTTTGCCTAAGATTTCCCAGATAAAAACTGGTAGAGATGTGAGGGAGAGGGAAGGAAAAGGAAATGGGGGGAGGGGGACAGTGGGAACATGCACTTGTTGCAACTTATTATTCGTTATTTATTACTAATTATTATCACTTGTTCATAATTATTCATTACAGTCAACAGGTAGATGGAATCTACTCGGCTTAAAAGGAAAAGAAATTTGGTCACACGCTGCCACACGGGTGAACTTTGAGGACATCGCATTAAAAGAAACAAGCCAGACATAGAAAGATAAATGCTGCCCCATTCCACTTTTCTGACCACCTAGAGGGATCAAAGGGGAACAAACGTGGCTGCCTGCAGCTAAGGGGCTAGGAGGTCTGGGCGGTTACTGTCTACAGGGAGGGAGCTTCAGTCGACCATGGCGAAAGATTTGTGGAGATGGAGGTGGGTGTTGGTTGCACAATCGTGTGAACATATGCTTAAAAACAGTTCAACTGTAAACTTTGTCACGTATATTTCACCATAACTAAACTCACCCATCTACCAACGGACTCCAAATTGAGTCATGTAGGGTTCCCCCAGATCCTTTAGTCTCATTCCTGTGTGCAAACGGAAGCCCCCACGCCCCACTGCGAGCGGCCCTTCCTAACGCTGCGACCCTTTAATACAGTTCTTCATCTTGTGGTGACCCTGACCATAAGATTATTTTGTTGCTACTTCGTAACTGTAATTTTGCTACTGTTATGAATTATAATGCAAATATCTGACATGCAAACCCAAAAGGGGTCACAACCCACAGACTGAGTTGAAAACTGCTGCTTTAAGGAGCCAGGATCCCCTTGAAGGACTACAGGCTGTATAGCTCAACTTTCTAATTTCAAGACTCTCGGACATACAGGTACCCAGGGAGAGAAAGGGAACACCCTGTCATTGGCTAACTGCCCCCACCCCATGAGACAGTACCACTTCCTGTTTCTGTTGAAAATATCATCTCCCAGATCCCTACTGGCTCATTGGCTGACATGGGAGGCCCTGGCATGGCACCCTGGGAGGGCAGGGGACAGAGGAATGAAGAATCAGCCCCCAGTCTAAGCCTCCCTTGCCTGGAAACTTCCTCCATCAGTCCTTGGGAGAAGAAGCCATTGTGACCACAGAAGACAACATTTGAAATATCTATAATTAAGAAGAGAGACAGGATGGGTCTTCTAGGATGAGAACAGGCAGGGAAGAAATAAATTACATTTTCATGTGCCTCCAGCTTGACTCCCAAGCTGAACAGACGTTATTTTTATCAAATACTTTGTATGCTGTGATATGCTTTGCCAACTTTCTATTATTAGATATGTCAGGGAAAAACTAAGTTTGGTTTTTCTTGGAGTCACCCTTCCCTCCCTGTTTTGCCTGCCTGGGGTGTGTGTGTGATGATTTGGGAGGGGACCTTGACCTATCAATAAAAGAGTGGGGGAAATGGCAGTCACTGAACACTCCCCTCAATGCCAAAACTGCCTAGAAATGGATTCTCCCTCTTTTGAAATTATATCAATCATGGTACCACCCCAGATGCCATAGCTGTGGAACAGGAAAAAACAGGCATTCTAGTGTATTTACAACAGTGTCCCCAACCCCATTTCCTGCCAGTGAGGGCTTAGTCTCCTCCAGCTAAATTCTGGTACATTTCTCCTACAAAATACGGGAACTTGGGAACGGATCTTTGAAAGATGCCATTCTGTGGGTGGGATGGCTTGAGGGTGGGCCACCTAAAAAAGAGGCTCTCTTCTGAAGAAAGAAGTTGAGGTCAGAAGGCCAGGGAGAGGAAAAGGGGGACAGAGTCAGGGGTGCTGAATTAATGGGTGGGAATCTCAGAGACAGATTCAGGAGGCGGAATAGATGCTAGACTATCATTAGGAGGGCTTGGGAGAGAGACAAGAGAAGAGGATTTTTCAGAAATGCTGCTGGTGTTATGAATGGAATCCACCCCCTGGCTCTTTGGCATTTTAAAGAGATTTCAGTAAAGACATAAATTAACTTAAAAACTATGCTTTGCATGGGGTGGGGGCTGGTGTTTACTCAAGGCATCCCAACTACCAGGAGGCTAGAATTCAATAGGAAGACGTCTCACTTGCCACATTTCTCCTGCAACTTAGTTTATAGTTCACATATTTAATTTAATTATTTGGTTTTTTTTTCTTTTTTGAAACAGTTTTTTCGGTGTAGCCCTGGCTGTCCTGGAACTTGCTTTGTAGACCAGACTGGTCTCAAACTCACGGAGTTCCACCAGCCTCTGCCTTCCGAGTACTAGGGTTAAAGGCATGTACCACCATACCCTGCTGGTTCTCATATTTTAAGCTGGAGTCTTGGTGTAGGTAGGGACCCAAATGTCTTTCGGTTCCTTTTGGCTGGATGATATTTTGTTGTTTCATTATTGGTTCAAGAGAGGGTCTCACTGTGTAACCCAGGTTGGCCTTGAACACAGTATCCTCCCCCTCTGTCTGCTAAGTGCTGGCTCAATAGGTGTGGACCACCGTACCTGACCTGAGAGGGACTTTTTTGTTTTTGTTTTCATTTTCACCAGCATTGATTTGGGGATGTTGCCTTTTAAAAGCCTGTGTATCCTTTTCTGTTTCTTGTACTTCCCAAGCTGGCAATACAAGGCCCTCCTGCCCACCAGGCCCACACCTAACCCTGGCAGCCACAGCGGCCACAGGTACAGCCACATGGGCATATGGCTGAATCTTGATGTACATCACCTGCGATCTGGTTATGGAAGACTAAAGACTCTCAGACCTGTGTTCCTAGCTCGCTGACAGCAATGAGAAAAGCAGAAAAACTGAAAATGAAATCTTCCCGAAAGCAGAGAGGTGACAAAGAACCATCGGACTAGGATCTGGGGAGTTCTGGCAACCAGGAGGGCAAGTTCAGCCGATGAGACATCCACTGCCCCTTCTGGAAAAAAAAATAGGAAGTGAGAAGTCAGGCAGCAGCTGGGCAATTCAGCAGCTCGGCAGGTCGGCACGCCTCCATGGAGAAAAGCAAGAATACAGTGTCCACCAAATGAGAGAGTGCCTGTAACCCCCAGTCTTGGGCCAGGACCATCAAAGGACTGTACCTTAGAGCTAGATGGATTGGAAGCAGATGGGCTTTGCAGAGCCTCGGCCAACCTCCAATTAACTTAATTTGTCAAATTAGAATGAGGTGATCCCAGACTGCTAGGGCTCCCAGGTGCCTTGCAGAAGCAACGTAAACATTCCCTGGAGAATATAATCACATCCTATAACATCCTCTCATTACTTCTACTAACAATTTTCACATACTATTTCAGCAGACATAAAAATAACCAAGGACACATGGAAATAAAGCAGCACGATTCAGCAGAAACAACTATAATAGAAAAAGTCCCAGAGAACTACAGTATTTTGGAGTTAGCAGAAAAGACTTTTAAAATAACTCTGAATGGGTGAGTGAGATGGCTCAGTGAGTAAGGATGCTTACCACCATAACTATGAATGAATGGGTTAATGAGATGGTTCAGTGAGTAAGGATGCTTACCACCATAACTATGAACGGGTGAGTGAGATGGCTCAGTGAGGATGCTTACCACTACACATGATAACTTCAGTTCGATTCCTGGAACCCACATGGTAGAAGGACATAACTGACTTCCTCGCGCTATCCTCTGACTCTTTCCATACATGCTTAGTGGCATGCATGTGCCCACAGATACATAGACATAAACACTCACAAAACAAATAAAAGTCAAGAACTTCGTATTATGTTTACTAAATGAGATAAAATATAAGATAAGAAATAGAGAACTGAAAACTTATAAAAAGATAATTTGATAGAGTAACCAAATGGAAATTTAGAACTGAAAAATATACCAGCAAAACTTTATGGGTGTGATGGCAGAGGAAAATGGGTCTCTGTGATTTTGAGGTCAGCGCGTTCCATGCCAGCCAGGGCTACATAAAAAGACCCTGACTCAAAAACAGACAACAACAAAACAAAGACACTGACCACAGGTGATTAACAGTTGACACCCAGCTGAAGGAGACTTGGTAAACTAGGAAGGAAGTGTAGGTCAAAAGAAAATGTCAAGAGAAAACACAGAGTAATAACATGACCTAAAACTGCTATAGGGAAGATAAGACATGTAAAAGATGAAAACTGAGATTTTTAAAGGGAAGTGAGGGAGAACAAGGAAGCAGGTGGAGAGAAAATGACCGAAATGCTGCCAATAGTGACCAAAGACATCACGTGACACATTCTGGAAGCCCCGGGCCGCAGAGGCAGGACACATTTTTAAAAAAGCCATATTTAAGTACATTACAGTCAAGTAGATAAAACAAAACAGAAATCGAAAAAAAGAGTTACAGATAGCTATCCTTGCTTTAACAGACAGAAAGCAGGAAGTAGAAATTAGTGAAATTTAAACAACTCAAGTGATGAAAGAAACTAGCTATCATCTAGAATTCTACCCCCAGTGAAAATAGGCTCTAATAATTAAAAAGAAGTTAATTTAGTTTCAGAAACTTTTACTAGCACAAAAACTAAAGGGTGTTTTTTGTGGAAAAGAAAAATGGTTGAAGATGACAGATTTAAAAAATGAAGTACAGAGATACAGTACAACAATGTCTGCTGGGGTCTAAAAAACATGAAAATAGCACTTAAGACTAGGAGAGCAGAGGCAGGAGGATTGCCTTAGAGATCAAAACCCTGTCACAAACAAAGAAAATAAATAAATAAGTGAGATATTAATAAGATGGGAAATTAGAGACAGGAGTGGTAGCTTATGCTTATAATCTGGAGTATGATACTCCAGAGACCGAGGCAGGAGGATCATAAGTTTGACTCCAGCTTGGACAATTTAGGAAGACTTTGTCTCAAAGTAAATTAAATCGGCTAAGGATGTAGCCCAGTGGTAGAGCACTTGTTCAGCATGTGTGAAGCTCTGGGTATAATTCCTAGTACGGAGGGGAGTACATTAGGTTTAAGTCTAGGAAGGCTGGCTATTACATTAAATATAAGTGAACAAATTGCTTTAATCAAAAGTCAATTATAGATCTGGCTAAAATTCTATTCACTGTTCATAAAAAAATCTGAAACTTTGTATTATAGAGTGGTAATATAAATGCTAATACAAATTATAATAAAGTTAATAGGACTTGCAGTACTATTGGAGAAAGCAGACTTTTAGGGTAAAAGCAATATGTTGATAATGGACAATACATGATAATAAAAGATTTTAATTCCCACTAGTTATAAAATTTGCACACACCATATAATGCAGCTTCAAATACATAAAGATGACATTCTCAGAGACCATAGGAAGTGAGCAGATAAGCCAGTGGGGAGATATGCCTCATCTGAACACACTTTATTCTGTGGACCCAACAATCATAGAACTCAAGCTCCTCAATGTTTATGCCTTTGCTGCCCTGCAAGAAAACAACAGCACTGAAATCTCCTACTTCGTTTCCTGTACAGTATTGCCACATATGTGACTTTCTTCATCCGCAGAAACGTGAAAGGTAACTTCCAGTTATTGGCAAGCATCTCTCCCCTCTTCCCAAAAGCACAGCCTTGGAGCTGCTTCGGTCCATGTACCGGAGTGAGGATGCTGTGGAGGTGGTCTTTCCAGCCAACGGCAAATGGATGAGTCGATACTGGTCAATGTATCAGGCAGAGGCAGTTACCTAGAGGAACACAATCATTAGAATGGACGCATATTTGTATGCATGCGTGCATGCATGCATGCAGGGAATAAAATAGGTGTTTATTAAATTTGGTTTGCACAATAGGCCTGGGATGGCCATCTGCATGCTGGAGTGCTGCAGAGGCAGGGATCCCATAGCTGCACCCATGAAGCTCACGAAGCAGTCACAATCCAACACTGAAGGCCTGGGCAGTCCCTGGAGACTTGCTGATGTTAAATCCACACTAGAAGGCTGGAGAAGCTGGAGTCTGTCAGTGAGGACTGCACAGCATCCCCAGATGCACTTTCCCAGGAAGTAGTAAATGTGGCACCTGACCCTGATTCTGCCTTCCACCTCTTCACATCTGGGCTGCCAGGAAGCCTGTATTACCCCCACTGAGGGATGGTCTTCTGGCCCAGAGTGATTCCTCTATGGAAACACACTGACAGATACACCTAGAGGTATGTTTCCATCCTGCTTCCAAGTCTCTCAAGTTAACAATCAGGATTGCCCAGCCTTTGTTACTTCAAGTTACTGAGAGGGTATTTATAACCGTAGCATATCCTAGTCTTTCTTGAGTTAGAACTGGGGGTATCTGGGAGTCGTGGGGTAGGGTGTTCCTGGGTAAAGAGGTAGGCTGGTTTTCAGGAAAAGGGGCTGGGGCAGGGAAAGCAGACCCTAGGAAGAGCTTATAAAGTTTTGTGCAAGTGAATCTGAAGGACCTTGCATTTAACAATAAACAGTGGACACTGTCCTTGAAGTTGAGGCTGTAGTTTGGAGAGTGTTTGAATGTTAGCAGTGATGGACAAAGCACATTCTGAGGAATCTAACCCAAGGGTTGAGGGGTTGGGGGGTGGGGTGGCGTCTGCTGGGATTAAGCAGAAAGCTACCACCAGTGACCTAGTTGGATTTGCTTGATTCTCATGCCCTCTAGGGGTAGCCACCATAAGGAATCTAGTGAGAATTCTCCAAAGTCAGATGCACATGCAAAGACTTCTGGTTGGTGTTTTATGATGGAACAAGAAATAAAACAGGACAGTCTCTTTTTCTTATCTGTCTGGAAGCCCTTTATAGGCAGGGCTTCTGCCACCATTTTGTCCAGATTCTTGGAGCAGTATTCTTGCTTTAGATTTCATGTCGCTAAAGCCACCTTCTCTCATTTCACCATGGATGAGCTTGGCTCGAAGGGCCAGTGTCCACTGTGAATTCTTACCTCATTCAATATCCTGTTGCCAGTAGTTAACCAACCTGAATTCTTGTGTCTCACTTGAGTAATTACTAATCTGCTTCCTTCGCTCAGTACCCTGCAGGAAGGGTACACGACGAAGGATCTAGCACATAACCATTTGGGTTTTACTCGATGTATTTGGTATCTAAAGGCCTGACAGGTGGTAGATGTTCAGTTAATGAATCATGGCCTGCTATCAGGCAGCAATAGACAGCCCGATGAGCAGCAACCTTCATGAATTTTTTGCTGTTTCTGAAACAACTCTAAAAAATGCCACCCAACATTAAAATTAGTATGTGAAGAGCCATCTATCTATACCAACCCCTTCAAGGCTCAAAGAATGTGGCAGAAGAGGAGGCAGCAAGAATGTCAGAGCCAGAAGACAGCGAAGAGCACTATAGAAGGAATTCTTTCTATTCTGATGTGTATGTACATCATACTTACTGACCAGCAGCTGTGGTTACCGAATTGGACATGCACAAGATTGGGCCTGACAACATTCTGACATGCATGGGGAGGAGTCCATGAATCCCCACCTTTCCCTGAGGAACTATTGGTAGTTAATGGCTACTGGAAGAAGGGAGTTTCTTTAGTGGTACAGCTAACGGTAAGTTGTTTGTGCTCTTATAAACCTCACCCATGTCCATACCTACACTTAGTTGTGAACATATTACACCCCCTGGAAATAGAAAGTGATCTAATTGGGGAAGGGGGGGTGTCAGCAAGAGAAGAAAAGGAACAAAAAAAGGTAATGGGTGACTTTGAATAAAACACCTTACATTCATATACAGAATTCTCAAAAAAATAATTATTAAAAGACTTTAAACTCCACAAGTTCAAGGTCTATGTAGGCTACAGAGCAACTTCAAGTCTAGCCTGGGCAACAAAGCAAGACCCAGACTCAAAATAAAAAATTAAAACAGCAATAGCTTGGGCTAAAAGTTCAGTGCTGGAATGCCTGCCCAGGGTGGGTAAAACTCCAGGTTCAATTCCCAGTACAGCATCAAACAAAGATCTAAGAGTCACAAGAAAAGTTAAACCTCTCAAGGTTTTCACACACATTTTTAAAAAATATTATGTTAAGTTCATATGACTGGAAGATTCTAACTTCCAGCAAGTCAAAAATACTGGAATTTTAAACTTACATTGGGACAACATTCTTTAAGAATATTTCTATTCTTCTAGGACTCGAGATTGGTGGCCAGGGTGTAAAGCACTTACTGCACAGGCTGGAGGATCTGAGTTTGCACACTAAGCACTGTGGTAAAAAGCCTGGGACTCTGGAGCATGCTTGCTTTATGCTTGTCATCCTAGCACTGAGAGGTGGAGACAGGAGGGTCCTGGGGTTTGCTGGCCAGGCAGCCTATCTGACTCCACAGGCTCAAGGTTCAGCAAGAATCCAATCACAAAACATAAGGTAGACACCTGACAAGCTCATAAAATTGGTCTACATACACACACACACACACACACACACACACACACACAGAGGAAGCACAAATTTTCTAATTTTCTTGAATTGCTTCTACAAACTCTAGCACTCAATTGTCAACTTCTGTGGGGGGTAATATTCAATGAGGAAATGCTTAATTTATCAAGTTGATTTAAATTATCAAAGGATGCCTCTGGAACATTTGGGAACTTGAAGATTTTTTTATTTACATTTTGGACAAAGACACCTTACTCAGATCTGTACGAATGATGGGAATTCTCATCTTTTATGCAAGAGCAGACAGGTTCCCAGGTAAACCAGGTTTTTGAGAACCTGGAAAAAGACTTAAAAATTCATTCTTGCGATGCCTAGAAGGCACTACCCTTGTGTAATGGGGCACAGACGTCTGCAGAGGGCAGCGTTGGACAAGCGGTTGACTGCTACTTCTGGCTCTTTCTCAAGAGAAAGGGCACTTGGGCTCAGAAGGGTTGGGAGTCCAGTCTGGGCAGCTTGGGCCAACTTTCTCTAGTGTTTGCACAGTGAATTACTCATAGGGAAATGTCTCCAAGGACAAGGGACACCAGAGATTCCATCCTGTACCTAGACTCAGCCTGGGACAGCTAACACACACAAGCTGTTCTCTCTCCCTTCAAGAACGGAACCTAACCCTAAGGTTGGATTAATGGGTGGGATTTATCCCTGAGGTTTTTTGTTGGTAGTGGACACACATACACACACACACACCTTTTTTTTTTTCTTTTTTCATTCTGAAAAGGGCAGCGGAATCTCAACTAGTTCTTGTTGAGAAGGCAGCAGAGCTAAGTGGCCAAGAACACCAGCCCTGGAGTCAGACAGTCTGGAGCCCGCACCTCAACCTTCCTGAAGGTATGGTTCGGACTTTCCGAATTGCAGCTTCCCTGGCTGTCACACAGAGGCAGGGGTTGGCTGCTTTGAGGACTAAAGAAGCTGAGACGCAGGAGAGATGGCATTCATTCAGCAGGAGCCCAGGAGTAAGAGCCATGACAGTGACAATGACGAGGTTAAGCTGCATGCCAGCAGGTCAAGCATTACTGTTTCAATTCTCCAAGTGAAGAAAAAAAGAAGGTGAGAAATGGACTCCCTTCAGGGTTATGTCCCACAAACCTAGGAAACAGGAACTGCCAGCAGACCAAGGCAGAACTGTGCGCCTAGTACCCGAGCCCAGCTCCTCCATACTGTGTATACGATGGCTTCTAGTTTCAGGGTCTGCCCCTGTGTTGCCCTTCTCCTTGTTTGAAAGGACCACCAGCCTCAGCACCCACCTGCCTCATGGAAGTGAAGACAGTTTCTGTCTCGTCCATGGTCTGTGAAGCTTCACAGGGAAGCAATCAACCAGTCGGAATGCATAGGGAGCTTCAAAAGTCACTCAAGAGCAAGACCCCTACCCCTCTCTCTGCCTCATATGAGGGAAAGGACAAGGATGAGTTCAGAATAGGGCACAGACACAGCTTGGCCAACATATTTGTCCTTTCACCTGGCAGCTGTCCAGCCCCCAAATAGCCTGTGTGTCTAATCCAAAAATAAATCACACGAGAGGGGAAATGAGCACAGGCTCTTGTCCTTGTCCTTCAGTGCCAGCTAGCCTTCCAGGGGTGCGAAGGGGTCTTATGACCTCTTTCTGCTGCCTTCTCCCAGGGTCCCAAGGCTAAGAAGCCACCTGTTAAGTGGCCAGTGAGGTGTATAATTTCACTCAGCCTTTCCCTTGGGGGAAGGGGGTGTCTCCTTGCTCAGCTCACGTCAGAGAGAGAAGAATAAAGGAACGTGGCTCAATAGGCTCTAGGGGTAAAGGCATTGCCTGCGCCTTTTCTAGATGGACACTCCCTTCTAATGGTGAGTGGAAACTCCCTTTCTCAGCAGCCTCCTTGCAGAGTCCGGGTAGCCCAGTGTGATTGCAGCAGCTGCCACCACCCAGACAGGAAGCCTCAGAGAGCAGACAGAGGTGAGTGCTGGCTCCCCACACTTCCCACTGGTTCCTTCCTCGCTCCCCCACTCCCAGACCTGGATCTGAGTGGAAGACAGGCTGGAGTCTGCAAAGATTCCTGCCTCTCATTCAGATGCACGAATCCGCCCCCAGAAAGAACCAGGACCAGTTCCTAGTTGGGAAGCAGGAAATGATTCGTACCCGGTGAATTATCTGTGATTAGATCCAAGAAGAGGTTACAGGAAATTGTAGACTGGCCAAATCCCATCACCATAAATAAAGTTAATGCTTTCTAAAAAGCACAGCACAGAACAGGAAATAAAAGAAACCCAGCTGATTCCCCCTTAATGGGCAAAAAAGGGAAAAAAAGAAAACAAACAACAACAACAAAAAAAAACCCCTAAGATCTGCAAATCTTCTGCTTCTTGCTCCTCTCTGATGTTTCAGAGTCTTACAAGATTGACTTAATAGACTCAGTAACTCCTTACTGTAAGAAAAGGAAAAATGAAATAAAGAGTTTGGGGATGGTTGCTGGGTAAGCAGGGTAGGGGAAGAGAAGTAGAGTTTGTATCTTGGTCTAACCTTCTGCACCCCTGATCATCTGGGGATGTGTACAGGGACCACTATCCCCAGTTCATGGGTTCTGTTTACTACAGACACTGCGGTATGGCTTGCATATATCCAAGCTAATAAGATGTAAATAAAATCCTTATGGGGTCATGTACTTGTACGAATCAGGGATTTTTTTTTCAATGATCATAAACCAAGATTGAAGAGACGTAGGCAAAAGGATGGTATTTTCCCCTTATCTTGAAAGCAAAGACTTTGGTATGGTGGCTCTAGGTGGGTAGGTATGGTGGTTTGGATAGGTATGGCCCCCATAGACTTGCGTTTGAATGCTTAGCCCATGGGGAGTGGCACTATTAGGAGATGTGGCCTTCTTGGAGAAAGTGTGTCACTGTGGGTCAGGATTTAAAGTCTCCTATGCTCAGGCTCCACCCAGTGTGGAATCCAGTCTCTTTCTGGCTACCTGCAGAACGCAGTCCCCTTCTGCTGCCTTCAGATCAAGATGTAGAACTCTTGGCTCCTACATATCTGTCTACATGCTATCATGCTTCCCATCATGATGATAATGCCCTGAGCCTCTAAATCTACAAGCCAGCCCCAATTAAATGTTTTCCTTATAAGAGTTGCTTTGGTCATGGTGTCTCTTTGCAGCAATGAAACCCTAAGACAATAGGTAATGGCAACCAGAATCCTTCTCTCTCCATCTTTTTCCTTTGGCTCCCTGTAATGTTCTGTTTCCAGAAAGACTTGATGGTGGCAGTGTGGCTACCAGCAGCTCAGCTGACATCCTGCTGACATCCTGCTCCAGCTGGTCTCAGGCTTGATTCTCATAGAAGTACTGTGAAAGGAACCGTATTCATCACACCATGGTAGGGGACGGTCATCTTCTCCACACCACTGTGTTGAGATCAATGTAGCTGGCTCCCCAGAGCCAATCAAAGTGTTCATCCCAAAAGAAGGGGGATGGTTGCAGGACCCAGGGCCAGCAGTTGCTCTTTCTGTGATGGTGACTTTGGTCCCCTTCCTCTTTCACTAGTCAGTGTTATTGATAAGAGGTTTCAGAGGAAGAACAATTATTGGTAAGACAGGTCACTAAAAGATGCCATGGCTTGTCATATCCAGAGACTCCTGACCATGAGGAAGATGCTAACACCAGAAAGCAGGTTCTGGCTCAGGTCTAGAGCAGTCCCATGCCCTGACTCCTCTAGGGGATCACTTCCTGTCTCACACATGCTCTTCCCTCCATACCCTTTGTCCCCAGTCTCTCTATTGATTGAACTCAACTTGCCTTGCAACTGGCAGCCTCAAAGTCCCATTTCCCTTGTGGCCCTGTAGGAGCACATGCCTTTAACCCCAGCACTGCAAAGGCAGGCAGGTATCTTTGAGGTCAAGCCTAGTGTAGTCTACACAGCTAGTTCCTGGCCAGTCAGGGCTACACAGTGAGACCCTGTCTCAAAACAAAGTTCATAATTCTTAGTTTCTTTCCCACCTGAATTTTGTATCCTTGAGGGAAAGATTAAGTTCATTCTCAGCTCTTTGTAGTATCTGACACATAATTGCTGACTAATTAAGTGAGTTAAATTAATTGGCCAATAGAAAAGTAGCCTGCTTGTGGGCAATTCTGACTTTAAAGGTAATATAACTCCAGTAAGCATTGGTGGAGCCCAGAATGCATGTGGAGACCCGATAGCACAATCCCAGCAGTCTTTAGCTCTTCTCACCAGACATGCTCTGCTACTATGCCATGTCAGAAGGAGGAAGTATATGCCCTCGGTCATATAGCAGTAGGTGGTGACACTGGAGCATATCCAGGCATGCCTGCCATTTCCTTTCCTGTTCCACTTAACATATGAGTGCCTGTCAGTGGCATCTCCTGGTGCCTAATTTTAAAGCCCAAGAGACCCCAAGGGGTTGGCGGACAACATAGGACCCTTAGATGTTTTAGACACCTCCCTGTCACCTGACATCTCAATGAAATGAATACAGGAAGTCTTATTTGATTTGATCCCTCTCCAGAGGATCAGGGTTCAGTTCCCAGCGCCTACATCAGGTGGCTAACAACTACCAGTAACTACAGCTCAAGGTCACCAGATATTCTCTTCTAGCTTCCAAGGGTACCTGCATGCATGTGGTACATGTACATACACTCAGGCACACACACATACACATGAAATACGTAAGTATATAAAAACACTGCATATCGCTACAGAAAACATTCACAGCGGCATTGTTTATAATATATACCCCTATATATTTATTGGCTGGTGGGTGGAGTAAAATGTGGTGTATCTGTACAATGAAAAATTCAGCAGTAAGGTTTAGAAATAAATTCTGATACATGCTACAACATGATTGAAACTTGCAGATATTAAGGGGAAAAGCCTACATTGAATGGTTATATCGAAACAAAATAGCTAAGACAGGGAATCCTCAAAGATAGATAGTGGAGCTGTGGCTGTTGGAGTCTGGCAGGAGGGGAGAAATGGCAGCTGACAACTAAGGGGCACAGAGCTTCTTTTGAAGTGACTGTGCCTGTGGCTGCATAGGTCTGTGAATATACCAAGACATTTGCTGGACACTTGTGATCCATAGATCATGTGAGTTATTGCTGCACAAAATCGTTAAGAAATTGTCTTAGATAGGGTTTCTATTTCTATGAGAAGACACCAAGTCTAAAAGCAACTTGGGGAGGAAAAGGTTTATTTCAGCTTACAGGTCCACATCGCAGTCCATCACTGAGGGAAATGAGGGTGGGAACTGGAACAGAAGCCACAGAGGAATGCTGCTTAATGGTTTTCTCTCTGTGACTTGCCCAGCCTGGTTTCTAAAATAACTCAGGTCAACCTGCTCAGAGGTAGCTCCACCCACATCAATCACTAACAAAAATAAATGCCCAGCAGAGTTGTCTATGCAGTCTGAACAGACACATTTTCTCAACTGAGGTTCTTCTTCCCAGAGAACTCTAGCTTGTGTCAAGTTGACAAAAACCTAGCCAGCACCAACATCCAGTAGGATCTTAACCCACAACAAGAATTGGTTGAAGGTGTGGTCTACTGTGCCCTGGTCAGCTCGAGTCTCTCCCACAGAACATGGCCAGACAGATGGGAAGACCAAAGACAGGAAAAGAGATGGGTCAGGGCCCCCCGCTTTCCTGCACAAACCCCTTTAAAGCCTATGCTGCTTGCATGGCTTTCTTTCCAGCCTGGTTTTAGACCATCCCTCTGTAAATACCTACTGTCTGTCTCATTAATGTTTGTGGTAGTGCTTACCTGGGATGTTCTCTTAAGCGCTCTCTCTCTCTCTCTCTCTCTCTCTCTCTCTCTCTCTCTCTCTCTCTCTCTCCCCATTTAAGACTCTGGTTTATTTAAATCATAGACTGGTGGTCTAGATTTGCTCATTTTATCAAATAGCAAGGCAGTTACCAAACCAGGTGTTCTTTGCTTGGGGCTAACCTGGTTTGGGGTATCTTGTTGCTTTCTGAAATGAAATGTACAAATGTGTATGTGAGCAAACATGCTTACATTTCTGGAAATAAAACTATACATTTTGTCAGGTTTTTCAAGGATGTAGACTGTCTAGGTTTCACAGCCGTTGTGGACCAGGGCTCTGGGCACCAAAGGCTGGTTCTTAAATTGCAGCACAGTTAGGATGCTCGAATTGCACTTACCACACCCAGGGCAGACAGCTGGGCCAGGTGTGGGGTTGACGGTGTGCTGAGAACCACGCGGTTCCACAGGCTCTCTTTCCTCGGGCCTCTTAAATGGAAGAGTTCTCATCCCTGGCACCTGGTTGATGGGGCTGATAAGCAAGACTGGGCTTTCTTTCTGGCACAAAAACTTTGAGGAGGTTTCAGTCTAGCACAGAGAAGACCACATGTAAACAGAAGGACAGCACTGGGTCCATCTAGGCAGGCTCTGCACCTCATGATGAGCAGAATGCAAGTAACACAGGGAGTGAACACAGCTACATGGGGTGAACTAAGAGACTCAGAGGTAAGAGTGAGCTTGGCTTGGCTTTTAGTGCAAAGGAATGGTACTGGACAGTTCTGAACAAAGAGAGCTGCCATCTAACTTACCATCTGGCAAGATTCTTCCAGAATGACCCAGGGGACTGAAGGAAGAAACAGGAAGACAAATTTAAGGGAAATTACTGAAATCAATTATCCCAGAAAGCAATGAATGTTTAAATGAATTAACCAATGTCTCAAAAAAAAATTTCATTATGTAGCCCAGGCTAGCCCTGAACTCCCTATCTTCTGCTTCTACCCCCTAGACTGCTAAGATCACACACCTGTACTACATCACACAGTCTAGTGGTCTATTAGTAAGAACAAAACAAAACATAACAAATAAAAACAACAAAAATAAAATCAAAATTAAAACAAAAAGCAGCTCTGTAAAAGCACAGTAAGCTGTCATCTTCTCCCTGAGAGCTAACTCCACACATCTGGCCATGTTCAGGGAGGACAGAGTTAGTGAGGATTGCTGTATAGTTCTGGGTACTGTATATTCTTATCAGAAGAGCTTTTGCACATCAGTGTAATCACACGGGTCAGATCTGGCAGCACCAGCCTGTAATCCCAGCCACTTGGGGAGCTGAAACAAGAGGCAATCTGGACTATATTGTGAGTTCAAAGTCAGCCCAGACAAATGAGTAGGATTTTGTTCAAAACAGTTAAAGGCCCCAGGTTGGATTCCCCAGCGCCATATAAACTGGATGTGATAGCTTCTTGGGCTATACACTTGTATTACATTGGCAAGGTATCGGCACTTGGAAGGTACAGGCAAGAGGGTCAGGAGTTCAAGGTCATCCTTAGCTTACATGGGAGTTTGAGGCCAGCCTGGATACAAGGGACCTTATCTCCAAAACAAGAAAAGAGAAACTAGACAGGGCCCTGGGGGATCCGTATCAGAGTTGAAGCAGCCCACTTGTGGGAGGGACTCTTTCCAAATGTTCCTCTGTAGCAGCTGGAAAATTTGCTATTGGGTAACGATGAGGCAGGGCCAGGCATCCCCTCTCGTACATTGTATCCAGGTCTGTCCTCCAGCTCAGCCAATGCGTTTGGTCGTGAGGTCACCTTGGATAACTAATAGCAATTTCTTGAGAATGTCTGAGGTTCGTCCCCGTCCAATTGGCAGCCGGCCCCCTAGGTGGCCAGGGATGCCCTTGTTTAACAGCTGACTCGGCACACACGGAGGAAATGCTCTGCTAGAGAGTGTCCACTCAGCGTCTGATTTTGCCTGTCAGCTGACCAGGATTTGTTGAGGTCAAAAGGTCAAGTGAGATTAGGAAGAGTCTAGCAGAGTTGCTGTCTCTTATTCAAGCAAGATGAACAAGGAAGGAAGGTTGAAGCAAACATCAAACGTCAGCTCAGGAGTCGAGGACAAGATGCCAAGGTGGCAATTCTGCCTAAGAGGAAGAAAGTGTACTTTCTTGTAGCCTTCGAAATCTTGCCAATCTATTATGCACTGGCGCTTCTTTTAAGTCAACTAAGGTTAAGAGTAAGGATTCCATGTCGCTATAAAGGTCTCTGAACATGAAAGCAGTAAACAAACAAGACAGAAATTCTGTCCCCCATCTTTATGGACCTTCCTAAGGACTACCCTACAGACTATCCTAAGAGGTTTGCTGGCTCTTTGGGAAGCAGTATGTCTCCTCTGTTAACTGCCCCAGCTGGCACTTTAGCCTCAGACAGCTCTGGGCAAGCCCACATCTCTGTGGATAACCATACCAGGATTCTGGTCTGTCCTCAAAGAGCTATTGTTTTCTGTCTTCCTCAGGTCATGCCTCTGCAGTGGTATGCAGTTTCTATAAAAGGTCTTATTGTGACAGAAGGGGCATTTAAACTGACCTAAGAACTTCCAGAGAAGATATGATTTCTCTCTCTCTCTCTCTCTCTCTCTCTCTCTCTCTCTCTCTCTCTCTCTCTGTCACACACACACACACACACACACACACACACACACACACACACACACACACTGTAGAGGACCTAGAGTATTTGTGGGTGCTTAATAAGTGGCTATGACAGCTATTTTTTTCCACAGACTATTTCCTGGTTGCAGGACTCAGGTCTATTCTGGGGCCAGACTTTCCTACTACATAATCTCATCGTCTCTTCCCACTCCAAACAATAGTGGGGCCCAGAGCCTCTCATTGCCCTTGCTCAGGGTTTTAAAAACTCTGCACATATTATGTCAAAGATAGGTATAGACCCTTTCAATGCATTGAAATAAACAAATAAATTGAGGAATGTTAAAGTTAAAAAAAAAATTAAATGCCAACATTAGGAGAACCATACTATAAATGTACCTTAAAGAACTAAGGATTCATTTTCCAGAATTTGGACTATAATAATGCCAAACACTATAGTACAGAAATTCGCACAGGTCAGTAATTAGGGATTGTCTTTACCTAAGCGGTAGGCGTGGGGTGGAGAGACATGTGACGGCGCTCACTACTGGATACAATGGAGAAATGAGACGAAGGTGTTTACCCTAGCACCCAAGAGTTAGGTATGCTAGCACATGCTTAGGTACATTTGATTGCCGTACTGCTCCTGAGTTTGCAGGGATGCCATAAGTTGGAAATCTTATTGAGCTCCTCGGGAAAGATAGAATCTGGAGCCTGGAAGAGCTGAGTTGCACAGGAGTGGCCAAGGACACAGTGTCCTCAGGTTAATGAGTATTAGGCTGAAATAGGGACGGGGAGGTTTAGTCACACAGTGACTTTACATGGGGGTGTGACTCTGGAGGAGACTTCGTTCAGGTCTGTGTCTTTTGTTCAGAAAGGGTCTTTCAGCACATCGTTAAAATATGACAAAGATTTCCTAACTAGGTGATTTTATTTCCGTAGCTGGACAGGTCTCAGGTCAGATCCACCAGGGTGCTGACCTGTTCCTTTTCAAACACCCAATGCCACGCCGGCATTATATTGTTTTTCCATTGCTGTGATAAGGCACCATGATGAAGACAATTTATAGAAAACAGGGTGTCAGGCTTGCAGAGGGATAAGAGTCATCCCCACCACGGCAGGAAAGCATGGCAGCAGCTGGAGAAGCAGGCTGAGAGCTCACATCTAAAACCCCAAGACAGAGCGAGTCAGCGGGAATCATAAGTGGCGTTTGAAACCTGAAAGCCCACCCTCATCTCACAGACATCCTTCCTCCAGCAAAGCCACACTTCCTAAGCCTATCCAAACAGTGCCACCAGCTGTGGACCAAGTATCCAATTGCCAGGGACTACAGGAGCCACCACAAATACCTTCTGATTTGAACTTCTGTGGCTCATTGAAAGCTGCCACATCCAAAATGAGCACACTGCCATTTCCTTCCAGAATGAACTCCTCTTCCTCAGCTTAAAGATACTGAACAAGAAACACCTGCTCTCATCTGAATGAACATCAAGGGTGTATTTTTCACACCCAAAACTTTGGATTTTGATGGCATTTCACCCACTCTCCTGAGTAAGGACATTGATGGGGACATACTCACATATAGATAGCACTGTGCTCAAGGGCAGCTCCACGTGGCACCCAAGTCTTGTTCTGTTTGTGATGCATGCATTGAGGGCAGACACTGGTTCCTTTCTAACTGGGGATCGGGTCAGCCTGTACTTCTGTCCTTTCCGGGGAGACGAGGATCAGTACTGATGTGACAGAGTTCCTCTGTAGGGCTTCCCTTTGAGAGATCCAGGTGACAGCCATGTGATGTCAGAGCTTTTGGGCCTGGCTCTAAGAGCTGAGCTCCTCAGGACTCCTTATTCTGAAGCCCAGCCAGGAATGGCCCTGGATGCTCTCTCAGCCAACAGATCTCACTGTCACTTTTGTGTTACTGTAACAAAATACCTGACAGAAACAAGTTATAGGAGGGAGAAAAGGTTCCCTGTGGCTCATGGTTTCAGAGACATTTCAGTCCATCAGCAGAGGGGAAGGCACAGTGACAAGAGTGGTGGCTGTTCACATGGTAGGGATTAGGAAGTGGAGAGAGAGCTAGACCAGAGCCAGGGATATGTACAACCCTCCAAGACCTGTTCCCACTGGCCTTGTTCCATCATGTAGGCCCCGCCTCTAAATAGCCTTCAAAATAGAGCCTCAAGTCCAAGTAAGTATTCAAAGCCTTTCAAATTCAGACCTTGTGCCCACCCTGCCCTCACTCTACTCACTGCATCAGAGTGACTTCATTGGCTGAGGAGAGAGATCTCAGAGTACATTTCTAGTTCCCCTAGGTCCACGTGCCTCTCTCTCCATCTGAACTATCAGGTGGGCAGGCTGGGGCACACACACACACACACACACACACACACACACACACACATGCTCACTCACTCATGCCTCCAAGGCTGGAATGCCTGTGGAAGGGAAGTTCTCTTCGCCAATGATCGGAAACAATTAATCATGGTTTCAGTTGCTTGCTTTGATCCATATCGTCTGAGTGCACTTCATTCCCTACCTTCAAGTCAGATTTATTTGGACAGATGGCTACGGAGATAACATGCATGGTCTACTGAGGAGGTCTCAGGCTCACCTGAGGCTCCCCTAGTCTAGGCAGGATGGATGGACTATGGTGCACAATGCTGGGAATACACTCCACTGATGCTCCCTAACCCTAACCTGGCGCTCACTACCTTGCCGAGCTCTGTAGAATACACTTGGTAGGGCTTGGCTCTGGGAATGGTGTAGACACATAGACAGACACTGCCACACACAGACACCTACACTCTGCATGGGGACAAATGACAGAACAGAGAAGGGCTCCCTTTCACCAGCAGTCTGATTTTAGAGGAGTGTCTTTCAACACAACCAGTTGTTTCCCTGGTGACAGAGGCCTCAAAATAAACAGGACTCTGCTCAGACAGTAGTCCACTGGGCTCGGGCTTCTGCCCCAAGACAAACCATGCTAAAATAACACCCAAGGTAGTTGCTGCCCCTGTCTGCTGTCCCAGGTCTACTGCAGACTGTCAAGAGCTAATGGCACTTTAGAGTTTTCTGTGCACTGACGTGGTGGGATGAGGCTGTGGGGTGGTCTGCAGGTGGGGGCGGATAGGGGGTTCTCTGCTGATGAGCAAGGGCCAAAGGCAGACCTGGAGGCCAGTGCTCTCTGCTCCCCCACCCGCCTCTCTGCTTCCCACACAGCCCTCTGGGACTGGCATGGTGTCTGGAGGCGGGCCAGCAACCTGATGTGCATGCCACAGCCCGTCCCTCTCCCCACACAGAGCTGCAGTAATCCTGAGGTTCAGAGAGCCGGCTGGAGAGGCAGCTTCAGCTCAGGAACCCCGTGACAGAGCAAAGGCCACCAAACGGACTTCATCCCCCTTTTGAGCAAGTGGAGCGAAGATAGCCTCCAGCCTGCCAGATCTTCAGGTAAGAATTAGGGAGTGTGTTATATTCGGAGCCGGGTTTGGTTGTTTGTAGAAAGCTAGTAGAAAGGGGAGAGGGGGAGCCTTAAGGGTAGAGAAGTGTTTTAAACAGTTAGTAGAGAGCCAGCATGCCTGCCAGTGTGTTGGATGGGCTTCTCTCCGGCCGCTTTGAACGGAGGTGCAGCAGCCCTGGAGGAAGGGCCTGCTGAGAGCACAGACAGGAAAAAGAGCACTTACAGGTTAGAGACTGCACAAGTAATCCTACACCGGGCTGCCCTATCATCATCTTCTACCCGCACTAGCCTAAGAAGAGCAGAGGGGGTGGGGATCATCTGACTGATGGGAGCCCTAGATGCAGCCTCTGAGATCTGTGGAAGCTGAAAGCTACAGCCACAGTGGATCTGGCTGGCAGTATCTTGCTGTGTCACGATCACCCTACCCAACAGCCTAGAAACTCAGCTGCCTCAGGAGAACCTGTGAGAAGTTTAGGTTTTTATCGGTTGTTTCACAGAGAAGCTGAAGGGTTTGATTGGATGGACGCTGAGGCTCCCTGCCCTGTCACCTGGGTTACTCATTACCTTCTCCTCTTTCATAGTAACAGGCTCATCTCAGGACAGGTCTCTTAAGTTCCGGAACATATCAACAGTGAGCAAGGCTCCTGGACAGGAGGCTGAGACTCTCAGACCTCTGGGTGCCCGTGTAGGAATTTCTCAAGGGTCATTTTGCAGAAACCTTGCCTCCCATCTCGGTTCCAAGAGCTCTGTGTCTCAGCATAAGCCTCCATGCTTTCTTTAGCCGATTTAGCATCCATCATTGTGTCTTCCTGCCTGTCTGCTTTGGTGACCAGCACCTTCGCTTTCCCTCTCCTTGGGGACGTCAGGGCTTGAGGGGTGGGGGTGGAGTAGGTAGTTCCCCATGCGGCAGTGGGGAAAGACAGGTATCCCAAGAGAGGCTGCCCTGTTCCTCTCACCCTCAACTGCTGCCATGGCTTGGTACCTAGCAAACTGTTGAAAAGATAGCTCAGCTGGCAAAATGCTTGTCATACAGGCTTGAAGGCCTCAGTTGGCTCTCCGTAAGTCACTATTTTTGTTATTCTTGTTGTTGGTTGGTTGGTTGGGTTTTTGAGCTACGTTCAGTGGTGACTGTTTGAAAGCCCAGTACAAGGAGGTAGAAACAGATAGATTGCTAGGACTCACCAGCCAGGCAGTCTCCAGTCTATACTCACTGAGCTCGTGGCCCGTGAAAGACCCAAAACTCAAAATCAACAGAATAAAAGCAGAAACCAGAAAATAAGCAAAACCTAAGGTGGACAGCTCCCAAGGAATGACACCTAAGGTTGTCCTCTGGCCTCCGCATGCACATGTGTATATATGGGAGTACACACATGTACACAAGCACACACACACACACACACACACATACACACACACACGACTGAGAACAAATGGCCTTCCTTTGGGGATAGTATGATCTAGGAACAGTTGCCTGCTGTCTGTGTAAATAAGCGTGGCTTGGTGGAGACTCTGATTCACAGCCACCAACTCCCTCTGCCTTTCCTTTGTGTTGATCATCCAGGGTTTCTCAGGAAAGTCCCCTCTTAAAAGTGTATCTTGGAAGGCAAGCTGATGAGTTTGAGGATAGCTGGCTGAGGATGTGGGAACACTCTCTTCTTGTGGTCACTGTCTTTGAAAGTCCATGGGTTAGCTAATGAAATGCTTCATTTAAAGCAAAAGCAGTATATGAAAAGCTAAGTAGGAAAGCAACGTTGTGTTTGCACATCCTTGCCTGGTTCTTAAAAGGGTTTAAGAAAGCAAGGCATGGTCAAGCGGTGTGAGTCACAGGTGAGGGCACCAAACATGAAGATGCTCTTCTCAGGGGTGATGGCAGGTGGACACTTGATCTACACTAGCAAAGGGATGTCCAATCCAGGAAGAGATGCTGAAGCCAGACTTCTTGCAGACATGCTTCCTGTGTCCTCTGAGTAAGTTAATAATCAAGGCCCTGCCATCCTGTATACCAGGAGCGCAGAGGGCACACCCACTTCCACCCATTATCAAGGCATTGCTTGGCTGATACAGTAGTCCTTGATTTAAGCTGCTAAAACAGGATTCATGCTAGGGAATACCCTGCTTTAAGTAAAAGTAACATCTATTCACTGTGCATAGATGGCAAGTAGGTGAATATTTTTTACAGACAGGCAGTTTTCCATCAACTACCAACAAGATGTCTCATATCAGAGGTGATTAGCTCCAGCCCAATCAGTCAGAGACAGGAAGGGAGCTACTGAGTATATAGGTAATGGCGTAGATTAGGGATGAAAGGTTAACAAAGGAGCCCACGGCACAGGACAGGAGCAGGCTCTAGAGCAGTGGACTGCAGGGACTTTGGCATGGAGGCAGAGGATGGAATAGCCGTGATTTCCTAAGTCACACTAAAAAGCAAATGGGAAATGGCTCAGTGAGTACAGACACCGCCACACATACAGGGGGATCCAAGTCTGGCTCCCCAGCATCCAAAGGCATTACAGCACACATCTGTAATCTCAGGGCTCCTGTGTGAGATGGGAACCAAGAACAGGAGAATCACCAGAAGCTTGTAGGTCAGAGAGTCTGCATACATACTAAGGAACAACCAAAGAGAGACCCTAACCTCAAACTAAATGGAAGGCAAGGGCCAAGATACACATAGTACATACACACATACACACACACACACACCACATTCACAGTGGAAAGCTACTTAAGACACCTAAAGTAAATCTCTGACCTTTATATACATAAATACATATATACCAATGTAACTGCACATACATGTGCATGCATATAACATGTACATAGCACACACACATACACACATACATGTGCTCAGGAAAAGCAAAGTGACATGGCGACAAGATGCTCGGATTCTGCAGTGAGGCAGTTGAGGCCCACATTGTAACGCTAGTATTAATTAGGTGTGACTTGCCCCTCGGTTTCCTCATTTGTAAAAGGGGTGATAAAGTGCTAACCTATTAAGGGCAAGAAAAAATGAGTAACAGCCTTAGTCTACTGCCTGGCTTTCGGTGAGTGTTACTGAGAGCTAAGGAGACTGTGTGCCCCAAGCACCACCCTCTGGCACTTTTGCTTCTACAGGGCTTGGAGCTTTGTTTGCATTTGTGAACATCTGGAGACAGAACAGTTATTGTTCTAGTCACCAGTGTTCTCGTCCTTTCTGGATTCAGGCACTGGCTCAGCTTTAAGTCTGCCAACACCCCAGAGAATCAGGGGCTGATACAGACGCAGGACTTGGGAGTCGGTGAGGGGCCATTTACGTGCACCCCTCCGACCTTGAGGAAGGCTGATGATGTCAGCAGGGGTGAAAGGGCATGCCTACCTTGCAGGAGGCTGTGTTGGTGTGGAGGGTTACTCTGGGCCATGACTCAACCCTGCCCCTCCAGGAACTGGTCCAGGGGTTTTAAACCCTTTAAGGTGCACAAAGAATCTGATGACTGTTGGCCTCCGTGGTGCAGGCCTGTAAACCCAACTGCTAGGGAGGCTTGCCCGGGCATTTAAGGAGACTTTATCTGAAAATGAAAACCAGCAAGAAGGGTAAGAAAATAGTTGAGCATCTAGCATTCCCAAGGCCCTAGATTTAATCCCTAGCCTTACAAATGGGAGTGGGCTGGATCAGATTCCTGAGTCCTAGGCGCAGAGGTGATATTCAGTGGGTTCACAGTGGGACCCAGGATTCTGCATTTCCTTGGCAATGTCCAGGTGGTCCTGATACATTTCATCCACGGGACACACTTAGCAAAGCCTGGATCTGGCTTCCCACTCTGGGTCCTTCTTTCCTATTATTGTAAGGGGAACACAGAGTTGTGTGGCCTGAGTAGCAGTTTGTTACTCAGTCATACTGACTTGCCTGACAAACCTACTATACTACCTACTATAACACTATTGTATCCATCTCCCATGATGCTTTATGCTCATGAATCCTTCACAACAATGCCACAAGGTAGATGCTATTCCTATACACATCTCACTAATGCGAGAAATGGGTCCACCACCTGAAAACAGTGGAGCTGGGATCTGAACTCATCATTAGCAGACTAGCAGAGCCCAAATGCATAACTGAGAGTCTATTCCATAGGAGTGGGTTTAGCCCTCCTTTCTCATTCGTAGGTGGGGTGTCCATCTCTAGTTCCCACCCTTGACTTGCCCAGCTTCCCCAAACACACATAGCATTTCTCCAGAGATGGCATGTCCCCACATCTCTCTACTCTTGTTGTGTTCAATAAGTCAGAAGGATGGGGAAACAGGGATGTGGAAGCAGGAGTAATAGGCTAGAATCACATGCTGAGAACACCCCAATCCCTAGAACCCCAGGACGTGATCTTATCTAGAAACACGGTCTTTTCAAAGATACCCAAGTTAAGATGAGGTTGTTAGAATGACTAGCAACCTTATAAAGAAGGGCACTTTGCATACAGAGACATATTAAGATTCAGGAGGATGTGAGGAGAGACAGCCACAAAGGAGAGGAACCTGGAACAGAGCCTCTCTCACAGCCCCTCAGAAGGAGGGGCTCATTTCCTCACCCAATAGCCACAGCCAAGTCATGTGACAGGAAACCAAGTTCCAGTGCTTCCTAGGTCCTGACCTTGGGATGATCTAGCTGAAGGTCAGATTGGAGCAACATTTTTGAATTTCAACTCTGAGAGCCTTTCTGTTGTCTTAAGTGTTGCTCTTGAGAGCACCCAAAAGGTCCCAATGCTCAGGAGGAGAGGACTGAAGAGAAAGGGTGAGGGGGAAGAGAAGAGGAAGCAGGAGAAAGAACGGAAATAGGATTGGGGGACCATTTATGAGTGTAAGTAAGGGCCAGGTCAAGTTCCCGCAGCTTGCTCCTGGGAGCTTCCTGTGGCCAGGACGCCTGCCAAACACAGCTGCCGCAGAGCTGGAACCCATAGTTCCCTGAGCAAGAAAGGCCACAGATGAAGGTACAGCAGTCTCTTCTGGGTGAAATGCCGAGCACATGGCTGAGGTGTCTGGGGGGGGTGGGTGATGCTTGCCTGGGCTGAGATCTGAAATACAGCCAGGTAGAGGTGAAAAAGGGCAGAGGACTCCAGAAGGTCACAGGGTGTGAGGAAGTGTGACTACCAGGGAGCCAAAGCGAGGCCAGAGTGGCTGAGGGACAGGGAGTGTGGCTACAAGGAAGGTCTTGTTCTCATTGGCTTCTCTGTGGCTGGATAAACACTAAAAACAATTTGGGATGGCAGGTTACAGCCTGTTCTCAAGGGAGGCCAAAGCAGGAACTTTTAAGTGAGGTGTCCTCTAGCTCCCAAGACAGGAACATAGAGGCAGAAACTGAAGCAGAGGCTATGGCAGAGCGCAACTAACTGGCTTGCTCCCTGTTTCTGCTCAGCTAGCTTCCTTATGCAAACCAGGACTACCCATTACAGGGCTGCACTGCCCACAGTGGGGTGGGGCATCCTCCATCACTTGGTGGTTAAGAAAATATCCCTACAGACGTGCCTATGGGCCTCTTCCATCACTTGGCAGTTAAGAAAATATCCCTACAGACATGCCCATAGGCCAACGGGATGGCAGCAATTCTTCACTTGAAGTTCCCTCTCCCCACGTGTGGCAGGTCACCAATCAAGGATAGCCATCACAGACATTTAAGCTGTTAAGCCACAGAAAGCACAGCAGCGGTTCTCAGCCTTCCTAATGCTTCCAGCCTTACTACAGTTCTTCATGTTGTGGTGTCACCTCCCCCCCACCACACATACACACTATAAAATTATTTTGCTGCTACTTCCTAACTGTAATTTTGCTACTGTTATTAATTGTAACAAATATCTGATAAGCAGGACTTCTGATATGAGACCCCCAAAGGGTCCATGACCCACCAGTTGAGAACTGCTGGCTTAGAAGGTATCTCTATATAAGGAAACTCTCATTCAAAACACGGCTAGAGAGGCTAGAGACGCAGGGTTGGGGCAGCAGCAGGCAGTCCAGGAGCTGCTTGCCAGTTCCTCAGTTTTACAATGTTGCAAATCCTAAGGGAAGAGAATCCTGTTCCAGGCACAATGCTCCCTCTGCAGCGGATGCCAAAGGGTCCAAATAGGCACAGTGCCTATTTGCCATGACCAAATATCTGGTAAAAAGCAACATAAGGCCTGTAGGGTTTATTTTGGCTACAGTTTTAAGCAAGAATATAGCCCTTCAAGGCAGAGTAGGCAAATCCAGCCCAAGGGCAGAGTACTTAATCGGGTAGACCAGAAGCCAAGAGAGACAGGAAGTAGGGCTAGGCTGTAAAACCTCAAAGCCCACCTCTGATGACCTACCTCCTCCATCAAGGCTCCACCTCTTAAAGGTTCCACAGTCTTCCAACCAGAACTCCAAGCTGAGGACCGGGTGTTCTAATGTGAGCCTCCAGGAGACATTTCACATTCAAAACACAGCAAATGGTTATTTGTGGTTACTAGATCCCAGCAGTAAGCTAGGCAGCCAAGCAGTGTCATACTTCAGGTGACAGGACCTCACTGGAAGGGCACAAAGATCCCAGGCACAACACAGCCTCTTCTTTCTGCTTGTGTTCTGCCTGCAGTAGCAACAGCCAGTACACATTTGGGGATCAAATTGTTCTGCAAGGGCTGGGGATGGTGGACAAATTGAGGAAAGGAGGGGACAGAGGAGAGCGGCAGTAAACAGAGGAGAAAGCTGGTAGAGACAGGTATGAACAGGGACCCAAGTGGCTGGGTGGGGAAGTGCAAAGGCCACAATGCTACAGGTCTCTCAGTCATGACTTCATGCAAGAAGCCCAGAGCAAGTCTGATGGAACACACCTGTAATCTCAGCACTGGGGAGGCTGAAGCAGGAGGATCGGAGTCCAAGGACAACATGGGCTACATAGATGGAGCCTGTTAAGGAAGGGAGGGAGGGAAAGAAAAGGAAAAAAGAAAAGAGACCTAGGCCTAGGGATGGATGGATTCTGGCTTGGATTTGCTGCCCTACTAAATGTCTGACTGCCTCTGCTACCTGATATCACATTCCCTTCCCCTGGAAAACCTTCCAATAACAATTGTCAAGGAGATAAGTCACCTGTCACAAAAGTCCTGCTGGAGAAAACTGATGCACGTTACTTCCTTGTTCCTTCTCGGCCCCAGAAGGAATCCCTGCTTCCTTTGGATTTAAACAGAGATGGCTAAGCAAGGATGAGTTAACAGAGGAACTTGGGAGGAGAGAGCAGCCTAACACTTGTGACCACCACTTGAGCCTGCTGGCTTCCCTTCTTTTCTTTTGTTGGCCAGTTCCTGCCTCTGAGGCTTTGAAACCGAGCCATCAATGTGGAATGCTTTTCTCTGAGTTCTTCACATAGCAGAGTATCTTGTTTTGTTTATTCTCAGCCTCAGGCCTTACCTCAAAGAAGCTTCCTGTGACTCTAGTCTTAGCCTGTCTCTCCTATGTGGCCTTACCCCCAATCAGTAGCTGTTGTGCCAATTTAAAAAACATTATTATTGCCTATTCTATTAAAATTCTATTAGAATGTAAACCTCACAGGGCAGGAACCAGTCCTTGTCTGTCTTGTTCCGGCTCCCTTCCCAGGACAAAGGCTAGCCACAGAGCAGCAGCGCAGTCATAGAGGACAGTGAATGAGCGAATCATTCTATCTTGGGAGTAAGACAGCCAAGGCCCCAGGGCAGCAATGAGCCGACCAGTCCGCCTTCTTCTGTCCTCACAACTCCTTTGCATATGAAAGCAAAGCTATGAAACCCGAGTTCAGGACCTGTCAGTCCTCAGCTGCTCTGTTTAGCTGGCTTGATGTCACCTCTGCACTTTAAGACAGTTGTTCTCAACCTGTGAGTCGGGACCCTCTCACAGGAGTTGCCTAAGACCATTGGAAATGCCGGATATTTGCACTTTGATTCATATCAGTAGCAAAATTACAGTTATGAACTAACAACAAAAGTAATTTTACGGGTGGGGTCACCACAACAAAAGAAACTGTACTAAAGGGTCACTGTGGTAAGAAGGTTGCGAACCTCTGCTTTAGGCAGATGGAATCCTATCCCAGGTGTATCATTCACATAGAGATGAATAATCTCACGGAGGAGGGGCATCTAAAGCAAGTGAGTGATGTCAAGCACCTGAGAAAGACACAGGGCTTTCCCCATTGATGGGGATAACAGAGTGGCTCATGGTCACACCCAGCATGGACAAAGTACCCTCTGGAGACTCTAGGGAAAGAGAGTGCTTTTAGAGGATGCTGCCTTCCTCCTGCCTCATCAGAATCCCTGTCAAGAATACCCAGCAATAGGAACAAATGATCCAGAGCCTTGCCCTGAGGAGAGAGCACATCCCCTATCTCAGAGGCTGGGTGGCCTGGCTTTTGGCGTAAGTCACATGGCACAGTATTCCTCCTTCAGTTCAATTATTATGTCTGGTAGAGAGACATTTCTAAATGGCTGATGCAGGTTAGGTTCAAAATGGCATCTGAGTAGGTCAGGAAGTTTTCTGACAACTCCCATTCTTACCCATCTTCCTCCAGCCTGTGGTGCTCAAGTATATAGTATAGTGGTCAAGGATAGAGGCTATGGGGTAGGATGGTCTGGATTTAAATCCAGGATCCCTCACTCCATAGCTGTGTGCTCCCAGGCAAGTTAAATAACGTTTAAGGCTCTATTAAGTAAACATTATGACAGCACCTATCTCTCACGGCTCTTGCCAGGCATCTGTGAGTTAACACAGGTAAAATTCATAGTGCCTGCCAGTGCTGCCTGGGGGTCGGCTCTTCCCATCTCAGAGGGTTAGACATTTGAGATAATACCTGTCACATTTCAGTTCACAATTTCTAGATAGCAGCTAATATTTCCTCAATGACATTTGAACTATTATCATTACTGACAGAATCAAGGTTTCTGGAAATTTTCATATGACCATTTTTTAAACTAAAATAAAATAAATAAGTAAATTTCAGGACCATGAAGTCCCCCCCCCCCTGCCTTGTTGATTCTGGTAGTCCTGCCTTGAGATCCCCGTCCCCCAAGGGAAGATTATCATTCTGAAGTTTTCTTCATGTCAGGGACCTGGAGCCAGCCAGCTAAGAACTTCTGAAGTGCTGAAGGCTAAAGTCCAGTTTCAATGCAGGTTACCTATTTGCCACACTGAGCTGTAGATGTACCTGACAATGACTAAGGACATGTAGGCCTTTGTTCCTTTTGCCCTCCGCACATGGGCTTCCTACCCCAATAACTATGGTTCATCAATGCAGAGCTTCCCCCAAAAATTCTGCTCAGTGTCCCCTGAAGCTGGTGTTGGGTTCAGATCACTTGTAAAAGGGTGACGAGGGCGGCAGGGGCTGCTGACAGTCGCCTACTTGATGTTCTGCCCACCTCCTGCTGACTTTAGCTAAGAAACTATTCTTTCTGCTTCTTCCTCTGTGAGAAAGCCTTGACAGGCGAAGGGCTATAGTCAGACTAGAGGTGATACATGGCAGACTGCAGCTGTCTCTATTGATGACTTTAATTCCCTGCCCTGCCCTTGTGATAACTCAGAGTTGTGGCCATGGAAACAGCCAGTGGGGATCAATGTCTCAGTGATCTGCGAATCGTTAGCCTTGCACCAGGTGACCATGAGCACATCACTTGGCTTCCGAAGCAGCACAGAGAGATGGAGTCTGGGAAGGGGTCCAGGCTAAGGTCTGGAGGAGGAGATGTCGGCTGCTCCCACACCCCACTCAGCTCATCTTTTACCCCTGAGGCCCAGGAAGTAATATGGATTCAAACCCGGCTGCTCTCCGGGGTCTTTAGGCAGCTGCTCACTTGAAGATTAATACTCTCCCAAAAAGAAGCTGGAACGTCTCCAGTCCCCCTTTAGCCCTTCCTGATACTCCCCCACTCCCACTAAGGCCTGAGGGTTTAATACACAGCTGGATCAGGGTGGATCCAGAGGCCTGTAGAGCAAGCAAGCAGGGAGGGCGTTTCTAAGGCAATGTCCCAGTTGTTTCTGGTGACCCATTGACCTGACCCTCCCTGCCTTACGCAGCCCTAGACTGAGCCAAGCCTTTGGAGGGCGGCTTCACCTTGGGGTAGCTGGCCTGAGCCTACTGTGCTGGGTGGGAGGTTTGGATCCCACGCTGGATGGGCCCTGGGGGAGGTCAGGGGAAGGATGGGCCAAGGAGGGCCTCATCACGTCTCTCCTTCACACCACTCAACAGTCAGAGGAGGGCTGTGGGGACCTCTGTTCTAAGAACTGTCTTGAAAATCTTTTAGCACGTCTTGGCTGTAAGAGGGAAATCTATCTTGAATTGATGACATGATGTCTTTTCATCGGCACGGTGGCATTTATATGTAATCCTAGCACTTGGGAGGCTGAGACAGAGGTTGGGAGCTTGAGATCTAGCTGGCTACATAGAGAGACTATTTTGTTTGTTTGTTTCGCTTATTGAAAAAGCCTTATGGGCTGTGGAGATGGCTCTGACACTAAGGTGCCTGCCTTTATTTGCATCCCCTACATCAACATAAAAAGCTGAGTACCATAGAACACATCTGTAATCCTGACATGACGGAGGAAGTGGGATAGGGTGTGGGGATGTGGGTGGAGGCAGGAAGAGTCCCAGCATTCACTGGCTACCTAGTCTTGTTCAGTCAGTGAGCTCCAAGGTGAGTGAGAGACTTTGTCTCAAAGAAAAAATCAGGTGGAGGGTCATGGAGGAAGCCAGTGCTGATGCCTGGCCTCCTCTTGTATCTGCACACACATGCACATGTATGCGCTTACCTGAACACACACAAACTTGTATACATGCATACAGCACAGACACAGAGAGAGACGAGAAGGAGGAATTTCAGAAAACAGCTCATGTACTGCAGCTGGAGGGAGGGGCTTCTGGTAAAGAACAAGGAGCTGTCCATTTGTCAGCGGAGGCAGCCCTGACAGTGTTTTCCTGTATCCAGATCCTTTTCTTCCTGGCCAGCCTCACATCCTGCGGCCAGCCAGCTTATGTTGCTCATTATCTCTCCCCATCTTCTCTCTCCTCACTCCACCCGGGGCGGGGGGGGGGGGGAAGTATTTTTAATCTGTACTGTAATGCTAGGACTGAGCAAGACACACTGCCTCGATCCACAGCAAACAGGGCTGCCTGGAAAGACAACCCTCTTCCCAGCCAGGGTCCTCTTCCCTGCCGGTTGAATCCTTTCTTTTCACTTTGATTTAGCATGTACTTCCTGAGGAACTGCACAGGCTACAAGGATGGGGCAGCATTGGTCCCTGCCCTCAAGGAATTTACATTCTAGTGCAGCAGAGCAAGGGCAAGGGCAAAGAAAGCGCACACACGCATGCACGCTCATGGTATGCAAAGAAGAAACTATAGAGACATTAGCAGAAATGGTGACAAGTCTGTGTTGGAAAGTTAGGGAGACTGTGAACACAGGACAGAGAAGCAAATCTCTGGAGGTGATAGAAACAGAGGCCAAGAATAGGCAGAGATTCTTCTCTTCCTGAGGTGGAAGAGCTTGGTATATTCTAGAACACAGCAGGAAGCCCAGGGATGGAGGGAGAAGTAGTCTGGGTAAGGCTGGGAGACATGCAATGAGCAGATGATAAATGGTCTTGGAGCCATGTGGACTTGAGGCTTTATTTTGACTGCTGTGTAGAGCCATCGGGCTGTTGGAGGTAGTGGGTGATGATGATGGTAGTTAAGCTGTCATTTGGCTCCTGGCAGGAGAACAGACTCAACAAAGTGAAGGAAAAACTGAAGCGACGTATGAGAGACAGGCCAGAAGGGCCATCCTAGGAACAGGCTGTTGGCTCTAATTTGCCAGTCACTGCCTCCAAAAGCTGGCAGAACTGTATCCTACAATCATAAGACAGAACAAAGGAATATCCAGCCCCTGTGTCACAGGTGCTTAGTAGAATCTATGTACTAGGGATAACCTATTTATTGCTTACAACTGCTATCTTTACTAGCTTTCTAAGCATGGTAAGCTTTTTGTCCAATACTGGCCCCCTTTGAATCTTCTAGAAGGTGTGTGAATATTATTTTCTTTTCATGGTGATACTGCCTCTGTCCTTTACATGTTTGGAAAGGTTGTACAGCCAAATGTGGCAAATGCACTTGTGTGTATGTGTGAGTGTGTGTGTGTGTGTGTTAGTGTGGCTTAATTAGAGTCTTTTGCTTGTTAGGCAATAGCTTTACTACTGATGTACATACCTAGTTCTGTTTCCACTTTTTATTTTGAGATGAGGGGCTAACTAAAGTGCCCAGAAAGGTCTTGAACTTGTGATTCTCCTTCAGCCTCCTGAATAACTGCAATTAAAGGGTTACATATTACCAGGCATTGCTCAAGTCTGCTATTCTTAAAGAAGTTATAGTTTTTGTGTATGCTTTTTCATCGTGTGTGTGTGTGTGTGTGTGTGTGTGTGTGTGTGTGTGTGTGTAAGTGCATGTATGTGCATTGTGTGTGTGTGTCTTTTGCTGGGTTGCAGACTGAACTTGTCAAGGACTTTTTCTAGTAAGCATTCTACCACTGAGACACATCGCAGCTTTACTACCAGATGTTTTAGCATCTGCACAGAGAAGACTTGGGGGATATTAGCAAGGTGGTTTTGGGGTTAAACGCACATGCTGCCAAACATGATAACCTAAGTTTGATCCCCATACCCAGATGGTTGAAGGAGAGAAATGACCCTAAAAGTTGTATCCAACTTTCACACATATTGCACCCCCCTATACACAAACACATGCGCACAATAAAAGAATGTAATTTTTTTTAGAAGTCCAAGAGACAGAGTACAGAGTATTTTACCAGCAATGAGCATGAATGAATTTGTCTTTCTCACTTTTAGTTTTTATGGTTTTGGATATAGAGTCTTCACAGGGAATAACAAAGATTTTTTTCTTGTTGAATTACCCTCTTGAATTAACGAGAAGATGTCACTCAAAATTATTTTGGGATAATTAGAGGAGCCAATTTTATCATAGGAAGTGTAAAATAAAGCTTAAGAAATTTTAGGAAAAGTAAAACTATACCTGTGATTGTTAAACTATTAGTAATGTTGATTTATACCTTGGCAGCTTTGTCCTCGTGTTTATGTGCCTCTTTATTTACCTACCTCCCTATGACATGAATGAGTAACAAACAGTATCAAACATAATCTCCATCCTATTTAATATTCTCCCAAAACATAATTTTGAGTTGTGACAGCATATTCCTCTATAATTTTTAGTGAGTCTCCTACTATTGGATATTCAGTTGGCAATGGTCAGTGGTTCTGCATCAAATATGATCCTTCAAAAACATGTATGCATTGCTACCACTGTGATTGGGTCCCACACCAAATCCTATATGCTGGCTGGTTCATAAGTAAAGGCAGCTTACGTCTTATGGTTCTGAATGTTGGGAAGTCTAAGATCCAGGAGCCGTCAGACCTAGTGTCTGATGTGGGCTGATTTCCTGTGAAGTAGAGGGGTGATGGATCTCTGAGGCCCAGTAATCCCCTGCGTGTGGGCTTTCCACACCTGAGCTCTACTCATTCACAAAGGCCACCACCGCTGCCTACTACTATCTTGGAAAAGGGGGTTTAGCATGGGAATTGGGGACATACAAATGTTCAGATGGTAGCAGTCATATTACTATCAAAAAGGAAACCCACTAAGTACAAAAGTGGAGCATGTTCCTCTGGCCTTTTGTGGTGGACCAGCTGGCCTGTTTCTTGCCATTGTCCTTCAGAGCAATTAGAACCCAGATGTGTTTGAAATCCTTCCATTTCCTCAGTGCGGCTCCTTGCTCTCCTTTCAAGTATGTTCTTGGTATAATTCCACCACAATGGGGTAAGTTAGGAAAAGTCCCAATTGTGACTAAAACGTGAATCCTGAAGTCAGGCAACTAGCAGTCTGTCCCCTCAACAGCTGCGTGACCACAGAAGACCCTGCCTTGGAACTTCTGGTCCTCATGTATCAATGAGAAGGACACTGGGTAAAGTAATGTGCGACAGTTAAGGGAACTTTATCATCAGATTTGGAAAACAACCTCCTACCCTTTTTTCTGTGGAAACCAAGGAGAATGGATCTTAAAAGCAATCAAAATATCTGCTAACTTTATTGCTCCTTTTCCTCATGTGGGATTGAGGGAAATGCCAAAATCTAACATGTTATAGATAGTGGTTCTTTTTTCCTCTTTATCAAGAACTAGGTTAGTTGGGTTAGAGCTAAATTTAAATAATTCTGTTGTTCACAGCTGCATAAAGAATGTAGTCTCTCTTTTCATGAAGCCAGCTGTGTTTTGTAACTGTCTATCCTCAACTCTAAACAAACAGAGTGGGGAAAAAAATAACAGGACTGTCTAGAGCCATCCTAAATTGCTCTCAGTTTTATAGAACAATCCAGAAATAACTAACTCTGGAGTACAGACCACAGAGCTAACCTTACTGAGGCACTGTGTCTCGTCTGCAAGCAGACTGATGTTGACAAGCACATAGTAGGTGCTCACGGGGCAGTGCTGGAGGCGTAGCATGGGCAGACACTTTTCTTACCAACAGCAAACCGTAAAGGAGTAAAACACTGGCGGATCCTTTGGCAAGGGCCAGAGACTGACGGATGATTAAATAAACAGGTGCGATTTGAGTTGAACGAAGAGAACTTTTTTCTCCTAAATCATAGCTCTTGGAACATGTCATGGTGGAACCGTGGAAGGATTTCTTTAAACCACCGTTGCAGGCACTGTGTGTAATAAAACACTGCTGATGGCCAGGCTAAGCTTTCCCATTTCCGTCTAGCTACGGGAACGGGTCCAGAGTCTTAAGATGTGCAGCCGAGTCTGTTCAATATCGAGATCATGGATAGCACATCTGACTGTCCGGCAACACATACACTATGCGCTTGGCGGATGTTGGCCTCATGCCTGCTGTGTGTTAAGAAACCACACAGCTGAACAATCAATGATATGATGGCTTTTCTTGGAAGTGGGAGATGACTCGGTTGACTACAGTGCCTACTGCACAGACATGAGAACTTGAACTTGATCCCCAAAACCCATATTAAAAAGCCAGGCATGGTGGCATGCTTTCATAAGTCTAGCAGAGGGGTCAGTGGGGGCAGGGACAAGTGGATCTCGGTGAGTGCAGCATTCACTGGCAGACGCCATCTTATCCTTTGAGGTAAGGTAGCCAGTGATAGTGGAGGATGGCCTTCTCTCACGCAAAATACAGGCATGTACACAAAAATACATGTGTGTGAGTGTGCACACACACATACAAACACATCTGCACATCTGCTCGTATGTGTACATACACTAACACAAAATAAATACCACATAATGGGTTTTTTTTTTCTTAGACTACTACAAGTCTTAGAGAGAAAAGACAAGCCATAAACAAAAGTAAGTAGGAGAGAGTCCAAGCTCACTAAAATGACATCACTTAAGGTCCTCTATGATCTAGTGTCAAACCTCGTTATAACCCTCTGCTCACTCTGATGTCCTGGAATCTCAGCTGGATGCAGTGAAGACACAGATGTCAGAGGCTTATCAATTTATTCTTCCCTCCGCCCTCTTCTAATATCTCAATGCCCGTAATCAGCTTGAAGAAGTTGACGAAGAGTCGGCGCCCCTATTTTCTGGGCTTGGAGACTGAGGTGGTTAATATTGGGCTGTCTTTCTAGGGAGAAGCAGTGGTTTTGTTGGAACAGGAAGGAGTAACTAGGATTGCATAGCCATAACCTATTGGTAGAAATCTGTATAATTGTTATTAAGCTGAAGTCATCATTTCTTACAGGGTACAAAATTAAAAAAAAAAAAAAAAAAAAAAAAAAAAACCCCTCTGTTCAACAGCCCAAGGCTAAGGAGATGCCCTCTGCTTTCCCATGAGCCTTTGTTCAAGTGATTCCTTTATTCTGTTCACGCACGTGCAAAGTCTGCTTGTCCTTCTGGCAGAGACACCTCATGTTCCACCAAAGTTCCCTACCCTGCATCCTCAGCTCCCAGTACTGGCCTCTCGTAGCATTTAGCAGAGCCTGATACGTACAGTGTTTGTGATTTAACTTCTTGTCCACTCTCAAAGACAGTGAGGCTATCTTATTCATCCAGAATCATCATAACAGCAAAAAATAGTGGCTGTAAGATGAGATTCTGCAACGTATGTTTTACTTATGGGCCAGGGTCTGACATGAGAGTGCTTCTCTCGCACCTGGGTAACAAGCACATAGGGTAGGAGCTGCGATTACTTACGGGTGTGGTGACTAAGGGTCAGAACAGTCACCTGACTTTGTGGATTTAAATCCAGGAAGCCTCACACTGAAGCCTGTGTCTCTAACCCTGATCCCGACTTTATTCTCTTGTTCTGTCTAGCCAGGTTTCTTGTTCATAATAGCCTCCACTGGGTGACTCCCTGACAGGGCAGGGAGGCTGAGGGCAGTCTCTCCAACATCATGGTGTGAAGTCACTGCCACCAAGGCTTGACAAATGCCATAGTGTCCACGTCTTCTCTTGTACTTATCTAAGACAGTAGTTCCCAACTGTGATGGTTTGAATATGGTTGGCCCAGTGAGTGGCACTATTAGGAGGTGTGGCCTTGTTGGAAGAAGTGTGTCATTGTGGATGTGGGCAATGAGACCCTCCTCCTAACCACATAGGAACTAGTCTTCTTGCAGCCTTCAGATGAAGATGTAGAACTCTCAGATCCTCTAGCACCATGCCTTCCTGGATGCTGCCATGCTCCCACCTTGATGATAATGGACTGAACCTCTGAACCTGTAAGCCAGCCCCAGTTAAATGTTGTCCTTATAAGAGTTGCCTTGATCATGGTGTCTGTTCACAGCAGTAAAACCCTAGCTAAGACACCAGCCTTCCAAATGCTTGCACCCTTTAATGCAGTTGCTCATGTTGTGGTGACCCCCCAACCTAAAATTATTTTCATTGCTACTTCCTAACTGTAATTTTGCTACTGTATGAGTTGTAATGTAAATATCCATGTTTTCTGAGGGTCTTGGGTAATCCCTGTGAAAGGTTCATTAATCCCCAAAGGGGTCGAGACCCACAGGCTGAGAACAGCTGATCTAGGGCATAAGGGCAGCAGTTACTAGTAGAAAGGTAAATGCTTTGAACTGGTTTACCATGAAAGATTAGATGGCGGCTTAGTTAGTTCAGACTCTTTGGGTCAGTGGTACAAACCCATCATACAGCCTGCTTGAACCCAGGCTTTCACGTAGCTGCCTCTGTCTGGGCTGAGAGGCTCTTCCTCCCCTGACTAGCCCTGCCAGCTTCCTCAGAGGGGAGTGGTGTGGCTTCCCAGCCTGTCCCCATGTGCTACCCTACTCAGATCCAGACAGGCCTGCTTTTGTAAGCACAAGTGGGTGGGTAGCCCTCTGTGGCATCCCAAGTCGGTGGAAGCAGGGCCAGAGGGGCAGTTGGGTTGGAAAAGTTAGGAAAGGGAGAGAGTGGGAGAACTTTCTGCAGACAGCCACCAGCAGGCCAGCCAGAGTGCTCCCTCTATTTCTCGATGGGTCATGAATAAGGTGAAAGCCCAGATCCTGAGCTCCTCAGAGTTCCCCAAGTGTACCATACTGTTGGTAGATAAGACAGACTGTTCTGCCCTGTTCTCCCTCTTCTTTGCCCCTTCTGTCTGTGAGGGACTAAGGGCTTGTAGCAGCAGCAGCCTGAATGTCTCCACCAACTCTGAGATGAATGTCATCCTCATTGTAAGATATTCAGGGGTGAGACCAGGAAAGCCCTAGGAGAGGTGACTGGGTCATAAGGACTTTGAACAGCCTCACAGAGTAATGGGGTACTGTGTTATCTCCAAGGCAGGTCTTTAAATTTGTTTGTTTGTTTTGAGATAGCCTCTAATGCAGATTGTTCTCAAACTCACTATGTAGCCAAGGAAGATGACTTTGAATTTCTGATCCCCCTGACTGGGGTGACAGGCATATGCCATCTTACCTGGGTTAGGCAGTGTGAAGGGTTGAACCCAGAACCTTGTGCATGCCGGGAACACACCCTACCAACTGAGCTATGTCCCTTGCTTTCAGGGTAGGGATTTTCTTTTCTTTTGCAGTTTTTACATTTATTTCCTTATTTAAATGTGTCCATGTCCATATGCAGCACATGCTAACACATGCCATGGCACACATGTAGAGCTCAGAAGGCAACTTGTAATAGTTAATTCTTCCTTGTACCATGTAGGTCCTGGGTACTGAACTCAGGTCACAGGCTGGGGAGCAGGAACCTTTAATGGTCTGAACCACTCACTGGCTTAGGGTAGGTCTTTCCAAGCCACCAGTCAGCTCTGACTCTGTTATATGTCTCTCTTGCCATCTGATGCCTTGTGCTGTCAATAACTCTGAGGAGAGAAGACAGCCCCCACTAAATGTGACTCCTTGACCTTGGACTTCCTGTCCTCCTGTAACTCCATGAGTTAAATACATCTTCATTCTTTAAAAGTTATCCAAAGCATCATGAGATTCTCTAAGGATCAGAAACAGGTACTGACAAGGTGGGGGCTTCTCTGATATTTCCCCTCAGACCATCAGTTATATTCTGGTTCCATGGCCTCCCGGGGCATCTGCAAGTGTCACTAGAAAGCCAGTCCTCTGTATCAGGACCATGGGGTTGAGGTTCCAGCTGAGCTTCATTCAACACAATCAGACTTTACTACATTCCATGCAGCATGGCTCCTCACTGACAAAGTTGTTAACTCAGGTCTGACTTTCCTGACTTTGGTCTCCATAATGTGAAACAGGACAATTAGAAAAGAAATTGCAGGAGGGGGCCTCATTCCCAAAGAGAAGGGTTTGCAGACAGCCAGTCTGGCTAGAGCTCCGTCCTCAGTGCCATGAAGCAAGCAGACTAGTGATGAAGAAAAGAGCAGACAGTGTTTGTCTCCCCATGGACCTTCCTCAGGACCACTGAAGAGAAGCTTATATGCGCTTGGGAAAAGCCTCTGCAAGAATCCCTCTGCCCAGAGTACTGTGAATAGGAAGGACCCTGAATGTCTGCGGGTATAGAGAGACCCTGGAACAGCCACTGCTACTGAAAACAGAAGATTTTAAATGAGACTTCGTAGGTAGAGAGGAAAGGCTTAAAGGAGAAGAGAAAAAATGGGGGTCAGAGAAGTGACATCACCTAGCTCAGTTCTCACAGAAAGTTGTAATGAATTCAAGACCCTAGGACCTTGGCTCCCATCCACCAGGTAAAGGGCTTCAGCAGTCCAGAGAACAGACAGATACTGGCACATCTATAGCACCATGGAGCAAATGGCTGCCCAGCACCATAACTCCTGCTTCCTGGATACCTGTTTCCACATTCCACTAAACCTAAAGCAGCACATATGACCAGACCTAAAGTACTGTAAGCTGTAAATCATTTTGTGTACCACTGAAATGAGATGCCCTACATCCTGACTCTAGAGATGCCAACCTACCTACAATGTGCATCTGAGGTTACGAAAGATTAGACACCCCAGTGGGTCAGGAGCCCAGCTTCTACTACCATGCCATCTCAACAGCATCTCCTCAGTGTCTCCCCTGGTCATGCAGGAGAGGACACAAGGCTTAGAGCAGTGGAGTCTACACCTATGGCAGGTGACACAGCTGGGGAGCCATGGAGCTTGGATCTATCCTGTGCCCAAACTCCCTGTCCTAACTATTAAGCCTTGCTGGCGTTTGTTCCTCCTCCTGGGCTTGGCAAACAGAAACCACAAAAGAACCACCAAACTGTAGGAAAAAGGAAACCTTGTTGTGTCACATTCTTTCCCATCCAGGCTCACTTGTACCTAGACTCACTTTTTATCTCGGGTTCCCTGGGATTTACACATCTGCCCTTGGGTTGTGGAGTCAGGCAACTTCTGTAAGAAGGGCTCAGAGCTCTGGCTATTTGCTTTCTGGTTCATAAGCCTGCTTGGGATGGGTCTTTCTTTTTCCGACCCATCTCTTCATTTCCCGCCTCCATTGGTGATTTGTGCCAGATTTTATAGCATCATCTTTGACCTTGAACTCATCCTTCCCACATCTTCCTTGCCTCCTCCACCTCCCTCATCATCTTAACCCTTCAGCATCTCCCTGCCTTCTTCCAAAGCCTTATTCATGTCTTAATCACTTCCTGGCCCATCCACGACTCCATATCATGAAAAAGTTTCCTAGAATTTCTGCCTCTTATGGGATGAGATATGAAGAGATATCTGTGTGGGAGAAAGGCAACTGGACATGTCTTCTTGCTCGCTTTGTGTCCCCTGACCTTTCCCGTTGACTATGGATCACACACAGACAAGCACCTCTTGGCTCCCAACTCCTGTATCACATCACCCGCTGCCCTGACCTTTGGCGCTCCTTCCCCCATTTTCCATAGTGCTAAAGGCAAATATACCCACTCAAGCCTTCCCCCATCTCTTTCAGACACTCTTATTCTCTCCCGTCCCAGCCACTGAGTCACTCTTTCCTACCACACCTCTCTTAAAGCCTTCCTCAAGATGAAGAATGGGAATTGGCACCTCTCTCTCTCTCTCTCTCCCTGATTTTACTCCCTGCTTCAGAGAGACAATAAGACTATAGCCTGGGAACGCTTCCTAACTGGGCGGGGCCTCTCTATTGGAAATGCCTGTTCCCTCCTCCACTGACCGTCTCCCCGCCCAGCCACGCCCATCAGAACCCATCCTCACCACACTGTCAGCTCAGCTCAGCTCCCAGCACGATCCCACCAGGAGGAACCTTGAAACACTTGCCATGTCAACACGCTTTCACTCCTGGCTGACACTGTTCACTTGCAGCATTCAAGTGCACACGCTGCTCAGCATAGGTCTCCGTGGTTCTAAGTTCCCAGGGAGCACAGCGATGCTGCTGCATTCACACTCCCTCCAGGCCCAGGAGGCCTCCGAACGCACGTGCTGAGGACTGGGGGTGTAGCTCAGTGGTACAGCACTTGTCTAATGTATACAAGGCTCTGGGATGCACTCTCAGAACCCCCAGCACCAATTCTGAAAATGAAGAAGAAACGTAAAGAATTCCCAGTCACCAGTGAGACCGAGTGTCCATTAAGACTGGAGCTCCTCGAAGGCTCCTTTCATGTGATGAGCATTTACGGATCCTACTGTGAACTGAGTCTTGTGTCAAGCAGGGTAAACATAACAATAAATAAACAAACAAACAAACCAAAACACTCTTGCTTCTTGAAGTTTGTCTTCTAGCAGAGAATGCCATTTTTTATGTGATCATATTGTTACCTATCAAATATCGGGCTATTGTAAGCATATTAGAAACAACCTTTGGAAAAAATGCACTGTGCCAGCCCAGCTACATTCTCAGCTCCAAAGTACTGAAATAGCAGAAAGTATTTCAAAAACAGCTTTCTAGAGATATAATTCACACATTACAATTCACCATTATAAGTGTGCAACTCCGTGGCTTTTAGGACATGTATAGAATCATACCAGTATTACCACTACCTCGCTGGGGACATAACTATTAGGAACTATTTCCTGTTTTTTTCATTCCTTTGCTCCCTGGAAATAACTAGCCTACTTTCTCTTTCCATGGATTTGTCTATTCTGGACATCTCATATACATGGAATTCTCTGAGATGTGACTGGTGTCTTTCACAGCCCAGTTCATCGTGCTGAAGCATGTAGCAGAATTTAGCTCCGTTTAATGGCTGACTAATCCATCACATGAAGGTACTTCTTGGCTCTGATGAGTAATTCTACCAACATTAGAAGACTCATCTTATATGAGCATATGCCTTCCTTTCTCTTGGGTATATATTTAAGTGTGGGACTGTCGGGTCCTATGCTAACCCGTGCTTCATCATTTGAGGAACTGCCAGCCCTTTCCAAAGTGGGCACAGGATTGTGTGCTCCAAGCAGCACTGGACGAGAGTCCCATTTCCTCCCTCCCCATCCTGGTCAACACTTGTTGCTGTCCACTTTTTCCCCAGAAAAGTCCTCTTGGCAGGTGTGATGTGGTACAGGGCTTTGGACTTCGCATTTCTTCAGTGGCTAAAGATGTGAGCATCTTTGCATGTGGAAATGAGAAAGTCTGAATTATGTTTGTGAGGCAGGTTCTGACTGGGGTACGCAGCACAATACCTGCAGGGCATCAGCTCCTCCATTAGCTACAGTTCTGAAAGAGGTATGTTTTACCAAGATGAAGCAGTGCACCTTCATCGTACCTCCCCAGCTCACTGCTCATAAACAGTATCCTAATCCTCTCAAAGGCTAAGATGGCAAGTCTGTCATTGGCATCCAGACACAGAACAAAGAAGATAGCTGACTCAACTGCCTAGACTGGTGGGCATTGCTCTTAGCTCAGGTGATCTGAAAAATGGCTTCTGCTCTCTCATCACATGACGAGGGTGAGGATGAGGCCTGACAGACACAAGGTGGAGTTCCCGCCATAATGAGAGCAATGGGGAGGGCAATGCCTACCTGCTTCTGAAGTTTAGAATCAAAGATGAGATTGTAGAAGAGATCTGATGAGGGGTCATCTTTAGCTATACAGGCATCATGATGAGTTAGAGGCACATCAAACACACAGCCCTCCCAAACTGTGGGTCACAGGGAGTGCTAGGTTGAATGGGCACATCAGCTGGTGAGTGGGTGTACTCTGAGACTGTTCCCACATGATGTGAGCCAGAGGCCATTGTGGAGTGACCCTACAGTAGGGTCAGGGGCAGACCTCCTGGGTGGGGAGGCAAAGGCCTACAGCCAAAAAGAGTTGGTCAGCCAAGGAGCCGCCCTTAGCCCCAACACAGCCAAGAGAGACCAACAGCCCCAGTTTGAGTCATAAAGGCAAAGGAATGGGCAGACTAAGACGGGCTGAGACCTGGAGCAAGAGCCTTAGAAGACAAGTTCTTCTCTTTGGAGAGGCAGAGGGACCCTGACTCCTCTCTCCCGTCACTACCGAGGGCCAGGGAGGGTGAATCTGGAGACATCTGAGGGACAACAGGTGGCCTAAGAAGATGTATGATTGGCAAGGTGTTTTTAGCCACCTAATAACCTGAGTACGAGAAACAGCAGTCATGTTATACAGACAGCCCAAGAATCTGACTTTCCTCAGCTGACTCAGCATCGAGTCCCCTGTACCCTGCTGATGAGATGACATGTCTAATTAATAAAAATGCTCTCAGTCATTTTCAGGGACAGCTTGAGTCAGAGGAGACTATAACTCCATTCCACTACCCCCCCATAAAAAAAAAAAAGAAAGAGAGAGAGAAAGAGAGGGAGGAAGGGAGGGAGGGAGGGAGGGAGGGAGGGGGGGGGGAGGGAGGGAGGGAGAAAGAGAGAGAGAGAGAGAGAGAGAGAGAGAGAGAGAGAAAGAAAGAAAGAAAGAAAGAAAGAAAGAAAGGAAGAAAAGATCTCCTTTTTGACTATCAAAACCAGCTTGAAGTATGTGTCTCTTGTTGTCTCTGGTGGCCAATCTTTCAGAAAGCCACTGGAGGGGCCATGCTTAAACACATGTGCCTAAAGATCTATAAGACTTTATCTTGTCTCAAATGCTAGGCCAGCTCACCTCATGTGCCCTAAGTCCTCCCAGAAATCCACTGCAAGCAGATAGAGCCACGCATACTTCATGGACATAGAAACTGATGCTGTGGTGAGGGCACGCGTGCGCGCGCGCACACACACACACACACACAAAGGTAGTTAACCAAAGTAGTAGACAGCCTGAGAGCTTATTTCAGCCATCTTCAACCCACACGTTAATACTGTCTGCCTTAAGGTTTCTCCACTGTTGGATTTCTAACTGTTCCTAAAAGACACCATACTGAGCTCAGCCCACATACTTCCGACCCAGGCATGCGCGTGTCTATCCATCCAGTTTTACAGGTTTTTAACTTACTCTGTGGCAGGCCTTAGCAACCCAAATGTCCAGGAGATTCCTCCCCCCACAACCCCCCGAGGAGCACAGTCAAAACAAAATCTCCCACTCCCAAGGAACCAGTTCCCAACCCCTGGAATCAGTACACACAGATCTACATACAGATACCAGGAACACGGCCCTCTGCGTCCTGTGTCCTATCCCTTCTCCGCCTTCTGGTCTAGGCATGCAAGCTGTACATGTCACTCTTCAAGGACATGCTGCCTGTCTTACTTTTTATTCCTATTTGGTTCCTTGATAGTAAAGAAAATATCTTCCCAATGCAATCTGCTGTTTTTCTTTTTTTGTCCTTTGATGATGATGATGATGATGATGATGATGATGAAATGTGTGTATGTGTGTGTGTGTGTGTGTGTGTGTGTGTGTGTGTGTGTGTGTGTGTAGCCCTGCTATAGTGTGCCCCCCCACCCACCCAGTGCAAAGACCAAAGCTAATCACATGGGGTATCTATCTCTAAGGCCTGACTCATCTCCAGTGCCTAGTCTGTTGCTTGAATAAATAAAGGTTGCTGCACCCATTCCAGTCGAGCTGTAAAATTCAGGCTTAGCCTCTAGGCAATAAAAACTAAAAGTGGAAATTTGATCAAGGGTAAGGTATGATCAGGTCTGTGGTTTATAAGGAAAAGGCTGCCAATGCTGTGCACAAAGTAAGGAAGAAGAAAAAGGAGGAGGAGGAGGAGAAGGAGGAGAAGGAGGAGGAGGAAGAGAAGGAGGAGACGGAGGAGGAGGAGGGGAAGAAGTGGTGTAGAAGCAACCTCTGCTGGTAAGCTGGGAATTCACTGGCCCAAGTTGTGACAATGACGGCAAAGGGGGAAATTTTGATAGGTGGGAGCCTGACAAAATGCCTGTGGACAGTCAGCGACAGGAAGTGTAACCATAGCTGTACTGGGAGCAACTTTGCAAACACTGCTGTCAATCAGGAGGGTGAGACAAGAAGTGGGGGACAGTGGGTATTTTCTGGTCGGGTGGGGCTCCCCCTTCAGGAATAGGTCTTCGGTGGTCACAGTATTATCTTAAGATAAGACTGCACACTGCCTAAGGAGGCTCCTTGGAGGAGGTGGTGGGAGCTATAACTCTGGGGGATTAGGGTGAGGAGCAGGACAGAATCTAGGAGACACAGTTGTCTCTGGAGTTGGCAAGGGCACTCAGAGAAAACAAACATATTGGTAAAGACTCCCTAGTCAGGTGCTTGAGGCTGCCATATTTCAAAGAATGGCTAAAGAGACAGGTACTAGGCCTGGGCATTCAGAGAAAGAGCCAGAAGCCTAAGTTATTGGAAAGACCAGAGAAGGAAGAATCCTCTGGGGTAGCATTCAACGTTCTGGGCCCATTCTGCTGACTTCTTTGGGAAGCTCGGATGAGAAGCTGAAGGGAGGCAAGCAGGAGAGCCCTGGGGGTTCACTGGGTGGCAGGGACCTTCCATAGGAGCAAAGGTGATGTGATTAAGCTGTGGCCTCAGAATCAGGATGCCAGGAAGTCTCAGTGAACTAACTTCCCGTGGTTGCAGATGATTTGGGGAGGGTCCAGATGTGGAGAGCAACCAGAGTTGAGTTCTCCCCCGTTTATTCCGCTTCCTTGAGGAATTCATTTCTTCAGCATGCCCGCCACGATAATTTCTAAAGCAGCCATGAGATAATTCCACACGCAAGACTCCATTTTCTCTGTGCTTTGATGCTCATAGGTGTCTATCTTGTGGTTGGCTAAATAACTTCGTTTCTCATTCCATTACTGATGCCCCATGGTTTCAATATTTTTTTTTTCCTCCTGCACACAGCTCTGCAGTGGTTTTCACACTGCATCTTAGAGCGTCTGTGCGAATTGTTCTGTAGGAGAAATTCTTCATGCTGGTCTTGCCTGTCATGGTTCTGGACCTAGGCTCCAGGAGTGAAGAGGGCTCCTCGAGTTCGTCCCCTCTCCTATGAAGGACAGGGACTGAGAAGTACAGGGAAGAAAAACAAGGACGTTTGTATATATTGGCTGAAAATTGGGGATTTAAAAGTATTCCAACTTGATGACTGCGCTGTTTTCTTTTTAATTGAGATGTAGACCGAAGGCAGTGTATTTATGCAAAAGCAACCCTGATTAACCTGATGTGATATGTCCCAGATGGAAATGCCTCTAAAGGACAGAAAAAGACAGTTTGCCTTCTCAGTCTGACTATCTCCCTGCTCAGGCAATACGTGAAGGAGGCACTGCCTCTCTGTGGCATTTTTAGACTGTCAAGAGTGTGGCATGTTAGCTGTTCACAGATTTCAGGGTATTAAAATGTGTGAACATGACAATATCCCTGGGACTTGGTATTTTATACATGAAGTCATCAGTTTAATTGTGTTTTCACAAGATTGTCTTTGGCACAAAGTGGGAAGCCCTCTCTGCTCCCTGCAGAGAACACAAAAGCCTTCAGAGAAAGAACAAAGATCAAGCTCAAAGGACCCCTGCCTCGCACTGCAGGAGGCAGCACACTTGTCTGAGAGCGCCCTCTTCTGGCCCTACGCCCCATTGCACCAACCCCAGTCCAACCCAGCCAAGGGGCAGGAGGAGCCTGAATTTCATCTTTTGGAAGGCAGCTCCAGTTCTCCAACCAACACTAACATCAGTGAACCTTTGATTTTTCTTATGCCGAAGCCACTGAACCCAAAGGTGTTCTCTTTTGATATTTGCACTATGTTTTCAGTTTAGGTAACGCTTTGCCTCTTCTCCAGGGCTGAGTCCTTGGTGATTACATCTTTCTTAATGCCCTCCTAAGATCTGAGCTGAGCCATCAGGATTCCATTTATATGTATTAATGGCCAGAAAGACAACCCACAACTTTGGATATACAAGAAGTAGATCTAGAAATAAAAGCAGAAGGGTATAGTGCTACTCGTTACACATCATGCATGCCTAGGACTCGGGTTTTCTGACCACTTTGCAAAGCTGGCCTCCTCAACTTTCCTGTCTTCATCTAGTAATATTTTCTGAGTACCTACTGTGTGGCAGGAAATGTGCTAGGAGCCCGTCTTTGCAGCCAGCAAGCTGTGAACAGCATCACTTTCCACACAGTGTATGCTAATTGGGCAGTTTTATTGTAAAGTACTTGAAAATCTACATACATCCTAACTGCTCACTGGAGCCTGGGTGTTAATCTGTCCTATCCTGTGACTATTCAGTTTAGCTAGGTTAATTCTTGCAGTTCCAAGTAGCTTCTTTATAGCATCCTTAAAGGAGGCTATTCAGTCCTCCAAGGACCAGGCTCATGGTCCGTGTGATGAGAGGGAGGAGCCAGCATAAAAAAAAAAAGCAATTTTTCCAAATAACTGTTTTCCCCTGGAGCTCCGAGAGCAGGGCTGAGGCTGGGACCTGTTTGGATGCAGGAGTCTGTGGTGACCTGACACTAATGCCATAAAGCCTGCTGGTGAGCCACAGGCCTGTAACCCTCTGCTTCTGCCTAGTCACCTCGCCCCCTCCTCCTGCTCCTCCTGTAGGCAGAATGGAGCCTCCTTCTCCTTTTGTTCTCATGCAGAGGCCCATCTGCCTGACAGAGGAATCGACCCAGGCTGGCCTCGCCAGGCCTCAGTTTACATGGAATAGAAGACATAGATCAGTAGACGACTGTATTGGCAGGTGAGCTAGAAAGTGTCATGCAAGAGAGATATGAAAAGTGACCCACGCAAGACCAAGGGCTGTGAGGAGCCAGGTTCTGATACAGTGTCCAGCGAGTCCTCAGCAGCTACTTCTGCCTGGACTTACTCTAGACTCCAGCTAGACCTCAGAGGGTCGGAGATGCTCACAGATTTACAACGACAATACTGATGCTTCTTAGAGAAAACTGTGTGTCCTAGTCTACTGCCCACAGCTCAGCGAGCTCTCTCTCTCTCTTCACCGCCAGTAAACTTGGCTTTTGAAGAAAGCTATCATTCTCTCTAAAACCATTCCACTTTCCAAGACATCTGGAAGAGGGCTACGTTTTTGTAGAGTTGTTTCATCAAAAGTTCCAATATTTCCGGCATCCTTTCTGAAGCCACGTTATTCACTCAATCCCAGATCATGCAGTCCAACTCCTCAAATATTTATTGAGCTGAGCACTGTGTTAGAAGGCCTGGACCCACCCTCAGGAAACGCACGAACCGAGTATGAGACACGGCAAACAACATTTCAGTACAGCATGGATGTGGGTGCAAGGAGAGGCTGCCACCCAGGGAGCACCATGCAGTTACTGTCTTGAGGGTCGGCCAGATGTTAATTGGAAAATTACTCAAATAAAAGGAGAATCTGGAGTCTGAGCAGTGATGTGGAGGAGAGGCAGGTGGTGCCCTGCAGCTTTTATCCCGAATCTGGCTGGGGTGAGAGAGCGTTAGGTGAATTGGCTGAAAGAGTGTTCCAGGCACAGGAAGAATGGAAAGGTGGCAGGGGGCCACGGAGTAGATCTGTGTTAGTAACTTATCACTGTGACCAAATACCTGACAAGAAGCCACTTAAGGGAGGAGGGGTTGACTTTGCCCTGGGGATTAAAAAGGGACACAGTCCATCATGGTGACCACAGTGTGAGGCAGATGACCATATTCCAACAGTCAGGAAGCTGATAGGAGGTGGCTAGCAAACCACAAGGCCCACCCTCAAAGGACCCACTTCCTCTTGCAAGGCTTCACCTAAAGATTCATAACCTTTCAAAACAGCCACCACCTGGGGACCAAATGTTTAGACACATGAGCCTAAGGGAGACATTTCACATTCAAACTACAGCAGTTGCTAAGGGGTCAAAAGAAGGTAGATTTGGCCGAAACACAGAGCCAGCAAAGTCAGCCGTCCAACCCCCACTGAGTGTGGCTGAGAGCGGTCTTCACGTCCCTGAACTCACTTCTTCCTCTGTAGATACACCTCGTGGATTGGGTGAGCCTCACTATCCACTTGGTGTTCTCCATTCACCAGGCTGAGCCTGCAGGAAAGGCCCTCAAAGGCTAGTCTGATGCTTCTGTCCAACAGTTCACATGAATCTGTGAGCGCCAGGCCAGGAGGTCTCCAAAGCCATGGAAATTAGCGTAAATGTCTGTAAAGGTAACCACTGGTTTTTCTGGAGACATTCTGAATGAATGACTGGTTGGCCAGCTGACCACAAGATTCAAAAAATAAAAAGTCAAAGGGTTTATCCTGAATATCCCAAGGTGGGGGGAGCAATGGGGAGGCAGAGCATTTCAAGAGAAGACCAGCTATAAATGGAAAATTACACTGAAGAAAAACAAGTTTGATGTGAACCCATTTTTGACTCTGTCTGGAAATTCAGGGCATAAGGAAGTGAAGGGGACAGGGAGTGAGCAGATGTAGTCAGGCTGAACCACCCGCCTCTGGAGTTGGGGTGGACGTGTGTGTGTGTGTGTGTGTGTGTGTGTGTGTGTCTGTGTGTGTGTGTTGAGAGAGAGAGAGAGAGAAAGAGAGAGAGCGCACAATAGTAAAGGCAGCACCCACATGGCTGCCATCCAGATACAGACAGATTCAGGCTCCTAGGGTTGCACATGCTGGCTCATGTGGGGAACAGGTGTGGCAATATGGAGAGGAGCATGAAGGAGCACTATGAGGCTCGAGGGGCACGTCTGCTTTAAGAGGGTCATTATGCCCATGGATGGGACGAACCACCGGGCAAGTGATGGGTTAGCTAATTGCTGCTCTCTCTGAGTAGGGCTGAACATTCATATGCAAGGCCAACAGCTCTGGTTCCACAGCTCACTGGAGAAGCACTGGTTATTTCTGAGCATCATGGTGCTCTGAATTTCTCATCAGAAAAGAAAGGCACCTTATAATTCCAATAGCCCTACATCAAAATATTGACATTAGTAAGAGGCAACATTTGGTGACGGTAGAAGGACGACACTGTTTACCTTCTTGGGTGGGACACGTCAAAGGCAGTCATGAGCTCCACAGGGACAAGTATGGGCTGCTGTACAGGGTAGTCCCAGAAGATGACAAAGTCTAGGAATGTTGTAACTCTCTTAGCTTGTACAAGCAGTGTCTATGTTGTTTGTATGACAGAGCAGCCTTGTGACACATTTCTTGGACCATATCCCTGTTGTGAAATGTACATCTATCTGTCTTATGACCTGAGGTCAAAGTCTCTGGGTTGAGGGACCATGAAGACCCTTTCCTGGACATGTGGCCTTGAACAATAACATAACCTCCTGGGCTTCAGTCCTCATCTGTAAAGTAAGACTGTTGGGAGCACCTACATCACGGGCTTAAAAAGAACGATGTGATGAAGGCTACTCCAGAGAGTGCCTGGTACAAAGCATTCAGTAAATATCCATAATGGCTATTACCGTGGAGTCTTTCAGCTTGTGCTTCCAATTACCCCTCTACCCAGTCCCAGAAATGGAGTTGAAAAAGATACTAAAGGTCTACATGGCAGAATATTACTTAGCACTAAAAAAGCCATGAGCTATCAAGTTACAAGAAAGTGTGAAGGCATTTTAAAGAGAAACAATGGAGAGATGCCAACCTGAAAGATGCAGGCTATCTGATTCCTACCATAGGGTTATCTGAGAAAGTTAGAACATGGAGGCAGAAAGATGTCCATGGCCACCTGTAGTTAGATACATCTGAGAACAAGGCTTCAGGTAGAAAAGCCAGTTGTGTGATACTGTGAAGGTAGACAGCTGTCATTATGTTTGTTATAACCTTTAGAAGGTACAACCCCAAGAGAAAACCCATTGTAAACTCTGGACCTGGGGTAGCAATGTGCTGTCAGTGTAGGTTCATGGATTAACAAATGTGCACTCTAGTAGAAGGTGGTCACAATGACAGAGGCTTTGGGGTGGGGGGAGGGAACTTGTTGTACTCTCTGCTCAGTTTTCCTGTGACCTCGAAACTTCTGGGTTTTTATGTTCTTTTTTAAAATCAAGTCTATTAACCAAAAAGGAAAAAAAGGTCCAAGTCAAGTTATAAAATGGTCACATATTGACTCTGAAGAGTTTAGACAAGAACAGTTATAGGATACCAAGTGTATTGAGCATGCCTATAATCTTAGCACCTGGGAGATGGGAAAGGATTGAAAGTTCAAAGCCAGCCTGGGCTGTCACAAACAAGCAGTTGTAGGTATCTCTCCACCATTATCATGTATTGGCTGTGTAAGAGTTCCAGGTTAAATGTGTGAGAGAGAAAATCAACAGATGTGTGAACATCCACATAAGGCAAAAACAGTTGATGGGTCTGAAGATAGAGATTTGCCAAATACAGCTCCATGTGGAGAAAATACGAAGGAGAGGCCATTAGGAGGTATGAAGAGGATTGCAGAAAACAACTGAGAAGACTTTGCAAGAGCAGTCCCTACCTGCTGCTGGACAGAGAAGGACAGAGCCCAAGTCCTTCTTCCAGACATGAAGCAAAAACAGGAGAAGGCAGGAAAATGGGAAGCCCTTCTGCCAGAGTCTGTGCTCAGAGGAAAACAGAAAAACTGAGTTATTCAAATAGGAAAGAGAATAAAGAAGCCAAGGAAGAGTGTGGTTCCTGAAGTCTGCTTGGCTGGTGACTGCTGTATTAAGAAACCATCTAAATGGGCCAATGTTCCAAATGTGAGTGAGCCAGGTGCTGTGACCCAAGGAGATAATCATGTCCAAGTTAGCAACAATCCAGGAAAGGATGGGCCCAAAAAGGCCTTGCTGATTTGACAGTTGTTTCATCAAGAGTATCATGGTGAAGATGCTCACTGCCTCTTGACTGCTCTGTGGCCTCGGAACCACATTCCTCAGTCTGAGGGAAACTCCTTCTCTGTCCTACAGACAGAGCAAGCTCAGCCTGCCAACTTCATAGCATTTATCCCTCAGGAATTCTGCTTTCTGCTAGACCAGGGATTCTGTACGGAATATGTTTATGAGTCACCTGTGAGTCACCTGAGGCATCTTGGGAACTTGAGAATGAAGGAGGACCCTTCAGTAGTAGTGGCATCAGAAGTGACACCTGAGCAATGAGTGGGTCAACAAGCAAAGAGCTAAGAGACGAAGCACATCTGGGATTCAGGGACTAGTGGGGCAAAGGGAATAGCGACTGTCTGTGGTTGGAAGGCAAGGAAAGCTGCAGTACGATCGGAGCACCAATGGGAAGCAGAGAAAGAATGACAGGGCCAGGGAGAGCCCAGAAGCTGCTCAGCCCACAAAGCACGCATCCCACCACTGAGCTACACCCCAGCTTCGATGGGAGCATTTTGAGCAAGCAAGAAAATTATTATTGACAGTGTCAAGATAATTAATCCCACATTTTAGGATTTTAACCATGGGAGATTAATACACATAAATAATTTCTAAGAGAAAATATGGCATGTCACTAACAGTCTAGATGTTTTGTTTGTGTCTTGAGACAGGGTCTTCCTGTGTAGCCTACAGTGGCCTGGAACTCTCAGTCCCCACTTCTTAGCCTCCTCAGTGCTTGTATCAGAAGCATCCACTACCACACTCCACCTGGCATTGTTTGCTGAGGGTCTCATAACACAGGCTGGCCTCGAACTTGCTGTGTAATTGAGGCTGGTCTTGAACTCCTGATTCTCCTGCCTTTACCTCCTGAGTGCCAAGATTACAGGCATGTTCTACCATACCTGGTTTAATGTGGTGCTGGGAATTGAACCCAGAGATTCATGCATGCTGGGCAAACACTTTATGGACTGAGCTATATCCATGCTCTCTAGTTTTAATAGAAGTCCCCACAGGATGGTTATTAACTTCCTTAAGTTATCTTGACTCTGTCTTCCATGCCATACAGAAGTGTGCTCAGCACAGTGAGAGCTCTACATTCAGTGTGCTGAGAAAGTGAGTCACTAGTGAGAAGGCTTTGTCCCAAGGTGACTGTCAGTTTAATATAGCCATCAGTGGTCAAAGGGGAGATCTCTGAATCAAGATAGCTGTGCTCCTGGTTCAGGGTCTAGAGCTATCCCATTCAAAGAACCTCAACACATGTGTGTCTCGACATGTGTATTATCTGCTGTAGGCAAATGACACCTTTCTTGAGAACAGATTAATCTAGTTAAGGAACCCACTGATGACCCTATTATTAGAAAAATACGTTCTTTCCTAATAGAAATATTACATTTGTAGATTGCTTTTTTGTTTTTATCTTTTTATTTTATTTTATTCTTACTGTTACCAGGCTACGCCATACCTAGCTCTTACAGAAGTAGACACTGTCCCACTTCAATTTCTACCCACATGTATCAGCATTCTTCTAGGGACCCGGAATCCAAGGCTGAACCCTGATACTTTATGTCCTTCTGTCCATTCTGTCCATGAGCCCTCATGAAAACCAGATTTATCCATTCTTGTGCATTTTATTATATGCTGTGCTGGGTCATGGATTCTGAAAATGGAAGGAAATGGTGAGAAGTCAGATATCAGGTAGTGGGGTCTTGATATGCAAGCTAACAGACTCCTATAAAATGAGAGAATACCTGAGAGCAAAGAGGGCCAGCCGCGGAGGGGGGTTGGGCTGTGGCCTGAGCTCAGGAGGAAGGTAGAGTAGAAGCTGAGGCCTGCAGGCCACGTGGCATGGACAGAGGACTGAAAGCATGTATGTAGACGGAGAAGGGGAAGAGAGCAAGTAGACAGAGAAGCAGAAGAGAGCATGTAGACGGAGAAGCAGAGAGGATATGGGATGAGGATAGCAAGAGGACATGGCCAACAGTGGCGGCCACCACCAATGGAATATCAACCACATGTCAGACACTGCAGTAGACATTTTCTACCAATTTTTATTATTAACTTATCCCATTGACCCTAGAGGAGGTATGGTTATTTTACCCATTTCACAGATGAGAAGCCTGAGGGTGCAGGGCGGGGTGGGGTTGGGGCTGGTAAGTGACTGAGGATCACTGGGTTAGGGACTTCAAGAGCTGAGATTCGGACCCAGCTCTAGTCTCCCACCTTCTGATCGGCTCCCATTGAGCCTGCCACAGCTGAGGAACGAGATGTCTCCTGGCACGCCAGAGAGCAAGGTGCTGAGTGATGAGCTAATTTGGAAGTGTAACTCAAAACCCTTCTGTGACTGAACTGTCTCAGAGCAGATGTACTCATCCATCACCAGGGGCACTCACACCATTGTGTCTGGCCCTGCCTAAAGGACTTTTTTATTGTCTGCCCTTCGTCATGAGTAATGCCACTTTCCATTTTAAGCAGGGAGCTTCAGGAGATGACCACAGTGTAAGCCATGATTTAAAGCTAAGCACTGCCTGGGTTACTCACCCCCTTCAAGATGTGGCTGGCACACACCCTCCCGCCCGGGACACTGCAGGAAGACCTGCTTGCCTACCGAAGCTTGAAGGCAATCTGGATGCCACAAGAGTCAGCCTGGGCATGGTGCCAGGGCGTGTGGAGGCTGGTGGCTTGGCTGGCTCTCCACCTGAGGGAGGCTGGCTCTCTCATACCAGCCCCCTGTGTATATTTAGGTTGTGTTAGTTGTCTGTGTGACATCTGCTGAGGGCCTACTATGTGCCAGACACTCTGGTTCTCTGCTCAAGATCCCACCAGCACAGCTACCAGTCTAGGGAAGATAAACAGGCAAGTATAGTAAAATGTCACAACCAATAGATAAAATATGTAATCTGGCAGTTCAGGGAGGTTTGGGGACCAGCAGCCATAGGACTGGATGCCATGGTAGACAGGGAGGACAAAGGACTGTTGACTGACTTTCAGTATTGTAAGCAAACAAAACAAGCTGAAGAGAGAAGTTTGGGGTTATTCCAAGAGTCACTGGGAAAGCATAGTAGCCCCGAGTTACAATGTAGGCATCTTTCACCCAGACAAGACCTGTGTGTGTATGTGTGTGTGTGTGTGTGTGTGTGTGAGAGAGAGAGAGAGAGAGAGAGACAGAGAGACAGAGAGAGACAGAGAGAGACAGAGAAAGAGACAGAGAGACACAGAGAGACACAGAGAGAGACAGAGAAAGAGACAGAGAGAGACAGAGAAAGAGACAGAGAGAGACAGAGACAGAGAGAGAGACAGAGAGAGACAGAGACAGAGAGAGAGACAGAGAGAGACAGAGAAAGAGAGAGAGACAGAGAGAGACAGAGAGACAGAGACAGACAGAGGTGTGTGCAGGGAGATAATGATGAAGATGGGCGGGGCTGGAGATGCTGGGCAGTCAAGAAAGATGACAAATATCCAGAGCAGCAGGTAGAAGTGGAGAAGGTAGGGAGGAGAAGGCTGGCTCAGGATGACCTAAGACTGTCTGAGTCAGAGAAGCCAGGAGGCCCAGCTTAAAGAGAGCCCAGGCTTCCTGAAGGAAGCAGGCACCAGGCACAGCCAGGCTCCTAGGGGATTCCTGGCCAGAGACATCTTCTAATCTCTGAAGGCTCTACCACCTCTTCAGAAAGCCTGCCACGTGCCAAAAGGTAAGAAGAAAGTATGTTCTAAGCCTCTTTTGTATCTCTGTGCTCCTGGGGCCATTCTGGAGGGCACAGTTCTCATTGTATGACTTTGGGCTTATAGAGCCAGTTAACTCAGAGCAAGTTCCTCATGTGGTAGGTTGCAACAGTGAGGAGAAGTCAAAGGGCATGAGAGCAGCCAGCCTTGCAGGACTGTGCCGACACAGGCTGACAAACATTGTCTACTGTCCCCTTCTCAGTATACTTGTTAGTTTGCAGGTAAAAGACTGATGTGCAAAGGCTCAGATTCTGTGGTGGGCACTGTGGAACCAGGATACAGTGCAAATGTGGCCGACCACAGCTGTATGTTGGCAGGGGTGTGAGGGTCAGAGGAAGCCATATGACCATCTGAGAAGACCCTCTTCTCCCACGCTAAGTGCATAGCAAGGCACCCTGAGCAATCACCCCTCCCAACCTTAAGATCAGCTACCGGAGAAAGTTCAAGTTTCATTTGAGGGGGGGATCTCTGCCTTCCTAGAGTGAGCCTTGAATGAGGAACTTTCAGCACAAACTCAAGGCATTAACTTCTGGACTAGCAAGAGGCATATCCAGCATTTTTAAATTAATTATTAAAATTTCCCCAGTTATATAAAAAGGGTTCCTTATAAATTGTACAAAAATAATACAACACAAAAATTAAAACCATTGATATTAAACAAATAATATCAAATAATTAAACAAATAAACTGTTAAAGGTATCTTGGCTATAATCTTACCACTCAGTGCTGGCTATGATCATATTTTGAGGGTGTATATATTCTACAGTGTGCATGAGTGTGCAAATGTATGAATGTAATTTGTAGTCTTTTCTTCTGGTCATACTCATTGGTATTGCCTTTTGAAATCATAGTTCTTAATATCTGAAATTGTTATTGGCTGATCTAATCTTTGTCCTTAAGAGAGACAAGTCTGAAAGTCCGCTAAGTGAGTATCAGCAGAACACGGCAGTGACTACCACTTTGTTCAGACGAGTGGACACCAACCACACACAGTTTATGGGAAGGGATATAATTAGGAAGCACTTGCATTTTCTTTACTTACTAAAATCTGTTTCTCAATTTTTCTTCCTCTAAGATAGGGTCTCATGTAGCTGAGGATGGCTTTGAACTCACGATCCTCCTGCTTCCTTTTCCCAAGGCTAGGATTACAGGTGTGTGGCATGACATTGGTTTTATATGATACTAGGAATTGAATCCCGGTTCACTGAGCTACACCCTGAGCCCCAAGTACTCACTATTATTAACTACTGACACCACACTGCAAACAGAGCTCCAGAACTTACTCATCCTGACTAACCAGAACTATGGGCTCAATATCCTCTCATTTGCAGTTCCTTTCTGCAGGTACCACTACCTTCTGTTGCTATGAATTTGACTTGTTTTAGAGTCAACATATAAGCAAGATCTGTGTTCTTTGTCTTTCTGTACCCGGCTTATCTGCTTAGTTACTTCTTCTGGGTTCATCCATCCTGATGCAATGACAGCGTTTTCTTCTTTTGACTAAGGCTAAAGAATATTCCATCTGCTGATAGACATCAAGGCTGATTCCTGACTTTGGTTGCAGTAGATGCAAGGATAAAAATATCTTGGTGCAATAGATGTGGGGAAAAAGATATCTATTTAACACAGTGACTTCGATATATTCAATAGTAGAATTGCTTACCATCTCTTCAGGCCCAAGGATTTCTTTATTTTTATTTTATGTGTATGAGTATTTGCCTGCATTTATGTCTGTATATCATATAAATGTCTGGTACCCATGAAGGCCAGAGAGGACATTGAATTGTCTGGGACTGAAGTTATGGGTGGTTATAAGCTACCTGTGTGGGTGCTGGGAACTGATCTCTGGTCCTCTACAAGAGTAGCCAATGCTTTTAACCACTGAGCCGCCATGTTTCCACCCAAACCCCACCCCAGACCATTGTTAAGAAGTTTTTCTTATGTATTTTCTTTTAGTAGTTTATGGTTTTGGTTTTATACATAAGATGTCCATCCATTTGGAGTTGATCTTTTTATAGTATATGACCCAACATATTTATTAAATATGTGCAACATGCCCAACTTATGTGAGAAACTGGGAATTAAAAGCTGAGCAAGATAAGCAGGGGTTCTATCCCTAATGCAAACAGCCAGACAGCAAGCATGAGGCTTGCTCTGAGTCTGAGGGAAAAGCAGAAGTGCTTTGTCTTTCCAAGGTAGGTGGGGGTAGAGACAGGGCTGGTACAGAGAGGTCTAGGCCAACAGGAAAGCAAGATCAAAGGTGAACACAATGTTGGCATATTTTGGAACTGGAAGTTCACTCTTGTTGGAAACCACTAATGGATGTGATGCCAAGGAGCTCTTGAGCCATCTGTCTTCTGTCAATACAAAGATAAGGAAACAGCTAGAATACAAACCCTGCAGGTGTGCTCACCAACAGAGAATGGGGCTGGAACGCAGTAGATTCTCCATGGTCATTTGTAGAATAAATGAAAGAGGTCAGGCAGGTGGTCTCAGCCATCTTCTCCAGCATCACCAAGTGCCAGGGGAACCAGAAGTGGCTAGGGATTGGGAGCACTGGTTGTCTTCTCTGGCCATAACCCTCCTAGAAATGACAGCAGTTGTCAGAATAATTAGAACTATGTGGCTGGAAGGCAGGTCTGGACGTCACATTCATCTGCTGAAGCACAGACTGTCTGTCTAGGCTCCCATAAGTAGAAAAACAGGCAAAAAAGGAGAAGACAATGGTCCTAGTGCCCAGCCTGGCACAAGAGGGTGAGCTGGCTCCTCTGCTAGGTATCATCGCCTGAGCTATAATTATGTCTCATCTCAGTCAGCTGCTTCACATCTGAGTCCCACATTCCCAAGACAGGCTGCCACCTTCTCAGAGAAAGTGCCTGGACTGACATCCCCAAAATATTCTGGTCAGGCAGCTGTGAAGACCGACTTGGACCTTAGCAAACACACCCACACATGGGAGGCTCCTTTAACTATTATGTGGGCCTCTGCATGCACAGCCCTGCTCTACCTGTCCACCACGCCACTCAGTCAGAGTGACCTTTTAAAAATTGTGAATCTGATGATGTCACTGCCCAGCCTACCTTGTCTGGTCTTTTCCCATAGTCCTGCCAATAAAGGCCCACAAAGCTCCAAGTATTTCACCAGCTGCTCTCACCACAAACCTTCTCTCCTCCTCTCTGATGGATTCTTTAGTTCCTCCAGTGGAATATTCTCTTTCTGGATTCAGTAATCTTACACCGGCCTTTCTTTACTGCCTTCCAATAGAAACAACCCTTTCTCTAGGACACCTTGCCATCCCCTCAAGCTCTGTAGATCACTTGCTATATGGCTCCCTAAAAGCCTTCCACTTCATTGTGCTAACATCTAGTTCACCCAGAATCCCTTGCAATTTGAACTACAGGAGTGCCTCACTGTGTGTGCCTTACTCTCTACTACTTTCCTCATGCCTGGCACTACTAGGTACTCATCGATGCATGTTACGTGAAGGCATACACATTCAGATTTCTGAGCCCATGGAAGCAACTCTCTCCAATAAAATGAGGGCAGAAAGAAGCTAAAGCACAGCGCTAGTGTCTTGTCTCAGTACTGTCCTTTCGTCTGAAATGGATTTGCCTGCTTCTGTGCTGTGGGTAGGCCTGAGTTAATTCTTCAGAACCACTTGCTGGCTTAGCTCAGAACAGCCTGGGCCTTTGTAGTAGGCTATGCCAAAGCAAAGCCTGGGAGAAAACCCACAAACATCAGACCATGTCCAGGTGCTTCTGCATGGTCCCAGCTCCTGCCACACAACAGAGCAAGAGCAAGGAGCCTGCCCTCCTCTTGCCCCGTGCTCTGTTTTGCTTTCTCCTCCACCCCCCAGTAGCAACAACAATTATTCAGTAAAGAAAATAAGAGTAATGGAAAGACAGAGAAAAAAATAAACATGAAACGGGCAGTGTCCTTTAGCTACAGCTTACACACACACACACACACACACACACACACAGTAGATTTGGAGACATTTCAGTGATTTTGCTAAGGGAAGAAAAATAATCAAGTTTGTTCCCCTTAGGTGGCACCACTTTTGTTTATACAAAAATAATACAAAAAGAGAGTTACTGAGGCCCACAGTTCACACAGCAAGGAATTCGTCAGAGTCCCCTGGGGTAACCTGCTAGATGTGGGGCTGCCAGGCTTACTTGGCCCAGTGCATTAGAACTAAGAAGGAGGACTTGGTCGTAATTCTCAGAGAGATGGGCCACACACAGAAGAAAGCTCAGGATGTGTGCAGCATGGTGTTGATAACAGGAGAGGTTGCTGAGGAGAAAGCTCCGATCTCCCGGGAACCCCAAAGGCAGGTGCCAAAGTTACTGAACACAGAAAAAATGCCACACATCAGACTATGATACACAGAAATATGGAATCTGCTGCTCTCTCGTCTAGTGCAAGTGGGAAGGAAGGGGCAGATTCCACTAATTCACCAAGTTAATACTGAGTGAACTATACCTAACAGCAGGAACCTGTGCCAGATGGACTAGGAAGGCAATGGAGGCAGAGGGATTGGCCAGAAGCTGATAGCAGCTCATCATGTTCATCAAGACCGTTGTGTATGTTGAGTGTGTTGCATGTATTAGGTCAATTACTCCCCCTGGTCACCTCACACACAATTATTACCATCAACAGTCTATGGGAAAGAATGTTGAGATTCAGGGGTTCAGGGAGACTTGTCCAGAGTCACTAGTGAGCTGGTACCAAGCTAGATGGGAAGCCAGGTCCCCAAATTTGGAATTACTGATGTAAACCATTATAGTGCATCTCCCTGATTTCTTGGTGCTTATAATCAAATGGAAAAGGCCTTATAAGATAAGCCTTCTGCTCTTCTAAACACTTACTAGAAAGACTCATTAAGCTCTGCTTATAGTGTGCTAGCCCCAAGTTCTGAACTTTTCCACATTCCTCCCACAAGCCAGTTCCAAAGGCATACAAACCTCATGCTCAGGTTTATCACAGTAACAACCGCACTCCCTCTACCAACTTTCTGTACTAGTTAATTTTTTATGCTACTGTCGTAAAATATGCTGGCAAAACAACCTAAGGAAGGAAGGGCTTATCTTGGTTTAAAGCCTGAGGATTAAGTTCACTATTCAGAGAAGGCACGCTGGAAGGAACATGAAGTTGCTGGTCACACTGTGTCCTTACTCCAGAAGCAAACAGTGACAAATGCTAGCTCTCGGCTCACTTTTCCCCTTTTTATGCAGTCCAGAACTCTAACCTACATGATGCCATAGGTTAGGTCTTCCCAGTTCAATCAACCAAATGAAGAAAATCCCTTACAGATATGCCCAGAGACCTATCTCTTCAGACATTGTAGAGCCTGTTGACAATCAATATCAACCATTACAATATGTTTAGATAATTTCTTTTTATAAAATGTTTACATTTTTAATATAAAAATTAACAGGAGAGCCAGCATCGTGGTGTACAACTTATAAACCCAGCAGCACTCAGGAGATAGAGGAAGGAGGGTCAGGAGATCAAGGCAAGCCTCTAGTACACAGAAAGTTTGAGGCCAGCTTGAACTACATGAGACTGTCAAAAAGAAAAGAAAATGTAATGGGAATTAATTCTAGCAGAAATAATCATATACCTTAAAATATTTTCATCATTAATTATGTATATACTCTAATTTTCCTAATTTTTCTTACCTACATGAATTGTCCATCTCCTGTTTATTTATTGAATTGATAGGACAGATATAACAATTGTCCCTGTTCCCCAGGTATGGGGCACCATGCCCTGTGGTATAGAAGACATGTGTCTTAGAGATGCTGTGACAACAAATGAAAGCCCCTTCCAAGTCTCTGTACTTTTTTGTTGTTCAAGGAGAACGTTCTTGGTTGGAATCTTTACGTTCCAACTCCCTGGAAGCACCGCTATTCTGTTGGTAACCTAAAACACTCCGTAGGCAGGATGCAACCAAAGGCGAGACGGACAAGTCAGTGATACTCTTCCTTCAAGGAAGTTATGACTGACTTGGACTTACAGGAAGTTTTTGCAAATGCTATACAGAGTTAGTTTCCTTTAATAAGGAGCAGCAAGCTCAACTTGACAAGTTGCAAATAAGGGACCATGTATGAAGACCGAGAAGGGAAGCCCCACACCTGTGTTGAAGGCCGTGGAGAGACATGAGCTCTGGGAGGAAAGAGCCTCCTCTCCTAGGGGATCATCCTAGCAGTTTGATTTCCTCCATCGTCTCATTTAATGCACAAACAACAGCATCAAAATAATAAATGAGCAATTGACTAAAGTAATGGCCCAGCCAGCATGGGGGGTAATTTCAGAACGGAAATCTGAGTCTGGCCAGATAGATTCTGCTGAGAGAATGATTGAAGAGAGAAGCTCCTAGAAGCAGATAAAATTTCTTTGTAATGTTTGCCTTGAGAAAAGGCATCCTTTCACAGGAAGGAGGCCAAATCCGGTCTATTTTATAGGAGCATTTCAAGTGGTCAGTCGACTTATTTCCTGTGGTTCCCAGAAATTCTGCAGCAGACTCCGAAGAGGATGTTGGTGATAGGGGACCGGGACTTGATGAGTGAGAATCAGTAATTATCTCTATATTTGCCTCTTTTTTTTTCCTATAAAAATAGTCTAGGGAAAGGCACCTGTTTAAAAAGTGCAAGGTTCATTACCAAAGAGCTTAGAGAGGCACATGAAAGTCCCTCAGTGTGGCAGAGTCCTTGGGTCAAGAATTTGCAACCTGAAATTTCATTTATCTGCTCACTCCCTCTCCCCCTCTCTTCCTCATCACCCAACAAGCATTTGGGCCAACCCTTGAGGGCTAAGAAGAAGGTGAAGAAAATAGACTCTATCCCTAGGAGCTTACTGTCTAAGAAAGGAGACACACTGAAAAGGAACTCACAGTGAGGGATGGATAATTAATTACAAGTGGTGATAAGGAAGAGAAGAACAGAAGGCTAGAGAGATGGCTCAGTGGTTTAGAGTACTTGCTACTCTTGCAGGGACCCCACGTGAGATTCCCAGTATCTACATGGCTTACAACTATCCATAACTTAAGTTACAGGGACCCCATACTGTCTTCTAACTTCTGTGGATACTAGGCATAAACAATGATGCACATACACACATGTAGGCAAAATATTCATGCAAAGAAATCTTTGAAAAATTGGTAAATTTATTTGGGGGGGAGAGAAAGGGAGGGAGGGAGGAAGGGAGGGAAGGAGGGAGGGAGAAAAAGAGGGAGGGAGGGAGAGGGAGAAGGAGAGGGAGAAGGAGAGGGAGAACATAGAGGAAGAAGGGCACTAACTAAACTTGGGTGAGGAGGACAAGGAACATCTCTGAGGAAGCGGCCCCTCAGCCAGCATCCAAATGGCCAGTAGTAACCAGCCAATAGCTACTGCTGGAGAAGGACATTGCTGGAAAGGGAACAGTTTGTTGGAAGGCTGTATGGTGAAGACCACAATGAACTTAGGATCCAAGAGTAGATGAGGAAGAGGCTGGAATGTGGCAACAAAGTAGTGTGGGGGTGCGCTGGGCCATATAGCATCATAAGGGCCATACCAGGATTTAGATTTTGTTTCATAGAAATGCAAAATTATAGAAAAGTTTAAGCCAGGGAATGAGCAAGCTGAAATAGGTTTTTAGAGCTCTCTCTGACACTGTGCATTAAGTAACATAAGAAAAGTGGGCTCACATGGGCATGGTAGCAGACACCTTTAATCCCAGCCCTTGGGAGGCAGAGGCAGGTGAGACTTTGTGAGTTCCAGGCCAGCCTGGTCTATATACTGAGTTCTAGGATAGCCAGGCTACACAGTGAGACCCTACCTCAAAAACAAAAACAAAAAAGGAAAAAAAGGAAAGGAAAGGAAAGGAAAGGAAAGGAAAGGAAAGGAAAGGAAAGGAAAGGAAAAGGAAAGGAAAGGAAAGGAAAGGAAAGGAAAGGAGAAGAGACAGAACTGGGGTGTGGTAGGCCAATGCAGGAACTGGCAAAGGAGCTGGTAATGAAGTGTACATTTGGTAAGCTTTCACTGGAGTCAGAGTTTGATCCGAATACCTCAGAGATGTCAGGCAGCTAACAAGGCTGGGACTGGGATAGCATCAAGGAAGCCACTGTTGTAGGCTTTCTTAGCAACCATGCAATATTTTATTTAAAAAATTCAATGTAATAAAGAACATATTTATGTTAGAAATTAATAACAATAACCATGACATATTTTGGCCTGAGACGAAGCAGGGCAGTAAGGGGAACTTTGTCAGATGAAGGTAGTACAACAGAATTTGATGCTGAGGAGGCAGAAGCTCTGGCTCCAAATGCTATGTGTTAATAAGGGTTTTCTGTCAATCAAATTCTCTGCACTGTGAAGTCCTATAGTCCAAGGACTGTCCCTGTGGAAGGTCACGCTGAGCAGTAACACTCATCTACGTGTGCACTTCCTACAAGATCAGATCTGTGGGAATATCGCACCGCTGTGGGGCTTCGTGCAGGAGGATGGAAATACTGGGAAATGTCTGCCTTCTCTCTGCCTTGCTCTATGAGCCTATCCAAAGGCAGATTTATAGAACTCTAGAAGAGCCCCTGGAACTTGACAAGACCTGGAGGATCCGGGAATGTAGATCCTTGGCTATCCAGGGTAATTATACACATAAATATGGCAGCAGAGAGAAGACAGGTGACCCTTTGAAGCCTCTCCTTCCTTCTTGTTGCCCAATCTTTTTTCAAAGGCCAATAACTTAAATGTCTCCATTTTTTCAAACGGCCACACCCAACACAGTGATTCTTTGATCCCTGAAACATGAGAGGGGTAGTGGATGCTGAAGGAGATAAATGGCTTTGGAAGGTCAGATAGAAAACACGCAAAGGAGGAGACCGTGGGAACTGAAGGACTGTGAGCTACCAGCCAAGCTTGAGTAACCTTCAAGGAGAGGCCTCCTCTGACAGATGGTGGGCAGTCTCGCTAGTGGTACCTACCTGCCCTCAGCATTTTCTGAGAAATGGCGTCTTGACCGTAACATGCACCTTCCTGGAGACAGGAGATACCAGGGCAGACTTATCTCTTAGGTTAGCTCTTAAAGGGCATGGGTTTCAGCTCACTTCCAAGTGAGTTCATCCCTTATCCAAGGCTGGCCATTCCCTTCAGGACCTGCGGTGATGTTGTTTTCCTGCTCCTTATCCCTCCCATAGCATGCACTGCTCGGGTGCTCCACTGTGTGGGGACCTGTTTATGGAAAGCTATGTCACAGGATCCTGAGAGCCACAGGGAGCACTGAAATGCAGCACAAATGGAAAAACAGCCTTTGGGGGACTATTCATATGGGACCAGAGAGAGTTGGTAAATACAAGGAAATCTAAAAATAACCAAAGTCCTTAAAAAGAAGAATACCAAAGGGAGCAAATGTTCCCCTGTTCCACTGCAGTTCCTGCAAAGCCTGCCTCGGAATGCTTGCACCGGAGCTCCTGGCTCTTTTGTTCCTGCCCTTTTGCCTGTGATACACACAGGGTCCCTTTACAAATCCTGGGCTCGGCTCTGCCACTGGTTCTCAGTCTGGAACTCTCAGGGCCCAGCAGGGGTCTCCATTGCTTCCTTTCAAGGTCTTAGAAGGACTGGCAAGTAAGCAAGCTCCATGAGTTTTCATTTATCCCTTGGTACCCAAGCATCTTCAACATCAGCCACACCTGGCCCTGCCACCTACTCTTCCAGAGACTCGTGGATAGCATCTGTCTGGCCAAAACATGAGTTTCGTCCTTCATTTTCATACTGTTTTAAGTGAGCCAGGGCTACCAAAAATAAGGCTACCCAATAGCCAGGCGATATTATAAACAAATATTGAGGGGGGCGAGGACTTTATGTCTTGGCTAAGACACAGGTTTACTTTGCTGAAATGTACAATCTCTCCACAGCACAACTGTCTACGGCTGAGAAAAATAGACTACTTATAAGGCTCACAGAAGGAGTAGAACGCAGTTCCCAGACAAGCCTCTGAGAGACATTCATTTGCTCAAAGTGCTCCATGAAACTCTTTAATTAAGAATCAACCCACCAAAGCACAGGGACAATGAGTAGTAATAGAATCTACTGACTCTTGTCATGTGATAGGTTCCTGCCCAGGCCTTGTTCTGTTTCCTTATGACACTGTCACAAGATTGGTTTTCTTTATTATGATCTGCTGTAGATGGAACCTTGGGCTACCTGCTAAACATGACCTTTACCACTGTGCTACATCCTCAGTCCCAGATAACCCAGAGGAACAGAAAGGTCAAGTAACTTGCCAGTCATAAAGGGGTAAACATCACCACAAAAAACAAACTCAAGTCTCATAGTGTGAGAATGCCCCTTTGTGAGGGCATTTTCCAAACCTCTAAGGTCGGCTCTTTCCCAAGTGGGTTCTGGCCCTGTCCCACCTCTTTATCAGCTGATGAGGGTGATAATGATATCCTACGACCCTGGGTCATCTTGAGACCTAAGAGGAACAAACTGGAGGTGGCTACTGCAGCACATAGGAAGGGGCAGCTGTCGTGGGCAGCTTGCAGGAGAGCAAGCATCCCTTCTCTGATGCTGTCTATGGGGCTACACAAGTCACAAAGGCTGGGAGGGTACAAAGAACAGAGAAGGTGAAGGGTCACCCAGCACAAAGAGCATTTGTTCTGATCACACTCAAACCATGATTACAGGAACAGACTTTGGAAGCAGAAAACCTTACATCCAGATCCTAAGCTTTCAACATTAAAATGGGACAGGATACATTTTGGGATTGAAATATTACTCTATTCATTTACCACCTTTGTTAAAACAGGGTGGGACAATGCTTCTGCAAGAGAGTTTCTTTGAAAATTAATTACTGTATTCAGCATGTCTAGGACCTTGTCTGGTACCCTGGACTAAGAACTTTTACTGTTTATGGTTGTAGCCGGGCAGCTATTGGGTACTGCTTTGGTAGGGCAAGGCTTTAGCTAGTCTAAATAGATAACAAGCACACTTGTCAAAAGACTGAGTTTGAAGATGTTAAGATTTCTAGGTCAGGAGCTGGGGTGGGGGGGTAGGGAGAAAGCAGGCAGGAGAAAAGACTCTGCAAGCACCATCTTCCAACAGGCAGGGAAGTCAGCTGACTTGAAGAAAGGAATGTCCTTGCTGGGCCCATCCTAGAAACTGTAAAGTTGCACAACATTAAAAAGATTTTTGGAGACACATCAGTAAGAGGAGGTTGAAGGAAGAAGATTGAGGGCTGCAGGAACCCCCTGCAGAATCACTTAACACTTGGCTCTGAGCCCGGCTTTAATGCATCAGTCTACAGGAAAGATCTTTCTGTTTAAGATGTACACAGGTCTTCAGGACACTCTGGACCAGAGCGTCCCATTAAAATTCAGACAGAACTGGGCCAGCAGAGCACACCACTGCGCCAGGCAGCCTCTGCTTTTCCTCTCTTGTGGATCTCTGCAGGCACTTAAAAGAATGTCTGACCTCCGGTTGGATGATGATCTTGTGGTGGGGAGGAGGTTGGAGGGTAAATAAACCAGACTGCAGAAGATAAAAGGTCTCAAATGGAGGGAGAAATGAAGGATTCTGAGATGACCCTTGTGGGGAGGGAGTGCATGCGTCTCTGTCTCTGTGGAGATATATAAGGGAATAGACTGAGGCTGAGCTGCTGGGTGATATACCCGGATGAGATGACAGTCTCACTTCTTGCCAGCTGCACTTGGTCCAGGCAACAATGGCTTTCTCTGGAGCCTGGCTGAGTCTGTCAGGGCTGATTAAGCCACCTTGAGGACAGAAAGCACAGTGATACATGCTTTTTATCCCAGTACTCAGGTGGCAGAGACAAACTGATTTCTGTGAGTTCATGGCCAGCCTGGCATACATAGCAAGTTCCAGGTTAGTCATGGCTACATAAAGAAACTTAATCTTGAAAGATTCTTTTAGCCGGGTGGTGGTGGCGCACGCCTTTAATCCCAGCACTTGGGAGGCAGAGGCAGGCAGATTTCTGAGTTCGAGGCCAGGAGTGAGTTCCAGGACAGCCAGGGCTACACAAAGAAACACTGTCTCAAAAAAACCAAAAAAAAAAAAAAAAAAAAAAGAAAGATTCTTTTAATGAAGTTGGATTGTACATCTGTCATACATCACGGAACAACACCAATGGGATCTGGCACAGTTCCCTAATCAAACATAATAGCAATTGTGTAGTCAATCAGATTGAAGTTAACAATAAATGAATAAACGAAGACTTGAAAAAGACTGTAGAGAGCTTCACCAGAGTTATGAAAATACTTCTAGTTTTTTAAGATTTGGGGTTGGGAACTAGGACTCGGGGGCTCTCTTTTCCTTTCTTTCTCTAAATTCCCAGGTCATCTACAGCATTCTCTCCATGGCATTGTGACCAACAGAAGTTACTGACACATGAAGTATGTGATCTTGATATCCCCAAGTATTTGATTCTGGAAGCCCAGGAACAGTATGTCTAGTAACTTGTGAGCTCCTTGGGATCAGAGCTCCTGAAGAGCTGGAGAGGAGGTGGGGAATGTAGCTCAGTCGTAGAAAACCCGCCTAGCATTCAGGAGAGACTGGGTCCAGTCCCTAATGCTGAAAAGAATGAGAGGAAAACTAATAAAACTACTTAGGCTCTCTGTCGTCATGGACAACCTAAACTTCAAACCCACAAATTCACAGAGAGCCCCTGACTGTGCATCATAGCCATCTAACCCAGTGTTTTTGCAACTTGTGGGTTGAGATCCCTTGAGGATCAAACGACCCTTTCACAGGGGTTGCATATCAGATATCCTGTATATCAGATATTTGCACTATGATTCATAACAGCAACAAAGTTCCAGTTATGAAGTAGCCATGAAAACACTTTTATGGTTGGGGTACTACAGCATGGGGAACTGTATTAAAGGGTTGCAGTATTGGAAAGATTGAGAGCCACTGATCTAAGCAACTGAGAAGACAACATCGTTGCATGTAAATGACGACAGAACATTCCGATCTAGCAGAAAGGCCCTTTCTGAGAACTGCCAAAGTACCTTTAAATGTGAAGATTCAAGTTCCTCCCCTTCTAAATCAACAATATGAGGGTGTGCACAGTGAGTCAAGTTAGCAACAACCAAATGCTCCCAAGTTCTCGAGGGTCAAGCTAAGTACTTTGGATGCATCATAGGTTAAGACTCATAGTGACTAGCACAGCAGCCATGGTTATGGGGAAACAAGCATCTCCAAGAAAGAATAGTTTGCTAATGAATGTCCAGCAAGATCTGAACTCAAGTCAAATGGTACAGCGGTAAATCAGGTAGGGAATGGGTAGAAAGAGGAGAAAGAACAGAATATTTTAAAATATGTATTTTTAACTGAAATATGAATTAACTACTTTCTTACCTTTCCTCCTTTTCTCCCTCCAGCCCCTCCCAGGTACCTTCCCTCAACCCCTTCTTTCTTCCCACCACTCAGGTGGACAGCCTCTTTTTTTTATTATTGTTACATATACATAAATGTATATTTATGCACAAATATAATTTGTTGGGTCTGGTTTTGTTGTTTGTATATATAGCTTCAAGGCCACTCTATAGTGGGCAGCCACTAAGGGGCTCATCCCTGGGAGAGGGTATATCTCCTCCCAGAAGTCATTAGTTGACTCTAGTTCTTTGTCTAGGGTGGGACCCCATGCAATTTCTCGCCTTCCATGTTAACATGCCCATTGATAGTGCCATGGCTCCAAGCTTGTTTATGTAGCCATTTCTATTGTTTAAGTACTCTACCAATGATGATTTAACAGAAAGCAGTATGATTTCTGCCTGGGCTATGATCTTTCAGGAACTTGAAGGGTTTAACTCCTGAATACTCTGATCAAAGTTCACCCCCAAAGTTGAGTACACAGTTTCCTGTCAATGGTGGAAAAAGGATTTCAGCTCATGGAAGGAACTGGCTAAGGACAGCAGGTTGATATGCCAACCCAGGCCACCCAGCCAGGTCACACTCACTTCCATGCAGAGCACCTAGGCCACAGCAGGAGAAATGAAGAGAGCTGGGAACACGCTGTCTTCATGCCCACAGCCAACTTTCCTTCACAGAGGGTGTGCCTGCCTCGGGACTCTGTGTGGCAGAAATAAGGAGAGCTGAAATCCTTCTTCCAGGCACTATCAACACATTTTCTTGGTCAGATAAGGAAGCTAGACCTCCAGATAAAGGTTCTAATCCTTCTGGACTCAGTAATTTTCATAGTATTTGTTCTGAAGAAGTAAGGAAATAATAATTACAGGTGGGAACAGACTTCGGGGTCTGCTTCTACAGAAGGGGTTTCCTGTATAATATGATTGCAATTAAAATCACGTAAGACTCTTGGCTCAGCCTCTCTGTCAATAGCTGCAGGACAGCACCTGCTCATTAGGCCTCCTGATAACATGTTTCCATTGGGACAAACAGGCAAAGATATCTGCCAAGTGTTGGAGGCAGAAGGAGTCAGTGGCTTCCATCTCCGAGCTCCAGAGACTAAGGAAGCGGGCAGTCAAGAGCTAGTTAAACTGTATTCACTCACTCAGTCTACAAATATTTGTCAAGGGCCCGATAGGTGCCAGGCATCTTGCCAGCCTCTGGGATGCCATGGTGAGCAAGACAGAGCAGTTTCTGCCTCTATGGAGCTGGCAGCCCAGTCACAAAGGGAAATATTAATTAAATAATCACGAGCATGGAGGTGTAATTAAAAACTGATGTAGGATTTCCAAAGGAATAGGAGGTGGTCCTGTGAGGACAGGAGGAGCCGGGCTCAGTTCTGAGAAGTCAGGAAAGGCTTTCTGAAAGAACCGTTGGTTGAACTATGATCTGAAGACAAACGAGCAGTTAACCAGGTAGGTGGGGCAGAGGGAAAAGGAAAGTGACGGAGAAAAGGGCATGGACAAGTGGCCCAGGGCGGGAGGAAGGGCAGTAATCTCTAGGAAGTAGAAAGCAGGTTTTCAGAGGACACCGATAGGAGATGAGACTAGGGAAACCAAGGCCTGGGCTTCCAGCAGGCTGTGGCAAGGTTTTGGTGCTTACCGCAGCAGCAGGAATGCATTGGACAGGTGTGATGGTAGAATGCAGCTGGCAGTGACACTCACTGCTGCTGAAGGAGCCCAAAGAACCAGCATCTGACCTGGTGTGTGTGTGGTGTGGATGGGTTTTGGGAAGTCCAGGTTGGGAAGTGTGTCTACACAGAGCTTTCTAGAGGAGGAATTGTGAGAGCTGAATTTTTGAGGGGACGATATGATTGGCTGGGCTACAGTGGAGGATCCAGTTTGGGATAAGGGCTGGAAAGGTATAAAGGGGAAGAGGGAAGGTATTAAAATGCCGGTAAGACAAGGCAAGAGTTAGGCAAAGACCAGATCATGAAAGAAGCCACAGAGGCTATGACAGGAATCTATACTTATTCCTAAAGGCAGCAGAAGTCTGCCAAGCCAAACATCTTCTGGAGGGAGCAATTCTCAGGTTTCTGAGGTGAGGAGGTCTGAACAGTAGGGCTGAAGTGAGCATTGTTAGAGACCAGAGTGCTGCACAGGCCACAGCTATCCAGGTGGGAGCTGTGGGATCAGCAATGGGCAGGGGAGAAGAGAGGAAGCTGCTTGGGAACTTTAAAAGGTGAGAGGGCCTTGCCACCATCTGATGGGTGAGAGTGGTTTCTACTCAAACGATGGGAAAACAAATGCTTCTATCTGGGTTGAGTCTTGCTTTTGCGATCTTGGTGAATATCCCATGGATCTCTGAGAGTAATGGTGGTCACTTTATTGGTAAGTGAAGATCTTCTCAGACAGCTATTCAGTTAAACGGTGGTCATGCCGGTCCATCATCTGCATCTTTCTTTGTAGGTTTATCGGTTGGTACTATTGTCCAAGGCAAAGGTAGGCCAAAGATGCTCATCACTGTGAGGTTATCAACTTCATGGTTTTTTTTTTAAACCTTGAATACATTGAAGCTGTGTCATCAGATATACATGAACTTGGAAATTTCAAGTCTATCTGTTGAATTTTTCCATTTATCACAGCTCCATGATTCCTTTATGTTTTTAATCATTCTTTTTAATTTGGAATTATTCTATCTCATACTAATGTAACCAGAGCAACTTTTAACCTTTTATTATTATTTGTCTATCATGTTTAAAATTTTAAAATACTTATTTGAGAGAAAGAAAGAGAATGTGTGGAGGGGGCATGGGTACATGTTTGTGTGCGTGGGTATGCATAGGCTAGAAGTCAACACTGGGTGTCTTCCTCCATCATTCTGTACTGTTTTCTGAGACAGCATCTCTCATTGAACCTGGAGCTCACTCAATGGCTGGCCATCGAGCCTCAGGAATCGGCCTGTCTTTGCCTCACCAGACGGAGAACTACAGGTTACATCCCATGTGTTTTCATAGATGCCAGGGATCAGAACGCATGGCCTCATCCTTAAGCACCAGGCTCTTTACTGACAGAGTCCTCTCCCCAGTCGCTCTTCATGGCTCTGCCCTACATGCCTATCTTGGGCTGACCTTACCTGAACCTTCTCCTCTCTACCTCCCTCCCCCTTATACCTGCCTAACCCTCCCATCCCCGGCACCCCTCCTTCCACTCCTACATATGTTCTGTCACCTTCCCTCTCCCCTAAAGCCTGTTTGTCCCCTCCCATGGCCCTTTTTCTAGTTGTTTAGTCTCTATGCACACTCATGCTCACGTAAATATACATAACACAAAAATTAGAAGATAGGATCTCCATATCAGAGAGAACACATTGTTTTTGAAACCCGGTTACCTCACTTAATGTGATATTTTCAAGTTCCATCCATTTTTCCTGTAAACTTTATATTTCTCCTTTCTTTATGGGTGCACAAAATCCCCTTTGGTGAATGTTCATTTTCAATATCCATTCATCGGCTGATTAACATCTAGGCTGACTTCATCTCATAGCTATTGTGAATACAGCAGCAGTGAGCTTGGCGGCACATGTGACTCTGCCATAGGACATAAGAGTACTTTGGTTACATATTCAGGAATGGTGTAGCTGGGTCAAGAGAGTGCTTTGGCTATATGCTCAGGAACGATGCAGCTAGGCCATACTCCTAGGAGTTGTAGTTTCACCTTTTTGAGAAGCATCCACACAGATATCCACAATCCTGCTGTGGTTTATGCTGTCATCAACTGTATTTCCAGTCCTATCAACTGTCACTAAAGGTTCCCCTTTCCCTACGTCCTCACCAGTGAGTTCCCATTTGTTCTCTTGATGACAGCCATTCTGTCTGAGGTGAGATGGATCTCACAGTAGTTTTCCCTTTCATCTCCCTATGAATGGTGATCAGTAATGGTGATCAGTTCTTAAAGTGAATGCTCATCTGTATTTCTACTTTTGAGAACGCTCTGTCTAGTTCCTTAGTCCTTATTTTGAGTGTGCTGTTTTTCCCTTCTTTAACTTTTTTGAGTTCTTTATATATTCTTCTGATAGCTGACAAGTCATTTGTCAACTCGTAAGGATTTTCTCCCACATATAAGCTGCCTCTTCATTCCACTTGTTTTTTTTTTTTTTTTAAGACTGAGTCTTGCTGATTTGTCCATAGTGTGCCTGCCACTGAAGCTGGTTTATTTGTTTTACCTTTTTGCTTTAACCATTCTGTATGCTTATATTTTAAATGTGTCTCTTGTAATCAAAGTATATATGCCTATATGGATTTTAAAGAGCTCCTAAGCTAAATAATTTATCCATTTACATTTATTATGGTTATAAATTGTTTAGATTGATTTTATTCATCTATTTTTGAATACTATTTTAACCTAATTTTTTTTCTGGATAATTCATACAAATGCAGTTTTACCTACTCTGCTTTATCCCTCTAACCTCTACTAGCTGTTAGCTGAAAATGCATTTTATTTATGTTTAACATTGAACATACATATCTGACTTAATAGAATCTAAAGTGAGATAACATCTCTAGGGGGAGTATTAAGGCTTCTGGGTGGTTTCATTTATAGAAACATGAACAGTATATAGAACTGAAGCTAAGTCATGTTTTATATGTGTTAGGTTTGAGGACTCCTTTAATAGAAACCCACTATTTTTAATGGCCTTACACAGTTTGCAAAATGCCTTTGTACATGGATAGTCTCTGTTATGTAAACAGCAACAGGGGTTAAAACAGACCTATAGGTGTCAATGTTTGTCTGTCTTTAGTTCTCAGAACTATAAACCTTCCTCCAGTCCCCAAGAGTCACTTTCATAACTTTCCAGATCTGAATCTGCAACAATTACTTGAATTCTCTATTATACAACAGTTAATCTTTGCCTCCTTCTTCTCTGTTATCACCTTTATGATTTAATAAGAGGGAATCTTAGCTAATTTATGCCACATACAGAAGACAATAAAAAACTATCTTAAATACAGCTGACCCAGATCACACATGGGCTTCAACCAGTTTAACAGAACCATGTGCTCTTATGTCTAACAGGCTGGGTCACATTTCTATGCCTTTCCAAGTGCTTTTTGAATGTTTGCTTAACCCTTTAGAGGACTCTGTACAGCAGGTATCATGGGGATCATTAGGGAAACAACATCTCGTGGGTGAGTGGCATGGCTACATCCCCAGGGTCCATCTGTACATGCCCAGGGCTATGCAGTAGATACTTGGTATCCCACATGGAGAAATGACAAGGCTATAACTTCCCCGTTTCCTGTGTCTGATCCAGAGGCCACAGCCAACTGACTCTGTCAGCTTTAACATGCACATTCCCATTGGTTTAGTGTTCCTCTTACTTTTCTGTCACTAGCAAATCAAGAAAATCATCTGGCTTTCCTAAAATCTCAGCGGTGTCCCAAATCCAGCCCCTGTTTTAATTTTTATAATGGGAGTATTAGCATCCACACTAAAAGATCGTGGTTAAATTAATAAATATTATCTTCAGCACAAAATATGATGATGATCATTGTTAATCATTGTTATTATAAAACCACTATAATATATATTATTTATTTATATATATATATAGCTCCCTGCTCTTCTTTAAACAAACAAATTAAAACAAAAAACTTTCACTGTCTTTGTAGCTATTAGAACTTTCTTCTCCTAAATGGTTGGGCAAATACATGGCTTAAAATTCTCTCTCTTATTGATTTTGTTTTCAAGTATCCTGTGTCAATAATTGACATATTTTATACCAATATGAATTTATATGTTATATATAGACATATATAGTATAAAATGTTATATAAGTGTATATCTGTATATTATAGTGTAGTGTATATTATATTAGTTATATCTGTGTACAGATTATATTAGAAAACAACTAAGGGAAGATGATCTGGACACAAGGACAGACCTGAGTTCGCCATATGACAGGAAAGTCTGTGGAAGACTATGACAAAGCAGTGGCCAAGCACAGCCTTCAAATGTTCTGTCTCAGAAAGTGTCCTGGGGGTGCAATGCTTGCTTTTTTTTAAAAGCCCCAAGCCCTTTTTCCCTTCTTCCTTCCCTTCTCTGCATCCTTCCCTTTCTCCAGCAAACTTAGACATCTCCATACATATTAACCCTTTGTTGGCCCTGCAGCACCCTTGGTTCACAGGTGCTCAAACATCCAGGCCATCTGTGACCTCTGCCCCACTCTGGCTTGGCAGTACCTAGTCAAAACAGTGTGAGGGTGGAAAGCAAAACCTCAGCCTTGGCCTCTTGGCTTTTGTAGGTTTTAGCCAGACCCCAGGTGTTATTTAGTGCAACTTGAGTATTTAATTTGAAGATGTGTGTAGACCAGGAGGAGAGACCAAGACATAATGCTTTTCTTTTTGACCAAATGATTAAATTTGAAGTTATAAAAAAAAAAAAGAAAAGAAAAAGAAAAGAAAAGAAATCTAGTTTGTTGCAAAGTCATGTCCAATTGAGAAGAGAGAATTGGCTGGAAAACCTCTCAGGCCAGGAACCGTCTGTCCCTTCTTCTACCACCCACCACCTCACAGGCCTATCCACTTTGGGTATCACCTGAGCAGTCTGTGGCCTCGAGTGACCCTTCCCTTCCTATGTCCATCTTCCTTTACTGGAAGGACAGTCTACAGGTGCGTTTCATTTCTTTCAGTGTCTAGTGTACCACCACCGGTTGCTGCTGAGCCATGGCCGAAGGGGAGATCACAACCTTTGCAGCCCTGACCGAGAGGTTCAATCTGCCTCTAGGAAACTACAAAAAACCCAAACTGCTCTACTGCAGCAACGGGGGCCACTTCTTGAGGATCCTTCCCGATGGCACAGTGGATGGGACAAGGGACAGGAGCGACCAGCACAGTAAGCAGCCATCTGAACTACACTCAATCGTTTTTGTCTTCCCTAGTCCAGCACGGGAGGAGGGCAAGAACCCATTTTCCAAGGCTCTGTGTAGGCAGAATGCACTGAGAAGTAAGGTAATGCACATAAACTAAGGGCTGGCTTTGGAAGATGAGGAACTGTGGACTACCCTTAGCTAATTACATCTCACTGCAAACTTTTGGAAGGATTCTCTGCTGACCTGATATAACTTTTGTCAGAATTTAATCACTGCTCCCCACCCCCAGGTTTATAAACTAACATAAGATCATCCCCCGCCCCAGCCAGACAAGGTCCTACTCGCTCCACAATGGGAAGAAGCTGATGAGCAGGGATGGGAAATCCTGAACAAAGCTATGGCTTCAATTTCAAGTTAACAGACTCTCCAGGTGATGTCTCTGCTGGGCTTGATTTGAGAATCCTGGTCTCCAACCGCAGACTAACACATTATAAATTATGCAGCTCTCCTGCAGCACATTGTCCAGATGTGGCTGTGGTGTGCAGGAGGGGTAAAGTCATTCTCCAGACACTAATGGAGCCAGAGATGGGAGCCACAGAGCCAGAGGCTGACAATTCTGGGCTTTCCCAGCAGCCTGGCTTTCAGACCACATTGATAAGTGGAGGTATGACTTAGGGGAAAGAATCTACCTACTCAGTACTTCTAGTGTTGGTGTGTGTGTGTGTGTGTGTGTGTGTGGTGTGTGTGTGTGTGTGATATTAGATATCTGCTTTCTACTAAGAGTCAGACATTCCCTAAGTACCACTAGGGTATTAGATGTTGTAGGGAAGCCAAAAGTCAGATTTGATCTCTGCTTAGAGGAACAGCACTCTCAAGAGCCAGACATGCTGCAAGCCAAAGAGGAAACCAAGGAGTGAAGTCAGGAACCGAGAGAGAACACAGGTGGAAGCAAGGTTCTATGGGACGGGCTTGAAAGTGGGATGCAGATTGCTGATGGGATGGCTTGTGTGTTAGATGTTTAATTGTACCTGGTGTAGGTACCATACCTCACAGACTCAGTACAGTGGTGGCTTCAGAGATGCTCCTCCATGCATTCTCAGATGCACATGTAACTGGGATGGGTGACAGCTTTGCCCCCTCCTTCTCTAGAAAGCAATATAGTATAATATAGTAACACAACTCAGGGGATCAAGCTTTAATTCCTCTGACTTTACATGTTTAGACTTAGTCTTATCAATATTCTGACCCAATGGGCAATTACAGTGACATGCTTCTTAAGGGTTTGCCTAGTTCTTAGAAACCTTAAACTTCAGAGTAAGAAGAGCCTACAACCACTAGGTTTCTGGACAAATATCATGTGCCTTCAGTATGATCGTTCTATCATTAACAGAACAGGATGTCTCTGGGTGCATCACACTGGGACAGCTTGTGGTGGGATTTGGCTATCGGGCTTAAGCTGTCAGAAGCCTTGGGAAGCCAGCATTGCTCAGGGGCATTTGTCATGTGAACTTAGGCACACATTTTCAGGCCTTATTTTTCTGAGTGAAAAAGTGAGAATACTGATCACAGGTTTCTTGGGAGAGTTAAATGAAATAATATAGTAACCGTTTGGGTACAGTGTCTGCCTGGCCCAGGGTAACAGTTCAGCACATTGCTGTTACAACCCACAGCCTACAGCCCCACTGCAGTGTGTGGATACACAACTTGAAACAAAGGGCTGGATTGAGGCTTTAATTCAGAACATCTCTGCCAACCTTCAAAGCAGTTATATGAGCTTATTGTATGCTTACTCTGAAACAAAGAACAAGGGCCAAGGGGACAGAAGTCAATCCTGCAATAAGTAGGCAGCAATTTGCGCTGGACCAGTTGAAACCACAATGGACAACATGCCCACCCTCTGCAGTCAGGGCCCTGGACTGCTGGCACTCATGCCCTACCCTGCCACTTACTAACCAGACAATTAGGATTCTCCCTGTTTTGCATGAAGTACTCTGGGAGAGAAGCTTCCAGTTGTCCAATGAGACTTCTAATCCCCAGTGTCCCTAGAGGCCTAATTTGGGGCAGTCTTTTCATCATCTCATTGAGACTCAACTTCTTCCCCCTGTGGAATTCCAGTGCTAGCCTCACTCTGTGGCTCTCACAGTACCAATCAGCCTGCCACAGAGGGCAACCCAGGCATGGGAGCTCTCCCTGAGTGTGGATCTGTCGCCCTCTTCTGCCTAGCATTGGCACTGCTGTTCAGAACTTCCGGCCTCCAAGAACCAGTCAGTTTTGGGCAGTTGGGAATGGAAGCCCTGGAGAGACATAATCCACACATACAGTGTGCCAATTGGGAGTTCTAGTCTTTGATCATTGGTCCGGACATAATGAAAGGCTGTGGAAACAGGCAGGGCCATATTCCAAAGCTTCCTGAAGGAAGAGCACCCTAAAAGCCAGTCAGATACTTAAGTAAAGTATAAAACCCACAAAATACAACTTGCTTTGGGGCCCTGCAAGACAAAAAAACTAATTCCTTTCACAGTATCTATTTATCCTCAATGAGTTGACATGATGTGGTCAGAGTGAGGAGATTACCCAAATTTGTCTGTCTTACCCTTGGGAGACACAGTTCCCAGGTACCTTATCCGTGGCCTCAACCTCTGGAGGATGCTGTGCATTGACTATCCTAAAATAAAATATCGTAAAATGAGTAAAATGTCTCAACCAGATTCCTGCAGAAGGGGCCGAGGGTGGGGTGAGCTTCACCAAGACTTTGGACATTGCTGCAGGCAATTATCCGCACATAATATAACATTAGCTACACTGACACAGTGTCCATGGTAGAGATGAACAGACATTGGTGACTGCAGATTCTGAAATCCGTGGAGATGCAGTTTGTGAAAAGATAGCTTTTGACAGCAGAAGGCTGGTCCTGAGAGACAAGGAGCCGAGAGTCCATTTTGAACATGGGTTGTGTGAGGGATGCCACAGACCAGTGCCTTTTTCCTTGCAGCTACACTTCTGCAATTACTTGTCTATTTATTTACTGGATTCTCTCCTGCAGAGCCCCCTGAGGACAAGGACTCTGGCTCTTGATGCTCCACGCTGCGGCTTTTGTGTCCAGCATATTGACTGTCCCTTGATTAAGTACCCAGTGAGCATTTAATTTGATGAACCATTGACTTGTATTGTTAGCAGAGAGATTTAAATCCAACAATATCTCAAGAAATGCCTGTCAAGCGTGGACACATGCGAGGCCCTGCACAGGCAGTCATTCCTAGCTAACATCAGCCCTTGGAGGTCACAAGTAACCATCATGCTAAAAACCCAAAAGCTAACATGATGTGACCAGCTCCTCACAGGGACAGTGTATGGAGCCTATCTCTCTGTCCTAGTACTAACCTGCTTTCCCTGAGGATCATACCACCCCGATACTAACATTTTCACCCCACAAACTAATTACATGGGTGTGTTTATCCTATCACATGGTACAGACAGGCAAGGACAGATTGATGTCTTCTTACTGTATTTACCAGATTTACCTTGTGGCAGTTACTTTTCCTCTCTGTGCCTCAGTTTCCTTGTTTTGAAAACAAGCATGCTAACAGTTATCTACATCACTGGACAGTAGGGATATGAGATATGATGTTTCTGAGGATGTCCAGCACACTGTCAGGCACCTAAATGTTCAAAAGGGTGACATTCTCCATGCTTGTCATCGCCTTCCTCCCTAGGACTGATAGCTGGCCATCCAATAAACGTTAAACGTGTTCACAGAACTTTCAGTGACTTTACACCCCAGCTTCTCTGGGGCTGTCTCAATTGGAACTCCTGTAACCTGGCACAGAGCCCCAGCCCGCCCAAGCCATAGCCAATCAGGTTCTTCCCATTTAACTGCCCTGGCACAGAGGCCATCAAGGCAAAGAGTTCTATGCTTGTCTGCTTCTCCTCCGGAGTTTCCTCTCTGGAGAAGGCATGCCAGGACTTACTCTTCCATGAGATCAACAACTGGAATAGCAGTTGCAGAGACAGGAATGGCACACTCCTGACCATCCCTAAGCTCCAGCCTCCTTGTGGAGGCCACAACCCCCACCACCTCCCCCCAGCACGTAGAAAGGAGACTGGGGGTGGGAGGGGGGATCCACAGCACCACTTGCCACACAGATGGAAATGTTCTCCAGCAGAGTCTGTGCCAATCAAATATTTATAAATCTAGCCACATCCTAAAGGCACCAGGGGAGTTTGCTGGTCCAAGGGATCTTACTGCATTGCCCTGGATCCAAGCAGACCACACTCTGGTGAAATCCCTCCCCGTATACTGTTTGGGGGAAGTGCAGACTTCCGTTGTCTGGTCTGATGGGAGTCCACATTTAATGGTAAAGGCATTCTATTCCCCACCAGCTTGGACTCCAAGTCAGAACAGCTTTCCAAATAACCACATTGGGGAGGTCTGGGCCCTGCTGCTGTAGCCAGAGAGAGGGGCAGGCCTACAGGAAGGAATGTCCCCCAACAGGATGCGCCAGCCTGCCATATGTGGTACATCAGCCTCCCGGGCCCCTGAGTCTAACCCAAGACCCCTTATTTGATTATAAGGGAATTCTTCTAGAGAACCTACATTATACATATGAATACACACACACACAAATGTGTCAGTCAATCTCTGGACTAAATAAGAAAATTCCCTGACTTTTTTCCAGATGTTAAAAGACAAGACACCTTCACAGTGTTAAAAACTCTTTTCCATATGTACAGAGAGAGAGAGAGAGAGAGAGAGAGAGAGAGAGAGAGAGAGAGAGAGAGAGAGAGAACCACTGGAATTTTTCCCCCTCCAGTCCATTTTTCCTCTTCTCTGTCTTTAATGTTTTGCAAAGCCTGGTTTGTGGTTACACTTTAATTATAAACTCCACTGACATAAAACAACCTGGCTGAGTTCTGAATGAGGCTGACCTCACTCTGAGTAAACACAACCAAGGACGGGAAGTCTCCAACCCAGAATAAACTGGGCACGTAATCTCTGTGGCCTCTCCCTGGACAGCAGGCATAAAGGGCAGGCCATGCCACACAGGAGCAAGGCGCTCCTCTCTGGCGTCCCAGCCCAAGATACCAGCTGTCGCCTTAGCAGTAAAGATCCCTAGCACAGAACAGGAGTGGGCATGGGGTGTGCCCCAGAGCTCACTGCTCTTGGCATTAGCTACCTTGAATTCTTTTCCCTTCTTTCTGCTCTTAGAAAGTAAGGGATCGTGTGCCTCTTCATGAACAAGCTTTGGTTACGACAGTGTGGAAGCTTATGGTCACAGATAGGAAAACAGACACCAGCTGTTCCTTAGGTATAAGGGACTGGTACCCAGGTGGAGGCCGGTGGAGCCCTGGAAAGCACTGGGCTTCGCTTCAGAAAGGAGCTGTAAGTACCCAGAGACCACAGGGTGATGGACAGTGAGCACAGAGCACAGGAGTGTGAGCCACCAAGGTGATCTTAGTACATTTCAGGCTGGTATGTATGTTTTATATTCTCAAACCAACGGCCTTCAACATCTATGCTTACCACAAATGAGGTCCGAGGTTCAATGCCCAGCACCTAAAACCAAAACCAGAAACAAAACACCTAAAGGTACAAGCCTGACTTCTCCTCGGGAAATTTAGGGCCACAGATCTACCAAACACTTGGAGAAGGCACTGTTGTTATGCTTGCCATAACAGTACTTGGGAGCCTGAGGCAGGAGACTCACTGCAACTGCTAGGTCAGCCTGAGCTACAGAGTAACACACTGTCAGTTTAAAAAAAAAAAAAAAATCTACCACATAAGCCTTTTCCAATTCTCCTCAAGTCAATTTTTATAAGGTTCTGAATTTCTAAAATAATTTCCTATCGACCACTAGATTGCCTTTAGAAAGCTGTTTCCTGTTCAGCTAAATCAAAATTTGCAGTCTCCATTTCAGAACTGAGCTAAAGGAAGTACTCAAGAAGCTGCAGACTTTGGTTTTCAATAACAAGCAATTTGAAATGCGCAGGGCTGCTGTCCTTCCTGCACACAGACAGCAGGGTCTCTCTCACAGTGAGGACACCATTCACCTGGTGGCGGTGTTGAAGATAGAGAAAGTAGGGCTCCTGTGACTCCCCCCATCCCATCCTATACCCCACCCCTGGTATTTCTGGGTCCTAAGGACATTCACATCTTATGGATTCCCTGTACTCAAGCCTGAGATGGGTCACAGATCACTTTAGAGATCACCAGGAGCAAGAATCGAGTCTTTGGGCCAACAGTGTAGCTTGGTGGGTAAAGCACTTGCTTGCAAGTCTAAAAACTGAATGTGGTTTGGTTTGGTTTTGATTTTTGCTAGAATCCATGTAATGGTTTTGGAAAGAAAGAACTGACTCCACAAAGTTGTCTTCTGACTTCTACACTTGTGTCATAGTATGCACACCCCCTTCCACACACACTTCATACACACACAATTTTAAAAAAGGACAAAGGGGTTGGAGAGATGGCTCAGGGGTTAAGAGCACTGACTGTTCTTCCAGAGGTCCTGAGTTCAACTCCCAGAAACCACATGGTGGCTCACAATCATGCCCCCTTCTAGTGTGTCTGAAAACAGAGATAGCGACAGTGCACATTGTGCTCACCTAAAATAAACAAATCTTTTTAAAAAAAAAAAAAAAAAAAAAGACAAAAGGAGAGAGGAAGGAAGGAAGGAGGGAAGGAAGGAAGGAAGGAAGGAAGGAAGGAAGGAAGGAAGGAAGGAAGGAAAAGGACAAGAGTCTTGGATAGCTCTAAGGGTCTGTCCATTGACTAGAAACAGACCTTTAAAATGTTTCCACCCCTGAAAGGCAGTAAGAATTGTGGGAGATAGTGACTCTTTGGTAAAAAAACTTCATAATAGCTCATGTGTATGTGGCTACAACACAAAAACTAGATACAGACCAAAGACCAGCAAATGCCATCAACCCAGGACCCAGAAATGGTTGCAGAACTGATTTTGTAGAACCAGAGAGAACACGGGGAAGAATCAGATTCCCCCATCCCCGCTATGAGTCCCAAATCCCCAGTCCCCTGTCCTCCTTTCTAGCCTTCCCAGGGCAGTTGCTAGACACACCTGCCTGGCTGGTATCTGGTAAGTTTTACACTGTGCACATGTCGGTCCATGAGCTATACACACCAGCTCAGGCTTCTTAGGAAATCTTCATTGGGGATTTCTTATTTGTCTCGCTTCACTGCATGTTATCTCCAGCTTTTCTCTACAACAAAGAAGGTGGGAGAGAAGACAGAAAGACGGACAGAGTAACGGGTGGGGGAGGGGTGGTAACATTAATTGTCCTTTTTACTTTTGTATCTGCTTTTGTTACTGAGCTGCTGAGTCACAGGTTTGTGTGTCTGTCTCCCTAGTCCCGTGTAAGCCTGGACCGTATCTGGCACTGTGCATAAACTTTAGTGAACATGCATGCGTGCACGTGAGAGCATGGAATGGCTTTTGATCCTTGCCCTACTCCACTGCTACAGGAGGAAGGGACATGCAGTGTGGCCAGACCCTGCATCTTTCTGAGGTCACACCTCCTACTCCCTCGATGGTTAGTCCCCAGCAGCCAGCAGCTGGGAGGGTGTAGGTCTGCAGAACTAGAATGGAGTTCCCACCGAAGGGTTTGGATAGCCAGTCTCCAACGTGAGCACTGTAGGCTGGGTATCGTGCCTTCCTGCCTGCCCCGCTCACTGAAATGTATGTGCAGGAAACTCAGCCAGAAAGAAACCCAGTGAAAATGAGCTATGAAACTTGGACATCCTGGAGAAATAATATTTCTAGAGGAAACTCTTGAGTCGACTCTCACCAGCAGACCGTCCCTGGCTGAGGGCTGAGGTCATAAGCTAGGCAGGACCCAGCTCTTGTTTACCTCGGTGAGACCTTTCCAAGGGATTTCACAGAAGGAAAGAGCTTAACCTCACCTCGCCCTGCAGCAAGAGACAGAACTAGGAAATGAAATGCTGTAAAAACAAACAAACAAAACCTTCCTCCCTGAATATGGACACCGGCCTGGAATTCAGGTATTTGGGCAATAGAGGCAAGAAAACTGACAGTTCAAGGTCATCTTTGGCTATGTAGCAAGTTTGAGGCCAGCCTGAGCTACATGAAACCCTATCTAAAAAAAAAAAAAAAAAAAAATCAACAACAACAACAAACACCCCAATCTACTGCGGGGACCCAGGTCATTAGCTTTGCATTATAGTGGCTTTTACTCCGATGAGCCATCTTACTGGCCTTTACAGTATTTCTTCACAAAGTTGTACAAACATCTCTACTATTTTTGATTTTTTTTTAAAAAAAAAAATATCTCCAAGATTCTTAACCTCTTCTACCTCCACCCCATTCCCTGTCCAATTCTTGGGCTCCACTAATCTTTTCACTATACTTATGGATTTTCCTGTTCTGGGCTAGTTGCGGGCCAGAGTCAAGCCTCCAGCCTGAGGCCTCTCATCTTGACCCCATTAACTCCAGAGAATGTGTTGGACATGCAATTCAAAGACCACAGCTTGTTGAAGATGGCTTGGCAGAAATATCTCTGTCAACATTAGCCTGGTGACATTCAATCAACAGAGACCAACTAGACACTGTGTGCAGTGCTGTGTGATAGGAAAACCACACCGTACTATGCATATGGGAATCCAAGGAGTCAAAACAAGACAGACAAAATTCCTTCCCTTCCTTTCTTTCTTTCTGCTTCCAGATAAAGCTCTAAGTAAGGAAACAATCACATGCTGACTGTGCACTGGGGAGGCATGGGGACCACGAGACCCACTGGCAGAGGGTCACAGCCACTTGAGCAGCTTCTCTGTGAGGATATTTAGGCAGAGGCCTGAAGGAGGAGGACAGTCAGCCTTGTAAACATCTGGAGGAAGAAGGTGCCAGACAGAGGCATAGGATCTTTGGGAACAAAAGAGTTTGCTGAGGGCCAGGGAGATAGCTCAGTCAGGAAAATACTTGCCATGCCAGGATGAGGACAGAGGATCAGCTGCCAGAAGGCACGTGGAAAAGCTGAGTGTCCTGACGGATGCTTGTAATCCCGGTGCTAGGGAAGACAGCAGCAGGCAGGTCCCTGGGCTCACTGGCCACAGCCTAACCTAATCGGAGAGTTCCAGACCAAAGGAGAGACTCTATCTCAAAAAAACAAGGTGGATAGATCTTGAGAGACAACATACATGATTTTTCTTATCTTTACACTCACATATGCACACGCGTGTAAGCACACACACACGCACACACACACACAATCTTCAAAGTTACATAGTTAGAGCAGAGAGAGCAAGTAAGTGATATGAGGCTGGAGAAAGCAGCTCCTGGGTGTCCTTTGGCCTAAGGTTTCATGTCCATATTCTCAGGGATGACCAAAGCTAGGGAGACCAGTGGGCATGGAAGCCAGCAGCTCCACAGCTCCTTTCTTATAATTTACTTACTTACTCACTCACCATAGGAAGTTGGAGGAAGTCTCGAGACTCTAAAGCAGACTTCTGAGGACAGAGAGGTACATCTTCTAGGGGTGACATAATTATTTGTCACTTGTATGTGAATTGGAGGATGAGGAGAGCAAAGGGGGAGGGAGAAAACACCAGCTCATCCATCGGGATGTGACCAACTGTTAGGATACAGATAGCTACAGAATGGAGCATAAGCCAGCTAGCAAAGAGGCTGGAGAGATGGCTCAGCAGTCGGGAGCACTGGCTGCTCTCCCAGAGGACCTGGATTTGATTCCCAGCATCCTCTCCTGAGCATTTCCTCTCTCGTCCAGGCCTCATTTGGGATGCCCCGGAGGTTGAGGGGTTCACTGAACTTCATTGTGGGTGAGTCCTGACTCCCAGGAACTCTCTCCTCTCTAGGAAATGAACCTAAATAACCTCCGGGTTTAAAACATTCCCAATCTGCCATCATGTCCCTCTTTGTCGCAAAGGTGTGGTTGCATCCAGCAGGGGACAGCTAAAGCAACTGCCACTGCTTGCTCTACAAGGACGGCTGTACTCCAAGAACTCTGGGGGGAGCAGAACCAGGGGAACCAGTATCACTTGTCCCTGTAATCATTTTCCCTCAGGTGACAGAGGGAGAGGACAGAGGAACTGAGCAGGTACACACAGGGTAGACTGGGCTGGCAAGCCAGCCCTTGTCTCTCTTTTCCTCAGGAATGTAATTGCCTTGGACAGCTCTCCCTGGAGCAGAAAGGAAAGGAAACTACTGTTTTGATTCACTGAAGGCTCATCCTCGGTGGAGCTCTACAGAAACGGATAAGCAGAATTTTCCATGGCCGCCGTCCTGGCTGTAGGGCTATTGGCAAACGTGCGGTGTTTGTTGACTTTTACTTGTGTTATTTTCATTCCAGTTCAGCTGCAGCTCAGTGCGGAAAGCGCGGGCGAAGTGTATATAAAGGGGACGGAGACCGGCCAGTACTTGGCCATGGACACCGAAGGGCTTTTATACGGCTCGGTAAGTATGAGGCTGACGCCTCCAGAGTCAGCCAAGGCTTGAGGTTTTCCAGAAGTCTTGTTACACGGAGCGATGCAAATGAGACACCATCAATTAGTCTTTGTTTGTTGTTTTTTCCAGTACGATTCCCACCCTCTACCTTGCCTTATTTTAGACACAGACATAAAAGAGTTTCTTGTGGTATCCTCTCAAAATACTCAGCTTATCATAAGACACGGGGCGGGGGGGGGGGGGTTGGGGGTGGAAGAAGGGTGGCCAGCACATTAGTAAGTTTTCAGGCACTCATTTCAGAACACCCAGTCCTACCTTAACCATTCAATCCAAAGATATTTCTTGAATGAGTGAGGGTTATATGTGTCTCTTAATGTTCTGCCTGGGGGACAGGAGGTTGCACCTATTTGCACATGAGTATCTGAGGAACAGGGGACAACCTCAGGTATCAGTCCTCAGGTGATGTCTACTTTTAAAGGAAAAAAAAAAAGTCAGGGTTCCTCACTAGCCTTGAACTTGCCAAGTAGACTAGCCTAGCTAGCTAGAAAACCCTAGGGTCCATCAGTCTTCTGGTACCCAGTGCTAGGACAAACACACCATTGTGCCTTACTTTTTTTTTTTTTTTAATGTAGGTATCAGACGCTGAAGTTAGGTTTACTGGGTATGTTTATCTCCCAAGCTTCTTAATGCTTTTTTTAAGATAAAAATCAAAATTACAGTCCTTTAAAGTTTAAAAAAATTCAATTGTACTAAAATTTGAAGACAATGTCTTCCATTCCAGGATCACCTAAAATGTTAAACAAATTTTAGGAATTCAATTCGACATTCATTTGTAAGTGCTGAACGGGAGGTAAGGATGAATGAGCCACGTGGAAAAAATGGCATCTAATTGTTTGTTAGTAGCTAAGACTATCTGTTCCTTCCTTCTTGGAATCAGAGCTCGATACTGGTCTGACTGAGTAAACCTTGTCTTAGTGGGAAAGGGCAGAAATAGAGGCAATTTGACTGACCACTTTGGGTATCTCTGCTCCAAGAATTAGCAGCGAGAGGTCAAACCAACTTTCAAAGCTTTTGAATTCAGTGTTCCCGTCTCTATATCCGAGCACTTGTAAGAATCTTGCCCTTACTTTGTGATCCAATCCTTCCCTTTCAGGAAAATGATGCCTACAAAAAGGGCAGCCTGTAGGGCAGATTTAGTCTGGTCACGCCTTCAGAGGTATCAAATTACCAAAGCAGCATAGGCTCAAGAAGCCTGCTTAGTGCGGACACAGTGCAGTTCTCCTATGGCCCGCTAGAGGGCAGGAGATGGAATCCCGTTACCGGAGATGATGACGTCAAGTGGTTGGAGTTGGGCCGTGACTGCTCCCATGCAGGAAATAGACTTTAGGACAGTTCTTCCAATCGGCCATCAAATCAGTCAACTGAACAACCAGTCCCTCTTAGACTCATAAACGAAGCTTCATGCCTCTCCTACTCTGACAAGTTGTCCACTGTGAATCCTGTCTATAGCAACCTCATAGACAGTCCAAGGAGACAGTGCACGGAACTTGCTCACTAGCTTCTGGCATTTGGGAGACACTGCACTGGCGACACCTCTAAGACAAACAAGCAGCTGGTGTGCCCCACATACTCAATAAGTCTTACAGATCATGTCGCAGCTTTAGGCTTTTTTTTTTTAATTGAAATTAATTTTAACATTGATTCTAATAGTTTACACTTGAATACAAATGTTGAGGGAGAACTACCTGAAACCAGTGTCTGGCAGGCTCCAGGGGGGAAAACCCTCTTCTCCTATATCAACCGAAGCCATTATTGTAAGTCACCCAAATATGATCTTAGCATGCCATACCTAAGAGTCTTCGAATATACCAAATTGACAAAGAAACATTCTAACATAGCTAAATTCTGAACCGATTTTTGGCACACATCATTCTAGTCTGTATAGAAGGGGTATTTTTATTTTGAAAACCTTAGTTTGAAACACTGTATAGCAGAATATTAATATAGTTATCTACAGGGTGGTAAGTGGGTGGGTTTATAATACACTAATGGCTTCCTGTATTTTCCAAATTTTCTACAATGAGTGTATGTCACCTAAGTAATTGGGGGAAAGTGTGCTAAATATAAAAATAGAAACAACCACAACCATAGGCATGAATCAAGAGCTGAGGAACACGACCCCAGCACTGAGGCTAGTGTAGAGCAAGAAGACACAAAGCCTAGCTGAAGGATGCTGTACCTCTGAGACGACTGGCCAGCTCAGCCATGACTCAGCCACTCTGCTTGTCAGCTGCACCACTGTGACAGAGAAGGACAGGCGTGGAACGTGACCATCCCCACCTTCATCACTGAACACAGGCCTGACACCCACCTAGGGCCATCACAGGGTGATGCTATAACAGGGTCATGACAACCCACACAGTCTAGAACTGCCTCCTCCTTCCTTCTGTCTCAACAATGTGCCCCAGTACTAGTGTCTGGACCAAGTTCCTCCAGAGGCAGAGTCATTCAATTAAATACTATATTTATATCCTATTTTGTTCCAGAAGGGTCCACAATGTCTCAGTCAGGTGTCATTTCCCTAGACTACGGATGAAGAAGCTGAACACTTCCTGTTGCATAGTTCCTTGCTAATAAAAGCTAACTCTGGGGCTGGGATGTGGCTCAGTAGTAAGCTGTTTGCTTAGCAGGAATCTGGCTCCTACCCAAGCAGGAAGAAAGAAAGAATTCCGTTAACCTACTCCTAGGTAATGAGGAGGCATCATCTGCAAAGTTCTGTGTATAAAGGGAGATACAAGACCATAAAAGGCTAATGAGGTTCCAGCTCTCTGCTCGGTAGGTCTTATACCCTAATAAAACAAACATGCCCACACATAAACAACAATGAATGATCTGATCATAAACTATGAGGAAGGGAATCACAAATCAGGAGTGGGTAAAGAATCCATAGGGGTCATGTGACTTGAAGGATAGTGGGTGTGTTCAAAACTACAACAGAAACACAATGAAGTTCCAATATATGTTTTTATGCTCAGGGCAAATTTCACACAAGTATTCATGTTCATAACGATTCTGGGGCAAAAATCCCAGCCTTTTAGTGAAAAATCAGCAGTACGAAAGAAATTTCACATTTTCATACAGCTGGTGAACAGCACTCACTAACTGTGCCCCCCCCCCCCCGATTTCTATCCCTTTAGCAGACACCAAATGAGGAATGCCTATTCCTGGAAAGGCTGGAAGAAAACCATTACAACACATACACCTCCAAGAAGCATGCGGAGAAGAACTGGTTCGTGGGCCTCAAGAAGAACGGAAGTTGTAAGCGTGGTCCCCGAACTCACTATGGCCAGAAAGCCATCTTGTTTCTGCCCCTCCCAGTATCTTCTGACTAGAGGAGTCTGTTCTGGGTACTCCCTATTTTGGTTGACCCTAAGAAAATGTTCCCTTGACCATTGGCTGCGCTAACCCTCAGCCCACAGAGCCTGAATTTGTAAGCAGTGCTTCTAAATAGCCAGTTCACTTTCCTGCTGAGCCCTTCCCTGCCACCCCAGCACAGTTTGGAACACAGGGACCAAATTGCTTCTAGGGGACAACTGGCTGGCCAGTCTAGCTCTGGGTTTGGATATCCAGACACCTCAGGGCACAAGCTGGACCTCATGATGCAAAGATGGGGTCATGTGAAGCATACAGAAGGGTCTGAGAAGTCGGTTCTTAGTTGCTGCATGCTCTTTCCCCTTCTGAGTAATCCCTGGTTTTGAGTACCCCAGGCACTTAGCATGACTACCCTTCCCCCTACCAGCACCTCACAAATATCAGTAAAGAAACTGATAGTGAGGCTGAAGGAATTTCATGATAGAGAAAAAAAATCTCCCCACCCTGCCCCACCCCCATGTACAGACAGGACTTAAAACTGGAAGGGAGTGTGGCATTTCCATGGACAGCCTAGAAGCATGAGATCTCAGAACAGAGTAAGAGGGCAAGGCTCAGCCACAGGGAGTCAAGATGAACCCGCAGCCCAGCAGTCATTACCAAGTTACCAAGGAAACGTCCACAGTCAGGGAAAGAGCCCCAGAAATGATTTCTTAGTAATGGCAAGCACAGAGATCTGGGGTCTGAAGAGTGGGTGTAGGAGCAAGGAGACAGGAAGGATGTCTTCTGCTGTAGATGTTAGCTTCTAAAAAGCAAGATATTAGATGGGAAGAGGAGAAAAGAAAAAGTGAGACCATGTCACAGTGTGCTTGGCCACCATGAAACTGGGGCTGTGGGGGGGTCCCAGTAGGATGGCCCCAAATTGCCCATGCATTCCAATCATCTGAGGATTTTGTATGAATATGAAAGCTGATTTGGTGGGGCTGGCATGGGGAGTTCTGTGTTTTGAAAAGGCCCCCAGGTCCCATAGATGCTGCTGGCTTCCCCACCATGCTTTCAGGAGCAGCCCCAGAAAATGCCATTCAAATGAAGGTTGCTTATAGTTCACCCTCTTCTGCCTCCACCACCTGGGTTTCCCTGAATATTCATTCAGGCCGTATCTATAGTAGTTAAGCATGGTTTCAAGGCACCTTGTCCCAGTGGCTATAAAATGCCCACTTAGAAGTCACTGAAACCATACTTCACAGAAATGTTAAATCTCACCAAAAACTTTTCCCAAGAGACCAGTTTTGTTACTGTTAATTCACCAAACTGGCTTCCTCTTTAAAGTAAACCTGGCCCAAGTGACCAGCAAATTAGAAACACTTTTCATCTCTGACATAGGACACAAATGCCATGAGAAGGCCTTTCATATGCCAATTCCATATACTGTGAGACTTGTGTTTTCGTCGCATTTTATATAGCTTGAAGGCATTAAATGGATTCACAATCAGCCACAGAGAATAACAACAGCATAGGATGTAAAAGCTACTTAGTTATCTAACACACTACATTCATTCATGAGACCTTTCCTCTTTGTCTCCTACTGCGCTTTAAGTATGGGTATCTAGGGATGAGAGATGGCTTAGCAGTAAAGCACACACACTGCTCTTATAAAGGACAAGAGCTCAGTTCCCAGCACCCACATCATGATGCTCAGACCCAGTTCTAACTCCAACTCTAGAGACATGATGTCCTCTTTTGGCCCCCAGGGGTATTGCATGCACATGTACAAACCCACACTCAGACATGCATGCATACACACTCTTTTAAAAATATAAACAAATGATATGGTGACTGTGGATTAAAAGTAATTATTTGCTGGAAAAAATCCTTGTAACAACACTGTCATATTTTAGCATGGAAGACAGATGACACTCTTGGGAGTTCAGAGTGCTAACGGAGGAACTAAACTGAGTTATTTCACACATGGTTAATGATAACATTCTTCCAGATGTAGTGATGCAGGCCTTTAATCCCTGCACTCAGGAGGCAGAGGCAGGTGGATCTTTGTAAGACTGAGGCCAACCTGGTCTACATAGTGAGTTCCTGGGTAGCCAGGGGTATATAGAAAGGCCCTGTATTTAAAAAAAAAAAAAAATCGTAGTAATGTTTTGCTTTTTTTACAACAAGATAATTCATGACTTTTTAAAGTCTATAACTTAAATAATATGGTTCTGTTTTGTTTTAGTAAATCGTAGGCACAGTGGAGATAATACAGTATGATTGCCCATGTCTTTGTATGAAGATTTGGCCAGGAAAAGTACACAGAGATGAGATCTATAATATTTAGGATAGTGAGTAGTTTTTATCAAATGAACTGAACACAAGTGTAACACTGACCAAGACACATTAAAAACCACTGCACAAGGATGAGATGGCGTCTAAGACCTCAGAGACTCAAAGCACTGATGATGTAGATGGTAGTCTTAACCATCAACTTAGTCACGATCCATGTATTTGCTCAACATATACTGCAGACCTAATGTGTGTCAGACACTAGATATGGCCCCTGGAGACAATGTCTGTCAGGCGCCCTCTCCCTAAAGATGCTGTGGATTCATTTCTTTCGGTCAGGTCAAAACATGGACTTCATAGGTTCCTACTGAATCAACAGTATGTTCTAGAAACCCCAACAGTGGATAACACCCACCCCACCCCAACAAAGTGACAAAGACGAGCTTCGAAAACTAAAGCCAGGGCTCTCAATGTTAGTTAGTCCTCTCAGAGGAGTGGACTAGTTTCAAATCAGAAAAAAAAAAAAAAAAAAAGAGCCTGTCCCTGACAGTGTTGGGAACACTGATCATGGGAACATTCGGTTGTGTGCTCTCTTCCGTAACTAAGTTCTGAAGCCATCTGCTTGTCACATGCCTCCCGCATGCACTCAATTCCAAGCTGACTGCAACATGGTGTCCAACACTCCTTACGAACTGTGAGGAGCATATGGGCTTTTGACAGTTAGTGACACACTAGAGATGGAGCTGGGTGTTTCCCCTGATGGCCAGCAGTGTGTCCATACAAACCTAACTGGTACATCAGCTGCCACTGAAAATGAGGCCCCTGCTCTGCATTGAAGGCAGTGAAGCCCAAGCCCTCAGCTCTGCAGAGAACACTGCCTAAAGCAATCACGGTCCCCAGCTGCAAAGCAGGCTCTGATGGAGACGATGCCTGACCTTCACTCTGCGCCCACACTGTATTATTACACTCTGCACCTTATCGATATTAATAAATGTTGTATTAATGGGTGACTTGTCTCCAGGTTTCTAAGAATTTCTCTGTGGAAGGACACTGGGCATCTCTGAGGTGAAATCCAGAATCCCCGAGATGACATCAGGCATCCAGAGGAGTCAGCAGCTGCTTCGTGTTCTACCATCATCTTACTATTAGATAGGAGATACTAAAGGCTAATGAGAAAAGCTAAAATACAAAAGTTTCACATTGTTTGGAAACAAGGCAATAGGAGGGATTTTCTAGGTCTCAGAAAGGGACCTGGAAACTTGCAGGTACTCTTCATGACTTGGGCCTTTTCTCCCTTGTATAAGGTATGTGAGATCACACTGCTGTTATCAAGTTAACATGCTTCTGCTTAGGCAAAGATATTATGAACAGGAAAAATTAAGGATTTATTTAAAATTTTAGGTCCAATGTCAAAAAACTACACACCTTTAAGACCTCTGATGTGAGACTTAGGAAGAAGTACTCTGTTCCCTAGCATATGGCAGTTATGCTGTCTCTCTCTCTCTCTCCCTCTCTCTCTCCCTTTCTCTCTCTCTCTCTCTCTCTGTCACACACACACACACTCAGTTATCCATGCACAAAATAAAAACAAACAGATGTAACATGCACTCTATCTTAGTTAGGGTTTTACTGCTGTGAACAGACACCATGACCAAGGCAACTCCTCAAAGGACAACATTTAATTGGGGCTGGCTTACAGGTTGAGTGGTTCAGTCCATTATCATCAAGGCTTGAACATGGCAGCATCCAGGGAGGTATGGTGTAGGAGGAGCTGAGAGTTCTACATCTTCATCTGAAGGCTGCTAGCAGGATAATGGCTTCTAGGCAGCTATGATGAGGGTCTTAAAGCCCACACCCACGGTGACACACCTACTCCAACAGGGCCACACCTCCTAATGGTGCCACACCCTAGGATAAGCGTATACAAACCATCACACACTCACTCTGTAATTACAATCAATCCCTCCTCATTCTAACATTGAATTAAGTGCTGGCAAGAGGACTCCACAGTTAATGGTGCTTGCTGTGTGAGCCTGGCAGCCCAAGTTTGATCCCTAGAGCCCATATAAAGATGAAAGGAGAGAATCTACTCCACAGAACTGTGTATCATGGCATGTGTGCTCACTAATAAGAAGAGAAGGAGGAAGAGGAGGAGAGGAGGAGGAGGAGGAGGAGGGGGAGGGAGGAGGAAGAAGAGAAAAAGAAGAGCAAGAAGAACAAGAAAAAGAAAATTGTACATTGCCTTAAGTGGTACTTTAGAGTTCTGAAGCTCTCCCACCCACTGCCAGAACTCAGAATACAGAAACCTTTACACATATGCACAACTGAAACACAGTTTTACAAAATGTACGGGGTACATTACGTTCTTTCTGTGAACTCAGAGGTGCTGGTCAAGCATAGCTCAATTCCAAAGTATGACTTTAATGGGTCACAACCACAGTTTGAAAAATGCTAGCTTAAAGTAACCATTCTCCTTTCCAAAGACGAAGAGGCCCAATTAAGATTCTGTGCTATGACTGTAGTGTTTACAAAGATGTGGCTCATTCTCAAGTAAATAGGACAAGGGGACTTCCTGTGATACAGGCACCATCTGTTCTAAAGCTCCATGTGTTCTCTGAGCCCTGAGTGACACAAAGTGAGCAAAATGATGAGATGCCCAAGCGTCTCTTCGGCCTCCAAAGCAGGCAGGTCTGCACATTTCTGCTGTGGGAATCCTGGAGACTCAAGGCCACTTCCTTTTCCTTGAGAATTCTCACACTTTGGATCTTATGTTATCCTTTCGCTGGCTCCCAGTCTTTATCTCTCTAATCATTCCTGGTCCCCAGAGAAATCCCATTTCATCATCATTTCTATGAAATTTGTGAATGGACTGAGCCAGGAAAAGGCTATAAACCTGGGGCCTTTGAGTATCTGTTTCTGGAAATGATCTTCTCACCACTTACCTGCCTAAAACACGTACAAAAAATTTATCAACATGACTGAGTCAATGGGGTAAACACCATGTCTGCTACACTGTAACCTGGATGTGGAGTTTGGAATTCCCACTTTTGATAAGCCAACTTTTAGAAGGTAACTTTGTGCCTTTTAAATGTCTGAGGGGGTAGGACAGCTGAGACTCTGCCTCTTAGGGGTGCATTTGACTACAAAGAGTAGAATAGAAACAAAGTCATCCCTTCTGATGCTTATATGGTAGAATTCCTGTTTGCTAAAGAGCTGGGGAGAGGAATCCCAGGTCTGAAGCACAGGGAGATTCTTGTCATATTGGAAACCATAGCAACTGCACTCTTCATAAATGAACAGTTTTTTTTTTTTCCATTTCCATGTGTATAAAGTGGTGTGCATGTGTAGATGCATGTTTTGGATGTGTGGGGGCATACTTAGGGTATGCACTCACATGCGTGTAGGCATGCATGTAAAAGTCCAAGGTTGTTGATAGAAATCATCTTCTATCACTGTATACCTTAGTCACTGAGACAAGGTCTCTCAATCAACCCAGAGTTCACTGATACAGCCAGTCTTGCCATCAGGCTTATCTGGGGACTCTCTGTGTCTCTACCTTCTAAAGCTGGAATTATTACAAGCAGACCATCCCAGTCATCTAGCTCTATGTATGTTCTAGGGATTCAAACCCCATCCTCACACATGCAGTGTGCACGCTTTAACCACAGAGCCATCTCCCCCAGCCCACAAAAGTTGTCAGGAGCAATTATTGAGACTGAAGGCAAATGAACTGTGAAACCTACATCGTCTCCATTTCAAAGGCACCAGTGGTAATTTCTTTCATAATCATTAAAATAACATAATCCTCCTCCCAAACCCCAACCTCACTCCCTAAGAGGAACCTCCTTTTGCCATTGCATGTAAGACTGATTCTAAATTTCAGCTAGAACTGAAGGCATGGGGATGCAGCATCAAGCTGGCATACAAACATTCCCTCATGCTTTGGGGATCTGTGCTAGAGAACAGCTGGAACCTTCCTGAAACATTAGTCCCACTTTGCGACTGACATAGTGACCACGGCATATTACACTGTTAGCTTTACACCATGGCTATTAGAACAAGAAATGAGGTCACACACTGCCCGAAGCAGAGAAGGGGTTTACTTCATCCAGTCACATACTGTAGGATGTTATCACATAATTTGGGGGTCTTTTGATGGGTTACAAATGTTTGTGATGTGGGGAGAAGGTATTTCCCAAATTGCTTCCACCTCCTACCCCATCATGCCACACAGGCTAAATTTACACATGCTGCAGCTAAACACTGGTATCCGTCTTATTACATAAACAAGCAAAACCTCACCCAGTCTTAGCTGTGCTTTTCCTTCAGCCTTAATGAAGGGTTGGGTCCTCCCTGCTGGGAACTCTGTTCCGTTTAAGAAACTGATCTGCTTGGTCCAAGTGTTTGAGGATGTGAATGTAGAAAGGCAATTTATACAAAAATAGACTTTGCTGTGATTTTCACATCTCATGGTTTCCTATCACGGAAAAATGACTGTAGAGTCTGGCCCAGCGAAACATTAAGTTTAAGATGTTAGATTCTCTTCTCCATGTGCCTTAGCCACTTTTAGCTACTTCTCTGAAGTAGGTGAGAGGAATGTTCTTGTAGACCAACTAGTTCTGTGTGAGGTGGAAAGAAAGGATTTTTGGAGCCTGGGGTAACCAACTGTGTTAAACATCCAGCGTAACATTTCCTGTAAAATGAATAGGAAAACCAATGACTCTCTAAAAACAGAACACCTGTGTTAAGACTGTGTTGACACCGTAGAGGCTCCAGGAAGGCTGGGAAGAGAGGATACATGCAATGTACATGTGGTGCTACCAGACTGTCACTCAATATTTAACTGAGTAAAAAAGAGAGGTGAGGTTTAAGATTGCTTGAAAATATGCATGACACCTGGTCCTCTGGGGCAAATCTGAGAGGCCATGGGGCACCCAGCACCATCTTCCAAAGCAACAGCAGGAAGTAGAAGCATCTGTGGTACACTAATTCATCCACTTATTAATCATTTACCCTCTACCCTCATAGGAGTCAGCGTGCAAGCAGGAGATGGCATCCATATCAATAATATGAACAGGGGGATTGTGATGGCTAAGGGAGGTGAAGAGACCTCTAGGGAATACTAGAGTGGCAGGTGCAAGGAGCAGCTACTATTCCTGGGGAAAGAAAACTTGAAACTGGTGTCCTCTTACGGAAGAGATACAGGCTGTGCTGGTGCTGCCTGTGCCCTGGCTGCCCGACCCTACTTGTCCTTGGGGACTGGAGGTGAGGTAGCTCAAAATTCATACAGAGCAAGTGAGAAACACTACAGCAAGCTTGTCTGAACACTGCTGCAAGCTCCTTTAATACCCTGCACCCGTACTCCATTGATCCCAAGAAAGCATCTCTTCTAAACAGCAGTTCCTGATTGACTGACATGGTCTGCACCAGCAATCCTTGGTATCTCAAGCAGTCCTCAATTAGGTCCTCCTGCAGGAGATGCCTTTGAGGCTGTTTGACCTCCAGTGTTTATGCAGAGGCAGCCTCACTGTCTCCTACATACTGGAAGGCATACTTTAGGAAGCTTCCAATGGGAGTCCTGGAGAAACTCTCTAAGTGCAACTTTCTGGATGATAATAACTTACCAGAGACGATGCACCACCGGGGCTTCATTAGTACTACCCCTAGCAAGAAGGGAAGCCCTGAACCCAAAAGAAAAGCTCTTCTCTTAACATGTCTTACAGTGTCTCTCTAGTGTCCTCTACTGACAAACCTTACAACACTGGTGGAGCAGAGCCCTGCTCCAGTGTCACAAGGCAATGAAAGAAAAGGTGTGGCTTAGGTGCAGAAAGGTAATAAATGGCCAAGGCATAAGCATAGCTTAGACTCCAGCGGTTCTCAACCTGTGGGTCTCCACCCCCATAGGTATCACATACCAGACATCCTGCATATCAGATATTTAATTAACATTCAGAATTCATTAACAAGGGCAAAATTACAGTATAAGTAGCAACAAAACAATTTTATGGCTGGGAGTCACAACATGAGAAATGGTATTAAAGGGTCACAGCATTATGAAGATTGAGAACTACTGTTGTACACTATGCTAGACTGAATGTTTGCTGTTCAAGCTCAGCTTCCTCTGCCAGAAGGCACATGACCAGCCTGTGGTCACAACCAGTGGATCCTGAGTGAGGAAGCAAGGCAGGATTGATTGGGGAATGGAGACCTCAGGTGACCAATGAGCAGGAGACAGGCTTCAGTAAGACAGCTCATTTAATTGGGAGAACAAACCTTTGGAGAGTGGGTAGAAGTCTTTGGAGAGTGTGTCCATCATTAGTCCAGACCAGGGTGCTGAGGATGCTTCATATGCATATGGAGGAATTTCAGATATTGCTGGATATAACCATATGAGGAGAGGGAGTCCATCCTAGTTGCCAGGTGTCTTAGTTAGGGTTTTACTGCTGTGAACAGACACCACGACCAAGGCAATTCTTATAAAAAACAACATTTAATTGGGGCTGGCCTACTGGTTCAAAGGTTCAGTCCATTATCATCAAGGTAGGAACATGGCAGCATCCAAGCAGGCATGGTGCAGGAAGAGCTGACATTTCTACTTGTTTGTCTGAAGGCTGCTAGAAGACTGGCTCCCATGTGGTTAGGAGGAAGGTCTTATTGCCCACCCCTACAGTGACACATTTCCTCCAACAAGACCACACACCACTCCAACCTTCTAATAGTGCCATTCCCCGGGGCCAAGCATATTCAAACCACCACACCAGGTTCCTCTAAGGGACAAAAGTGGGAGCACAGAACTTTGAGGGCTGGGAAATGCAGACCTGGGGCAGGGAGGCAGGGAGTGATCCTACTCCTATTGATCTCAGGATGAGATTTCTGATTTCCCAGGTTTGGAAAAGGATAAACCACACTTTTGTTCCAGGCCTGCTTCCCATAGCTCCATAGCTACTATGCCCCAGAAGTGTTTGAATGTTTGAAACATATATTGCCATATATATATGGTCCTTTCTCTTAAAAACATATAGTGCTGGAAGAAAAAAAATCTTTAGATCAGTGGTTCTCAACCTGCTGGTTTCAATCCCTTTGTGTTGTATATTAGATATCCTGCATATCAGATATTTAAGTTATGAATCATAACAGTAGCAAAGTTATTTTGCTAAAATAATTTTATGGTTGGGGATCACCACGCATGAGGAACTGTACTGAAGGGTCACAGCATTAGGAAGGTTGAGAACCACTGCTCTAGATAAAAGTAGTGGTGTTTTGAATTTATTCAAATTAAAGAACGTTACTGGGAAGTGGGTACTGTGGTGCACTCCAGTGGTCCCAACACTTGGTGGGGCTGAGGCAAGAGGAGCTCAAGACTACATAGTGAGAACATGTTTTTTTAAAAAAAATCAAAATAACAAAAAGTTATTATCTGTCTAATCCCTCTGGTCTTAGAAGAGCTGCTGGTATCTTCTGTCTTCAGAAGGTTCATTTAAATATGCCTAGGAGCTGGAGCGATGGCTCAGCTGTTAGGGGCACTTGTTACTTCTGCAGAGGACCCAGGTTTGATTCCCAGCACCCACACTGTAGCTCATAACCACCTATAACTCTAGTTCCAGCAGAACTAATGCCTGGCTGCCTGCTGCCTGCTGCCTGCTCCCCAGCACGATGGTCACAGACTCCTATCCTTCTGGAACCATAAGCCCCAAATAAACTTTCCTTCTATAAGTTGCCTTAGTCATGGTGTTATATCACAGTGATCAAAAAGTACACATATATGCAAGCAAAATGTTCATCAGACAGAAAAATAAATAAATAAATAACTCTAAAAATTTTAAATCAACCTCGATCAACATATTGAGATCTTTTGAAACGACTTCCAGATATGAAACCTTGACTCCTCCACTTACTGACTTTGTAACTTTGAGAAAGTCACTTGTAACTTGCTCCATAGTGCACTCAGTCTGAGGGAAGCTCTTAATCCATGGGTGTTCTCATTGCCTTTCAGTAAAAGGAAAAGGAAAATCTATCAACCTCACAAGGTGAAGGGAGGACTAAACAAAATGGAGGCATGCAGGCATTTTAAAATAGTGTGTCTAGCACACTACCAGGATTGAACAGACATCAGATTTTACCATTTTCAGAATAAATATGGTTCTAAATGATGTGTGATAAAATAGGGCTGAAAGGGACCATTCAGATTCTCTGTCTAGAGATCTTGTTGGCAAATTTTATGAGTCTACATTTTAAAATGTTGGGCTACAAACAGTCCATGTGGGGAAAAAAACAACATGAGAGTCTTAGTTGATCTCAAGTTTTAAGGAGGGCTTCCCCATGAAGGCCATATGCAGGTGGCACATCTCATGCTAGATGCTGCATAGCAGATGGAGTTTTTCTATTTAAAAACACTTGTGTGGGGGGCGGGGCATCAGGAAATGTATCTTGGTGGTAGGGAGTGTGACTGTCACACTCAAGGTCCTACATCGGATCCTTAGTATCACAAAATGAGATGATATGAATAATGAAATGAAATAATGCCAGAGAGTGGAGAAACTTGCTTTTAAAGTAAAATCTAATGAAGTATAACAGATGACTAGAAAATGACCAGAAAAACATAAAATCAGACAAATATATTAGGTTTGTTTAGCCAAGAAAGGCTATAAAAGGAAATACAGCTATCTTCAGATAGTTCAAGTGCCATTTGGTTTCTCTGATCTGGTATTTTAAATGAGAATTAGCAAGCTTTGATTTAATATAAAATTTGCTTTATAAAGAGTAAATGGAGGACTGGAAGATCCTTAGTGGTTAAGAGCACTGACTGCTCTTCTAGAAGTCCTGAGCTCAATTCCCAGCAACTACGTGGTGGCTCACAACTATCTGTAATGGGATCCAGTGCCTTCTTCTGGTATGTCTGAAGACAGTTACAGTGTATTCACATACATTAAATAAAAAAATAAATCTTAAAAAACTAATAATAATAAAAGATATCAACAGGGGCTGGAGAGATGGCTCAATAGTTAAGAGCACTGAACTGCTCTTCCAAAGGTTGTGAGTTCAATTCCCATCATCCATATGGCAGTTTACAACTTTCTGTAACTCAAGTTCCCTGGGATCCAACACCATCATACAAACACACATGCAGGCAAACAACCAACATACATTAAATAAATAAGTACATAATTTAAAACACAGTTGTTTTGAGATAGGGTCTTACTGTGTAGCCCAGGCTGCCCTTTTATCTCCACTATGTACAGCTCAGACTGGCTTTGAACTTCCAGCAGTGCTCTTGCTTCAGCTTCCCAAGTGTTGGCATCACTGGAATGTGCTACCATGTCTGTCTTGGCTTGGCTTTTATTTATGAATATGAAAAAAAGCCTTTGAAAACAGTAAGGACATTCTAAGCCCATTAAAGACACACCAACAGAGTGATGGACATCTGTCATTCCAGGAGACTCTCTCACAATGACAGACACATGTATTTCCATCCCTGTCAGGAGGCACCCTCTGAGTGTTGGAAGCAACACACACAGGCAGCCCAGGCATGGACTTTATGAGAAGACTGATTGTCAATGTCATACTTACGAGTATCTCTACAGGATCATGTTGGTTTCAGAACTTCCCATAAGGTCAAAGGTAGACTCTGTTGAGATGACCTCAACTTCCTCTCCTTCCTACCTGTTGCTTTCCCTTCTTTGGGGGACCAGGGAAGTCTCTAACCTGATACACACTTACCTCCATCTCAGGGTAGGTCCCTCTGGGGTGTGTAGCAGTAGGTAGTAATACCTGTCCACAACCAGGTAAGGCCTGTGACTCTCTGAGACTTTGGGTATCTCAAGGTACAGGCTCTGTGTTTACAAGGCTCCACCCTGTCTTCTCTGTGTGTAGCCCACATGTGTGATCTGCAAGAAAAATCTTACCCTTCTGACTCCCTGGCCTGTCACTGGGTTGATATTATTCCCAGAAGGACATGTATACGTTGGTCATTTAATCACTTGTGCAGTCTTTCAACATTTCTTTTGGAGATAGGCTCTTGTTATGTAGTCCAGAGTAGTCTTTATGCTCCCTTCTTCTTTAACTTCTCAAGTGCTGGGAATGCAGACATACAATACCTTACTTCTTAACAACTATTAATTATATATCAAGCCTGGCTATGACAGTGGCACACTATAAACTTCTTTGCTAGAGTTTATCGGTGAGTGCATCATTCCCCTATTCTCAGCCATTTCCATGCTGCTCCTGAAAGGCTTGCTTGCCACATTAGTCCATTACCTGACGATGGTACTTCTAACCCAGGCAATTCATTTAATTATTTATTATAAATTTATTATTTAACATAGACTGAGTTATATCTATTGCCGGTCCATAGTAAGATGGTCTACAATGTTCACAAAGGATTGTTAAATGCTAGTGGACTATGTGCATTTTTAAAGCATTCATTAAGAGACCCACAGTCTATAAGCTCACTTTGTGACTGAGCCACCTTTACTGGATAAGTACCAAACCTCATCAAAGAAGCTTCCCCTTATAGCAAATGAAGACCATTACAGAAAACCACAACTGGACACAATGTATGTCTCAACAGATCATGGGGAGTCCAAACCCCCCCCCCAGATACATCAACATCACAACAATTATAAAATAAAAGTATACATTGAAGGTTTAAGGAACATCGAGGAAGAGGGACAGGAGGACTGAAAGAGCCAGAGGACCAGGAAGTCTACTGTGAAACAGCAACTCCTAGAAATGACTGAAAAACAAGACTGTAACAATATCAATATACATGCTAACATGGATGGGGTAATTTCCATAGGGTCCCACCCCTAGACAAAGAACTGTAGGCAACTAAGGACTGCTGTCAGAAGATGAATTGGCCTCTCCCAGGATAAGTTCCCTTATTGGTTGTCCAATGCAGAATGGTCAGCCTTGAAGCCATATGTATACCAGCAACAAAAACTAATTCAGCAGGTATACTTATATATCTGTGAGTGCACATGCATGTGTAAGTGTGTGCATTTGTGTGTGTGTGTGTGTGTGTGTGTGTGTGTGTGAATCAAAGAAAGAGAGGCTATCGATTTGAATGGGGATGGGAAGGGTTGAAGGAAGGATATTAGGGAGGGATGGGAGAATGGAATGGACGGAGGCAAACTGACACATTCTATTTCAATTAAAATATATTTTATGTATTATAAAATTATAATATAAAATAAAAGTATATGTTAAAATAAATATATAGCTTATAATAAAATGAACATCTGTGTATCATGTGTCCCACATAGACACTCTGCTTCAGGATGTACTTTATATAAAGACTCACACAGAGAAACAGATCCAGCATCCTCAGGCCATAAAACAGGGGGTTTTAACTTACTCAAGAGATGTCTTAAGGAAGTAGGCTGACATTGAAGGCGGAGCAGGAATTACCCAGATGAACAGGTATGAGCAAGACCTGAGAAGAAAATTCCAGACAGAAGGAGCAGCCAGACCAAGTCCCTGTGGGCAGAAAGAACTCACCAGCAGTAAGATTGAAGTATAAAAACCAGGGGTGAGGAGCATAGAATGAACTAGACTGTACAGGGATGGAGACCAGCAATAGAAAGAAGAAAGTTGGGAGCACTCCACTGGCAACATCTGCGAATAACTGTGCACGCAGCTGAATTATAGCACATCTCCAGACTTTCTGCCAAAGAACACAAATAATCAGGATCTGAATGCATGTATCTGGCCTGGGTTCAAATCCGAGAGCCGGTGAAATATATTCCAGGCTTGAAAGTTTGGAGGCCGAGATTACATTTGTTAAACATTTAGCTTTTCTGCTGAGACGTTTGTTCCTCATAGGCAACAGGTGGAGTACAGGAAAATGCTTTCTGTTCATAACAAAGTTCCTTACACGCAAGGTTTGCCCCACTTGCCATGGGTGAGGGTTAGAACATGGAAGATGTGTAAGTGAAGACATGACGTGGTTGGCTTTTTACTGCTACACCTCCACGGGGTCTGCATTTAATGCTTTTGTCCAAGTTTAGGGAGCTTTATTAGTCCAAAAAGAAATGAAGCAGCTTTAAAAGAATCACACACGGAAACCCACATTCTTTGCAAGAGAGAAGCAGAGGCAGCTGGGAAACCCTTCAGAGATGAGGTCAGTTCCAAAGTTTTGGAAGGAACTGGATGGATGGATGGGGGCATCTTCATCCGGGTATGAAAACAGAATTGCAAGGCTATTGTACAGATCAAAGGAGGAAACTCAACAGGTGGATCACACTGAATAAACCATCTCCTTACGGGTCTCTGGGTCACAATTTGAGCCCCAGGGAAAACAAAGGAACCTGGTAGGAAGTGAGTGAAGAATGTCTTTGATTCTCTGGTTTTGGTAAGATTCTTTATCATTACCACTTTGAATCGATCTTGTTCCTTTTGGTGACAAGATGACGATCATCTCGCTTCACTATCAAACAAGAGTCCCTTCAAGAGAGGAGGGATACTAACAGACCCTGAAGAACTGAGCAGAAAATGTCACTGAGACCTTCATGTTACTGGAGAGCATGACACACACTATGTCACTGGAACGTAATATGAGGAGGTCAAAAGAGACATGCGCTGGATGCTACAGGAGCACAGGTGGGAGGAAGAATCCTGCCCCTGGGGAGCCAGATAAAGCTTCCCAGGGGGCAACTTGGGACTGAGTCTGAAGAGATGAACAGATGCAATGGTTCAACTATTTGTGTGCCCTCCAACACTCCTGTGCTGAAGCCTCCTCACCAATGTTATAGTGTTGAGAGCTGACTGGGTTATGAAGGCACTGATGTCATCAATGGGATTGGTGCCTATATGACGGAGAACCCAAATACCGGCCTTTTCCCTGCCCTCAAGGAACAACATGACAGTGATGGGAAAGGCCAGAGAAATGATTGACCAGTCCAGAGATTAGGCATCCCTGCATCAGGAGGAAGCAAGCTCTCCTTAGGGTTATAACCACCAGCCTGTCCTTAAGAAGACTGGGGTTACGTGGATTCTACCTGCCTGATCCAGGAACTCTTAACCTTAGAGATGAACACAGAAGTTTGTCTATGTTATTCATAGAACACCAAGCAAAGGCAGACAGAAAACTCCCTGCAGACTCCAATCAGGGCTCCATGCTTACTGCACACCTAATCAGACGTTCACAATCCAAAAACTACTTAGGAGAGATAAATAGTTGAGACAAATGGTACCACTGAACACCCGAAGAGTTTCGGGAGCTGAAATGACTAGACATACACAAGTCCTGACCAGTGTGCTGTTTCTTCTCTTTTCTTCCCTCATCCATCCCTTCTCTCCTTTGAAGTAGAGTGTCATATTATATCCCAAGATGACCCCAAATTGACTGTGTAGCCTACACTACCCTTGAATTCCTGACTCCTTTCTCTCAGCCAGCCAAGTGCTAAGGTTACAGGCATGAGCCATCCCCCTCTCAACAGAACCACCTTTACAGGGATCTAATACAGGTTTCAAGAAAGACTTAATTTTGAAGAACACAAAGGCTATCATAAACACAAGACAGATTTAACTCAGAAAAGAATGAAACCAAGCATCAAAGGAGAAATAGAAATGGTAGAACTGGGAATCTAGGGAGCAGTATTTCCAGAAATGGCAGACAACTCAAATGGTCATGAAAGACATAAAAAATTACAGGATAGCTAAAAAGTAAAAGATAATAACAACAGTGAAGACTACTCTGACTCTGAAGAGAACCTAAAGTCAAGCAGAAGCATGAGAAAAAAAATGAATCTAAAAATACAGAGTAAGGAGTAAGACGTTTGAGTTGCCATCTTCCTGGCTGTCCAGCAACACCTAATCCTCAGACACAGCCACAGAAAGAGAAGAGGGAAGCCTTAGCGGCTGCAGTGCCAAGGAGCAGAGTTCAAGGCTGAAAAAGTAGACAGAATCTGCAGGAAAAACACCAGCAAAGTAAAACCATGGAAGAATTCTAAAATTGTGGGCATAAACTGTCCAGATCCCTCACCAGAAACTAAACCATACAGATGTGACAGACCCTAAAGGAGAAGGTGGACAGACCTGGAGAGTAGACACTATCCATTCTAAACCAAGTACAGATCTCATCTATGAACAAGTCAGGTGGGGAAAAAATGGAATCTTTAAAAACTTTATTTGCATTATTGTTAATTTATGTGTGTAGGTGTATGTTCATGTGTGCACATGCATGTGGAAGTCATAGGTTGACACTGGATGTCTTCTTCTATCACTCTCTACCTTTTAGATTTTTACTTGTTTGTTTGTTTGTTTATGCATGTATGGCTGTGTGCGTGTGGAGGTCAAGAAAGAACTTATAGGAGTCCCAGGGATCGATCTCAAGCTGTTAGACTTGGCAGGAAGCACCTTTACACACTGAACCATCTCCCTGGCCCTCCACATTATCTTTTGAGACAAGGTCACTCACTGATTGGATAGACTGGATGACCAATGAGATCAGGATAACCTCATGTCTCCGCCCACCACCATGCCCCGCACTAGGGTTACAGATACTTATGACCTCACCCAGCTCTGGGTTCTGAAGATCCAAACTCACACATGCCTGGCAGATCTTTACCAACTGAGCTGCCTCCCCAGCTCTGAAAAAAAAATAAATAAATCTTTTAGGTTTTAAAATATCAAAAATAGAGCTTAAAACTGTCCGAAAAGCTAGGGGCGAGGGGGGCACCTTAAAAGGAAGAAAATTGGAGAGGGAATTCTCTCACCGCTGACCTCCTTGGCTAACCATCAAATGACATAGAAACAGGGAACCCCCAAGGAGCCAGGGAAATTTTGAGACTATGAAGCCAGAAAACAGAGCTGTGGGCTCTTGTATGACACACGGGTGATAATCTCCTATTCAACCAAAAATGCAACGATCCTCAGTAGAATACGGCAGAATCTAGAGTTGCCATCTCGTATTATCTACAAGGCCCAATTTTCAACCAGAAATTACTACATATGCCATGACACACTAAGCTGCACTCAGCGCTCAGGGCAAAGCAGCCCATAGAAACGACGGCCTGCGAGTAGTTCCAGATGTTGGATTAACAGGGAAAAAAAAAAAAAACTTTAAAGCAGTTATTAAAATCATACTCCAAAAAAATTGAAGGAAAATATGATATACTGAATGGACTTTCTGGAACTTTAAACACAGAGGTGGAAAAACAAACAAACAAACAAACAAAACCCCTCCAAAAACAGTAATATCCAAACAGACTAAAACTGAAATGTTAAAGTTTACTATAGGAGCTCAACCAAAAAACTGGGGAGAGCAGAAAACTTACCAGAGAACATAAAGAGACTAACAGGGATGTCAAATCCAAACAGCAGAAAGGACATCTGGAATCTCAGCACTTGAGAGGTGAGACACGAGGATTGCTAGGAGTCCAGGGCCGAGCAGGGTTATATCCTAAGACCTTGTCTCTAAAAGAAAACAAGAAAACAAAAGAATAAAGTTGAATAAAAAGTGAAGGAAGCCTCAGAAACCTGGGGAACAATATTAAAATGTTAAATACGGATAATTCAGATTCTAGAAGTGGGGAAGACCTCGCAAGGTGGCTCTGTGAGTAAAGACACTTGCCACCCCATTGTAGCAACCTGAATTCTCTCCTTAAAGTCTATATAAAGGTGAAAAGTGAGAACAGACATCTCAGATTGTCCTCTGAGTTACACACATGCACATACGCACAAACACACATCATGAGCAAGCAGGCAATAATAGTAAAATTAATTTAAAATTTTTTAAAAAGAGAGATTTCCTGAAAACCTCCCAAAGGGGCATTAGGAAACTGAGATGAAAATGTGTGTTTTGTGTAGAGTGGTGGTTTATGCACTCATTAAAACTCCCCGTAACTGCGCAGTATAATGTGTGTATAAACTTTATCATATACCTTTTTCTAAAAGGGAAGTGGGGGCTGAAGAAATGGGACTCCGAAGTCAACAGCACTTCCTACCCTTCCAGAAGATGATTCCCAGTGGGTCCATTGGTGGCTTACAACCTCCTGTAATTCCAGCTCCAAGGAGACCCGAAGCCTCTCGCCTCTGCGGGCAACACCGCTCACAAGCACATATCCACACACAGGCACACACAAAATGAAAGGTGAAAAATAAACCTATCACAAGGGAAATGAAATATACCACTGTATGATACTTAAACATCCTAAATAGGCAATATCTAAAAGAATAGGAGTGACCACAACATAGCTCTGAAGGAAGTATCCAATGTAGCATGCTCAGACAATGACAGGTACAGAGCTAGGAAGACGAGAAGGGGGGCACAGGGGTACAGGACGAAAAACTAACAGAACATGGAGAGATAGGAGGCAAAAAGCCCACACACTGAGGCCCACACAGTTTTGATGAAAGACAAAAAACCCCAAGGTCCCAGAAGCTTAGGATGCCCTACATAGGACCAAGATCCTTAAGGAAGGGCACCAGAGAGACCACCTTAGCTGCAGCTGGAGGGAAGAGTGCTCACCCATCAGGTGGTGGTTAGAGAAGCAGCTGACTTTTCAACACAACCTTATGGCAAGGAAAGAAGAGACCAGTCTTCAAAGAGCTGAGAGAGAGAGCACAACCGGAACCTGCCTGCCAAGGGACTGTGTCACCACGGCAACCATGTCACCATAGCAGGCCGTTTCTGTATGTCTGCTTCGGCTTCTCCTTACCTCTCTGCTCTCAGCCCATCAAAATATGTGCAGTGTTAAGCTGTGAAGGGATTTTTATTTAAAGTAAACAGTGTTAATGTGCTTGAGGTGTTAATGGTAGAATACTGTGGATTGCCAGCGTTGCTCCAAGCCATTTGAAATATTACTAAAATATGCACAGATATGTAAAACTAGGTATTAACTTCTTATGTGTATATTTTATACAACTATTAAAACTAGACAACTGTATTTTATATATATATATATTTATATATTATATATTTATATATATATATAATATGACTTTTTGTGAATTAAAAACAAAATTACAATACCAATACAATCCAAAATATATGAAGACACAGGCAGCAGAGCTTGCTCTCTACCTACCTGTGGATGGATGGTCAGGTAGATGGCTCCCAGAGTCTCAGGCACTGGGGCTACAGTGAGACTGTGCATTTTCTGTATATCTCACATAAATAGCACAGTGTGCTCTGAAGTACATCGTGGCTCTGAAGGAACCAGGGTGTAGAGTCAGGCTTCTCAAATTTAAATCCACATGTGACATGGGCAGGTGACTTATGGTCCTGAATGTCTACCTGTTGTCTATAAGATGGAATCACACAAGGACTTATGCACAGGGCTGCCATGCGGATTCAGTGAAGCATATAAGGAAAGCCCTTAGCCGGCGCCCAGCACATACAACAGGCTTTGTGAGTTACTGCTGTCAGAGCTGAAATGTGTGCTTTTAGGTGATTTCATCTCTCCTCTTGCCCGAACATTTTTGGTTTTTTGCTTGTTTGTTGTTTGTTTTGTTTTTTACATTAGGAATCAAATCCCAGGAAAGAACTCTACCACTGAATTGTACCTCCAGCCGTATTCATTATTTTGAAAAGCTAACTGACTTTATAAAGCACCCCCAAAAAACTTCCATTTGAGGAAAGTCTCTCAATGAAGTGAGGATGCACAGAACTGCTCTAGGTAGGGAATATCCAAGTGTCAGATTTAACTGGCCACATCGTTCTACACAGGTCTTTTCCATTTACTTTGCAATGGGAAGGCCGCCCTTTCCTTGGTCTGTGTGGAAGCATACACTGGGGAGCTACAGGATTACAGGCCAGAGTGCAGCACTGGGGATTCAGAGAAGGTAATAATGCTTCTGAAGACACCAACATCACACACAGACACAGACACACACACAGACACACACACAAACACCACACACACACACACACACAGAGACACACATACACACATACACACACACACACACACACACACACACACCAGCATCCTGGAAATGAAAGAATTTAAGCCAACTGAATCACTTGGGCTGATAACCTTCAACTTCATGGAAGGCTATAGTAGGACATTGATGAAAGATTGATTATATTTAGAAACAAAAGATTTTTTTCAGCATTGAAACAGAGGATGTATTTAGTCTACAAAGAGGACAAAATAACTTTATAATTTTCGTTTCTGTAGGACTGGAATTTGTGCTAGGAGAGGCTGACCTGAGTTCCTATCCTGTGCTTGGTTTATCTATCAAGGGGAATTCACAGAAGAGAGAAACAATGGTGAAAGGAAGACCTTCCTATTTATTAAGACATAACTGGTTGGCTGGACTGTGGAAGAGCACTTGCCCAGAGCACAGGAGGTCTTGGGTTAGATTCCCAACACTGCCTGAAGTAAAGATAAAATCCACAGGAAAAGAAAGACAAGGAAAGGAAAGGGAAAATGGGTGTGTATTAAATCCTTTTTTCACAAAGGTCCTGAGGATAATCGTAACCTATTCCTTGTTTGACACAAGGTCTCACTTAGGCCAAGATGGCCTCAAATTCATTATATATCCAAGGATGACTTTGAGTTATGATCCTCCTACATCTACTTCCCAAGCGTTGAGATTACAAGCCTGTCACTGCACTTGGTACATATGTTCCTGAGGACTGAACCCAGCAAACACTCTGTCAACTGAACTATATCTCCAGTCCTCCCCAGGTTCAAACTGCCCCAACTTTCAGTTACTCTAATGGGTGAAGAAACCTGACCTAGTGGGGTGTAGGCAGGTCAGACAGGGTTACCAAGGAAGCAGGTGATGCAGCATGGACAAGATGCTCCTTGCTTGGTACTTCCTGCCAAACTCTTAGTTAACTCCTGCAAACTCAGGCAAAGCACCGGCCATACTGTATGCAAATCTTATGACCTCTAGACCCAAGCAAGCGAATGTCACCACAGGCTGAGAAAACAAGCACAGAGACCAATATCACTGCCGGCCTTCACTGAGTGGCTACTGAACCTACAACCCGCCTGAGAGCTTCCTTCTTCTCCTTTTGGAGACTGAGGCAGCTGATGAACAAGACATTAATGGATTTATAAAAACAAAGAGCGATGACTCAGGCAAGGCACCAGATTTTTGGAAACTGGAATCTCTCTCCTTCCAGGAGTTTAAGTTTAAAAGCAAAGGTAGAGTTTAAGTTTTAAAGAAATTGGAATCAGAAACTCAAATTAATGAATGAATAATTAATTACTGTATTAGCGTGTATAGCAGCATTACTCACAATGACCAAAAATAGAAACAACCCAAGTGGCAGAGGAATGACTAAGCAAGCAAACAAAAACATGTTATATACATACATGCTTTATGATATATAATTCAGTCTTAAAAATGAATGAATTAAACCTGGCTTCATAGTGCATGCCTATAATTCCAGAACTTTGAAGGTAGAGGCAAGAGGATCAGGGGTTTAAGGTCATCCTCAATTATCTATGGAGTTCTAGGGCAATGGGATGATCTAAGACTATATCAGAAGGAAAAGGGGGTGGGGGGAGATGTTAACACGGGTTACATCATGCAGTGAAATATGAAATCATTAAGCAATAAACCAGACTATCTAGAATGAGCAAATTCATAGAACAAGAAAGACTAGAGCCTGCCACGGGCTGGATGAAATAGTTTATTGCCTAATGTTTAGCAGTTTCTATTTAGGTGCAGAAAAATATTCAGAAATCAAATAGCAATGGTTGCACAACACTGTAAATGCAACTAATGCCACCAAACACTTAAAATGACTAAAGGAACAAATTTATGCTTTATCTGTGACACTATAAATAAGTGTGCACATGCATATAATAAGATATGTGTATGGGGTACCACACATTTTATCAAAAAAGCGGAAACCCAAAGAGTTGAAAGCAATCCAAATATCCTTCAATAGGTAACAGAATGCAAAAATAGGTACATCCAAATGTTGGAATAAAATGGGATAAATTATTGGTGCATAAGGAAAAGGTGCATTAAACTTGAGGGCATTAGGCCGAGTGAGTCAGGTCTCAAAGTGGGACAGAGACCACACTGGTACTGCCAGTGAAGTGGGGTTAGGGGGGAAGGGATAATGGCAGAAGAAAATGCTTTGTGGCAATAGGACCTTCTGGCAGTAGCAATACTGTGAATTTATACAGACATGAAAATGCATAGGAACTAGTCACCAAACTTTCTAAAGTCAAGTTAAAATAATCCGCGGAAGACGAAATGACAGTGATTGCTATTGTTGCCCCCATAACTGCCTGTAAGTGCTTCCTCTCCCAAGCCACTCTGAGTTTCCCATGGATTTCTTTATCTCTTAAGATTGGCCAAAGATCATTATCTGGAAGAATGCCTTGTAAAACTGTAACAAAAAAAAAATCCATATTTCTATTCTTAGAAGGGACCCAGTTCCCTGCATCTCATCCATTTTGTGGACTCACAGTTTGTCTTTTTATCTGTGATGCTTTTCCTGGACAAAACTTTTTCACTTGGGAACAAGAAATGTAGCTATATCCCAGTGTAATGCCCAGTGTAATGCCCACAGAGAGTCCTGGGAAATATCAGGACACATATCCCTCGCAGGAGAAGCAGGCGTTCCTTCCTTTCGAGGTAAGACTTGGAAGATGTATGTTCTCACAGCTCAACCATCCCAGGTGTTTGATGACAGCAACCCTGAAATCCTGGTTTGTGACATTGAGGACCTGGAAATAGACTGTTCCTCAAGTCCTCAAATAGACTCTATCAAACACAAAAGACTGCAGGGAATTCTAGATCCAAACCTGTGGTCTCGAGAGAAGAGCAGCATGCGGAGGCTCCCAGCTCTCTGAGGTAATTCATGCTGCACTGGGTTCTCTGGCCTCTGGAAGCCTCTAGTAGTCCTGTGGGACATTATTTATGAACTGAATAAACTGGAAAGAAAGAACAGCAAACACCCTGTTTTATCTCCCCTTGTACTTCCTCGCCTCCCCTTGCTGTGGTGGGATGTCGCCGGTGAATGAGTATCTTGGAAGCAGGCCATTCATCAGAGCTCCCAATTAGGAAGGTGGAAGGCAGCTCTGGCCATCTTCTAACACTTCATTAACCTCCTCACTGGTCTTCCGCTGAGGTGGGAAACTCAGGAATAACTTTGAGGGATGGTTCCTTATGCTCACAGAGAAAAGGAAACAGCAGCACTTTGCTTTAAAAATGACCCACACCCATACCCACAACCCTTTTGACCATAAGAGTTGTGCCAGATCACAAACCAAACAGGAAGGACGTGACAAGGAGAGGAAGATGTGTTAGGCTTTCCTCAATTGAGGAGCATACACCTTTACCCAGGGGAAAAGAGAGAAAGCAAAATCAGTCACCCATTTTTCACTGGCTTTTTAGTAAGGATGACTTCCTAACCCCTCTCTGCACAGACACCTACAAATAAATAGCCAGGGACTAAAGCTTTCCAAGAACCAAATGCTGCACGCTTTGTGAATCTTGAATAAGCCCAAGTACTCCTTTTTTTTTCTTTTTAACCAACTGAAAACTCGTGTGTGTGTGTGTGTGTGTGTGTGTGTGTGTGTGTGTGTAAAACTTGTGTTTTATGTACATACATAAACCTTAGAGATAAAGTTCAACTGAAGGCATGTCCATTTATCCCATGACTGGTGAACCCAAACATGAAATTATTCCCCTAACCAACCCCCCCCCACCCAACACACACACAAGTCTGCACCAGTATTCTTAAAATGGAGGAAGAAATGAGACTCTGATGAAGCAAGGAATCTAGCTTCTGGGGAGACTAGAGGAAGGGAATGGGCCCAGAGGATCTTGCAAAGCCTTGGATAACAAACATTCATTTAGATTTTATCTAAATCCTTGACCTTCTCAGTTGCCCACAGGGAACATGGTCCCTCCCTTAATTGATCACCTGGTAAAAGACAGGTAGAGAGTGGCTGGAAAGATAGGTCTGTGGGAAAAGGCACCTGCTGCAAAGCCAAGTACTGAGATCTGTGGATGGATGAGATGCAGAGCAAAGGGCCCCTTCTAGGGATAGAAATATGGACCTTTAATGATAATCTTATGAAACATGATTCCCAGCTAGAGATCTTTGGCCAACTTTAAGATATAGAGAAATCCATGGAAATGGAGAAGGGCGTGGGAGAGGGGCGTGAGGGAAGAAGCATTTATGGGGTGTTATAAAGGCAACAATACCAACTGCTGTCATTTCTTCTACCTGACATTCAAAACAACTTATGACTTCCACATGGAAGAATGAAAGAGTTAAGTCCTACCAGTTGTTCTCTGACCTCTGTGCACACCCATTAAATAATCAAATAAAATGCAACAGAAATAGTTTTTACAGAAAGACATGGAGCTTATTTTTAAAGTCAAATGGTCCACCAAGAAGCTAAAAGATGGCTTCTCAACCTTACTTATTTTACTTGATTTAAAGCAAAGTTAGCAGAGCTATGGTATTTCTGTTTCTGGATCTCTCCAGAAGGAGACATTTTTGTGGTCTAATAGACTGGAAAAGATTCCAAACATGACAGAAATACAAGAGAAGACATTTTATTTCATATTCTTAAAAATTCATGGTACACATGAGCAGATTGCTAGACAAGCAAGAACTTTACTGTATAGTGGGAATATTAACGTTGGAGATGGAAAAGAAAGATGAAAGCCGAGATCTGTGGAACAGGCATAGAGCATGTGTACAAACAAGTCACTCCACTGGAGACTAAAGAATGATGCAGGCCTGACTTGTGTCTTCACTATCCCCACTTTCTCCTTTCTCCTCTGGGTCCATCTGAGCCTCGTCCAGTCACCATAGGTAGCTGTAGCTGCTCTCATGCCTTCAAGGAGACTTTGAGATTGATTCCCAGTCTTCATCTAACCTTCTGCAGAGAGGAGATTGTGGCCAGTTGGTTCACCTGACTGGTAGGTAATCTATAAGTACCCTGTAAACCATCTGTTTTCCCCACAGTCCCTAATCTGTTCCCCTTCCCTGCTCACCATGAAGACTCTGAACCCCAAAATATAGATCACTACAAAATGGTTCCTGTGATGTTTTCTCAGTTTTAGAAGGCCAAAGTGTCAGCATGTCATATAGATATCCCTCTGCTCCCTGGGCTAGGAGAATAGGCATAGGGAAGGGAACCTGGTCATTGGTGGTGGGGGTGATAGAGAGTTTTCAGAAGACAGGAAGGGTTGTCTGGATTGGAGTGTATTGGTCACAGGATCTCTAAGGAGTCTAGGACCTCTTAGTACTTAAGCTCCTCTTGTTAGTCCTTACCTGTAAGACCTTTCTCTGAGTTTACAAGATGGCGTTGGAAAACATACATAAACTTTAGTTAATAATTCATAACATCAGCTAGGCTTGTTGGCAGGGCTTTATAATCCAGCTACTTAGGAGGTTGGAGGTAGAAGAATCAAAAGATAAAAGGCCTACCTCCTACTTAAGAGTGAGTTCAAAACTATCCTGGGTAACTTAAAGAGTCCCTGGCTCAGTAACGAAAAGTAAAAAGAGAGGCGAGACTCTCAACCTCATAGCAACTGAAGTGACACACATAAGACCAGCCAGTCAAGGCTCTAGCATGAAGAGGAGAGACACTCACAAGTCACTGACAACTGATAGCTTCTGGAGGAGGAAGAGTCAGTTTCCTTTAAGGGCAAGACCTCTAGTAAATAGACCATGATCCAATGGATGGCCCCACACACTGTGATCAGGTAGAAAGGGGATGAAAGTGTGGGCCGATCTGGGAGGAATTGAGGCAAGAGGTAAGGGTGAATATAGCCAAATTATATTGTATGAGATTCTCAAGTTAAAAACGCACTGCATTAAAAACACCCAGTTGTCAAGTGTAGTAGAGCACACCTTTAATCCCAAAACACTAGGAGCACAGGCAGGCGGATCTCTGTGAGTTCAAGGCTAGCCTGGTCTACGTAGTAAGTTTCAAGTCAGCCTGAGCTATATAGTGAGACCCTGTAACAATATTTAGACTCTTCTAGAAAACAAAACAATAGTCTTCTAGAAGAATACTCAGCCATCTTTGAGTCTTGCCCTGGATCTTCTTTGTGTCTAAGTACTGCCTCCAGCTGAAGTCAAGACAACCCCCTTCCTCTGTTCTCCTTCATAATGGGTCAGACATCCTGCCAATTTTACAAAGGACTGTAAAACAAGCAAAGAAATTAAGGAACAACTATTTCCTTACACTCATGTTCAGGACCTAAAATGTAGACATAATGCATCTGTCGCCTCCTTAACTTTTCTCTTATGAATAAGGAAACTCATCTACAGTTTCCCGGTTTCCTCCTCCTTCCACCAAACCTAAGCATGCTAGGGAAGCTCTCTGCCAATGAGCCGAGCCTCTGGTCCCTCATCTATAGTTTTCATTATGCAACCATTCTATAGGTACATGAATATACACACTCACTTAACACAGTAAGAATTAGACCACATTCATGGCCGATGATGGTGATTCTTCTTATAACATCTAGCCCCAAACACCAACAACCTGGATGTAGTTCAGAGTCTGAATCTGAAAATCATCATAATGTGTTCTTTGTCCTGACTCAGCTAATTCAGACCGCCAAGATCATGCCAACTCAGGAGAGCAGAGAATCAGCCTTGATCCACAGGAATGTTATTTCCCTAAAGGCCCCCCAAACCTCATAAAACAGGGCTTTCAAATATCTTGGTCATCTCTATGGGATGGGGATGAGAGACAGTCTTTATATTTGTAAATGGTTGAGGAGGACACATTATATGATGTGCAAGATTCCTTTTCTAGAAATTTGTGTGTGGATTTAAATTTTCTTTGTTTTACTTTACCAGCCAACTTTAATGAGAAATATACCTTTTTCTTTGATTTTTTTTTTCCTTCAGAGACTACTGAGGGGTGGGGGAATATAAGTGTCTCCCCTTCCCCCACCCCACTCTGCAGAGCCTAATTTGTTTTCGGAGGTCTTAGCACCTCCCTTCACCACTCATTCCCCCTCCCATTTCTGCTTTTAGAAACAAGCTGCATTTTTGGTTGCTGGATCATCCGGAGTTGGAGCTAGGGCCACTGCTTTGTGCTGAAGAAGCAGAAGCAGTCAGACTCAATAGGGTGGCTGAAATTCTTTACAAGGTCAAGGCTTAGGAGTTTCCGTGTATAGTGTTTGAACATCTGTGCCCTGTTGGCACGCCATGTGTTGAACAGGAATGGAGAATAACTGTGAAGCCACAAAACTTTGAGAGTAATGCCAGGGGCTTCTACTCATCCCTGAGCCTGTAGCAAAGCTCCAGGGAAAGACATCACTGGTCCTCTGGGGCAGTAATGCCCAACTGGCAGCCAAGAAAAACCACCCACAAGTAGCAATAAATACCCCCAACACTTCTCCACTCCACTCATGTGGCCTGTAGTATTCTGGTACCCAATAGAAGCAAAGCATCATAAGGAGTGAAACCTGGGCGAAGAGTGGCTCATAGAAGAGGCACTTGCTCCTCTTAAGGAGGATCTGAGTTCAATTCCAACCCACATCAGGCAGCATATAACCATCTATAGCTCCAGTCCCAAGAAACTTAAAGCCTTCTTCTGGTCTTTGAAGATACTTGTCCAAAGGCACATACAGAGACACATTAAAGAAAAAAAAATTATTTTAAAGCAAGAAAGAAAACTAAAACAGAGAGAGAAAACTACAGACTGACATTGTTCATGAATGTGGATGCAAAAAAAAACCTTAATTATTAGCAACTTTATTCTAAAATATACAAAATATATATCATGGTAAATTTACATAATAGAAAACTACTCAGCAAGCTGGGAAGTGAGTGGCACACGCTTTTAATCCCAGCACTCAGGAGGCAAAGACAGCTGATCTCTGAGTTTTGAGGCCAGCCTGGTCTACAGAGTAAGTTCCAGGATAGTCAAAGCTACACAGAGAAATCCTGTCTCAAAAAGAAAGAAGAAAAGAAGGAAGAAAGGAAACAAAGAAACAAAGAAAGAAAACTACCCAGCCATAACAAAGGACAAACCACCAATATCCATAACAGCATACACAAAACACAAAAAGTATTAATACTACACTGAGCCAAAGGGACTGGATTAAAAAATATATGTGCAAAAATACAGGTGAATAGCTCTGTTTGCGTGCAGCCCTGGAGAAGATAAATCAAGTGACAGAAGCAGACCAGCAGAACCCGAGATGGGAAGAGGGATAAGGGGGCAAGGGTAACCTGGACCATGTGCAGAGAGTATGCACTGACCATGGTGTGCATGTAGGTGTTCCTCCTCTTCAAAGCTCACCAAATGGAACTACATGTGGATGCTACTGATGACATGTAACCTGGCTAAAAATGTATACAAAAACTCTTAAATTAAGGGTCAGGTTTATAGCATAGTGCTGGGCACATGCCTAGCATATATGTGAGGTCCTGGGCTTGTTTCCTTTACTAAAAAGAAAGACCTTTCAAACCAAGCTTGTGTCATGGGGCCTGGGATTTAAAAATGTTAAATAGCCAATAATGCAATTGGCCGAAAAGGTCTGATCACTAAAGTAAAAACTTACTTCTAACACCAAGGATTCTCTAATGTGGCCACAGGGAAATCTTAAGAAAGGTATGAACAGCATAAAATAATTAACTAAACCATGAGAATTTTTATATGTCCAATAACTACCAGGAATGGACATTATATCAAAAATCCACAAAAATGAAGATAGCTTAATGGGTAGAGGGGCCTGTCCTAGATCATGAAGACCTCGTTCAGATTTCCAGGAACTACATAAAAAACAAGATACCTTTGTGTGTACCTGTAAACCAAGGTAGGGTCAGGAGTTGGGAGGGGAAGCTTCAGCCTAGCTGAAGAATTGGTGAGCTCCAGGGTCAGAAATACACCTTGTCTTACTGGAGGTCGGGAAGACAGCTTATATCAACATCTGGCCTCTATACATATGTACATGCATACATGTACATGCATATCTGTACATACATGAGCACCCAAGTACAACTGTGGATGCACACACACACATTCCACAAGCATGATGTCCTTTGATGGTCCCTAAAAACTTGGATTTCAAGGCTTACAGGAGTTAAGAGACCTTTTTCAAGCTGACTAACATTTTCTTTTCTTTTTCTTGGCAAGTCTAGTTCATTTGAAGCTTCTAGAAATCTATTGAAGTTCTCAGATGACAGCAAAAAATGGGGCCTTCGGTCCTATAACCACTTGGGCCTGGATTCTGCCAGAAACCTGAATGAGGTTGTGAGGGTTCCTTTCCCCAAGGCTCCAAAAAATGAGTTTGGTTCACCAGGCACCTGAGATGGGTCTGTGAGACAGATCAGGGCGGCTGCTCATGTGCTTTCAACCAAGAGGACTCCGTCCTTGCCAAAGTGGAAAAAGAGATTGATTTTAGTCATTCGGAGATATTGGCATTTTATTCACTTTCCAACCTCACTTGATAGAGATTTGTCACATAAAAAGGACAGAAGAGTACTTCCTTCCAGTTGGCCCACTAGATCAGTTTAAAATAAACCACTTTGTTGTTAGACTTGCATGGAACGCTTATGTTTGCAAGCCAATGGCCCCAAAGAGTTAGTGTATATCTTTAATGCTTTGCCTCTTCCCAGACAACGCCTTAGGCAGGGAACAGACAGCAGTGTAAAGAACTGTTAAAAAAAAAAAAGCACTGTGAATGAGCGTAGGCTCCCAGCAGAAGTTTGCGCTAATGTTCTACAACCCAAGGGGAGACCAACTGAGAGCACAATTTTTAAAAGAAGCTGCCCGTCCAAACAGTGAGAAGTAGATACGTTTTCATGTGTTTTCTTTGGAACATTTCTGTTGGCAGCTGTACCCATTTGGTTAATGGAATATTCTTGACTCATTAAACAGGCTCATTTAGGGGAAGGAACCACGGCAATGGGGAAGGAAGTAGAGCCAGCAGCTCTCCCTTGGCATAGACTCCAAAAGTGGTGCCTTTTCAACAGCCCTCACAGAGAGCGCGCTGACACTAGGGATGGTTGAGTCGTGATGAAAGATGTAAGAAAAGGCAGCCCGAGAGGAAGACTGCCAGCCTCCTGGGGTGAAAGTTGAAAGGTGGAGCCTCTGTTAGGGGCCTTCTTGGCACCTGGGGCTGAGGGGTGAGGGTTACCGGTCAATGCCAGGCCTTACCTCCAGGCTGATCATGTTTGCACTCGGCCCTGGCATTAGCTCTGCATCTCGTCTGCCAAGTCTGCACACTCCAAGACCCAACCCAGCCCATCTCCCAGGACACGTGGCGGCATGGCTTTACAAGACAGCTCTCGATCTCCTCCGATCTTCACCTTGGAAACGTGAGCTGGGCAATTTTCATTATTCTCCCAATTATTTTAAGCATGAGTTCAAATCTTGGATAGGTGTGCACAGAAGTGGAAGCAGCTTGCATCCCAGTGTGAAGTGGGGCCAGGCTCTAGATCCCAAAGCCTGTCCCGAGCAACCACTTACTCTTCCAGCAACCTCTCCAGACAGCGCCTCCAGCTGGAGATCAAGTGTCAAATCCATGAGCCTTTGGGGACATTTCACCACATTCAAACCCGCTTCGTACCACCACACACAAAATACGCAAGAAACAGCTTTAGAGTCTTCAGCACCCCCGACCCGAAGTTCTTCGCAAGACTGCTTATTCATGGGCAATAAAATCGGTTTCTCAGCTTGGAGTGGAAAGAATAGTTTACTGCAAAATGTTAAGGTGGAAGTTGGGTTTTCCAAAACTAATCAACTTCCAGAAATACAAACAGTTCAGTTAGAGAAAACTATCTCCCCCCCCCGAAACTTCCTACATGTGAGTTTCACCCAACGATATTATAAACAGTGGCGAGGCATCCAGGAGAAGGCAGGAAAACTCTACATGGGCTTTGCCATTTCCTCGTTTTGTTTATTCTACTCCAGAAAGCGGGGCATGAAGTCACATAAACTGCTGCAATCTAGAGGCTAAACCGTATTTTATAAATTGCACTTTATGTTAAATAAACAAACTTTCTAAAGTACTGTGATTTGTTAAGGAAGAATGCACGTCTGGATTTAATGAGCCTCAGATGTCCTTTGCTTTGAGGCTGCCTGAACTTGACCATGAATGGAAAAGTCTAAAGCCCTGGAAGGTATTCACATGTGTAGCTATGGATCTGTCTTCCCAGAGACTTCCTTCTTCATTTAGAGATGAATTCCCTGCCCTGCCCTGGCCCTTGTAGGGCTACTCAACAGGGACCAAGAGGCCCATCCAGGTGAAGGCTGATGGGAAGAGCTTGCAACGGCCTCTAAACATGAGAAGCAAAAGCGCCCTTGCTGACTCCAAACAAGTTTCTCCTAAGAATGTCCATCCTCTGCTCATATCCCTATTCTAACCTCCATTGACATAGTTCATCTGCAAACAGGTTCATGTGAGAGGCTCTTCCTCCCTCAGAGGGGAAGACACCGACCCTCTCTAAGCTTCGCGCTATTGCTTATGACATAAGCATGCCGCACACGCACCACAGAGCTGCAGAGGAAGTTCAACGTTCATCGCTGCTGCTTTGTTAGTATGCAGGGTCAGAAGTCTCTGAAACAGAAAGCTCTAGATTATGGAAAAAGCACAGATTCTCTACATCCTCTGGAGATTCCAGAGCTTGCAGTGCTAAGGTCATAAAAAACAAGGCTGGCCTATTCTCAGACCAGAGTAGGCAGGGAGAATGGAAAGGCAAGCTGGTTCCCTGGACTAGATTCTTGGGCCTGTTTCTCAGTTTCTAATATCTTATGAATGTGCCATGGTAATATAAGATGTTATCCACCGAGTTTGGATAAAGGGATACGTAGCCCTTTTGTGAGGGACAGAGATGTGGCCCAGATGGTATAGCCCATGCTTAGCATGCGTGAACCCTGGATTTGATCCCCAGCAACACATAAACAAGGTGTGGTAGTGTATGCCTGTTATCTTAGCACTCAGGAGGCAGAAGCAAAAGGATCAGAAGTTCTAGGTTTCCCTCAACTACTTCATGAGTTCAAGGCCAACCTGAGATACTTAAAACACTGTGTCAAAATCGACACCCACAATTTCCCCCTGTAACATTTTTTGCAACTTTTCTTTAATCCTAAAACTATGCAAATATGAAAGCTTTAGAAATGTAACTCTGAAAGAACTGGAGCCCAGTGTGGCATCCAGAATAAAACCCAGCAAACAGCCCCAGAAGACACTAGGCACCCTGGCGTTTCTCACATGCTATACTCAGAGCCAAGCGCTGGCTCGCCATGAGTACTGAAGTCTCAGGACAAATGTGTTCCCTGACTACCAGTTTCTGCCAGCTTCTCTTGGATGAGGGAACGGAAGCATAAGGAGGCAAGACAACTGGCCTGAGGTCACACAGCTGGTGGGGCAGAAGGATTCAGGCTTGAAAAGAATACATCCAAACAGTGTTTCTGATTTGCTGTGCAGTTTGCACCTGCCCCTCCCCAGGCCCCTTTTAAAGGCCATTTCTCCCCTTTGCAAGATGGAAAAGGTTTCCTTGAAAAGTAGCCTAAATAAAACAGCGTCTGATGAAGGGGTGATGCTGTTAGGGCTCTCACTTAGGAGGCAGAGAGATGGGTGCTGTTCTTACATCCTTTTGTGGTTTTAAATGATAAAGGTCATCCTTGAACATGAAGAATGAAAATCAAAAGCTGCTGGTACCCTAGATATAAACTAGGTGTACCTTGGTGTACTCAAGTTCACTCAGAGGAAAAAAAAAAAAAATACAGTTTCGCTCATCAGATCGTCCATGGGGGAAACTGTGGCTGTTTGTGAAATGATTCCAGGGAAAAATGAAAACTGAATGCTGAGCTCCTTATAACAAGCACCTGAAGCTTCTCCCAAGAAGGTTAAAAGTACTCAGAAGGATTTTAGATGGAGTCTGGGCTCACGGTCCCTATAGGCTGTAGAGGCTGGAAAGGTTTCCGTGGCTTCCTAGTATCTTTATTTCTTTATTTTAAATTTGTGTGTGTGTGCGTGCATGCATGCATGTGTGTAGGTGTGCGTGTAGGCTAGAGGCATGGAAAACCCTGGAGCTAGAACTACAGGCATTTGTGAGCCACCCTAGGTGGGTGTTGGGAAGCAGACCATGTCCTCTACAGGAGCAGACCATGCTCGTAAGTGTTAACCCATCCTTACCCAGGGTGTCTTAAGATTCACGAGAGTCAGGCTGAGTTAGAAGAGTACTTCCCTAGCATGCAACTGCTCTAGCTTTACTTTCCAGCACCATATAAACTGGGCATGGTGGCTCATGCCTGCAATCCCAGCACTCAAGAGGTATAATCCATGCCTCAAAAAAAAAAAAAAATTTAATAGGAGACAGACCATCCAGGTTCTTTCTGAGAGTCAGTAGAGCTCAGTGAAGAGGTAATGAAGTTCCACATGGCTAGAAATGCTCTTAACTATGAGTAATAGCGAAAAAACCTACTATAAACACTGTCATAACTACTATGAAAGATGGCATTAAAAATATAAAGATAGGTATCCCCTCCCAGGGGTGTGTGTGTGTGTGTGTGTGTGTGTGTGCGTGTGTGTTTTGCTGGATATCTGATCCAAGTCTCACACATGCAAGGCAAGTTTTCCACCACTGAGCTACAGCCTCAACCCAAAACATTTATTCTTTTAAAATTCTTTAAAATATTTATCTGTGTGTACACACATGTGTACCATGGCACATGTGTAATATTGAACATGTGTGGAAGTCAGAGGGTGACACATGGAGTCTCTCTACCATGTGGTCCCAGGGATTGAACTCTGGTCACCTTTATTGCTAAGCCATCTCACCAGCCCAAGATATTTACTTTTTATTTATTTTATGTGTCTGAGTGTCTTCCCTGTTTTATGTCTACAGACCATGTGTGTGTTTGGTGTCCCAGGAGGCCAGATGAGGATATGGGATCCCCTTGAACCCGGAGTTATAGACAGTTGTGAACAGCCATGGGAATGCTGGGAATTGAACCCAGGTCCTCTGGAAGAGCAGCCAGTGCTCTTAACCACGAGCCATCTCTCCCACCCCCAAGACAGTATTTTTTATAAGAAGTCTGAAATCAGAGGGTGTCTGGATTTGTTTAACTGCTCATTCTTATTTTTGAAGGCTGTGGGTACAATCACGCTTGCCATAGAGGCTTCTTCTACTGATACACATTTACTTCAGATCACATGATAACTAGGGCAGCTTGGGCATCAGCCTTCCTGGAGGCCAAAACACAGCCAGAAGACAAAAGCTCTTTCTTCACAAGCCAGGCTGATCTGAAAGGATGTCCGGCTCAGGCCTCAGGGACTAAACCAGGCAGGTGCTCAGCTCTGCTCTAGTTCACTGTTCCTTACAGACTCTTAAGGCTCTAACCTCCAAGACCGAGGGAGTATGTACTGAAAGGTGTGTATTCCCCCAAGACCAGAGAGTGTGACTGTAATTGGTTACAGGGCCTTAAAAGGTTCAGATGAGGTTGTGGGGATAGGCCCTGTCCTGGTTTGTTTCTCGTTGCTGTGATAAAACACTGACCAAAACCAGCTTGGGAGGAAAGGGTCTATTTCCTCTTCCAGGCCACATCATCCAAGGAAACTAGGGTGGGAGAAGCAGCAGCTATGAGGAGTGCTGCTTGCTGGCTTGCTCCCCTGGCTTGCTTAGCCTGCTTTCTTTCACCGGACCTCCTCCACCCTCGTACACTGATCATTTTAATCTAGGAAATGCCCTACGGATATCCCCGCAGGCTAATTGATGGTGGCAGTTCCTTGGTTGAGGGTCTCTCCTTCTAGGTGACTGTAGTTTGTGTCAAGTTGGCAAAAACTGGCCAGCACAGGCCCTAATTCAATATATCTGTTGTCTTTTTGTGTAGTAGTAAATATTATTTAAATCCCAAATTTGTAAGATCTCCTACCCTAAGGGGACCAGTAAAAGGAAAACACAACTCAATAATTATTGGTATAAACTGCATGCCTGGATTGGGCAGATTTACCACTACACTACTCTAATCCCGGCTATGAGATCCCTTATAACTTGTGGTTCATCCAGGCTGCGTGCTTGTCCTCCATCATCGCCAGCTTCCTTCTGCCTGCTTCCTCCTGCTCCTACTTCTTCTACTCCTCTGCTTCTGCTTCTGCTCCTTTTATATGGAATTCCTCTCACTCTCTCCTCCCCTAAGCCTTTTTCTCCGCCTCCCCTTCTACTGCCCAATCTCTGGCTCTAGCCTTTAATTTTACAGGTTTACAAGATGTCACCTGTGTACAGATTCAATCATCCTATGCAGCCCCTCCCAGAAGAGTGGAACTAGGATCAAAATACAAGGCTGGGGCTATCCACTGGGAACTAGGATCAAAATACAAGGCTGAGGCTATCCACAACATTTTTGTATAGAGCAAACCTAAGAAAAATACTAGGGATGCAGGTGTGCATGCATTGCGCACACAGACACACACACACATACACAATGAATAAGCTAACATTTCCCCCATGAAATTGTGTTCCTCAGAGGACAAAATTATAGGTAGCTTTTTCTGTGACTCTAGAGGCTCCCAGATGTAAGATCATGAGTTGATTGAATGAATGATGAATGAATGAATGTGAATGAAAAGTGTGGCCCTAGGAGCCTATAGCAACTAACTAGTTCTTTTTGGAGCATGAGTCTTAGCATCCTTAAGTCAGTTATGGATTAGATTCTTTTCTCTCTGCAGAGAAAAGGCATCACATGTTAGTAAAGCTATACTTATGAACTAATAAGTGTTTTTCTTATATTAAGATACCTTATTTCTAGAAGTACTTAGAATGCATAATAGTTAATGAGTACTATACAAGCTACTGATTAGAAACACAGGACAAAAAGCTTCACTTCCACTGTGTGATTTACTTTTCCTTAAAATTTTTTATTGATTTCTAGGTGTGGTGGCTAATGGCTTTAATGCCAGCACTCAGGAAATGGAGACAGGTGGAGCTCTGTGAGTTCAAGGCTACTCTAGTCAACATAGCAAGTTCCAGGTCAGTCAGAATTACACAGAGACTCTGGTTCACCAAATAATAATAGTAACAATAATTATAATTACTTATTTAGAACTTTTGAGAACGAGTCCCACTGTGCAGCCCAGCCTGGTCTGGAGCTCACTACGCAGGACAGACTGGCTTCAAATTCATAATCTTCTTGCATGTCCCCCCATATGCAGGGATTACAGATTTGTGCCACCTAGCCCAGACAGATTCAGGATTAAATGTTTAAAAAAAAATTTTTAAATGAATGATTGAAAAGAAAAACTTAGCTTATAGAACGGTAAGCAAACCTGAGTGTGGAAAGTGGGGTGGTGAGTGTGGCACGGAGGTACATCGAGTGACCAGCATTCCAGAGGCCCTGAGTTTGCACTTCCAAGCATCAGAAAACCCAATTAAATTATTTAAATGGAAAGTTTATATTTGTTTGTTTGTTTGTTTTAATGGTGCTGGGGATCAAACCCAGAGCCTTATACATGTTAGTGGAAGACTCGTTATAGAGTTATAGAGTAAGCTGTGTCCCTAGTCTCTATTGTTAAGTTGTTATGGGAGGAGAAAATTCATAAAAGCCAACGCCGATGGATTAAGTTCAGAAGCGACGACAGAACCTATGACACAAAGGGATTATTTTTCTTTATAGAAACAGATTTTTTCAAGTCAAGACGATATAGACAAAATAACAATTTAAAAAATTACAATGTGCAGGAAATTCTTAGGGGAAAACAGTCATTATTATTTAGGAAGGCTGGACCCCCAAGGCAACTCGTATTCTAGTTACCACCCAGTCTGCTGCCCCTCTGCCCACTATAAGGAAATATTATTTAATTATTAAAGCTGTTGTAAGGCTGGCAAATCCAAAGGTTTGATGGCGCATTTGTTTGTGATGGGGCCAGCAGCCAGGCACTCTTACACGTCACTACTGTAATTTGACTGAATAACCTTTGAGCCACTATTTATTATCGCTCAAAATTTATCATCATCCAGGTGCTTTAATTTTAGAAAGGAAGCTATCATAAAAATGCAGGACTTTCCAGGTGGTGTCTCAGCACTCAGGAGGCAGAAGGGAGGTGGATCTCTGTAAGTTCGAGCCAGCCTGATCTACAGAGCTAGTTCCAGGACAGCCAGAGCTACACAGAGAGACCCTGTCTCAAAAACAACAGGAATGAAAACAAAGAAATAAAACGAAGATTTAAATATAAATTTCAGATACTATGGGTATTAGTTGCAATAAAGCAAACATGAAATTTTTATTAATAGGGAGTTGATTTGAATACATTAGTACATTCGCAAAATAAAATATTAAAGACCAATGTTTACATAATCTAAACTTATCAAAATGGCAACTTCTTGGATTGCTAAAGGAAAAACAGCAAGCTGTAGAAAAAGATGCATAGAAGGATGTTCCCATTTGTGTAAAAAAGGAAAAAAAATTGGGTCAGATGTACAGGTCTTTAAGCGGCACTTGGGAAGTAGAGGAAGGTGGATTTCTGTGAACTGGAGGTCAGCCTTGTCTATACATTGAGATCCAGTTTTGTTTTTGTTTTTGTTTTTTAAAAAAAAAAAAATTAGAAGAAGCAGCTACAGTGGTATGCTGGTCTGCTCACAGGAACTTCCTGGAATAACACACAAAACGCTGTTACTGTGGCTTCCATCTGGAAACGATCTTGTTTGAAATTTTTACTGTGATTGTGAATTTCTTTAGTAATAAAAAAGTATAGTTAAAGTATAAAAAGCCACACGCTGCTTCCTTGGAAATTCCTCAAATGGGTAAAATTAACTCAAAACGTTAGAATTTGCACTTCCTCCTGAGAATCGGCTTTTAAAGGATGGAGAGAGGGAGATGGGGGTGGGGGTGAGACAGGGAGACAGGGAGGAGGGGTAGCAGGGCTCGAACCCAAGTCCCCATGTCTTCCTGGCTTTAGGTGCAACAGAGGCAGGGGAGGGAGGAGGGGGCAGCCTGGAAAGGGGAAGGAGGCATCAAACAGATGCTGGGACCTGAGGGTCAGGATGTTGGCAGCCGGAGCCCACCCGGGGCGCTGGAAGCCAATTGCGAGTGATTTAAGAAATCGCCGGCCTGGGGCTGCGGGCAGGAAAGCCGTGATTAAGGGCGAGGAGAAGGGAGGAGCACATTTGGGACGCAGGCCGGAAAGGGGCAGGAAGCTGCGCTCATAAAACAATCTGACAATTACGTGTCAGTGGAGGAGAAGGGCTCTGGAAATTAGGGGCTGCCTCGGGCAGCAATGAGCTGCGAGAGGAAATTCTATTTGGTGCCAGGTGTTTGTCCCTCCACATTTGGGTTCAGCTTGGGACTATGGATTTCATGCTCACATGCTGCAGGAAGCGATTCCCTGGCGCCTTCATAAACACCCCCTGCAGCCCTGGTCCAGCTGGACCCTGTGGTTGGTGGTGTTATTACCATAGGCGCCCCCAACCCATCCCCTCATTCTCACACACACACCCAACCCCAACTAGCATTGCTGACCCAACCAGGTGCTCCCCTGTAATACTTTGCAGCATGCCCAGGCCCAGACAGGTGAGTAGCTAGAAGTGGTCAAGCAAGGTTAGAAGCAAGACGTGAGGTGCAGTTTCCAAAGCCTCATACTCCCTGCGCCCTTCTTTTGGATGGGAAGGGAAAGGTTGCCTAGGCAGCCTGCTACACCAAATCAACAGCTCCTTTCCTCTTGTCTGTGAAGCCTCCAAGTGCCATCCTCACTCCTGAAGATCACTGTGGGGTTTATGGTACAGGCTTATGTTTCAGATCCACCTGCAAGTCACTCCTGGACTTTGGCATGACTCCTTTTGGGTTTGCCTCAGGCAGACACTCTCCCTCAGACCTTTAGGACTAGGAGTGTTCCCAGCCTATACCTTTGACAAAGTCCTAGTGAGATCTTACCCTTCCTCTTGAGCCCACCCTAGCCATGGGGATCCTCTTTGAGGCAGGGGAATACCTCTTCAGAGGCCCATAGGAGAATCTGAAGGTCTTGGGAGTATCTGGAGGACCATGGGATGGGGAGGTGCTCCACTGTCCTGATTCTATCAAGCACCAGCAGTGGGGCCTTTGACAAGTTACTTCACCATTCTGAGGCAACTCTGTAAGGAGGGGCAGATATGAGTTGCTAATGACACTGTGGGACAGACTTTGGTCCCTTGCCTTAGATGGCAGGAACGTCCGGACACTCAGCCCTGCTTAGCTCTCAGAAGACATTCCTGTTTTCCAGTCCTTCCTTAATGGAGTGTTCCCAAGTTGCAAAGAACACAGGCTTCCACCCATCACGTCTCAGATGCCTCCGGCTCACTTGGCTCTCCTTTAAGGAACTACACCTGCTAATGATGCTCTCTGCTAGATTTTTATATGGGTAGGAGATCTCCCTTAGTCATTCAATTACTGTGCATTTACTAAATGCTCATGACTAAGACAGGCCATATACACAAGGCCTCCAGAGTTACAATTCCAAGCTCAGATTCTATCTTTGTAATGTTGGTGAGTTACCTGACGCCTTTGAACCTTAATTTCCTCATGTAGAAAACTTAGAACAACAAAGACAGTTTTTGTTGTTGTTGTTGTTCTTGTTTGTTTGTTTTTTTTAATTGGTTTGGGTATCTATCAGAATAATTTATAATTTCTATTTATCTGGTTTCAGGTAAAGATTGAGTGACAGCTGCTATCATTTTTAAACATGGTACTAAAATGCGGACAACCAAAATGGATACGATTGTTCCCTGACAAATGAGCAAGTGCCCACAGTCCTTAGAAACAGACAGGGTCAGATAAAGCGGGTGTTTGTGTCCCCATTACCGGAAATGATTTTGATGAATCAGAAACTGAAGTATGGAGGAGGAGCTATGAGGAGATATTAAGTCTTTTCTTCTGTAAATGTCATTAAGGAACAAACGCCTGGCAGGTGAGAAGAAGAACGTGGGAGATGGGTGGAGGTCGGAGGAAATCTGAAAGACTGAACTTGTGTAGTTTCTGCTAACTGGCTCCATACAAGAACCTTCTAGTACATTCCTTTCCAGAGACTCCTCAGGGGTAAGTACACACTTGTTAGGCAACTCCTTTCCAAAGTCTGCCACGACATGAGAGGACTTCTAGGTAATGAGTCTCTGTGCCCCAGGATCTGTGCCAAATACAGAGATTCCCCACAGCGCCTGCATTGACAAGAGCTGTCTAAAACAGTATTTCGTGTACAATTTGGTAATTTCTTCTCCATGTTTCCTTCTATACTGATCATATGATTTTATTATTTTTTTAATAATTGCATCCCTGCCCTGTCTTCAAAACAGTATTCAAATAAGTGCTTGATTCCATACTGATTTTCCTTAAAGTCTCCTGTGTTGGATTTACCAAAAGTCCAGTGAGGCATTCCAATAAAACATAGAAGGGGCCAGAAGAGGGCAGTGATGGGGCAGGCTTGCTGGAGAAAGACAAATGCAGCTTATTATCCTAGATGGCTTCAGGACACACAGAAAAACATTTGGATTGAGCCCAGGAGAGGGTGCTACCTACTTCCAAGACAGATGCTCCAGGAGAGCCTGGCAGGGCCTGTCACCTGAGTGAGGACGGAGCCATGGCTCCCATACAGCCATTGGCCCACTGCTGACAACAGGCCACTTGCCTGAGCCTCCTCTGATACAAAGGGCTTCTCTTCTAATCTAACGGGCAGCAGGCAGGAATCTAGGGAGCACAAGAAAGGCAGCAGAGCAGATGCAAAGAGGACAACAAAGACAGACTTCAGACCCGGATTCTTGTTTCCTTCCACGCACTGACCCAGCAGCTGTGGGGCCTTAGCAATGGTATGGGAAATCCGTCCATCACCTACACTGCTCCCCAAGCATGGCCTGCAGCCTTTTGTCCCAAGGATGCAGAGCTAAGAGGGTAGAAAGCATAGATTTCGAGTAAGTCTTTACTTTTTTACTTTGTCCAAGTCTGGCACTCTCCCTGGACTCTGTGGTGTGTCTAGAAGAATGATCTGCACTCTCTTGTGATACTCCTGATGCTTCATCCCCCAAAGAGCCTCAGCAGCAACACTCTCATTTCCCAAGATAATTTACTCTCCTTCCCATACCTTAGCTGCTGGCAATAATCATGACAGTCTATGCAACAAGAAGACAAAAGTTTTGCCCCAAATTCAGATAACATAAAGCCACTGAACTGACCACCTACCTCCTTCTCATTTGTCTCTGGAAAGGTGACAGTGTCCTGTTCCTCCAGAATAGATACTCAAATAACCAAAGATATGTGAGCAAGAAACAAAGGTAACGTCTCGCTGTGGTCCACACAGGAAATTTGAGTTAAAAGCAGCCTTGGCTGTGCTGCCTGAGGAACAAATGCTGAAGGGACTGCTTGCATACTTCAGTGCTCATATACTAACAAACACAACTCTGTGACTGCCTCCTACATGTGCCCTGGCACTGCCTGGAGTGCACGAGTGCACGATGCATCTGTTATGACATTTCTAACAACAAAACTGCAAGCAAACATCTACTGACAGGAAACTGGTTAAATAAATTTTGGTACATCTATTACACAGTGGAATACTATGCACTCAGATAACAGTGCAGCCAGTGCATTTATACCATTTTAGAAAGAGAGTTACAAATATAATTAAAATTAAAAAGCAATGGAGTGTGGTGATAATCACTGGTAATCCCAGAACTAGAGATTGAAGAAGGGTCATTGCAAGTTTAGGGCCTGTCTGGTCTACATACCAAGTACCAGGCCTGTAGCAAGACCCTGTCTCAGGGACAATGTAAAATATACCATCTCTGGTGCTAGACAACAAACCCATGGTCTTGTACATGCTAGACAAATGCTCTATCACTGAGCCACACACAACACAACAAAATATATTATAATATGTAGCATATTCTCATTTATATGATACAAGTAAGATTTTTCTACGGATGATAAATGTTGTATGAATGGAATGCATTTTGAAGTAGTGCTCTACACACATGAAGATCTTCCAGCAGATATCCTGAAAGCTGGACTCTGCACTGTTGGAATCTCCTACCTGTTTTACTTCTGCAGTAGCACAAAGCCTCCCTCAGCTGCCATTAAGAGACTGTTGCATCTATTCACCTTTGTCTAGCCTCCAAGAGACAAAAACACAAGTATGGAGGACAGTAATGTATGCAGGGATGAGTCCTTGGGGCAGAGGGGACTTGTGGGTTCAGGTCACGCTTGCGATTGAAAGACCCTTCACTTGACAGGACTACAACAGGCTTCCTTGAAGAAGCTGCAGGATCTTGGGACAACTTAAAAGTTCTGGGGCTTGTAAGCAGGGGTGGGCGCAATGCTCCTGGCAGCCAAGAATGACACTGTAGAATACAGAACCATGTACCCTCAAGGGGAAGTTAGCCAGCTGTGTTAGCTGGGATTAGCGTCATCATCTGTGAAGACTTGCAAACCCTCAAATGAAGGAAAATGAGTAAATGTTCCTTTCCTTGTATGAAAGGCCTCAGTAACAGTAGGATGACGTCATCAATCTCTGGGTACTCCATCATTCATGAACTCAACTGAAAGGGCGTGTCTATATTTCAGACATCAGAACTGCAGAGGAACAAAGCACACCCCCAAGGTCGCCTCAGAGGGGGCTGCTGCTGGGCAAGCTCACTGCTCACATCGGTCAGAAACCAGTCTCAGCCTACCCATCAGCTAGAGAAACTGGAAAGTGAAGTCTTAATGGCAGGCGGCTACAGGATCAGATTAGCATGGGGGCTTGTTACCATGCCAGAATTGAACAACAGATCCCAGAGGGGGGTGTCACGACGTGACTACTGGTTCTCTATAACATGGATCTTACAGACTCTTCTTCCCTACCAAACAACTTTCTAAAGATTAGCTTGCCATTCCACCTTCCGCACACAGCACAGGTCGGAAGAGCATCCTGCTTTGTCACAGATGACAAGGAGCCCAGGAATTGTTTAGAGAAGTTTTGCTAAAACACTGACATTGAAGACAGTACAACATCCTGGAATTTTCCCCTCTGCTCTTCCCACAATGACACGGGATCTAGAATCTTGAACATAATAGGTAGGATATACTAACTATGTGGGACAGGAACCATGCCGTTCCCACAATAGGTCCGTGATAAACGTCAATGGGATAGAGTAGAACTGGCCTGTGATGTCATTCACACACATTTCCTGTGAATGAGACAATATGCACTGGAATAGCATGCTATTTATGCTATGGGAAAAGCCCGTGGGGCTTTAGGTTTAGATCCTTTGCATACAGAATTTGCCAACTGGTTATACTGGGTCCCTGGGGACGACCACAGAAAAATTTACAGTTGAGAGAGGGAGAAACTGGGAAGGACTGAGACTCTGCTCCCAAGCAGACAGTGGCTGGCTGTCCAGTTCCAACTTGCAGCTGGCCTGGAGAGCCACCCCACCAGGTGCATATAATGCCTCAGCAAAGAGGGCCTGCACTGCCCAGGCTGTGCCTTGCATTTTCTGACAGACTTCCTAGACATTGAAGTCTCCTAGAAATATGGAGGAGGGGGATCTTTTACATCTCCTTGCCTACAGGCCACCAGTCAGCAGTAAAAAGCCAAATATTCAAACTCTGAAGTTAAACCTCCATGTTGTTGTCTCCTGTCTTGTTTTTATAAAAAGAAAAAAAAAGTGATTTTATAGTTCTTCAATCAATAAATAGCAGAGGGTACAGAAATAAAGAAAAAAGACATTAGCAGGAAAGCAACAGACTAAACAAGGGCCCCACTGAAGACTCAGAGGTGGGATGTTCAAGCCTGCTGGCAGACCTCCCTGAGAACCATGCAGCTAGAGGGTCCATGGTCACCCAGGTTCAGCATCTGTATCCCCTAACACTGACCCCCACCTGGCCCTATCCTCTTGGGCCTTGGCTAGTGCTGTGGTCATCCTTACCAGTGAAGGTTACGAGCTGGCCCTTCATCCTCATCTACACACTGGCCTAGGTGGTCTCTTTTCTCCAGCTCTGACACAGTTCCGACACACCACAACACCCACTCTTCTTACCTTCCCCACAAGCCTCTCTCACCACTCTCTCTACCTCGCTAAAGGGCCAGGTGTCTGAAATGCTCACTCTGAGAGCTCCCCCTGAGCCTTCTGCCCTCATAGCACATCCTACTGGCCCTGACTACACAGCGTTTCTAGAATCTGCCACTAGCCCTGGATTACTACACAGTCTTTTAAAACTGCCCTCAGGGGCTGGAGAGATGACTCAGCAGCTAAGAGCATTGGCTGTTCTTGCAGAAGACCTGGGTTCAATTCCCAGCACCCACATGGCAGCTCACAACTGTTTGTAAGTCTAGTTCCGGGGGATCTAACACTCTCATACCTATATTTATGCAGGCAAAACACCAATGCACATAAAATAAAAATAAATGAAGTATTTAAATGGTCCTCACCAGGGGCCTTGGCTCTGAACACCTCAAGGGTCTCCTCGTGTCACAAGGAACAAAGGTCAAAGCACTTGCCTCACATGCCTCGCCTCTCCAACCAATCCTACTACATCCTCCCCCTGCTTGCTGGCTTCACCTCTACTTCCATGCCAGGGCCAATCAGGCAGCATGCTTGGGCTGTGCTCTGAGCTATGCCAAGCCTTGCAAGGACAGCCCCCAACTGAAGTTCTCTCCAGACTGCCTTTAGCAGAACTGTCCCTCTACCTTTCACCCGATTTCCTTCCTAGTACTTTACTCCACTTGACAGAAAGCACATTTCCTTTTTCCAGTCTGTCCCTCTCCACTGGAATGTAAGATCCGTGGATACAGCATTTTTTCACTTGAGAACTGTGCCTGGTATGAAGCAGACAAATATTTTAAAAATGAATAATGTTGTACATGGCCCAGTTAACGTGCGGCTTCAGGCCGAAGAAGGAGCAACAATGGAAAACCTAGTCACCTACAAGAATACGTGCAATGTCTGTTTTCATAAGTGACCTTTTGAAAAACAGCTGTGGGGCTGGCAAGGTAGCTCAGAGGGTAGAGGCACTTGCCATCTGAGGTTGATCCCTGGAACCCGCAGGGTGGCAAGAGAGAACAGACCCTGACAGGTTGTTTTCTAGTCTCCACCAGTACATGATGGCAGGCATGCCATATCCCAATCAATCAATCAATCAATCAATCAAATTCTAAAAGAAATTAAAGAAAGAAAAAGAATGGCAGGTGAGAGGGAGTAGGGTATGCACAGGGGGGTCACAAGTTCAAGCCCAGTCTGGCCTACACAGTTGATAAATATTAGCCTAAGCTACAGGTAGAGACCTTGTCTCAAAAGCCTAAGGGCTGGAGATACAGCTTAGTGACAGAGAATGCTTGCTTAACATGCAAATAGCCCTAGCTCTGATCCCCAGCACTGAGGGTTAGGGAGGAAAGGCAAGAAAGAAAAAAAAAAAGAGAGAGAGAGAGAACAAATCCCTTATATGGTGGATGAATGCAGAGATGACGCCATTAATAGAGTGTCTACTACTTCTAGGGCATAACCAATTCTGGAGATATAGAATCAAGATAAATAATCACCAAGAGGAGGGGGAAAGGGGAAAGTTAAAGGAGGAAAACAGGAAGTTCTATAAGTAAATAAATATATGAACAAGATCATTTCAAAGAGTTAACAAGAACATGTATTTTAAAAAATGCTTAATGGAAATTACCAATGAAAATCCACCTGTTTTATGCATAGGGACTTCTGAGTCTCTCGCCCTTCCCCATCCCACCTGTTAAATCTTGCATTCTATATAAAGTATATGTACTTACATTTCTACATATTAATACAAGCTGTGTATCTTAGAGCAGCTATCTTACGCCATAGTAAATGATAGCTTACACTTTTTTGTGTGTGCATGTATCTAAACTGGTCCATGTGTGTCTGTGTATGTGGAGGACAGAGCCTTCCTCTGCTGTTCTCCACCTTATTCTTTTGAGACAGATTCTCTCTCACTAGGCTTGGAATTCACAGACCCTGCTAGACTGGCTGGCCGGCAAGCCCCGGGGACCCACTGTGTCTGCCTCCCCAGAACTGAGATTTAAAGGTGCACAAGCATGCCCAACCTTTTACATGGGTGCTGGGGACTAAATACAGATCTCCGCACTTGTGTGGTAAGCACTGTGCCAAATGAACCTCATGTCCAGGCCTAAATGATGAGCTATACTTTATCAAAGACCAAATCTGGGAGTGAGGGCGCAGCTCAATTGTAGAGCCCTTGGTTAGCATACATGAAGTCCTAGGTTTACTTCCCAGTACCGGGTGTGGGGATACCAGGGTGGGGAGAGGACTTTGAGGATTGATAGCATCCTCTGCTGTGTGCTAGGAGGCACCCAGTATAAATGAGCCAATGAATTCCCACAGGTCTTCAAAATCAAATGTCTGCGATTCTTTCTGACCCACCCATGAATCTGTGGCTATTTCAGTATACCACTGAGAAGTAGCATGCTTTCTGTTTATTGGAGTTGGTGGATATTCCATGTGGATTCCTTGGTTCACAAAGCTGAATGAAAACACAGAGCTCCTTAAAATAAAAATAGATGTGCTTGGGAATCGGGCTCTCTGCTCTCCCTCTTGGTGGGAGCACACACGGTCACTGCAGTTTCCTATACACTTGGCAGGACTCTGTGTCCATTTGGAATAGTAATTCCCCAGATTTCAGCTTGGGAAGGAAGGAAAGAGTCACTGAATTCCACCAGAGTGGCTCAGCAGAATCTCAAAAAGCCAGAGCTTAAATGTCCATAATCTCCCAAAGGGAAGAAACAGTTCCTGATGACTTTACCTGGTTAAGAAGCAGCCAGGGAATGCTCTCCTGTTCACTGGACAAAATTCTGCTTCCTGCATTAGGTGCCCTCCTGCTCCCTTACACATCAATTTTTTTTTTTTTTTAAAGTCCAGGCCTTTCAGCCTAAAACTTCCAAGAAGTACACATCCGTTCTGTCCCTCCTCCGCTTCTGCGTGCTTCCTGATTTAGAACCTGGAGACTGGAAGGCTGGCCACCAGCTTGTCCTCAGAGGTACTAATCTGCTGTTACAGAAGGGTAGGAACAATAGGTGGGAGGCGGGAGGGTTTGGAAGAGGCCTTGTCATCAGGGTGAGAGGCATGTCATCAGGGAATGACACAATCCTAGGGTGGCTGAGGCTGACAAAGCGGTGAATCTGTGGATTCTACTTCCCTCGCATCCATTTTTGGTTGGAACAAAGGGAATTGCGTGCACACAGTTACATTCCACAAGCAACTCATTTCCTCTTCCTGTGGGAAGGCTCCAGGAGGAGAGGAAGAGACACGCCACAGAAATCCAGGCCTGTGGTGAGACCACTATATCCTCCTTCCCTCCCAGGGTTCCCGGCTCTTCTCTGCTTAATGCCAACATTTTACAAAGCCTCATATCCCTTATAAAGACATTCTGCTTTCTCCAACAAAATAATGGAAAGATTTTAATTTTAATTGTAACGTGGGGTGCTGAAGATAGGACCCAGGTTCTCACAAATTCTAGGAAGCACTCAACTACTGAGCCAGGAAGAATTTTTAAATTTCCCTTCCAAATTTATTTGGCTCCAAGGAACTGATGTCTAAGAAATCCTTAGGAAATGAGAAAATCTAAGGTACAGATTGTTTTCAAATGCAATAAAGCCTTAATGAACAATAAACCTAAGAACCATTTGAGTAAAAACAATGCTAGCCTTTGTCAGCATCTAGACATTCACTAATTTAAATGCCGTGGAATTTATTTTCATACACTAGAAAATATATTAATATTTTACAAATACATTGTATTTACAAATACACCATTTTTTGTTTTGTTTTGTTTTTACAAGATGAAATATGTCCAGACATGCTTAAAACCAACTGGCCCTGAGCTCTGTGCCCATGGAACCTCACAGAGATTGGGAAGTAACGAGTTCTCTCTAAAGCTAGACCAGTAACCAAAATGTAGCCTTAAAAGTTACTGTGAACCCCAACTAGTGAATGGAACCTCAGCAGAAAGTCAGTTCCACAGGACCACCCATACCAGCCAGAAGGCTCTGGGACCAGCTGGCTGTGCCTGCACCCTTCCTCATCCCTGCTATAGGAAGCAGTCACCCCAGCACAGTGGGTTGTATTTCAGACCCACTCAGTCCCTGGGGACTCTCCCCAGGCTGTGTCCTTCCTTAAACCATTTGAATCTCATTTCTTCTGCAGCTGATTTTTTTTTTCCCAAGATGTTAACAATTTCTGTGGAACCATCTGGATGTTATTAAGAAAGTGTCCCGAGTCCTCTGAGGCAGCTGGCTGTGGCCTCTTGCCTTGTTTCCTGTGTCCTGGATGTCTTAAGTTGACTTTCATAAGAAATTTGGAATATTAACTTAAAAAAGAAACAGTCAGTATTTTTCAGCCCCGAGCTCTTGCAGCTTCATTTCCCAGTTGGGACTTCTCACTCTGTGTTCCCATCTTTGGCCCCTGCTCTGGGGAGGATGAAGCTCATCTATTTTAAAAACAGAAGGCACCCGTGGTCAGGGGTGAACCAGAAATCCAATCGTCTCTGCTTTTCCCACTTAGCCTCACAGAACCCCTGATGTTCTCACTGCTTTACCATCTCCAACACCCACCTCTGCTCCATGCTGAGACCCCTGAATCCCTGTTTGAAAAGTAAACGCCAGTTGGTTGAGTCCTAGAGGCCTTTCTCTGAACATATTAGGGAAAAAACATACCAAAAAAAAAAAAAAAAAAAAAAAAGGAGGAAGAGGAAGAAGAGGAGAAGGAAGGAGGAAGGAAGGAAGGAAGGAAGGAAGGAGGGAGGGAGCTAGGCAACTGACAAGTTTCAGGAGTGTAGGGTTAATGTAAGGAAGTGGGAGACAGAGAATAGGTCACTTACTTTTTTCCCACTACCAAGAACACCTGGATAAAGATGTCCCATGGTTCCAGCTTGCTATTTAGTTTGAAATGGGTTTAGGACATTGGCTTGCCTCATTCTTGTGTATGTATTCATCTGTTAAGTCTTGAGTTTCAACCCTGGACCATTTGACCTCCTCCATCCTCATAAGACACTCATGCCCATACATTGACCCTATATCATCGACCCCAACCAACTCATCAGCCTTTGAGTTAGCACTCTGTGAAGTTTCATTGGCTGGTTGGTTGGCTGGTTGGCTGGTTGGTTGGTTGGTTGGTTGTAAGGGTGCTGCAGATTAACCAAGGCCTCATGCATGCTAAGCAAGCATTCTACTCCTGGGAAATTTTAAGTGCCACCCAGTCAATGCTATGGAGTCACCTATGAACTTGGAGCATCCACTTTACTTTGAAGCATAAGCACAGAATGACCTTCTCGAAGCTTGACTCTCCCTCTAGGATGATGGTGGGACCAAGTAAGTTTAAGATGGAAAACAAACAAGTCACTCTCCATTGTAAGTCCTCAGAATGAGGACAGCTTCGACTTTCCGAGTTTCTTTGTGACAATACACAAGAATTTATCATCTCCTATATGCTTTGTAGTGGATATCTGTTAAGTGATCTCACACCCCTATTTTAAGATATTCAGGGTATAAAAGGAATGAAAAGAATAATATAATGAGTCAGTTGTCAAAATATTGTCACATTTGCCTTTTCCCTATACATTTTTCTGATCCACTTGAAATTAATATAAATATGATACTTCCTCCCTAAATATTTCTTCAATCTCCTAGATATCTCTATAGTATCATTATCAAACCCAGGGCATTTAATATTGAAAGAAAATACTTAATACACAATTCAAATTTCCTCAACAGTCACACTTAATTTACATCTTTTACAGTGATTTGTGTATTCAAATGTGTATGGTATCCATATGTGTGCACATGTGTGTGCAAGTGTGTTTTACCTGTGAGTGCTCATGTGCAGGCCAGAGGTCAACTTCAAGTGTCTTCCTCAATCACCTTCTACCTTATAACTTTTAACTTTGATTTGTGTGTATGTGTGTGTGCACATCAGCACACCAGAAGTTGACGTGGGTGTTATCTTCAATCGCTCTCTACCGTACCATTTTTTAAACAGGGTCTCTCACCAAACAACACTCACTGGTTGGCCAGAATGACTGGCCAGTCAGCTCTGGAGATCCAACCATCACCATTCCCACTTCATTGGGCTGTGGGTAGTTATGGGTGCTGGGAGCTAACCTCAGTGCCTCATGCTTTCAAGGAAGGCACTTTGCTGACTGAGCCATGGTTCCAGCTTCTACCTTATTTTCTGAGACAAAGTTTCTCCTGAGGCTCACCATTTCCACTAGGCTAGCTGGACAGTGAGCCCCCAGTGTCCCCCTGCTTCTACCCCTCAGTGCTGGGATGCAGATGCATGCCACCATGCCTGACATTTCGGTGGATGCTAGAGAATCTGAACCTCATGTTTACACTAGTAAGCACTTCACACACTCAACCAACCCCTACCCCCCTGCCCCCGTCTACATTGCTAAAACAAAACTGTATAGTTCAGATATAAAACTTTCCCTCTTCAAGTCTATAATTCATGCTTCTAGTATATTCACAAGGTATACAACCAAGACATTTCATAACTCCAGGAAGAAATTCTGCACTAGACTCTCTTCTTCCTGGCACTTGGCACCAACAAATCTACTCTCAATCTTTGCCGACATTGCATATGCATGAATCACACATTTGGGGTTCCTGGCATGGTTCCAGTGCTTACCATCTCTTAGGCAGTGTCTGTTAGTCATCATTACTTCTTGCCTCTGCCTTTCTCCCCCTTGAGAGAAAGAGGATTTCAAGCTCTGAAGTTTTGAGTAGCCAAGGATGACTTTGACCTCTGCTCATCTGCCTCCACCAGCCAAGTGCTGGCATGGCAGGTAGGCACCACCGTGCCTGGCATTATCTGGGGCAGAGATGGACCCCATGGCTTTATACATACTAAGCAAGCTCTCTATCATCTGATCTGGATCCCCTACCCTTCATTCCTACTTCTCTCTAACTAGTATCAGATGGATGGATATGCCGCATATCATCTGTTCATCGCCTGATAGACCCTTGGATGGCTCTACTGCACGTGGTTGGCTGGTTAGCTGGTTAGTTTGTTTGTTGAAGCAGGATCTAATGAAGGGCTCTACATTACATTTAGCTGTCACGGAACTGGTTTCTTTTAATCCAGATTCTACATCATTAATTCTAGAATATATATCCTGTAACATTTTCCTATGCATTTTCCTCTTCAGTAATCCTGGAAGAGCACAAGCTGGTTACTTTAGAGAGCATCCTCATAGACTTGTCTGCTTTCTGTCACATGATTCCATTTGGCAACTTTGGCAAATAACACTATATGGGTAAGGCATGTACCTCCTATTGAACCACATCAGCACACATGTGTCACCCAATCAGGGACTCTAAGCTCAGTCACTGGTTATACAGTTGGCCAGATCTCCCACTGGGAGGACACCAGGGACCAAGGAAGATGCTGACTAAGTCCTCTAGTGCTGCTTGCTTTTATCACCAACTGTAGAGGTCATGAAGCTAAAAGCAATGTTCTCCCATTACTCTGCTGCAGACAAATTTCTGACAGATGGTCATGATGGTAATGTTTGCCTGAGGGATTTTTTTTTTCAGGAATTTGGTAACTCAAAGCAGCTGAAACCCTTCTCCTGGGCCTCTGAAAGTGTTTGATGGGTGACCTGCTGATATCAAAGAACAAACATCTACCCTCAGAACACTCGTGCCACTAATTTATGAATATGACCCAGGAAGAAACATAAGTTTGATTGCATATGTGCAGTCCATTAATGACTCCACTTTTCTCACCTCCCATCACCTTTCCTTACCCCATAGATCGCCCATAACCCAAAGTCCTGTTCTTTGGTTGTTCAAGATGGAGTTGAGAACTGGGTTTCCCATTTCCTTCCACGTGGCTGCCTTGTGAATAAACACACTTTTGTAGTGATTGGCATGCTACATGGTAGACAAAATGGGGTTGGTTCAGCAATACACACTTTCCTTTTGCATAATAATAATCTCAGCAATACTGTATGGATTCCATTTTCCTAATGGTTCTAAGCATCTTCATCATCATCATCATTGTCATCATCACCACCACCACCATCACTATCATAAAATCATTATCACTACCTCCACCACCACCATCATTTCACAGTACTCGGATGGTACCCAGTACTTGGATGGTTTCATTCATGCTAGATAAGCACTCTACACTGAGGTAGATCTACAAACCTCCAACAATGGTTCCAGCAGGCTGTCTGAATCCATTATCCATCACAGGATTTTTTAATATGGGGATACATTCATTGTGCCAACATTATGGAGCACACTTTGACAAATCAAGGCAAGTATGATGTGTCTAGGTATTCATTCTCTGTCCATCCTTCCTGCCCTCCCTCTCTTCCCCCCCCCTCTTTCTCTCTCTCTCTCTCTCTCTTCCCCTCTCTCTTCACCCGCCCCAAGATCTTGTTATATAACTCAGTCTGTCCTTGAACTGATGTTCTTCATGCCTCAGCCTCCTGAGTTCTGGATTACAGGTATGACTCTCATGCCCAGTTTCTAGGCAATCTAAGTAAATGGAACCCCACTGTCTATGTGGGCCTGCCATCAACAAAGCATCGTGATACAGCCTCTATCTGTATTATAAAAGCTCTAATAACAGTAATCTGACTTTTCTGATTTTGTAATTTCTCCCATATATAGACTCTGATATTTTGTAAAAGAAAGGAAGAAATAAAGAGGGAAGATAGCCAAGTGTGGTGGCACATGCCTTTAATCCCAGCACTTGGGAGGCAAAGGCAGGCAGATCTCTGATTTTGAGGCTAGCCTCTTCTACAGAGAGAGTTCCAGGAGAGCTAGGATGACAGAGAAACCCTGCCGAGAGAGAGAGAGAGAGAGAGAGAGAGAGAGAGAGAGAGAGAGAGAGAGAGGAGGAAGAGGAGGAGGAAGAAGAGGAGGAGGAGGAGGAGCAGGAGAAGGAGGAGAAGGAGAAGCAGAAGGAGAAGGAGAAGGAGAAGGGGAAGGAAAGAAAGAAACAACAAAAGAAAGAAAGGAAAAGAAAGAAGAAAGGGAGTTGTCTCTAATCTATTCCATCTTTTTAACCACTCTGACTCAAAAGATTTTTTTTTTAATTGAGACTAGGTCTCACTGTATAAACCTTGCTGTCCTAGACTCACTGTGAAGCCTGGGCTGGCCTTGAACTCATAATTGATGTAGCCAAGTCAAAAGATTCCTAGGCAGTCAAATGTAAGCCAGATGTGGTTGTGTATACCTATAATTCTGCCCTTTCCTTTCCTTCCTTCTTTTCTTCCCCTTTCCTTCCTTTCTTCCTACCTCTTCCTCCCTTTCTCCTCCCCTCCTCTCTCCCCCTCATCCCCATCCTGTGCCATGGTTCATCCATGTTCAGTTGTACCAATGAGCTACACTCAGGCTTTTCTCCCCATCTTTTCACCTGTTCTTCTGTCTTTAGCTCCTACCCCACTCAATGTCCCTTTGCCAGGTTTGCCTTTCCTAAGACCATGAAACACAGCCAGCCCCTCCCACGAACTCTTCCCATCTTATTCTGTGATTCTCCACAGAGCACAGTAACCTGACAATTACACAACTCCAGTTGGTAATTAGATGCTTCGTGCAATTCTCCCCTGATGGAACAGAAGCACCCGGGGGTGTAGCCAGGGTTTTTCACCACATGCCTGGTGCCAGCACAGTGTCTGCACATAGTGGGCAATCAAGAAATGTCTGTTCCTCAAATGCACCAATGAAAGAATTAAAAGGAATAGCTAACTTTATTACTGACCAAGACTGAACAGACGCAGAATCCATACAGAAATGAATACCGAATCAAGTTCATTACTGACATGAAAAATTGGAAACCCCATTTCCTGTTCTCATCGTCTTTCCTGGGGTCCTTGAGAAGATAGTTTGCATAGAGGAAATTGCACTTTTAATGACAAATTTGGGGACAATCTGCTCAGAATAGGCAGGAATTCATAATGAAATTAGGCCCTCTTAGGCAGGGTCTCCTCTCGCTTCCTTCCCTCCTGGCTTCAGCTGGCATCTCTTACAGCAGCGGCAGCAGCAGCCTCTCCATGCTGTCTTTTGCCAAGTTCATCAAACTGGCATGGAACAGGAGAGGACCAGGCTGGGAAAAAGAGTGCTTCCCTTGGGCCATCATTAAAGATGTGTGTCCCTAAATTATGGGCATTTATTGTCAACCTAAATGGGTCCTTAAGCCTCCTTCACATTCTAACCTCAGGCATCTAAGTTCCTGACCAGAGCCTGTACCAGGACTGCACACTCACCCTGAATTTGAGAGAACATGACAGCCGAGTGTGGGCCCTGAGAATTTGATGTACTCAACAATTTTCCCTGAGGACATCATTTTAGGGTAAAGAACAGACACATCAAGAAGTTCCAACTCTTCGATTTTAGCCGGGGGAAAAAAGGACATCCTAACATCTGAAACATCTATGAGTCTTCAAAATCAAGGGAGATAGTTATAATAACTCTTACAAATCAGGTCAATCTTACTTTCTTATGAACTTTGGTTTTGACATCAGTCTAAATTCATAACTTCAACAGGACAATGACAGTGGTGACTTGGCTCCAAATTGGCTTTTCAGTCCCTTGCTGGGGGTAGAAGGGTGTTATAGCTCACTGGATTCAAGTCCCTACTCTATCACTTACTAGCTGAGACATGGAGGATAGACACCCTCCCTTCTATGACTTAGTTTGCTTAACTGGAATATGGGCATATGGACATACCCTGGAGATAATATTTGATACCTCATGATTGTGCCGAGGTTTGGAATGGATGTAATGCTCTTACTTTCAATAATAAAATAACAATAGTAATAAAAAATGATAACAGTAGGAGTAGCAACTACTAACAGTTATTGGGTACTTACTGTATACCAAAGAATAAGCTAAGCCCTTTACATGAATTATTTGTAACTCAAAATAGCCTTCTAAAGCAAGTTACTATGAATGCTTCCATTTTATATATGAAGAGACGGAGGTACAAATTAAATAATTGGCCAGGGTACCAAGTAAGCAAATGGTAAGCATAGGATTTGAATTATGAGGGCAAGGGTGTGCCAGCACACACATAAGATTTTTGATCTCTGGATGCCTATGATTTCTTCTAGGTGGTTCTTGGTCATTTGAGAGTAAGGGGAGAAAATGGGGGAAAGCAAGCAAGAGAAGAAAATGAGAAAACTCTGACTGTAGAGTTCCTCACAAAATTATAATATGGAGTAGACTGTACAAGGGGACAAGCATGGAGTTATCAGTAGGAGCTCACTGGGAATTCCCAGTCTAGGTCAGGGATGGAGAGAGAGAAAGAAAGGGAACGAGAGCACACACAACTTCACATGCAAAGAAGCACAAGGAAGAGGGGAAATATTAGAACATGCCAGGGCACAGCAATGCAAGGAACAGGGTGAGAACAGGGAGCATAGGGCCTGGCTTTGGCTACTTATTTCTTATTTCTTCTACTGTTCTCTACCCTTTCAATCCCCTAATACTAGATAGGGGAGAAAAAAACGATCGAAGGGGAAGGGGGCAACATTATTGTTAGACTACGTCCTGCTGATTAGGACTGTAGAGCTCCTTGGGCAAGTTTGATCTTCACCATCAGGATATCTAATTTCTTATTTCTTCTTTGCCTGCACAAGTACTTAAACCACGACCAATAGCAACCAACCAGCAAGCCACCAACAGCTCCCAACTCCTGGGGGCCTAGCATTTATATACCCTCTGAAGAGGTAGGTGAGGTCTGGGTATCCATGAGCCTGAAAAGCACACTAAGAACAATGTACTTTATCCACTGAGGGTTTAGCACCTTCAGGGTCACACATTCAAGGAGAAGGCATGAAGGAGAAACAAAAAACCAACACAAGTGTGACACTCAGACTGATGAGACCCAAGGAAGGGAGACAGTCAGAGGCTTCTAGAATTATCCAGACAAGAGGTGAGGGACACCAAAATGGAAAGACCATCAGAGAAGGGAGAGAAAAACTGAGGCTGAAAGGCTTAGTGGTGAGTCAGGACTGGTGTAGATGCCCATTATATGGATCCCTCCCCGAAGGCCTTTAAGTTAGACACCACCATCATGGCTGCTTCATAGAATGGAAAGCACAAACTTTATCTGAAAGATAAAGGAGATCTCAAGGACCTGGATGAGGGGGAGTGGAGCCTGTCTCCCTTCAAAGGATCTGTTCTGCTTTTGAGAGAGGAAGAGGAGCAGGAGGCGAGACAGGAAGCTCAGGTTTCATGCTCAGGAGACCAGAGGTGTGGTGGGGCCATTAACTGAGATACATATGAGCAGACAGACAGATAGGAAAAGGTGGGAAGTCTGAACTTGACATTCTTGAACAGGACATCCTGCGGGTATCACTGAGTACATAATACTGCAGCTATGGGAGAAGCTGAGCTGGGGGTATAGAATGATCTTTCTAGTTAAAGTCACAGGGAGAAACGAAATCAGAAAGACTGAGTATGCAAAGAGCTGAGCCCAGAACCCCAGGGAACACTGGCTGCTAAGGGCTCACGAAGGAACAGGAGGCTGAGACAGACCTCGGAAACACTGGGACAGAAGGTCACGTGGAGCAAGTTTCCAGAAAGGCAAACTGGTCAACACAGTCTAATGCAGCGCAGCAGATAGAAAGGATACTCGTGATGTTCCCTGAGGTTTGCAACTAGGATGTCACCAGTGGTCATGGTGAGAACTTAGTGAACTCTGCCCTTTAAACAGAGGCCACCTCTGCAAAGGATGGCAGCTGGAGGAAATCAACGGCCCCAAGAGACTCCTGCTGGTTTATTTAATATGTGGAGCACAAACGTGTTTATAGGTGGAGGGGAAGAAGCCCGCAGAGATGGAAGGATTTAATCAACAGGAAGGACCAGAGATTCTGGGAAGAGGATGGGAGGAGGAGGGGAAAAAAGACACTAAGGTCAGCAACTAAAATGTATTTAGCAGTTAAAATGAACTAAGTCACTATGATGTTGCAGTTAAGGTCATATAGATGAAGAGAACAGATGTAAAATCCTAGAGAATCTTTGTGTGTGAGTACATGCAGGCATACATGTGTGCATAATACATGTATGCTGAAGAACTCATTATATAGAACAAGAATAGTTTATTTAACAATTTAGTTGTAGCAAACAAATAATCTAGAGGGAAACTTAGGTTCTTATATTCTTTAGTCCTTGAACTGGAGCCGAGGGCCTAGCACATACTAGGCAAGCTCTCCACCAATGAACTATGCCCCCATCCCTAGAGTCTTACACTATACCAAAACACATCGCAGATGGGTCAAAGTTTGAAATCTGTGATGTGAATCTATACTTTTGAAAAAGACATAAGAAAACAGCAGTATGCTTTTGGATGGGGTCAAGTAGCCCTAAACATCTTAGTACATGTGAATGGAGTCTGAACCATTATTCTTAGAGGTTGACTCAGTCTGGTAAGCGACTGAGATATCATGGCCGACTTGTGGGGGGAAGGGCAAGAGCAATCTTGTGCAATCTGACTTGCCTCAGGGTGTAGAAAGACCTTCAAGAGAAGTTGCATCGCTCAGAATAAGATAACAGGGGAGAATTAATGGGAAAACATGGATAGAAATAGACAAGGCAGCAATGAGGCATAAAACTTCTGCCCTCAAAAGATTTAAGGGCAGAACACGAAGCAGTAGCAACCATGGCTGTCACATGATGGATGCTTCTCATTTATATGAGACTGGTTTCACAAAAAATGATTTAGTTCCAAGTGACTCAGAGGGAGGATTTTGTAATACAGTGGTAGCAGCATAGTCTTTGAATCTCCCCCAGATCTCCACATAAGAACATTTCTATCGTAAAACAGAAGAACAGGAGAATATATATATATATATATATATATATATATATATATATATATATATATATATATATATCAGGACCGAAATCCAACAATGAAGATATTGAATCCTGTGGTTCTGTGTGGAGCGCAGGGGCAGATGGTATCATGCCATGAGCTTGGGTAACCCTGCTGCTACGCATTGTTCTTAAGCCTGCTCTGCTTGGTGCCTATGGCTTGCTTCAGCCGATGATTTGTGTGCCTGGCATCTCTAACTTCCTGGGGTCTCTAATGCATTTTAGGATTTGCTCTGAAAGCTTTCTGCATAGACTATTCAGGGGCCCCCTACAAGAGTTTGCCGCTGTTAGCTATCATCTGAACTCAGAGGCTTTTCTCTAGAATCTTAGTGAAACCTTTCATGACCTCGACTGCATCACCTTTTCATTCTAAGGTCTGTGAATGCAGCAGCACGCGGGTGAGGCTGTCTTCTTTCCTTTTTTATCGCTGTGTGATAAAAACACCATGGCCAAAGCAATTTATGGAAGATAGCGTTTCATTTGGTTTATGGTTTCAGGCTGTGGATGGCCGTACATATGCTCCTCAAAAAAGCAAAAACAAAAAACAAAAGAAACATGAAAGACCTTTGAAAATGTCATATGGAAAACTACTGCTGAAGAAGCTTCTTAAAATATTTATGCACGCATATATAGAAGGAGTTAGCCTATCACTGAGAAAACAGTGCTCTCACAGTCACCACAGTGTGGAGACTAGATGAAGTCCTGAATGAATGGGGATCAGTGTGAGCATGGCCATGACAAGGACCATAATGCCTCAGAACCACAGATCAGGCTCTGCCGACTGGCAAAGCCTTTCCCTGGCCTGAGGGTGTTAGTGACCATTGATTGTTAGCTAAAACCATTGTGTGGAGAAAGTATTAATGGAAGCCTCCTCCCCTGAGATGACAGCAATCTGAGACTACTCCCTACAGAGACCTCCCATGGGGTTAGTTTAACCCACTGGTTCAATGTAAAAGATAAATGCACTGAGTTTCCCAGCTCTTGTGTGTGTGTGTGTGTGTGTGTGTGTGTGTGTGTGTGTGTGTGTGTGTAAAGTATTAACTAAATTAAATCAATTACTTTCCATCAGATTAACTTCATCTTTTAGGTGTAAATCTCTCTGTTTTTCTGTCTCTCTGTGTCTCCATCCCTCTCTTTCCTCCCTCTCCCCTCTCTTTCTGAAAGCATACTGTCTCCATTCTTTTCCCTCTTCTCTCTCTGTCTCTTTCTCTCTCTCTCTCTCTCTCTCTCTCTCTCTCTCTCTCTGTCTGTCTCTCTGTCTCTCTCTCTCTCTCTCTCTCTCTCTCTTTCTCTTTCTCTCTCTCTCTATTTAGTATACTGCACAGTAGCAGGCTGGGCAATGTAGTGGCTGGAATATGTATGTTTGGCACTGTTAGAAGTGTGGCCTTGTTGGAGTAAGTGTGGCCTTGTGGAGGAAATTTGTCACTGTGGATGTGGGATTAGAGATCCTCCTCCTAGCTGCCTAGAAGATAGTAGTTTTTCCTGGCTTTCTTTGGATGAATATGTTGAACTCTCAGCTCCTCCTATACAATGTCTACCTGGATGCTGCTATGCTCCTGCCTTGATGATAATGGACTGAACCTCTGAACCTGTAAGCCAGCCTCAATTAAATGTCCCAATTTAAGAGTTGCCTTGGTCATGGTGTCTTTTCACAGCAATGAAACCCTAACTAAGATAGGCAGTAACTCTAGTTTTCCTAATGTTTCCTTAGGTTCAGTCTTTAAGAACATAGCTTAATAGATTGGTCTTGGAGCAGCCCTGGATTGCCAGGCCCCAAATTCCATGGTTGAGCCATTAGAATCATCTACTACCCTTTTCCCCTGACTCAGACAGATCCCCTATCTCCACAGAAGACTGGTTGGTTGATACTTTACTTACTGGTTTTCAGGGAGGGAAAACAAGGAGAAGCTACCATGACTGCTCCTGTGTGTCAGATACGTGCAGAGGATACCTCTGAAATCCAAGAGAAGAGTGAACGAAGGCATTTACCACTTTATCATTTAATGCCCCTCCGCCCCCAGCTTTTTTTTCCCTCTGAAGATTAAGATAACTCCAATTCCAAGAGAATACAATGCCCTCGATGGCTTCCATGAGTATTGCATACATGTGGTAAATAGACAAACATGCAAACAAAACATCCATGTATATATTAAATAAAATAAATACTTATTGTACAAAAAGTATAGCGTTTCACATAAATGTAACAACCTTACACCTGCCGAAGCCCATCCTCTCTATTTTCATTCAGCATGTAACTGCTTTTTGTAAACGGTAAACAATGCTAAATTACAACATTCAGTGCCCTTATTTAAAGGAAGAAGAAGGGGAAACTAGCTTGTTTGTTCAAATATCCATGTTCAAAACTTTTCAGCCCCCTCTGAGGAATTAGATCTCTTTAATCTCATTCTTAGCAACCTTGTAGCATTGTAACATGCCTTGTAGTATTGAAAGCTGGCCACTAAGGCTCTTCCCTTCACTGACCTAAAAATGTCCCTTTCAAACACCTTCCCCCTCTTTTCTTATTTTATTTATTTATTTGTTTATTTATGTATTTATATACTTTGCTTATTTGTTTTTCTGTCTGTTTTTTTCTAATGCTGGAAAAACTCAGGGCCTTGGATGGCATATCCTGACAGCCATTCACTCCTGAGCAACACTGCCAGCTTCTTGCTTATACTCTGGGAGGCACATGACTCCAGGCTGAAGGTGGCTATTTTTAAATGTCTGTACTTGAAGTTATGGTTACCCATTGTCACATGTCTAGAGACAAGGAAGTCCATGGCCATTCTGATTTCTCTCTAGCTGTTTTATCTTTTTCCTTTCTGCTGATGGCTGTGCTATCTGGGTACAGTTTTCTCCATACTTATTTTAGTTGGAGGTCACTGAATTTCACAAATGATTCAATGTACATTTCTAATGAGTATAAGCCATAATTCTTTCAGATATTTTTTTCTAGTTCTTACTCTGTGATTCTTCACTTGTGCCCTAGAGAATGAAAATGAAGTGTATTACAGAGTCTCAGACTCTAATATTTCTCCTTGCTGTATATGCTATTAGCTTACTATGTTAAGATCTTGATTTGAATGACTTTAAATCCCTTCTATGTCCCCTGAGGAGGTGACAGCTGATGGTTTTGTTGAGCTCTGTACTCCAAACTCTGACCTGCATGGAGACTGTCCCATACATGTACAACTCAGAGAGCTGCAATAATTTTGTATAGAGTTATGAAGTGTTCTGAACACTTCCACTTTGATATATTCATCTTTGTAAATATAGACTCCCTTCCAATCATGTCTGTCAACTCTTGTTGATCTATCTCCGTTGACCTGGAGTTGTTATCTGTGTGAGTTAATGTGAATAGAATTAGTTTAATATTACTGGAAATGATTCATTCTTTTTTTTTTTTAGTGGAGAGATTGACAAGCACTTACATAGTTCTTCCAGAGATTATTTTGGCTGTGGGACTAATAAATGTTATCAGCGGTCAATGGCTGCAGCAAGGAAATCAATCATGAAGCTGAAATACGTGCCAAGAAAGAGTTAGCCACATGGCTCGTACAAAGGGAGGAGAGATGGAGAGAGGTAAACAGGGATTAGACTTGAGTGTGAAGGTCAAATAACCAGAAACTTACTAAGGGACTAGATGTTATGGGCAACTTTAAGACATTCCTGGGGTGGGGGTGGAGTCACAAACTTTGTTTTTCAATGAAGTCCAAAAGATTCAAGCAATAGGAGTGGGCTGATCTCTGAGTTTGAGACTCCAGTTAGATATTAAAGAAAAACAATCAAGAATGTGGCCAGATCCATCTCCAGAACTCTGGAGTTAAGGGCTTTGGAGATAAAGTCACAAATCTGGAGTCTTGATATACAGTATAGAACAGGATGATGCTTTAAAATCTTAGTTGATGAGATCAGTCAATGGTAGACACTAACATTGCCCAAGGCCCCACATTTGCTTGACAGCATAGCAGATAATAATTATTATTATCATCATTATTGTTGTTGTTAATGTTAAAGGAAGGAAGAGAAAAGGAAAGAGCCCCATTGAAGAAAGTGAAGATGGAGACAGAAGGCACTGGGAACAGTCTTAGATTGGCCAAACTCTTTGAGCAGAGAAGAGCTCAACAAAAGAAGAGGCCAAGAAGATCCAGTGACCCAGGAAGAGAAGCCCAATCGGGAGGAGCAGAGTCAGGTGCTGCTGTGAGTTAAGGACAGTAAGAGAGGACCAACTATTGGACTGCACTGGGAGGGACACCTATGAATGACGGTCGGTCGGTCGGAGTCCTGCATTGCGGAGGGAGGGTGGGGGTGCTAAAGGGGAGGTTCAGACAGCAGAAAGGACAAAGTTTTGAAGTTTTACTCTGAATGGGGGAGTGGCTGGGGGCAGGGATCAAGAGAGAGGAAGCACCTCTGTTTACTATCTGAGCTACCAGGGCTCCGCTGGACATGAACTGGAGACTGTCACCAAGCTGTGTGGCCTATTCTTTTTCTTACTGTTTATGTCCCTAAAGAGGAGAAAAGGGTACAACTCACTATCTTGTCTTGTTAATGATGCAATGACCAGTGAGAGCCAAATCCCACTGTTATCTGATTCTAAACAGGTACCTCCCGAGTCTACACTTAACACCTGTGTAAAATGTTAACTCTTTGTATAGATAGCAGGAGCCCTACCTAGTGAGGCCATTTCCTATGGTTGGGAGGGTAGTTAATCCTTTCAAGGATAAATGACAAAGGACTTTCCTATCACTCAAAGGTGTCACTCATATGCCTCTGCTTCTAATAACACTGAATGGATTCTAAAGATAATAAACACAGAACAAAGACACTTCCATCTTCCTGGGTTCGTTAATATCATTAATGCATCTGGCTTTCCATTGTACTCAGGGACCACTCTGGATATCACACTGTAGCTAATATAACTACAACCACTTTAAGATCTATCTCAGCACTGGAAAACCATAAGCACCAGTGACCCAAACTGGCCTCAGTATCTATGTTATGGACGTGAAGATAGTCCACACCTCCGGCAGTTTCCGGCTACCAGGGATAGTTAAATTGCATAAGCAGGTGTCCGAGCAAAGTCCAAGAGGTTAATAACGAACAGCTCTACTTTATCTGTGGCCAGGGAGGCGGACTCGGCACTGTCAGCACCAGGCAAACACACAGCAAAGCGTTTCCCAAGAGAGATAAGTCAGAGAGAGGTGTGCCTGCTGGGGTTGTCTGCTGCTTTCCCAGGCCTTATCTCTGCCCCTCTGGCTTGTTTAGGTAAGCTAACAGTACTCTAAACAAAGGAAACTCTTAGACATTTAAATTTCTTCTGAAATCTGGTAAAAGATCAGGCAGTCTTCCCAAATCCAAGAACTAGGCCTGACATGTAAGTTAGAGTGGCTTAGCATTCAAGGTCTTGGGTTCAAACCCTAGAACCATCAAAAAAGGATCACATTTCCCATCTGAACTCCAAGCTTTGAAAGCTGTGACACGTGACACAGAGTGTCATTTATTTAAGGGCCAGACTCCCATTGTTCTCACTTTCAGGTCTAGAATTTTCCCAGTGATAAAGCAACAGCAGAAATAGATACTTCCTAGTGTGTTGTGTGGTTTAGGATGCTGTCCCAACAGGCAGACACATCATAGTGTTATCCCAGTAAGACTCGTCAAAATGAACAGAAGACAGCACTATGCTTACAAGTAAAAAGAAACAAACCAGGGCAGCCTTCATATGTTCATGTATGTTGCCATCCTACCCCAGGGAAGCAGAATTTGTGTTCTCTTTCATAAAGTAATGTTCCTTTTCTGGTTTTCTGGTTCCTCTGTACGTGTTTGCATGTGAGTACATGTATGTATGTGTATGTGCGTGCGTACACATGTGTATGTGTGTATGCATGTGAGGTCATGTGTATGTATGCACATGGGTGTGAGTGCATGTGTGTGGGTGTGTATGTATGTGGGGGTTGATGTTGGGTGCTTTCCTCAATTGCTCTCAATCTTACTTTTGAGATGAGGTCTCACTAAACCTAGATCTCACTGACTAAGCACCACTGGCTGGTAGTAAGCCCCAGTGGTTCTCCTGGCTTCATTTCTCCAGAGCTGGCATTACTGTGACATTACTGTGTCTGGCGGTGGCAACAGTGGCGGCTTCTTCTCTTCTCCTTCTCCTTCTCCTTCTCCTTCTCCTTCTCCTTCTCCTTCTCCTTCTCCTTCTCCTTCTCCTTCTCCTTCTCCAGAAAGAGAGAGGGAGAGAGGTTTCACTATTTAGTACTGGCTGTTCTGGAACTCAGGCTGGTCTTGAACTCATAGCCTCTTGAGTGTTGGGATTAAAAATATGCACCACCATGGCCAGAGTGCACCTGGCTTTTTACGTGGATGCTGAGAATGGAACTCAAGTCCTCATGTTTATCCAGGAAGGTCTTTACTAACTGAGCCATCCCCCCAGGCTCTTCTCTGGCATCTTAACCATTTAGAAATGGCAATTCCTCCACACTGGCCTTTCCACATGCATACAGAGCAAGTATGAGAAAGCCTCACTCACTTCCAGCATCTGAAACCTAAAAGGCTGCCTGGGTAAAAGTTGTAGAGGAGTGGAAATACAGAGGAATCTAGGAGCAGGCCTGATGCACGGCTACCAAGACCTCCCTGGAAAAGCGCTGGCAAACAACAGCCAGGGAAAGGTGGTCCAAAATAGAAACAAGATCTGGGCAAGAGCTAAGTCTTTCTTTCCCCACATAGGAAAATAAAAACTAAATTCTACCATACCCTACCAAAAAAATCTTTTTCATTCTCTATGACTGAAAATTTTACCTGTGAAAATTCAACTACCCATTTTCTCTAGAAGAAAAGAAAGAGAAATATTAATAAGGTTCTAATAAATAATCTTCTAAACAAACAATAAGAAACACAATGGAAGTCAGGCCTGGTAGTATGGGGCCTCCAATTCCAGCTACTCAGGAGGCTGAGATGGGGTCAAAAGTTCAAAGCTTGCTTGAATTCAAGGCCAGCTTGGACAGCTTAATGAGGCCTTGACTCAAAATATAATTTTTAAAAAGTGTTTAAGAAAGGGATGTAGAGGGGTGCAACTCAGCAGTAGAGTGCTTACATGGTGTACAAGAGGCTCTAGCATCAATCCCTAGAACTAGTACCAGGAAGCAAAACAAAAAGCCAGGTGTGGTGGTGTACACCTTTAATCCCTGCACTCAGTAGGCAGAGGCCATCTGGTCTACCTAGCGAGTTACAAGTTACCTGGAGGTACATAGTAAAACCCTGTCTCAAAAACAAAACAAAAAGGAAAATGTATAAAGGAACAGTATATTAATTTGGCAACATGAAATTTTTAAATCTCTTTATGATATGACTTGACATAAAGAAGACATGCAACCAAGTGAGGGGCATGGAGACTGTTATGTTGCTGTCCATTGCTCCTTTAGAACTACAGATCAGCAGGAAATACACAACCGAACAGAGACACGAAGGAACTACATCAACTAGCAACTTACTGAAAACACCAAAACGTTCTGTGTACAAATAAAAAGAAGCTCAATTTTATTAAAAACCTAGCAAATGTAAGCATTTTAAAAATGAGATGTATTTATCAATTATATTTTTAAAATATTTTAAATACTATAATATTAAGTGCTCATAGAAGCATGAAAAAAAAAAAACCCAGTTCTTCTGTGTTGCTGCTGGTACTGTTTGTTCATTTACATCTTTAGAGAACAGTGCCTTAATCATTGGTCTGCTGAATCTACACGGCTAAATCTGCAGAGCATAAAGCCAGAGCATGTTTCAAAGATGTACCAGGGCTTGGATGTAGCTCACTGAACAAAGTGCTTGGCTAGCATGCAGGATGCCCTGGGCTTGACCCTTAACCATTTCGTGGAAGGGTCATGGTAGTACATGCCTCTAATCCCAGCACTCAGGAAGTGGACACAGGAGGATCAGATATTCAAGATCATCATCTGATACTCAGCAAATTCAAGGGCAACCTGGCTAGAAACCCTGTTTAGGAAGTAGGGAGGGAAGGAGGTAGGGAGGGAAGAAGGGAGGAAAGAAAAGGTGAGAGAGAGGGTTCATGTATACAATAATGCCATCTAATAAATTGTTAAAATAAAAGTATTATATATTGTTATGGACCAATAGGGTTTATTAAACTGCATGCACACAATGGCATCCAATAACTGATTCCTTATGGAAAGAAGGGAAGGACCCCAACTATAACAACACTTCATGTCTAAGGTCAGAAGTGACCATGACAAGACTTTCATCCGAGTAGTGAGAAAAACTATTTCCCGTAGGTGGAAACATTTTACAATTGGAAAATATCGAGCACAATATTTCTGGGTCTGGTGAGTCTGATATAAACTAATCACTGTACTATGTGCAGGACCATGCTCTGGGTAAACTTGGACTGGCCACATCTGTCTCATTTGTACTCCCACAATAGCTGTAGGAAGTGCTGGGAAGGTACCAGCCTGTGATAAGGAGCTGGCTGGTACAGCCTGGGCCCTGTTCCAACCTAAAAACAAGATGTCCTTTAATGCTTTCTCCCAGGGACTCTTAAAGCCCTGAGGTATAAAGCTGATGCCAGCCTGCTTTCTGAGACTCTTGACACTATGGAAAACGAACACATGCAGGTAAGACTCCATCACCCCGGGCAGCTTTTCTGTGCCTTAATGGACTAGTTCATAATGAATTGGATCTAGACTTCTATGGACCCTCTACACTTATCATGGGTAATAAATCTGCTGTGTGCATGGGTGCTCTATCTCACTGAACAGAGACAAGCTGAAATCTGGTATCTGTGAACATACTCACACTGAGATGCTCAGGAAGAATGGGGGAAGTTACTCATTTTAAGGAAAAACAACACAGAAGAGAATTAAGACTTAACAAGGGCTAACTCCTGAAGGATTTGCCTAAGTAAAATATGAGAAAGAATATTTAGTTATGCAGCAGACTTGGGTGCTGTCAACCAAATAGTAGAGGCTAAAAAACCAAGATCATAAGAATAATAATATTTTTAAAATGTGTCAAGAAAACAGCATCAAAGAAACTGAAGAGTTGAGGGTGATAACTAACATGAAACACTAAGGTATTCTTTGTAAAACCTTAGAACAGCACATTTGGCTGGACAGTGGTGGCACATACCCTTAACTCCAGCATTTGGGAGGCAGAAAGGCAGGTGAATCCCCATGATTCTGAGGTAAGCCTGGTCTACAAAAATTTTTTTTAGATAGCCAGGGCTAAACAATGAAACCCCATCTCAAAAAAACCAAAAAGGGGTTCAGGTCATATACTGTCAAGACTGACATCTAAACAAACAAATCATATTGAGATCTAGATGGTATCACCCTCTCTTGGGTATGTGTAAACCCCTAACAAAAAGCTTCCTGAACTGATTGTTTTATTTGTTTTTGTTGTTGTTGTTTTGGGTTTTTATTTTGTCAACTTGACAAAGGTAGAGTCATCTGGGAAGATGAAATGTCAATTAAGAAAATGTCTTCATCAGATTGGCCCACAGGCAAGTCTGTGGGGTACTTTCTTGATTAGTGATTGACATAAGAAGGCCCAGCCCAGGCTGGAGAGATGGCTCAGTGGTGAAGAGCACTGACTGCTCTTCCAGAGGTCCTGAGTTCAATTCCCAGCAACCACATGGAGGCTCACAACCATCTATAATGGGATCCGATGCCCTCTTCTGGTGTATGTGAAGACAGCTACAGTGTACTCATATAAATAAAATAAATAAATCTGAAAAAGAAGAAGAAGAAGAAGAAGGGAAGGAGGGGAAGGAGGAGGAGGAGGAGGAGGAGGAGGAGGAGGAGGAGGAGGAGGAGGAGGAGGAGGAAAAGAAAAAAAAGACCCAGCCATTGTCATGGTGCCTACCCTTGAGTTCTGGATTATATAAGAAAGAAAACACAAAACAAAAACATGAGGAGGCAGCACTTGGGAGGCAGAGGTAGGTGGGTCTCTGTGAGTTCAAGACTGGCCCAGTTTACATAATGGGTTCCAGGACAGCCAGGGTTGTATAAAGAGACCCTGTCTCAAACAGCAACAACAGAAAGGGGCGCAGGCTGCGGTGGCTTCCATGGAGGATTCCGAAGTGGTCTTTGGGGCCATGCTGTGGTCAAGACCATGGGGCTCATGGAGGTAAAGCTGAAGACAAGGAGTAGATCCCAGTCACCAAGCTGGGCCACCTGGTTAAGGACATGAAGATCAAGGCCTTGGAGGAGATCTACCTGTTCTCCCTGCTCATTACAGAGTCTGAGATTATTGACTTTTTCCTGGGTACATCCTAAAGGATGAAGTTCTGAAAATCATGCCAGTGCAGAAGTAGACTCGGGCTGGCCAGCGGACCAGGTTCAAGGCTTCTATTGGGGACTACAGTGGTCATGTTGGTCTTGGTGTTAAGTGCTCCAAGGAAGTTGTCACTGCCATCCGAGGGGCCATCATCTTGGCCAAGTTTTCCATTGTCTCTGTGCAGAGAAGCTACTTGCAGGAACAAGATTGGAAAGCCCCAATGCAAGATGTTCCATGCAGGATGACAGGCCACTGTGGCTCTGTGCTGGTATGTCTCATCCCTGCCCCCAGAGACACTGGCACTGTCTCTGCTCTTGTGCTCAAGAAGCTACTGATGATGGCTGGTATAGATGACTGCTACACTTCAGCCAGAGGCCACACTGTTACCCTGGGCAACTTTTCCAAGGCCACCTTTGATGCCATCTCCAAGACCTACAGCTACCTGACCCCTGACCTCTGGAAAGAGACTGTGTTCACCAAGTCTCCTTATCAAGAATTCACTGATCATCTTGTGAAAACCCACACCAGCGTCTCTGTTCAGAGGACCCAGGCTCCAGCTGTGGCTACCACATAAGGGTTTTTATACAAGAAAAATAAATGAATTAAGTCTGGGGGAAAGAAGGAAGAAGAAAGAAAGAAAGAAGAAAGAAAGAAAGAAAGAAAGAAAGAAAGAAAGAAAGAAAGAAAGAGAAAGAAAGAAAGAAAGAAAGAAAAAAACATGGGAACAAGCAGTAAATAGCATCTTCTGTGGCCTCTGCTTGACTTCCCTCAATGATGGACTATGACTGGGTTACATAAGCCAAATAAAGCCTTTCCTCTCCAGGTTGCTTCAGGTCAATGTTTTAGCACATCAACAAAATCAAAGACAGAAGTTGGTCCAGGAGTGGTGCATTGCAGTGACAGACCTGACCATATTGTCTGGGGAGGACTATGGAGTGTTTAAAACTTTGAGCTGGAAAGCCACTGAGTGCTCAAAATGTAATGGAATTACCTGTGAAGCTTGGAAGATAATGTTGAGAACAATGTAGATGCTGGAAGCCTAGCTTACGAATTTCAGAGAGAAGCACAATCTCTTCGAACCTCATGTGATACTTGTTTTAGGGGTTTGTTTTGGTGGTGTGTGTGTGTGTGTGTGACCTTTTTAAGAATCGTGGTTTTGCTCAGCTGGAGTGAAGAATCAGCTATGATTAACAAGAGAGCAGCACATGAGTGAAATCCTCTGGGAAATGTTTCTCAGAGTCAGCATGGAGAACCTGTGATCATGGGTTTAGGCTATGATGTCTCAAGTCAACACTGAGCCCAGTGAAGTTTAAGAGTCTCCATATGATACTGGGTTTTGGCCCATGAAAACTGTAGAATTGAAGAAGTTTTAAGTCCTAGAGAAGCCGGAGGTGCAACTCCAGTTGTAGTGGAGACACCAGGATAGTGGAGATGACAGGGCTGTAAGGTGACTGCCAAGGACATCAGGTAAGAAGGAGAGCATACTGGACACGCTATGTGTGCTATCAATGGCAGAACCAGAGAAGTGGAAGTGTACAAACCCTTTGGAGGCCAGAAGATCATGAGCTCCAGACTTGAGACACAGATTTTCACATAGTTGGATTTTGGTTTTGCTTTGATCTGATTGTAACTGTGCTCTGGGGCTCTTCCCTCTTGGAAGTAGAAAGAATAGAAAGTAGGTAACTTACTTTGGATTTTACAGGAGCCCACAGTTGAAAGACTTTGGATATTTTAAAGAGACAAAGCTTTCAAAGTGTTGTTGGAATTTTTCAAGAGTATGGGACTCTTACAAGTTGGAACATGTTGTGATTTTGAAATTAGCATGAGACCTTGGGAGTGAACAAGGGAGGAAAGGTTGTGATTTAGTAGTTATGTGTTTGTGTGGCAAGCTGACAAGAGGTCATTTTCCTTGAAGTTAGGAGCAAAAGCAGTTAGGTTAACATGAGCATCTCTTTTTCGGGAAATCTTAGGTAAACTCCACTCTAGCACGGAGATCACCAGATTCCATCAAGTGAGCTACTGGCCAAGCCTGCTCTCTGAAGACAGTCAGTCAGGGTCAGGAAACTAAGGGAAGCTTACTCCTTAGAGATTTTCAAACTCCCTTTCCCAAGAAAGCCTAGTCTTTTGGTAAGCACTCATGTATTCAATCAACAAGAATGGCCAGCTCAATCCAGGGATAGGGGTGCACACCTATGGTCCCGATACTTGGGAGTAGGGAGCAGGAAGACTAGAAGTTGGAGATGATCCTTGGATATACTGTGAATTCGAGGCTAGCATGGAATGTGTAAGATGTTATCTAAAATAATAAGAGTAAGCTGGGGATGTGGCTCATCTGGTAGCATGCTTACCTAGTACTCAGGAAACTCTAGGTTCCCCTAGTACCATATAAACTGGGCATAAAGGCACATATGTACAGCCCAAGTACTCTAAAAGCAAAACAAAGATCAAGAGTTCAAGGACAGCTTCAACTACATACTGAGCTTAAGGGTAGCTTGGACTATAAGAGGCCCTGCCTCAAAATTAATCAACTCATTAATTAAATATTAATTTTTATTATTAATTATTAATTAAAATAAATAAGAAGGAAAAAAGGCAGACCTAGAACTCCAGTGAATCTGATGACTTCCAACAGTGGCAAGTGACCTGAAGCAATGAAGCAGAGAGCAGGGTCAGTGGTGACCAGTGGGATGGACATTCTGCACATCATGGTGGCATAAGTCTATCTGAGAAAGGATCCTATGAATGCAAATCAGAGAAACAGTCAGCATATGAGACCTGGGGACAGAGTTTCTAAAGCAAAGAAAAGGGCGCTGTACAGAGACCTAGGGAGGAATGAACAGGAGGAACTGAGGAGAAAGGTGGGTATCGGCAGATGAGGCAGGATGCTGACTTCAGCATTGTCTGGGGTCAATCTAGATGCAAATGAAAGCCATGGACCTGGTTTTCAGCAAGGGTACTATAGCCATTGGTTCAAGTCAGGAGTCTGAGATTCAGTCTGCCGCTGTTTAGACACACAGATAATGCCTATCTCTTTTGTAGCAGGGAAGAGCTCTAAGTAGAGAATCAGAGTGTCTGAAGACACCGAGTAGAAAAATCAGAAGGAAGCAACTGCAATGTCCAAACTGTCTATTTAGTCCTATCCCCATGCAAGCCCTGTGGAGGCTCACTCGTCTCTGTAAGAGACATGTGTAATCTGACATATTAAACAGTAAGGGGGGAGACACATACACACGTACAAAACCCCACTTCTTGGAGTCCATTACCTTCTTCGAGGCCCCACAGCAAGCAGAAAAACTTTCTTTTCAAAAATGAAAGAAAGAAGGAGGTCAGAGCTCTTCTGTCTGGTAGCTGGGAGCGCACTAGGCAGCCTCCAAAAGCAACTACCCCACTTGGAGGTCTCTATTGAGCAATTCCAGTGATGTCAGCACTGAGGGCCCCAAGAGCAGCAGACTTTCTAAACCTGCCCTCAGTCGTGGGTTTTCCTGGTAACTTTTCCAGACCATTCCTTCCTGTCCTGTGCTTTATTTATTTATCCCACATGTGTACTTTCTATACAGTCTTTTCCCAAGCAGAGCTTTGAGTTTCCAGGTCACCGTCATACGCCACAGATATGGGATGCACTCGAAGATAAAAAATGAGCCATCACTGCCGTGGCTGAACACAGGTTGCCACCTATGACAGGGTTCCTCACTCAGCCTCCAGCCATGAAAACTCCTCCATCTGTAGAAGCCTATCTTCCTTCTGTGAAGGTCATGCCATGGGCAGGGCAGGCCCTCCCAACCTTTATCACCAAGATGTCCCTTGCTGACACATAGAACAGGACAAAGGGGTCAACATGACGTTCACAGATCCCAAGAAACTTGGTTCAGTTTCTTGTTTCTCTTCTGAGGGCACCAGCAATTTCCTTTCCACTTAATTCATTCTTGGGTCTCTCAGAACAGTCTGCTGCTGCCATGGTAACGGGGATCAGCAATGCTGCTCTGAGGTTAGTGTTCGCCATGGCCCACTGCCCACAGGGTTCTGGGCCTCAGCCCCAGTAGCTCTGCCTGATTCAGGCCAGCAGCCTGGACACCACCAAAAACACAAGGACTGACTGAAGTTTCAGGCAAGATTGATGTCCCTCATTCCTCTACCAGATCCCAACAAATTAGAAAAGCAAAAAGCTCCCTAGAAAACCAAACCACAAACCTTTGAACTCAGCTTTTCTAAAACTAAAATTGATCTTTTATGCTTCTGAAACCACAAGCAAGAAACTTGGCCTCTGCTCTGGGCTGATCTCTGTCGTCTCTTCCATTCTTCAAGGTCATGTTGGGGCATCCCAGTAATCCAAGGCTGGTACCCATAGGACTGGCTACAGTGATGTTGCTCAAGACACTGTTAGTAAGATGCTAGAGTATATGCATGGTCAAGGGGAAAGGATGTTCTGTGCTCTCTATCTCGTATTTGTTTTTTGGAAGATTATTTGTTACACTGCACTTACGCACACAGTAGGCCTTCCACACTGATTTGCTAAGTTAACCAATAACTGAATTTTCTGAGCTCTCACCAGGTGTGTACCAGGCACCGTTCAATTTTTACACACGTATCTCAAATTTTATAATGGGATTTCTGTAACACACAGGAAAACACTTAATTCCCTTTTACTACCTGCAAGGTCTTATCGCTGACATTCGACTCGACTGAGTCTCACCATAGCCCTATAGCAGGACCTGAAAAGATCCGGGCACAACTTAACTCCTAGGACCTATGAATGACAGCTTATTCAGAAAAGTGGTCTTTGCAGATATAATTAAGTTAAGGGTCTTGAGCTGACGTTATCATAATCATATCGTTAAATCCAATGACAAGTATTTTATAGGAGAGAAGAAGGCTGCGTGAAGATCAAGATGAAGAACAGAGGAGCTTCCATAAACTGATGGCCACCTAGAGCCACAAGTTACATGAAGCAAGAGAATTTTCCCTGGATCCTCCAGAGAAGATATGTCTCTGCAGCACCCTGAGTTTAAAGAGTAAGTCTACTGCGCAAACTGTAACTGTGTGGCAGCCTAGGAGACTGATAGTAATCCTATGTCCTTCTCCCAGAACACCGGATACAAAAGGTGAAGTGACTGGCACACAAGGGTAGTAGGTAGCAGATGGGAATTTGAACCCAGCACTAAGTCCTTGCTCTTAACAACTACAGGCATTCCTGGAATATATTTATTTTTGAACACCTTAAATGCTGGGAGTGTGGCCATAAACAAGAGTTTAGGCTTCACAGGAAGCTTACAAGAGAGCTGATGTCCCAAGTGGGTGGAGTACTTGTCCAAGGTTTCATAGTTGAAATACCTGCTTCCACAGAACTCACTGAAGCCAAGTGTGAGCCAGGACCCTTGTAGATCATACCAACAACAACAACAAATGAGAAAGCACAGTAGACACCAGTTATGGTCCTGTGCCAGTCAGTGGGACCCATCTTGTAATGGTATAAGGAAGAGGAATAGTACATGTGGGGGCAGCGATTGGCCTGCTACAAAGCAGAGGCAGACCCCGCCCCCATGCTGCCTGAAGAGCCAGGCATCTGAGAATAGCACCAATGAATGGGTGGACACTGATACCACCCTTCCAGATGCAGAACAGGCTCAGACATTTGACCTAACCCTGCCAGCAGCAAGGGCAGGTCTGCTCCTAAGTTTGTCCAAGAATAATCTGTATTCCACCTGGAAAACAAAATGACTTATTAAGTGAAAACAGACGTCACTTTCCAGCTCCGAGGGCTACAATTTTGAGTGGTGTATCTGTATTTTCAATGAAGCAGAGATGTTGGGTCCTGGGACTTCCGACACCTAAAGACAAACACATTTGAGAGGAAGAAGGTGCCAGAATGAACCAGAAATGTGTGTTTTTAATTTAGTTTGCTTCCTTGGAGAGAAAGGAAAAAAAATAGTTACAAGAAAAAAGAAAAAGAATGAGAAAAGGGTAGCTTAACCTTAACAAATGTATAATTTCCTTTTCTGAATTGAATTTTAACTAGGTCAGTTGCAAAAGCAATAGACACGGGTAAAAGTAAGGAGGGAGGCAAAAAAAAAAAAAAAAGGAGGCAGACAGAAAGAAGAAAGAAAAACAAGTAGTGACGAGGGACTATAGCTCGAGATGGAGGGGAAGTGGCAGAGAGAAGCTAAAGTCTCCACGCAGGCAGAGGAATCACTGAAAGGCACATAGTGTTTTTCTGTGTGTGTTTTCCAAATGACCCTCCACCTGGGTTCTGGCACCCCGCCCTGTGGCCTCTGCTCAGGGGACCGGCTCTGTCAGTCTGCTGAAGGGGCAGGAGGCTATCAGTTTACAAGAGAGGAAGCAGAGGAAGGGGAAAGAAAGCAGACAAATTACTAAATGAGGAAGCCAATTACCCAGAGCGCTATACTTCAAACTGTCAGCAGGCCACCTTTGGACAGAACAGATCAGAGACTTCAAGACTCTGTGGCCATCTGGGCTGTCCGGTGAGACGACCTAGCAGATACTCCCTGGTACATTTGCGTCATCTTGCTACCTAGCATTCTGAGGAGCGTCTTTCCACACAGGAGACTAGCACCATAGCACCACCAGGTTCCAACAGCAGCAGAGCCCTCCCAAAAGAACTGCCCAAGAGCTACTTGGACTTCTGATTTGAACAACTACAGGCTAATCTGCAGCTATGTCTGACTTCTCTAACAGCATGAAATGTCAAAGGCCAAGAACAACAGACATTCGGGCCAGCCAGAAAGCAAAGTGAGGAGGGTACAGACTCCATAAAGGACATTCTCTGACTGCCAAGGACTAGTACATGGAAGTAACTGCACTCAGAATCATTTTTTTTAATTATTTCTTTTATTTTATATATTACATTTTATTTTTACTTTATTATTACTACTTTGATCCATCAATTGACCATGCCTGAGCATATCTATGTGCGGGAAACATATAAAGTCCGAAGAGGGCGTTGAATCCCTGCAACTGGAGTTCCAGGTGGTGAGCCACCACGTAGCTACTGAGACTAAACCTGGGTCCTCTGCAAGAGCAATAAGTGCTCCTAACCACTGAGCCATCTCTCCAGCTGGAGTACTTCATATCTTACTTCCAGTTCTTTGCTTCCAGTAGGACTCTGACAGTCACTGATGCAAAAGAAAGTCCATGCCACCTAGTCTAGTCACACCAGCCAACAGGACACAGCTGTACAACAGCAGTTTGGCATGGCAGGATGGGATATGGGAAGCCAAAGGTGGACAAAGTCAGGCGAAGATTCCTGCTAGCCAGTGAAAGGTCCCACTTTGACAGGAGCATTAGTTAAGGTGAAGACTCAGGAAGAAGGCCCCAGACTGCAATAGGCTTATGTAATGCCCTGTTTTGAATAAGCACTCAAACGAACACCAGCAATAGAGACCCCAAGAAGTTTACACTTAGGACATGCCATATTTTCCTCTTCTGTCGGAGAAGTTACTCACCGCGCAATGGCAAAGAACCTGTCAGATTTGCAGTGATAACATTGCCCAAGGATAAAGATGGAGGACTGTCTGTAGGTAACACAAGCTTCCCTGAAGGTGGGAAGGGTCTGTCCCATCTGCTCCAGGCCAGCATTCTGCCCAGTTCTAAAACACTCCAGCCACTTTAGAAGACTTATAGACAGACACACATCCCCTTCTTACTACGCAAAGTAACTGCTAAGTCAAAGTCACAAGTAACCTCATTTACTAGGATGGCACCTGGGTCATCTGTATCGGTCACCAGGGGGAGGGGGATGTGCTGAGGGTGCCGACTGCCCAACAGAGGTTTTTCAGGAGTGGGTCTTAGGAATTGACTTTCTGAACGCAGTTCTGGTGGGAACTCTCCTACCCTTCAAAGTCTGACAACTACTCTTCCATATGTGTCATCTATAGAATCTTCCCTTCTTGCCTTCCAGCTCCACTGCCATAATCTACAGAGGTGGCACCGTGTTCAGTAGCAAAGGTGTGGCTGTCCCTGTATCTTGGTTTACAGGTGTTTCGTTTCTTTCAGGTGGACTCTTGGGTTCTCACGGTGTTGCCAGTCTGGCCTGACCTCAAGTGAGCCTCCTGCCTCATCCCTGCAAGTAACTGGGACTAGAGGCATGTGCCATTGTACCTCACTTCATTTAAAGAGAATTCTTTACTTCATGCTCCTAAAAGTATTCACACTTGATGAGGTATAGAGAGGTGGCTCAGTGGGTTACAGACCTTGCTGCAGAGGCATGAGGAACTGAATTCAAATCCCCAGCATTTACATAATAATATGGATATGGTCACGTGCAGTGCTTGTTACCCCAGCACTATGGGATTGGAGCCTGTGGGGGACAAGATCAGATCAGACCTATCCAGCTCCGAGTTCAGTGAGAGACAAGGGAATAAGGCAGAAAGTGATCGATGAGGACATCTGACACCTTCTGGCCTCTGAGTGCACATGTGTGGATGTGCACACTCAGCCACAATGTGCCTGTGCACTACGAACAATACACACAGGCACAGACATGCACACTCACACAACAGAGTTCACACATGAGCTGAGAGAAATGGCTTAGTCTATAAAATTCTCCCCATGAAAGCCTAACCTGAGATCAGATCCCCAGTACATTAGTCAGCGCAAGCACTCCTGGGACTTCTTGTGATAAAACGTGGACCAGCAATTGCAAGCAAGACTCAGTCTCTCTGCTAGGCAATCTAGGGGAGGAACTGTGTGAGCATGTGACACATTTATTATTTTCGCCCATCATTCTTTGCTTCATATGTTACCCTTACTGAGTGTGGCGGTCTGGATGGGAATGCCCCATATGCTCATATATGTGAATACGTGGTCCCTAGTTGGTGGAGCTTTTGGAAGGATTAGAGAAGTGTCACTGGGGTAGGTTTTGAGTTTCAAAAACTCATGCCATTCCTAGTCTCTGTCTCTGTCTCTGTCTCTGTCTCTCTCTCTCTCTCTCTCCTCTCTCTCTGCCTCCTACTTGTGGATAAGATGTGAGCTGTCAGCTACTGCTTCAGCACCATGCCTGCCTACCTGCTATGCCTCCTACCATGATGGCCATGGACTCTTAACCCTCTGGAACTGTAAGCAAGCCTTCGGTAAGTCCTTTCTACTACTAGCTGCCTTGGTATTGGTGTCTCTGCATAGCAATAGAACAGTAACTACGACAGAGTTATGTGATTGATGACCAACTTCACTCCATGTGAGTAACTTAGTCAACTTGAATCTGTGTCCAGGGTGTAAGTACCTGACTGCTGTGAGTTTACTACTGGCTAGACAGACCTGCCATGCAGGCTAGTGGCTTCTCATACCTGGGCAGGGGTTCCTCTTGAGTCTGCCACAATTCATTCAGAAGGATCAAGTTCACTGTCTTTTTACATTATACCAACACAGCCCATTAGGAGAACACACAGTAGTTCTGGACTTACCAACCCCAGTATCTCACTGCAGGCAAGGCAGACTCAAAGGTCCACTGTGCTTTGCATAGAACTCATGGACTGAGGGGCAGCTTCCTTCTCTCATTCCAAATGTATCCCAGTTGACTTCCCCTTTCCCATGGCACCCCAGGAAGCCTCTAGTCACCTTCTTCCTCTTCTCCTTCAGCTCTTCATGACTTCTAGACTCCCTCACTGCTCTTTCCTAATAACCTGTGTTCCATCACACAGCAGTGCCTGGACCTCTATCAGTCTCCTCCCCACAGCTATTCAAGGATCAAAAGCTTTCAAGTAAGAATGACACAACTCCCTTGTTCAAGCTTTGCACGTATTTTAGCTCCACAGCTGAATGTGGGAAATAACTGGAATCAAATCACATCGATCCTCAAACATCCTTCTCCTGAGGAATTCTAGTTTCTTCTTAGACAACATTAAGGCAAACACAAAGGCACCACTTATAATGCAGTTCCTGCTCTGTGGACCCAACTTATCCAAGAATGGAACGGCCAGGAGGAAATCCTGTCTGATAGCTATTAACAGACTAACTGTGTGTTAAGAAACAACTGACTTCCTAGAAGGTAGACGTCTATGTGCAGCATCCGTCATGTTATATGGCAAGTCAGCTGTGGGAAAGCATCCATTGGCCCAACAGACAGATGTTGTTATATTTTTCATTTGAGTATGGGGTAAAGCTACTCATTATACCGGCTCCACATCTACCTACTGGTTTTCACCTGTGTGCTACATTCATCTTCAACATGTGTCTGTCCTAATAATACCTCCAGACCCTCTCTATAGATTGGGATTTCCAATCATGAAAAGTAATTGTCACTGGGTGTGGTCTGTGGTGCACATCTATCCAGTACTTGGGAGACTGAGGTATTAGACATTGACATGAGTTTGAGAACATCTTGGACTATAGAGTGAGACCATGTCTCAGAAAAAGAGAGCTTCCCTCTCAGGCTCAGGAAATGACTCAGCAAGCATAAGGGACAGAGTTTGGATTCCAAGCATCCACAAATCTGAACAAGGCAGCACATGCCTGTAATCCCAGACTCTAAAGGGTAAGGCAGGATCCTGAAGACTGCAAAGTCAGCCTGGGCTTATTTACAGGCTCTCTTTATGTTTTCATTTTGAGATTAAAAACCTTCGCTAAATTGCTCAGGTTGGCTTTGAACTTACAATCCTTCTGCCCCAGTCTCACAAGTGCCTGGAATTCCAGGCCTGAGCCACACAGTCCTCTTTCATTCCTACTTTGACTCTATCTTTTAAGTAAAGGGAAAAGAAAGACAGTGACATTGGGTGGGTCCATAGGTAAAGGGTGTGCACGGTGGAAGGAGAAAACCAACTCCTCAAAGTTGTTCTCTGACCTCCTCCGCACATGAGCTACAGTGTGTATGCCCACTACACACTGAAATAAATAATAAAAATATCTACATAAATGTGTTTTTTAAGGAAAGGAAACAGAAATAAAAGAGGGAGGAGAGACAAACAAACAATAAAAGCCACCAAAAATGTCACAACCACTACAACAGCCATCATAGTTTTCTGGGTTTGCAAATACTTAGACGGAGGCAGAATGAAAAAGGAAAGAGAGGAAATCACTCAGCCTGGCTGTGGCTCACTGTGGACCACAGCAAGTTGGCGTGAAACCTCCTGACAGCTAATGTGGTCTCTGGGAGTCGTCAGTACTAGGGCCAGGGTGAGCTGGGCTGGACAACCACCTTTGCGGGGAGACATTTTCAACCTCTCTCTGTTCTCTTGATTTGTAGAACACGGTTTCTTAGAATAGCTCCAGCAGCTGATACCAACAGGAAGAAAACCCTCCAAAGACTAAGAGCCTTGTCATCCACTCAGGCAGCATCAGAGACTTCGCAGGTCTTAAGTTCTGTGACTATTTTTAACCACCTCCGCTGGTCATCTCTGTCACTTGTTTTGTCATGGACAGCAGGCTTTCTCACTTCAGTGAGAGAATAATGAACTCATAGATTCTTCTGTCTGTTCTATTGAAACGGAAGACCCAGGGACTTCCCACACAAATACAACACAGGGGTAGGATGGGGGTTCTGCTTGTAACAGATGAAGCCAGGTTTAAAGTCAACATCTTTAACTCAGGAGTCTGAACACTTAATCAGCAGAGGGAGAGGTCTGAGTCCTATTTATCAAAGATCAAAGAAAAGTGCAGGAAGATGTGAAAATCTGGCCGGCCACAGAAAGCAAAGGCAGCCAAACCTAATGGTATAGAGATGTACATCAATGTCGAATAAATGTGGCATCAGGTGCTGTACTATAGGTCCACTCTAAGCATGTGGTGGGTGCCTATGCTTTGGAAGCTTGGTCCCCACCATAGAACTCTCAGTGCTAGAACTTTAAGAGGCAGTCTGAGCTGGGGCTGTAGAAGACTTGCCTATCATCAACGAGGCCCCGAGTTCCATTCCAGCATCGTGTACACGAGGTGTGGTGATGGACGTCTATAATTCCAGCACTAAAGAAGTAGAGGCAAGAGGACCATGAGTTCAAGGGCATCTTTGGCTACACAGTGAAGTTGAGAAAAGACTGGGCTATATGACACCATACTTCAAAAAACTATAATAAATAAATAATAAAAGAGGCAGGGGGATCAGGAGGGTAGCGCCTTCATTCAGAAGGGACAGACAGTTCACCTTGTCATTTCACAGTAAGCTACTTTAGGGGAGAACATTGTTATAAAGTCACAGACAGAGCAGATGCCAGTCCTTTGTTCATCCTAGCTCGATGCCTGGCTTGATGGCCAAAGCTGTCTTATGCCTAGGACTCATAAAAATGAAGAATGAATAGAAGAAATCAAATCAAATCCAGGCAGCACAGTGCAGGAGAAGGAAGACAGACAGAGCTGTAGACCGCTAGGCCACCTACAGACCTGCCCTCCAACGCATGGCACAGGTGGGCCATGGATATCCCCTTGCTGCCACGCCATGCAGCATGGTCTAGGGCAGCTGCTGGGACCACATGGATGTCCAGCAGCTGTGCATAGCCAACCCTGCCCCCTCACTGGATTCAGTGCTCAAGAGAGCTGATCCATCTCTCACCAGGGGCAGCATTCCAGAGAGCTGGCCCTGTGCCTTGTCCAGGCAGTACACTCAGAGCTGATCCTGGTGTGGCAGGGGTAGGGGTGTCGGGGTATAGGTGAGATCAGCCCCAAGAGTGTAAGTGTGAGGACAACACACACACACACACACACCACACACTGTGGTTGCAGGGGTGATGCCCTCCCCCTCCCTTGCTACCTGCAGGAAAGCCCTAGAGTCTTGAGCATGGGAGAGCTAGCCCTGCCCTAACCCTGGCTATAGCACTCAGAAGAGAGGACCCTGAACCTCACCTGGGTAATACAGTGGAGTTAGCCTTGATGTTGAAGGTAAGGGTGAGCCAGCCCAAGGTGTGAGAGCAGGAGAGCTGGCCCAGCCCCTCAGATGGTGCATGCAGCACTTGGGAGAGTGGGCCCAGAACCTTGACTGGGCAGCATAGTGGAGCTCACTCTTGAGGCTTAGGTTCATGTGAGCCAGCCCCGAGGGCATGAAAGCAAGAGAGCTGAACCTGCTGCCTGCACCCTGCATTGGGTGGCCTACCAGAGCAGTGCTAGAGCGCTCACCTGGTGTGCGGATAAAGGAGGCTGGCAGGCTGACCAGCTCAGCTACCACCTAGGCCCAGACCTGGGGCTCTGAGTTGGTCTACTCCAAAATCTGTATAATCTGCGAACAGTTGGGACGTGCGAAAGGGCCAGTCCTGCTGTTCTAAAGCTGCAGGATCTCCATGACACAGGGCAACAACAGAAAAATCTAGAGGAGTCCCAGTGAGGATCCAATATTGATGATGTCACAGAAGCCAGAGACCTTGAACCAACAACTCATTGCAATGAAGATGTATGGACAGAGGGATGTACTGTGGGACACACTGTGACACACTACAGCTTACACAATGAGATATTTTCTATGCTTTGGGGTTTTTTGTTTTGTTTTGCTGTTGTTTGTTTGATTGTGTTTTATTTTGGAGGAAGTTCACAAGGATAATGGTTGGGTATGAGGGGACAGGGAGATGAGGGGGACTGGGCTACATGATGTCAAATTCATAAGGAATCAATAAAAAGATTTTTTTTAAAGTCAGCTAGTCAACCACAGGTGTTTTGTTACAGCAACAGAAGCAAAGGTCGTGAAAGGTTCCCGTGAAACTTAAAGGATTGTTGCTGTAAACTTAGCTGCTAAGAGAAGTCTGTCAAAGACTAACAAAGATGTGAGAACTGGTTAGCATGTCCTTTGATGCCATGTTTGAGAATCTGTAAACAAAGTGGTGGTGCACACCTTTAATCCCACCACTCAGGAGGCAGAAGCAGGGGAAGGAAGGGAGAGAGGAAGGAGGGAAGAGGGAGGGAGGGAGGGGGAGGGAGGAGGGAGGGAGGAAAGGAAGGAGGGAGGGGAGAAGGGAGAGAGGGAGGGAGAGGAAGGAGGGAGAAGGAGTGAGGGAGGGGAAGGAGAGGAGGGAGGGAGGAGGGAAGGAAAGGAGGAAGGAGGGAGGGAAGGAGGGAGGAAGGAGGGAGGGAAGAGGAGGAAAGAGGAAAGGAAGAAGAGAGAGGGGGAGGGTGAAGGGGGGAAGGGAGAGAGGGAAGGATGGAGGGAGGGAGGCTCTATAAATGGTGTGGCTAGAAATGATCCCTAGGAGAATTGTCACCAACAGTAGAATCATTGAATCTATTTCTCCTTGTCTTTTCTAAGACTCTGTCATTGCCAATGGCCTCTTAGCCTTCAGCACCAAGCTCACTGCATCAGGGCAACAGGTCCACCATATATCCATTCATCATACATCCACAAGGATAACATGTATTGTGGAATGCTGTGAGAAGGTGAGGATGGTTGAGATGGAATAGCAACTGGGGCAGCAAATGATCTACCACTCCGTTGCTAGGCAGCAAGAGGCTAAGGTGGTTTGGAGGATAAAATGAGAAACAGCACACTCTGGCTTGACCAGGATCAGCAGAGTCTTTCTAGGTCTGAAAACAGAACCACACACAAGTTCTCAATGGTGCGAGAATGGGTGGGATCTCACTGATGACAGCTCCCGCTGGAATGGAAGACCAAACCCTCAACATGCAAAGGAGTGAATGCCTTCAGAAACATTCTCCAGAATGCAGAGTGAGGACAGACAAGTAGATTCAGGTTTTCAGGATGAGATAGTATCTTACTCTGTTTGTGTCATTGCAACAAAACACCGCAGAGAGGCTCATTTATAAACATCAGACATTTGTTTCTCATAGTTCCGGGGAGCAGGACATCCATGATAAAGGAGACAGCAGGTTGGGTGTCTGGCAAGTTTCCAAGGTTTGGCGTCTCTATTTCCAAGGTGATGGTGACATCCTGTTGCTAAAAGGAAGGGCAGGCTACATCCTCATTGGGCAGAGGGCTGGAAGGGGTAAACACATTCAGGTAAGCCTTCTCTTCTCCTAAAGGCCCTCAAATAGTGCTGCCCTGAAGAGGTAATTTCAACATGTGAATTCAAGGGAACATGGTTCAGGCCACAGGCCACACACGCACACACATGCATGCACACACACACATGCATGAACATACTTACACACACACACACACACATGCATGCACACACACATGCATGAACATACTTACACACACACACACCATGCATGCATGCACACACACATGCAGGCACACACGCACTGCCCCTGCCATTATACAGAGACACATAAGCACACGCCACCCTCCTCAACGTCACATATGTCAGCCAGAGATCACCTTCAGAGTTAGATGGAAGCCAACCAGAATGGAAGCAGGAACGAGAATATGGCCTGCTAATGTGGACAGCCTTCTGTGGCCTGCCCCCAGTGAACCATGCTGCCAACCCGTCAAGTGTATGGTAAAAGACACATGCTGTCCAAGCTCAGTGCCGTCAGCAAAAGCTACCATGGGTAAGTCATTTTCCCCCACAGATCTGAGCCTTGAAGGAGCTATTCTTTTTCTTATAAGGTACCTATTTTGCTCCATCCTTGTATAATTGTCAAAGTATAAAGCTATTGTGCTAAGGAGGGCCAAACATCTCAGGATGCCAGCCTGGCTCCAGATGGGTAATTAACAGAATTAAATTCACATGCTTCCCAAGGAGGCACATACAGGGGTATTCTTCCCAGCACTGAGCAGTCTAAATGCCCATCATACAGAGGTGATCCAGCAAACAGTGGACCAGTAAGTCTAAACATACTGCGCAGCAGTTAGAGAAAATAAGGTATGTTTAGACAGAACAACAGAGAGGTCTCCAGGTCACTTTGCTGAGTGACAAAAACAACTGGCAGAATAAAACCATGCCATTTAAATATCAACATTCCTTACCAATAACCAAAATGATGCTTCATGTGTCTAAATGCTCTTGTACATCAAAGCTTGTCAGGTGACACATCAGACAACAAAGCTGAGATCTGAGTACAAAGAGGCATCCTGGAATTCAGGGTAGTCACGGAATATTGCAGTCTTGCTTGAAGTGTTCTGCTATTGCTTATAAGAGAAATGTGTTGAGTTGGGGAGAATGCTCAGGGGTTAAAAGTACTGGGGACCAAAGTTCTAATCCCTAATACCTATGATTAAAACAAATGAACAAAAAGGCTGGGCATGTCGGCACATGCCTATAAACCCAGCATTCAGGGGTGGAAACAGGCAAATCCTGGGATCTTGCTGGCCAGCCAGCCTAGCTGGATCAGTCAGATTCCCATTCCCTGGGAGATCCTGTTTTAAGGCAATACTGAAGACAGTGATGGAGAAAGAAACCTGCTGTCTCTGCTATCTTCCTTTGGCCTCAGTTAGCACATGTATGGGCGTTTGTACCCACATACTCACATGCATATAAAACGTACACACAAATGCAAATATAGCTTATAAAATTAGAATAATTTTAAGTGTTAAGACATTTAAAGAAATAGGGCTGCTGGTTTGTCCATAAAATGGGTTGCACCACTCCAGCATACACAAAAGTAACATACAAAAACAAAAGACAAACAAACAATAAACCCTCATTAGCCTCAAGAGATCTCAACTTCTCTAAAGTTCTCTGTTTATCTCATCTCATCTCATTCATTCATTCAACAAATATTTCCCAAGGGTCTACTATGTACCAGCCCTGTTCTGCAGACTCTGGACTGAACTACCTGGTAGTTTCTTTGTTCTCTGAGCCTCTCCACACCCATCTCTCAACCCCAGATTCTCTTCCACCAGGGTCCTTTAAACTCATGGACTCAGGTTTCCACACCGTGGAGCCGCAGCCCTCTCTGGTGTCATCCTTCCAGGGATGCTCTTCTTCAACCACCACAGCCTTGAGCCTCTGCAGCACTTGCCAGCGGTGTTCTTATGGTACCCATGGTCTGATGAAAGCATCTCAAGGCCTCAAGGGCTAGAAATGGGGAGGAATGTTCCCCATCACCACCACCAGGGTCCAATTGTAGAAACATACACAGTAAAATAAAAATTGTCATGTGAAAAACACCTCCATGCCTGTCAGGCACAGAAACAGGATAGATGTTGAGGTCAGAGCTGTGAACTGCCCCCACCCCACCCCCACCCTTGAGTCTGCTCTGGCTCCAGGTAGGGAGGTTGTAATAGTCTGGGTCTTATCTCTGCTTCACATTGCGCTCCTGGCCCAGGCTCTGATGCATACTTATTTTTCTTTTCATAAAGGTCTGCAGACCTTGTACTGAATTCATTTTCTTTTTTTGTCTTTCTATTTTTCTTTCTAAACAAGGCCTCATGTAATCTACGTTGGCCCTTGAACCAAGGATGGTCTTGAACTTCTGATCCTCGAAAGTGCTGGGATTCCAGGCATGAGTCGCTGGGGCAGTTTTATGCTTATGTGGTGCTGGGGATTAAAGTCAGGGCTTCCTGAACGCTAGATAAGTACTATACCAACTATATACACATATAATAATTCCCCAGCTCCTTGGAAGCTCAGCTTCTATTAACTTCTTCCTACAGTTGTCTCCCAATTAAAAAATATTGAGCAAAAGCAAAACCCCAAACTGCCCAGGGGTGGTTTGGCAAGCTGCTATTTCCTCCCAGGGAGAGGAAGAGTATCAAGGAAAGGGTTAACTATTAACACACTTCCCTGGAAGGTCCTTTCCAGCTTGTTAATGGAGCCCAAGCCAAACCTTGGCAAGGATCAAACATTAGCTCATGACAGGTGTAGGCTTCACGCTGGCTACCGCTGCATTGCAAGCAGAAAAGTCCGGGACGTGGGGACCACTCCATGACACAGCAGGCTGGAATGGATTGCTTTGCAGAGAGCTCTTCCGGCTGAAATAATTCTCTGTAACAACTTCCTTGACATGCTGTCAGATGGCTTGTTTCCAAGGTGATGGCCGATGCCTGGGGACATAATAGACATCATCTGTGGTCTTCCGGAGACACGGTCCCCAGATCGAGCCTGCTGCATTCTTCTGGCACTCATCAAGCCGTCTCTATGGAACCAGGGCCCCGTGAGTGGCTTCCCAGCAAGCTCTAGCTGTATTCTCACCAGAATACTGCACACTTTGCCTGCAGTATTGGATCGCAAGCTCAAATGTCTTTGGGAGCCAGCCAGACAAAATAAATGACTGAAGGACTCTAAGTGACAACTGGAGCACACCTGCTTGTCCAGGGAGAGGCCACTCGTGGCTGTGATTCACGATTTCAACTTCAGGATGTTCTAGAACAGAGTTGCTTTGCAGATCTCTTCTGGCTGAAATAATTCCATAGACAATGTCCTGAGGAGCTGTCAGGGTGGTTTGTGTGCTGGGTCCAATCCTATTCCCCAGGAACCTTGGAATACAACCTTATTGGGGGAAAGAGTCATTACAGATGTAATGAGTTTAATCAAGATGAGGTCATCTTAGTCTGGGGTGGGCTCTAATCCAGTGACTAGGGGACAGGCAGGAGGTAGGAACATAGAGAGAGAAAGCAGCCACATGAAGACAGAGGCGGTAACTGGAGTTTTATTACCTATAAGCCAAGGAATGCCAGGGACTGTCAGCAACTGTCGGAAGCTACAAGGAACAAAATCTTTCATGAATGAGAACAAAAGAAAGCATGGTTAGGAGCTTTGTATGGCAAGATCTTTCATTGGTATAGTCAAAAGCACTCCCAATCTACTACACTGGACTCTTTCAAATACTATAGCCAGAGGGTTATTTTAAAAATTCAAATGCAGTAATAATGACACTCATTGCCCTAAACTCCCTTATGCCTTACTACTTTTTAAATAAAGACATCATCAACACAGCACACAGGGCCCTCCAGACTTTGGCTCCTGGTTCTAGGCCTTACTCTTACTCAATTCCTCTGCAACTTCCTGTATTCTCTTCGCCCTCAGGACCTTTGTATATACTGGTCTCTAGTCATCAAATATTTGCATTCTTCTCCACAACAAATATGCATGTGCACATATGCACATGAGAACATTCTCTCTCTCTCTCTCTCTCTCTCTCTCTCTCTCTCTCTCTCTCTTCTCTCTCTCTCTCTCTCACCACACACCACACACAACCACACACACACATACACACACTTCCTCAAAAACACTTATCCTAATTCTTCTAGCCAATTCCCTTTTAGATTCACACCATTTCCCTTGAAACTGAGCACCCCTGCCAAAAATGTATAACCATTTGATTCATCCCCATTGGACTGTAGTTGCCCTCCCCTTGGGCTCTGCACAATGCCTACTGTATATCAGGTCCCACGGGGGCAGTGTGATATTGCCTTCCTTGCAAGCATGCCATTCTCAGCACTCTTTACTCTAAGCCATCGGTCAGTACTTTTCTCATGATGCCATTTCACTTCTTGTGACATTCTCTGATGCTCACATCTGTTAAGTTCACAAGGGAGGCAAGAACCATAGAGCTCACCTCTGCATCGTCCAACTGCTGGTTTTGGGCCTTTCCAATAATAATTGGAATAATGATAAGCATCTATTGACTGCTTAAAGACATACTAAGCTCCTCTTTTTAAAAATGGTAATAAAACAAAATTTTATTCATTGTTAGGACTGATGTGCATAGCATATTAGAGAGAGATCCTGGAATCATGGTTAAGTCCGACTTGTGCCAGGCATGAGTCAGGAACAGGCAGCTTTGGACAAGAGGTCTCTCTCTCTGCAATGATAGTCCTTCAGTTTCTTAAGTCTTCACTACAGACATCATATCCCCATCACACGGATTCCCAGCTCTGGCTAAAAACCTTCCTCAGATGAGTCTAAATTCAAAATTATTTCAGTTGTCCTCAGACAGGGTCAATTTCCCAGCCTACCTTCCCAAGATATTTGGCAGTATTTGGGGACAGTTTTTACTATTTGCACCTGAGATTTGGTGGCAGGTGTGGACAGCTAATAACTAGACCAAGAATGTTAAGAACTGTCCTACAGTACATTGACGACACAGCCTCTTTCCCCAGCAATCAATTATCCAACTCACAGTAGAAGCATGCTAGGAAGCAGCATGCCCTACCATTCACCAAGTCGAGCTTGCTCTCCCACACACAGATGATACGACATGGCCTTTGGTCAATTCTATCTCCAGGGCATTCCAATTTGCTCTCCTTTCCCAAGAAGAACCTATACCATAATTAGTGTGTTTTTAAACTTAGTAGGACCACAAAACCGTTTGCTCTGATTCCAATTATTTCTTCTGTGTAAACCCTAAAATTCTCTGTCCTGACCATTGTCCTTAAGAAGGAACTGCATGGCCTCAAGGAACTCCCAAAACCCAAAGAACGCAGGAAACGAAACATGTGGTTAATCACTTCGACCTGCTTCAACAGCGACTCTCTGAGGCCTGTTTATTGTTCCACCATTTGGCTACCCCGGAGTTATCCAAGACCAAAGTCTTACATTTATTTGTAGAGTAGAAGAAGGTATATTTTTACTCTCACGTCCCTTCCAAGTCCCTGAATTAAATTAGTGTGAACTTTCCAGAATAAATTCACCTTTGAGCAGAAACGAAGCATGGAAAGTTCCAGTCCAAAGGACACCTTATTGGAAAGTCAGAAGGATGGCTGCCACTCCTAACTTCAGCACTTCCAGTGTAAAGCAAAGGGCACTTGCTAATACAAAAGAGCCTCTTAGAGGGTAAATGTTGGCAACCCAGGACTGGCTTCCAGATTCTGCCTCTGCAGACTGTGTGCATGCACACACACACACAAATGGAAAGGAAGAGAGCGGAAAGAGTAACACATGTGGATCTAATCTGCACCATGTCACTACCTAAGACACAAGGGAAGAACGTTTATCAGAATGCGTATGAGGAGCGGCTAGTAATACAAGGAAGACCTGAGGGTCTTTTCCTGCATAGATATTTTGATGGACCACGACTGTGGTCGAGTATCGTGTGTCACCAATTCAAACTTCACATGTTCTGTAGAAGGCCTCCTTGGGTTTTCCTACAGAGAACTGAGAATTGGCTTGGTGATTGGTCGTGTAAGAAGAGAGGGCACTTGGAGTGTGTTCCCTCCCTTAATACTCAACATGGAAAAATATTTTTCCAATCACTTCCAACCCCTGTGAGGTTCCAAATCTGGGCAATTTTGAGACATGTGCCTTTTCACAAAAATTCACCCATCGCTTTAATTGTGCTTTGCCTGCCTAAGCCTTAAATACTGTTAATTAAGACAGTATTGAAACTAGTGTGGGCTGGGCATATCTGGGATACACTGGTCAAGTATTCGCCACAGCCTGGGTTCCATCCAGTACATCTAGTTGGAGGATTCATTTAAAAACTATTGCAGCACAAATAAACAAACAAAAAATGCTTATAGAACATTTTGTTATTGAGTAACAAACATCTCTACTCAAGTTAGGTATGGTAGTTCACACCCTTTATCCCAATATGAGAGACTACTGAGTGAGTGCTATCCTGAGCTACATCGTAAAGGAATGTGTGAAAATAGCACAGAAGAGATTGGCATGGTGGTTCATGGCTCTAATCTCAGCACTTGGAAGGCAGAGGAAAGGATTCTCACAAATTTGAGGCCAGTCTGGTCCACAGCGCAAGTTCCAAGCCAGGGATACACAGTGAGACCCTGTCTCAGGGGAACACCCTGCTCAAACATGAACTTTCCTCTAAGCTGTAATTGTCAAAGGTTTAACAGCAGAAGGGTGCTTTCCCCTTCCTGGCATACACAGAGTCTTGGGCAGAAAGGCAGAGTCAAGACTGCTCCAGTATTGCTGAGTTCCAGAAACCAGCTTATTCTCTTCCGTCCTACCCCATTCCTAACACCCTTCTGTGTCTCCCAAGAGTATCTGGAAAAACTGGTTTCAGAATGAGTATCTTCATCTCTCCATGGACACAGCATTTTTGTGAGCATGTCATCATTGTACCAAACCCTGTAAATACTCCTATACTAACTGTAATGACTCACAAATAATAACTGCCAGGATCAAATGAGGGCCAAATGTGCTCAGATGACTTTCTCTTTGACTTTCCTTGATTCTGTATTATTTGCTCTCTAAAAGGTTTTACACACACACACATACACACACACACACACACATATATAATATAATATAAATATATATAATATGTATGTGTATATGTATGTGTATATATGTATATACATATACACATACACACACACATATACATATACAGTCTTTAAAAAACTACTCCAGCTTCTTTTTTCTTCACTTGAATTTGATGTAACAACACGCAAATGTGGAGCTAGTCTGACTAATACACACTGTGATGCTATTGGCTTGGCCTCATGCATCGTCTACTGGTTTTCACCAATGTCCTCTCCAAGAATGGAAAAAGCTGACCTGTAATGACTGTCACCCATTGAGAGTTCATGCTTGGCCCTTGCTGAGAATGGCTAGACAGACACCCTACTTCCCACCATGTCCCTAGACATGTAGCTACCATGTCATATCAATAAAACCCACAGGAAGTTCTGCAGAGGGCAAAACATGGGCTAATAAAATCCTAGCATTGTAACCTAAAGGCTATGAGTGCATTGGGTAATTTAAATTTGTTTATAAAGCATTTAGTTACATTCACAGAGTCTTTCATTTAATTTATACTTGTGATAGGAAGGCATCTTTAAATGGGTGTTTTCATCAGAGAATGGTCTCCCGAACAGTATAATCACCAAAACAATGACCACCAACTCTAATCTGTTACCCTGACAAGGAAGCCTATGTGACAGGAGGCATTAGATAGCAAGGCTTTTGGAAGCCTGTATTCCCTAAAATATTCTTAGTATTCGCTTTTAAAAGCACAAGAGCAATTGAAGAGTTGAAAATGTGGCTTTTTCCTGGCAAGCACGGAAAAATAATATTCCAGAGGCCATGCATCTTATCTCCCAGTGCACATTTCCAACACGACAAATACAGAAAGCACATTTGGATTGGCACATAGGTTGAACTATTTTACTTTAGAGAAAGAAAAATTGAGCAATCTTGGAAGAACTCCATATTCTTCTTTGAAAAAGGAAAAAAAAATTTTTTTGAAGTTCCTCTTGAAAACTAGTTAGGACTTCGAGCAGGAAGGAAGGGTTTAGAACAGCTGTCCCTGAGCGAGTTGGGAGAATGTTAATCACTGTCCGTCCTTGAGACTAGCCCTCATCCCAGGCCCCTGCAAGAGGAAACTGTACAGAGTGTCTTTTGAGACAGTAGTAACCTATCAGCCAGATCCAAAACACACTCCAGCCCAGAAACTTACCCCAAGACCTCAAGAACCCAGAGAGAGTGTCAGCAATGGGCTGAGGAGACATTTAGAAAGTCATTTGGTTTTTTACTAAAGCTCCTCGGAAAAGGACAACATAACAAAACAGAGCAGAATGAAATTCCATATACACAGGCATCTGCAACTTTAGCCAGGCATAGTCTTTAGCAAAGTGGAAATACACATACTGTGTTGGGTTGAACATAAATGAAATACAATGACCTCTGAACCATAGCCAAGTAAGAAGAATAAGATATGGAGAAACATAATTTGCATATCTATTTTAATAGGAAAACAATGATTCCCTGTGATGGTTGTTCTTGGTTGTCAACCTGACTACATCTAGAATTAACTAAAACCCAAGAGCTCTTTGCCTGTGAGCGCACTCTCTTTCTCACTCTGGCAAGTCCATTCCTTTACTGGCACGAGTGTGGAGCTAGTCTGACTAATACACACTGTGATGTTATTGGCTTGGCCTCATGTATCCTCTACTGGTTTTCACCAATGTCCTCTCCAAGAATGGAAGAAGCTGACCTGTAACGGCTGTCACCCATTGAGAGTCATGCATCTCAGGAGTTTAGCTCACCTGGGACAGTAGTCTCGCCACCCTCATCAGAAGATATATTCCTACCATCCCCTTTCTGAAATACTTCCTCTTCCTCTTTTGACTGAGGAAATGAATCCTTCATTCTCTGCAGTTGTCAAAAGATGGCCGACTGAAACTGAATCAGTAGATGATTGATATCCCTGAGATCCCTTGGCTTAGTGTTGATGAATGTATTTTAAGGCTCAGGGAAATCATAATGCTAGCACAGGTATGCTGTGTAAAACCTAATCCTCCACAATGGAATGGCCCAGAAGACATGGCCTCGCTAATCCTTTAAGATGCAAAATGGTGAGAGGGGCTGTCAGAGATGCTGCTGCTCAGTTGGATGAACTAAATGCAATGGGTTTAACTGGGCATAGAGGTAGCAGGGGCCAGGTGGCAGCACTGAATCACCAAAGGCAAAGTGATTGTACTTATTGTAACAGGCAGCATAGACAAAGCAATGTCCATAATGGCCTGACGTGTAACAGGCTGCACAGGCAAAGTGATTTTTATGATGGGATGACTCATGACTCATAAAGATCGTTGGTACTGCTTAATCAATCATGGTGTTCTCAGGCATAAACTAGATATAAGGCCTGCTGAATTTTTGTTTGATCTGTATGAGCAGAAAAACTCTCAAACAAATGAAAGAAAGACTACGTTGGATAGTGGCAAAAGGGATCTCAGCCCATGAGTCGCCATGAGTCAGTTTCCAGACTTGAGCCAGTTTGCAAACCCAGAATCCTCTGAATGAAGGGACAGACAGGTTCCCCTGAGGAAGACCCATGATAAAATACCTAAGAGTTTTCCTGTTAGCCTTTCTCCAGGCCTTCTCCAGAGGAACCTATGGCCTTTTACAAGGTAACTATACACTGGGGAAAAGAAACAATCAGACTTTCCAGGGGTCTATTGGATAGTGGCTCTGAATTTATGCTGATTCTAGAAGACCCCAAGAAACATTGTGGCCTTCCAATTAAAGTAAGGGCTGTGATTAATGGAGTTTTGGCTGATGTCTAACTCACACAGCAGGGCCATTGGGTTTCCAAACTCATCTCATAGTTATTCCTTAAGTCCTAGGAATTATAGAAACTAGTGCCATCAAAGACTTGAAAGATGCAGGGAGGGTGGTACTGTAACTCTCCTATCTGATCAGTAGGGGAGAGAGTTGGGTCATGGAGAGTGACAGCTGACTATCAAAAACTCAAGCAGGCAGTGACTCCAATTGCAGCTGTTGAGCCAGATGTGATGTCCTTTCATGAGCAGATGAACACCCCTCCTGATACATGATATACATCTACTGATCTAGCAAATGCCTTTTCCTCAGCACCTGTCCATAAGAACCGCCAGAAACAATTTGCTTTCAGTTGGCAATGCCGGAAGTCTGCCTTTACAGTTTTATACCAAGGATATAGTAACTCTCCAGCCCTGTGTCATAATTTAGTTCAAAGGGCTCTTGATTCTTTCTCTTCCACAAAATATCACATTGCTTCACTATATTAATAACATTACACTGATTAGACCAAATGAGCAGAAGGTAGCAACCACATTGAACTTGTTGGTAACAAATATGTGCATCAGAGAATGGAAAATAAATTCAACCAAAATTCAAGGTCTTTCTACCTCAATGAAATTCTTAGAAGTTCAGTAATGTGGAGCATATACGTATTTCCTCTACGGTGAAGGATAAGCAATTGCACCTGGCCCCTCTCGTGGTACAATGTTTAGTAGGTGTTTTGTGGATTTCAAAGATAGAACATTCCTCACTCCAGTGTGTAACTCTGTCCCATACACCAAGTGACTTTGAAAGCTTTGTGTGGTACCTGGCACAGGAGGAGGCTCTTTAACAGGCTATGAGGGGTACTTTACCACTTAGACCATATGATCCAGCAGACTTGATGGTACTTGAGGTCAATGGCAGATAGAGATGCTATTTGGAGCGTTTGACAGGCCGCTATAGGTGAATCACACAGGAGACCTTTGGGATTTTGGAGCAGGGCTCTACCAGCAGCTACAGTCAACTATTTTCCCTTTGACAGCTCTTGGCTTACTACTGGGCCTTACTGGAAACTGAACATTGACAATGAGTCACCAAGTTACCATGTGTTACCTGAGCTGTCCATTATGACTGGGTGCTATCTGACCCACCAAATCATAAACTAGTATGTACATAGTAGCAATCCATTAACAAATGGAAATGGTACATACGTGATTGGGCCTGACCAGGTCCTGAGGGCACAAGCAAGGTTCATGAAGAAATTGCCTAAACACCTATTGTTTCTATTCCCATTGCAATACTGTCTGCGGCCAAGCATGTACCTGTAGCCTCATGGGTATGTTCTGTAATTTGTTAACTGAGGAAGAGAAGACTAGAGCCTGGTTTACAGATGGTTCATAACATGCGGGCACCACCCAGAAGTAGACAGCTGCAAGATTATACTTTCTTTCAGGAACAACCTGAAAAACACCAGTAAAGGCCACTCTTCATAATGGGCAGAACTTCAGGCAGTATTCATCATTATACATTCTGTTTGGAAGAAATGGCCAGACATGTGATCGTTCATCGATTCGTGGGCTGTAACCAATGGACTGGCTGGATGGTCAGGCACTTGGAAAGAGCGTGACTGGAAAACCGGTGAGAAAGACATCTGGGGAAGAAGTATGTGGACAGATCTCTCCAAATGGACGAAGGAGGTGAAGATACTTGTGTTCCATGTAAATGTTCATCAAGAGGTGACTTCGGCAGAGGAGAAGTCCAGTACTAAACCAGATAGGCTGAGATATTCTGTAGCCCTTCAGCCTCTTTCCCAAGCCGTCCATCACTGCCCAGTGGGCCCATAAACAAAGTGACCATGATGGCAGAGAAGGAGGTTATATATGGGCTCTGCAGCATGGACTACCTAATGCATTTCAGCTCTATCCCTCTAGAGAATCCTGACTAAAACATCCCCTGACCCAAGGTTAATTTTTCCATATTACTCTTTGGGCATGGTGCAAGGTATAGAAGAATATACTGTGAGTTACTACTGTTTATAACAGGGAAGTGGTCAAAAGAAGTAGGAGAGAGGGGGCGGTTAGATAAGAGGTATAGGCATACACTGTGGAAAATTAAGAATAAAACTTTTTTTTAAGAATGCATTTTAAGTCAGGAAGAGGTGATGCATGCCTTTAATCCCAGCTCTTGGGAGGCAAAGGCAGGCCTCTGTGAGTTCAAGTCCAGCCTGGTCTACAGAATAAGTTCCAGGACAGCCAATGTTACATAGAAAAAACCGTCTCAAAAACCAAAAAAAAAAAAAAAAAAAAAGTATTTTATGTTTAAATACATGTATATATGTGATATTTGTATGGCGTGTGGATATCTGTACATCCATGCAGGTGCCTTCCTAGAATAAAGGTATCCAGATCCTTTAGAGCTAGAGTTATAGGTGGTTATGATTTGCCTGGCATGGGTGCTGGGCACCAGGCTCAGGTCATCTGCAAGAATAGTATGTACTCTTAACCCCAGAGCCACCTCTCCAGCCCGTCTACCTATTTTACCTGTTCTACCACAAAGTTGCAAAAACAGAACATGTGGGTAATCACAAATGAGCAAATGACTTGCCTTGGGGATGAAACTCTTGAAAATTTTGTCAAAGCAACTGCCATGAGGTATCTTAGAAATGTGGGGTATAATAGACTTCCTCTCTCTGCCTGCCATCAGCATCCTCAAAATATTCCCCATATATGGAACAGCAAAACAGGTATGAGATCTGTTTATCAAGCGGGGTGGGACACTGCAGACGGGCAGTGTTCTGTGGGATCTGAATGCATCACATAGGGCCCAGAAAACTCCAGCCACGCATACAGACAGGATAAGAATGGGAACCATTTCCCTGGAAGACGGACTTCCTCGGGCATCTGGTTGTCTGAAGCCTGTAACCTCAAACTCCACAGACTAGAATCCCAGAGCGACAAGGCAGCAAAGCAAAGGGCTCAATCTGAATTGACCAGGTGCCCTCCACTCAACAATACAGCAGTGGGATGCATTCTTTAAATGGTGGGTAGGAAACTGATCAGAAAAAAATAATAAGAAGAAAAAAGAAAAGAACATTAGGAAATAAATATTAAAAAATGCAAATGTGACAGAAATTGTAAACAGCCTAAAGCTCCTCTCCCTCCGGGAACAGCTGTGTCTGCTAATCCCTGGAGAAGTCCTCGCTGCGATCTCCCTTCCTTCCTTCCTTCCTCCGTCTCTCTCTAATAGCTCCCTTGTTCCTGCCGGACAAAACTAGCCCTTTGTGGCTGCTCTCGGAACAGCATTAAAAACAGGAATAGGGAAATTGTAAACAGGAGGCTTCTGGCCTACAGGCGAAGACACACACAGGCCTCTGAGGCCTACTTCATGCTAACCAAAGAAACAGATCTTTGTTGCTAAAGGGATTAGGACCCTGGGCCTCTGGAAGCACCGCTGAGGCATTCAGCTGGCCTGAAGCAGGGGCTTTGTAAAGAGACACCTCCATCCGAGGTCTGGGAGGCAGCGGAAATAATTCGAGCTCTTTACACAATCTGGGTAATGTGAGAGTGTTGGACTGCTGAACGCCTCTGTTGAGGCGGGTCCTATCTCCTTGAATGGTAAATTCTTTAGCAGCTAAATAGAGGGTGGTATAATTACCTTCACTGGCTGCTTTTTTTGGGGGGTGGGGTGGGGTGGATGTCTTTCTACCTTTAACCCTTGCTGGGAGGAATATTCAAGAATCATGGAACACCAACTCCAAGATAAGCTTTGTCTTGATGGAGCTGGCATAACGCTACTCAAAGATGTTATATTCTCTGGGCTTCTTAATGTCTGATCAATGGGCCACTCGACCCCCATACTGTCCGGAATGATGCACATTTCTGTAATCACCTCTTCTATGCCTCTGGTGTAGCAGGTCTTGCCAGGTTGCCTACCTGATTTCTATCTATCCTGAATTTAAGTTCATCTTCTAGAGGGACAGAGTCTTCCCCTGAAGTCTACAGCTTCCTACTTCTCTCTTGCTACTGCCTTCTGGCCTATGTGTCTGCCTGCCTTCAGGAGTGGCTGGAAAACAAGGGTTATTTATTTTGTATCCACATTGTATGGCCCTTCACAGGAGTCCAGTGTGGTCTGTGCCTAGCAGGAGAGGAAAACAGTTAGGGGGAATCGGTCTGGAGATCAGCCTTATGGTGGCTAAGAAACTATACTCACATTGTGTTTTGATGACTTTTAAGAATTTTTTAAAATTCATCAGTCAATCCTTCCAGACTGGCTTATAGGCAAGTCTTGATCAATGAGGGAAGGCCCAGCTCACTGTGGGCAGTACCATCCCTGGGCAGGTGGGGCTGGATTCTATAAGCAAGCAGGCTGAGCAACCCATGGGGAACAAGCCAGTAAACAGGACTCCTCCATGACTGCTGCTTCAGTTCCTGCCTCCAGGTTTCTGCCCTGATTTCCCTCAACAATGGTCTGTGACATGGAAGTATAAGCCAAACAAATCCTTCCCTAGCTGAGTTCCTCTTAGTCATTGTCTTAGTCACTGTTCTATTACTGTGAAGAGACACTGTGACTAAGACAACTCCTAAAAGAGGAAGCATTTAACTTGGGGCTTGCTTACAGTTTCACAGGTTTGGTCCATTTTCATCATGGCGGGGAGCATAGCTGCTTGCAGGCAGGTGCTGGAACAGTACCCAAGAGCTACCTTCTAATTGGTAGACAGAGAGAGACTGGGCCTGCCACGGGCTTTTGAAACCTCAAATCCCACCCCCAGTTTCATACTTCTGCTAATAAGATTACACCCACTCCAACAAAGCCACACCTCCTAATCCTTCTCAAATAGTGCCACTCTCTGATGCTAAGCACTCAAATATGTAAGCTTATAGGGGATATTCTTATTCCAAAAAATCACAGTCATGTTTTATGATAGCAATATAAGCAAAACTAGGACTTAAGTAAATAATAAAGAAAGAAAGGAAGGAAGGAAGGAAGGAAGGAAGGAAGAAGAAAGAAAGAAAGAAAGAAAGAAAGAAAGAAAGAAAGAAAGAAAGAAAGAAAGAAAGAAAAGCAAGCAAAGGGGTACAACTCTACATTAGAAAAAAAAGAAAAGCCGGGTGGTGGTGGCGGCGGCGCACACGCCTTTAATCCCAGCACTTGGGAGGCAGAGGCAGGCGGATTTCTGAGTTCAAGGCCAGCCTGGTCTATAGAGTGAGTTCCAGGACAGCCCGGGCTACACAGAGAAACCCTGTCTCGAAAAACCAAGAAAAAAAAAAAAAGAAAGAAAAAAAAAGAAAGGTAGGCATTGGTCAGATAAGGACTGAGGGAAGCGTGCTCCAGAGAGAATGGAGGGCTGGTATAGGGAGTTTGCAGGTAGTAGTTAAAGAATTCCATGAAAATGGGTATCTTTCTATAACCTGTAAGTTAGACTGCTCCTGACACACAGGAAGGGGTTACATACTCCATATGTATCCTTTATATAGAGAACAAAAGCCATCATACCATTAGGACCATAACGTTTGCATTAAGGAGCAAGAATCAATTCAGGTGTTAACGTAGGAGACTTGGCCAGGGAGAGTGTAATTCTGCCAAGGCCCTGGGGTTTTATCTTGTGGGAACTGGAAGTCACAAGCAAAAGGCAATGCAGCAGGTTAGTGTCAAGAGGGCCTGTCGCCTCAGACCGGGAGACAAGAGGTAAAGTGACCAGTCAGGGCTCTTTCTTTCTTTCTTTTTTTTTTTGTTCTTTGTTTGTTTGCTTGCTTGCTGGGTTTGGTTTTTTTTGTTTTGCTTTTTTTAAGACAGAGTTTCTTTATATAGCCTTGGCTGTCCTGGAACTCACTCTACAGACCAGGCTAACCTCAAACTTAAGAGATTTGCCTGTCTGTGCTCCCAGGTGCTGGGATTAAGGGTATGTTCCACCGTCTCAACCCAGCAGTTCTGGGTTTCTTAAACACAAAACACTGGCTTCCATTGACTGAATTTATCAGGACATAGGCACGTCTGCATAGGCATTTGGAGACTGGGTCCCTGCAATGAGAATCCCCATCTAAATGTAGGTGGCACCAGGCCATGGAGTCAGATCCTGCACTGGACAACAAGAAGAAAACAAGGAGAGCATCAAGTTCATCTATCTCTTCTTCCTGATTGTGACATGTCACATGTCACATGACCAGTTGCCTCATGCTTCTGCCACTAGGTCTTGTCATCATGATGGGCTGTGACCCACTTCAATTGTAAGCTAAAATCATCTCTTCTTCCTTTAAGTTGCTTCTCGGGTCTCTGAACACAGTAACAAGGAGAAGGAGTAGTACAGTGTCACAGAGGAGGAAAGAGAAGTGAGGAGGGACACCCTCCTACTCATTTCTGGCTTGGAAGATTGGATAGCAGGGACACTAATTGACACAGCATACGTGGGAGGAGGGGTGGATTTGGGGGAAGCTCACTGGGGCAAGCTCAGTTAAAGGGGCCTACGTTAGGATAAAGATATCAGGCAGTCAGCAAGCATCTATCTACATGAGTCAACCCATCATCCTAGAGAGCTGCTTCACAGTCAGGCTCTAAGAGAGTCTCCGGCTCTTGTAGAAACATTTGTTAATCCTTAAGAGACTCAGCCGGGCAGTGGTGGCGCACGCCTTTAATTCCAGCACTTGGGAGGCAGAGGCAGGCAGATTTCTGAGTTCAAGGCCAGCCTGGTCTACAGAGTGAGTTCCAGGACAGCCAAGGCTACACAGAGAAACCCTGTCTCAAAAAACCAAGAAAAAAAAATCCTTAAGAGACTCAAAATTGGAAAATTTAGCAATATTGTTTCTGAATTCCTAACTGCAATAATTGACTGGAGCCCAACAATGATCTGTCAAACCTTCCCCCAGTTTCCTCTGAAGGCATTTTCATCTGACACACTCCAACTCAGAATCTTGGAGAAGAGGTAGGAGATGGAGATACCATCAAAGACTCACCAGTATCTACCAGGTGGCCCAAACCCCCATGTGGAGCCATTCCTAGGGAGAAAATGCAATAGGACACAATGGAATTAGGGAGGCTTCAGAGAGGCATCCCCACCCCTAGTGCAGAGGAAAATTCTGGTAATGGAAACAAACAGAACAGGTGGGATGGAATGAGAGAGCTTGAAATTTCAAGTGTTCTCCCCAGGTCTAATTCAGCAGGAGTTCAGAGAAGAAACTGGGGAATTAGGTGTCCTGCATGGTTAAGAAAGGAGCCAGAGGGCAGCAGGCTGAGTACAGTTTGACAGGTTATGAATACAGCATGCACGGACCACCCGGGTCAGGGAGACAGAAAAAGGTACCATAGAAGCTAGAGAGAATGTGAAGTCACAGGATAGTGACATCACCCTATCCTGGAAAACGAAGCTGGCAGTGGAAGGGGCCTGGAGAGAGAAGGAGTCCAAGAGAAGATGGGAAGAGGAGGCACAGATGGGTGGATACACTGTGTATACAAGCAAGAAGTATATAGGTCTATAAGGCTGTCAGATGGGAAGGGACAAGAGTCTTGAGCAGAGAAGCATGTGTAGGGATCTGCTGGCTATCAATGGACCTGTGGCTGTGGGGGATGGGTGGAGATAAAGGGGGTGACTGAGGGTTCCTCTCCTTTTCCTTTGGATACCAAGACTGAAGTGAGAGAGGGATTGTGGGCAGGTTAGCACAGGTCCCAGCTTATAAGAAGCAAGTGTGTTGGGCAAAGCAAGCCCAGGAGGCCAACAATGGGGCAGAACGAGCTGCAATTCTGTGCTCAACCCCGCCCCCCTGCCCCACCCCAGCACTGTTGTGAGCAGGAAGGGAAGTGGGTACTGAGTCTCCTAAAAGCTGGAAAGAATCAGACACCTGGCCCTAGGCCTTCTCCAGAGCACATCCAAGTTCAAATGTCTATCCAGACAGATCTGCCATAACCAAGATGGCCGTCAGCACAATGCTATCTTACAGGGCAACTCACAAACGCAAGTTTTCACATAGAGGATGCGGGGAGTGTTACTGTGGCACCTATCCCTGAAGATGGAATGAGTGGACTCTGCTATTCGTCCTGACTGTAGCTGCTACAGCGCCTTCTCTAGTCAAGGCCTTAGGCTTCCTTTGGGGACATGCTTAGCAAAGCAATTCGTTAAATTCCATTTGTTTGTTTGTTTAGTGTACATTTGAGTGTGTGGCCTTCCCATTTCCCATTGACATTTTAATGAATTTTTTTTCATTTTCAACACTTTGTATTTGCTAATACTTTTCAGCATAGCATCTTCCTGTCTAATTCTTTTTTCTCTAACTATTTTTTATTGGATATTTTATTTATTTACAATAAAGATGTCATCCCCTTTCCCCATTTCCCCTCCCTAGAACCCCCTATCCCATACTTCCTCCTCCTTTATGCTTTTATACCATTTTGATTACATGTATATATTAAGGTCAGTTCTAAGTTGAGGTCTAGCAATACAATAGATGCAAATAGTCAAGGAACAAGCAAGACAATAAACACAAATAGTCAAAGAAAAAGCAAGGCATTAAACAAAATTCCGTTAACACTCCTGTGATTAATGAATTTTCTGACTCAATAGTTACCTGATTCTCTCTCTTCTGTGTCTTATTTATTTTATGATAAAAGTTAACTATGAGGCAAAAGAAACAGAAAAGGAAATTTTAACATGGTGAAACTGTACTCTCTCAACATGAAGTACTGCTACAATAAAGAAAACTTTCATGTCTCAAAAGTTCCTCCAATCTTGAAAATAAATAAATAAATGCAATAAATACAATAAAATTTAAAAATAAAAAAAAAATCTGGGTATATAGTCCTTGCACTGAAAAAAAATCAATATGCTCTAATTTCTTCCAAAAACTGGGACAGCAGAGGTAGGCAGGCTGGTATTCTTTCACCTGTTTTGAATTACATGCTTCAATCCAGCAGACATCTCCCCAGAGGGGATGTGGGATCTTCTTTAGAGAAAATGCTAAACATCCATCTGTCAGAAACAATTTTGGGGTACTGAGGTGTAGAGATGGAGAACGGAACAGACCCTCCCTTGAGGCTGCTGCCTGTGAGGAACAGTCCTGTCTCTGCAAGCTGCATGTACTCATTACCCTTGATCAAGGGCACACTGCATAGCAGGCAAAGCCGCCCACACAGGGGACACAGCAGTCCATAAAGCCCATGCTCTCCTGGCAGAGCTGGTCTTGAGAGTAAGAGGTGGGGGAGGAAGGATGTAAACAGAGGCTGCAGCAGGGGCACAGGACTATGGAGCACCAGTTTATGGAACAAGCCTTCCAGTGTCCCCGCCTCACATCTGTTCTCTTACCCTGTCTCACTGCCCTTCAGACACATTTCACGATTTGAAATCACATCTGTGAGTTTGTCTGTGTTTGAGCTCTCTGAAGACAAAGATGGACTATCCTAGTCATGACTGATCCTCGGCATCTAGAAAATGCCTGGTACGTGAAGAAAACGTCCTTCATGGTCACTTAAAAGTATGTCATGCATGGTTGGTACTTCCATGTTTTATCTAGGTAAGCATGTACCATGTTCAACCACTGAGCTTAGAATAACACACATTACTTCTTCCATGCCTCACAAAAACTCTTAGTGGGTAGTGTGATGGTTAATTAGTATTGTCAGTTTGAAAAACAAAGAAACACTTGGGTCAAATAAGGCATTTTGTACACTGTATAAACGCAAGTATTCATTCATGAATGAGAATAAAAATCAGGGGCAGAGCAAATAAAAAGAAACACTTAGGTCTTCCAAAACCCAGTATAATTTCATAAAGGAGACATGTGTACTATGTTGAGATGGTGACAATAAAGGCCAGAGTGGGAAAGAAAGAAACAAACAAACATTTATGCTGGGGCTGTAGCTTGGTTGGCAGAGTGCTTGCCTACCGCGTTTGTAGCCCAGGGTTCCATCCCAGCACTGCATACACCAAACATGAAGACAGCGCAGTGCCATCCCAGCACTTGGGAGATGGAGGCAGTGACTCAGAAGTTCAAGCTCATCCTTGGGAAGGAAAGGAGAGGGAAAGAAAGAAAAGGGGAAAGGTGAGAAGGAAGAGGGGAGGCAGCGGAAGGAAAGGGTTGGGGGAGGGAAGGGGATGGGAGGGAAGAAGGAAGGAAAATAGGAGAAGGAGGGAGAGTGGGGTAGGAGGGAGAAGAACAGGGAGGAAAGATGAGAGCAGAAGGAAGGAAGACCTAGCAGATTGGTGAAGTACACATGTAGTTGTATCCATGACAGTATTACTGGGGCAATTAGATCATCACAGCTTTGATCTACTCAATGGATTAACTTCCTTGATGAATTTAAATACATACTACTAGGAAGTGGTAAAAAGTGGGGGCTAGCTGGAGGAAGTTGACTACTGTGGTATGGATCTAGGGGATAATTTTCAGTTCCTTTTGCTTTTCTTGGGGAATTAAAACTGTGGTGTTTAATCCAGAGCCCACATTTCTCAGAATCCTTTGCAGTGAAGTTGCCCAAACATGGGAACAAATAATGCATGAAAATCATCACATGTTTCAAAAGAAATCACTTTCCAAGATGGCCTCTTTTCTTATTCCCATCTTTGTGAGTGAACAAGAAGGTATGACATATGCCAGTTTGCTCTGACCACACAGATGAGCACAAAACCCAAGGGAAGATGAACAACGGGATGGACACTCCAGTTGCAGGATGATTCTGTAGAACAGAGGTGTCTCCCAGCCCAGGGTCACTCTACCTGCCATGGTGAAGAGAGAATAGGAGCAACTAGGTTAGCAGCAGAGAGACAATTGGGTCATCTCCCACAGAAACCCACAAGGGCAGCTTTAACAAAGGTGGCAGTCTCTAAAACATTAGGTGTGATCAGATTCTAGATGTAGTTTCAAGATATAATTCAATGGACTTCTTGATAAATTCCACTTAGGGTATAAGGGAAAAAAAAAAAGATTCCAAGGATACCACAATCACTTTTAGCCTGAATACCTAAAAAATGGAGTGGCCATGAACTGAGGTAAAGAGAAACCTTGAGGCTGAGTCTGTCTTTGGAGAAAGATCAGAAGTCAAATTTTGGAGATGAAGCCAGACATGGTAGCCCATCCCTACAATCCTAGCACTTGGGAGGCAGAGACAAAAGAATCATCAGGAGTTGTAAATCAGCTTGGTTTGGGTAGCAAGGTCTAGAACAGCGAGGTCTCCACAGTGAGATTATCTCAACAAGCAAAAAACAGGGCTGGGAGATGGCCCAGTTCAAGCATGATGGCCTGAGTTCCATCCTTATGAGTTCTCATTTTACAAAGGCCAAGCATGGTGGCTTGCATCTGTAATCCCATTACTGGAGGAGGCAGACACAGGCAGGTACCTAGGACTTGCTGAACACCCAGCCTAGCCTACTTGGCAGAGTTCTAGACCAGAACAAAACCCTATGGCATTAAGTGCTGTACATCCAAGCCTTCATATGTACATAAGCAGCCATGCGTGCACATATACACATATACCTATATGTGCATGCATAAGAGCACATGTACATACACAAGCATCCAATGAACAAATACAAACAGAGGTTAAGGTTAAATCTCTCTAGGTTTGGATTGTTTGTTTGTTGGTTGGTTGGTTGGTTTTGAGACAGTCTCACTATATAGATCCAGCTGGACTGGTCTCACTGTTGAGCCCTGTACTGTATAGATTAGGTTGTCCTAAAATCTGTAGCACTCTTCCTATATGTGCTTCCCAAGTGATGGGATTATGGGCATTTAGCACCCCACTGAGCAATTCAATCTAGATCTGAATCCTGACCCTTCTACTCCACTCCCCCAAGACTCTGCCCAAATGACTTGGGTCTCTAGTGAGTTAATGTTCTCATCTATAAAACTAGGACTAACTCATGGAGTAGATGATCAGATGAGGCACATGTAGCCAGACTCTCATGCTGTTTAATTTTTCAAAAAGGCTCAGCACACTGAAGACCAGAAAGAAATCCTCCTCCATCATCATATCTGTTAATTCCCATCTTGAATCACTCTGGACCAACAAGATTTTCAAAGCAGAGACATGGTTGTCAGCTGCAGGCCCAGCCCTTTGGGCAACCAGGCATTCGGTGGGGGGTTGGGGGGGGGGACAATGTTCAGAGTTCACAATAACTTCCACACTTCACATTACTATATAATTAAGGGGGGAAATTAAGAACTGTGAGAAACAGGCCCCAAGTCTTTCTCCTCAGCCACGTTTCTTACCAATACCGTAGGCAGACTGTAATGGCTACTGTTGGTTGTCAGCTTGACTGTATCTGGAATGAACTACAATCCAGAAATGAAGGGCAAAACTATGATCTAGATCTTGCAGCAGGAAGATAATATACCTTTGATCTTGAGGCTAGAAGGCACAGGCATTTGATCTAGATCTTGAGGAAGGATGACACAAGCCTTTAATCCAGATCTTGAGCCTGAAGGCACACCTTTAATCTGGGCCACGCCTTCTGCTGGAAGCCTATATAAGGACAATGGAAGGAGGGTTTGTTCATTCTTCACCTGCTTGCCCACACCTTGTCAGCACATCCATTGGAGCCAACTTCCTTGGGATTCCTCCAAACCAATGTATTCAGTTCCTAAATTATAAACTGTTCCTTCAGTCTTAAAGACTGACAAATACAAGAAAGGTAAGCTGACAATATTCAGACTCATAACATAGGAACTAAAGTGCATGCAATCGTCCTAACTCTCAAAGGTGGGCGGGGGGGGGGTACTTAAGGAAGAAAAACAAAAAAGCAACGTTTTAGGTGTCGTTTATTTAAGCCATGTGTCAACATGCTTTCCAGCTTCAGCTTGTCTCTTTTAAGAAGTGGATATAAGCCACAGAGAAGTAAGTCAACGAGACAGGAAAGATGAAGGGACATCTGTGGAAGAAACCAAACTCCTATTTGCAGGCAGTGTGCGCATATTCTTAAAAGATCCAGGAAGATGCCATCAGAATGACTTGGGTCTGCCGGACAGCAGTAGCGCATGCCTTTAAGCCCAGCCTTCAAAAGGCAAAGACAGGTGGATCTCTGAGTTTGAGGCTGGCCTGGTCTACAAAGGGAGTTCCAGGACAATCAGGACTATATAGAGAAACTGTGTCTTGAAAAACAAAAAGAAAGTAAAAGGAAAGAAACAAATCTCTTAAGCCCAGTAAGTGCTTTCAGCAAAGGACCAGGATACAAAGTCAACACATAAAACTCAGTAGCCTTTATACGAATAAGGAAGTTGCCAAGAACAAATTAAGGTGGATAGGGGTAAGATTCACATTCACAATAGCTTCATAAAGATAAAATACTTAGGAATATAACTAACCAAGGAGGTCAAAGACCTCTGCAGTGAGACCTTTAAGACAGTAATGAAAGAAATTAAAGGCAACACTGGAAGATAGAAAGACCTCCCATGCTCATGAAGTGGCAAAATTAATACTGTAAAAAAAATGCCATTTTTACAGTATTAACTTTGCTCAAGTGACCTTCAGCTTCAAATGTAATCCCTATCCAAAGCTCAATGATGTTCTTCACAGAAGTTAAAAAAAAAACCAAAAAACAAAAAACTAAAGTCCATATGGAGGCACAAAGTAATGATAAATGGAAAGATCTGCAAAAGGCACCCCAGGGCCTGATCTCAGATGACAGCACAGAGCTTCAGGAGCTGAAACTGCATGGGGCTGACACAGAAAGGCTGCAGAGCCATGGGACAAACGGAAGATCAGAAATAAACGCACAGGGTTCCAGCTGCCTACTTTTTGACAACACACACACACACACACACACACACACACACACACACAACCATACACTAGAAAAGAACTGACCTCTTCAGTGAATAATCCATATTCACATATGGAATGAAACTAGATCCACAGCTCTCATCCTGGGTCAACTTTTCTTTTTCTTTTTAAATTTATGTAGCTGGGCGTGGTTGGACACACCCTTAATCTCAGCATTTGGGAGGCAGAGGCAGGAAGAGGTGGATGAATTCAAGAACAACCTGATCTACAAAGTGAGTTCCAGGACTGACAGGAATATACAAAGTCTCAGCCTGACTGTCTCTCTGTCTCTGTCTGTGTGTGTGTGTGTGTGTGTGTGTTGTGTGTGTGTGTGTGTGTGTGTGTGTGTGTGTGTGTGTGTGTGTGTGTGTATGTGTGTATTTCTGTGAGCCTGCAAAATTTCTTGCACATCATGTACATACACGAGCCTCAGAAGCCAGCAGGGGGTGTTGGATCCCCTGACAATAGAGTTACAGCGATTTGAGCCACCAGGTGCACCTGAAAACCAAACTCCGGTCCTCTGCAAGAGCAGCAAGTGGTCTTTACTCTTGAGCCATCTCTGCAGCATCAGGTCAAAGATCTTAATGTCAGGCCTGAAACTTTCAAAGTACTTGGGAGCATTTTAAGAAATAGCGCAGGAACAGAACTTTCTAAAAAAAAGGACCCCAAGGGCACAGGAAACCATACTGACAATGGGATTCCGAGAGATTAAAAAGCTTCTGCACAAAGAAATAATCAGCAGAAGAAAAAGATTGCCTGCAGCATGGGGGAAGCTTCTCCATCGGACAGACTGACACAAACAACTCTCACCTCAAAGGGAAGAACGGATGGTTTATTCTAGAGCCAAATCTGAGCAGTCACAGCCAAGGAACAGTGATTCGGGTTACACTGAATACCATGTTCCAATCTGGTAGTAGTTTCACCGAGTTTTTATAGGAACAAAACAAAGAAAATCACAAACCAAGGCACTTTTCAGATACATTGGTGGAAACACAGAGAGATGAGTAATGATAAAGTGAAGACGCCTCTGTTTCAGGTCTCAGGTGCTGTCTGATGACACTCTTAGCCTTCAGATTACTGGATGCTAAGGCTGTATTTGTACATCCCAAAGGGATTTACCTCACAGTCACAAGGATGCTGAGTCACACGCAGAGGTGTGCAGTAAATGGCAATTTAGGGGGCTAAAGATAGCCCAAGATAATTCGGCTTCCGACGTGTACCGTCTAACTCTGAAATCACCAAAGGTCTCAGTCTATCCATAGCCTTGTAGAGTTTGGCACCAGCTTTCTCCCCTCTGGGAGCTTCAGCTGGATCTATATAGTGAGACTGTCTCAAAACCAACCAACCAACAAACAAACAATCCAAACCTAGAGAGATTTAACCTTAACCTCCGTTTGTATTTGTTCATTGGGTATTTGTGTATGTACATGTGCTCTTATGCAGCACTGACTTTACTCACATTGTATGTGTGTGTGGTATTCACATGTGTGTACATATGTGTGCAGGTGTGCACACACAGACATGAGAGAGGGCAGCAGGTGTCCTCTTCCATCATGCTGCCTTATTTTTTTGTGACGTTTTTCTCCCACCTGAAGCTGGAGCCTGGGGTTTGGGGGCTAGGTGGTAGGCAACAATCCCCAGGAAGGCTGGAACCTTCCCTAAGCACTGAAGTTGCAAGTACACACACCTGCACAGGACCTTTTTATAAGAGATCTGAATTCAGGTCCCCAAGCTTGCATAACAAATGCTATTACCCACTGAGCCATTTCTCCAGCTCCTCTATTTAGAGTATACTATCCAGTACAGATAGTTGGATGTCCATTAATACTGGTTATGAAACTGGGTAAGACGCTAAGAATCAAAATAATTAGTAGACAGGTATTCTGGGCTTATTCTGTATAATGTATTATTTTCAGTGACTTATGGAGATCCTAGGATAAAGTATATAGGAGGCCCTGTCTTCAAGCAATTTATGAATCATATACAGGGAGATACCGTCCTGGGTTTCCTTGCAGGTATGACCCTTATCCTACCCTCAGTAAGGCTAGTCTGTGCTTCTTGTTTCAGGAAAGGGATGAAAAAAATAGGGAGAAAAATTTCCTCAGAGCCTCAAAGCTTATACCCTGTTGGGAATGAAATGGACTCTGCTAATTAACATCCTGGATAAATACACTAAGGAGATACACCCCGATACCACATGAGATCAAAATTAGCCGCTCTACCACACACTCTACTGCATTACCCCCACACCCACCCCTCTACATGCCCCATAGCCCTGAGGCTTTGGACAGGATGAACTCTAGGGAAGAAGAAGAAGCAACAGAGAAGGTTCTAGACAGGTTTAGAGTACCTCAAGTAGGACAGGACAGCCTCAGGAATCTGAGAGAGGAACAGAGCTATTGGAAAATGCTGGCCAAGATCCTGTAGACAGAGACTGGACTGGGTGACTTCCACTCTAGCAGATGCCATCCAACAAATGCCCTCTGGGGACTCCATATACTGCACTAGATGTTTTGGTCCCGGTCTAGGGTCTAGATGCTTCCCTGGGGTTGAAATGTGAGCTGAATGAGGGCAGGCGAGTCTACAGATTGGCTGACTTAATATGTGGTAGCTGGAAAGAGAATGGTCCCATAGGCTCTAATATTTAAATGCTTGGTCAATAAGGAGTGGCATTACTTGACAGAGATTGGGGGTGTGGCCTTGTTGGAGCAGGTCTGGCCTTGCTCGAGGAAGTGTGTCACTGGACATGAGCTTTGAGGTATCAAGGACCCAAGACAGGCCCGGTGCCTCTTCCTCTATTCTTGTCGCTTGCTGACCCAGACACAGAACTCTCAGCTACCCCTCCAGCACTAAGTCTGCCTGCATGCCACCAAGCTCCCTGCCTCGATGAAAATGGACTACACCTCTGAACCTGTAAGCTAATCCCAATTAAATGTTGTCCTTTTATAAGAGTTACCATGGTTATGGTGTCTCATTACAGCAATAAAAAATTGACTAAAATACACATTAACTTAATTGTTTTCAACTTTACAATGGTACAAAAGTAACTGCACATCTCTCCCCTCAATGCCCCCTCTGCTGTTATTTTTTTCTTTCCTCACAGAGCCCAGCAATTTCCTTGCCAGAAGTATGGGAATTCTAATTCACCTCAATGCTGTTTTATAAATCGGGTATGTGCATACCCATTTCTAAGAGGGCAAACTGAGGCTTACCAGAACTGCACAGTCTGGATTCTGTTTACATTTCCCTGACTCCGGGTTCAAAGCCACCTGCTCCAGCTTCTCACTGGGAAACCATTGCTAACGAACTGACTTTGCTCTAAAGCTGAGTAACTTTCCACCACTTTCCAAGCTCATCCCCCACCCCTACCTCCCACTCTGCTCTCAGTCTGGTGGACACATGCTACAGTTTAAACCAATTCAGGGTTTAACCTGTAATCTTGGTGTCAGTTGGTGGCTAATAGCTGCTATATAATCCTAAGAGGTGCACCAGACCTCTGGCAGGTGTAGACAAGCCACAAAGAAACACATTCTGCGTCTTGGACTTCTGGGATGGTCCATCCCTCAATCATACACCAAACTGCATGTAGAATGCCCCAGAGGCTTCTTAAGACCAATCTTTGTTTCAGACACTACAGCCGGGAAGATTCTATAAATAACTCACTTGTTTTGTTGTTTTTTTCTTTTTTTTCTAACCCAGATCTGTTCATATAGCATTTCGACCAACACCTAAAATACTGTTATTTTACAAGGAGAGCATTCTAGAAATAAGGAATTATGTGTTAGACAAATAACACTCCAGATTCCAGCCTCAGTCCCCTTTAATTTATGCTAAACATGGTATTTTTAAGCCGTCACTACTTTTATCTTCCACTAGAAGCCAGATTCTCTGGCCTTCTTTTCTTGTCAGTTCCTACAGCTCTCTCCTCCTCCCCTTCCTGGTTTGCTGGATAATTTCTATGCATGCTTTTGCCTACATCTCTCTTTCTTTCCTGCTCAGTACAACAAACAGAAGAGTATAATTTTCCTATCTCTTCCCATGGAGACTCCAGGCCTATTCCCATCTCCCATAAGGCAGCAGTCCAGAGAAGAGTTGCCTGGCACTGCCCAGGGACTGGTGGGACAGGGAAAACACTCACGCTCTGCTGTACTTCAGCTGCCCCTCTCCGGGAGATCCCTAAAAGAAAGCACAGCAATGCAAAGGCTCAACTTTGAGCAGAACTCCAACACCAGTGTTGGGCTAGGACTCCCCCATGGGGGTCAGCAAGCTACTGTACCCCAAGTGTCCCTGAAGGTTCACTCCCAGGTCCAGTTGGAGCCTTCAGCAAGGGACAGCCACCATCACAAAACATCAGGAGGGAGTAAGCAAGAGAAAATGAAATGACAAGAGCCCCAGGTATCTCCCCAGACCACCTCCAACCAAGGACAGGAAGAGGGCCACTTGAATGAATGAATGAATGACTCTCAAATAAATGCAGTCAGTCAGGCATTCACTTACTACACCCAGGTCTAAGCTCAAATGACTCTATCTTTTGCTCTGACACAGCAAGAATGATCACTTCACTTAACTCTCAGGACCAAAGAGTTTGGAAAGAACGGGAGAGAGAGGTTCCCAGAGGCAACAGGGATCCTGGTTCTGGCCCTATAATAGAAGACTGAGAGAGGCCCATGCAAGGCTGTGAGGACCTCACCGTGGCTTGAAATCTGCACCTGTCTCCCCTCATCATTCCACACACAGTATATCCTCACGCCCCCTCAGGGTGACAGCCTGGGGGTGTCAGGCTAACAGGGTTACAGGGAAGCCACACTCCTTACTGCCATTCCTTAAGAAGGGCCTAAGGGAAAGGCAAAGGAGCTGAGCCATCCCAACTCAACCCTTAGCCAGCACACACACGCGCACACACACACACATACAAACACACGCACGCACGCTCACACACACCATGTCTCTAAGCTTTATACTGGTCTATTCTGCTTATTCTTTTAAAGCCTTATTGGGACTTCACTGGAAAGCATAATGTGTATGTGTACAGAGACCAAAGTGAAGATCTGATGTATGTACACACTATGAAATATGAACCACGCTAAACACACCCATCCCCACAGAGGCATTTTCTTGGGGTAAGAGTGCCTATGGTCCGTTTACTCAGCCAACCTCATCATAAGGATACTGTTGACTGCAGTCACATCACACTGCACTACACATGCGAACTTACTTACCCAGAGCTCAGTACACACTCTTTGACCAACATCTCCCTCCTCACCCCCACTCTGTGGCCCCAACAAGCACACTCTACTGTTTTCAGGTTCATTTTTTTTTTCTCCTTTGATGAGGTCTCACATAGCCCAGGCTGGCCTCAAACTTGATATACAGCCAAGGATTATCTTGTACTCCTGATCCTCCTGTCTCTGCCTTTCTACAACCTAGAAGGCAGGCTTAGGCCACCACACCTGGTTTATGTGCTGCTGCGAATAGAACTGAGTTACATCCACAGCCCTTAGAATTTTCCCTAAGCCTTAAGTTTTAAGTCTAGCTTTACCCAAAGGGCTGATGGGACAAAGAGAACCTGAAGAGACTCAGCCTTCCTCTGCCTTGCTCCTTCCAGGATATTTCAGTCAAATAAAACCAGGTGGCTTGGTGTTGCAATCTGCCTTAGATCCTGAGAGCCACCGTGAGTCCCCCTCCCTGCTTCTCCCACAGCTGCTAGCCCTTGTCTATCAAAATAAATTCCAAATCCTTTGTCACATCAAGGCAGACTCCCAGAACAACAGCACATGCCGAGTGAGGCTAAAAGATAGACAGCAAGGGCACAGCCACCTCAAAGGCAACAGACTACTGAGGTAACCAGGGGCTGTTTTCCCTGGAAGGACATGACTGCAAAGTCCCTGACATGTCACTCAAACCCAACCTCCATGTCACCTCCCTCCTTCCCTGCCCACCCCACTACACTCTATGCTCTTTCCCCTCAGGGATACATGCATCTCCTAAGCTACCTTCTACTTCACTTCTTCACGTTCCTACCTCCAAAGACACAATGCTAGTTGCTACAGCATTTAAAGAAATGCTCCATACAATTAAAAAAAAAAAAAAAAGTAACCAAACAGAAATATATACCTTGAACAAATCTTTCCAACAGATGGGACTTAAGGCATTTATTATCCTTCTCTGGTCTGGGACTTTTCAAGCACGCTGCTAGCAGTGGGCCAAGCTGGAGCTGTTTGATGGTACTTCTCTGACCAATTACATACTAATTAAAAGACCACGGTGCGCTGGAGGTAGCAGCTTTGCATATGGACTTTAATTACTGGGTCCTATTTTGCCAAGAAAACACAAAAGGCTTTTTCTGGCTGGATGCTGAGGTGTAGAGGGAACACATGGCTTGCATGGGAGGGGCGGGGAGGGCAGGAGTGTAATCCAGAGCAGGAAGCCCAGCAGACACCCTCCTCCATCCCCCAGCTCCCTGCCCCCACCCCTGAGATCTCCTGCAAGGCCTGAGGACCAGTCTTATCCTTAGTCCTACATTCAGTGCCTCCGGAACAAAAGGCATTCCAGGTAGACTTGGTACAGCTATCCTGGACTCCACATATTCCTAGGACTTCTCTGGATCAGCCCTATTTTTCAGTCCTGTGACTTTCTCTTGATTTGGACTCCAAACCTTTGTCTCTCCCTTACCTATAGGTCCCATAGAGCTTGGGGTGAAGGTGGGGTTCCAGAATTAGTTTTTGGCTACCCAGAACCTATTCCTCTGTCTCTCCAGTGTGTAAAGCTGAGGCAGGACTGCACCCTCAAAGTAGGAGCACGTGACCTGGGCACAACCGATATGCACACTCGATGCCTTCTGCCCTACTGTTTCAAGGATGGGTACGTGACCCAAGGCACTATCCACTGCACACTTGGGGAGACATGTTATCTATTCAAGTCAGGGTTAAAAGTACTGTACACAGTTGTCCTAAGGAAGAGTAGATCTGAAAGAAAGCCGCCTCCCAGAGATGGAACTGAGAAAAGAAGGAAGCTACAACTGGCCAGTTGCCATGATGGATCAAGCCATTCCTAAGGGAATCTACTTAGAAGTTTTTCAAGAACTGTACGTTAATAACTTAATTTTGTATTTGCACTGGCTCCAGTGGGCTTTCTATGTACAAAATCATCCTATCTCGCAAGAATAAGACCGGAGGCAAGAAGCTAACATGTGCAACCCTACAAGGAACACACTGAGCCAACCTCTGAGGGGCCCTAGAGATCTTGGCCATAGTCAAAGAGTCCAGAGCTAGAGGAGCTGATGGAGAGGAAGACCCAGGTCAGTTGTCTCTGCCAACTGTCTCTTCACAGGTGTGCACATGAAGGCCAGTTAAGGGAAAATGTCCCATAGTAGCCAGGTGACAAGTTCTTCCCTTCACTGTCTCAGAGTCTCATGTACAGCCAGGGTTCTCTAAAACCTGAACTGAACACTACAGAACTCTCTCTCGAACAGTCAGCTAACAAAAGCATCTTCCCTTCTTCTTTTTATACTGCAGACTCATCTTCTAATCCCTTCCTGCATGGACGACGTCCACATCCTACATCTCCCATTGTCTGTGACACCAACCGCATCCTGGTTCCTCCTGCTCATGAGTCTGCCCTTTCAGTTGCTCAGAACCCTTTCTTCTTAAGTCTAAGCCACCTACAGACACTGAAGAGCCCTACACGACTCACCTCTGCATCCTTTAACTTCATGCCCAGCCTTCTCCATCCTTTCTCTAGTCTCACAAGGAATTAAAGTGCATTAAAGACAGCTACAGTGTTTTTGCACTCTGTGCGCGCACACGCATACACACACACACATCCCTCTGAAATCCATTTTTCATAACATAGTAATCTTTATCTGGTTAAAGATATGCATTTCTTCCTATGGTTAGATCTCAGTTGCCTGAAAGATCTTTATGTACTTTTCAGAGACAGGATCTTGGGCTGGCTTCCAACTCCTAGGTATAAGCAATCTTGCTTTGGCCTCCTCAATGGCTGGAACGTACCACCAAACCTAAGGTACCTTTTGATTTTCAAAAGGCTTGGGGTGGTCGTAGAAAGTATGTCTAATTGTCTATTTCCTGCAGACTCCTTAAATGACACGATCAGTTATTTTTGGTTCCTGTGACTACATTCCCCTATTTCTCTGACAGATTCATGCCATTTGCCAGCATTTAGTGTTAGCCAAGATCTGGCACTGCACAGATGGAAAGCTTCATGCAAACATAAAATAAGGGTACTACTCTCTGGATCCCAGCATGCAGTTGGAAGGCCTCAAGAAGTGCAATTATTATTTTTATATTCCTGTCAGGGCATCTTGTGAATTTACAGTTGTCAGAGAAAGAACCATGAGAGCCTGGATGAGATTCATAAGCTCGTTTGTTTTCTGGTCCAGGTAAGCGTGTTTATTAGGATGCTGGGCTGGGAAGTGGGGGTAGGGAGATAATTCAGATACAGACACGTGATACCTTCATCACCTGAAGCCTCCCTTTTGCAGAAATTTGTAGCTTCTCATGAATGTCATCTGATTGGCAGTGTCTTCCATTACCAGAAGTTTTTCTGGGGTGAAAAATAGGAATTAAAAAAAAAAAAAAAGAACCTGATAGATATTTATGATAGGTACAAATTCTAGACCTCTTCTCTTAGCATCATGATTAACATAATTAATTAGGTTGTTTTTTTTTAGGCTGTTCTTTCTTCTGAATATTCAGCTTCAGAATGACAATTCACTATGGACCAAGCAATGTACCTTTCCCAACCTGGTTTCTCTACCCTACTGGCTATAGCCTTCCACGCTCCTCCACTGCGTCCTTCTTTTTCTCTCTGGCCAGCATTGCACCTGCCCTGATGACCCTTTCCTTTCAAAGATCTGAGGTCTGCCATCCAGAGAGTATCTGTAACCCAGCCCTGGAAAGTGTGGCTGTTTGCTCCCAGGGTGAATACGTTACTGCTGTGAAACAGGAGTAAAGAAAGAGTAGAGGGAAGCCCGAATTCTCACTGCCTTCTCTGTCTGACTAAGCTGAGATATTTGCTCCCTGAACATGTCTGGAGTCACATATCAGAAGACTGTGACCTTCATGGCTTATTCAGAAATGGTAGCAGCCTGTCAAGCAAGCCTGTGTGTTCCACTGTATGGTTCTGTCTGTCACTCAGCCCATTTTGCAATTCCATCTTTCAAACAATAATTGTCATAGCTTTGACCTCTGGCCCCACTTTCTGAATGCCCAAAACTAAGAAGTAGGTTTTCCCTAGCATAGAAAATTTCAATCTGTTATCTGTGGGACACCTGTAGCAGATTTTCTGGGGTGCCTATAAGAAAAGAAAGGTCCTGGACCCACCCCAGAGAGACAGAGGCAATAAGACTGGGGTCTGCAATGTCATCTCAGTAGGTGTTAAAGACACAAACAAAGATGCAGGACACTGATCCAAATTTTATCTGTGTGACCCAAGTCTAGAAAGGGCAGTGATGGGTTTGTGTGTCTTCCTCTTTCTGCCTCATCTATGATGTGACAATCCCAGTGCCCCCAGGGGCCCTTTTTCTTTTACCTCTGAGTTTCCCAGACAGCCTCCCCTTTTGCCTTTTTCCTGAAATAAGACTAGATTTCCTAAAATAAGACTAGGAAGCCAGGTGCCTGGTTAGAGGTGGTACAATACAATATACAAAGCGCACACTCAAATTCCACCAGAGATGAGATCCAGTGAGCCCTCAAAGGGACAGGACCAGACTGTGCTGGATTCTGAGCCCTCTCGTTTATTCCGCTTAATTCTTATACTAAGGCTACAGCCACATTAAGACAACACACCTAGTAAATGCCACAAGAGCGAAGCTGGATGCTACCTCCGTGCAACCCTGTGCTTAATGAGACACACGGTGGCAGGGATGTACAATTCACTCCCATCCATTTTCTCCTTTTCAGCCACCCCACACCTGAGCTGCTCAACTTAATCCCCTGACTTGATAAACACTCCTACTATTTGAGAACTTTCTATTCTTTCTTCTGTGTGACTTTCACCAACATCCATTTGACTATACTTGGGTTAGTTTCTCTTCTGTGTCTTTATTCTTCCTGACTAAAGAAGCAGAAAATGTTCTCCCTGATCGCAAGAGCACAGTTTGTTTCACTGAGACATGGTAGTCAGAACTGAACTTACAAGCATTTGTCATGAATGTAACTCTTTCCCAATGATTTCCCCCATTCAGTCCCCTTTGCTGTTGTGGTGGTGGGGTTGGTTTTATTTTTTTATTTTTATACAGGTGAGTGTTTAGTCTTGCATGTATGTCTCTGCTTCGTGGCCATGCCAGTATCTGTGGAGTTTGGAAAAAAGTGTCAGACCCCTGAGACTGGAGTTACAGAAAGCTGTGAGCTCCTCTGCAAGAGGAGCCAGTACTCTTAACCACTGAGCCATCTCTCCAGCCTCTCATTCAGTCCCCTTGAAGGGGATTGGTCCCAGGAACCCATAAGGATATCATAGCCCTCAGGTGATCATGTTCCTGATGTAAAATATATGGTATTTGCATGTAACCTACATCCTTTTATGCTCTAAATTTCTCATGATATCCAATATGAGGGAAACATTATTAAATTACTATTCTGTCTTAAGGAATGACAAGCAAAAAGTTGGTGTATTTTCAGTCTAGATTTTTTTTTTCTGAATATTTTCCATCCACGGTTGGCTGAATCTGTGATTATGGGAGCCATGGATACAGAGGACTGACTATCCTATTTTTATCACCTACGGAAGTGCTGCCTAATCACAAAGTCTAGAATCAAGCCTCTAGTACTGGTACCCCTTCTCTACTGCTGATAGTGATTTTTCCTACGGTGGCTATCTGGTACCACAAAAGTAACTGTCCTACATCCACACTCACAGATGATCTGAGTCAACCCACAAGGACAGTGGATGGTCAGTTCACCACCCAAAACCCTTGTTCCCTCTACCAACCCTCTGCCTTCTGCAGGCTTAGCTTAGTGGGCCCTCTGTCACACAGTTCTCCATATATAGCCAACACTTCATTTCAGGATAATGCATGCCGTCTTCATGTCTAGCTTTCTTATGAGCATTCCCGCCACATCAAGCTACGAGCTCACTTCCCCCAATATTGCCTCCGCAAACGTCATCCGCACCATCTACCCTAAAGCCCTGCTTCACGCTCTTTCATCCTGGCATCTGAAATGTGTCTGGGAGCATCCCGGGAGACTCACAGTCCCCACCACAGAATCTCCATGTGGGCCTTTCACAGTTGCTCCTTTGAAGCCTTCAAATCCCCCAATGAACAGTTGTCTCTTCTTCGTAAGTCTGTGTGGACTCTATTTCCTTCGGTCTTTGTCCTGTGCTTTTCAAGCCAACCGAGATCTGAGCCGAGGGACGAAGTTCCTTAATTGGGTTTGGCAGGCCACTTGTTTCATGCTGACATGCGTCAAGCTCCCCATTTTATCAGGCTTCAGGCATCCTGTCATGGTTCTCTCCCCAACCTAGATCCTTAGGTGCTGGTAACTGGTCCCCACCCCAAGCTTAGTGCAGCTTTTCATGTTAAGTTGGCTTTCCAGCTATCTTACTCTCCAGGCCTGCACATCTGGAACCATTCACAACGTGGTGGTTGAAATTTCCACTAATTCAAATGGAATGCTAGGGATGGAGGCCATTGGGAGGCCCTCAGCTTCCCTCAGTCCAGGCAAGTCATTCCTCTGTAAGAAATGCATGTGTCAACAAACATCCTAGAAAGGGCTCACTGGGGCAGGACCCTGAACTCAGGACACAGGGAAGTCCAGCTCTGGATGTGGTAGCCCTGAGGTAAGGCTGTAGGCAAGGATACAGAATAAATGGTGCCCTTTCAAACTTCCCTTTTTAAGGAGAGGACTACGTGGCTGGAGAGGTGGCTCTGCAGTTTAGAGCACTTGCTCTTCCAGAGAATCAGAATGTGGCCCACATAATGTATGTTAGACAGCCCACAACTGCCTTTACTCCAGCTCCTGTGGATCTGATGCTCACGAGCATCTGAACTCACATACATGTACCCACATGTAAGCACACACACACACACAGCCCTACACATAATTAAACATAATGAAAAAAATTAAATATTTTTTAAATGCTAGAAGGTATTTCCTCCTTCTCTCTTCACTACCCTCCCACCCCCACCTCCTACCCCTGCATTATGAAGGCACCATGAGAAGGTAGCTGCTGTCTGCTAGCTGGAAAGAGGATCTGAACCAAAACCTAACCATGTTGGCATCACGATCTTGGTTACCTCAGCCCCCAGTGTGGGAACCAAAAGATCTGCAATTGATACGAAGCCCATGTTCTTTTGTCACAGAGCCAAGCTTATAACAAGCTCCACCATCCTTGCCTAGTTTCTCTAGTTCATAGATATAAACTGGAATCCAGGTGCATGACACCCTTTGCCCAGCCATTGTGCCTAGGAAGGGTGCAGATATCAAGGAAGCAACAAGAAAACCAAGGAAGAATCACATAGAAACACTCCATCCTCTCCACTTCTAACCCACTGGAAAACACTGAACGACTACATTGTATAATCATAAGTATCTTCCATGGAACATATTTACCTACATGTAAATGCATGGACTAAAATCCTGTAAAGGTACACACTGAACAGGCAGCCATGGTCATCTCTAGAGTAGACTGGGAAAGAGGAGGGGGGAGAGAGGCAAAGGATGTTGATGAAGAGGGACTTTGGCTGACGTCAATGATTTCAATGTGTTTGTCTATAAAAGGAAAACCACACAGTCTTGTGTTTATCTGCTGAACAAAGAAAGGACAGAGGCAGTGTGTGGGGCATGGTGGGCCTGGCTTCCCTGCTCCATGTGTCATCCTCTTCTCTGGGCCTTTTCTCTGGGACAAGAGAATGGAAAGTTTGAAGGTTCATGTCTTGTCCCATGGATGGCTTATCTCTAGTAGTTGGCGTCACACTCATCTCATGGTAAGTGTGACTTAGACACACATGTCCTGGCTAAGTTTTGCGTGTTTGTTTTTATTTATTTATCTTATTAATTTATTGGGTCAACTTAATATAAGCTAGAGTCATTTAAGAAGGGACCTCCTCCTCAACTTCAAAACCCCACACATACCAGAGAGGTTTGTGGGAAAGCCCTGTGGTGCACTTTAGTGATTGATGCGGGAAAGCACAGCTCACTAGGGCAGGCCCAACCCTGGATACGTGGTCCCAAACTTTACAGAGACAGAGCCAGGAAGCTTCAGTTCCTGCCTCCAGGTTCCTGCTTTGAGTTCTTTTACCCTTTTTGTCATGATGTTGTATCTATCATGACAACAGAAAACAAACCAAGACAGTGTACAGAGAAAAAGAAGTGGGGAGGAGCGAAGTTCATCAAGAAGATTCTGTGAGAACCTGGCCAAGAGATACAGTGAAGCCTCAGGACAGAAACCTGGAGACTGGATATGCACAGGTGTGGCACAAGTGAGAAGGGAGTCTGTTTGGCCCCAAATATATATGGCTCACAGAATTCTTTTATTATTATATATTATTATTATTATTAAATTTATTTATTCCCTTTACAACCCAATATCAGTCCTACCTCTCCTCCCAGCCCCCCTTCATGTAAGTCCTTCCCCCCCACATTCCCCCCATTCCCTTTTTCTCCTTCTCTTTAAGGTGAAGCCCCACTCTGGGTGTCAAACTCCACCCCCTCCCTAACCCCACCCCTGTGCACATCAAGTCACTGCAGGACTAGGCACATCCCCTCCCACTGAGGCCAGACAATATGGTCCATTTAGAGCCTTAGGGTCCACAGGCAGATAGGTAGGCAACAGGCTCAGGGACAGCCCCTGTTCCAGTTGTTTGGGGGACCCGCATGAAGACCAGGCTGCTTACCTGCTACATATGTGCAGGGAGCCTAGGTTCAGTCCCTTCTTGCTCTTTAGTTGGTGATTCAGTCTCTGAGAGCTCCCAAGGGTCCAGGTTAGTTGACTCTGTTGGACTCTGTGAAGTTCCTGTCCTCTTCTGGTTCCTCAATCTTTCTCCCAACTCTTCCATAAAACTCCACGAGTTTCATCTAATGTTTAGGTGGGAATCCCTGCATCTCTTTCCATTGGCTGCTAGGTGGAGCCTCTCAGAGGACAGTTATGCCAGGTTCCTGTCTGCAAGCATAACGGATTATCATTAATAATGTCAAGGATTGGTTCTTGCCCATGGGATGGGTCTCAATTTGGGGCAGTCATTGGTTGGCCATTCCCTCAGTCTCTGCTCTATCTTTGTCCCTGCATATCTTGTAGGCAGGACTCTTGATGGCACCTGAAAAGCACGCTGGAGGCAGAAACTATGGTTCCAGCACTAAGAGAGATCATATCCCCTACATTATGGAGCCCTGTGCTTTCTGACAAACTAAAGTCCATGAGATCCCCATTGGAGACTCTGTCCCTCTACAACATACAGGAGCAGCATTTAAAGGGCAAACATGCCCCAGTGCCACACTGAACCTAGACTGCTCCCATCACTTGGTAGAATAACTCACTTTTCTGATCCAATCTCTCCACCTGTAAAGATGGCCCCATGACCCTCCACTCACTATCCTGGAGAAAGGGTTAAACAAAACCCATCTGCATAGGAAGATAGCCAGGGACAGTCATGGGACCTCACCCACACAGAAGGTTATCATTCTAACTCCTAGAAACAAAATACTTCCACAAACATCCATGGACTGGGCTTCTACACAGCAGAGACTAAAGGGAGCAGGCAGCCATTGTCCCCATACCCTCCATCTTCTAGTTCTACAATGAAGCCCTAATTGTCATGTTGTTGGGGAAAGGTTTTATAGATTTCATTAAAGGCCTAATTAGTTGACTTTAACTAAACAGGTTATCCTTAGTGGGTTCAACTCAATTAGGCAGAGGGACTGAGATTTTCCTGGCAAGCAAGCAAGGAAGGAGGGAGGGAAGGAGAAAGGGGGAGGAGTACAGACCACAGATGGACCCACAGACAGACTGACAAACTCCATCAGCTAGTGGATCCCCAGTGGATTTTCCCGTCCTTTCCTGCGCATCCCCTTTCAGACAGCTGGGCACAGCCACTGGGAGCAGAGTCCTGGGAGCATCTCAATCATTTCCCTTCGGATTTCAGCCTCACTTACCCATCCAATCCCACAGTCACCCAAGCCTCTGTGTAAGACAGCTCTTCACATATGCAATCCCCACGGTTTCACCTCTCTAGCTGAGTCCTAACTGAGATACACTTCCCACCAGGGTTAACTTGGGAGCAAAATAAAGCTACTTCCTCTTTTCCACATTAAACACTGTTCAGGATCTAAGAGGTAATGCAAACAAAATAGAGCTGCTTGTCACTATTTGTAATAGTTCTAACCTACAAAGTCACTGTAAACCCTGAATTACTGACTCCAGCATCACTGCTTCTGGGGAAAACGGTATTCATTCATTCATTCATTCATTCATTCTTCATTCATTTATGCATGCACTCACACTAGGAAAATACTCTAGCACTAACCTACATCCCAGTATGCCACTTCTAGGAGAAACATGAGCTAGGTCCTGCTTACCCCTGGATGGAATAAGCCTCTGGAATGATGGTTGGGCCCTGCCTCATAAAGTAGAAGCGATATTCTAGTACTAGGTAGCCATAAAAGTAACTAATATTTATAGTAATATAATCAGAAGGCTTGGAATAGAGTCAAAGAGCTTCCCAATCCAAAGCACTTACAGTGTGTCAGGCACAATTACAAATACTCTGGGTGCCATTTTTATACCAAATACATGACAAGCCTGGAGAAGAAAGCCAAAGGAAATGGCAGTCTCCTAGGGTGCCAACAGCCTCAGTCTGTCCACTACTGATGACTTACAGTGTTGAAATCAGAAAATCTGCAGCAAACCGGAGTAGCCGGTTGGTCATCTCAGGCTGGTCACACCAACTTGGGCCCAAATTCTAGTTTGTCCATCCAGGAAAAGTGACAGTGTCTTTGTACTTTAGTTTCCTCATTTAAAAACACGTTTAGCAGCAGCAGCAGAACCGCCCTCCAAGAGTATGGTAGGGGATCAGAAACATAAAGCCCTTGACACATCCTAGCTATGCATCAAGATATCAAAAAATGCCAGAAAACTTGCGTACTCCCACATCATAGCAAATGGTGTAATGGAGATTTCCAATCTGAACTGGATAGCTCTAGACTAATGTGAAGTCCTTAAGCATTCACTCTGTGTCTACCCAGAGGGAGGCTGCAGCTATGGAATGACAGAAGAGAAGCAGCAAAACAAAGAGTTCAGTAAACTGGGCGAGGCACTTGGGAGGTGGAGACAGAAGCATCAGGGGTTCAAGGCCAGCCTCAGCTAAATGATGAGAGTAAAGTCAGCCTGGGTTGCATGGCATTCTGTCTCAAACAACAAAAGCTGTAGCAGCCTCCAGCCACAAAAGACAACACAAAAGTTATAAAACGAATGGTTCTGGACATAGGTAAGTTTAAGGCAAAGTACAAGACAAGGGATTCCCTGAGGATAAAAATAAGGTGAGCTCAGAACCACCCAAGAACCTGTCTAGAGAGAGGGTCTAGGACCACTGCAGGGAAGAATGAGTAAGCAGGTCAATCTAGGAGCTTGCTGGGGAAGGAATGGTTCATATTCCACCCAACCAGATTAGCATGACTTTCTAACACAGGCAGCTTCGGGTACAGCCTTCAGAGCAGGACTTTCCCTACAGAGCCCAAATTAGCTCAGGCGAGATATTGGCAAACTGCTCCTTTAATACTAAGTATTTCCGGCTGTGGGTCACAGGGTCACTGCTGCAATGCCCCAGAGCTCTATTACCAGAGCATTAAAGCAGCCACAGACAAGATGTCAACAGACAGCCATAGTGTGTCCCAATAAAACTTTATTTCCCAATACAGGCAGCTGGACTGTGGGGCATAGTGCAGCAACCTCTGGTTTAGATAAACACTATTCTAGACTCACTCTAGCTGTGCTGAAAAGCAGACTAACAGGGATCAAGCTAGTTCCAAGGAACTCTGCATCCGAGACCAACCAAGTTCAAACAGTAACTAGAGAGATGCAAGAATCCAGCATGCTACAATACAGAGCTCACAACATCCAAACCCAGAGTTGTCAGATCTGCAAAGAAGCAGGAAAATACAGCTCATTATGAAGGAAAAAGCAGTCAAAAGGAGCAGACCCAGAAAGGCCACAGATGATAGAATGGGCACACAGACACCAACGAGGAATTATAATGGTGTGCTCCACAGAGAAAAAAGAGAGCAAAGCATCATGGGGAGAGAATGTGGAGTGGGAAAGGTCACATCGGCAAAGAAAAATAAAACAAACGGGTAAGCCTCAGAGCCAATCACAAAAAACAGGTTCAGAGAATTTAAAAATCACAGAATCACAGCTGGGAATTAGCAAGATGGCTTAGCAGGTGAAGGCACTTGCTGCTAAGTCCAACAGCCTGAGTTCAATCCCTAGGACCCACATGAACAAAGAGGAGAACTGACTCTCCTACAAGTTGTCTTCTGGCTTACATACACACACACAGAGGCACACACAGAGGAAGGCACACATGCACACACGAATAATAAATACATGTAATAGAAAGCAACAGTGATGAAATACTGATGGTAGAGAACACTGCGGAAGGAAGCAGAGCATCATGAGTAAGTGGGGACGTCCATGCGCAAGTAGATGGGCTTCCAACAAGAACTTGGGGGAAAGGAAGGCAGGAAGTGGTGGAAGAAAATATATAGAAAGAGACAACAGCCAAAATTTTCCAAATTTGGTGACAAGGGAAGCCTATAGAGGCAATAGGCTAGCCAAATCTCAAGTAGAAGAAATGTAAAGAAGGGCCAGGGAGATGGCTCAAAGGAAAAGGGACTTGTTGCCAAGCCTGACCATCTGAGTTCAATCCCAGGGACCTATATGATGGAAGAAAAAAAGAAATTTCTGAAAGTTATCCTTTGACCTACACACATACACACACACACACACACACACACACACACACACGGAAAGAGAGGAGAGAGAGAGAGAGAGAGAGGAGAGAGAGAGATTTTCTTTTTCTTTTTCAAAGACAAGGCTGAAGAGATGGCTCACTGATTGCTCTTACAGAGGACCCAGGTTCAACTCCCAACACTGACATGACAGCTCCCAGCTGTCTCTAAGTCCTCTTCTGCCTTCCACGTGTACACATACAAAAGGTGCACAGACGCTCATATAGGCAAACACCCATACGCACAAGCAAAACAAAACACAAAAACCTCAGGGTTCAGGCTTTGTCCAAAAAATCCATCAATAGTACTGTGAGGACTAATGTTATAAGTTTAGATTTCTGTGCTTTTGCAGATCTATAAAACAAAAATACCTCTAACCTGGAAGCCCTACTTGCCTGAGGACAGGTGAGTTCCTGGAATGTTGGGGGCTGTTCATGTAAGGTAACAAGCCATGTGTTTTCAAACTTCTGCCAACAAGCTTGGTTGCCTCAACTGCACAAGATGTGCTTGATTACACATAAGAGAAGCCACATCAGGATGTATGGTTGCCCCAGTTGGATGAAGGTAGAAGTATGGAGCCTTGTGAGTTTTGCCTTTGTAAGTCTCTGACTAATATAAGTTGCTTCCATACTCTGGGGGTCCAGGTATGTACCTGGCCTGTGTCCACTGTCTTGGCTAGAATTTAATAAAGTTTGGTTCAAATTTGGCTCAAAAATTGTGATAGTAGTCTTATTCTCTCCTGGTGTCTCTCATGGTAGACAGTACTACCATGTCTGGATGAGGAGAAAGAAATAGTTGAAGGCATGTCTTTGATAAAAGATATGTCTACACAGTATACACGATAGAACTAGAGATCCCACTATCTAACACAGCATGGATGAAGCTAGAGGCCATTATGTTGAATGAAGTAAAAGCAGATACACAGGGGTGAATAATACATTGACCTTACCTATATGTAAAAATCTAGGCAACAAAGAAGCCAACCATCAGGCAGAGAGTCAAAGCAGGGTGGGAAGATGAAGGACAGAAAAAGCCAAGTGGCAAGCACACAGAATGAACAGGTCTGGGGATCTAAAGTGCATCCTGAAATTACAAATAATAAGACTGTACTACATTTAGGAATCCTGCTGAGTAGATTACAGTTTATCTTAACTTTAAAACAGAGCTAGATAACTAGATATATGAGTGTCTTGGTTTTTAGCAATTTTATCTATTGTACCGGTTAGTTTCTTATTCTTAAGATAATATTATCATAGTATCTTTCTATGTAGATCAGGTTGACCTTGAACTCACAGAGTTCTGCCTGCTTCTGTACCTGGAGTGCTGGGACCAAAGGTGTGGACTACCAAGCCCAGATAAATGTCAGGTTACTATGACCTAAAAAGAAAATCTCCATTTGGGAATTTACCAGATCAGATGGAGATGTGGGATTGTCCTGATCATTAATTGATGGAGGGTCTCACTT